>CM066033.1:243460336-244795730 GCA_033557465.1 Ichthyophis bannanicus
TGGGCCATGGGGGGGGGTAGGACTGGAAATGGGCTGATAGGGGGGGTTTAGGACTGGTAATTTGCTAGGGGGGGGCTAAGACTGGAATTGGGCTGATGGGGGGGTGGTTAGGACTGGTAATGGGCCATGGGGGGGGTTAGGACTGGTAATGGGCCGGGGGGGGGGGTTAGGACTGGTAATGGGCTGATGGGGGGGAGGGTAAATACAGGTAAAGGGCCATGGGGGGGGGTTAGGAATGGTAATGGGCCATGGGGGGGGAGGCTAATACTGGAAGTGGGCTGATGGGGGGGTAGGACTGGTAATTGGCTATGGTGGGGGATAAGACTGAAAATAGGAATAAGGCGGGGCTAGGACTGGAAATATTGTGATAGGGGAGATAGGACTGGTTATGGGCTATGGGGGGCTAAGACTGGAAATGGGCTGATGGGGGGTAGGACTGGTAATTGGCTATGGGAGGGGGGCTAAGACTGGAAATAGGCTGATGGGGGGCTAGGACTGGAAATAGGGTGATGGGGGGTTAGGACGTAATGGGCTGATGGGGGGTTAGGACTAGTAATGGGCTATGAGGAGGCTAGGACTGGAAATGGGCTGAGTGGAAGGAGGGCTTGAACTGCAAATAGCTGATGGGGACGGGGGCTTGGAATGGAAATGGGTTGTGAGGGGGAGGGAGCTAGGACTGGAAATGGGTGAGGGGGGGGGCTAGGACAGGAAATGGGCTGATGGAGGGGCTAGAATAGGACTGGAAATTGGCTGTTGGGGGGTGCTAAGATTGGAAATGGGCTGTGGTGGGGGTTTGGATTGAAATGGACTCATGAAGGGGCTAGAACTGGAAGTAGGCTCATGGGGGGCTTGGATTGGAAATGGGCTGAGTGGAGGGGAGCTAGGATTTGACATGGGCTGATGGTGGGGCTAGGAAAGGACTAGAAATGGGCTCATGGGGGGCTGGGATTGGAAATGAGCTGATGGAGGGACTTGGATGGGACTGCAAATAGATGGGGGAGCTAGGACTGGAAATGGGCTTATGGGGGGCTAGGACTGGAAATGGGCTGATGCGGGGACTAGAAGGGAGCGGATGCTGGGTGGGACTGGAACTAGAATGGAGCTGATGTTGGGGGAGGATTAGAATGGGATGGAGCTGGGAGAGTGAAGTGGAGAGGGAAAAAATATTTTGTGTGGGAGGGAAGACAAATCTACAATTGTCCGGATATTGGGAGAGTAATTGGGGATTGAGGATGGAGGGGTAAAATTTGAGTGGATGAAATAGGAATGAGGAAAGAGGAAAAGGAGAAAGATTAGTATGTTAAAGCAGATGTAGAGAGAGAATGGAAAAAAACTAGAAGAGAGAAGAAAAGACAAATGGACAGCAGACGATGAAGAATTAGCGGAAGACACGAAGAAACCAGAAGAAAGTGGCTGGAGCAATTGCAGCTGAAAAAAAATGCACAAAAGGTAGAAAAATATCTCTTTATTTTGAATTTATTAATTGGAATATGTCAGCTCTGGGAAATGTGCATCATTAACGTCTGCGCTTTGTTTAGTACAAGAGCAAATTAATGTATAGTTTTATTTCTACAGTGTTGTACATTCCAAGTTTGGCTTTTGGGATTCCCAGTTTAATTATTGTCTTCCTGTTTCTAAATTGTGATTCCTTGTTTGGTGATGGTTTATGTTCTGTTCATGTGTAACTGAGCTGAGGTATTCTGTTTATGTAATTCCTATTTGACATTGCCACTTGTTCTCTTTCCCCAGTAGGTCATGTATTGTTGTTCTCTGAAATGTATTGGTTTAATATTTGCAGCGGTTCCTTTTGATAGTTAGGGTATGGTGCTTTATGAGTCCTGGTAGTGCTGGTAGGATACGGCGGGTTTGCTATGGGTTCTAAATGGGCAGTGTTTGTAGTAGTTCCTAATGTGTCTGGCGGTTGGCACTGGATTATAGTAATGTAGAAGTCTTTTAGTCTTTCTTTATTCATACACTCATTAAGAGGCATGTTTACTAAAAGTTCGTGTATGGTAACATTATGCAAATATTTATGCAAATGAGGACCCTTATGCAAATGAGGCCCCGCACCGAGTCTCCGCACATGGCCCCGCACCCCCCTTGGGCCGCCCCTGCTGGAAATATATACATTTTCTTTCATTTTATGATCAACAATCATGGCAACATTTTTTAAAGAATGATCTATAATCTCTGTCACTGATTAAACCTTCTACTAGCTCTATGGGGCATGTTTACTAAAACCCCGGTGAAGTGCGGGCCGCGGTAGTGAGTGGATTCCATATAAGGAGTGGGCGTTCCGTCCTGAAAAAGAAAAGCCGTGATTGACATATACACTAAGGTGCGCGGCGCCCTTGTGCGCCCCGCACATTAGTGCATCAGATAGCTGCGCAGGAGGCATAAGTGGCACGCTGATGTGCACACAGAAGAGCAGAGCCACAGCACAATGGTTAAGGCACTTGCCAGTGGTGCAGAGATCAGGGGTCCAATCCCCCACAGTGCTCAATGAGCAAGGCTGGCTGAGGCATCATTTTAGGAGGCAATTAAATAATGGGCGGCATAAGGCGGCGCACTGATGGGCATAAGGCAGCGCGCTAACTTCTTAGGAGGCATTTCAATATGTTGCGGCATAAGGCGGCGCGCTGATGAGCAAGCCAAAGAGCAGAGCCACAACACAATGGTTAAGACACTGACCAATGGTGTAGGGATCAGGGGTTCAATCCCCCACAGTGCCCAATGAACAAGGCTGGCTGAAGCATTAATTTATGAGGCACATAAATACTGGACAGCATAAGGCAGCACGCTAATGTTCTTGGCGGCATATTAATACTGGGCAGCATAAGGCGGCGTGCTGATGTTTATGGAGGCATTATAATACTGGGCGGTATAAGTGGCATGCTGATGTGCACATAGAAGAGCAGAACCACAGCACAATGGTTAAAGCACCTACCAATGGTGCAAGGATCAGGGGTTCAATCCCCCACAATGCCCAATGAAGACAGATGGCTGAGGCATTACTTTAGGAGCCAGGTTACTATTGGGCGGCATAAGGCAGTGTGCTATTGTTTTAGGAGGAAGATCAATATTGGGCGGCATAAGGCGGCACGCTGATGTGCAAACAGAGGGGCAGAGCCACAGCACAATGGTTAAGACACTCACCAATGGTGCAGGGAACAGGGGTTCAATTCCCCAAAGTACCCACTGATCAAGGCTGGCCAAGGCATTACATATTATGGGGATGAGTGGTTTAGGAGGCATTTTATTTTGTTTTTAATTATCACTACTAGCAAACGCACTCTCCAAGCGTGTTAACATAAGGCGCCCTATAAGGCACATTTTAAAGTGCACTGTCAGCCAAGGCACCCTAGAATGTTGCGTATAGGGCGCTTTAGAGGGTGCCGTATGAGGTACCGCAAGATCAGAGTACTGTTTGTTATGGCAGCACTGTGCAGTTTACGGAACGAAAAGCATAAGTAGGTGCACTGACAGGTAAGGAGGAGCAGCAGTGGAGCACAATGGTTAAGGCACTGACTGCTGATACAGGGGTCATGAGTTTGTTCCCCAGTGTGCCTAATACATAAGGCTGACTGTGGCATCAGCTTTGCATTGTACATATTTGTTCCTGCAGCACTTATTTTTATTTTATTAATTGCTGCCAGCAAACACGCCCTCATGTGCCGTAAATGAGGGTGCCGTATAAGGCACCCTAAAAGGCACTCCATAGGGCACAATATAAATTGCACTGTCCGCCACAGCACCCTAAAATGTCCCCTATAGGGCACCCTATAAGTTGCGCCACAGGATAATGTATAGTGCACCTTATATGGACGGGAACCATAAGTTGCCCTATAGGGCGCCCTATAAAGCTCCCTCAGAGGCACCTTATGGGTACAGTACGCTGAGGGTGTTTTTGCTGGCATCAAAATATGTACATTAAAAAAAGATAATGCATTGGCCAACCCTATCAAATAACCTCACTGTAGGCTTGAACCTATGACCTCTGGTTTCACAGGCAATGAAGTAACCACTGGGCTACAGCTCCATAACTGCTAGCAAGCCCCTGGCTGGCTACAGAGAGCCTGCACGTCACCACACAGACAGTCTGCTGTGGTCACCAGGATAGGGTTAGCCCACCCATACCCATGATGCACTGCACATGCAAATCAGCTGTCCACAGATAAACACAAGATGGGCAATGCACCCCTACAGCACCTCGGCCTGGTAGGGTGAAGTGACCATGTGCACCCACACAGCACCTCGGCCTGGTAGGGGGTACTGACCATGTGTTTTACTGGCACAGAGTAGCTACACACCGTCACATTGTGCGGGTACTGTGCTCACCCTGAGGGTGCAATGAGGCGCCCAGGACCAGGTCCACAACACCTTCCATATCTGAAAGAGTCCATGCCAGAGGTCCAAACAGTGTTAATGTGTGAGATAGGTAGTTTCTGCACAAACACTTTGGATGCCTCTGTCTGTTTCATTCAGGTGTAGTCCCCCATGGACCCCTAGATAGGCCATATACCACCACCACCACCACCACCCCCCCCCTCCTCCTCCAGGGCTGAGGGTGGCAAACAGGGTCTCCCATCAATAGATCCATATTCTACCTCCCTGCAAAGGTCACAGTAGAGGGGACCATCAACCCTGGTCCTGCTGAGGAACAGACACCCCATAGGGCAGTCACTGCAGCTCTATACACATCCATAACACAATAGCAGACAGACATTAGGCCTGGATATGATAAGCTGCACCCCACCACTATCTGATAATGTTCTGCAGTCAGTCATCAGCCACTGCACCCTGCAAGTCACTCCATCAAGACACATACCAGCTGCAAACAGTGTGCTAGTTAGTCCATAGTGCATGTTCCCAGTGGAGATGCATGCACCCAGAACTGGGATGTCAGCATACAGAGCAAGTAGTGACTGGGCCCCAAAAGGAAACCCATATCTATCACATGAGAAAAAGACCATATAGCACTATGGGGGTGCCTAGCCATGCTGTGGTCACTGCACAGTCAGGCTGAGAGTGATCTCTCAGCAGGACATACTGAGGTCACCCTGTCTGTGTAGGTGGTGGCCGGGCACTAAAATGTCCCAGTCAGTGCCCTATGCCCTGTGCAGATGCACCCTGGCCAGGCCACCCTGTCCGGCCTATACCCATGGTACCTTGCTCCTCATTATGCACATTGGCAGCCCAATACTGGCAACATTGCTGGCAGTGTGGGCTGTGGAAGGTGTTTGCAGCCACCACACACTGGATAGACAGACAGCCACCCCCACACCTATGCCAGCATTGTGCTACTATAGAGGAGTCCAGCAGCCATACCCACCACACCAGTCCTGGGCACAGTACAGGCATGGATATGGTACGCAATACTGTTGGGGGTCACTCCCCAGGGTGGTAAACACTGTCAGAGACCAGACCTGCAGCGCACACCGCAGACATCACAATGATTGTTATGGTGGAGATCAATGAGCAAAATGTGCTTAACGTAGGAATTGATATCTGCCAGTTATCATGGGCAACGTTTGATAGCTGTGTACCATATACCCAGGTGTAGGGTGGCATTGCTAAGGTATGCAACTGCTAGTATTGGGAGATACAGGCAGGGCCCAATGTCCTGCCTCTCCAGGAGGCATTGGCCAATGGGGCCTGTGGGTGTGTGTGTGGGTGTGTCTGGCCCTGTTGTCTGCTGCTTTACGGCAGAGTGTCCCAACTCCAGTCCTAGTGTTCAAACCACTGTTCGGGTTTTCATGCTGTCCCTCATAAATATGCATGAGCTACATCAGCATACCATGGGGGTGGTGCATAGATATGCAGCACAGGCATCTTTATTAGAGGCAGCATGGATCCTGAATGGTGTGGGGCCCTCCAGGACTGCATTTGGGAGACTGTGCTCTAGGTAATGCGGCTGTTTATGGTGTCTGTGTTTGGTGTGGTAAAATATAGGCGTATGAACCATGCGTATGTTCTCAGCAATAAAGGTTTGTCCTTATTATCACGGTTTAGTTGTAGGAAAAATATGTGGACTGTATTGACAGTAGCCCCAGCTGGGCTTTGAACCTGTGACCTTCTGTTCCTGCACACACTGTCTGTGTGCACTGCACCACTGTGTTGCCACAAATATGCTGTGCTCCCTGGGGAGTCCATGACTGTACATCCGACAGAGCCTGTCTGTTGCGGTGGACGGTGCCAGCCTGCGCAGGCCTAGGCCACTGTCTGCTGTGGTTTGCAGCCACTGCCCCCTCCACCACCTGTACCCTTCCGCCAACATGCAGACATGTCCCTATATGGGAAAAAGCATATGACCTGATTGAGTTGTGGCACTCCAGGACTGAATTTGTGGGACTCGGCTGTAGGTAATGCCCATTGTTATGGTTTGTGTGCGGTGTAGGGTAAAATATAGGTGTTGGAACCATGCTTATGTTCTCTGCAATAAAGGAGTATCTGTACTATCACTGTTTAGTGGTGGGTAAAATTATGGGGACTGGGTTGGCAGGAGCCCCAGCTGGGATTTGAACCTGTGACCCTCTGGTCCTACAGGCACTGGCTGTGTCTGCTGCACCACACTGTGGCCACAGAAACAGTGCAGTCTCTGGAGATAGGAAACCTGGCCGCATGAGTCAGACACCCTGCTCTGCACAGTTTTACTGTGGGCTCGTTTACCTTGTATGGGGACAAAGGTGCAAATAAACCTCAAAAATGACCTCCAAAAAAGGGGAAAAAAACCAAAACCAAGCTGGGCAACAGTGATATCAATGGGCAACATAAAAAACACTCCCAGGAAAGCTCCAATAAAATGCAGTGATTTTTGAAAGAGTCTATGGAGCGTAGACCCTTCCAAAAATCATTTCTTTTTTTTGGAGTTTTCCTGGGAGTGTTTTTTAATGTTGCCCATTGATATCACTATTGGCCAGCTGGATTATAATTTTTTAGACGTTTGTTGTGGTCATTTTCATGTTTATTGTTTATTGTTTATTGTTTAAACACATTTAATATACCGCTCCCCATAACATCGGAGCGGTTTACAAGCAATAAAATTAAACATTAGAAAGGAAAGGAAAGGAAATTACAATAGCCAGTAGAAAAAGGAAAGAGACAAAAGCAAAAGAAAATCTGCAAAGCAATAGAGAAAGGACAAGGAGAGGAAAGTTCAGGGGGGGAAAGCTAGAGAAAATAGGTGAGTTTTTAAGAGAGAACGGAACCTTGGATAGGATTCTTCTGTGCGGAGGTTAGTTGGCAGTGAGTTCCAGAGAGAGGGTCCTAAATAGAAGAATGCTGATTTCCTGGTGGATTGTAGATGAGCTCTGGAGGGTGCAGGAAGATGGAGGCGATTAATATGGATGGACCGGAGACTGCGTGTAGGAGTATGGTAAGAGAGCAGATCTGAAAGATAGGCAGGTGTAGAGAGATAAATAGCTTTGTGAATTAAAGTAAGAATCTTAAAGGAAACCCGAAAGTCAATTGGCAGCCAATGGAGATGAAGGAGCAAAGGAGTAACATGATCCCATGGTGAAGCGTGAAAAATCAGACGAGCGGCTGTGTTCTGAATTAGTTGGAGGCAGCGTTTCTGATATTGGGGGATTCCGGCAAAAGCAGTGTTACAGAAATCTAACCTGGTGATGATCAGAGAGAGAAGCAAAGTAGTGATGGCCTGAGTGGACAGGAAGGGGCGAATGGCACGAATTTGGCGAAGACACAGAAAAGAGCACCGAGAGACGTGAGAAATGTGATCATGAAGACTGAGGGCACTGTCAAGGTAAACTCCAAGATAGCGAAGTGTAGGGACTACAGTGATGAGGGAACCTGCAAGAGATGAGGCGAGTGAGGGAGCAGGAGAAGTATGCGGGAACCAAATCACAGCAGGTTTTTGAACATTAAGGACCAGGCAATTAGAGGAAAGCCAAGAAGAGACGGTGGACAGACAATTCTCTAAAGGAGAGATATCAGGGTGATATGGTGAAGTATGGTACAGTAGAAAAATGTCGTCAGCATAAAAATAGCTTGAAATCCCAGACTGCTGAATAAGAAGGGCCAATGGAGCAAGAAAAATATTAAACAGGAGAGGAGCCAGAATCGAACCCTGGGGAACACCACAGGAAAGTGGGTAGCAATCAGATGAAGAAAGGTTTGTATTTGCTATTTTGTTCTGTGCACATGTATCACACTGCTCACGTTTTGCAGGTTTCCCCGTTTGGCTGTACATTGCTGACGTAAATGGTTTCTCTTCCCTTTAAATCGGCTCTAACGCGAGGGTTTCACTCGCGGTATTTCTTTTGCCGAAATTCAGCCCCGCTCCTGTGTGGGGAGCCTCTCCCCTCCCACTCTCCACCCATTAACCCCGTCCCCCCACCCCTCGGGAGCCTTCCTCCGCCCTCGAAATGCCTTTCCACGCCTCTATCGCACATCAGCGCACCCCGCTCTTGTGCGGGCGGCGCACACTTGTGCGGGCAGTGCACACGCATGCGGGGCACCAAAAATGCACTATTAGTGTGCGCTAAGGTACCTTAGCGCACGCTCAAGTGCGCTCTGCACAATTGTGCGGTTTAGTAAACATACTCCTATATCACAGTTTGCAGATCTAAGCAAAATATTGAGCAGTTGTCCTGGATTTCTACTGATATTAAAATCTCTGATGAGTTCAAACAAAAAATTCAAATTTTAATAAACTAGGGCAGTTGCTTTCATTTTATGACCAACAATCATGGCAACATTTACAATAGGTCCTAGACACAACCTGTTACAAGTTTTATGGATTTTCTGTTGTATTTTCTTGTGTCAGACAATCATGATGTCTTTGCCCTGGAGCATGTATTACACAAGCTGCACAGTCTCTATGCATAATGGCCTGCCAGCATTTCTTGATAATACAGGCCACCGTTGTTTGTATAACAGATTTAAATGTGTTTATTTCATCAGGTTTTGTGTAGTCCCTTTGGCTGGCTATGACATCAAATGCCTCCCTTTGATATGTACAGAGAAAGCACAAACAGCGTAGATTGGTTGCCTGTATGTCCTCTAGCTCTTGTAGGAGTGGAGATTCGTTACAACACTTTTGTACAAAAAATTTCTCTTACCTCTGCTGATCCTGGTTCTTCCAATAAACAGTTTGTTTCTACATTTGCAGTGGCATAATATAATTCTATATCCTCTGGATCCATTGTGTTGTCAGTTGTTAAGTCAATTTCGGTGTCAGAATCGCAGGGTTCTTGAACATCGAATAATATCTGACCAAATTAATGTTTTGTGCCTGCTGGAAATTCTGCTTGGTGTTCCAAAAAGAGACATTTTTTCTTTTTGAATCTCTGTGTTAAAATGTTCCCCTTACACAGGACACACAGCCTTACACCAGGAGCATGCTCAGAACACCTGGAGCATGCTCAGAACAGAGCTCTTGTTTCAACCAATCACGTGTTACCACACCCTAGAGAGGCATGTTCAGACTTGTCTCTCTGTATTGTTTTTTTCAAAGCCACTAAAAAATAGCTGTGGCTGTGTTTGAACTCAGCTCTCTCTCTCCAAAAAATAGCTATATTAGGGGGATTTGTCCATGTGGTCTTAAAAGCAAAATTCTATCACATGGACAGCACTGGTTTCTATAACAAAAGATGTGCTAATTGCATTTGTAAAGAAAAGGTTCTACCCTGTCTGTACCTCTGTGAAAAGCCCTGTGCTATGCTAAGAATCTTTTGTGAGAAAAAAGAACTGGGGCAGTGGGAGAGAGAAAAGCATTTTTTGTTTTCCAGGGTTCCTGATTTTTGCAGATGTAAGCATTAACCAGAAGCAAAACACATTTCCGGAGTCAGTCACTGTGCTTCCTCTGAGGTCATCAGAAAAGCGACACAGCCCTTTTCTGATGACACCCTGTTTCCGGTGATGTCATCAAAAAGCTACAGTCCATTTCTGATGACACCGATGATGTAGGCAGGGGCGTGGTTGAGGGTGGGAGGCTGTGGGTGTGGCACAGACCCGGAAGTGGGTGCTGATTGGCTAATGCCAATATTGTGGGTCGTGGCATGGGCGTGGCACAAACCCGGAAGTGGGCACTGATTGGATGATATTATCCTTGGGGGTGGGGATGGGGGCGTGTCAAGTGGGAGTGGTGGCCACTCCTGGGGGCGGGAGTGGGTGGGGCTAACTCACCATTCACTTCTATGGGAGGGGCGTGGCCTAAGGCAGGACATACACCGGAAGTGAACGCTGATTGTCTCCTGTCATCCTTATCTCACCTGTCAATCAGCTTATCTCACCTGTCAATCAGTTTGACGAGTAGTGTACCCATTATACTACTATTGGGTCATCTTTCATTTAGAAGATTAGGGACCAATTCCGTTGGCACAATGACGGCTCCTTTAAATAAAAAGCGCACATTGTGTGGACATCATGCTGTGGGGGCACTTTGTTTGGTATATTAGTTGCGCTGGCACGGCATCCTTTTGCGATTCCTGAGGAACACTGCCGATATTGGTTTCTGACTTATGTTGTATTATCCGGCACAGTTAAGTGGAAGGAATGTTTTTGGGAGTGACTCCTGGGTTTGCTTATGGTTTATAGTGTGAGCACGATATGATTGTGTCTGTTTGTGAGTAGAAATCTTTTTGAGTATTGTTGGAGTGGTTTTTGCCTGAACCAGCTGTATATGCTATAAGTGAACAGGTTGCATGATGTCATATGTGTTGGTATTTGTGGTTTTCTGCCTTATCTATGACACAGTGGATCTTTGTTTTAGTTCCATTTGTTTTTTAAGAAGAAAGAAATGTTGGCAAAAGTAGCGGAAAATGAGAGAGCAAAGATGATGGAAATAAACAGATAAGTTTGCTTTTTGGCTGCTAATACAGCCTCTATTTTGTTTTATGCTTTTGTTTTTCCATTTTTGTGATATACTACCCAGAATGAAGGACATCAGAGTGGTTTACAATCATATACTGGATACATTCCCTCATCCCCAAAGGGCTCACAATCTACATGTGTACCTGAGGTAACGGAGGGTTAAGTGACTTTCCCAAGGCCACAAGGAGTGCCTATAGGACTAGAAACCCCAGTCCATGAGGCCTGAAATTGCTGTCCCAAGGTGAGAATTGAACCCCTGGCTTAAGGTACCTTGTCCTAACCACCAGGCCATTCCTGTACAGATTTGGGCAGGACTGAAGAGTTATAGAACTAATATTGAAAGATAATGTGCTCTGTGGGCTGGAAGAATCCTGTGGATTTGCAATGAATAGATGTTTATAAGTAAATTTAATTAAAATGCTATCTAAAGAAGAGAATATGTACATTAATATCTATATAAGGAGTTTTTCTGGATCATTGATACAATTAAGCTATGGGTCAAGGGCTAAGATAATTCATGCCTATGACCGGCATTCTAGTGGTCTGAGATCTTTTTATTTTATTTATTTATTTATTTATTTAACAATTCTTATATACCGCACTGTTATCAGTGTGGTTTACATTTAACAAAGATTTTTCAGATCAGAGAAGACTGATTGAATTTACATTATAACAAGGCATAAATCTTGGAGAACATGGGAAACTATTTACATATTGACATGTATCAGGATGGTTGAGGAATACATGAAACTATATACATAAAGATATGGCATAATAGTTGATACTTGATCAGAAGGATGTAGGTAGCTTCAGGACTGACAAGTGAGGGCTTGGGGCTTGAACATTATGTTGTGTAGGAGTTTTTAGGAGGGGAAGGGAGATGGATTCTTAGAGTCAGGGTGGCGGCTTGGGCAAAATGGAGCAGAAAGAGGTGATGTTTTATCGCTTTCCGGAATTGTAGAAGGTCGCGGATCGCTCTGATTTCTGGGGGGAGGTCATTCCAACATTTTGGTGCATAGTAGGCAAAAGTTCTTCTCCTGGTTGTTTGGGAGCATTTTATGGAGTCTTTGGGAATAGTCAAAGTGTTGTCTGTTGTTGTCCTTCTGGTTCTGGTTTTTGGAGTAGGTGTGATAAGTTCCTTGAGAGAATTGGGGGCAATGTTGTTGATAATCTTGAATGTTATTAGCAGAATCTTATATGTTAGCCTGGAGTATATCGGTAACCAATGGAGATCCTTGAGTATTGGTGTGATGTGGTCTGATCTGGCTAGACCACAGAGGACACGTGCAGCGGCATTCATGGCTTGTTGGAGAGGATTGAGAGTATTCTTTGGTAGGCCATACAAGGTTAGGTTTGCATAATCTAAATGTGGTAGTATGAGGGCCTGGAAGATGGTTCGGAAGTCGTCAGCAGGTAGCATAGGTTTGAGATGTCTCAGTGTCCTGATTTTGTTGTAGATGGACCTGGTGATGTTTTTTATATGCTCCTTGAAATCCAGGTGCTGGTCAAGAGTAATGCCGAGGTAGCGTATGGCATTGCGGCTTGGAAGCTCTGCATCTCTTACTCTTAGGCTGGAGGGGGGAGAGATGTTTTTGTTCCTTGACATGAAAAGTACCTCCGTTTTCTTGAAGTTGATATGTAGGTTTTGGGTAGTTAGCCAATCTGTAATTGCATTGAAGCAGTTAACAAGGTTGGAGAATTCCGGATGTTTGACTTTGAACGGGGTGAATAGCAGAACATCATCTGCGTAGATTAGGGCAGAAATATTGAAGGATCGGATGATGTTGTATATCGGCTGCATATAGATATTGAACATCAGCGCCGATAAGGAGGAACCTTGCGGGACACCTTGTTGCTGGTGGAATGGTGTCGAAGTTTCAGAACCAACACGGACTTGTTGCCAGTGATCCGATAGGTAGGATTTACACCACTCCCAGGCAAGGCCGTGGATGCCTTTTTCCAGGAGGCGGGTAAGTAGCTGGTTATGATTGACGGAATTGAAAGCTGCTGAGATATCAAGGAAGATGAGGGCGAAACCATTTTCAGCGTTGTCATTTCCTCTATTGAGAGTGTTGGTGAGGATGGAGAGCAGTGTTTCTAATCCATGCGATTCTCTGAAGCCGTGTTGGCAGGGGTCGAGAGGGGCTGCTATGTCTATATGTTGTTGGATTTGTCTGTAGACAACGTTCTCGATTATTTTAGCGAGTAGATGAATGCTCGCAATAGGTCGGTAGGATTCTGTCTTTGAAGGGTCAAGTCTGCTGTTCTTTAGGAGGGGTCTTATTGAGGTTCATTTGAGTAAAGAGGAGAATGAGCCGGTAGCAAAGGAGAGACGGATGATGTTTAGTAGAATTGGGCTGAGTTCAACTCGGAGGGTCCGGATCCAGTGTGCTGGACAGGGGTCATTTGGAGCTGTTGAGGTGTTGATACTGGCAATGAAGTCTTGGAGACTCTTCTCATCGGGAGGGGTAAAATGTGTGAGTGATGATTGTGAAGTGGGAGTTTGGTAAAGGGGGGACGCTATTGATGTTGGCTGATTACTTGCTGTTAGTGATTTGGATTGGAGGAAGTCGGCATATGACTGGGGGGGAATTGGGGCCAGTTGGATGGGGGAGGGTTCCTTTATTAGGGATTTCGCTAGGTTGAATAGGTCTCTCGGTTTGTTGATTGAGCGTTGAAGGAGCTGGGTGTGGTATTCCCTCATTCTGAGATAGATCTTCTCGCGGTGAGACTTCAGGAGTCCGAGGTAGGTTGATTTGTGGGACTGGGATTGGGAGCGTCTCCACTTCCTCTCGTGCTTCCTGAGTTCGATGAGGGAGGCACGGAGTTCTGCTGAGAACCATGGAGCATGCTGTCTTCTCCTTTTACATCTGTTGTGGGTTTCTGAGCTAATGGAGGAAGTTGGGTGGGCGAATTCCTTCAATGTGTTGTTCCAGATGGAGATTGCTTCTTCAAGGTTGGTAGATTTCTGATGTAGGGTTGGGAGGACTTTTTTGGATAACTCTTCTATAACAAGAGGTCTGGAGCGTGGTGTGGCTGAAGGTCTAGTTGCCTCACTCTGTGGTGCCAGAACATGATGTGATGGTATTTGGAAAGTAATCAGGTTATGGTCGGACCAGGGGACAGGACTGATTGAAATGTTGAAGTCTGATATGTGACTAACTGAAGCGCTAGGGGCAAAAATTAGGTCTAATAGGTTTCCTTTTTGGTGAGTTGGGGCTGTCACCAATTGTTTGAATTGCAAATCTTGCATTGCATCCAGGAAGGCTGTTGCTTGGTCAAGTTGCAGGGATGGTAGGTTAAAATCACTGAGTAGCCAGTTGGGATTGCGTGAATTGGCTGGGTTGCAGGCTATGTCAATGAAGGTGGAGATGTCATCTGGAGGTGAGGAAGGGGCTCTATAAATGAGGTTTATGGTGATGAATTTATTTGCTATGGAGACAATGTCGGCATGTGTAGTGCTCTTGGAGGAGCATAGTTGAAATTTAAGATCTGTTTTGGCTAAGATAAAGACCCCTCCGCCTTTGCGGTTGGGTCTATGGCAGGTGTAAATGGAGAAATTAAGTGGGATGAGTTGATTTATTAGAGCAGCATCTGCATCAGACAGCCAGGATTCTGTCACCATGAGGAGGTCTAGGTTGTGCACAGCTATAAGATCAGTGATGACAGGCCATTTCTTACAAACAGAGCGGGAATTTATGAGTGCACATTTGAGGACTTGCTGTTGGGTTGCCTTGCTGAATTTAGATTGAATAAGGTCTACATACAAGAGGTGCGAACGACGTGGCTGATGTGGTAACTGTGTGGCTGAGTGAAAGGGGTTTTCCTGGTTTCTTTTGCCCAGATGGTGGATGGTGGGAATATGACAGTGTCTGTCTATTAGGGCAATGGAGGATTGTATGGCGTTTGCCAGGAGGAAGAGTATGGTAAGATTAAGTGATGCGTAGGCCATGGTGGGATGTGAATAGCTGAGGTAGGTTTTGCGGGCTGGGGAGTTGTGGCAATATAGAGTAATTGCAAAGTTACAGAGCTACTGAGAATGACGTAACAAACAACAATAGAGTGGTTGGAAAGCTACAGAGCTGCTGAGAATGATGTAATAACCACATTAAAGACTTACTTGGAATTGTGGGCTACAAAGTGGCAGAATTGTAGCTTGCAGTACACAGGTGAGAGAATGAGTGAGAGATACTGAGTGAGAAACTGTTATAATGTTACAGAGTTATTGTAAAATACAGACTATTAGGTAACAGGGATGCTGATCACATTAATCCTAGAAGAGAACATGAATGGTATTACATTATTAAGAGTACCTTGTTCATTCAGAAGCAAAATGCTTAGATCAGTATATGAGAGAGTTCAGGGAAACTTGCAGGAGGACCAGAGTTGTGGCTTTCGTGCTAATCCCAAGGGCGCGTTGGTTTGAATGCTGCACATGACTGCACCGATTAAGCAGAGAAGGCAGCTGGGATGGCTACAGCTACTCCTGCTGCTGGGGACTTGATCGTCTGGCGATTAGAGCTTAGGTTGGTGGCTTGTGTTGTAAGGCGAAAGAGTGTTCTTGAGAGTAAGAGCAAGCACCAATCACTCCTGTCTCACTGGTACCATTATAATGGATGGTAAGGACTGACCTAATTATTTTCTTTTCTTCAGACTGATGTTATGTTCGGGCATGTATAATATCGATGGTCTGCATTTCTTCTTTGTGAGTCTTGTGTTTGGTTAATTCGTTTGGTTGGAGTAGAGGCAGCTGATAGTTCCCGATGGAGGAGGGCAAGACCAGGAGGATTGGATGTTAATTGCTACTTCGCAATGTCTTCAGGCCTATGGATTCTCTGTTGCGGTCCCCGCCTAAGGACCATGCCAAAGAGCCCTCTGGCGAGGCCCTCAGGCGCAGGCCTGCCTGGCGGCGGCTGCCTTTTAAAGTTGAAGATTCTCCTCCCACAGCCCCGATTGGGCTGGAGGGCTGCTGAGCTCGACCCCAATCGGGGAGCAGCAAGATGGATGCGGCAGAGGGGTTTCCCGCCGGCGGCGGCTGCCTTTTAAAGTTGAAGATTCTCCTCCCACAGCCCCGATTGGGCTGGAGGGCTGCTGAGCTCGACCCCGCTCGGGGAGCAGCAAGATGGATGCGGCAGAGGGGTTTCCCGCCGGCGGCGGCTGCCTTTTAAAGTTGAAGATTCTCCTCCCACAGCCCCGATTGGGCTGGAGGGCTGCTGAGCTCGACCCCAATCGGGGAGCAGCAAGATGGATGCGGCAGAGGGGTTTCCCGCCGGCGGCGGCTGCCTTTTAAAGTTGAAGATTCTCCTCCCACAGCCCCGATTGGGCTGGAGGGCTGCTGAGCTCGACCCCACTCGGGGAGCAGCAAGATGGATGCAGCAGAGGGGTTTCCCGCCGGTGGCGGCTGCCTTTTAAAGTTGAAGATTCTCCTCCCACAGCCCCGATTGGGCTGGATGGCTGCTGAGCTCGACCCCACTCGGGGAGCAGCAAGATGGATGCGGCAGAGGGGTTTCCCGCCGGCGGCGGCTGCCTTTTAAAGTTGAAGATTCTCCTCCCACAGCCCCGATTGGGCTGGAGGGCTGCTGAGCTCGACCCCACTTGGGGAGCAGCAAAATGGATGCGGCAGAGGGGTTACCCGCCGGCGGCGGCTGCCTTTTAAAGTTGAAGATTCTCCTCCCACAGCCCCGATTGGGCTGGAGGGCTGCTGAGCTCGACCCCACTCGGGGAGCAGCAAGATGGATGTGGCAGAGGGGTTTCCCACCGGCGGTGGCTGCCTTTTAAAGTTGAAGATTCTCCTCCCACAGCCCCGATTGGGCTGGAGGGCTGCTGAGCTCGACCCCACTCGGGGAGCAGCAAGATGGATGCGGCAGAGCGGTTTCCCGCCGGCAGCGGCTGCCTTTTAAAATTTAAGATTCTCCTCCCACAGCCCCGATTGGGCTGGAGGGCTGCTGAGTTCGACCCTGCTCGGGGAGCAGCAAGATGGATGCGGCAGAGGATGGATGCGGCATTATTAAATATGTTCCATTAGATATCCTTGTGGAGAGTGGAGGGAGATACTTTTATGTGGATGTCTATATCATTTTTTTACTTTAGGGTCATTCTGAACTCTGTTTAGTGGGTCTGGATGTCCGGCATTGATAAGGCAGTCAAAGAGGGAATTTGAAAAGAAGCTTGCTGTGGAAACATAAATGCATAATAAAAAAAATTTCAAGTATGTTTGTAGCATAAAACCTGTGAGAGAGACAGTTGGATCATTGAATGATAGAGGAGTAAAAGGGGTGCTAAGGGAGAACAAGGCCATAGCAGAGAGACTGAATGAATTCATTGCTTCAGTCTTTACTAAAGAAGATGTAGGAATGTCACCCGTGCATGAAATGGTATATAAATGTGATGTAGTGGAAGAATTGGAAGAAATATCTGGGAGGATGTATTACAAATGTTTAATAAACTGAAGAGTCGCAAATCACCTAGACCAGATGGTATACATCCAAGGGTGTTGAAAGAACTGAAATATGAGATTGCAGACCTACTATTAGTAATCTGCTAACCACCATTAAAATCATTTGCAGTACCTAAGGATTGGAGAGTGGCCAATGTAACTCCAATTTTTAAAAAGGGTTCCAGGGGTGATCCAGGAAACTACAGACAAATGAGCCTGATGTCAGTACTGGGCAAAATGGTAGAAAACCATTATAAAGAATAAAATTACTGAACATGTAGATAGCCATAGTTTAATGAGAGAAAGTCAACATGGATTTAGCCAAGGAATGTCTTGTCTTACTAATCTGTTATATTTTTTTAAAATTGTGAATTAACAGGTAGACAAAGGTGAGCCAGTTGATGTGGAGTCCGATTCACAAAGGGGCAGGTTCAGGCAGTCCGGACAGCCCCGAGCAAGACAGGACCATTAGGATCTGATTCTGGACTGCAGAAACAAAATGTTTCCACAGTATACAGAATGGAGCCTGAGAATGGCCCTGTGTGCCCCTGCATGCCTGTGGGAGCGTCTTTCCTGCAGGCTCCCCTGGCTGCTGCAGATCGCACCTGACCCATAGTTGTCAGGCCAGGGCCTAGATCAGGCTAGCGGGGGACCTCTCCCCCCACACCCGGGGGAGTCAGTGCTGCTTATTCCACCTTCGAGGTATACCCCTAAACAAAGGCATGGGGAGAGGTAACCTGCACGGAACGGTAAGTGCACCTACTCTTGCCGCCTTGCTGGACAGACTAGATGGACCATACTGGTCTTTATCTGCCGTCATTTACTATGTTACTATGTGATAGTATAAGAAGCATGTCTCCACAGACCTCGCAGGGCATACAGGGCCATGACCTGAATCAGTCCTGTACGTCCTGCCAGACTGTCCCGACCTCACCCTCTTCCGTCCCCTGCCGTCTCTCCTCATCCTGCAGCTCAGGACATGCGGGGAGGGCAGGAGGGGGAATAGGGTCCTGATATGCAGCCCCGCAACCTGGGACTCTGAATCGGGCCCATAGTATATCTGGATTTTCAGAAAGCCTTTAACATGGTTTCTCATGAGACACTCTTGGCAAAATTAACAAGTCATGGGATTCGAGTCAGTGTAGTATTGTGGATCATTACCTGGTTAAAAGACAGAAGGCAGAGAGTAGGGCTAAATGGTCAATTTTCCCAATGGAAAAAGGTGAATAGTGGTGTACCCCAGGGATCTGTGCTGGGTCCGCTGCTTTTTGACATATTCATAAATGACCTGGAAAAGGGAATAACGAGTGAGGTTATCAAATTTATAGATGACACAAAACTATTTAAAGTTGTTAAAACCCAAGAGGATTGTGGAAAATTGCAAGAGGATCTTGATAAATTGGAAGACTGGGCATCCAAATGGCAGATGAAATTTATTGTGGACAAGTGCAAAGTTATGCACCTAGGAAAGAAAATCCCAAACTATGGTTATACGATGCAAGCTACTACCTTAGAAACCACCATCCAGGAAAAAGATTTAGGTGTCATCATCGATAATACGTTGAAACTCCCCACCCAGTGTGCAGCGGCAGCCAAGAAAGCAAATAGAATGCTAGGAGTCATAAGTAAAGCAATGGAGAACAAAACCAAGGACATTATAATGACTCTGTATCTTTCCAGATTTAGCTGAATTAGAAAAGGTACAAAGAAGAGTGAAAAAATGGTAAAGAGAGGATATCCCTATGAGGAGAGACTTAAAAGGTTGGGGCTCTTCAACATGAAAAAGACTTGGGGACACTAAATTAAGCTACAATGTAGCTTATTTAGGACTAAAAAGAGAAAATATTTTTTCACTCAACGCGTAATCAAACTCTGGCATTCAATACCGGAGGATGTAGTAAAAGCTGTTTGAGAAGCTGAGTTTAAAAAAAATGTTTGGATAAATTCCTGGAGGAAAAGTCCATAATCCATTATTAAAGAGGACCCAGGAAATCCACTGCTTATCCGGGATAAGAATTGTGGATTCTGTACGTTTTTGAAAACCTGACAGATACTTGTGACCTCAATTGGCCACAGTTTGAAACAGGATACTGGGCTTGATGGACCTTGGTCTGACCCAGTATAGCATTTCTTATATTGTTATGTGCATATGTCATTATACTACCTGTAATTATGATTTTATGGTGTATTCTCTGATATGAAATTACCCTAGAGTTTATATAGAGTGAATTAATAGAGCATGTGAAGCGTGGATATCTGAGCATAAGTCTAGATTAAAGAATCTTGTGAAATCTACTCCTACAGTTGTATCCCATTTTGAGGAATTCCATCATACCTTTGCTTCATTAAGCTATAGATCACGTGCCTGAATCCCTTACGGGAGGTGATCAACAGCAATGTTTGAAATGTCTAGAACAGGGGTTCTCAACCCAGTCCTCGGGACCCACTTAGCCAGTCGGGTTTCAGGATAACCACAATGAATATGTATGAGAGAGATTTGCATACACTGCCTCCATTATATGCAAATCTCTCCCATGCATATTCATTGTGGTTATCCTGAAAACCTGACTGGCTAGGTGGGTCCCGAGGACTGGGTTGAGAACCCCTGGTCTAGAACAACAATGAATCTTTAAGCTGAATATGTTAGATATGAATGAAATGAATGCCACAACAGAGAGGATAACTTAATTTGAATGGATTCCTGAAATGGAGGGCAGCTGCTCATATAAGAGTGGTACTGTCCATAAATAACTGGAACTTGTTGGAAGTGGACGAAGTCAGGTGCTGAGCTATGGCAGTTGGATCATCAGGAGGAAACATAGAGAACACCGCTGAAAAGGCTTGGTTCTGAGTAGAACTGAGAATGAAAGATGGTAATTTTAGAAATATAAAAGTAATGATGATGGACTGATATCCCTGAAGCAGTACAAGATATGAGAGAGCATATTGATCTCTGAGACACAGTGCTATGTCGAGAATAATACGAGGAAATTCAACTTGCAAATATGGTTGCTGTTAGCTTTTCTATCTGATAACTTTATATAGATGTGCATTTTAAAGTAAAATGGACTTGAGCATGTGTTAAACATGGTTAATGTACCATAAAATGATTGCTTAGTCTGACAGAAAAATTGTTTCTAACCTTGAAGATTTGGGATTCTTGGCTGATATTGGATCATATACACCACATTCATAGAGAAGCATGAATGTAAATCTTTATTTTGAATATCTTTCCCATGTGGGTGGCTGTAGTTTTCTAGTTCTGGATTATATGTTACTAGCAGTGATACACATTCCATTTACAATTAAATTCAATTAAATGTATATATTTACTAAATTGGTTAATAATATTATTTATTCACTAAACATTTCCTAAATAAAAATGTTTTCAACATTTTCCTAAAAGACATGCAATTCTACATATTTCTAATCTCCATTTTGCAGACCACTTAAGTGAGGCTCTATGTGCAAATAAATTATCCAATGATCATTTATAAGTAAAATCCTTCCTTGAAAGATGTGCCCGATATGGACATCTGCAAGGGCATCTACGTAGACATCCCCGGAACAGTATTTCAGAACCTGGATGTCTAGGAACAGACTAATGGTTAGAGTAGTGGGCTAAAACCAGGAAAGCTAGAGATCAATTCTGCTACTATCAATCTGATGGAACAGAATGCTGAAGTGCTATCTTCTCTATACTGTATCCCCTGGATGTTTTCTTCAGCAAACAAAAGCACTTTCCTGATGCCTGGGGAAATTCTAAATTAAGACATGATGCTGGACTTCCAGGATGTTTCTGAGATACGACAAGATGTTTCTGAGATCAGGCAGTGATGTCCAGTTTCCTGGGAACGCCCCAGTCATTCCTCCACCACGTGCCCGTTTAGACTTGGATGTCCTTATGCTGGAGACATCCACAGACTTGGCTTTGAAAAGGGCTCTGGAGATGTCTCTGTGCTTTAGATGTCTCTATGGACATTTTCAGCTGTCCAAAGCAAGAATAAGGCTTCCAAAATAAAACCCTTAGGGCCCGTTATTGAGTTAGGACAGCTAGGCATGAGTACAACATCTAGCTGTCTCCCCATCCTCTAACCCCAGATATTCAATGCCTTTTGAATATCGAACCCTTAATGTCTAGTAACGTGGCGCCCGATTCAGAAAGGGGCACGTCTGGGCCATCTGAGCAGAACAAGCCCATTAGAACACAATTCAGTAATGTGGGAGCAAAATGTTCCTGCACCATACAGAATTGGGCACAAGTATGGCCCAGCATGCCCCTGCCTGCCTGCGGAGACATCTTCCCTGCAAGCTCCCCTGTCACCTGCAGCACCGACATAAGAACATAAGATATGCCATACTGGGTCAGACCAAGATCCATCAAGCCCAGTATCCTTCTTCTCCACTGCCTGACCCATGGCTGGGTAGCCGGGGCCTGGATCTGGTGGTGGGGACCTATCTGCCCCTGGCCCTGGCCTCTGGGGGGAGGGGGTTCTGGCCCCGATCGCCAGATTCATGCTACTTATTCTACCTTTGAAGTGCAATAAGCAGCACGTTCCCCCTGACCCCGCAGGGCTTATAGGGCTGTGACCTGAATCGACCCTGTATGTCCTGCCGCCTCAGCCTGCTCCCGCTCCACCCAGATCCTGCCCTCTCCCGCCCCCTGCTGGCTGTTCCCATACTGCTGCTCAAGCTGTGCACGGAGAGCCTAAGGGGGGGATAGGGGCTGGATGGTTTGTGGGGCTGCACGTCTTGTCAGGACATGCAGCCCCACAATTCACCTCTGAATCGGGCCCATAGTAGCATTGTATATGATAGCAGATAAAGACCAGTTTGGTCCATCTTGTCTGCCCAGTAAGTTAGCTAGAGTTATCTATGCAGGTCACCCCCTCTGTGCCTGTATTTAGGGTTGTATCTGCTGTTCCGTGCAGGACAGACCCCCTCTATTTACTGAAGTATAAAAGATATTTGAGTTTGCTTTGATTTCATCCTCTTGCTATAGAGGGATCCACTGTGTCTGTCCTATGCCATTTTGAATTCTGTCACTGTATTTGCCCCCATCACCTCCACTGGGAGGACATTCCAAGCATCCAGCACCCTTTCAGTGAAAAAGTATTTCCTGACGTTGCTTTTAAGTTTGCCGCCTTGCAGCTTCACTGTATGCTGTCTAGTTTTACAGCTTTCCCTTCTTTGAAAAAGTTTGTTCATTGATACTGTTTACGTATTTAAAAGTTGTATCATATTTCCCCTTTCCCTCTTCTCCTCCAGGGCATGCATATTTAGGTCTTCAAGTCTCTTCTCAAACATTTTCTGGTGCAAGCTCAGAATCATTTTGGTTACCTTCCTTTGAACCGTTTCAAATCTTTTTATATCCTATGTAAGATCTGGTCTCCAAAACTGAACAAAATAATCCAAGTGAGACCTCACTAACGGCTTGCACAAGGACATTAATACCTCCTCCTTTCTGCTGGTTATTCCACTATCTATGCAGCCCAGTATCCTTCTGGCTTTGGCTAACTCCTTGTCGCATTGTTTCACCACCTTGAGATCCTCAGACACTAGCACTCCAAAGTCCTTCTCCTGGCCTGTGAACATCAACCTCTCACCCTTTGTCACATACAATTTCTTTAGATTTCTGCATTCCAAGTGCATGACACTGCCCTTCTTCACTTTAAATCTTAACTGCCAGCATTAGACCATTAGATCTTTCCTCATGTTGTCCACTCCCTCAGAAGTGTCCACTCTGTTGCAAATGTTTGTGTCATCTGCAAAAAGGCACATTTTTTCATTCAGTCATTCTGCAATAAGACTCACAAATACATTGAACAGTATCAGTCCAAGAAAGATCTCTGAGGCATGCCACTATCTACCTTCCTTTCTTCTGAGTGAGTTCCATTTAGCACCACCTTCTGTCATCTGTCAGTCAACCAATTCCTGATCAAGTTCACCACCTTGGGATCCATCCCCAAGTGGCTCAGTTTATTGATAAGCCTTCTACGAGGACAGTATCAAAGGCTTTACTGAAATCTTGGTATATCACATCCATCACATGCCCTTGATCTAGTTCTTTGATCACCCATTCAAAGAACTCAAACAAAATTTGCTTTGAATCATGCAATTCATTGGTTTCCAGAAAATCTACTATTCTTTCTTTCAAGAGTGCCTCCATTACTTTCCCAACCACAGAGGTAAGGCTTACCAACATATAGTTTGTCACCTCTTCCCTATTACCACTTTTATGAAGACATCAGCCCTTCTCTAAGGATCCCGTTCCCATCTCCAAGGATCGATTGCAAATATTGTTTAAAGGCCCTGCCAGAACCTCTCTGAGCTCTTTCAGTATCCTGGGATGCATCCATTGTCCACTTTCAGTTTTGCAAGCTGTTTAAAAACATCTTCTTCTGTGTATGGTGTGGTATCTAATCTATTTCCATTGGTATATTTGTCAATATTACAAGGTCCTTCTCTAGGATTTTCTTTCATATGTACAGAACAGAACTATTTATTTAGCATTTTTGCTTTTTCAATGTCACTTTCCATGAATCCGTTCTCGGCACTTTGGAGTTTTGTAATTTCACCTCTGATCTTCTTCTTCTCCCGAATATACCTGAAAAAAGTTCTGTCTCCATGCTTCACATCTTTAGCCATCCTTCTGCTTTGTTTTTGCTGTCTTTATTTCTGTCTTTGTCTCGTTTAGCTTTATGCTGTATTCTTTTCTGTGTTCCTCTTTTTGTGATTGTCTGAATTGTGTGAAAGCTGTGATTTTTGCCTTTATTTCTGCAGCCACCCCTTTGGTGAACCATATAGGTTTCCTTTCCCTCATTTTTTTTGTTTTCTTTCCTTAAATATATATATCCATTGCCCCTTTTATTGCCTCTTTAATTTAGCCCACTACAATTTCATTTCCCTTATCTCCTCCCAACCTGCCAACTTCTCCTTCAGGTACTTTCCCATTTTACTGAAGTCAGCGTTTTTGAAGTCTAGGACTTTGAGTTTGCTGTTATTTGACTCTGCCTTGGCTTTTACGTCAGACCACACTGTGTGATGATCACTGCTGCTCAAACTGGCAAATACCCGGACGTTTGACATGCTATCTCCATTGGTGAGTACTAAATCCAGCATTGAACTTTCCCTGGTTGGTTCCATCTCCAGTTGTCTGAGCAGTGCTTCTTGGAAGGCATCCACAATCTTTTTATTTCTTTCCAGATTTGCAGAAGGAATACTCCAATATACATCTGGTAGATTAAAGTCACCCAATATGATCACGTCTGCTGTTATAGCTCTCTTTGCAATATCAATGATCAAGTCTCTATCCATTCCCTCATTTTGAGTTGAAGGCCTGTAGACTATACCAGTATGGATGATAGTACCATCTCCTCTGTCTAACACAATCCACAATTCTTCTTATTTTTCCCCTGTCACCTGCATTTCAGCAATTTTAATATTGCTTTTGACATATAGGGGTACTCCTCCTCCTTTTCTGCCTCCTCTAGCTCTTCTAAATAAATTACAGCCAGTTATGGCTATATCCCGTTCATGGGACTCGTGAACCCATGTTTCTGTAATGGCCACAATGTGCAAGTCCATTTCCACCACCAGAGCTTCAAGGTCAGAAACTTTGTTGGCTAAACTTTGAGCATTTGTGCTCATTGCCTTCCAGCAATTATTGGTTGGCTTGCTTGTATTTTGGATGGATTTTTTCCAGACTCCTCTTCCTTCTTGTCATTGATGTATGAATTAATATAATGACTATTATCAGTGTTATGTTCTTGCTGGGAGTAACATCCTGAACTTGTTTTTTCCCAACCCTCACTCCCTTTTCCTAGTTTAAATGCTTGCCTGAATTTTTCACTTAGGATCCTTTTTCCTGCCACAGACAGATGCAGTCCATTAACACAGTACAGTCTCTTGTTGTTCCATTATTGCCCCAGCTGTCTATATATCTAAATCCTTCTCATTTACACCAGGTTTGGATCCACATATTAAAGTTGGTTAAGTGATGCAGCTTCTCTTCCCCCTTATCATGAGCAGGTAGAACTTCTGAGAGTGCTATAGTGTTGACAGTGGGTTTAAGTTTCCCTCCCAAAGCTGAAAGTCCCTTTGTAATGTAGAGATACCATTTCTAGCCAGGTCATTTGTACCCAAATGGATAACAACATCAGTTTTGGAATGCTTACTTTTCGCACTGACTATGCTAACAATTTGTTTGCGTTCCTGCTGGCTGAAGAACCTGGGAGGCATTTGACCATCTACTGTCCCTTGGACTGTTTTATCAAGTTGATCCCTCTGATGATGGGGTATCCAAGTAGTAACAGTTTCCTGTTTTGTGAGGTTTTGTTCACATTTGGGGCATTTCCAGTAGATTCTATGTTAACCTTCTCATTTAAGGTCTCTTCAGTTTCCTTAATTGGGCACTTTCATTTTCCAAGGCAGAGAAGACATTATGCAGGGATAGCTCTTCAAGCTTCAATCAATTGAAAGCAATTACTGAAATGGGAATATCACAGTAATGTCAGCCACATATAGAAAAAAATGAAAACCTGAATTTTGCAAATAGTTTCTTAAAATACTTAAACAAATGTTAAATCAAATGGGTGATAATAGTGATGCTTCCTGCATACCACAACTCACTTTCCATGACTGAGATAGTTCATCATTCCGTTTTACTCTCACTGCTCTATTTGTCAAAAATTCCTGCAGCTAGCACCAAACCATTCAGAAATACCAATCTCATTCAACCGGTATAATAAAATATCATGATTTATGAGGTCAGAAGCTGCAGAAAGATATTAACATTGCTTGACCTCCCTTCCCTATTATTGAAATTAATTCAGATAGCAATGATAACAGAGTTTGGTACCATGGTGACCATGGAATGCTGATTGGATGCCATGTAAAATATCATGATCTTCCAAATAGTTTTGTCTTTGGGATGCAACTTTCCCCTGAGATAATTTATCCAAAATTGCAAGACTAGCCACAAAATGATAATTTATTGGTACATTAAAATCAGCCTTCAAATCCATTGGCATCAGAGTTAAATCATTTTCTCCTAAGAAAGGAGGAAAGGAATCATTTTTTAATAAATCACTAATCCTTAAAGTCAACCAATGTAATATCTTCTCTGGTATTTTCTTCAATATTCAACTGGGGCAAGGATCTAATATACCTGAGCTCTTTGAGAACTTTCTCACTAGTTTCTGTACTACAGGTGAAACTGATAAAGCACAGTTACTTACCTGTAACAGGTGATCTCTGGGAACAGCAGGAATAAGTCTTCACATATGGGTTTCGTCGGTACCGACGGAGCCTGCGCGGGAACGCTCCCCAGCGTCCAATCAGAAAGCCTTTGGGAGCATCCCACAGCGCCTGCGTGCTGCCTACCCGCCTTTCCCAACTGTCTCTCCTCAGTTGAGTTTTAGAGCTGAGACAAAGAGAGAGAGAGAGGGAAAGGAAAAAGAGATAGAGAGAACAACTCCTAGGGGAGGTGGGTGGGTTGTGAAGACTTATTCCTGCTGTTCCCAGAGATCACCTGTTACAGGGAAGTAACTGTGCTATCTCCAGGAACAAGCAGGAATGAGTCTTCACATATGGGGACTCCCTAGCTTTAGATGCCAGGGAGAGACCCGATAAGTTGTGTGTCCCTGGGACAGGGCTCCACTTCCCCTCATGGATCTCTGGCATCCCATCAGGGATGGAGGGTAGGAGTTGATTAAGTATGGAACAGGTGTTTGAGAACAGCCTGACCAAACAAGGCATCCCGGCAGGAGTCCTTGTCCGAGCAGTAATGGGCTGTGAAGGTATGAACCGAGGCCCAAGTGGCTGCTCGACAGATGTCGTCAATAGACACAGAGTTCAGATGAGCCATTGAGGCTGCCATGGCTCTCACATTGTGAGCTGTGACATGGCGCTCCAGAGAAAGGTTCTTGCTCTGATAGGTGAAAAAAATACACTGGGCAATCCAGTTAGATAGTGTTCTCTTGGAGACTGGTAGTCCCAAATGAGAA
The DNA here is from genome assembly GCA_033557465.1 of Ichthyophis bannanicus. Classification (NCBI taxonomy): domain Eukaryota; kingdom Metazoa; phylum Chordata; class Amphibia; order Gymnophiona; family Ichthyophiidae; genus Ichthyophis; species Ichthyophis bannanicus. The sequence goes on from CM066033.1 coordinate 243,487,613, forward strand.
GGATCAAAGACCACAAAGAGCTGAGAGGACTTTCTATGTTGCTGTGTCCTTTGTAAGTAAAAAGCCAGAGCTCTTTTACAGTCCAGGGTATGAAGATTCCTCTCTGCACTTGATGCATGAGGTCCTGGAAAAAAGACAGGTAGGTAGACCTCCTGGTTGAGGTGAAAAGGCGAGACCACCTTAGGCATAAAGTGTGGATGAGTCCTAAGGACTACCTTGTCATGATGGAACCTTGTATAAGGTGGATTAGCTACTAGTGCTTGCAATTCACTAATATGGCAAGCCGAGGTGATTGCAATGAGAAAGATAATCTTCCAAGAAAAAAATTTCAAGGAGGTGGTAGCCAAAGGTTCAAAGGGCGGCTTCATGAGCTGACCAAGAACCAGGTTCAAGTCCCATGCCACCGGAGGTGGTCTGATGGGAGGCTTTGTTAAAAGGAGGCCTCTCATAAACCTTGCTACAAGAGGATGAGAGGAAATAGGTTGTCCATTTAGAGGCTTAAGGGAAGCTGCAATAGCACTCAAATGGACCCTGACTGAATTTGTCTTAAGGCCTGCATTAGACAAATGGAGGAGATACTCCAACAAAGATTCCAGAGGTATGGCAAGGGGGTTAAGACACTTTTCAGAACACCAAATAGTACACCTCTTCCACTTGAAAGCATAAGAACGTCAAGTGGAAGGCTTTCTGGAAGCATAAAGAACATCTTTCACCTGTTGAGAAAGATGAAGATCCTGGAGATCTAGGCCTTCAGCAACCAAGCCCTGAGATGCAGAGACTGAGGATTGGGATGCCATAACTTTCCGTCCTCTTGAGATAGGAGATCTGGAGCAGACCCTAACTCCAAGGAGGGAGCTTGAGAGAGATGTAGAAGCAGAGGGTACTACACTTGCCTTGGCCAATGTGGAGCTATGAGAATCATGTGGCCTCTGTCTCTCTGAAGCTTGAACAGGGTTTTGGGAATTAGGGGAATGGGTGGAAAGGCATAGAGGAAGTCTTGACCCCAGTAAAGGAGGAAAGCACCCCTTGCCTGAGCCCCCTGAGCCGGAGTTCTGGAACAGAACCGGGGAAGTTTGGCATTCCACGGACTTGCAAAAAGGTATATGTCCGGGGTCCCCCAGATCTGAAACATCCTGGCCACCTGGTCCACATGTAGGGACCACTCGTGTGGAAACAGAACTCGACTGAGCCTGTCCCCCCAAGAGTTTTGAATGCCTGGAAGAAAAACTGCCAGAAGATGAATTTGATGCTCTCTGGTGAGGGCCCACAGTCGCAAAGCTTCATTGCAAAGTGACAGAGAGCCAGTTCCCCCCTGCTTATTTACATAGAACATTGCTACCTGATTGTCCGTATGGATGAGGACTGTCTTGTAGCTGAGCAGGGAGTGGAACACCCGCAGAGCAAGGAGAATTGCTCTGAGTTCCAAGAGATTGATATGTAGACAACTCTCCTGTGGGGACCAGATGCGCTGGGTGGAGAGGTCTTGCAGATGAGCTCCCCAGCCCATTGGAGAAGCATCTGTTGTGAGAATTGCTTGGGGTAGAGACTGTTGAAAAGGGGACCCCCAGCAACAGGATTTGAGGGGACTTCCACCACTGGAGGGACAAAATGAGTCAACTTGTGTTTGCTATTTTGTCTGACAGGCAGTCTGATCCCTGGGTCCATTGGGTGGATAAAGTCCACTGAGCTGCCCTCATGTGAAGGCGAGCATAGGGAACCACATGCACGGTGGATGCCATGTGGCCTAGTAACTGTAACATTTCTCGAGCAGTTAAGTGGGGTTTCAACTCTGCTTGAGAAGCTAACTGCACCAAGCGAAGGCAACGGGCCTGGGGGAGATAGGCCCTTGCCTTTGTGGTATCCAGTACCGCCCCTATAAACTCCAGGGACTGAGTAGGGGTCAGATTGGATTTTGGGATGTTTATTACCAGCCCTAAATACTGAAGGATACGCATTGTGCAGGTTAGAGAACTCTTGGCCTCTGACTGAATGGGAGCTCGAATGAGCCAGTCGTCCAGATAAGGGAAGACAAATATTCCCAGGGTGTGTAGAAAAGCAGCTATCACTGCCATGCATTTCGTGAACACCCTTGGTGCAGAGGCCAGACCAAAAGGGAGCACTCTGTATTGATAGTGCTTCTCTTGAAAAAGGAACTGAAGGAACCTTCTGTGAGTTGGATGGATGAGAACATGAGTGTACGCATCCTTGAGATCTAGAGAACAAAGCCAATCCTGACTGTGAAAGTATGGCAGCAGAGTTCCCAGAGAAACCATCTTGAATTTTTCCTTGACTAGGAATCTCTTCAATTCTCTGAGATCTAAGATAGGCCTGAAGCCCCCTGTTTTCTTTGGAATAAGAAAATAGGGGGAGTAGATGCCTGTGCTCTGTTGTTGGAGAGGCACTTCCTCTATTGCCCCCTGGGAGAGAAGGGTGGCAACCTCCTGTCCCAGCAGGTTGAGGAGGGAGGTTGGAGAATTGAACTGGTGCACTCTTGTGAGAGGGGGCAAGCTTGAAAGATGAAGTTTGTACCCCTCTCTTATGATGGAGAGTGTCCAGTGCTCTGCTGTAATTTGCTCCCACCTGGGCTTCCTGGGATGGTGGAGGGCTCTGGTCCTTCCAGAGCCAGGAAGGCTAGGTTCTCTAGCTGCAAGTCAAAGGCCCTGAGGGGGCTGAGGTTGCTGGGCTGGAGGAGGCCTAGCAGGCTTTGTTTTGCTCTGTTTGGTTGATTGCTGATGTTTGGTAGCTGCAGAAGATGCTCGCAGACTATAAGCAGGATAGAATCTTCCCTTTTTTGAAAAAGTTGTTTTCTTGAATAACCTTTTCTTAGCAGGAGCAGCTGTGGATTTGGATAGTCTATCCAAAGCAGAATTTTCAGCATCCATCTGATTGGCTTTTGCTTGCCAATCCTTACCAAATAGGTTCTCACCTGTACAAGGGATATTTCCCAATTCATCTTGGACCCAGATCTCCAAATCAGATGCTTGAAGCCAAGCAATCCTATGTGCACCTATGGCAATAGCTGAGGCTCTGCTTACGCATTCAAAGGAGTCAAAAGCTGCACGATTGGAGAATTTGGAGATATCTTGGGCATGTTTGAGCCCAGTGAGGAAGTCCTTCCTTTTATCTTCAGACATGAAAGGACTTAAAGTCTGCAAATGATCAGTGACTTCTTTTAAGAACATCCCCATGTAGAGACTATAAGAATTAATTCTCGCAGCAAGCATGGAAGCTTGGAAGATTCTTCTTCCAAAAGCATCCAGGGTTCTACATTCACATCCTGGAAGATTAGAAGCATGTCTTTTGGCACTTCTAATCTTTCTCATTGCAGACTCAGCCACAATAGAGTGGTGATGAAGTTGAGTTTTATGAAAACCAGGACAAGGAGGGACACGATACATGGTATCCAACCTGCGAGAATGAGGGGAGGTGGTCAGAGGTGCTTCCCACATCCTCAACATGAGATCATACAGAATCTCATGAATAGGCAAGGTAGCTGCCTCCTTAGGAGTTTTGGGATATTGCAAAATATCTAACTCCTTGGCTCTGGGCTCTGTCTCAGGGGCCACTGTGATGGAAAGGCCCCGAGCCACCTCCCTGATGAAGTCTTGAAAAGACAAGTCCTCTGGAGGAGACATCCTTCGTTTAGGAGAGGACTCCTCCTGTGGAAGAAGCATCACTGCATCGACCGACTCTTCAGAATCCTCAGAGTCCTCAGAGCAATCGAAGTATCGTCTGTCCGGATGCTCTTGCAAGGCCCAATACCCGTACCGATGGGATCGGTATCAGGAATAACCGGTACCGGGGTATCGGTACTGGAGGGCTTCAGAGGACAGAGTACCGGCATAGCAGACACCGATGCCGATGTCGATGCCACCGGTACCGGAAGCGGTACCGATGGTGATGCTAAAGCCGGTACCGGCAGAGTAGTCTGTTGCGGTACCACGGGCGTTGATGCCACAAGGAAAGCCGCCAGACTGCGTTCGATGGACAGAATCCTCTGATCCATCGACGCTGCCAATGCTTGGAAGTCGGTATCAGTGGAAGCCACCGGTACCCCAGAGCATGGCACCAGGAGATCTGTCGATGCCACGCCATCGAGATCATCCTAGAACCCTGTTGATGATGCTTTAGAGGCCGAAGCCTCCTGCCGGGGTAATTTTGCCGGTGCAGAATCCTCGAGGGCTACGCCAGAGGCATCTCGATGCTTAGAAGGAGATCTATCCTTCGAGGACCGGCTGGATTTATGTTTAGTTACCTGAGATCCATGTGAGGAAGAAGAATCCGTGGAAGACGTCAATGCCACTGAAGCCGCATCAGAGGGAAACAGAGTACTGAGCTTGGCAGCTCGGTTCTGCCGACCTCTTTTAGACATCATAGAACAGGACACACAATCTGTGATGGAATGGTCAGGACCTAAACATTTTAGACACCAGTCATGGGTGTCAGTGACGGAAATGGTACCGCCACATTTTGTGCACTTCTTAAAACCTGAGGCAGGCTTTTCCATGCTAAGGCCCAAAACGCAAGTGCACCTGAAGAAAAATAAAGGAAAAAAGGTGTTTTTTTTTTAAAAAGAAAAGAACAAAGCATAGAGCGTCGAAGAAGGCTGACGTGATAGAAAAGAAATAAAGAAAAAATAAAGAAATTCTTCTGCGGTGACAGGAACACGACTTGCAGGCTCCGCGGAAAAAGGAGAACTGAGGAGAGACAGTTGGGAAAGGCGGGAAGGCAGCACGCAGGTGCTGTGGGATGCTCCCAAAGGCTTTCTGATTGGACGCTGGGGAGCGTTCCCGCGCAGGCTCCGTTGGTACCGACGAAACCCATATGTGAAGAATCATTTCTGCTTGTTTCTGGAGATAAATAATTCCTAGATGGCACCTGCCCTAATCAGACCCTCTCCATCTTCTTTCAATTCTGGTAAACCATATTGTTTTAAATTAGTTAATACTGATTGAACTAAATTTTCAATTTTATTTTTAAAAAAATAATGTCTCCCCCCCTCTTCTTTTCTGTTGAACTTGTCTCTCAGGTACTCTACAATCTTAAATAATGACTTTATTGCATTTTGACTCTCATCCACTAGTTTAGAACAACATTCCCTTTTTTCCTGAGCAATAACTATTTTCAATTGATTAATTTGAGTAACCGAGGCACCCGGATGCCCTTCCCTGTCGACTCTGACAACCTGCAGCCCACCCTGCCAATCCACTATGAGCACCCGACAGTGCCCAATGCCAACAACCCAGCTCTCCCACCCCTTCCCCCCCACCCCTCCTTTTCAGTACCCAAACAAAGCACATAGACACAGGAATCTGGAAAACAAGTGCTTGGTCGCAGCTTTATTAACAGTATTGAACAGTATTGAACACCGGCCCAGCTTGGGCCAACTCAACAATTGTAATGCAACAAATTACCCCCCCACCCCAATCCAGATGATGCCCCCCACCAGCCATTTATAGCAAAGTGGAGCATCATCCACCCACCATTCCCCCTACCGCCCGCCTCGCCATATTATTAGCAAAGGCCGGCTACGTTGCCTTCCACCGAGCAGAGACCCCAGCCGTGAAGTCTCTCCCAATCTAGGAGCACTGCCGCTCCCAAGCGAAGCGGCACCCGCCTCAATGCCCCCGCCGGGTCGGCAAGCGCCAGCTCGCTACCCCAGGCACTATCACCAGCGGACAATTGACCTCCCCCACCAGCTGCGACACCCAACCCCATACACCCCGAAAGAATGAGGGAGGGAGGGCCGGGACACCTTTTACCGCGGCGAGCCAGCAGAAAGAGGGGGACCCCACGCCTCCACTCTCCCTTCCAAACTGCTGGCCCCGCCCACACCATGTCCTGAGCCCAATCGCCTAAGCGCAACCCCATCGAGGGGCAGCCAAGGCTGTGACGTCTTCTACCTCTCAGACCCTGCCCCCCGCCAACCTCATACACACGCTCCAGGGAGTGTTGGGCCCCGGGGACCCGGTTACTAATACCGGCCTCGAGACCCTGCCATACTGCGCGGCGGGACTAACAGAGGCACCCGGATGCCCTTCCCTGTCGACTCTGACAACCTGCAGCCCACCCTGCCAATCCACTATGAGCACCCGACAGTGCCCAATGCCAACAACCCAGCTCTCCCACCCCTTCCCCCCACCCCCCTTTTCAGTACCCAAACAAAGCACATAGACACAGGAATCTGGAAAACAAGTGCTTGGTCGCAGCTTTATTAAGAGTATTGAACAGTATTGAACACCGGCCCAGCTTGGGCCAACTCAACAATTGTAATGCAACAAATTACCCCCCCACCCCAATCCAGATGATGCCCCCCACCAGCCATTTATAGCAAAGTGGAGCATCATCCACCCCCCATTCCCCCTACTGCCCGCCTCGCCATATTATTAGCAAAGGCCGGCTACGTTGCCTTCCACCGAGCAGAGACTCCAGCCGTGAAGTCTCTCCCAATCTAGGAGCACTTCCGCTCCCAAGTGAAGCGGCACCTGCCTCGATGCCCCCGCCGGGTCGGCGAGCACCAGCTCGCTACCCCGCCACCGGCACAAGGTAGACCCCTAACCTTGTGCCGCCCCCCCCCCCCACAGAAAGCTGCGACCAGCACCAACCCTCCAGAGCTTCCTGCCAGTTATTCAGCAAAAGATCTTGACCCACCGGGGCAAGGTGCACCCCATCCAAGCGATAGAGCCCCGTGCACCAGACCTCCGCCCAAGGATGCAGCACCTGGAGCCCTCCCATCTGCTGCACCCAACAACCAATCTACCTGTTTATTTTGACCAGGCCACGTGACCAACGCCGCTGATCCCAGACTGCCGGGCGTCGAATAATGTCAGACCATATGATGGCCACACCCGGAATCAACTCCCGAACAATGGCGATATCCCTCTGCACAGCCCGGATGAGCTGCCAACAGGACTAGCCCTGTAAGTCATTGCCACCCAGATGAAGTAACAACCCGACTGGTTGCAGCCGTTGGCCGAGGCTCGCCCGAACAGATGCCAGGAGTTGCCACCATTGCATGCCGCTTTGACCCATCCAGCAGAGTCGCACTCCGGAATCAGCCAGCCCAAGGTGGATGCCGAGCGGCCGCAGTGCCGCACGTCGCCTCGCCCAGTAGACAAAGGAATGGCCGAAGATCCACCAATCTCCCGTACAAATGCCATCTGCAAGGAGAAGAGTGGACTGCCACCAGCCGGCAACTCTGCAAGGTGAAGGAAAATGTTAATAGCCCCCCCACCCCACCCATTGCCCCCAATGCTGAAGTCTGCCCTCACCACAGCCACCTATCCTGCCCCACGGAGTAGCTAAGGGTGAATGTACCCTTCATAAGCTCCAGAACGCCACCTACTGATCTGCTGAATGACCCGGGCATCAAGCCCTGCAGCCGCCGCACTCGTGGCCGCACCAATCCTGAAAGAATGCGAAGCGAAACTCCTGGCATCATAACCCAGGAAACGCAATGCCAAGCGCAACACCGCGGTAAACTGGAACTGAGTCACCGGCTTGCCGTCAGCATGGATGAAAAATTTTCCTAGCCCCCCCGCCCGCAACCACCGAAAGGCTCGAAGGGCATGAACTGGGCAGGATAACCAAGGAAAGATAGCGCTCAGAACTACCCAGCAACCTTTTCCCTTCTGATCTGTCTTGGAGCGCGGGATGTAAAGGTGCACCTAGGACGACTCTGACTGGACATGGTCATAGTCGATCCCACCAAACGCACCCACACACGCCGACCGGGGCACCAGCTCGCACATACGAAATGCCCCAAAAAATGCTGTCGCAAACAACGCGTGAAACAAACTTTTTTTAAAATGTATTTATTTACATTTTCAAATAAATTACAGCAAAAGCAAATATTACAATTAAAATTATAATCCTCTTTAAACATAAAAGCAAAAAAAGCAAGACTTTAACAGCCTACCCCAACCTTACCCCTCCCTTCACCATACAATCATTAAAAAAAAAAAAAAGCAAAAACTTATGAAATGAGCTCACAAAAGGGGAACCAGAAGGGGCTATGACTCCACACCAGCTCCTCACCATGTGATAACATGATGGCATGTCTACATTACCCCTTAATTTACACCATATTGTGCTTTAGAGATGTAAGTATTTAGGGGTTTCCACCTGTGGAAGGCATGACAGTTGTGCCATAACGTGGCATTTGTTCATATTTGCAGCATAAGCACAAACGGTTCCATCATTCATGCCAGCTAAGCTCTGCAGTATGTTACCAGTTTGCAATAACGAGATACAGAGCCACTCCCATCATGAAGTCAAATAAAAAATGGCAATCCCTCTGTAATGACGAGATGCCAATTGTTGACAGAAAAATGACCTCAGACCAGGAGAGAGTGGCCCTGAATCCCAAGACTTCTTGACCCGTGGTCTTATTAAATGATTTGGTAGCATTGACCGTTAAAACCATCAGATCCAATGAACACTTGTTGAGGATTTTATTCCAGTTATCCACAAAAACCTCATCCTCAACAAACAATTGTGGTTCTTTCTTTACTCGAAAACCACGCGCTATCTGCTGACGATGAATATATTCAACTAGAGTATAATGGTGTAATTCCACACAAATCTGATGTTTCCAGAGTTTACTCAAGGCAGTCCAAGAAGCATGACTATCTGAGTTATCAACCGGATCAAATCAAGTTGGTTCCTTTAAAAATTCCTGTACTTGGTCAACTGAAAAAGTCAAAGCATTGCGCCAAATAAGAGGAATAGGTTCCATAGTAGCACTATATTGAAAAACAATCCTCAAGGAGCCAAAAAATCAAAAACAAAAATGCAAAAAACCCCAAACAAGGCACAAAAAATATTTAAAAAAAACAGAGAAAAAGAATTGTCCCTTGATTGACTCTTCCTCCTTATAGTTACTGGTTGCAGGGTTGGCTGACGTCTTTTTTCCTCTATAATTGAAGTTATTTTACCCAAATTGGTCTCACTTTTTTGTTTCTCTCACATGTGGTCTGTGTTTAATCATTCTTTTTCTGGTTTTTTTTAATATTTTTGTGCCTTGTTTGGGTTTTTTTGCATTTTTGTTTTGATTTGTTGGCTCCTTGAGGATTGTTTTGCAATATAGAACAGCAGTTTGAAGCAGTTTGGAGTATTCAAGGAAGATCTATGTGTTGATGAACAAATGTTACCGTATTTTGGCAAACACAGTGCCAAAATGTTTATGCAAAATAAGCCCATAAAGTTTGGATACAAATTTTGGGTCCTGGCATCATCAATTGGATTTCCATTCCACATTTTACTCTACACTGGAAAAGATTCAACAGCAACTGAAGGTGATACTCTTGGAAGTCATGTTGTCAAACAACTGCTTTCTGTTACTCAAGAACCAGCATGCCACACTGTAACATTTGATAACTTCTTCACTTCCATAGAATTACTTGAAGAACTAAAGGAACGAAAGTTTCGAGCAACTGGAATAATTCGAGAAAACCGACTTCAAGATTGCACCATTATGCAAGCTGCACAGATTCATAGGGAAGTGAGAGGTGCATACTACTATTGCGGCAATGGAAATGTTACTGTGACCCTATGGAAGGATAACAAGCCTGTCTATGTTGCTTCCAGTTTTGTTGGCGTTACTCCAGTTGTACCAAAGCAACATTACTCTTGTGTTGATAAAAAACATATTCAGGTCGACTGTCCAAAAATGATTGACCTTTACAACAAGAAAATGGGGGTGTTGATATTCTTGTCAAATTTCTGAGTGAATTCCACCCATCAGTGCGTGGCAAGAAGTGGTGGTTTTGCTTCTACACCCATGCAATCAATATCTGTGCTGTAGAAGCTTGGAGGGTGCATGCCGAAACAGGTGGGGAGATGGATCAGTTGGAATTTCTTTGCTACATTGTTTGCACATTGTTGCAAGCCAGATTTTGTAATGCACCAATTCTGCCAAGACAAGTCCTTACTGAGGTGAGATATGATGGTGTAGATCATATCCTAACAAAGGCTGCATCTCAAGATCAATGCAAGTTGACAGGCTGCGGAACACACACTTGGTACCAGTGTGCTAAGTGCCATCAGCGACTGCATCAGATGTGTTTTCACGTGTATCATATTCCGCCATCAGAATAGACTGTTGACAAACTATATTATATCATAATAAAGTATTTTAAATGAAAACTGCAATTTCAATAGTATCATACAATATGTCTATGTCAATGAATATTGGAACTGAAGCACAACATTTCTGATCACTTGGAAGACGGACAACATACTATATTGGACCAGTGTATGAAAAACATACACTATGGGGTATGTTTACTAAACCGTCTTAATGTGCGCTCTGACACATTAGCGCGCGATAAGGCGCCTTATCGTGCAATAATGGCACTTTACCATGCGATAAGGCACCTTATCACCCGCTAACGCGCTCAGTGGCGCTCAGCGGCGCAAACGAGTGCTGAAGGTGGAGTAAAGGCTCCCTGAGGGCGGAGGAAGGCTCCCCAGGGGCGGAGAGAAGGGGTTAATGGGTGGAGAGTGGGAGGGGAGAGGCCCCCTGTACACTAACGCTGTGGATTTCGGGGCTGAAAACTAACGCCAGTGAAACCCTGGAGTTAGAGTAGATTTAAAGGGAAGAGAAACCATTTACGTCAGCAATGTACAGCAAAGCCAGGGAAACCTGGAAAAGGTGATAAGTGTGATACATGTGCACAGAACAAAAGGGCAGATAAACATTGAAAATGACCTGAACAAACTGGAAAAAAAACATAACCTAGCTGGGCAATAGTGATATCAATGGGAAACATCAAAAAACACTACCGAGAAAGCTAAAAAAAAAAGATATCAATTTTGGAAGTGGCTATGCTCTGTCCCCATACAAGGTGAACCCACAGTGAAATAACGCTGATCAGGGTTCTCCCTTTCTATTGGACAGGTTTCCTATGGCATGGACATGTCCCACAACAGCAGGTGGGCATGTCGGAATGGGCAACTGGAAAGATGCTGGAAAAGGGGACACAGAGGGCTGCAGGCGGCACATGCTGTGGTGCAGTTGGGCCACAGTGCGGACTAGGGTGATGCCTAGCTGGCCCATACGAATGCTGAAACAGTAGAGCAGCCAGACAGTAACTGATGAGGGCCCAACACAGGCACGAGTGTGTTTCCCACAGTGTCACAGGGGATAGTACCCAGCAGGTACCCCAACGGTACAGAACATTGGCAGGCGGTGCTGGGGGGAAGAGTGGACATCTATGCAGGCACCCCTACCCCAGAACCTGCACCATAGGCAGCCGCCTACTCCTGGATGGCCCGAGACTGGATGGCCCGAGACTGCGCACACTGGATGGCCCGAGACTGCGCATCACCAGCTCCACCAGCAGAAGGGCATATCAGCATGGTGGCAGAGAGGTACTGATGGTGGAGGGGGCAGTGGCTGCTGCCCACAGCAGACCATGGCCCAGCCCTGTTTAATGGGTGCCATTCACTGCAACAGACAGGCTCTGTCTGACAAACAGTCATGGTATCTACAGGGAATGCACTGCCTCAGTGGCAGCACGGTGGTGCAGGGCACACAGCCAGTGTGTTCAGCAGCAGAAAGTCACAGGTTCAAGTCCCAGCTGTGGTTTCCACTAACCCAGTCCCCATATTTTACCCACTACTAAAATGTGGTAATACAGACAGAACCTTTAGTGCAGATAACGTAAACATGCCCAAAACGCCTACATTTTACCCTACAGAGCACAGACACCATAAACATGCACATTACCTAGAGAAGAGTCTCCCAAAAGCAGTCCTGGAGGACCAAACACCATTCAGGTCCCATGCTGTCTCCAATAAATATGGCTATGCTGCATTTCTATGCACCGCCCCCATGGTATGCAGATGTATCTCATGCATATTCATTAAGACAGCATGAAAACCTGAACAGTGTTTGGCCCACCAGGACTGGAGTTGGGAACCTCTGCCCTAGAGCAGCGGCCAACAGGGGCAGACACATCCGCACCCACAGGCTCCATTATCCAAAGCCTCCTGGAGAGGCAGGATTTTGGGCCCTGTGTGCATCTCCCAATACTAGCACTTGCATACCTTAGCAATGCCACCCTAAACTTGGGAATACGGAACACATCTATCAAAAGATTGCTATGATTACTGGCAGATAGCAATTCCTAAGTTAAGCACAATTTGCTGATTGAGCTGCATCATAGCAACCTTTCTGATGTCTGTGGAGTGTGCTACAAGTCTTGTGTCTGACAGTGTTTACCACCCTGGGGAGTGACTCTTACAGTATTGTGTACCATAGCCATGCCTGCACTGTGCCCAGGACTGGTATGGTGGCCAGGGCTGCCAAACACCTCTATAGTTGCACAATGCTGGCATAGGTGTGGGGAGTGTGTGTCTGTCTATCCAGTGTGTGGTGGCTGCCCACACTGCTAGCACTGTTGCCAGTATTGGCCTGCCAATGTGCATAATGAGGAGCAAGGTACTGTGGGTATAGCCCGGACAGGGCGGCCTGGGCAGGATGCATCTGCACAGGGCATAGGGCACTGGCTGGGACATTGTAGTGCCCAGCCACCACCTGCACAGACAGGGTGGCCACAGCATGTCCTGCTGGGAGGTCACTCTCACCCTGACTGGGCAGTGACCACGGCATGGCTAGGTTCCCCCATAGTGTTATATAATATTTCTCTCAAGTGATATGTATGGGTTCTCTTTCTTCTGGCCCAATCACTGACTTATCTGCTTGGTGGTGTGCTCACATCTCTTCCAGTAACATGCACTATGGACTAGCTAGCAGACTGTCTGCAGTTAGTATATGTATGGCTGGAACACCTTGCAGGGTGCAGTGGCTGGAGACTCACTGTGCTTGCTGCTGGAGAATGTCAGATAGTGGTGGGGGGCAGCTGAGCATTTCCAGGCCTACTGTCTGTCTGTCTGCTATTGCTTTATGGATGAGCTCAGATCTGCATTGACTGCCCTGTAGGGTGTCTGTTCCCCAGCAGGACCAAGGTTGCTGGTCCCCTCTACTGCCACCATGGCAAGGATGTAGAATGTGGATCTGTTGGTGGGAGATCCTGTCCCCCACCCTGAGCCCCAGAGGGCAGGTTGGGTGGTACTACATAATCCGCCTATGGGTCCAAACACCTCCCCTCCCCTCCCCTCCCCTGTGACTTAAATCATGTGACCATGACACCCACACAGGATATGCACTATTCTGGATGCATCATAGTTCACAAGGGCTTGACCTGACTAGTAAATACAGATGGACACAGGTGTAGCTACAAGGACTAGCTATCACACACTGGCACTGATGGGGACCTGCAGCATAGCCTGTCTCCAGCTAAGCTAGGTGCTGTGGACATGGTGCTGGTCGCCCCACCTCACCCTCAGGGTGAGCACAGTAGCCGCACAATGTGACGGTCTGTAGCTACTCTGTGCCAGTAACACACACGGTTAGTTCCCCCTACTAGGCCGAGGTGCTGTGGGGGTGCATACCCCATCTTGTGATCATCTGTAGACTGCTGAGCTGCATGTGCAGTGCATCATGGGTATGGGTGGGTTAACCCTATCCTGGTAACCACAGAAGACAGTTTGTGTGGTGTTCTGATGTCCTTCAATAGCCAGCCAAGGGTTTATCAGCAGCACTAGTGATGTAGCCCACTGGTTACTTCACTGCCTGTGGAGCCAGAGGTCATGGGTTTGATCCCACAGTGGGACTATTTTATAGGGCTGTCTGAGGCATTTTCTTTTTTTAATTTAAATTGGCTCTGCCAGCAAAAACACCCTCACAGTGCTGTAACCTTAACGTGCCTCATAAGGCGCCTTATAAGGCACCCCATAGGGAACATTATAGGGTGCCTTGGCCGTCAATGCACTTTATAATGTGCCCTCTGGAGTGCCTTATAGGGCGCCTTATGCGGCACCTTAGGTTACGGCCCTGTGAGGGTGTGTTTGCTGGCAGCACTACTTTAAATTAAAAAAACAAAATGCCTCAGACAGCACTGATTTAAAGTAAAGGGTAATGCCTCAGACAGCTTTATTCATTAAGCCCACTGGGGGGTTGAGCTCATGAACCCTGTACCATCAGTCAGTGTATTAACCATTGGGCTACAGCTCTGCTGGTGTGTTGGTAGGTCAGCGCGCCTTCTTAAGATTAACGCGCGTTAACGTACCATGGCTCCCTCTATCGCATAAAAAGGTACCTTATCGGATGCTAACCCAAAATGCTACGTTAAGACCGACACGCCCACTCCTTTTATGGCATCCTGCACACTAACGCCGGCTGCACGTTAAGACTGCTTAGTAAACATACCCCTATGTGAAACTTCTCTTTTCTGCAAAGTTTTAATATTTTTTATTATTGCCTGTGTTTCATAATTGTTTGAGTGTAACAAATCTAAAAAATTATCCAGAACAGAGAAAGAATAAGCGAGCTGTCCAATTTACTCCTACCGCAATTCCTTGGCGATGACCAGTTGTAAATCACGCCTATAGCGCTCTAATTTTCCAATTTCAGCATACCTTGCAAAAAAGTCCTCGGTAGTCTTCAGTTTTGCCAATTCCAAATCAAGCTCTTTAACCAAAATCTCATTTTTTGCTCTGGCCGTTTCAATTACCAAAAATATTAGATACAATGAACATTTATTTAATATCCGATTCCACTTTTGAATGAACACTTCATCATCCAAAAATATTCCAGGCTCTTTCCACATTCTTAAGCCTTTTGGAAACACTTCTTTGTGACAATATTCAGACAGCGTTAAGCCATGGAGCTCCAACCTAACACTACATTTACACTGATTGAGAAAGGTCTCCCAACTCAAACACCCCTCACCTTTATCCTACAATAAGAAGGGAACATTCAAAATCTCATTAATTCTTTCCAAACTATAGCTGAAGGATTCCTTCCAACTCACAGCCATTGCAGTAAATTAAACAATCAAAAATTATATTATAACACTGCACTAAGGGACTTCAACAAATAAACCACAACCACACCCTTAGACTCGCAATACAATAACTATATTTAAACTAATCACACTCCCACACTTCCAACTTAACCTAAACGCTATATATATGTGAGAAAAGACCTCAGATTAATGCATTACCTCCCACTATGTGGCAAAACTAATCACCATAGGGGATTAAAGCTCCATGCATCATCGGTTCCAAAACCTCCCTTATAAATAACAATTTATCTCACTAAACTATTCAATAATCTTACAGAAAAAGTACTTTTTTTTGTTTTATTTTTTTTAAAAAGTTTTTAAACCACATATAAAATGCTTCTATCACTCTTTTAAAGAAGCTTATATTTCATTTTATTTCTCCAATATATCATCAGGAAATTTCACCACCATATTTTTTAAAAGACAGAGTATCAAAAGCAAGTTGCTATTCTTCTAAAGCCATACATCAAAAGTTCTACTTATCTTCTGGGCTTCAATGCTGCTTCCTTTCAACTGCACCTTCAACAGCCTCTAAACTCCATAACATGTTGCCGCCTGAACTTCAATCATTAACCCAATAAAGATCTTCATTTCTCCTTGAAAAAGGCTCCATCAAGGATATACTTAAATCACATATGACAACAGCTCAGGTTAACCTGGGGTCTGATGTCAATGTTTTTAAGCAATCGACAACCAATCAAAACCTTTCACCAAAATCTCACTTCAAAGTGAGCGTGACAAATCCCCTAATGCCTAAATCCAACTAACAATAAGTTCACAAAGGCAATAACTACAGAACTCCAAGGTTTAACGCCGGCAAAAATAGTCAACAAAGGAAAAATCTCAAACTGGCCAGAAGATCTCTGATCTTACGAAGTGGGCCATAAAGCCTCACACTGGAATATTTCTTTAGGGGCTTGTTTACAAAGCCGCGGTAGCGGTTCGTGATCGTTATCGGAGCCGCGGCCCCATTGATTTCAATGGGGCCGCGGCTCCAATAAAGATCGCGAATCGCTACCGCGGCTTTGTAAACAAGCCCCTTAGAGTTGCTTTTCTGTTAACTTTTGGCATGTTAATACAGTGGGTTCTGACTGCCCTGTTTGTTTGAGAAGTCCTAGAGCCCACATGCCAGCACTTCTAAGTTTAGTGTGGCCATTTTAAAAACCTATATATATAACTGCTGTCAATTAACTAGTGGAGTCACTTTTTTTATTTTGTAGTAGAAATTTAAAAACATGAGGAATTAAGGAAAATTAATCCCTTAATCCATTATGTAAAGGCCTAGTTCACACAAGTGTTTTTTAAAAATGTGTGTATACCTCTGAGCTGGTGCAAAAACCAATGGTGAAATTTGCTTGAATATACATGCAGTCCCATAACCTTTGTAGCTGTGACTGTACCCTTCCTCCTCAATAACCTATTAATAAGAACAGAGTGAAGTTTTGAGAGTAATATAAAAAGACACAGCTTTATTGATAATTACAGTGAAAAGAGAATCTAACCCATATGCATAAGCCATAATAAGTTAACTTATCTATTAATGATCCAGGAAACTACAGAACGGTGAGCCTGACATCAGTGCTGGGTGAAATGGTAGAAACCATTATAAAGAACAATATGGTGCTATGCTGGAGGAGTGCTGGAGACACAGACTGGGCATTTCATCTGCCCCAATGGCTGATTTTGCTGCTTGCCTGCTTTTTCCTGCAGTATCTGGCATTTTCTTGTGGTGTGGACAGCTTGCTTTGGTGAGGTCTTTCCACCAGTTAAAAGATCTGTGGTCATACACGCGGCCGTGTGTCATGGCCCATGGGTGGCAATCCGAAGGAGCATGGCCAAAGAGGCTAGACATGCCCCTTTGGAGCCACTTCTGAGCACCAGCAGGACACCAGCTGAGGAATACTGAGGTAGAAATCCAGGAAGGGCTGAGAGTTGGAAGGGTTAAGTGAAAAGGATACACTCCTCTTGGTGAAGTCATACCCTGGTACATGCTTGTCCCACCCCTATTCCTTTATCCTGCTGCTCTGTCTGCTTGCTAGAGATAACTACTCTCCCTCTGCTTTGCTAGAGATAAGAGTACAGTAGACTTTCTCCAATTGGGACTATACTGTAATAAAGTGACCAGTCATGAAAAAATGCTGTAATAATCTGATAAGAAGTCTATATAATCTCTCTGAGCCCTTTAGGGGGGGCCCAGAATTTGCAAAAACTATTTTCTCTGGGCCTGTGCACATTAAACTGTTGTTTCTTTTAAGATTCCTTGGGTGTTTCTTTCTTCACTCGTTTATCTGCTACAATACTAATCTGTCCTTGGAGGTATGGGAAAGAGAAAGAATAAAGGTTCTGCAAAGGAAGTTTCTGCTGTATCTCCAGTACTAACTGTTATCGGCCCGATGGACAGGCATGTAATTCCTCTTTCGGTGAGTCAGCCTTCCCCCAATGGATCCTCTTTGAGTTAGAACACCACCGCCACATCCGTTTCCTCCATTGTACTCCATGATTATACCAGAGGATTCTCCTCAGGTTAATGATGTCATTTCAATTGTTCCTGTTCCAAAACCAGTTATAGTGGCTTCTATGGCATTGAGTTCCCCTGGAGTTGAGGATGGAAGGGAGGATCAAATTACTTTGAAAGATATCTGTGGGGTAATCAGAGAGATGGATTCCAAACTTTCCAACACGGTCTCCTCTCTGTGTGAATTTACACAGGGAGCAACTACTAAGCTGGCAGATTTGGATACTCGTTCTTTAGTATTGGATAGGTCTGTTTCAACTTTAATTACTTAAGTGTCTTCCTGATGGCTTTAAGTGCTAGTTATGTCAAGGATTTTACAATACTGCATTCCAAGATGGAGTCATTGGAAAATGCCTCTCGTGCAAGGAATATACATATATTAAATTTTCCATTTACTCACTTATAATCCACAAATATTTTGTTACAGAAGTACTTTAACATAAACTTTAAGGAGGCCTTGAAACTCCCTATGGCAATTTCATTGGTTCAGGCCTATTATATTCCTGTGAAAGCCTGTGTGCCCACATTGGGACAGGGAGGTTTTGATTCCCTTTCTCCTGTTGCCAGTCAGAATTTAACTGACTTTCTGGAAGACAGTTTTTTAACATACAAATGATCTAGAAATCAAAATGAGTGAGGTGATAAAATTTGCAGATGACACAAAATTATTGAAAGTTATTTAAACAAAGGAGGATTGTGAAAAATTGCAAAGAGGTCTTTGAGAAATTGGGAGACTGCACGTCCAAATTGAAAATGAAATTTAATGTAGACCAGTGCTTAGTTATGCACTTGGGAAAGAACAACCCAAACTATGGTTACACAATGCAAGGTTCCACATTTGGAACCACCACTCAGGAAAAGGATCTGGGAGTTAAAACCCCTTGCCCAGTGTGCAGCCAAGAAAGTAAATGGAATGCTAGACATCATAAGGAAAGGAATGGAGAATAAAACCAAAGATATTATAATGCATCTTTATCGCTCCATGGTGCGACTACACCTCGAATATTGTGTGCAGTTCTGGTCACTATATCTTAAAAAGGATATAGCAGAATTACAAAAAGTACAGAGAAGAGCAGCCAAAATGATATAGGGGATGGAAGGAGACACCTATGAAGAAAGGCTTAAAATGTTAAGGCTCTTCAACTTGAAAAAGAGACAGCTGAGGTGAGATATGAAATAATAAATAAGATCAGAACACTGCGACACCTCCGCCCCCTACTTCATTATGCTGACTACCGATCAACCTTTCAGGCATTAGTCCTCCCACATCTTGATTTTGCAAACATCATCCTCCATGGGCTCTCTCAATCAACTTTAAATCCACTTCGTTTGGCTATGAATGCAGCTGAAAGAGTCTTCTCTGGGGCACCAAAATCTGCTCACATAACGCCTATCATGAAAGACCTCCACTGGCTACCCCTACAAGCCAGACTCCTATATAAGTTACTAGTCCTGACCTTCAAAGCCATGAATAATTACCCACCGACACCAATCAGCAAACTAATTCATATCACCCTCGAAAATAGGAACAGAAGGACTACTGCTATGAACACCTTAATAGTTCCCAAGTTGATGACATCATGTACTAAAGCTACATCGAACAGAGCTTTCTCAATATTCGCACCCATAAATTGGAATTCACTCCCCCATGAAATCCGTGGCATCAAAAGTCTATTACAATTCCGAAAAGCCGTGAAGCATCACCTATTCACAAAATTCTACCCAGAAGTGATCATGGATACCCTCACAACCAACAGGCCTCCCACATACACCAGACACCTTAGCACCCTTATACAACCAGAAAATGGTTAGACTACACGGTAGCCCACAAAACTACCATCTACCCGTAACACCCACTTGAATACATGCACAATATCCATTCGAGCTTGAATTTTGTATATAGTTAAGTATATATATAATATAATGTTGATTGTACATAGTTATCCCTGTTATTCCATGTTATATATGCCCCGTTCTCTGTAAACTCAATGTTGCCTGTATGCATTGCAGTATATTTTGTTCAATGTAAACCGCGCTGATTTTAATAGCGCGGTATAGAAGAGATGTTAAATAAATAAAAATAAATAAATAAATAAATAAATAAATGGAGTGGAACGGGTAAATATAGATCAGTTGTACTCCATCAAAAAGTAGAAAGACTAGGGATACACAATGAAGCTGCAGTGTAGCACATTTAAGACTAATCAGAGAAAATATTTTTTCGCTCAACATGTAATCAAACTCTGGAATTCATTACAAGAGGATATAGTAAAAGGTGTAGAGTAGGTGGGTTTAAGAGAGGTTTGGACAAATTCCTGGAAGAAATGTTCATAAAGGATTATTAAAAAGGGCCAAGGAAATCCACTGATTACCCCTGGGATAAACAGTGTAGAATTTGTATACCTTTTGGGGACCTGACAGGTACTTGTGACCTGGATTGATTACTGTGGAAAACAGGATACTGGCTTGATGGCTCACCAACTCTTCCAGACCTGGTGGATTTGTAGCTGAGAGTTCTGATCACTTGCCTCACTGGAGCTTTACAGCCCAGTATGAGACGACCCAGAATCAGATTATCTGATATGTTAACTGTTATTAAACCTCCTTACTCCTTACAATGACACATAGAATATTATCATATTAACAATGATCAACAGGGATAAAAATGTGGTTATATAGATATTTAACAAAACTTGGATATTCAGTGCTGGGACCATGTCTGGCTACTTTCATTGAATATCAAGGTCGGTCAGATTGTGATGCAGCTAATTGGAAAGCAGTAATATTCAACTGCTGCTTGGTTAGCTACAGTGGAAAAAGTTATGTGAGCCTTTTAGATGCCTAACTTTCACCACTGTGGGATATCAAGCTAGCAGCTGAATACCGCCACTAGCCGTAGCTGGTTATCCTTGGGTGCTGCCTCTGCTCTGCCCCTGGAACTCCCACTGGACAATGAAGATTTTGCTTCCTGAACACGTTTTGGTGTACCTTATATATTTTGGATTGCTGATCATGAAATTTTCCTATCATGCACCATTTTTTTTGCAATCACCTATTTTTGTGATTTCCTTGCATATTTTAAGCCTACTCATATTTTGCCTCGAAAGTAAGCTGTTTTGTTTAGTCCAGGCATGCCTGGGCATGCACTCAGTACAGGCTCACTATATGCAATGGAAATGCTACTGCTCAGAAATGTGTGGGCATGCTTAGGATGGATTCTGGCAGTACAGGCTATTTTATTTAATTATTTATTTAACATTTTTTTGTATACCACCTTTCAGATTCTCAAGGTAGTTTACAGAGAACATAACTTTTCTTACATGGAACTTTTCTTCAGAACTATTTACAATGTCAACAGTGTATACAGATAACAGAGAACATTTTAAATATTTACACAGGAGCTTAAGCTCAAACAGAGGCTTAGGGTTTTACCAAATGTCTTTATGTTGCAATAGCTGGTGCAATTACTTGAGTACTATGGTATTGAAGTGCTCAGTAACCAGATGTGTTTTCAAGTATTTCCTGAAGTCTGCATTATCATTGGTTGCTCTGAGCTTATGTGGAAGGGAGTTCCATAGGGATGGTAAGCAGAGTTCGAACACTCTATGTAGTGCATTCTGAGAGGTGCCTGTAGGTATCATCATAGTTGCAAGGGAGTTTTGGTGCTGTGTCCTCCTTGATCTGTTGTCTGGGACTCTTCTGATTAAGTTTTCTAGGCAGATTGATTGTGCAGAATTTTGAATGCCATCATTATTGCCTTATATTTTATATCTGAACTTATGGGGAGCCAATGGAGAGATTCGAGTATGGGGGTGATATGTTCATGTTTATTAGTTGTGGTGATTAGTCATGCTGTTGCGTTGTGTGCCATTTGTAAGGGATGGATTGAGCATTTGGGTAAACCGTGTAGGATTACATTGCAATAGTCAAGGTGCAGTGTAATTAGTGCCTGACATACAGAGCAGAAGTGGTTGTGCTTGAGTAAAGGTCGGAGGTTTTGCAGAAACTTCATTTTGTAATATACTTTTGTGGTTGTTTTGCTGATGAGTGATTGGAAAGTGAGTCTCTGATCAAGGTATATTCCTAAATATTTTACCTCGCTCTCTACCGGGATTGATCTGTTTCCTATTGGTAAGGTGTCGGGTAGGTTAAATGTGGTGTCTCTCATGATTATGAGGGCCTCTGATTTCTTGTAGTTGATTTCCAGATTGCGTTGTGATAGCCATTTAGTGACTTCTGTCATGCAGGCTGAGATTGCAGAGTAGTCCGGATTCTTTATGTCTAGGGTGGAGTATATCATTAAATCATCTGCATATAGGCGGTAGTGGATGTTATGTTGCTGTAATATCTTGCATACTGACTGTATGTACAGGTTGAAGAGGAGCGCTGAGAGTGCAGAGCTTTGTGGAAGACCTTGTTTTAGTGGGAAAGGTCTTGAAGTATTGGATTTTATCTTGACTTGTGATCTTCTATCAGATAAGTATGAATGAAACCAAGCAAGCGGTGTGTCACTTACTCCTACTTCACATATTCTATCCAGCAGTGTGGAGTGAATTATAGAATCAAAGGCAGATGTTATGTCTATGAAGATTAAGATGAAGCTTTTCCTGATGTCTTTGATTCCTTTGAGTATTGTATCCATAAAGGATGTTAACAAAGTTTCCACCCCATGACACTCTCAGAAACCATGCTGTTGAGGGTCGAGTGGGAAGGTAGCATCAACGTGGTCTTGTAGCTGGTGTTGGACCGTCTTTTCAATTAATTTGGATAAGAGTGGTATGCTGGATATGGGGCGATACGAAGCAGGGGACATTGGGTCCAAGGTGTTGCTCTTCAGTAGTAGTCTTATGGAAGAGATGTTCAGTATCAGTGGCATGATGGGAGCTTACCCGGACCGAAGCCTCTTCGCTGCATCGCTCTCCCAGGAGGGAGAAGAGCTGCCCGTTCCAGCCCGCAGCAGCACCGTCACAGCCTCATGCTGCCCAATTGGGGCAGCCCCCTGCAAATTTAAAAAGGAGCTTACCCGGACCGAAGCCTCTTCACTGCATCGCTCTCCCAGGAGGGAGAAGAGCTGCCCGTTCCAGCCTGCAGCGGCATCGTCACAGCCTTGTGCTCCCCAATCGGGGCAGCCCCCTGGAAATTTAAAAAGGAGCTTACTCGGACCGAAGCCTCTTCACTGCATCGCTCTCCCAGGAGGGAGAAGAGATGCCCATACCAGCCCGCAGCGGCACCGTCACAGCCTCATGCTGCCCAATCGGGGCAGCCCCCTGCAAATTTAAAAAGGAGCACCGCAGGCACGCCCACACCTGAGGGCCTCGCCAGAGGGCCCTTTGGCACGTCCCTTAGGCAATGGCCCACATCGTGATACATAAGATACCTCTCCTGACCCCCAGCCATCGTCGTTTACCTCAAAAGGATCCATCCTCATCTCTACAGTTAACCAGCAGCTTGAGCTCCCCAGGCTGAGCTCGCTCTCAACAACTAAAACAGCCACTTTTCTACAGACTCTTCAAGAATTGCAAGTATATGCCACCTTAACTAACTGAACATAAGCCACCACACAAGTAGTCCGCTATTACTGTTGCCAGTATTATTCTGCCTAGGTTGCCAGTATTACGCTATGCTACCTACATGCCTCACCCCTAGTTATGATTGTCTCCTAGTTATGATTGTCCCTATTGCATTCCTAGATATAATATTGTCTCTATTGTAAATAGGCTGACCACAACTGCATACACTAGCGAATAGTCACCTGTGCTGTAGATTACTGCAACATTCATTACTTATTGTGGGCAGGATACCGTAACATTGTTTCCATTGCAAATTTGATAACTGCAGACTACTGCAACATTGGTTAATTTTTGTAGGTAGGATACTGTAACATTGTTTCCATTTCAAATTTGATAACTGCAAACTACTGCAACATTCATTACTTATTGTAGGTAGGATACTGTAACATTTTTTCCATTGCAAATTTGATATCTATAAGTGCTCATACTAACGAATTGCCACCTGTACCACCCATAGTACAATCCCAAATCTCATTCTTGCCTCTGACGAACATACTAACAAATTGCCACCTGTACCACCCATAGTACAATCCCAAATCTCATTCTTGCCTCTGACGCACATCTAATTTGTCTGACATCAAAGGTTCCATCTCACCCTGTCACCTGTGCAATATCCTGAATCAGAGCAACCCTCCATCTACCTGCACCTAAGGCCTCATAAACGAAAAGCAATTCTACCACAAAATGGCCCGCACCATCACAGCAATAATTTGTGGGTACCTCCTCTTAGAGCTGATTAGCAGCACTCTGGCCCTAACCAACACTCACAAACACATACCTATCCTACACAGCGGCGGGAGGAGATGGTCAAGAAACCCTCCCCTCAAGGCACCAGACGATATGCTACCATCCTATCAGCATCTGCTTCACGTCGCAATTAAACACAATGCAACTGCAAAAAAAGGTATCCTACAGCCCCAAGATTTAAAGGCTGCCCTCATAAATGCACATTCAATACGCAAGAAATGGCCTATCATCACTGACCTGATAGTCAGGTACAACCTAGACATGCTTCTGGTCACAGAGACATGGTTATCAAATGAAGACACTGTACTCATTAACCACCTTCTACCTCCCAATTTTACAATCCATAGCTGCCATAGAAGCAACAAAAGGGGAGGAGGAGTTCTCATACTCACAAAAACAGACCTCAATTTCCACCTCTTCAATAGCACCCACTAAACAAACCTTGACATAGTAGTCATAACTAATAATCACTGCTCCATCAATCTAATATACAGAGCCCCGACATCATCCCCTGATGACCTAGCTACGATAATCGAGCTAGCCTGCAATACTCCAAGCTTGCGCGCCCCAAACTGGATACTAGGAGACCTCAACCTGCCAACGCTACAAGATTCCCAAGCCTCTGCATTTCTAGATGCACTCAAAGACCTAGGTTATCAGCAGCTAATCAGCGAACCAACCCACACAAAGGGAAACATATTGAACTTGATCTTTGCCCCACTAACTACCTGTAGCACTGCCAACTTCACCTCACCAACCTACACCGAAGTACCGTGGTCAGACCATAAGTTAATCCTGTTCCAAATTCCTTTCGATAACAAGCCCATGAAACCTCCTGAAAGTAAGACAAACCCCACGAGACCGCCCTCACGAAGCTTCCAACCATTCAACAAGGAGTCCATCATAAACCACATACAACCCCTCCTAAGCTTGACAACAACAGACCCTGACAGGCTAGTCTCCAGCTGGAATGACAGTCTCAGTACTATTGCGCAACGCACAGTACACAACAAAACCCCAAGGAAAAGTCCCACGGCGCCCTGGTTCTCCAACAAACTGCGGACCTCTCTTCTCGAACTTAGGAAACTCGAAAGGCGATGGAGGCGCTCACGATCCACCGAAGATCAGGAAGCTTACAACCTACAACTCACAATTCACCGAACCACGACATCCGAGAAAATGAGGCAAGCACACACTAACACACTAATGCGATCGCTAAATAACCACATGACCTATTCACCCTCATCAAGAACCTAACAAAAGAACCAGGACTGGAGCAAAAAACAGAGATTCACGCCCAAGACTATGCTGACTTCCTTCAATCAAAATTATACCAGACCGACAAGACTGACCCTACCTACACCAATAAACCAACAAACATAACGACGCTAACAATATTCACCACCCCCTCCACTAAGTAAATCATCGACTTAATCTCAACAATAAACACGACCACTGCCCAGACCGACTCCTGTCCAGCTTTTTGGATAAAAGAACTACGGACAGAGTTTAGCCCATTCATAGCTAAACTCATTAACACATCGTTCTCTTCAGGCTCATTCCCCCTTAGTCTCAAACACACATCCATTAGACCTCTGCTGAAAAACTCCAAGCTTGACTCCCAGAAAGTGGAATCATACAGGCCAATTGCCAGCATTCCACTGCTGGCCAAGATAATCGAAAAGGAGGTCCAATGTCAGCTCTAGCAACACATAGACAACGCTGCACCACTTGACCACTGCCAACATGGCTTTAGAGAAGCTCATGGTGTGGAGACTCTACTTACCACCCTTTTCAACAACATACTCAACACAATAGATACCATCCATCGGGGGTTGCCCTGATATTTCTAGACATAGCCGCAGCATTCGACTCAGTATGTCACAAAACCCTCCTGAAACGGCTCGAAGAGAAGGGCATCTGCAACTTAGCACTAACTTGGTGCAAGTCATACTTAGCCGATAGATGGCAGCATGTGTGAACCGAAACCTCCACATCTAAACCATTCCATCAGAAACAAGGTATCCTGCAAGGATCCTCCCTTTCAGCCCTAATGTTTAACATCTACATGCAGCCCATCTGCGACCTCGTTCGCTCATTCGACATCAAATGCATGATATATGCAGACGACGTCCTGCTCTACATGCTGTTCAAGATTGACCAGATTGACCTCTCACCCCTAACAGAATGTTTCAGCGCAGTAGAAAGGTGGCTCCAAAGTCAGAATCTTCGGATACAGCACAAAAAGTCTGAAGTGCTGTTCATCACCAGAAACTCTAACTTCTCCCCAACAACCCACCTAAAAGTCGGTGAAGTAGAGCTGCAAACCAAGCTCACAATCCGTTACCTGGGTGTTACACTAGACCAGAGACTTGACATGAAGACACACATTGGCAACATGGTCAAATCAACATATAAAATCAGGACACTCAAACATCTACGCCTCCTCCTACAACCAGACAACTTCAGAACTATCTTCCAGGCTCTAACCATTCCACACCTTGACTACGCCAACGTGATCCTCCAAGGGCTCCCAAAATCAACCCTGAGCACGCTCCAACTTGCCATGAATACTGCAGCCAGAGTTCTGAATGGGGCCTCGAGGCGAGACCATATAACACCCATCCTCAAAAGTCTCCACTGGCTCCCTATCCACTGTAGGATCGTCTTCAAGACATTACTATTGACATTCAAGGCCATAAATGGGCTCTCCCCCCCCCCCATCACTCGCATGCCTCACACACATAACTCCCCCCAATAGGGCCAGACGAACTGCAGCAATAAACACCTTGGCAATCCCCAAAACATTGACCCAATGTACACAGGCAACGGCAAACAGGGCCTTTAGTATCAGCGCTCCCATATACTGGAATGCCCTGACTCCCAATATACAAGCAATCCCGGAACTAACTAAATTCAGGAAGGCATTGAAGCACCACCTTTTCCTCGAATGTTACCCAAATGAAGGTGCGCCATCTCGACCTACCCACATATAAGCTCCATGTCCACTGTAACCACTCCTCAAATGTTGCATAATATGTAAATACTACTATGTGTTTCAAATATGTGTAAATAGTTAATTATGATCATCCAAGTTGAGCTACCTGTTATCTGTAATTACAGTGTAACCCCCACCGTAAAAACCTAAATGTTCTATGTAAACCACGCTGATGTTGAAGAGTGCGGTATATAAGAGAAATAAATAAATTAAAATAAAATAAATGATCCCTTGTGAAAGGGATAAGTTTATTATAAAAGTTTACTATAAAAGCAACTTTCATACACAGATGCTATGCATGATGTTGATATCAGTTTGGACCTGATTCTGTCCCACACAGCTATCCCCTTTGTACGTCCAGTCTGAACCGGATGTAAAAGGGGATCGCAATTCTGATACCGAGGGGCATGTCTAGCCCTGTGGGATCAGAATCATGAACAAGCCTGTAGGTGCTAGTCGGGACTGCAATTCAGACCCAGCCTGCACATATAGGCACTGCCCGGATAGCTCAGTCAGGCATTTAAATGGAGCCGCAGCACCATGGCGTCCTGTTGCCATGGCACTGCAGCTCCATTTAAATGCCGTGATGCTGGCAGCCAGCAATTAAGATTTTTTCCCTGCAGCCCAACCCCCGATCCGACCTCCTAAGGCCAAGGTTGGGCTGCGGAGAGGAATCCCTGGCCCTCCCCAGCCTCTTCCGTGCCCCAACTTTTAAACAAATCAACATCCAGGGAAGTTATTCCATCTCGGAGGTGGAATAATTTCTCTGGCCATTTTGCTGGCCCAGGATGTACAAGGCTGACATTAGAATTGGCCCTGTACGTCCTGGGCCGGCGACCTCCCACTGCTGGCCCACTGTCCGCCCCCAGGCCTCCTCTTCCCCGCCCCCAACTAACTTCCCCACACAACTGGCGGGGAAGTTAGTCAGGGACTTCCGCCAGCACGAATAACCACTTTTGTGTACTTAACAATAGCATTTACATGTAAGTTTCTTGTCTAAATGATAATTCATTATGGCAGAAATGTCTCGTCAATGTTGCAACGACCGCTAAACATTCTGTTACATTTGTAGTGAATATACGCTTAAGCTTCAAAGACTTAGCATTATAGCAGCAGATAAGCATGCAATAAATAAAACCAGGAGTCGTTTCAAGGATCCAAGCCAGTTTAATGTGCACATGGCTCAAGCAATAAGCAATTTCAAAATGGCTGAGCAATGGTTTCTAGCAAAACAACAGCTTTTATAGCTTTCTTGTCCATTCTAAGCATAGGCAAACTTTTCATTGGTCCCAGTACCCCTCTCACCCATCTATTGGTCCCGGTACTGATATGGCTACCCAATCGGGACTCTGGTCTGGGCTCAGCACCTGGTTGCCCCCCTTCTAGTCCCAATTACAATGGTCAGTGTCTCTAACTTGTTACATCTCTCCTCCAAGGTCGCTTAGCTTGTTAAAACATATGGGAAGCAGGGCACTGTAACCTTGCTTTTTGCAGAGTTAATTAATTCCATAGAAGCATAGCACACCTTATCAGTACCAATTAAACTTGTTTTTCTATATTTTCTAAGTTTCGTTTCTGCTTAGCTATGTTCAGTTAAACTGAGTTAAGTTTCAATTCTATGGTGTCATCATTCAGGGGGGTTTTCATTCCTCTGGGCCTAACTACAGGCTTCAGTTACAGGTCAAGCTGCTTAGGCCTGTCTGCTTAGTTCAATTAGCATGGATCATAGGCCGTCGCCTACCACATTCCCCCCTTTGATTATTCTCACCCGCATGTTAATAAGGTGTGAGAATCAAATCACATAATACTAGGTAAAGGTATCACTCTGTGGTATAGGGTAGTAAGTTCACATAGCTAGTATCTTTGTAGCTGCCTTATGCTCTACAGTGTTATTAATAACTGAAGTTATCATTCGCAAGCAAAGTGGCAAGAAACAAGGGAGCAACAGGCAGATAGTCAAAGTCCATAGTTTGGCAAGAGTGGGAAAAAGAACTAAAGGATTAGAAGGTTCAGTTGCATCTTTGTTGTGCTGTCGTAAAGCTTCTGATTTAGACAGACCAGCTGTCCATCCTTCATAGTAGATTGTGGTCCAGTCCAAACAAAACACAAACTGTCAACAATGGGGTGGGCCAATACCCACTCACTAGTAGTATTATGTAAATCAGTCTGATTGTATAGGATAGAATAGTTCAGTTCTTGCGTCTCCCAGGGCCACTGATCTCCCATCTTAGTTCCTCCACAATAGAAACAGTCAGAAGTGTGGAGACTAGATGCTATTGCTCCAGCAAGTTCAAGAAACAAGTTCTGGTGGTGGTATGAGGAATTGCAACGGTGGCTTGCATAGCCTTGTAGAAAGTCAAGATCTAGAACAACTTTTGGATTGGAGAGTATACCAATGCAAGTATAGGAAGAATGATAAAACAAGGTCTGAGTGACCTTCGGTCCAGTTCATGTTGTACTTATACAGGCTGCCCAGGGAGATAAGGCAAAAGTCATTTCAAAGCACTCCAAAACTGTTGCCAGAATAAAGCAATAATAATAATAATTCATAATGGGCATAGTCTCTGGAAAATTGGAGGAACTGTCGGATTTCACAAAGGTAGAGTTGATTGTAGATCCTCAAGCTTCTGCCGTACGTAGACCTACCAACTTTTTGGCAGGAGTAGGGCTGTAGATTCCAAAGTATCACTGTCCTCTGGGATGTCTCAATTTCTTAAAATATCATAGCATAGTCTCTTAGGCTATTATTGCTTCTTTAGAGCAGTTCACTCTTTAGGAGATCAAAACAGTCTTTTCAGAGTATTTAAACACAGTCTCTTAGAAGATTCAATTTCTTAACACAACACAGTCTCTTTCTGATGATTGCAGTTTTTTCTCCAGATGCGAGGCTTACCTTCAGATAAACAAACAGTCTTGAAACAGTGCAGTTTCTGAGGGACCAATAAGTCTTAGGTCCGTGGCTGTTGTCTTAGGGTGAGGTGCAATGGAGTCTCAGGATGCTGTACAGTAGTCCAGTGATCAGGTTCAAGAGCAGCTGCTGGCTTCACTTGATTATGGTGGATCCAAGGTTCAAATTCTGCGACTTTTACTGCAGTTGGAGTTGACAAGATGACAACATAGGGTCCCCTCCAAAGCAGGGCTAACAGTATCTTTCTCCACTCTTTGATCCACATCGAGACTCCAGGCTTGAAAGGATGCAGGGGTGCAGGCAAATTGATGAGTAATCGATTTTGTACTCAGGTATGAAGACTTCTGCAAAACAGAACTTAAAACCAATAGTTCATGTCTAATAATTTCAGATCCTATCTGTCTCATATCTCCTTTTATTTCCTATACAATAGGCAGGGGTTGCCCATACAAAATTTCAAAAAAGGGAAACTCCTAAAGACTTAGCAGGGGCTAAGTATATCCTAAGAAGGGCTATGGGAAGAACCTGGCCACTTCAGGTAAACCTCTTGGCAAAGTTTGGACAACTGAGATTTCAGGGTTCTATTCATACATTCTACTTTTCCTAAATTCTGAGATCTATAGGCAGTATGTATCTGTTAATATCAATATCTTGGGGCTATACTTAATGGACTTGCTTCCTAAGGTTATCCACCCTCATTCTTTGTACAGAGCCCCATATGCATGCAAGGTTGTAAGGGCATACTTGGAATCTGGGTACACATTTAGACAGGGCTCTTTTCCTATTGTTAGTGCTCTGGTGAGGACTATCAGTTCAGCTTTCTGTGGTGAAGTTTCTAGGGCCAGGGCTGAGGACTCAACTACCAAATCAGGGGTCACCACTGCATATCTAGCACAACAATGTCCATTGATGATGAAACTGCCTTCAGCCACAAAGAAAGTCTGTTCAGGGTTCTCCATAGGGACATCAGTCAAATCCAGGTGGCTTGAGAATACAGTGTCCATAATTTCTAAACAGTCATGATCAGGGGATCAAGACCAACTGATAACAACATAGCAGGATTGAAAGCTTGACTGACCCTTCAGTTGTATCTGGGGTTTTCACACAACATACTCTAATACTTCAACATTCATAGATTTGTTAGCTAGTAATTTCCTTTGTATTTCATATTGGTTAGAACAGAGTGTGGTACAGTAACTTGAAGATTCTGTCTCAAAGGGATTTTTCTTTTAGTTTTTGCTTACTAGGAAGGCTGTAGCTGTAACAGCTTCTCAAATAAGGTCCAAGAGATTGAGTCAACACTCCTAGAACATTTCCTTGCGACTCATGAACATAGAGACTGTAAGGTTTTCTGGACATCTGGTAGACCCAGAGCTGGTGATAACATCAGAGCGGTTTTCAAAGTTCAAAAGACTGCATTCCTATTCAAGTCCCCATTCCAATGGAGACTTTTTCATTCCTTTGGTAGCTTGATACAATGTGATACAATGGTTTTGCTAGCAGCGCAAAATTGGGGATCCATATACAACAGTACCCTGTGGCACCCAAGAAGGCTCTCACTTGCCTCCTGGTGGTTGGAGTAGGAATACTGCATACAGCTACTTTGCGTTCTGGTAAGGGTTCCAGGCGTCGAATTCCGCTGGACAACTGGAATCCTAGGTATTTAACTTGTTTGACATAATTATGCTTTGGCTCTTGAGACTTTGTATCCAGCCTCATTAAAAAGGTGCAAGAGTTCACTGGTGGCTTGTGGACATTCACTTTCTGAGTTGGTGGCTATAAGCAAGTTGTCAACATATTGCAGTAGAATTCTTTCTCCTGGAATTACTGGATAACTTGTCAAATCTTTTTGCTGAGTAAGGCGAGTTCTTGAATTCTTGAGGTAATCTTGTCTAGGTGAGTTGGCCCTACCTCCTTGTAGTGGGGTCTTGGGCTAAGCGTATACAGAAAAAGGCATCTTTTTAAGTCCAGAATGATGAAATGTATAGCTTCAGCAGAGATCAGTTCCAAGAGAATATAAGGATTTTGGTACCACTGGTTGTATAGTTTCAGCTGCATCATTCATTCTTTCTTAGATCCTGCACTGGGCGGTAATCACCTGTCCCAGGCTTCTTGACTGGCTTGAGGGTGACAATGACAGGGGCTATGTTCTTCGCTAGGCCAGGTGGATTATCTTCTGCCCATCCTCCAGGTGGGGCTATGAGGTTGGTAAGTGTACAGCTTGTTGCTTTGGATGCAGGTGAATAGAACCGCCATTCTTCTTCTTGGGGGACAGTTAATACCATCAGGCCAGCAGATTTTGAGTTTCATTTTTTTCCCCTTCAACAAAGGATATCTGTGCTTGAAGCTTTGCAAGCAGGTCTCGGCTCCAAAAATGGAATAGGGCATTCAGGCATATACAGGAACTGGTACATTATTATTATTATATATTTTTTTTTTCTAGTTCACACATGCGGTTCTGCAGAAAAGGCTTTGTGGCCTTAGTCCCAGTAGCTCTGATAATGGTGGTGCATCTAGAAAAACACAGAACTCTGCTTTCCACACAGCATTTGTACTGTAGAGTGACCTTGTAAACAAAAAGCAAGACAGAATATGTTATGTCTAGATACTGAGCCATGGCTAGGAAGGCCTGAGAGCGGGGGGAGAGCAGTGTGGGCCTCCATTGGATGGGGGGGGTGAGGGGTGAGGGGGCCACCAGGACCAATGAGGAGTTTGTCTGTATAGAGCTAATAAAGAAAGCTATAAATGCTGTTGTTTTTCTGAATGCCATGCTCAGACCATTTTGAAAGTGACAATTGACAGGTGTCTGAGCCTGTGCACAAAATAAACTGGTTTGAATTCTAGAAAATAGACTCCTGGTGTATTCATTGCGTGCACTTCGCTACTACATTGGTTCCCTGACCGGGAAGGGGTGGGGTACGTGAATGGTGCGCAAGTGAATACTACCACGTATTACCGCCTCCAGGTTTGGTCCAGCTGGGACCGCAGCCGGCCGACAGCGGAGAGGAGCCCAGGCGCCGCTGGTCCCTTGCATCGGAGGGTTCCGCCCTGCCTCGACAGGCTTGCTGGGTCCGGCCGGCCAACACCTCGAACCCAGGAGGGGAGTCCAGGATTCAACCCAAGGTGGAACTGGTTGCACAGCGCATTAGCTACCGGATCCAGTGAGTATTGATTTTTCTGGTTCTTAGTCAGTTAGCTCTGGGAAAGTCTCGAGACTAATATGGTATGGTAACAGGTAAAGGGAGTCTGATCAACTCCCAGGGCGGTCCTAATAACCCTGCATGAGTATGCGTGGAGCGAAGCCACTGACCCTTTTGGTTTGGTAATTTGGTTTAGTCAGTTAGCCCGGGAATTTGGAATTTGGGAAATGCTAGCATGTTTGGTTGTGTGAAGTGTGCTTGAGAGGTCTTGCAATACAGGCCGAGTGAGAGCGAACTCCTAAATAGCGCAGTTCCTGGCCAGGCGACTGCGCCCAGGTCGCGAAAAGGAGGAAGCGTCTGGTGTTTGTCCCCCTCCTTGTTCCGTGGGCTGTGCGGACCCCTTACCCGCAGCCATCCTACCCATCCTTTCTGTTTGCTGTCTGGTCCGTCATATGTTATAATGGGAGGGGCAGAGTCCGTACAAACTCCATTGAACTGTATGATCACGAATTTTAAGAAGGGGTTTAGTGATGATTATGGGGTAAAAATGTCACCGACCCACTTAGAAATATTGTGTAGTAGGGTGTGGCCGGCGCTGGATGCCGTGTGGCCACCAGAAGGTACTTTTGATATTCAAATTGTGTCCTGAGTGCACCAGGTGGTGCGCAGATATAGTTCCGAGCAGTTTTCCTATATAGATTCCTGGCTAGCTATCTGTGAGAAGCAACCCCCTTGGACAAAGCGTTGCCGTGAGGGGCAGAGTAGAATTCTGTTAGCGGGAGTCCCTGCTAAGAAGGAAAAGCCCCCTATTTTTGAAGCCCCAGAGCCTCCAGAGGTCCCGGGTCATCCACCCACATTTCTGTATACAACAGTCCCGTCAGCTCCATCAGTACCCTGAGTAGAGCCAGAGGTAGTGGGAGTACCCCCAGCTGAGGTACCTCGTCACCCACCACCCGAGGACCACCCCTTCCCCAGAGTCGGAGCCCTAGTCCTGAGCAGAGCGCTGCAAGCCTTTGGCAGAGCTCTGCAACAGAATCATCATCCCTTGAAGGATCTGCTAGCGGAGAGTCAGATGCCAGTCCATGGGCACCCACTAGTCCAAGCACCAGCAGCAGCACTACCCCCGCTAATCTGCGTTATGCCTTCAGAAGCAGGACAGCGGGCCAGAGAGAAGTTCGCCAAATGCCACTGCGGCAAGTCCCAGGATTACCTATTGTAAATACAGAGGGTCAGGTTGTGGTCGGACCGACCAGTGTAGTTTATGTGCCTTTCACTACAACAGATTTATTGAACTGGAAAACGCATTATGCCTCCTATACTGAAAAGCCCCAAGATTTAACAGAGTTAATGTCCAGTATTATGCAAACCCACCAGCCCACCTGGTCTGACTGTCGCCAGCTCTTGGCTACCCTCTTTACTACTGAAGAGCGGACACGGATAGTGCGAGCAACCACTAGATTGTTGGAAGAGAACCCTGAAGATGGGCGAGACCTAGATCCCCGAAGGGCAGCAGCCGCAGATTTCCCAAATGAAGATCCCGGATGGAACCCAAATAGTGATGACGGAGAGAAGGCCCTCACCCGGTTCCACCATGCCTTACTGCAGGGCCTGAAGAAGGGAGGGCAGAGAGCTATGAACGTTGGGAAAGTAGCGGACGTTCTTCAACGCCCAGATGAAAGTCCAGCTGCTTTCTATGAACGATTGACTGAAGCCTATAGACTTTGCACCCCATATGATCCAGCAGCCCAGGAGAATTTGCATATGGTGAACGCCGCCTTTGTGAGTCAGTCCCAGGGAGACATAAAACGAAAACTGCAGAAATTAGAGGGATTTGCGGGCATGAACTCAACACAGTTAATGGAAGTCGCACAAAAGGTATTTGTGAATCGTGATCAAGAATGCCAACAGGAAGGTGAAAGAAAGATGAAGAAGAAAGCGGATCTGCTCGCTGCAGCATTAGTGGAAGGACGCGGAGGAGGATATCCTAATAGAAGAGCCAGAGGATGGGGAAGGGGCCGGGGGAGTGCTCGGCCCCCCTTAGGTGCAAACCAGTGCACCTATTGTAAGGAAGAAGGACATTGGAAGAACGAGTGCCTGAACATTAGCTCCACCCCCTGGAGGGGAGGCAGGAGCGCTAGGAGAGCGGGGGGGCGATTCCAGCAGCGAGGGGGGATGCAGCGCGCGCAGTTTCAACAGCAAGAAGAGACTGCCATAGCTGGAGTGGCAACCGCCGAGAACAATTCTATGGATAGTGAGGGCTAGGCCAGACCGGGCTCCAAGTTCGTCCTAGGTCTCCAGGAGCCTATGGTCAAATTAAAGATTGGAGACCACCATATGGACTTTATGGTAGACACAGGGGCTGAGCATTCAGTGGTAACTAAACCTGTAGCTCTTGTGTCCTCTCGATCTGTCACAATTGTGGGAGCTACTGGAACGAGAACCACAAGGCCTTTTCTGCAGAACCGCGCCTGTGAACTAGGGGGACAGATGATAACACACCAGTTCCTGTATATGCCTGAATGCCCAGTTCCCCTTTTGGGCCGAGACATGCTTGCAAAACTTCAAGCACAGATATCCTTCGTTGAAGGGGGAAAAATGGAAATGACTATAAATTCAAAACCTGCTGGCCTGATGGTGTTAGCTGTCCCCCAAGAAGAAGAATGGCGGTTTTATTTACCTACATCCAAAGCAGCAAGCTCCAGTATACCTACCAGCATTGCAGCCCCGTCTGGAGTATGGGCAGAGAATAATCCACCTGGCCTAGCAAAGAATATAGCTCCTGTGCTTGTCACCCTTAAGCCAGGAGCAGAACCAGTGCATGTGCGTCAGTATCCCCTCCCACGACCAGCAATTGAAGGTATCCATCGCCACCTGAAGAAACTACTGCAGTTTGGACTACTTAGAGAATGCCATTCACCCTGGAACACCCCCCTTCTCCCAATCAAGAAGCCTGGGACAGGTGACTACCGCCCAGTGCAGGATCTACGTCGCGTGAACAGTGCAGTTGAAACCATACATCCAGTAGTACCAAATCCTTACACCCTCCTGGGACTGATTCCACCGGAAGCCACACATTTCACTGTTCTGGACTTAAAGGATGCCTTTTTCTGTATACGCCTGGCATCCGCCAGTCAGCTTTTGTTTGCATTTGAATGGGAAAACCCTACCACAGGACGACGAGGACAACTCACTTGGACTCGACTACCACAAGGATTCAAAAATTCACCCACTATCTTCGTTGCAGCCCTCAGTCAAGATCTGTCAAGTTACCCTGTAACTCCGGAAAAACAAATTTTACTCCAATATGTAGATGACTTGCTTATAGCCACCAACAACGAAACTGATTGTGTGCAAGCTACCAGTGATCTCTTGCACCTCTTGAATGAAGCTGGATACAAGGTCTCGAGAGCCAAGGCGCAACTGTGTCAGACAGAAGTGAAATACTTAGGGTTCCATCTGTCCAAAGGAACCCGGAAATTAGGACTTGAACGAAAGGAAGCAGTATGCCGCATCCCAACCCCTACCACTAGAAAGAAGGTGCGGGCTTTCCTGGGAGCTGCAGGCTATTGCCGCATATGGATACCAAATTTTGCGCTCATGGCAAAACCCTTGTACCAAGCCACAAAAGGAGCGGAACGATCCCCCTTGGAATGGGGCCCAGAACAAGATAAAGCATTCAAATCCTTAAAAACATCGTTGATGTCATCCCCAGCTTTGGGACTACCAGATGTGCAGAAACCCTTTCGCCTATATGTCCATGAGTCAAGTGGAAACGCATTGGGAGTCTTGACTCAGCCTCTTGGGTCTTGGCAGCGACCTGTAGCCTACCTGTCAAAACAATTGGATCCTGTTGCCAAAGGATGACCACCTTGCCTGAGAGCTGTAGCAGCCACAGCCCTCTTGGTGAGCGAAGCGGACAAGCTCACCCTAGGACAAGAGCTTCAAGTCACCGTACCACATGCTGTCTTAACCCTGATGGAACACAAAGGAAACCATTGGCTCACTAATGCTCGAATGTTGAAATATCAAAGCATGCTATGTGAAAATCCTCGATTGCAATTGAGTGTCAGCCAAACTCTGAACCCAGCTACCCTATTGCCAACCGGTCCAGGCCCTCCTGACCATGATTGCTTGGAAGTAATGGACACTGTATATTCAAGTCACCCAGACTTAACTGATATCCCTTTGGACCACCCAGACAGCACTTTCTTCGTGGATGGGAGTAGCCTCATAGTCGAAGGACAGCGATGTGCTGGTTATGCAGTGGTGACCCTGGACATGGTAGTAGAAGCATCAGCCCTGGCCCCAGGAACCTCAGTGCAGAAGGCTGAATTGATAGCCCTCACACGCGCACTCAAACTTGGAACAGGAATCAGCCTGGACGTCTACACAGACTCCAAATATGCTTTTACAACATTACATGCCCATGGAGCCCTGTATAAGGAGCGTGGATTAATCACCTCAGGAGGCAAGTCTGTCAAGTATGGCCCAGAAATATTGACTTTATTGGAAGCAGTATGGGCCCCCAAACGCATTGCCGTAATGCATTGTCGAGGCCATCAAACTGGAGAGGGAGATGTGTCCCGAGGAAATAGATTTGCCGATGCCACAGCCCAAGAAGCAGCCATTGCTGGACAAATCACTACCCCTAGTGTAACAATTCAAGCAGCCATATTTCCAGTACCTCTTAGTGCATGGACTCCCAGATATACCCAGACAGAGATGGACCATTACTGTCGACAAGAGGGGGGGCAACTATCGGAAACTGGATGGATAGTGTTGCCACCGCCTGAAGGGAGCTCACCCCCTGGTATGACCGTGATTCCCGAAGCCCTAGGCCCTGCCTTTGTCCAAGCCTTTCATCAAGCCACTCACTATGGAAAAACCAAAATGGCAGACGCTCTAAAACCATACTTTTATATCTCGTTGCTGGGACCTCTGACCACCTCAGTAGCCCGAAGATGTGTGACTTGTGCCAAGAACAATGCCCGACAAGGTCCTGTCCCACCCCCAAGAGCTCAGTCAGTAGGAGTCACCCCTATGGGGAATATTCAAATAGACTTTGCAGAAATGCCACAAGCGAATGGATATCGCTACTTGTTAGTCCTAGTCTGTACCTTTTCTGGATGAGTGAAAGCTTTTCCCACTAGAACTGAGAAGGCCAGGGAAGTCACTAAAGCCTTGCTCCATGAGATCATTCCCCGATTCGGAATACCTTTGACCATGGGGTCTGACAATGGGCCCTCTTTTGTATCACAAGTAACCCAGCAGCTAGCCCATGTCCTGCAAATACAATGGAAGTTACACACAGCTTATAGACCCCAGAGTTCAGGGAAAGTAGAGAGAATGAACCGAACCCTGAAGTCTCAGTTATCTAAGCTCTGTCAAGAAGCCCACCTGAAATGACCCCAAGCTCTCCCCATAGCCCTCCTCCAGATACGTTCAGCCCCCACCACGCCATTAGGAGTGTCCCCATTTGAGATTTTGTATGGGAGGCCCCTGCCCATAATTCAGGGGATAAGGGGGGGTATGCATCAAATTGGATCAGTAATCACTAGGCAAGAATTGTTGGCTCTAATTTCTGTTTTACAGGGCCTTCATGCCTGGGTGCAAGAACAGTTGCCTATCAATCTAACAGAGCCCTTGCATCCTTTCAAGCCTGGAGCCTCGGTGTGGGTAAAAGAGTGGAAGAAGACACCGTTGGCGCCTCAGTGGAAAGGGCCATACATCGTCTTGTTATCAACCCCAACAGCAGTTAAAGTGGCAGAAATCGACTCCTGGATCCACCACAGTCGAGTAAAGCCAGCAGCAGTTCCTGAGAGTCGCCCCTGGACCTCGATCACTAATCCTGCATCACCATTGCGTCGCATACTGCAAAGACAAGATCCATCATTGTAAAGACTTTGCCAACCTACTCCTGGACGTCAACGAAAGAGCTGTCCTCCAGTTTTGCATTCTTTTCATTGCACTCTATCAACCAATCAACCATTATCTATCTACCTCAATCAACCATTACCTACCTCATCAGTTACTAGAGACTATGACCATGATGCTCACTAATTACTGTTTTATTCTTGCGGTATCCCTGGAACACTTGAGAACCCTTGCTTTGCCCCCTTGTGCAGCCTGTATAACCACCACCCGAACTGGAATGCAAGTCACTCAGACTCTACTTTATCACTCTTACTATACTTGTACTGGCATAGTCAGCCAGTGTATCTATAATGGTACAGAACTGAACGTCTGTACAAAGGGAAAGACTCGTACTTGCTTCAGGCCTCGACAGAATCCATCTTACTATGTCCTGGAACTGAGATGGAATGATGAAAATGGAGCCCTCGTCAACGCTAAAGTCAACTCTCTGATCCCACCCAACCTGCGTACCTGTATTTTGATGCTTGTGACTTAATTAATAGAAATA
This sequence comes from Ichthyophis bannanicus, assembly GCA_033557465.1. Taxonomy (NCBI): domain Eukaryota; kingdom Metazoa; phylum Chordata; class Amphibia; order Gymnophiona; family Ichthyophiidae; genus Ichthyophis; species Ichthyophis bannanicus. The sequence continues at coordinate 243,526,824 of CM066033.1, forward strand.
ATTACTACAGGTGTGGATCATGGGAGCAAACTTACTATTATGATGAGAAATATATGTGTCCTGAAGGTGCGTACCGATGGGGAATGTGCACTGGAACACACTCCTCAACAACGTATAGCAAATCATCAGAAGCAGACTACTACTGTCCGAAGTGGGACTGTGTGTACTATGCCACCTGGTCTGGTGGCCCTACAGGACAAACTGGTGATAATCGCAAAGCTATGCTGGAAAGATTACCCCTACTAGAACCCAACAAGTGCAAGAAAAGTACATGCAATCCCCTACGACTCCAGATCTCCGACCCCAGTCAATGGAAGCATGGATTTCGATTTGGCCTGCGCATAGCAGGAGGTGGAACTGATCCTGGAACCATCGTATTCATCCAACTGAATGTAAAGACTCATGTTTCTTCACCTTATCGCATACATCATACCTTCCACGAGGCCATGAAGGCGGAATTTGTAGTTCCCCACACTTCGCAGAATTTGTTCATCGAACTAGCTGGAGCTGTGGCCTCCAGCCTCCATGTCTCAGACTGCCTCTTTTGTGGAGGAACTCAGATGGGAGACCAAGGCCTTGGGAAGCGCAAGAACTGAACTATTCCGTACCATATAACCAGACTGATGCCCATAACACTACCAATGAATGGGTCCTCGCCTACTTCATAGTGGGTAGACTATGTTTTGTATGAGCAGGACCACAATTAACTGCATTAGTAGGACAGTTAGTCTGTTTGAACCAGAAATATTACAATGCTACTACTGAGAAGACATCTTGATGGTCAGGTGCCAATACTCCGGAACCTTCTAATCCTTTGATCGTCTTTCCTCACTTGGCCAGGATATGGACAAATCTGGCTACGCATAGCACCTGGCAAGCTCCACCTGGACTTTATTGGATTTGTGGCACTCGAGCATATGCTAAACTCCCTGCCAATTGGGGAGGGGCGTGTGTTCTAGGAACTATATGACCATCTTTCTTCCTGTTGCCCCTGTCCCACGGAGAACAATTGGGATTCCCTGTATACAAAAGCCGACAGAAGCAAGAGGCTCTCAAAATTGGCCAGTGGGACAAATGGGATGCAACCTCTGAAGAATGGCCACCAGAGAGAATTGTTTCTTACTATGGACCTGCTACCTGGGCACAAGATGGTTCTTGGGGCTACCGCACTCCTGTGTATATGTTGGACTGTATTATACGTTTGCAAGCTGTTGTTGAAATTATAACCAATGAAACTAGCAGAGCGCTAACCTTGTTAGCCAAACAAGCCACACAGATGCGTACAGCCATTTACCAGAACCGCTTAGCATTAGATTATCTGCTTGCAGCTGAAGGAGGTGTATGTGGTAAGCTTAATTTAACTAACTGTTGTTTGCAAATTGATAATGAAGGGCAAGTTGTAGAAGACATAGCCAATCACATGAGAAAACAAACATATGTCCCATTCCAAACTTGGCATGGCTTGCAACTTGATGGCTGATTTGGTTCGTGATTTTCAAGGGTGGATGGCCTGAAGACACTTGTATTGATAGTAGTCTTAATTGTGGCTGTGTGCTTATGTATCCCATGTTTCCTTCCCTTATGCTTGCGTATGCTGAACTCAACCATTGATAGAATTGTTGAACGCAAGGCAGATTCACAGATACTAGCAATGTGGCATTACTACCTTAACCCTGTACCACATAGTGATCCCTCCACCCTAGTGTAGAGTACCATATGCGATAAAATTCTCACCCTTTCTCACTTGTGGGTGAGAATAATCAAAGGGGGGAATGTGATAGGCTATGGCCTAGCATAGCCAGTAAATGTATGCTAGGTAGCAGAAGCAAGCCTGTAGGTTAGGCCTGAGTCCTGTGATAAGGAAGCTTATCATAGTTCAGGAAGGAGCTATAAAAGAGGTGAATTGGCTCTGAACAAGCAACCTGTCTTTGCTGGTAGAAATACTAAAACAAAATGTTTTCATAAAAGACTACCAGTCCCAGAATGCACCAAGTTTCAAACAGCCACTAGAAGAGCTGAAGTGGGGAAACGTGTGTTCAATCGGGAGAGCTATGAGGTAATCCCCAATCACTCATCTCCAAGGGCAGGGCTTGATTCAGCACAGCTGAGCTGTGCTAGGGTGGAGTATCCCTCTAAACAAGTTAAAAGTAAAACATATTCTACACAGAATCAGATGGAGATCAGACAGATCAGGAAGCAGCAACAACGTGGAAGGAAGAAAAGAAAGGCATCTTGGAGGTCTAAAGAAGGAGCCCACAGCAGTACGTGTGTTGGGAGTCATTCCAGAGGCAAGCATACTCCATTGGACTGGAGGAAGCCAGAGGAGTGGGGTTACAGAGCCAGGAATTCCCAGACGGCACCTTTGAGGGAGATGGCTGCATTTGGAAGGGGCCCTAAGACCAGTGCAAGAAGGTATGTGAAGAGAGACACAGTGTCCAGGGATCTTGATTGGAAGGTTGGACATAAAAGCTGGACTACTTACTGGCCAGGATATCTGGAGAGGAAACCTAACAGCAAAGGAAGCTCAGGTATGAACACTGATCTATGCCCTAGCTCTTCACTTGGAAGACAGCAGGGAAACAAATATTGTCCTGAGAGTGTTCCATTAAGGAATTCCTCTGAGTCAGACCATGATATTGATTCTATGATATTTGAAGAAGAAGGAGATATTTTAAATGATCAGAATGAATACATGGATTGCTCTCTGACTAGGCTGCTGTGGTAAAATACTTTCACAAATACAACAACCATCAAAAGGAACTATAACTTTGTTCTTTTATCTACCCAGAAAAGTCTGCAAGAAAGCTTTAGGGTAGGATTTGAGCCACGTAGAGAAAGTGAACCAGCAAAGGGGTTTGCAGCTGGCTAATTATTGGCAATTGAGCCATGCACAATTGCACGTGAGCTCTGAAAGGAAACTACTGTTTGTGTGTGAAAATAGAAGAAAGTTATCCTTGAAAAAGAACAGTTTTTGGTTACTTTTGGGTTTTGTTTTTGCTTTTGGAGCACTGCTAAAAGTTATTAGCAGGAGCCCTCAAAAAGACCTTTTCTGTTTCCCATCAAGGTCTTTATTGTTTGATTGCTTAAGAAGTTCGGTTGCTTATCATGATTTGTTTTTCCTAAGTATAATACTGAAGCAAGTGTCCTTTTGTGTTACCAAGTAAATCTGTGTGGGAGAATTAACCCCATAAATAAAATATATTTTTCTTTGCTTACACTCGAGCAACACAACTCATTATTTTGTGAACGGCTGATTCTGGTTTGAATGGACTACATTCCCCACAATCCTTTGCAAGTCATAATAGTATTTTGCCTTTGCCAAGACTGTGGACATTCACGCCCAGCGCCGTCGTTTACAGTTGGTGTAGTTTTTCGGATTGCTTTTGCGCAAAGGATTTACATGATATAAGGATTACAACTGAAATCTGAAGGAAAAAAGAAAGTTCAAGTTAAAAGCTGGAAAAAGGATTTTCCCTTAACAACACTTTGGAGAAAAAAGAGGTAGCTGTTCCAGGTGGCTGTCCCAGGAGTAAAAGACCCTGTGTGAGCTGGATTCATCACTGGCATAAGGTAATAAGTACCTGGGCATGTCTAGTGGTGGATGGGAGTAAGACACAGGGGTAATTGAAAAAAAAATAAGAGAAAAACACCTGTTTGGAGGGTGCTGCTCTGTGTTTTTTTTCTTTTGTTTTCTTGCAGGGATTCAAGATGGATCTGAAGGAACTGGCCAGCTGGATGGCAGCCCAGTTTAGCAGGTAACAGGAGCTAGCGCAGCAGGCTCAGGACACTGCAATTAAAGCATTAAGGGACCAGAAGAAGCCAGTGCTTGATCTGGTGGAAGCCTTAGTTGCTCTTCATAACCAAAGTGGACCGGATGCAAGACCAGCAGTAACAACTGGTATACCACATGTGGACAATGTGGGACTCAATCAGGGAATTGGGGCATTTAGTTTTGGGAAGCTGACTCCAGATGATAATGTTGATGATTTCCTTGAATCTTTTGAGAGAGTGGAACAAGCATTAACATGGCCAGAGACCCAGTGGGCAGTAAGGCTGGCAGCCTCATTAACTGGGGAGGCTCTTGCAGCTTATAGGGCAATGCCAGCAGCTCAGGCTTTGAATTATAGAGATGTAAAGGCTGCTATAAGAGATCGCCTAGGGTTGTCTATTTCAGAGTATAGGCGAATGTTTAGAGCTACTGCATTAAGAGTGGGTGAAACACCCAGGGCTCTGAGTCAGAGAATCAGAGGATTGGCTGTAAAATGGTTGGAGCCTGAGGGAAAGACTGTGGAAATGTTATTAGACATTATTATGCTTGAACAATTTATGTCTGCTGTGCCTAAAGATCTGCACACTTTCCTTATACAGCAAAATTGCCAGAACCTTGGAGAGGCAACCATGCTAGCAGAGAGATTCTTGGAAGCCACGCAGGCTTGCCATAGAATGGGTGGCCCTCTGAAGGTTGGTCCTGAGGCAAGCTGTGCTGTATCAGAAAAGAAAATGGTTAAAAATGTTTCTGAGAATAATTGTACTGTGCCAACCCAGATTACACAGTGGAGTGAAAAGAAATGTTTCAAATGTGGAAAATGGGGACATTTGGAAAGGGGATGCCAGATACACACTAGCTTGATGGGTGTTGATTTAAAACAGCCCAAAGAAGGATTCCTTTTGGTGGTTGATGTGCAGGGAATTACCACAAATGCTCTGTTAGACTCTGGGGCAGACCAGAGTATGCTGTCAAAGAGGCTTTGGAAGAGGATAGAGGCCCAAGAAGGATTTGTGCCTAGAACCCCTGAAAGCCAGGTTCACATCAGATGCATTCATGGTGCTGCAACATCATATCCCACCTATAGGCTAACGGTTAAGTGCCTGGGGGAACAAGAAGACATTTTTTTAGCAGTGGTGCCTAGGCTTCCATTTGATTTGGTTCTAGGAAGGGACTGGCCAAGATTTAAGCAGGGACTAGTGAAAGGACTAGGAAAGAAGGAGGGAGAAGGAATGATGGTAATAGCTCCCGGGCCTTTGTTTGAAAGTCCTCAGACCCCAGCTAAAAAGATGGTTAAGCTTCCAGAAGTCCAAACTACCCAGAAGCAGATATTTGTCTTGAAGTACCATAGGGTCACAGAGAAGGCCCAAGCTCCTAAGCGGGCAACCCCTCAAGCTTCTGGGTTTGACCTGTGCAGTGTGGAAAATGTGACAGTACCTAGCCAAGGGAGAGCCTTGGTTGACACTGGACTCCAAGTTGAAATACCCATTGGGTGCTATGGGCGAGTAGCCCCAAGATCCGGATTAGCCCTTAAATATTTCATTGATGTGGGAGCGGGAGTGATTGATCCCGATTACAGGGGCAATCTTAAAGTTCTGTTATTTAATTTTGGACAGAATGATTACCATGTGAAGACGGGAGACAGAATCGCTCAATTGATATGTGAGAGACTGGGTTTCCCACCTGTGGAGGAAGTCACATCCCTGTCAAATTCTGAGCGTGGAACCAAAGGCTTTGGTTCTACTGAAGACAAAGGGGTTAAAAGCCTAGCTGCCACCTGGCCTGAGAAAGGGAGGTGCACGAAGAGGAGGATTTGGGACCCCAGGTATCTGACTGTAAATAAAAGTCAGAACCCCAAATAGGTGAGGACCTGACAGTGGTACAGCAGGAAGAAATAAGGAAATTGCTTAAAGAATTCCCAGATGTTTTGACTCCCATACCTGGGGAGACACATTTGGTTGCCCATGAGATAATAACTCCACCTGGGAAATTAATTTGTCAAAGGCCATACCGCTTGCCTGAAGCAAAGAGACAGGAAGTAGTGGCACAAGTTCAGGAAATGTTGGACATGGGAGTAATAGAGGAGTCGAAGAGTCCCTGGAATAGCCCCATAGTCTTGGTGCCAAAGCCTGATAGCTCTTTAAGATTCTGTATTGACTTCCGGCAGGTAAACACAATATCAGTTTTTGATGCATATCCAATGCCAAGAATTGAAGAGCTGTTGGACCAGCTTGGACAAGCTCAATATTTAACCACCCTTGATATGACAAAAGGCTATTGGCAAATCCCTCTAACCAGGGAGTTGAAGCCGAAGACTGCGTTCAGCACCCCCGTTGGCCTTTTCCAGTTCAAAAGGATGCCTTTCGGACTGCATGGAGCGGCAGCTACCTGCCAAAGGTTAGTGGACCAGGTACTTCAACCCCACCAAAATTATGCCTTTGCCTATATGGATGATGTCATAATCCATAGTAACACTTGGGCGGAACATCTAAAGAGAATCAGGGCGGTCTTATGCTCCTTGAAGCAAGCGGGAATCACTTTGAACCCAAAGAAGTGTGCCTTTGCTAATAGAGAGGTAAAATACCTAGGCCACCTGGTGGGAAGAGGGAAAATTAAACCTCTATTGAGCAAGGTGGATAGCATCATGAATTTTCCTCCTCCAACAACAAAGAAACAACTGAGAAGTTTCTTGGGACTTATTGGATACTAAAGCAGATTTATACCACAGTTTGCAGAGAAAAGTGCAATTTTTACTGATATGCTGCGGAAGAATTGCCCAAACCAGCTAAAATGGACTCCTGAAGCTGAAAAAGCATTTTCAGTCCTAAAAGGGAAGTTGTGTACAGGACCAGTACTGAAAGGGGTGGATTTCAGGAAACCCTTCCTGGTTCAAACAGATGCATCGGATGTAGGGCTAGGAGCTGTTTTGTCCCAATGTCATGAAGGGGAGGAGCATCCTGTGATGTACCTGAGCAGAAAATTGTCACCGGCTGAACAGAAGTATTCCACAATAGAAAAGGAATGTTTAGCTATAAAGTGGTCAGTGGAGGTATTAAGGTTTTACCTTACAGGGAGGAAGTTCCAATTGGTTACAGACCATGCCCCACTTAAGTAGTTGCAACAAATGAAGAACCACAATGCCAGGTTGACACGTTGGTACATGGCCTTACAGGCATTTGATTTTCAAGTGGAACATCGTGCTGGGAAGTTACACAAAAATGCGGATGCCCTTTCCTGTATTACGGACTGTAAAGAAGAAGTTTCACCAGTTGCACCAGTCCATAATAACTTAAGCAGGGGGGTATGTGATAAGGAAGCTTATCATAGTTCAGGAAGGAGCTATAAAAGAGGTGAATTGGCTCTGAACAAGCAACCTGTCTTTGCTGGTAGAAATACTAAAACAGAATGTTTTCATAAAAGACTACCAGTCCCAGAATGCACCAGGTTTCAAACAGCCACTAGAAGAGCTGAATTGGGGAAACGTGTATTCAGTCAGGAGAGCTATGAGGTAATCCCCAATCACTCATCTCCAAGGGCAGGGCTTGATTCAGCACATCTGAGCTGTGCTAGGGTGGAGTATCCCTCTAAACAAGTTAAAAGTAAAACATATTCTACACAGAATCAGATGGAGATCAGACAGATCAGGAAGCAGCAACAACGTGGAAGGAAGAAGAGAAAGGCATCTTGGAGGTCTAAAGAAGGAGCCCACAGCAGTACGTGTGTTGGGAGTCATTCCAGAGGCAAGCATACTCCATTGGACTGGAGGAAGCCAGAGGAGTGGGGTTACAGAGCCAGGAATTCCCAGACGGCACCTTTGAGGGAGACGGCTGCATTTGGAAGGGGCCCTAAGACCAGTGCAAGAAGGTATGTGAAGAGAGACACAGTGTCCAGGGATCTTGATTGGAAGGCTGGACATAAAAGCTGGACTACTTACTGGCCAGGAAATCTGGAGAGGAAACCTAACAGTAAAGGAAGCTCAGGTATGAACACTGATCTATGCCCTAGCTCTTCACTTGGAAGACAGCAGGGAAACAAATATTGTCCTGAGAGTGTTCCATTAAGGAATTCCTCTGAGTCAGACCATGATATTGATTCTATGATATTTGAAGAAGAAGGAGATATTTTAAATGATCAGAATGAATACATGGATTGCTCTCTGACTAGGCTGCTGTGGTAAAATACTTTCACAAATACAACAACCATCAAAAGGAACTATAACTTGTTCTTTTATCTACCCAGAAAAGTCTGCAAGAAAGCTTTAGGGTAGGATTTGAGCCACATAGAGAAAGTGAACCAGCAAAGGGGTTTGCAGCTGGCTAATTATTGGCAATTGAGCCATGCACAATTGCACGTGAGCTCTGAAAGGAAACTACTGTTTGTGTGTGAAAATAGAAGAAAGTTATCCTTGAAAAAGAACAGTTTTTGGTTACTTTTGGGTTTTGTTTTTGCTTTTGGAGCACTGCTAAAAGTTATTAGCAGGAGCCCTCAAAAAGACCTTTTCTGTTTCCCATCAAGGTCTTTATTGTTTGATTGCTTAAGAAGTTCAGTTGCTTATCATGATTTGTTTTTCCTAAGTATAATACTGAAGCAAGTGTCCTTTTGTGTTACCAAGTAAATCTGTGTGGGAGAATTAACCCCATAAATAAAATATATTTTTCTTTGCTTACACTCGAGCAACACAACTCATTATTTTGTGAACGGCTGATTCTGGTTTGAATGGACTACATTCCCCACAATCCTTTGCAAGTCATAATAGTATTTTGCCTTTGCCAAGACTGTGGACATTCACGCCCAGCGCCCCCGTTTACAGTCCCCAACCCCCACCTCAGAATATTATAGCTGCACAGAGCTGAAAGCCAGAGAAAACAGAAATCTGCTTCAAACTGCTTTGCTGATAAGAATGTAAAACTTTCCATTGAGTGTGTTATGTTATTCACAGATGTATTTCAGAATTCTGCTTTCCACACAGCATTTGTACTGTAGAGTGACCTTGTAAACAAAAAGCAAGACAGAATATGTTATGTCTAGATACTGAGCCATGGCTAGGAAGGCCTGAGAGCAGGGGGAGAGCAGTGTGGGCCTCCATTGGATGGTTGAGGGTGAGGGGGCCACCAGGACCAATGAGGAGTTTGTCTGTATAGAGCTAATGAAGAAAGCTATAAATGCTGTTGTTTTTCTGAATGCCATGCTCAGACCATTTTGAAAGTGACAATTGACAGGTGTCTGAGTCTGTGCACAAAATAAACTGGTTTGAATTCTAGAAAATAGACTCCTGGTGTGTTCATTACATGCACTTCGCTACTACAATTCAATATTCCAGTCTGCCTTCAGCCATGAGACCAGTGCTGCATTATAACAGTATGCCAGTACTGAAGCCACCAGGGATATGGAACCTAGATGAGGCAGATGAAGATGCCACAATACACAGGCCAGACATGGAAAACAACATAGATCCAGATTTTGAACCATTTATGACTAGTGTGCCTCATCTGATAACGCAGTCAGAATTGAGTGACCTCGTAAGGGACTTAAGTTTGTCATAAACAAAAGATGAATTATTTGGTTCAGAATTGCAAGGATGGAGTTTGCTGTCACCAAGTACAAAAATTTCTGTTTTTCAGACCTGCCAAGAAGATATGAAAGCTTTCTTTGCATAGGTTGACAACCTCTGTTTTTGCACTGACATTTATGGGTTGTTCACAGCTTTGAGTCGTGAGCATGACTCACAACAATGGCGCCTTTTTATCGATTTGTCACTGTTAAGCCAAAAAACTATCTTGTTACATATTTGGCAATGTCCACCATTCATTACCTATTGCCTATGCAGCATACATGAAAGAAGTCTAAGAAAACATGGAACTCTTGTTGAAGCACATACAGTACAACAACTATAACTGGAACATCTGTGGTGATCTAAAAGTAGTGGCACTGCTAATAGGAATGCATCTCGTGTTTACCAATACTGTCATTTCATTTGTGAATGGGACTAGCGCGCTAGAGAGAGTCTCATTACATTAAAAAGAACTAGCCATTCCACAAGTGTTTGGTTCCAGGACATAAAAATGTGACACATGAACCACTTGTCGACAAAAGTGAGATGTTTTTGCCTCCTCTTCATATAAACCTCGGGCTGATGAAAAACTTTGTGAAATCAATGAAAAAGGAAGGTGAAGGATTTTGATATTTGAGACAGATGTTTCCAAGAATAATTGTGCCAAAATTAAGGAATACATTTTTGGGGGTCCACAAGTCAGACACATCATCAATTACAAGTGGTATGAAGATCTGCTAGTGGGGCCTGAGTAAATAGAATGGAAGGCATTCAGAGATGTTGTTAAGAGTTTTCTTGGCAATTACAGGACACTAAACTATGTCCAGCTGGTTGACAACATGCTTCAAAACCATGAAGTGCAACATGTCGCTGAAGATTCATTTTTGCATTCGCACTTGGACTTCTTCCCTGCTAATCTTGGTGCAGTCATCGACAAACATGGTGAAAGGTTTCATCAGGACATTGCAACAATGAACAAGCGGTATCAGGGCAACTGGAACCCATCAACACTGGCCAACTGTTGTTGGACACTGAATCAAGAAGCATCCGATGCTGACTACAAATGAAAATCGGAAGCAAAACAATTTTAGCTCAGGTGAACTAGTACAACAACATAATTGTGCGATTAAACATGCTAAATTCAGTCATACATAGCAATATAGTACGAGTATATGAGAGCAGATAAAAACCAGTATGGTCCATCTAGTCTGCCTAGCAAGCCGGCAAGAGTAGGTGCACCTGCCACTCCATGCAGGTCACCCCTCCCCATGCCTTTGTTTAGGGGTGTATCCACCACTCCGTGTCGGTCACCCCTATTTGTTAGGTTTATTTTGATTTTATCCTGTTGCTATAAAGGGATCCACTGTATTTGTCCCATGCCATTTTGAATTCCATCACTGTATTTGTCACCACCACTTCCATCGGGAGGGCATTCCAAGCATCCACCACCCTTTCAGTGAAAAAGTATTTCTTGACATTGCCTTTCAGTTTACCCCCTTGCAGCTTCATGTTATGTTTCATCTTTGAAAGAGGTTTGTTTGTTCATTAATACTCTTTAAGTATTTAAAGGTCTAAATCATATCTCTCCTGTCCCTTCTCTCCTCCAGTGTACATATTTAGGTCTTCAAGTCTTTTCTCATAAGTCTTCTGATGCAGGCTCTAAATCATTTTGGTCACGTTTCTCCAAATTCCTATGTGATACAGTCAATCTGAAATTATATTTGTGTTCAACTTGAAGCTGTCTGTCATAATCACCAAAACCTTTTCAGGAAGCAAAACGTTTGAACAAATTTGTTGTCCAGTGAGTTGGCTTAGCTAGCATTGGGCCATTCAGTGTTGGCACCTGGGGATATTCGGCGGCACCAACCACGTTAACAGGTCTGCTAACCACGTTAATTGCTTTGAATATTAGCTCCATTATGTCTATTTCTACTTTGGGGGGGGGGGGGGTGGAAGGCTGGGATCAGAAACATGCTATAGAGGAAACAAGACCCTGGCTGAAAACTAAGGACCCTTTAAGCTCATTAACTCCTCCCCCCCCCCTCATAATCCTCCAATTACTGGGTGGATAAGGTTACCAGATTTTTGGTCTGCCTCAAGCCCCTTCACCCACAAAACTTTCCACCATAAAAATTATAACCTACTAAATATATTCTATGTCTTTATATCTTGAAAGCACATTCCTTAACGTTTTTAATACAAAGTATTTGTCTTAATACTTTGAAAATATTCATTTAAAATTTAATATTATATTTTGATGTCATCTCAGTAACAGCTACACAACTTTCCTCCAAACCTTTATCCTGTATGACCCCATTTTAACACTTCAAAATTCACATGACCCCAGATGATGATGCATACAAAATAGACATCTACTCCCCTCTCCTCCCTCATAGACTTCCTCCTTTACCCACTTACCTAAAGCAGTAGCAACAGTCAGCAGAAAGCTCTATGTACCAGTGTATGCTTACAGACACCGACACTCCAGATGGGTTTCCGGTCTAACGGTAAGCTCACAGTAGGGTCTGTGAGCATTCATTGACTCACAGAGCCCATGTTGACTGGAACTACTGGGCATAGGTCTCAATGGAGATCCAGAGTGAGGAGTAGCAAGCATATTCCTGTGAAACCATCCATTGAGAATGTAATACTTTTTGGGCACCCTTCCACAGTTTGTGAACCACTGCCATAGCAAATATACCATAACAGCACTGCTAGGACTCAAACAGCACAACCCTACCTATGAAAACACAGCACTGCAATCTAAAACACCAATAACATCTACTGGGAAAACAGACTGCTACAGATCCAACACAGAAATTACACACTAGCAGCATCACTCACCTCAGTCACACACGCAAAACACAGAAGTCCCCTACCAAATGTAGAACAAGGCACCACAGATTAGAAATATGCAAAAACTAAATTGGAAACCTGAATAAGCCAGACTGTGCATACAGTGCAACATTATAGAAAAAGAAACAGAAATCAATTTCCTCTCATATGGAGCAAAATACAAGAACATCAGAGATTCATATCCTCAACGTTGACATACTTCATTTGAAAATGTAAAATAAAATGAGTTTTTTGTTACTTTGACTGGGCATTTTATTTGTCCAATCACACTGCTTTTCTGCTTCATTTGACAGTTTTCTTCTCCTCTCTTTCCTTTCTGTTCTCTGCTGTCTAGTTGTTATTTCTCCTTTCTCCTTCTATTTTCATCCATTCCTTCCTTACATCTGTTTCTGGCATATTGGTCTTTCCCTTCTATCTATTTCCTCCATTTCTTTCTTTTCTGTTTCTCTATTCACTCAAATTTCACCTCACTTTCTCATCCTCGGTCCTCCCTTTCCCTCCTTTTACCTTTCACCTACCAACCAATTTTCCATCTACTTCTCTCAGCTTCCTCCTAGCCCATCCCCCCACTCTTACTCTCTCCCTAGTCCTTCGATTCTCTACCTCACACTCTTTTCCTGGCCTCTTATTTCCTTCTGTCTTTCACCAACTCCACATTTTTACCCTCTGTACTTACTCTCTTCTCCAGTTCTTATCCGCTGTACTTAACTTCTCTTCCCCTTACTAGCCCCGGTTCTTTCCAACACCAGTAAATACAATTAGTGAAAAGTAGCAGAACTGGTAAAAAAAAGCAGCAGGAACTAATAAAACCTTTTGTGGCTTCCTCCTATTAAGAAATAGAGAAGCCATAGAATAAAAATTGCTCTTCCCTCCCTCCCTTCCCCCTCCCTCCTCCTCCCTCTTCCCTCTTCCCTCCCTCCCTTCCTCTCTCCCTTTCCCCCCTTCCCTCTCCCTTTCCCCCTCTTCCTCCCCTCCCTCCCTTCCCCCTTCTCTTCCCCTCATTCCTCCCCTTCCCTCCCCTCCCACCTTCTCCCCATCCCCCTCACCTCCTCAACCCCCTTTTCTCCCTCTCTTTGCTCCTTTGCCCCCTATTTACTTAGTTATTTATTTCATTATTTGTCCATTCATTTATCCAATTATGTAGGTTTTAGATTTGTATTCATTTATTTAATTTGTAGTTGTTTAATATTATTAGTATTAGCACCTTTGTTTTTAATTCACATATCGGTTTGGTTTCAGCTAGGTTTTAGTGGGTCATGGTCTGATTTCTAGTCTTAATTCCTTTATAATATTTTTAGCCCCCCCCCCCCCCCAAGCACTCTTCATGTTTTTTACCAGTCTTTTATATATTATGGCACATTTTTATATCACCCTCATTTTTTAATATATATAGTTTTAGCAGGCATACCACAGTGGTTTCAATTCTCGCCCCCTCCCACTTCCCCTTTTCCCCTCTCCTTTTCCTCTTCCTCTGTATCTTTCTTTCCCCTCCTTCCTCCCCCCCCCCCAATTTTTGTTTTAATGTTGTGAACGTTTGCTTTTTGTTCTTGGCTCTTCTTGATATATTTATTTATATCTATCTATATCTATCTATATAAATCTATATATCTATATCTATATATATATACACAATTGTCCTTTGTGTGTATTGCCTAGTTGGTAATAGCCACAGCACCATCTAGTGACTTTTTACAGATGTTGTTTTATTTAATTCCTTTTAAATGTGATGTACTCTCCTGTTTTGACTCTATGGCTTCTTTCTGTCTATGTAGCTACAAATGTTTGTGAAGCTCCACTATTTACCATTAATTAGTATGACTAACTCACTTTTTGGATTAGCGATCAGTTCTCAGATTTAACGTCGGCTGCTCACTGGATCTGCTTGTATGATGCAGTGAAGAACGCCATTAATACATCAATGACCTGTTATTATCACTATTTTTCTGTTTTTTATCCCAAGGTTTATTTTGCTTTTTTCTTATTGACTTATCGTGTCAAAACTGCTAGTTACAATCATAGTTTCAGGAAGATGATCAAGGTTTTTTATCAGAAAAATTACTTATCTCAATGGATAATGTCTCTTGAGCAACGTTCTTTCTCATCCGCTGGGCTGGGCTAAACCCGATAACCCGATGACAAGACTTCTCAGTCGAATCTTCCTGTTACCAGATTGTAATGTAAGCAGTACTCTCAACTTCTGCTCCCAAGCAGTATTTATAGCTTCTGCTCACAACGCACTTTCTTGGCGCCGTAGCGTTTCACAAGTAATCGTTTCTTCAAGGGAATGCGGCTCTTCTCGATTAAAGTCCAACTCTTAAAAAACGCCGCGCATCAAGAGTTGGACTTTAATCGAGAAGAGCCGTATTCCCCATAAGAAATGATTACTTGTGAAACGCTACGGCGCCAAGAAAGTGCGTTGGGAGCAGAAGCTATGAATACTGCTTGGGAGCAGAAGTTGAGAGTACTGCTTACATTACAATCTGGTAACAGGAAGATTCGACTGAGAAGTCTTGTCATCGGGTTATCGGGTTTAGCCCAGCCTAGCGGATGAGAAAAAACGTTGCTCAAGAGACATTATCCATTGAGATAAGTAATTTTTCTGATAAAAAACCTTGATCATCTTCCTGAAAGTATGATTGTAACTAGCGGTTTCGACAAGATAAGTCAATAAGAAAAAAGCAAAATAAACCTTGGGATAAAAAACAGAAAATTAGCGATAATAACAGGTCATTGATGTATTAATGGCGTTCTTCACTGCATCATACAAGCAGATCCAGTGAGCAGCCGACGTTAAATCTGAGACCTGATCGCTAATCCAAAAAGTGAGTTAGTCATACTAATTAATTGTAAATAGTGGAGCTTCACAAACATTTGTAGCTACACAGCACAAAGCTCTGAAAAGTGACATTAGTACAGTTCTTTCTGTCTATGGCTATCTTCCCTTTATTGTTTTTAAAGAATAATATTGCTGTTATTCTTGTTTCAGTTTAATTATTATCAAGGCTCTAAGATTGAAGGTAATCCCCATATGTCATATAACTTGATGCTTTTTAATTTTTTATATGATAAAAAATACTAAACCAATGACTGTCATGTAATTTATTAACAATCATACATGCATAAAATTCTTATTCCCTTACTGTTCTTGTTGGACTTTGGTAACATTATTTCCTTCTTGATCTGGACTATAAAGACAAGTACATACTTTTCTTCACCTTTGACCTTTGAATGGTGGTTCCCTCTACATATTTGTTTTATTGCTTTTGAAAAAATATTTTGTGATTTGTGACATCCGCCTTTAAAACGCTGCTTTAGTAACATCGGAAATAAGATAGATTCAATTTTTTGATTATATTCCCCTTAGTCCTTTAATACCGAGGTTTGGCTCCAGAAAGTTTTTTAAATGAACAAGCAGCACCCCGTTGATCGTTTAAACTGAAATCTTGCCATGTGCAGGTCCTACACTGGTCCCGTTCCCTCTGCTTTTAACTTTCTTTTTGATTTGAGTTTTCACACTGTTTAAACTAATATGCTCTTGTGTTTAAAAGATGTTTAAAGTGGAGGAGACTGAGCGGTTCCTTTCTGGCAGTACCTGCTGTTCTGAAGCTTGGCGATTGGGTAATAACACCGGCAGGGGTTGGCCTGAGCAAGTGGTGGAGTCGACAGGCCCTGTCTTCCTGCTGTGACGTCAGTCCTAGAGGCCCTCCACAGCTATATCAGTTGTCCCAGAAGCCCTTCACCGTGGACCGAAGGGGCGTGCCCAAAAGGGCAGGCCACATCCCTTAAGTGCCCCTTCGGTGACCCAACGGTGACCTAACCAGGAGTGGTGAAGAATTAGACTGAGAGCAGTAAACAGGTACTTGTGTTTAAGTGATTGCAATGTTCTATCATTGTACCTGCTAGATGTGTAAACGTAAAGTTAAATCTTCTCCTAAGGTCCTACCCTCTGCTGTGGTTGCAGTTAAGATGGTAGGTCCTTTGGATAAACATTTTACGTTGCTTGCAGACCAACCTATCTCACCTGAAGGATCTTCCTTGAGTTCAGCAGAGCGGACCCCACCATCGATCCTGCAGCCTCAATTACACAGGTCTGCGACTAAAAAGCTGTTTGATTATTTTCATCTAATTTCCATGTATTTTGGTGTGCTGAAAACAAATACAATATTGAAAAAACTCCTAGACATCATGATTTGTCGCAACATGCAAAATTGTCTTCAAATTTATCAATTTTTTTTCAAATTACTATTAATTAATTCACATAAGTGCATTTAAGATATAAAATGCCAAAGAAACCTTAAAGGGGTTGTCTGAGTTATGTAAAAAAAAAAAATAGCACTGTAAATCTGATGGTCAGCAATATATACATAAGCTAAGCAAGTTTTAAGTCCGTGCTTCTAACGGTAGAAGGGGTTAATCTTTCCTGAAGAATCCAGTGGGAGGGAGACACAGGGCAGATAGCAGCAGCTCCGGTCAGTGCAGGGGGGCGTGGCCAGCACTGTGAAGTCTCGTGTACAGACACAAAGCTGCTCTCTCCTGCATGCCACACTTGTGCACGAATCATCATCAGGTTCTTGGTTCTAGGCTGTTCACACTTTTTCATCGCAATTCGTGTTAGCTCGTCATTCTTCAACCATTATGTTATGGCTCCGCGAAAGTGTATTAATTTGCCAGACAGTTTCTGTTTCATCTGTGGTGAATATACAGTGTTGAAGCAGCAGCAGAATATTACAGACTTTGTGAAAAAAGTATACTTTGCATACTTTGGACTAAAAATTGGAGATCAAGATAAAGTCTAGGCGCCTCATAAAGTGTGCAAACGGTGTGTTGAGGACCTCCGAAACTCGTTCAAGGGTAATAAAAAATCTTTCCGTTATGGGATTCCTATGGTATGGCGAGAGCAAAAGAACCATAGTGACGACTATTACTTTTGTTCATGCGATGTGAAAGGGTTTAATTCCAAATGGAAGCATTCCATTTCATACCCCAATCTTCACTCGGCAAAACTTACCATCCCCCATGGCACAGATATACCAGTACCCAAGCCCCCTGCTACCTTGAAAGAGATACCTAGCTCTGATGAAGGTAAAGTCATACCTGAACCAGATGACGAATCAAGTTTTGACTTTGAAGATGATACAAGACCAAAATTGTTTTCTCAGGAGGAGATGAATGATTTGGTAAGAGACTTGAATCTTCCCAAAGATGCCGCTGAGTTACTCGGATCAAGGCTGAAAAGCAGGAATTTATTGTTGCCAGGAGTGTCATCTTCATGGTTCAGACATCGTGAAAAGGAGTTTGTTCCTTATTTCGCCCAGGAAGACAAGTTGGTTTATTGCATCGATGTCGAAGGTCTGATGGGTCAATTTACAATCCAATATGATTCAGAGCAATGGCATCTTTTTATAGATTCTTCAAAAAGAAGTCTCAAAGCAGTTTTATTCCACAATGGTTTTTACGCTTCCATACCTGTAGGTCATTCCATACACTTGAAGGAAACCTACCAGAACTTGGAATTGGTTCTTCGTAAACTTAAATATGAAGACCATGGTTGGCAAGTGTGTGGGGACTTGAAGGTCTTGTGCATGCTGCTCGGGCAACAAGCTGGGTATACCAAATATCCTTGTTTTCTGTGTCTATGGGACAGTCGAGACCGATAAAATCACTGGACCAAGAAGAGTTGGCAGCTGAGGGTGCTAACAGTCGGTGAAAAAAATGTCCTCCGAGAAACTTTGGTACATTCCCATAAAGTTCTTCTACCACCTTTCCACATAAAATTGGGATTGATGAAGCAATTTGTAAAATCACTTCCAAGAGATGGAGAATGCTTCAAATACTTGGTCACCAAGTTTCCAGGCCTGTCGGAGGCAAAATTGAAGGAAGGTGTGTTCGTCGGACCAGACATTAGAAGGCTTATAGTTGATCAAGAGTTTGTCAATACCATGACGGATCCTCAAAAAGAAGGGTGGATTGCATTTAAAGAAGTCGTACAGAAATTTTTAGGCAATAACAAAGATCCTCACTACAAAAAGGTTGCCTGATGAGTTTGAAAGTGCATTTCCTCCAGTCCCACCTTGACTACTTTCCTGAAAATTTGGGAGCTGTGAGTGAGGAACAAGGTGAACGATTCCACCAAGACATTAAAGAGATGGAAAGGAGATACCAGGGAAAATGGAGCATTACAATGATGGCAGACTACTGTTGGATGCTACAGAGAGACATTCCAGATGCTACTCACAAGCGTAAATGCACCAAGAGGAGCCTCACAAGGAAGAAGAATCGAGTTTAGTGTGTGTAGGTGAGCTCATTTCAGTTCAAAAAAGGATTTTCATGAAAATATTGTAATGAAACTTCAATTTTATAAGTCTATTTCCATTTATTTTGAGGTATTGCCTTATTTAACATAGTTACCTAAATTGTCAGGAAACATGATTTCCTATGACAAAATGGAGGTCATTTTCAGATTCAGCGCACCAAAAAAACATAAAGATTACGTGGAATAACCAAAACAGCTCTCGATAAAAATTTTTTTTGCAGACCTGTGTTATCATCTGCTGGTTTATTTCAGGGTTCCTCAGAGCAGACAATGCCTTCTTTTGTGCCAGGGCCTTTGCCTAAAGCAGTGATATTACCTGAAGTCTCTGATGCTCTGGGTGCGCCTGTGGATGAGGTTCCCTTAAAAGATGTTTGGATTGCCATCTCCAAAATAAACTCAAAATTGTCTAGTGCTGTGGCTTCTTTGAGTTTATTTTCACAGGAGCTGGTTAAGAAGTTCCAAGAAATGGATACCAGGTTCTCTGGAGTGGATAGTGCTATGGTAAAAATGGGTAGTCAGCTGACTATTGTTTCTGCAAGTAAAGATTCTGTTGCCATTCACTATAAGCTGGAGAATCTGGAGAATCTTTCTAGAGCCAACAATCTCCGTTTCCTGAATTTTCCAATTACGCATCTGTTTTCTGCAGAGATTCTTTTGTCTAAATATTTTAAAGAGATATTGCAGATTACTGAAGAGGGCTTTAAATACATTCGTTGGGGATGGGTGAAGAAAGCCCCTAGGTAAGCGAAACATTAAATACCTTTATGGAAATGGGTAAAAGGAACAACATATGGAAAGCAGTATGTATAAATGCTCGTAGCATGGAAAATAAGATCCCAGATGTTGAAGCTTTAATGGAAGAGTCTGACTTGGATTTAGTGGCAGTTACAGAAACATGGTTCACAGAAAACCATGACTGGGATGTAACTATACCAGGCTATACTTTATTCTGAAAGGAAAGGGTAGGAAGAAGTGGAGGAGGAATGGCACTATATGTAAAAAATAATATTAAAGCTATGGAAATGCAGGGCTTAAAAGGGAGAGAGGAGGCACTGAGGGTTAAACTAGAAAGAGGGAAAGAAAAATCTATTTGCATTGGTGTGATATACAGACCTCCCTCACAAGAGGAAGAGGTGGACAGAGAGTTAATTGAAGACATATGCAGCATTGCTAGGAAAGGGGAAGTGCTACTGATAGGGGATTTCAATATGCCAGATGTTGATTGGCACATTCCTGCTGCAGTATCATCTAGAAGTAAGAAGATCCTGCACTCTCTACAAGGACAACTGGTAACAGACTCCACACGTTAAGGGACCATACTGGACTTGGTGCTTACCAATGGTGAAAGTGTTTCTGATGTTATAGTGGAAGATCATTTTTCATTCAGTGATTACCAGATGATGTGGTTCAGTATTAGGACTAGGGCTGTTAAAATCCATTCAAAAACAAGGGTCTTAGACTTTAGGAAAACTATCTTTGCAAAGATGGGCCAATACCTCAGGGAGTCGTTAGCAGGATGGTAGAAAAACAGTGGGAAAAACTGAAAGGGGATATTTTATGGGCAACCAACCTTTTTGTTAAAATAGTAAATAAAAGTAAAAGGAAAATGAGACCACTATGGTTTTCAAAAGAAGTAGCTGAAAAAGTGAAGAAAAAGAGAGAGGCCTTCATAAAATACAAGAGATCACAGAGAGAGGAATGCAGGCATCCATATTTGGAAAAATTTTGAGAAGCTAGCAAAGTAGTCAGGAAAGCAAAGATTCAAAAAGAGGAGGAAATAGCCAATGCAGTTAAATAGAAACATAGAAACATGATGACAGAAAAAGACCACATGGCCTATCTAGTCTGTCCTTCCATAACAACAACTACAACAGTCCACTTTTTACCTTTAGAGATCCTCTGTGTTGGTCCCATGCTTTTTTGAATTCAATTACTGTCCTCATCTCTACCACCTCCACTGGGAGACTATTCCATGGATCCACTACTCTTTCTGTAAAGAAATATTTCCACATATCATTCCTGAATCTATCTCCCTTCACCCTCATCCCATGTCCCCTCGTAGCAGAACTTGCTTTCAATTGAAAGAGGCTCTTTCCCTGAACATTTATGCCACGGAGGTATTTAAACATCTTAATCATATCACCTCTATCCCGCCTTTCCTCTAAGGTGTACATATTACGATCCTTAAGTCTGTCCTCATATGCTTTATAATGAAGCCCATTAATCATTTTAGTAGAAACCCTCTGCACCGACTCCATCCTGTTCACATCCTTTTGAAGGTGCGGTCTCCAGAATTGCACACCATACTCCAAATGAGGTCCCACCAAAGACTTATACAGAGGCATTATCACCTCCTTTTTTCTGCTAGCCATTCCTCTCCCTATGCACCCAAGCATCCTTCTAGCTTTTGCCGTCGCCTTTTCTACCTGTTTAGCTACTTTAAGATCATCAGACACAACCACGCCTAGGTCCCGCTCTTCTTTAGTGGACAAAAGTACTTCACCTCCTATACTGTATTGCTCCCTTGGATTGCTGCAGCCCAAAAGCATTACCTTACGTTTTTTAACATTAAATCCCAGCTGCCAAATTCTAGACCATTCTTCAAGCTTAGCTAGATCCCTCCTCATGTTATCTACACCTTCCTGGGTGTCTACTCTACTGCAGATTTTGGTATCATCTGCAAAAAGGCAAACCTTACCCGACAGCCCTTCCGCTATATCACTAACAAAGATGTTAAAAAGAATCGGACCAAGGACAGATCCCTGTGGCACACCACTGGTAACATCCTTCTCCTCAGAGTGAGCTCCATTTACTTGTACTCTTTGTCGCCTCCCACCCAACCAATTTCTAACCCAAGCAGTAACTTTAGGGTCCATCCCTAGAGTGCTCAGTTTGTTTTTAAGTCGCCTGTGAGGAACAGTGTCAAAGGCTTTACTGAAATCTAAATACACCACATCTAGAGCTCTCCCTCGGTCCAACTCCCTGGTCACCCAGTCAAAGAAATCAATCAGATTTCTCTGACAAGACCTGCCTATGGTGAATCCATGCTGCCTCGGATCCTGTAATCCGCTGGACTCCAGAAACCTCACTATTTTCTCTTTCAGCAGCGTTTCCAAAATTTACTCACCACCGAAGTTAAACTAACCAGCCTGTAGTTTTCAACCACATCCTTACTTCCGCTTTTGTGTAAAGGCACCACATGAGCCTCTCTCCAGTCCTTTGGCACCACTCCCGACTCCAACGAGGCATTGAAAAGGTCAGTCAGTGGAGTTGCTAGAACGTCCCCAAGTTCCCTCAGTAGGTGTTAGCAGTTTCTAAACCTGAGGAGGTTACTGGAGTTCAGCAACCTACTGTGCTCAAGGAAAGTTCCCCTAAAACAGCAAAAAGAAAGTAACCTTGCTTTAAAAAATATACAAAAAAACCTTTTAAGAGCTCCCAGTCAGAGAGCTAGCAATGTAATATAATAAAACAAACAAACAAACCCTCAAATCCTTACTGTTTGTTTGATCTGTGGAGCCCTGGTTAGGAAAGCCTCAAAAGGGCAAGGCACTGGAGCCTTTTATGCAGGCTTCAACTGTACTCAGGAAACAGGCCCACTAACTCCTGATTAGGTGTTAGCAGTTTCTAAACCTGAGGAGGTTACTGGAGTTCAGCAACCTACTGTGCTCAAGGAAAGTTCCCCTAAAACAGCAAAAAGAAAGTAACCTTGCTTTAAAAAATATGCAAAAAACCCTTTTAAGAGCTCCCAGTCAGAGAGCTAGCAATGTAATATAATAAAACAAACAAACAAACCCTCAAATCCTTACTGTTTGTTTGATCTGTGGAACCCTGGTTAGGAAAGCTGGGGGGATAAGACATTTTTCAGATATTATTTTTATTTATTTATTTAATGGTATTTTATATACCGCCTTATCCTTCAATCAAAGCGGTCACAACACAAGAGGGGGATACATTTAACACGTGGGGAGTTTGAGACACATACACTAATACTTACAGGGAACATGGGCAATGGAGGGTTAAGTGGCTTGCCCAAGACCACAAGGAGCATCTTTGGGACTAGAAACCCCAGTCCTTCCGGCCCAAGGTTGCTGTCCTCTAGTGGGATTTGAACCGCCGACCTTCCGGCCTGAAGTACCTTGTCCCAACCACTAGGCTACTCCTCCCAGATATGTTAGTGAGAAGAGGAAGGGCAAAAGTGGCATTGTCAGATTCAAGGGTGAAGGGGAGGAATATGTAGAAGCCGATGAGGATAAAGTGAAATTGCTTAACAAATATTTCTGTTCAGTGTTCACAGATGAAGAACCAGGAGCAGGACCTCAGAAAACACCCACAAACAGGAACAGGAGTGAGGGCCATCTTGAACAATTTTCAGAAAACTGTTAATGAGAAACTAGCTAAATTTAAAGTAGACAAAGTGATGGGACCGGATGGGATACATCCTTGAATACTAAGGGAACTTGGGAACGTTCCAGCAGCTCCAGTGACTGACCTTTTCAATGCCTCGTTGGAGTTGAGAGTGGTGCAAAAGGACTGGAGAGAGGTACATATGGTCCCTTTACACAAAAGCGGAAGTAAGAATGTGGTTGAAAACTACAGGCCTGTTAGTTTAACTTCAGTGGTGAGTAAATTATTGGAAGCACTGCTGAAAGAGGAAATAGTGAGGTTTCTGGAGTTCAGCGGACTCAGAGGCAGCATGGATTCACCAGAGGCAGGTCTTGTCAGACAAATCTGATTGATTTCTTTGACTGGGTGACCAGGGAGTTAGACCGAGGGAGACTCCTAGATGTGGTATATTTAGATTTCAGTAAAGTCTTTGACACTGTTCCTCATAAGAACATAAGAACATAAGATATGCCATATTGGGTCAGACCAAGGTCCATCAAGCCCAATATCCTGTTTCCAACAGTGGCCAATCTAGGTCACAAGTACCTAGCAGTTTCTCCAAAAGACAAAGGTTCCACAATGCTTGTACTGGGTCAAGCACTGATATCCTGGGTCCCTTCTTAATAATGGTTTATGGACCTTTCCTCCAGGAACTTGTCCAAACCTTTTTTAAACCCAGCTACATTTACAGCCTTTACTACATCCTCCAGTAACAAATTCCAGAGTTTGATTACACGTTGAGTGAAAAAATATTTTCTTTTATTAGTCTTAAATAGTTTACCCTGTAGCTTCATTGCATGTTCCTAGTCTTTCTTTATTCTGATAACGTAAACAATCGATCTACGTTTACCCGTTCCACTCCGTTCATTAATTTATAGACTTCTATCATATCTCCCCTCAGCCGTCTCTTTTCCAGGTTAAGGAGCCCTAACCTTTTTAGCCTTTCTTCAAAGAAGTATCCTTCCATCCCCTTTACCATTTTGGTGGCTCTTCTCTGAACCTTTTCTAATATCGCTATATCCTTTTTAAGATACGGCGACCAGAATTACACACAATATTCAAGGTGCGGTCTCACCATGGAACGATATAGAGGCATTATAATATATTTTGTTTTATTTTCCATTCCTTTCCTTATGATACATAGCATTCTATTTACTCTCTTGGCCTCCGCTGCACAGTGGGCTGAGGGTTTTAACATGGTATCCACAATGACGCCTAAATCTTTTTCCTGGGTGGTGGTTCCTAATGTGGAATCCTGCATCGTGTAACCATAGTTATTCCACTTTCCAGGTCATTTATGAATATGTCAAAAAGCAGCAGACCCAGCACAGATCCCTGGGGTACACCACTATTCACCTTTCTCAATTGGGAAAATTGGCCATTTAGCCCTACCCTCTACTTTCTATCTTTTAACCAGTTCCTGATCCACAGTAGTGCACTGCCTCCTATCCCATGACTCTTTAGTTTTGCCAAAAGTCTCTAATGAGAGACCTTATCAAAGGCTTTCTGAAAGTCCAGATACACTATATCAACCGACTCACCTTTGTCCACCTGTTTATTCACACCTTCAAAAAAACATAACAGATTAGTAAGACAAGATCTTCCTTGTCTAAAGCCATGTTGGCTGTCTCCCATTAGGCCATGACTATCTACATGCTGAGTAATTTTATTCTTTATGATGGTTTCTATCATTTTTCCTAGTACTGACGTCAGACTCACCGGTCTGTAGTTTCCCGGATCACCCCTGGAACTCTCTTTAAAAATTGGTGTTACATTGGCAATCCTCCAATCTTCAGGTATTAGAGATTATTTTAATGATAGTTCACAGATTACTAATAGCAGGTCTGCAATCTCATATTTCATTTCCTTCCACACCCTTGGATGTATACCACAGGCGACTTATAAACAAACTGGACCCTAAAGTTATTGCTTGGGTTAGAAATTGGTTGAGTGTGAGGCGACAAAGGGTACATGTAAATGGAGCTCACTCTGAGGAGGAGGTTACCAGCGGTGTGCTCCAGGAATCTTTCCTTGGTCCGATTCTTTTTAACATCTTTCTTAGTGATATAGCAGAAGGGCTGTCGGGTAAGGTTTGCCTCTTTGCAGATGATACCAAAATCTGCAAGAATAAACACCCAGGAAGGTATAGATAACATGAGGATGGATCTAACTAAGCTTGAAGAATGGTCTAGAATTTGGCAGCTGAGATTTAATGTTAAAAAATGCAAGGTCATGCAATTGGGCTGCAGCAATCCAAGGGAGCAATATAGTACAGGGGGTGAAGTATTTTTGTCCACTAAAGAAGAGCGGGACCTAGGTGTGATTGTGTCTGATGATCTTAAAGTAGCTAAACAGGTTGAAAAGGTGACAGCAAAAGCTAGAAGGATGCTTGGGTGCATAGGGAGAGGAATGGCCAGCAGAAGAAAGGAGCTGATAGTGCCTCTGTATAAGTCTTTGGTGTGACCTCATTTGGAGTATTGTGTGCAATTCTGGAGACCGCAGCTTCAAAAGGATATAAACAGGATGGAGTCGGTTCAGAGGGTGGCTACTAAAATGGTTAGTGGTCTTCATTATAAAGCATATGAGGACAGACTTAAGGATCTTAATATGTACACCTTAGAGGAAAGGCGGGATAGAGGTGATATGATTGAGACGTTTAAATACCTCCATGGCATAAATGCACAGGAGAGCCTTTTTCGATGGAAAACAAGCTCTGCTACGAAGGGACATGGGATAAGGGTGAAAGGAGATAGCTTCAGGAGTGATATGTGGAAATATTTCTTTACGGAAGGAGTGGTGGATCTGTGGAATAGTCTCCCAGTGGAGGTGGTAGAGATGAGGACAGTATCTGAATTCAAAGAAGCATGGGACAAACACAGAGGATCTCTAAAGGAGAAAAGAGGAATGTTGTAGTGGTTGATATGGAAGGACAGACTAGATAGGCCATGTGGTCTTTTTCTGTTGTCATGTTTCTATGTTTCTATTTCTCTTTCAAAATGTTTTTATTTGCCTACTAGACAGTGTGTAGTGTCTAAGTTAGGGGATGGTTTAGATGTTTTGCCTCTAAATATTAGTCAAAACTTGACTAATTTCTTGCAAGACTCACCAGATGTTATTTCAATGTAAGCTACTTTATTGGTGACTTTTGTGTCTTTAAATGATAAAAACGGTGTTGAAATCTTTTTTCAAATATAAGGAATTTATTTTCTGTGGACAATGGCTGAATGTTTTCTCGGATGTCACAAAGGGCACTCAGCTCCACAAAAAACAGTTTCTATCTCTGAAATCTAGGGTGTTAGGTATTGGAGCGGCTTTTTTTTCACGTTTTCCATGCAGGTGTGTGATAACCTGGCATGGTAATACATTTTCTTTTTTTGATCCATCTCAATTTGAAGTTTTTTTTAATCTGGAAAGCCCACTGAGGTTGGGTCCAATGTTCCCTCTAAGCTGCACTGGGTCTGCCGCCAACATTCCTGCTGGCAGGGAGGGGGGGGGGTGCACTGCGATTGATCACTCCGCTCCTCCCCCCACCAGTGGGAATGCCGGCGGAGGACCCGGCGCAGATGAAAGGAAACATTGTGAGGGTGCTGCGGCGTGTGTTGGACCTGCATGGAAAATGTGAAAAGAAAGCCACTCCAATACCTAACACCCTTGATTTCAGAGATAGAAACTGTTTTCTGCGGAGCTGAGTGCCCTTGGCGACATCCTGTGTCTAACACATTCCGCAGCACCCTCGCAATGTTCCCTTTCATCAGCTCTGGGTCCTCCGCCGGCATTCCCGCTGGTGGGGGGGTAGGAGTGGAGCGATCGATCGCACTGCACCCCCCCCCCAGCAGGAATGTTGGCGGCGGACCCAGTGCAGCTTAGAGGGAACGATGGTTGGGTCTAGTAAGTAAATGGGAGTGCCAGTTTAGTGGTAGGTGGTTTCCCCAACAACCCTCTAAAATTTACTTTTTGTCTTTTTCTTTCCTTTGTTATTAGCTTTATCTTCTCCACTGATGTAGACTACTGCTGATCAGGATTTTGATAAACTTATTATTTGTTTTCAATTTAGAATGTGAATTTATAATAGTGATGTCTCGTATGGTTTACTTTATGTTGTATATGGTAAAGCTGCATAATAAACAAAAAAAAGTATTTAAAGTCATTTGGAGCATGTAATTTATACCTGCGAAACAGAAATTGCAATTTAGAAAAAAGCAGCTAGAATGCTGGCATTGTCTTTTAAAAATATCTAGTAATTTTTATTGTTGTTGTTGTTAAGTGCCGTCGAGTCGGAGTCGACTCATGGCGACCCTCTAGATAGCTATCCTAAATTGTGTTTGATCTTCAGTCAGGCGGCTCATTGTTGACAGACTGGTACCCTTAGCTGCTGTTATTGTATTGATCCATCTCATTGCTGGCCTTCCTCTTTTGCGTTGACCTTCTATCTTGCCAAGCATGATGTCTTTCTCTAATGATCTCTCTCTCCGCATGATGTGTCCAAAGTATGAAAGTCGAAGTCTTGTCATCTGAGCTTCTAAAGAAAGCTTAGGTTTGATCTCCTCTAGTACAGACTGGTTTGTTCTTCGATCAGTCCATGGTATACACAGTATTCGCCGCCAGCACCATAATTCAAAGGCATCAATTTTCTTACTGTCTATCTTTTTCACTGTCCAGCTTTCACATCCATATGATGTTATTGAAAATACCATGGCTTGAACAAGTCGAATCTTTGTATGGAGAGAGACATCTCTGCTCTTGAGAATCTTATCTAGGTCTTTCATAGCCATTCTGCCAAGAGCAATGCGTCGTCTGATTTCTTGACTGCTTGTTGCTTCTTTATTGATAGTTGATCCAAGTAGGTTAAAGTTATTCACAATTTCAATTTCTTCTCCTTTGACGATGAACCTGTTGATTATGCCAGTTGTCATGATCTTTGTCTTCTTTACATTAAGGTGCAGGCCCATTTTGAGACTATGTTCTTTGATTGTGAGAAGCAAATGTTTGAGATCATCTTCACTTTCCGCCAGTAATGTGGTATCATCAGCATAGCGAAGGTTGTTGATGAGTCTTCCTCCAATCTTCACACCTCTGTTGTCTTCATACAATCCTGCTTCTCTGATGATTTGTTCTGCATATAAATTAAACAGGTAGGGGTTAAATATGCAGCCTTGTCTTACACCTTTGCTTATTTTAAACCATTCTGTTTCTCCTTGTTCCGTTCGAACTGTTGCTTCTTGATCAATGTACAAATTGTGCAAGAGAACGATCAGGAGTTCTGGTATACCCATGCTTCTTAATGTGGCCCAGAGTTTCTCATGGTTTACACAGTCAAAAGCTTTGCTATAGTCGATAAAGCACAAATAGATATCCTTTTGGTATTCTTTAGTCTTTTCAAGGATCCATCTCACATCCGCAATGATGTCTCTCATTCCTCGCTCTTTTCTGAACCCTGCTTGTACTTCAGGTAGTTCTTGTTCCAGGTATGATTGTAGTCTCTTTTGAATAATCTTCAGTAGAATTTTGCTGGCATGTGGGATCAGAGCAATTGTGCGATGATTTCCACAGTCAGTTGGATCACCTTTCTTTAGTACTGGTATAAACACAGATTTTTTCCATTCAGTTGGCCATGATGCTGTCTTCCATATTTCTTGGCAGAGCCTTGTAAGTACGGTAACAGCTGCATCAGATTGTTGTAATACTTCTATGGGAATGCAATCAATGCCTGGTGCTTTGTTCTTTGATAAGGCTTTCAATGCTGCTTCAACTTCTTCTTTCATCACCAATGGTTCCAGATCATAAGGTACATGTTGAAACGGCTGTTGGTCCACTAGATCTTTATCATATAAAAACTCTGTATATTCCTTCCACCTTTTCTTGATCTTCTCAGCATCATTCAACATAGAACCTTGAGCATCTTGTAACATTCCAATTCGAGGCTGGAACTTTTTCTTTAACTCTCATAGCTTTAGGAAAGCTAATCTTGTTCTTCCTCTAATTGTTTCTGCTTCTATTTCCTTGCAAGCGTCATTGTAGTACTTTTCCTTGTCCTGTCTTGCTGCACTTTGGAAATCTCTGTTGAGTTCTGTGATTGTCTTTCTTTCTCCTCTGGCTTTAGCTTCTCTGCATTTCTGGGCAATTTTCAGAGTTTCTTCCATCATTCATTTTGGCCGTTTTTTCTTTTTTACCTTTTGCAGAGACTTTTCGCTTTCTTTCAACACAACCTTCTTGATGTCATTCCATAACAATGGATAGTTACAACAAAACAAATTGTGCTGTAGTGCTGGAAGATGAGACCCCCAGGTTGGAAGGCACTCAACTAGCTACTGGGGAAGAGCTGAAGACTTTTCAGAGTAAAGCCAGCATTTATGATGTGGTTGGATCAAAGCCCTCGGGACATCTGACTGCTGATGTAGCTGCGCATGAAATGAGAGTCAGAAGCTGTAAAGATGTCTTACACATTGCAACATGGAACGTACGAAGCATGAACCAAGGGAAGTTGGAGGTGGTCAAGAATGAAATGGAACATGTACAACTTGATCTGTTGGGTGTCAGCGAACTGAAATGAACTGGCATGGGGCACTTTGCATCAGATGATCACATGGTCTATTATGCTGGAAATGAAAGACAAAGAAGAAATGGTGTTGCATTTATAATAAAGAAGAAACTTGCAAGAACTGTAATGAAATACAATGCAGTCAGCGAACGCTTAATCTCTATTCGTCTACGAGGAATGCCTATCAACACAGCTATAATTCAAGTATATGCCCCAACAACAGTTGCAGAAGAGAATGAAATTGAAGAGTTTGTCAGACGGCTGCCAGGACTTCCTCTTGTCCCCCCAGGCACTTAACCTTTAGCCTATAGGTGGGATATGATGTTGCAGCACCATGAATGCATCTGATGTGAACTTGGCTTTCAGGGGTTCTAGGCACAAATCCTTCTTGGGCCTCTATCCTCTTCCAAAGCCTTTTTGACATCATACTCTGGTCTGCCCCAGAGTCTAACAAAGCATTTGTGGTAATTCCTTGCACATCAACCATCAAAAGAAATCCTTCTTTGGGCTGTTTTAAATCCACACCCACTAAGCTAGTGTGTGTCTGACATCCTTTTTTTAAATGTCCCCATTTTCCACACTTGAAACATTTCTTTCTATTCCACTGTGTCATCTGGTTTGATACAGTACATTCATTTTCAGAAACATTTTTAATTATTTTCTTTTCTGATACAGCACATCTAGCCTCAGCACCAATCTTCAGAGGGCCACCCATTCTATGGCAAGCCTGCGTGGCTTCCAAGAATCTCTCTGCTAGCATGGTTGCCTCTCCAAGATTTTGGCAATTTTTCTGTATAAGGAAAGTATGCAAATCTTTAGGGACCGCAGACATAAATTGTTCCAACATTATAATGTCTAATAACATTTCTACCGTCTTTTGCTCAGGCTCCAACCATTTTACAGCTAGACCTCTGATTCTCTGACTCAGAGCCCTGGGTGTTTCACCCACTCTCAATGTAGTAGCTCTAAACATTCGCCTATACTCTGAAATAGACAACCCTAGGCGATCTCTAATAGCAGCCTTTACATCCTTATAATTCAAAGCCTGGGCTGCTGGCATTGCTCTGTAAGCTGCAAGCGCCTCTCCAGTTAATGAGGCTGCCAGCCTTACTGCCCACTGGGTCTCTGGCCATGCTAATGCTTGTGCCACTCTTTCAAAAGACTCTAGAAAATCATCAACATTATCATCTGGAGTTAGCTTCCCAAAACTAAATGCCCCAATCCCTTGATTGAGTCCCACACTGTCCACATGTGGTGTACCAGTATTCACTGCTGGTCTTGCATCTGTTCCACTTTGGTTCTTCAGCTCAACTAGGGCTTGCACCAGATCAAGCACTGGCCTCTGCTGGTCCATTAAGGCTCTCATAGCAGTGTCCTGAGCCTGCTGTGCTAGCTCCTGCTGCCTGCTGAACTGGGCTTCCATCCACTGAGCTAGTTCCTTTGGATCCATCTTGAACCCTGTAAGAAAATACAAAGAAAAAAAAACACAGTGCACCACCTTCCAAACAGGTGTTTTTTTTCTACACTCTTTTTTTTTTTTCAATTACCCTGTGCTTACTCCCATCCACCACTAGACATGCCCAGGTACTTATTACCTTGTCTCAGTGATGAATCCAGCTCTGCACAGGGTCTTTTCCTCCTGGGACAGCTTCCTCTCCTCCAAAGTGCAGTTGAGAGAAAATCTTTTTTTCCAGCTTTAAACTTGAGCTGTAGTTGTAATCCTCAGCAAGTAAATCCCCTTTGTGCAAAAGCAATCCGAAAAACTACGCCAATTGTCAGACGGCTGCCTGGGTGAAAATCTTCACAGTCTTGGCAAGTGCATATATCTGTATGATTTGCAAGGTATTGTGGGCAATGTAGTTCATTCACACCAGACACAGCTGCTGACAATAATTTAGTTGTGCTCTTGGGTAAAGCCAATAAGATATTTATTTATGGGGTTATTTCTCCCAACACAGATATGCTTGGTAGCACCTAAATTAGGTTACTTGCTTTCAGTGTTAACTTGGAAAAACAAAGTTAAAATCAGGAAAACAACAAATGAAAAGCCACAAAGCAAGAAACAAACTGTTCTTTTCAAACTAACTTCTGATTACTTCCCACACAGATACAGAAGTGATTCTCTCCTAGCTCACAAGCAATTAGGTAAGGCTTAATTGCTAGCAGTTACCAGCTGAAACCCCTTAGCTGGCTTGCCTTCCACTGTGTGGGTCAAATCCTGCTTCAGGAGCTTTTCTGAGTAGATTAAAGAACAAATTTGTATTTCTTTGTGATGGTTGCTGTACTTTATAACAGAAAGTTACCAACGGAGTTTAGACAGAGAACAGTCCATATAAATAGGATCCTCATCTGCTATTATTCCCCCTTGTTCAACAAGCATGGGTTCAATATCATGGATTGGCACAGATGAATCTTTCAATGGAGCACTTTCAGGAGAATACTTGTTTCCCTGCTGTCTTTCAAGGTTATAGCTAGGGCATAGATCAGTGTTCATACCTGAGCTTCCATTGCTGCTAGAGTTCCTCTCTATATAGCCTGGCCAGTATGTAGTCCAGTTCTTATGTCCAGCCTTCCAATCCAGATCCCTGGACACTGGATCTCTCTTCACATACCTTCTGACACAGGTCTTAGAGTCCCTTCCACGTGCAGCCGTCTCCCTCACAGGTAGCCTCTGGTGATTCTTAGCTCTGCAGCAGCATTCCTCTGGCTTTCCCCAGTCCAATGGTGTATGCTGGCCCTTGGAATACCTCCCAGTATACGTACTGCTTTGGACTCTTCTAGACCTCTCAAAGGCTTTTCTCCTCTTTCTTCCAGAGGGCTTCTTTCCCTCTCTGTCCGTCCGGTTTGGCTTCTGCTTCTGATGATCCTTCAGATGAAACTGAGGATAATTCTCTGGATATCCAAGGTGATCATGAAGATGGTCATCTGTAGAATAAACTCTACTCTTATTCTGCTTAGATGAGTGCTCCTCCCTAACACAGCGCAGCTGTGCTGAATCAGGTCCTGCCCTTTGAGATGAGTGCTTAGGGATTACCTCATAGCCCTTTTGATTGAACGCACGTTTTCTCACTTCAGCTCCTCTCATGGCTGTTGGAAACCTGGTGCATTCTGGGACTGGTAGTCTTTTATGGCAAAATTCTGTTTTCTCATTTCTACCAGCACTGACAGGTTGCTTGTATAGAGTCACTTCACCTTTTCTATAGCTCCTTCCTGAGCTATGATAAGCTTCCTTATCACATACCCCCCTGCTTAAGTTATTACGGACTGGTGTCACTGGTGAAACTTCTTCTCTACAGTCCGTAATACGGGAAAGGGTATCCGCATTCTTGTGTAACTTCCCAGCACGATGTTCAACTTGAAAATCAAATGCCTGTAAGGCCATGTACCAGCGTGTCAACCTGGCATTGTGGGTCTTCATTTGCTGCAACCACTTAAGTGGGGCATGGTCCGTGACCAACTGGAACTTTCTCCCTGTAAGGTAAAACCTTAACGCCTCCACTGACCACTTGATAGCTAAACATTCTTTTTCTATTGTGGAATACTTTTGTTCAGCCGGTGACAACTTCCTGCTCAGGTACATCACAGGATGCTCCTCCCCTTCGTGACACTGGGATAGAACCGCTCCTAGCCCTACGTCCGATGCATCCGTTTGAACCAGAAAGGGTTTCTTGAAGTCCACCCCTTTCAGTACCGGTCCTGTACACAATTTTCCTTTTAAGACTGAAAACGCTTTTTCAGCTTCAGGTGTCCACTTTAGCTGGTTTGGACAATTCTTCCGCAGCATATCCGTGAAAATTGCACTTTTCTCTGCGAATTGCGGTATAAACCTGCGGTAGTATCCATTAAGTCCTAAGAAACTTCTTAGTTGTTTCTTTGTTGTTGGAGGAGAAAAATTCCTGATGCTACCTACTTTACTCATTAGAGGTTTAATTTTTCCTCTTCCCACTAGGTGGCCCAGGTATTTTACCTTCCTATTTGCAAAGGCACACTTCTTCGGGTTTAAAGGGATTCCCGCTTGCTTCATGGAGTACAAGACTGCCCTGATTCTCTTCAGATGCTCCGCCCAGGTGTTACTATGGATTATGACATCATCCATATATGCAAAAGCATAATTTTGGTGGGGTCGAAGTACCTGATCCACTAACCTTTGGCAGGTAGCCGCTGCTCCATGCAGTCCGAAAGGCATCCTCTTGAACTGGAAAAGGCCAACGGGGGTGCTGAATGCAGTCTTCGGCTTCGACTCCCTGGTTAGAGGGATTTGCCAATATCCTTTTGTCATATCAAGGGTGGTTAAGTATTGAGCCTGTCCCAGCTGGTCCAACAGCTCTTCAATTCTTGGCATTGGATATGCATCAAAAACTGATATGGCGTTTACCTGCCGGAAGTCAATACAAAATCTTAAAGATCCATCAGGCTTCGGCACCAGGACTATGGGGCTATTCCAGGGACTCTTTGACTCCTCTATTACTCCCATGTCCAACATCTCCTGGACTTGTGCCACTACTTCCTGTCTTTTGGCTTCAGGCAAGCGGTATGGCCTTTGACGAACTAATTTCCCAGGTGGAGTTATTATTTCATGGGCAACCAAATGTGTCTCCCCAGGTATGGGTGTCAACACATCTGGGAATTCTTTAAGCAATTTCCTAATTTCTTCCTGTTGTACCACTGTCAGGTCCTCACCTATTTGGGCCTCTGATTTTTCTTTACAATCAGATACCTGGGGTCCCAAATCTTCCTCTTCATTCACCTCCCTCTCTCGGGCACAGGTGGAAGCTAGGCTTTTAACCCCTTTGACATCAGTAGAACCAAAGCCTTTGGTTCCACGTTCAGAATTCTCCAGGGATGTGACCTCCTCCACAGGTGGAAAACCCAGCCTCTCACAGATCAATTGGGCAATTCTGTCTCCTGTGTTCACGTGATAATCATTCTGTCCAAAGTTAAATAACAGAACTTTAATATTGCCCCTGTAATCGGGATCAATTACTCCCGCACCCACATCGATGAAATATTTAAGGGCTAATCCGGACCTTGGAGCTACTCTCCCATAGCATCCAATAGGTATTTCCACTTGGAGACAAGTGTCCACCAGGGCTCTCCCTTGGCTAGGTACAGTCACATTTTCTATGCTGCACAGGTCAAACCCAGCAGCTTGAGGGGTTGCTCGCTTAGGAGCTTGGGCCTTCTCTGTGACCCTATGGTACTTTAGGACGAATGTCTGCTTTGGGGTAGCTTGGTCTTCTGGACGCTTAACCATCTTTTTAGCTGGGGTCTGAGGACTTCCAAATAAAGGCCCGGGAGCTATTACCATTAAACCTTCTCCCTCCTTCTTTCCTAGTCCTTCCACTAGACCCTGCTTAAATCTTGGCCAGTCTCTTCCTAGAACCAAATCAAAGGGTAGCCTAGGCACCACTGCTAACAGGACTTCCTCTTGTCCCCCCAGGCACTTAACCTTTAGCCTATAGGTGGGATATGATGTTGCAGCACCATGAATGCATCTGATGTGAACTTGGCTTTCAGGGGTTCTAGGCACAAATCCTTCTTGGGCCTCTATCCTCTTCCAAAGCCTTTTTGACATCATACTCTGGTCTGCCCCAGAGTCTAACAAAGCATTTGTGGTAATTCCTTGCACATCAACCATCAAAAGAAATCCTTCTTTGGGCTGTTTTAAATCCACACCCACTAAGCTAGTGTGTGTCTGACATCCTTTTTTTAAATGTCCCCATTTTCCACACTTGAAACATTTCTTTCTATTCCACTGCGTCATCTGGTTTGATACAGTACATTCATTTTCAGAAACATTTTTAATTATTTTCTTTTCTGATACAGCACATCTAGCCTCAGCACCAATCTTCAGAGGGCCACCCATTCTATGGCAAGCCTGCGTGGCTTCCAAGAATCTCTCTGCTAGCATGGTTGCCTCTCCAAGATTTTGGCAATTTTTCTGTATAAGGAAAGTATGCAAATCTTTAGGGACCGCAGACATAAATTGTTCCAACATTATAATGTCTAATAACATTTCTACCGTCTTTTGCTCAGGCTCCAACCATTTTACAGCTAGACCTCTGATTCTCTGACTCAGAGCCCTGGGTGTTTCACCCACTCTCAATGTAGTAGCTCTAAACATTCGCCTATACTCTGAAATAGACAACCCTAGGCGATCTCTAATAGCAGCCTTTACATCCTTATAATTCAAAGCCTGGGCTGCTGGCATTGCTCTGTAAGCTGCAAGCGCCTCTCCAGTTAATGAGGCTGCCAGCCTTACTGCCCACTGGGTCTCTGGCCATGCTAATGCTTGTGCCACTCTTTCAAAAGACTCTAGAAAATCATCAACATTATCATCTGGAGTTAGCTTCCCAAAACTAAATGCCCCAATCCCTTGATTGAGTCCCACACTGTCCACATGTGGTGTACCAGTATTCACTGCTGGTCTTGCATCTGTTCCACTTTGGTTCTTCAGCTCAACTAGGGCTTGCACCAGATCAAGCACTGGCCTCTGCTGGTCCATTAAGGCTCTCATAGCAGTGTCCTGAGCCTGCTGTGTTAGCTCCTGCTGCCTGCTGAACTGGGCTTCCATCCACTGAGCTAGTTCCTTGGGATCCATCTTGAACCCTGTAAGAAAATACAAAGAAAAAAAAACACAGTGCACCACCTTCCAAACAGGTGTTTTTTTTCTACACTCTTTTTTTTTTTTTTCAATTACCCTGTGCTTACTCCCATCCACCACTAGACATGCCCAGGTACTTATTACCTTGTCTCAGTGATGAATCCAGCTCTGCACAGGGTCTTTTCCTCCTGGGACAGCTTCCTCTCCTCCAAAGTGCAGTTGAGAGAAAATCTTTTTTTTCCAGCTTTAAACTTGAACTGTAGTTGTAATCCTCAGCAAGTAAATCCCCTTTGTGCAAAAGCAATCCGAAAAACTACGCCAATTGTCAGACGGCTGCCTGGGTGAAAATCTTCACAGTCTTGGCAAGTGCATATATCTGTATGATTTGCAAGGTATTGTGGGCAATGTAGTTCATTCACACCAGACACAGCTGCTGACAATAATTTAGTTGTGCTCTTGGGTAAAGCCAATAAGATATTTATTTATGGGGTTATTTCTCCCAACACAGATATGCTTGGTAGCACCTAAATTAGGTTACTTGCTTTCAGTGTTAACTTGGAAAAACAAAGTTAAAATCAGGAAAACAACAAATGAAAAGCCACAAAGCAAGAAACAAACTGTTCTTTTCAAACTAACTTCTGATTACTTCCCACACAGATACAGAAGGTGCGGGAGTGACAAGAAGGTGGACGGCCACGTGGCGGAGGTCCACGGGAGAGATGGTCGGGGCAGGCAAGTAGTAGTTTAATTTTATTCCTTGGAAAACGGTATGTCGCCGTGTAAAGGTATGACTGGGAGGGGAGTGGGGGCAGCCCATTGGGCGGGGGTGGGGCAGAGGGGAGTTGCAGGTAGGAGGGGTTCTGCATGGGGGGGGGCTGGAAGGGGATCTTTTATTTATTTATTTTTATTTATTTAACAGTTATTTATATACCGCTCTTTCCCTAGTATCAAGTGCGGTTTACATGGAACAGTAGGTTAATTGGTATGTAATATACCAAGTCAGTTTACATAGAACAGATAATTATAATTTACAAGGAATGTTGTAACATTAAAGGTATAACATATTAGAACATATATACATTGTTAGTTTAAATCTATAATCATCATGTGAATGAGAGTGTGGTATGGTTAATAGTGTATTAGTGATATTTATTTTGAAAATAGAGTATGTAATAATAATGTGTAAATGTTAGCCTGTATCTATTTGAGTATTCTGTTCTGAGGGTGTATTGTAGTGTAATATGAATAAGTGAGTTTTTAATTTTTTTCTAAATTCCTTTATATCAGATAGCAGGCGAATGTTGTCAGGTAGATTGTTCCAAAGAATTGGAGCAGAGTG
Source organism: Ichthyophis bannanicus (assembly GCA_033557465.1). Taxonomy (NCBI): domain Eukaryota; kingdom Metazoa; phylum Chordata; class Amphibia; order Gymnophiona; family Ichthyophiidae; genus Ichthyophis; species Ichthyophis bannanicus. Next base: position 243,564,174 of record CM066033.1, read on the forward strand.
TGAGAAAGCTCTCTTATTTGTTTGTTTTCTGGCTTTTGTGAAATCTTTTGGTATTGTTAAGGTATTTAAGTTTCTGCTTCTTTGGGATCGTTTATCGATGTCTATATTAATCATTGTATTGAGTGCCGATGGTGCAAGATTATTTATAAGTTTAAATGTAGTGACAAGAATTTTATATTTGATTCGGGAGTAAATAGGTAGCCAATGAAGTTCAGCCAAAATTGGTGTAACATGTTCAAGTGGGCTTATATTCATAATCATCCTGGCAGCTATGTTCTGAATTATTTGTATCTTTTTAATATTTTGTTTTGAAATGCCATTAAGTATTGTGTTTGCAAAATCAAAATGTGGGGTGATGATAGCATGAATTATATTAATAAAGTCTTGTAGATGAATCAATGGTCTTAATTGTTTTAGTGTTTTGAGTTTGTAATGTATTTTTTTAGTTAGATATTTTATATGTGAATCCATATTTAGATTATTGTCAAGTATCACACCTAAATATTTTATTTCTTTTTTTGTATTTATTTCATGAGTATCTAGTGTGATCGTGTTTGGGGGTATGTATGTTTGATTTTTAGTAATGAATAATATATCAGTTTTAGTAAAGTTGATAAGTAGATTTTGTTCTTTGAGCCATTCAGTTAGTTCATTGAAACATTCTGTTATTTTTTGAAGAGGTGGGTGTGGGATTTCAAATGGGAGGTAGAACATTATATCATCAGCGTAGATATGATAATAAACATTGTGACGTTTAAAGATGTTACAAACTGGTTGTAAGTAAATATTAAATAATAGCGCAGATAATGCAGAACCCTGCGGGAGACCCTGAGTTTGTTTGAAGGTGTTAGAAATTTGGGTGTGGATTCTTACTGTTTGAGTTCTGTTTGATAGATATGATTTGAACCAATTATAAACAGTAGATGTAATTCCAATTTGTTGAAGTCTGTTTAACATTGTTAAGTGATTAACACTGTCAAATGCAGCTGATATGTCAAGGAAAACAAGAATAAAGGCTTGTTTAGGATTATCAATACCTCTTAATATTGTGTCATAAAGGATCGTTAGCAAGGTTTCTACTCCATGGAAGGGTCTAAAGCCATATTGATGTTCATCAAGGAGGTTTAATGTGTCAATAAAGTCTTGTAGTTGAATTTGTACAATTTTTTCAATAAGTTTGGCCATAAAAGGAATACTTGATATGGGTCTGTATGATTTTGGGGATAATTTATCTAATGTGTTATTTTTAAGTATAGGTCGTATTTGAACATGTTTGAGAGATGGTGGTAAGTAGCCTTTTTGTAAGGATAGGTTCACTAAGGGTAGAATGAAAGAAGAGAGTATTGAGAAAGTCTTCTTTATCCAATCAACTGGGCATGGATCAAGGTATGAGGTTGTTGTATTAATGTTAGTTATTGTAGTTTTGAGAGTAGATTTTGATATTAAGTTGAAGTTGGTCCAGTTATCAAATGTAGCTTGCTTTGTTTGTGTTTGAATTTGTGGTTGAGTAATATGTAGAGGTGTTATTTGTAGCTTTGTTTTATTGATATAGTATTGAGCTAATTCTTGTGGGGAGATATCAATTGATATTTCCTCAGAATTTAGTGTTTTGTTTGTTAGTTTTTGTACTATACAGAATAGTTCTCTTGGGCGATTAGTGGCTCTTGAGATTATATTAGAATAATAATTTTGTTTGGAGTTGTTTATTGTTTGTTTATAAATTTGTAGTGTATTAGTGTAGTTCTCATGATTTATTAATGATTTTGATTGTCTCCATTTCCTTTCCTCTTTTCTTAGTTGTCTTTTTAATGTTTTGATAGATATATTAAACCATGGAGCATGTCTTTTTTCAATTTTATTGTTGTTTATATTTTGGTGTGATTGTTTTGGATTACTTTCAGCTGCTTTAGAGATTATATTGTTCCAGTTTTTGATAGATTCTTCAAGATTTGTGGGTGTTTGTGTTAGTTGTGGTATTATTTGATCTAGTTCTCAGTTCCAGGGCAGGGTAGGGGGGAAGTGCAGATATGGGGGGAAGGTTCATGGCCAGCACATGGGAGGGGTCGTGCTCGGGCATGTGGGAAGACTCGTGGACAGGTGATAGCGCAGGATAATGGTGAGAGGGGGTTGGAGAGGGGGGTTAGCAAGGTAAGTGGGGGACTTGAGGGCAGGCTGGAGGGGAACATGGGGCAGGTAATGCTTGGGGCCCCTGGTTCAATCCCTGGGGGCAGGCAGGGGTGCAAGGGCTGGCTCAGGGATTAGGGCTGCCCGGGGTAGGGGTAGGTGGTATTGGCATACCAGGCAGCACGAGGGGGCAAGGGGTGGGAAGCTTGGGGGGGATCCGGGTAGGCAATTTGCGGGGCTTCCAATGGGGGGCCTGGGGGATTGGGAGCATTGGTTAGGGGGAAGTCAGGGTTCTTCAGGGGCAGGGTGGCTTGGGGCATGGCCATCTGTTTGGGCAGCTGCAGTTCCCCCTCCTGTTTTTTATGTCTCCCCGCAGGCACCTATGGTTTCATAGGGGATGAGAGACTGGAGGACGGAAGAGGGTGGAATGGCTGTATCACCAGCGGGGATGAGTTCGGAGGGAGTGACCAATGTGGTGAGCGATGGACTGCGGGGCCTGGAGGCCCAGGAGCCGCCTGCTGGGACCAGTGCGGGGAGGATGTCGACAGCGGTGGCAGGTGAGTTGCCCTTGGATCCAGGGGAGCAGCTAGGGTGGGGGAAGGGCTCGCAGGACGCGGTTGGGGGAAAGCGCAGAAGAAGTGGCATCACGTGTTTAGGCAGAGGCATAGCTCGGAGTCATCCTCGTCATCTTCGGGGTCCGTTTTGTCAGCATCGAAGCAGGCTGTGCGTTCGATAGTTTCGGGCATGCCAGCTAATTCCAGGGTGGGTGGGGCTACAGCTTCGCTAGCTGCCTTTTCGGAGTTGTGGGAGAGCATACCGAGGAAACTCAGATGTAGGATTCAGAAGAGGCGATATATTGATATTTTTCGATTGTTAGAAGGGAGGAGAAGGTCGGGTGAGAGCAAGAAAAAGAGAAAAGAGGATGAGAAGGCGGGTAGAGTCAAGAAGGTGTCTCGGAATGTGATCAATTGGATGCTTGCGTTTTTGAGATCGGCTAGCGTGTGGGGCTGGCAGGCTCCAGAGGATTATGGGATGTTACTGGCTTATGCTGACTCTGTCTTGGAGGCGGCTCAGATGCATGAAGGTTGGGTCTGGCTCAATTATGATGAAAGGTTCCGGGATAAGATGGAAGAAAATAAATTGGTGTCGTGAGGGATGCAGGACATTAATTTATGGCTAACCCAGATGTCAGCCAGAGCCAGAGGAGGGGTTAGGAGAGCAAGAGGGGGGGCTGTGACAGCAACAGCAACAGGGTCGAATCGTTCCTTTTGGGCAGGGGGGTGCCACAGCAAAAGGCAGGAGGGAGTGGATCGGGGGACATTTGTTGGAGATTCAATAAGTCTGTGTGTCCATTTCCCAATTGTAAGTGCCGGCATGCATGCTCAGTGTGTGGCGGGGGGCATTCAACAAGCAAATGTTTTAAGAAGGGGGCGAGGGGGGGCAGCCTTGCCAGTCCCCAAGCAGTAGAGATGGTAGGGCGTTGGAGTTAGGTTTTAAGGAAGGTTTTGTGATCCCGGTGGAAGGGACAGTGTCGGTGTCGGCCGCTCTCAATGCTCCTTCGGTAAGGCGGTGGGCACACATTGTGCGGGAGAAATCGAGTAAGGAGCTGGAATCGGGTAGGATCGCGGGTCCCTTCACAGAACTGCCATTCCCAGATCTGGTAGTTTTCCTGTTGGGAATTATACCAAAAAAAGTGACGGGAAAGTTTTGCTTGATTCAGAATTTATCTTTTCCGTTGGGAGCGTCCGTAAACGATCACATCCCTAGGGAGTCGTGCACGGTGAGGTATGCTCCTTTTGATTTAATGGTAGAGTTGGTTCGGAAGTGTGGAATGGGATGTCTAATGGCGAAAGTCAACATTGAGTTAGCGTTTCGTTTATTTCCGGTTCACCCGTCCGCATTTCATTTGCTTGGGTTTCGTTTTGAAGGAAAAAGTTATTTCGACAAATGCATGCCGATGAGTTGTTCAGTTTCATGTGCATATTTTGAAAAGTTCAGTTCTTTCTTGCATCGGGCACTCATGAGGAGAGTGGGCTGTGTGAATGTCGTGCATTATTTAGATGATTTCCTGTTTGTGGGAGGGGCACAGTCATTGGCGTGCTGTGAGTTGCTGGAGGGTTTCGTTGAATTGGCTAGGTCATGGGGCGTTCCATTAGTGGAGGGGAAGACAGAGGGTCCTGATACCAGGATTATGTTTCTGGGGGTAGAGCTGGATTCAGGGGCAATGGTGGCGCATTTGCCGCCAGAGAAAGTTGTGAAGTTGAAGGTGCTAGTGGCGACTGTTTTAGCGTCCAGCAAGATAAGTTTGCGGGAGATGCAGGCATTGATAGGTTAGCTGAATTTTGCATGCAGGGTGATCCCGATGGGTAGGGCGTTTTTACGGAGTTTAGCATCAGCTACGGCGGGCGTGATTAAACCGCACCACCGGATTAGGGTGTCTAGAAGTATACGTGCAGATTTGGGAGTTTGGGATAGATTTTTGCGAGAGTTCAATGGAACTTCGGTTTTGATGGAGGCAGCAATATCCATGATGGAATTGCAACTCTTTACAGATGCATCAGGGGGGGCGGATTTAGGGATATACTTTGGAGGGGCTTGGTGTGCGGGTAGCTGGCCTCAGGAATGGCAGGAGGCGGGTTTAACCAGCAATGTAGCTTTCCTCAAGCTCTTTCCCATCTTGGTGGTCCTAGAGTTGTGGCCGGACAGGCTTTTGGTGGTGCGATAATTTAGCGGTGGTTAGCGTGATTAACCATTACGCGCCACAATGCCAGCAGGTGGCGGCCTTAATGAGGGAGGTTGTGTTATCCTGTCTGTGTTTGAATGTGTCGGTGCGGGCGCGGCATATCCCAGGCAGTACTAATAAGATTGCGGATGCGCTTTCTCATTTCAAGTGGGAGCTGTTTCAGAAGTTGGCACTGTCAGCGGACGTCGAGGGCAGGAGGGTCCCGGAGAGATTATGGCAACTTGGCCTCCATATATGGTGAGGCTGCTGAGGAGTTCAGTGTCTGAGGCGACATGGTTAGCGTATCAGCGTGGCTGTGACAGAATTGTGGATTTTCTCAGGTCCCGAGGATGGCAGTCGGGGCGGGTAGCTGACTACATGATGGGGCAATACGTCCTTGAGGCGAAAGCACGAGGGGCTTCGAGAGAATCGGTACGGACGCACATGGCAGGCTTTGCCTTTTTCTCGAGAGCGGTTGGCTGGGGTTCCCCGACCTGGTGGTTTCTGACTCACAGGCTGCTGCAGGGGTGGGAGCGCACTCAGCCAACCCCTCGTGATATCAGGTGGCCTATTACGCATGAGTCACTTCGTGCGAATGTGTGTGGCGGTACCGATGGTGACGTGGACGCCTTATGAAGCCGCTTTGTTCAGGGCAGTTTTTTGCTTGGCCTTTTTGGGGGTTTTTTTGGGTGGGGGAGTTAGTTATAAACTCTCTCTGGGCTGCGGGGGGCTGAGGTGGCAGCATGTGCATTTGGGAGAGGGGCAACTGCGGATACTGCTGGCGAGATCCAAGATGGATCAGATGGGAAAAGGGGCGGGGGTGGTGTTGAAGGAGATACCGGGGGAGCCAACTTGCCCGGTGGCCGCTTTGCAGGCCTTTCTGAGGTTGAGGCCAGGGCAGGAGGGCTGGTTGTTCGTGAATGAGGATGGGGCCCCTTTAACCTACTTTCAGGTATCCGTAGTGATGCATTTGGTGCTAGGTCAAGTGGGGGAGGATCCATTGTAGTTTACCCCGCATTCATTCCGTATCGGGGCTGCGACTAGTGCGGCTACGGCAGGCATACCGGAGGAGACGATAAAGCGCATAGGCCGTTGGCAGTCGCAGACTTTTCAAGGATATGTGCGGCCATAAAAGGCTGTGGGAAGACACCGGCAAGATTTAACGAGTATGTTTTCTTTCAGATGAGAGACGGAGGCTGCTCAACTGCTGGCTCCTTGGGCATTCATTTGTTTATTGGGCTGGACAACGGGCTGCAGTGCGGCCGATGGGGTCGAATTTGGGACTAAATACCACGCAGGGGTCTGCATTGGATGCAACCTTTGCCTTTGCTTTGGTACCACGGGTGTGCGAGGAGGCAGCCTTCCATGCTGCTGCTACATTTGGGGGGCAATGACTTGTAAACAGTTGATACGAGTGGTACAGAAGGATCTTGCCGAAGTGCTTCAAATGTTTCAGGATGTACTGTTATTGTGGTCTGACATTATTCCAAGGCTGGCCTGTGAAGCTCAGCGATGGTGGTCACGGGGCTTGGCAAAAATCAATCAGCAGATCGGTCGATGGGTGTGTGAGCACGGGGGATATCAAATCCTACACTCCTGGGTGGATGTTGGGTGTGCGGGCTTGTATAGGCCAGATGGGGATCATTTATCCCCAGTGGGAATGGATTTGTTGCTCAACAATTGGCAGGAGGCCTTGGAATACGTGGTCAGATGGGTGTGTTAGCTGGTCGCAGTCGGGGTGGGGGTGGCGGCACGCAACATGGATGTCACTGTACTGGTGGCGGGATCCCGGAGGTTTCCGGGGTCCGGAGCCTTAGGTATTGATTAGGGTGGGGTGTGGTGCTCCTGACCCGGACAACCCTGGTTGGCCTTTGCTAATCATATGGCGAGGCCACAGAAGGGTGGGTACGTAAGTAGCCATTGGCATGTCCGCAGCGGAGGCAGAGTGGATGTCACCTTGCTAATAATATGGCGGGTGAGGCATTGCTCTGCTGGATAGATTGTTATGAGGTTATGTTGGAATATGAGTTTTAATAATGTTGGAATGTTAATAAAGCTGCGACCGGTTAATACCCAATATGAGTGTTGTTTGGTTTGTGAAAAGGAGATCAGAAAAGGGGGAGGGGGGTTTTGGGGGAGGTATGTGGGGGGAAAAGAGGAGCTACCGAGTCCAGCGTACCTCCATTACGGTAAATGATGGCAAATAAGACCAGTGAAGTCCATCCAGTCGGCCCAGTAAAGTGGTCAGGGTTGTAATCGCTGCTCTGTTCGTTTTACCACCCTCCTGTGCCATTATTTAGGGCTGTGACTGCCACATCACACAGGTTTACACCACACCCTAAGCCCCATAATTTTGATTAGGGTTTTAACTGCTGGTCTGTGCAGATCACTCCCACCCCATGCCTTTTATGAAGTAAAAAAGTCATTTAAATTTAGCTTTTATTGGAAATGCTCTAGACTTGGATTCCATCATTTTACTATTTATGCATTCTCTGTATTTATCCCATGTATTTTTTAAATTCCATTACTGGTTTTGTTTACACCACCAACCCGGGATAGCATTCAATCATCCACCATCCTGACCATGAAAATAAAAATATTTTCTTTCAGTTTCATTTCATGTCCTCTAGTTCTACAGCTTCCCTTTATTTGGAAAAGATTCATTGGTATCATATCACCCTTGATATACCTTAAGAGGTAGCGTTAACCGAGCTGCCCCATCGGCAATCAGGTTGTGGAGCTGCTGCCATAGGTTGTTAAAAAATACTGGTATAGCAAGGTAGCCCCTGATCCAATCCCTCCTGTCCTGACCCTTGGCCCGATCTACCTCCCCAATCCAATCAACTGAACACGATATCTGACCCCCCTTACACAACTACTGTTACTACTACTAAACATGTGTATAGCACTACAAAATGTACACAGCGCTGCACAGACACCTGTACCTGCTCATCAGAGCTTATAATCTATCTATTCAAGACAGGCAACAATGGTAAGGAAACACAAAGCAGATCAGGTGAGTCAAGATCAGAAAGCAGCAGCGAAGAGGTGAGTTTTCAGCCTCGATTTGAAAAGGGCCAGAGAAGGCACCTGACGTACAGACTCAGGTAGTTTGTTCCATGCATAAGGAGCAGCAAGGTGAAAGGAGCAAAGTCTAGAGTTAGCAATAAAAGAGAAGGGAAGAGGTAAAAGTGATTCAACAAAAGAGTGGAGTTCCCAAGGAAGGGTGTAGGTAGAGATAAGAGAGGAAAGGTAGTGAGAAGCTGCAGAGTGAATATACTCCCCCTGATTAGCATCACATCCCATCATATCCCAAGACAGCAACTCCCTCTCTTGGACAGCAAGCATGCCTGATACAGTTCCATCTTCTGATATTACCCCCTGGATGGGATCCTACTGACATCATCCCCCTGATCTGACCCCCTGACAGCAACTCCCAAGGATCACCAGCCTCTTAAACAGCATTCATCCTCAAGAGAATTCCCCCCAAAATGAAGGTCTCCCCAGGGCAAAAAGCTGACCCTCCCCTCCCAACCCCCAACCTCCCCCCCCCCCCCCCCACACACACACCTGAAATCACCTGGAGGTCTTTTTGGTCTCTAGTAGACTGGCCAGGAACATTCTTTTTCTTCCCTCTCAGGGGATTAGATCATGGAGAAATTTTTGGGGGCTCGAATCACAAGGTGCTTGATTGGAGGAGATCACCTTGTACTGCCACAACAGGAGTTTTTTGAAGGTCTGTGCCAAGGCCCACGTTACATGCCCTAACAGAAAATGTGGCTGAACCTGTGCTATCTACCAAGGCATGTAACACTGGTCCATGTGCTGGGCATCCCCCTTGCATTTGCTACACTGGCTTTTCACTTGGCGCACTTTAAATTTTTCACATAAGGTGCAGTGACTATAAAAACTTACTGTGCTTTAATAAATTGGCACCTATGTTGTTTTAGCAGCCATTCAAAAAAAGAGATTAATAAGAGTGGCAGTATGGGTATTGCTCCCTTAGAGAAGCTAGCTGTGAGTTAATTACTGTAACTGATCATTGTTGCTAAATATCATGTTGGTTCATATTTGGGGGTAGAGTGGAATATAAAGAGAGAGGAATTTTGTCTGTCTGTTTTATAGTGTGTTATATATATATAATAGATTATGGAGGTTATTTTAGAATCCTTATGCATCTTTTCCACATGTACACATGCGGATCATATAAATGTGCATATGACTGTTTCCAGGGGCAGCTCAAGACAATCTGTTGCCTGAGGCGAGGGATGAGATGCCCCCCACCCCCATAGTGGGGTGTGGGCAGGGGGTGGTTCTCAAAACTTCAGTCAGGGACTGAATCAAACCAAAAAGCCGATTAGATAATATGGAGGAAATGCAAGATGTTTGCACACCAAGGAACTAAAAGAGAGCGAGAACCACAGCACAGTTTATAAAACTAAATTATAGCTCATGTTTATTTTGTTGTTATAAACTGCATTATGGTTCTTGCTTTTTCTTTTTGAACATATATTTTGCATCAACAGAACCCCCTCCCTCAACAGTGGGTGCAGAGTAGAAGGACATTCACCCACAGAACTCAATATCTTAAAACAAAATCTGGTTCTAATCATCTCACTAATAACAACAAACATTCTCCATTACCAGGCATATTGTGAACTATTACAAAACCCTATAACAAAGCCACCGAGCTTCTACCATACTATACCATATCAGTACCAACTTCCAAAACTCACATAATAAGGAGCCCATCCAAAAAAAGCATCATTGTAAATACTGCAGTGGGCCCTGGAACATCAAACACCTATTTGAAAAGCTGAACAATTCAGATTACTACAGTACAGATCCTTACATACAAACTCCATGTTAACAGAACATCTGACCTTGGTCACACATTCAGAACACAGACCCTCACCAAGTACAAAATAAGGGACCATAACCTAAAATTAAACATGTAGATAAAAATTAAACTGCAAACCCTAAAAGCCAGATTCTGCATATAGTGCAATACCAGAGAAATAGAAAGAGATGCATTTGCATGTACTGTACTTAGAAAGTTCACTAGTCACTCTTTCAGGAGCGCCTCCATTACTTTTCCCACCACTGAGGTAAGGCTCACGGGCCTGAAGTTTGACACTTCTTCCCTGTCACCACTTTTGTGTAGAGGTACGACAACAGCCATTCTCCAGTCCTGAGGAACCTCTCCTGTTTCCAAGGATCTGTTGAAGACATTCTTTAACGTTCCTGCAAGAGAGATTCCCCACCAACATCCTACAGTTGACCTCATCAAGAAACCAGAGTACAAGACCCATAGAGCAAATCTACTATTCTATAACAGTACTAACGTCTAAAACTCACACAACATGGAGCGTACCCAGAAAAGGGCAGCAGCATAAATATTGCAGTTGGCCCTAGAACATCCATATTCCTATTCAGAAAACTGAAGAAGCCGGATTACTACAACTCCCTACATAGAAATTCCATGCTAACAGAACATGTAGCCTCAGTCACACTTATGCAGAACAGAGATAGATATTTTCTATAACATTTATATAGTATTGTAAACCGCTGTGATCCTTCGGCCTGAGTGGTATATCAAATGTAATAAGCATAAGCATAAGCATAACAAGTAGGGAATATATCAGTACAAACTAAACACAGATGTGTAGTCAAAAAATGTTTTTACCCATTACTGTTAGGTTTACAGGATATCTTTCCCAAAATTATACTTTACTGCAGAGTGAGACAAGAGCAAAAACTCTCACCAGCAGGCATCTGTATTGTCAGCAGAAACTAAAATAATGGCTCAGTGCAAGTAGCATGAGTGCAACTTATGCTACCCCAGTGGGTGGCCTTAGTTGCATCAGAAGCTGTTTTACTACACTGAAATATGGTAACTGCAAGGGGATGTAACTGACTCCCTGCAAGTAGTTACAACCCCATGTAATCAAACTCTGGAATTAGTTACCAGAAGATGCAGTAAAAGCTGTTAGTATAGCTGGGTTTAAAAAAGGTTTGGGCAAGTTTTTGGAGGAAATGTTTACTGTATAAACTATTATTAAAGAGGACCTAGGAAATCCATTGCTTGCACTGGGAAAAGCATTGTGGAACCTGTGTGCCTTTTTGGGAAACTACCAGATACTTGTGACCTGGATTGGCCACTGTTGGAAACAGGATACTGGGCTTGATGGCCCTTAGTCTGATCTAGTATGTCATTTCTAATGCTCATATGTTACCAGTGCAGAGCCTAGGAAACATGCTGCTAAATATGCCAAAAAAGAGAGGCTCAACGGCACCCATGCAGCATCTCCTACTTCCACAAAAACAAGAGTGACTTGGCAACCCAACACAGCACTCCCCACCCTATGAAAAACAAGAGAGGATCAGTGGCCTCTACACAGCACTTTCCACCCTCTGAAAAATAAGATGGAATTTGTGACCCAACACAATACCTCTACTCCATAAGAACATAAGAACATAAGATATGCCATACTGGGTCAGACCAAGGTCCATCAAGCCCAGTATTCTGTTTCCAACAGTGGCCAAACTAGGTCATATGTACCTAGCAGTTTCCCCAAGAGACACAAGTTCCACAATGCTTGTACTGGGTCAAGCATTGATATCTTCGGTCACTTCTTAATAATGGTTTATGGACCTTTCCTCCAGGAACTTGTCCAAACCTTTTTTAAACCCAGCTACACTAACAGCCTTTACTACATCCTCCGGTAACAAATTCCAGAGTTTGATTACACGTTGAGTGAAAAAATATTTTCTTTTGTTGGTCTTAAATAGTTTACCCTGTAGCTTCATTGCATGTCCCCTAGTCTTTCTATATTCTGATAACGTAAACAATCGATCTACGTTTACCCGTTCCATTCCGTTCATTAATTTATAGACTTCTATCATATCTCCCCTCAGCCGTCTCTTTTCCAGTTTAAAGAGCCCTAACCTTTTTAGCCTTTCTTCATAGGAGTATCCTTCCATCCCCTTTACCATTTTGGTGGCTCTTCTCTGAACCTTTTCTAAAATTGCTATATCCTTTTTAAGATACGGCGACCAGAATTGCACACAATATTCAAGGTGCGGTCTCACCATGGAACGATATAGAGGCATTATAATATCTTTTGTTTTATTTTCCATTCCTTTCCTTATCATACCTAGCATTCTATTTGCTCTCTTGGCCGCCGCTGCACACTGGGCCAAGGGTTTTAACATAGTATCCACAATGACGCCTAAATCTTTTTCCTGGGTGGTGGTTCCTAATGTGGAACCTTGCATCGTGTAACCATAGTTTGGGTTGTTCTTCCCTAGGTGCATAACCTTGCACTTGTCCACATTAAATTTCAACTGCCATTTTGATGCCCAGTCTTCCAATTTATCAAGATCCTCTTGCAATTTTTCACAATCCTCTTCGGTTTTAACAACTTTAAATAGTTTTGTGTCATCTGCAAATTTGATAACCTCACTCGTTATTCCACTTTCCAGGTCATTTATGAATATGTCAAAAAGCAGCGGACCCAGCACAGATCCCTGGGGTACACCACTATTCACATTTCTCCATTGGGAAAATTGGCCATTTAGCCCTACCCTCTGCTTTCTATCTTTTAACCAGTTCCTGATCCACAATAGAACACTGCCTCCTATCCCATGACTCTTTAGTTTTGCCAAAAGTCTCTGATGAGGAACCTTGTCAAAGGCTTTCTGAAAGTCCAGATACACAATATCAACCGACTCACCTTTGTCCACCTGTTTATTCACTCCTTCAAAAAAACATAACAGATTAGTAAGACAAGATCTTCCTTGTCTAAAGCCATGTTGGCTGTCTCCCATTAGGTTGTGACTATCTACATGCTGAGTAATTTTATTCTTTATGATGGTTTCTACCATTTTTCCCGGTACTGACGTCAGGCTCACTGGTCTATAGTTTCCCAAGAAGGGCTAGGCAACCACAAAATAACTCCTGAAACTGCACACTGGACCAGCATGGTGTTAATGTAAATATATATTCCGTAAAAAGAAACAAAGGAAATGCAAGATGCCTGCACACTAAGGAGCTAAAAGAAAAAGTGAGAACCACAGCACAATTTATAACACTAAATTATAACTTATTTTATTCTGTTATAAACTGCGTTATGGTTCTCACTTTTTCTTTTTGAATATATATTCTGCATCCACAGATACCTCTCCCTCAACAATGGGTGCAGAGCAGAAGTAGGACATTCACCCACAGAACTCAATATATTAAAAAAAAATCTGATTCTGGTCATCTCACTAACAATAAACATTCTCCAGTACTAGGCATATTGGGAACTAATATAAAACCCTACAAAAGTCATCGAAGATCTACAAGGCCAAATCTACCATACCATACCAGCATAAACTTCCAAAACTAATACATGGAGCCTACCTGGAAAAAACAGCACTATAAATACTACAGTGGGCCCTAGAACATCCATACACTTATTTGAAAATCTGAACTATTCAAATTACTACAGTACAGGTCCCTATGTACAAACTCCATGTTAACAGAACACCTGTCCTTGGTCACACACTCAGAAAACAAATCCTCACCAAGTACAGAATAAGTGGCCACAACCTAAAGTGAAAATAAAAATATGTAGACAAAAATTTAATTGAAATCCCAAGAAGCCAAACTCTGCATGTGGTGCAATGCCAGAGAAATAAGAGATGCAGTTCCCCATACTGTGTAAAATATAAAGATAGTGCAAAGTCCAATCACTAAATTGAAAATAAAATTATTTTTCTACCTTTTGATGTCTGACCATTTTATTCTCTGATCATGCTGGTCCCGATCTGAGCCTTCTGCTTTCCTCTGTCTTAGCTTTCTTTCTACAATCTCTAGTTCATCTGCCATTTCTTGTGTCTCCTTTTGTTTTCTTCATTTGATACTGATTTTCTCCTTTCAAGTTTTCTTCCATTTATTTCTCTCTCTCTCTGTCCACCCAGATTTCACTACACCTTACTATCCAGTCCTCCCTCTTTTTTATGTCCACCCAGATTTCACTACACCTTACTATCCAGTCCTCCCTCTTTTTTATGCCATCCATCTACCATTTTTCAGCCTTCACCCCAGTCCTTCCATTCCACAACTCTTCTTCCCTGTTTCATTTTTCCCCAGTCTTTTGCTCACTGTCTCTTCCTCTCCATATCTAACGTCTCTCCCCCCCATCATCCAGTGTCTTTCTCTCTCTCTAGCTCTCTCTTTTCCTCCATCCAGTACCTCCACTCTCTCTTTCCTTCCATGTCTGCCCTCTCCCTTCCTATCCCCCCCTGCAACCAGCATCTACCCCATCTCCATACCATACCATCCCCTCCCTATTACTCCTATGTCCAGCATCTCTCTGTTTCTTTCTCAATCTATTTACTCCATGTCCACCTTCTCTCCTCTCTCACCCCATGTCCTGCATCTCCTTCTCCCCTTATTGCCCGGTGTCCAGCATCTCCTCTCTGTCCCCCTCTCCCCAAGTCCAGCACGTTCTCATAGTTTCCCTATAAACCCCTGGCCAACATCATCACTCCATCTACCCTCTTTGCTTCTCCCTTTGCCCCTTTCTATGTCCAGTATCTCCCTTTATCTCCCTAGCCCCCCCTACAGCCAGCATCTCCCTTCAGACTCACTGTGCCCATTCACATGCACCTCCCAAAGCCCCTTCATTTCCACCCCTTGTATGTACAAGGGACAGAGCCTGCCCACGGAGCAGAATGTCCCATGGATAGGGGCTGTGCAAGAAGTGATCCCAGACCAGAGAGGCAATATACAATTGGTCTTGCAAAGCCCCTGCCCACAGGACATGCTGCTTCTTCAGGCAGGTTCTGATCTCTGGGCCACAATTGCTGCCTCACACACTCTTCTGCTTGCTGGAGCAGAATGTCCTGCAGGCATGGGCTGTGCAAGCCATGACTGTGGCCCTGAGAAACAGATCCTGCCTGCAGGAGCAAACATCAAGAGGGCACCTCGCTGTCCACCCACCCCCACTCAGGATGACCTGTGGAGCACCGGCAGCCTAGTGGAGAGTCTGCCCATGCGACATGCTGCTCACATGGGCAGAAGGCTGTCAGTAGCAATTGTGGCTTTTCACAGCCTTCTTCCCATGGGAGCAGCGTGTTCTTCAGGCAGGCTCTCCACTAAGCTGCTGGCACTGTGCAGGCTATCCTGAAAGGGGAGAGGAAGGTGAGAGGCTAGCAACGACATTCTCCTGACTTCAGTGCCTCCCTGCCATGCTTACCCAGCTTACTGGGTAGCACCGGCCCTAGTTCAGCATTTGTCTTCTTGCTTCACTCTTCTGTCCAGCATTTATCTTCCCTCCCCCCACATTACACCACTTTGACCCGGTGAAAAGCGGTATATAAATACAGCTAAATAAATAAATAATAAATAAATGTCCAGCATTTGTCTTCCCCTCATCCAGCATTTGTCTTACTGCTTCCCCACTGTGTCCAGCATTTGTTTTCCTTTCCCCCATTGTCCAGCATTTGTCTTACCACTTCCCCTTCCTTGTCCAGCATTTATCTTCCTTCTTCCCCCCTCTTGTCCATCATTTGTCTTCCTGCCTCCTTCCCCAGTTGTCTAGCATCTGTCCTCCTGCCCCCTCCCCTGTTGTCCTGCATTCGTCTCTCATCATTGGCCAAAAACTAGACCAATTGAAAAGCATGAGGTTTGCAAGCCTCCATAGGCTTGTAAGTCCCTGCTGGTTCCGCCTCCCCCCCCCCCCCACCCGATGCAAAAAGCATCATCAGAGGGGGTAGGACTCATCAGGCCCCTACAAGCAAGCTGAGACCAGGTTAATGTCAAATTTTCTGTGGTTGTTTGGGACATGAGGGGGCAGATGGGATGAGGGGTGGGGCCAGTTGGTGGGTGGGGGGGGGGATCAGAGTGTGGGTGGAGGCGAGGGTGGGGTGTCCATGCTACCTCATTTAATGGGAAAGGCTGCAGGTCTTCTGTCCCTGGGGCCGCATGGTAACTAGATGCATGGCACAGCTAGGCCCCATGCACGGCTCCAGGGCAATTGGCTGAGTGTGATACTGCATGTGTTGATTTGAAATCCTTTGACATGGTAGGATCTGGAGATTTTATTGGTGTTGGAAGGGTGGTGTGGGGGGGGGTGCCCAGCCAATGGGTATTTCACTATGGGGTCGGCCCCCTCCTCCGCCTTTTCCATTTGGAGCACAGCCGGTGCTGGCGAAGAATTTCCCACCCTCCCACCTGACCTGTGGGGTCTGAGGTTTGGGTGGGATAAGGTGTTGTTGCAGTAGGGGAAGGTCAAAGAGGGCAGTGGCATGAGACAATTACAGCTGTTGTAGTATGGGCCTGGGGAGCCAGTGAGTGGGATTAGGTGATCTCAGCCCAGAGAAAGGGCGTAAGTGAGATCTCAATTGGGATCTTCACGCGGACAGAGTGGAGGGCCAACCTTTGCTAGTAATATTGTGAGGCTGGTGGGGGTAGAGGGGCAGGACGGTGTGTCATCTTGCTAGTAATATGGCGGGTGAGGACATTGTGCAGATAAGGGGTTGTCTTTGGCCTTTGTTAAAGTTTGATGAATGTTTGGTTCGGGTTCTCTGTTGTTAATTGTGCCTTATTCAAGATACCTTGACCCATCCAAATATCATCTTTATATCAGGAAAAAACAATTAATAAAAATATATTCAACTCTGTGCGTGCATTAGGTTCTGCATCTGTGCGATAACTACTGGGAACATGCTTCCCACATCCCTGTCAGTTACTGTGGAGGCTTTACACTTAGTACATGTCAGTTTTTATGCTAAACACATGTTAATTCAAAACCCTAATGTGCTTTAGTAAAAAGATCCCCTTAATGTTTCATTCATGAATAAAATATTCTTGTGATCCTAATTACTAATATTCAGCTAGTTAGTAAAGTGCATTACTGCATTAGTATACACTAATGCCGTTGACGCATTTTATCGCAGGTCCCATTTTAGACTGTGAGACCTAGGGCCCCTTTTATTAAGGCCCAGTGACCAGTTCATGTACATTTAACATGCAGCAACTGCCAGCCAGGAACACTAACATGCAAACATGCCGTTGCCAGCCGTCGCACATTAAGATACTGTCCACTGCATGATGGGGTGGGAATGGGCAGAGTGTGGGCATTCACAGCACAGTACTGCTAGTGCCAGGACAATTACCATGTGCTCAGCGGCAATGTGGCTCTTAATGCAAGTTCATCTATCACCACCTTTATGGGAGTCATTAGGTGAACCTGCCTTACTGGAGCACACGTTAGCATTTGGTCCAAGTGTTTATTGCTGGGGAACTGCTGGTCATGCCCCCAACAGCTAATGTGGAAGCTTTGCACTTAATGTGCATTTGTTTCAAATGTTAAGTGCAAAACCTTAGTGGGCTTTATTAAAAGGAGTCCCTAGTTACAAATAAAAGGTGAGATTTGGTTACCAATAGCATGCATCAATGAGGTTTGTGTGTATAATTCAATAGCACACGTTAGTTATTTTGGTTGATCTTCTTTACCAGAAAGTGTGCCTTATTTTTAGGGTGCCGTAATATTTTGAAAACATATTTCCATGATATGGAGGAGTGACTATCCTTGTTGCTTGTAATGTTGATTTAATACTCGGTTCTCATTTGTAGTATGACATCATTAAGACTGTGGGATCCCTTTCCTACCACTTAACTCATGCTAATGATGTTGGTGCTCTCTATTTGCTATCACAGTCCTTTCTATTTCTATGGGCCATGAGGCAGGTAGTGCATGTTAATGCTGTTTAGCATGAGCTAAATATTAATCAAAGAAACTATTACACTTAAAATTATCATTGATTAAAAAGAATGAAAAGAAACACAATTTTGATTCTTTTCTTAAAACAGATTTTATTTGTTATTGTTGTATCACAGTATTCTACATTAAGCCAGCATATTGGCAGACTGCAAGATATTTAATAGGTCAAAAGACAAATTGAATTAATACATTAGCATAGGCACAAATATTTAAATAATACATAACTAAAATGATATAATAGGCAACGGGGAGTTCTTTATTTATTTAACACATGTGCTGCTTTTCAACAAATATCAAAGTGGCTAACAACACACCAGAAATACAATCAAAAAGCTTTTATGGAGCTGCGTGAATGTGGCTGTAGTTATTTTAAGGTAAAACTGTTCTTGATGACATTCATATAATTCTATTGAAAGAAAACAAAAAAACACAAGAGTTATTAGATCAGACATAGTCAAAATTTCTGATGTTCGCCAAATTTTGTTCAGAAAGCATGATCTGGGTACACCACACCTTTTTCATATACTCGTATACTCCCTACACGTGTAGACCAATGCAATATTTTATAACAACTATTTTCCACATATAAAAACATTTGCTGTAGACATGAAATGCTTTCTAAAATTGCCATACTTATGAGGTGCTTTATAAGGATAAGTGAATGCCGAGACTGTACAGCCCTAGAGCTGAAGAAGGAATGAGCCTCATAGAAATTGATTATATATGTGGAGCCTGATCCCATAAGGGGCACATCCAGGCCATCTGGACTGCCAAACACTAGACAGACTGGACTGTAACTGATTCTGCATTGTAGGAGCAAGACGCTCCAGTGGTAGCAGGTTTGGGCACTGAGATGGCCCTGCATGCCCCTGCAGCAACCATGGGAGACATAGAGGCAACAAGACAGTCAGGCCTCCCTCTGCTCCCGCTGGTGTGCTGGCGCCATGGCGTCCCATTGCCATGGCACCGGGCTGCCCAGCGGGAGCGCCGATGGCCAGACACCCTACCATTCCTTCAATTTGTAACTTTATAAATATAATCATTTCATAGTGCAGTAATTATTCCTTTATGCTCTGCAAATTTTGCTTAGGCAGAAGGAAGTATATTATTTGTGGGGTAAGTTTCAAAATCTAGCCTTAACCAGCTCCACAATCTCAACGTTCACAACTCAGCATCGACACCTAGAGCCCTTTAAGAGTCTATTTTATAACAATACATAAGTGCCTATGTTGCCTTATAAAATATATCACTGGTGAAATAATTAAAAAATAAACATGTAAACCTTTAATCTAAATTATTCAATATTTTTTTCAAAGTCCTTTAAGGTTGCCTTAATTCAAAATAATAATTTAATTTTAGGAGGAAAATGACCTCAGAAAACCAGCCTTGCACAAATTCTTCAATGGCTGTGCCTTTTCTATCATGGGTCAAAAACCTCCTTATTTATTAATCACCTCCATTGTTTCCATGAAATGCAAGCCTTTGATTCAATACTGACTTCTGCTGGGAGTGATCTGCTCAGCTGAGGAAGACTTCTTTGCTGCATTTGTTCCCTGCAAACACCCAGTAAACCCGAAGGTGAGGGGTGTGTGGAACAGGACTGTGCTATTTGTAATGTCATCCAAGAGCACCCCTGGGACACTGTTTAATAATAGGCAGCCTGCCTTCATGTTGGGAGTGATCTGTTCAGCTGAGGAAGGTTTATTTGCTGCATTTGTTCCCCGCAAAGACCCGGTAAACCCTAGAGGTTAGGGGTGTGTGGAACGGGGCTGCCCTATTTGTGATGCTATCCAAGGGTGCCCCTGGGACACTATTTAATTCCAGGCAGATTTTCACGGCAGCGGTCACATGCCCAAAGGCACATAACCAAAGGGATAAGTCCCTTTGGTGCCCCTTCGGGGGCTCTTTGGACCCTTGGACCCTTGAGCCATGAGACTTGCCATTGGGAATGCTTCATGGTGGAGGGAAGAGGAAGAAGAAGTCAGATATGGCGAGTGTGTCAACACCAAAGGTGCCATCGGGTCCTATGGATCAGCATGTGTGTGTATTGTCTACACCTAAGATGGATCGGAAGACTAAGATTGTGGATACTTCTTTGTTGTCTCTATCTGGGGCTTCTATAAGTCCTATAGTCAAATCTCCTCTTCCTTATCCAGGTCCAATGTTGGCAGATGTGGTTGGGAGTTCTCCTTCTCCCTTAATGGGTACCAGTGTGGTTGGAGAAGTACCTATATGTGATGACTCACCGCGGCCTTCTTATCAAGATACCTCTGCTGCTCCATTTCTCATATTTTCAATCTTTTGCTCTCCACTGCTACTGTCCCGGCTGACTTTAAACATGCTGTGGTCACACCTCTCCTTAAGAAACCCTCACTTGATCCCTCTTGTCCTTCTAGTTATTGCCCTATCTCTCTTCTTCCTTTCATTTCTAAACCGCTCAAACGTGCTGTTTACTGCTGTTGTCTTGACTTCCTCTCTTCCCATGCTCTTCTCAATCCCTTACAATCTGGTTTTTGTCCCTTGCACTCTACTGAAACTGCTCTTGTCAAAGTCTCCAGTGACTTGTTCCTGGCTAAATCTAAAGGCCTTTTTTTTTTAGTGCCATCAAGTCAGTGTTGACTCATAGCAACCCAGCTACCTCTGGGTTTTCTTGGTAATGTATCACTGGAAGTAGATTGCCAGCCTTTTCTTCTGAGGCAATGGAGGGTAAAATGACTTATCCAAAGTCACAAGGAGTGACTGTGGGAATCAAACCCTTGATCTTCTGGGTACTAGGCAGTTGTTCTAACCACTAGGCTACTCCTCCACTCCCTAAAGGCCTTTACTCTGTCCTTATCCTCCTTGACCCTTCTGCTGCTTTCGACACTGTTGACCATGATCTTCTCCTTGACACTTTGTCCTCGCTTGGCTTTAGGGACTCTGTTTTCTCCTGGTTCTCCTCATATTTCTCCCATCGCTCCTTTAGTGTATGTTCTGGTGGCTCCTCCTCTTCTGTTACCCCGCTCTCAGATGGTGTCCCCTTCTTTTTTTCTCTCTATACCCATTCCCTTGGTGTGCTTATTTCCTCTCAAGGTTTTCAGTATCATCTCTATGTTGATGACTCCCAGATCTATCTACTCCTGATCTTTCTTCTGCTTTCCAGTCTCGGATCTCTTGCTGTCTCTCTGCCATTGCTGCCTGGATATTCGCCTGAAATTGAACATGGCCAAGACTGAACTTCTCGTTTTTTCTCCTAAAATTTCCCTTTCTCCTTCTTCTTTTTCAGTCTCTGTTGATGGCTCTGTTCTCCAACCTGTTTCTTCTGCTCGCAATTTGGGTGTTATTTTTGACTCTTCGCTCTCTTTCTCCTCTCATATCCAACTCATCGCTAAGACTTGTCGCTTCTTTCTCTTCAGCATTGGCAAAATCCTCCCCTTTCTCTCTGAGCTCACTACTAAAACCCTCATTCATTCCCTAATCACCTCCTATCTTGATTATTGTAACCTCCTTCTTTCTGGTCTCCCTCAGTCTCATCTCTTCCCTCTTCAGTCTATTCAGCACTCCGCTGCCCATTTGATTTTCCGTCAGCCTCGTTTTGCCCACATCACTCCTCCACTCAGATCTCTTCACTGGCTCCCTATCCATTTCCGTATTCACTTTAAACTTCTCCTTCTGACCTTTAAGTGTATTCATTCCATGGCTCCTCAGTACCTTTCTTCTCTCATTTCTTCTTACTTCCCCCCTCATGAACTCCGTTCTTCTTCCCAATTGCTTCTCGCTATGCCCTTCTCCTCTATTGCCAACTCCAGATTCCGCTCTTTTCACCTTGCTTCTCCTTACGCTTGGAATAAACTTCCTTTGTCTATACGTCAGGCTTCTTCTTTGCCCCTCTTCAAACTCAAGTTAAAAGCTCATCTTTTTGCCTCTGCCTTTGACTCTTGATTTTGTTGTTCTCCTTCCTTCCCCTCTTTTATTTTGCCTTTCTTTCTTCCTATTACACTTGTTCTTACCTCTTTCTTTTGTCCTGTCTCTCCTGCTCTTGTCTCTTTGTTGTTATCTTATTCTTATCTTTTTCTTCTCCTTTTCTTGCTTTGTCTTTTTAGATTGTAAGCTCTTTAGAGAAGGGACTGTCTTTTGTGTTTTCATTGTACAGCGCTGCGTGTGCCTGGTAGCTCTTTATAAATGCTTAGTAGTAGTAGCAGCGTTTGTTTCTGTTGAATGTTTATGGCATATCTCCAGAGTTCTGGAGACTTCTGGTGAAATTTCTTTGGCTGACATATGGGGTGAGGTATCAAAAACCAACTCTTTGTTGGAAGGTTTCATGGACCGTACTATTACCTTTTCCAAACAGGTTGTTCAAAAGGTCTGCACAATTGATGAGAATTTGTCCTCATTTACTCAGAGACTTGTCCATCTTGAAGGTCAGAGTGTTTCCCCTCAGATGGGTGACCTTCAAGTAAGTAAAGACGTTTGTAAGCTTTTCACTCATATAGCGATGCTGAAGAATGTATCACACTCAAAAAATCTAAGACTACAAAATTTTCCGATTACTAGGTTGTTAGCTCTGTGGTTTTTGTTTTATAAATATTATATAGTGTTATTGTATTCGGACCCTGAGAAAATTGTGATTACTCATTCATATTATTTACCTGTTTGGCCTTTGGTAGGGAGTGGTGAGGTGACTCAGGTTGGTGAGTCATCCTCTGCTATTGATTCAACTAATTTCTTGGAAAATTCTGAAGATGCAATCACCTCCAGAGCCATCCTGATAATCACACTTGCCTCAGAATCCAATAAAATTTCCCTGTTAAAGTCTTATTCCTGCAAAAAAGATTCTCCCTTCTGTGGTCAGTCAATTTCTATCTTCCTGGATGTCTCTCGTTCAACTCAGGTGAGGAGGAGGTCTTTCCTGCGGCTTAAGCCTCTGGTTTTGGCTGTGAGGGGATCTTCTTCCTCTGATTTCCTTGCAAGTGTTTAGTGTCAAATGGGGATTGCAGCACGTTTATATTGACCCATCTCAGTTGGAGACTTTCTTGCGTAATAAGTGAGGCCGACTTGCAGTTGGCCCTTTGTTTTATTTTTGATTCTTTATAGTTTCTTTATACGAGAAGTTTGTTTTTTTGACTATTAAAGTTTGGTACCTTTCTCTATGATGGCAGGACACTCCCCATGCTGTGGACTATGAAATAGGTCCTATTTTTGATGATTATCTTTGCTTTATGTTTTCTTCAATTGCTTTGTTATTTTTGGAACCCGTAATTTCTTTGTTATGTTAGTTGTTTGTGAATCTGCTATAATCTCATTAAAAATAAAGTACTTACTCCTGGTGACCCAGCACCTATTGGGTTTTCTTGGCAGCATGACCAGGCCTTTCTTCCAAGGAAATGAAGGGTTATAAGTGACTTGCCCAAGGAGTGCTAATGGAATTCAAATCCTGGTTGTTTGGTTACTAAGACAGTGCTTTAACCATTAGGCTACTCCTCCACTATTGTGCTCATACTAGTTATAATATTTATAGTCTTGCTAAATTCTATGAAATATCCCCAATTTACCATCAGTAAAGCCATTTCTCTTATTGTATATACAGTATATCTTTAATGATCTCTTATATATATTTAAATGTCTTCAATGACATCTTTTCTCATTTCAGCAGCACCCCTGATGGAAAGCAACAGGAAAGACTGAAACATCAGACTCAAAAGAAGTTTATCACTGGCTGTAGTGTTATTTTAGTCTGGGTGAGCTGAAGGTTCAGCATCAGTAATGCTGTTGCTTCAAATGTGCAATACATGAGTATCACATCTTCTGAACACAGATAAGTACTGTCTTTGAAGATCATTATGACATTGTCCTTGCCGTTAAGTTTTATAATACATTGATTGTCATTTGTTATGAAATACTGTGGAGACTCGACAGAGCTTACTTAAAGAAGTATAGCACTAATGTAGATTTTTGCTCGGGAGACAAATGAAGGACACGAGATTAAGTTTTCAGTCAAAAATGCCTTCTTATGATGTCTCCTTGAGGTTCACGTTAACGTCCGTATAAATAATTGAGTCCTGGTTTTCTGATATTTTGGTTTGAGTTTTGGCGACTGTTTCACACTATTTTGTTCAATGAAATATTTAGTATTTCAACCATGGTTCCAGCACTCCTTTGATAAAATCAATTTTTCAAAATTCTCCCCATAGTGTCAATGTGGCCATTATGTCACCTGGCATGCTTCAGGATTTTCACTTTGGCGGTTCTGTGATAAATCCTATCCTGGCTGATTCTACATGTGATTTTAACTAGGTTATCTTCTGGGTTTACTTATATCATGAATCCTCTCTGCAAGCCGCCAAGAAAAAAAGTGTTATTTAAAAAAAACCAATCATCTGCGCCCTCAAATCTCCCCAGTCAGGATCTTTGAAAGGTGCTGATTTCAATCCTTTGTTTTTAAAGACAGTTTGATTAATATTTACGTCACTGATATTAATATTGATCACATCTAATGGTCTCTGTGTAGCTGCTCACTGCTATACCAACTTTAAATTAATAATGGTCACCACTTATTACTCCAAACTATTTACAATTTTCAGCATTGATCTACCTCAGAATTCACAATCTCAATTTCATTGACCTCTCAAATATGTACATAAGAACATAAGAAATGCCACTGGTTCAGTCCAAGGGTCCATCAAGTCCTATATCCTGTTTCCAACAGTGGCAAATCCAGGTCACAAGTACCTGTCAGCTTCCTAAAAGGCATACAGATTCCATGACTGGGTTGTCCCCAGTCATCTTTAATAATGGTATATGGACGTTTCCTCCAGAAACTCATCTAAATCTCTTTTAAATCCAGCTACACTAACAGATTTTACTATATCCACTGGTAACAAATTCCAGAGTTTGATTATGCATTGAATGAAAAAAATATTTTCTCTGATTTGTCTTAAATGTGCACATTGTAGCTTCATTGCATGTCTCCTAGTCTTTCTCCTTTTTGAAGGAGTAAACAACCAATCTACATTTATTATTTTATAGATCTCTATCATATCTTCCCTCAGCCATCTCTTTTGAAAAGCCCTAACCTCTTAAGCCTTTTCTCATATGGATATCCTTTCCTCCCCTTTACCATTTTGGTCGCTCTTCTCTGTACCTTTCCAACTCTGCTTTATCCTTTTTAAGATATGGTGACCAGAAATGGACAGAACTTTAAAGATGTGGTCTCATCATGGAGCAATACAGAGGCATTATAATATCTTTGGTTTTATTTTCCATTCCTTTTGTTATAATTCCTAGCATTCTATTAGATTTCTTGGCCATGGATGCACACTGGGCAGAGGGTTTCAACATATTATCCACAATGCTGCCCAAATCGTTTTCCTGCATGGTGACTTGTAATGAGAAACCTTGCACATTATAATTGTAGTTTTAGTTGTTCTTCCCTAAAGGGGGCATTCTGTCCCGCAAATAGCAGAGTTGGATGCCCGGGTCTGATGTCGAACCCGCGTTTGGCAGCTTAATCTGATTCTGACATGAGCACTCCCCACACATACACAGCAGTTGTCCGGCGAGTGCTGTACGTGGGTGGGAGCAGAGAAGTGCTGGAGCAGAGAGGGGGAGTGGCCAGCTGCAGGAACATCAAGGCCTATTCAGGACAGGTCCCTGTACATTCCCCAGTACCATCCCCAGCATTTTAATTTCCTTTTGGAAAATTTGGGGATTCTGGACGGTTCCTAATTTCTCAGGGACAGAGTTCCAGAGAATAGGAGCAAAGTATGAAAATGCCCTATTACTTGTGGAACAGCTTTTCTTACTATGTTGTTTTGAGTGCATCCTCTTTGCATTTATCTTGCCAGTACTTATGTTGTTTCCGATTTATCATGTGGTTCTTTTTTCGATTTTTGAAAGATTCTCTTTTAGCTACAACAGCCTCTCTAATCTCACCTTTAAGCCATGCAGGCTATCGTTTGGCCCTCCTTCTACCTTTCTTAAAGCATGGAATACATCCGGTCTGTGCTTACATGTTAACATTTTTAAATAATGCCCAGACCCGATATAAACCTTTAACTTTTGCAGTTGCTCGTTTTTGTTTTTTCTTAACCATTTTCCTCATTTAATCAGTCTCCTTTTTTAAAGTTAAATGCTAGCACAGTCAATTTCCTTGCTTTCCTCCCTCCATTTATTAAATCAAATGTGATTGTGCTATGATTGCTATAGCCAAGTTGCCCCAACACCACTACTTCTCCACTAGATCCTTCAGTTCACTAAGGACTAGTTCTAAAATTGCTTCCCCTCATGTTGGTTCATGAACCAGCTGCTCCATAAAACAGTCATTTATTTTGTTTAGATACTTTATCTCCCTAGCATTCCCTGATGCCACATTGCAAGGAGATAGGAGTAGCTACCCGAGGCCGTCATGCTAGTTGCCCGGCTGTGATTTGGAGCCTGCGTTAGAAGACATATGAGAAGAGACTTGAAGACTTAAATATGTACACTCTGGAAGAGAGGAGGGAGAGGGGAGATATGATTCAGACCTTTAAAAACTTAAAGAGTATTAACGAACAAACAAACCTCTTCCAAAGACAGGGAAGCTGTAAAACTAGAAGGCATAACAAGAAGCTGCAAGGGGGTAAATTGAAAGGCAATGTCAGGAAATACTTTTTCACTGAAAGGGTGGTGGATGCTTGGAATGGCCTCCCGATGGAAGTGGTGGGGGCAAATACAGTGGCGAAATTCAAAGTGGCTTGGGGCAGACTCAGTGGATCCCTTTATAGCAACAGGATAAAATCAAAATAATCATAACTCTCAAATCTCAACAAATAGGGGTGATCTACACGGAGCGGTGGGTACACCCCTAAACAAAGGCATTTGAAGGGTGACCTGCATGGAGCGGCACGGGCACCTACTCTTACTGCCTGCTGGGCAGACTAGATGGACCATTCTGGTCTCTATCTGCCGTCATAAACTATGTTACTATGAATTCTACCATAATTTACAGACCCTTCTAAACCGCAGGACATTCTAGATTATCACAAAATGCAATGAAGACCATGTTTTGGACTGAACTGCTACATTGGAAGTGCTAGTTCATAGGCCTTGGCAATAAGGATAAGAGTGACCATTGATTGCTAAAATTGTACCTCCAGTGTTTGCCCAGATCTACTTTAATGTCTCCTTGGTGCTTCAGTAGATTGGAAGTTTCAGTGAGCAGTATGACACTGAATCTGACTTCTTAGATGCGCCACTTGAATGTAGTGTGGTAATCCTAATATGAATGGAGCATGTTGTACGTTAATGGGTACTGATCTGGAGTTAAATGATCTTAGAGAGAATGGGAGCAATCCCACTGATATAGAGTGCAGTGTGTATGTATGCTGTTGTCTGTCTGCATGTGTTTCTTATAGAAGCCTTTGAGTGTATTTCCTTGTGTGTTGAATTTTTGGGTGGATGAAGTGTGAATGGGGTCTTGGTATGTGTGTAGTGAATTTCTCCTTCTATGAAGCATGTGTTGGCTTATAGGGAGGGTAGCTATTGGTTTTTGCTACCATTGTCTTGTTTGTTTATAATTTTGGGCGAATGGACAAGTGCTGTCATTCGTTTTTGCTATTTGATACAATGGATCATTGCTGTTCACTTAGCTCTTCCAGCACTATGTTTAACCTGTTTTTACATTCTGAATGGCACTGGCTGCTTTTAAAGTGCTTTCATTTAATATCAATGGTCTTAACCATCCCATTAAAAGAGATAAATTAAAGGAAGAGCACTGCTGGAGACCAATTTGACGGCTGTATCAGGTAGGAAACTCAAAGCGAGCTGGATTAGTAAGCATGTTTTTTCTTCAGCGGATGGCAGAAGAAGATGCGCGTCCATATTGTTTCATAAGGCCTTGCAAGTAAAGATGTAGCATCAAGCCACTAATCTCAATGGGAGATAGGTCATGGTTGTAGCTGAAATTGGAGAACAGATATGCTTTTATGCCCATTTATGGTCCCACTACTGATATTCCAGAGTTAATAAGGGGCATATCGGAAACATTATGGGAATATTCTGACTGCACCTTGATAATTGCTAGGGATTTCATTCAGCCTCTTGATTTAATTTTGGACAAACTATCAAAATGTAAAGCAGTATATATAAAAGACTGGGGTGAATTGCACGAATTAATAAAATCTATGTGTTTGGCATATCCATGGCATTTAGAAAATCCAGCTGGGAGAGAATATACTTTTTACTCAGCTAGGTAAAAGTCCTACTCATGTATAGATTGTTTTCTTGTTTTCCAAACACTGTCTACCTTGGACATGGAAACATGTATTAATCCAGTTTTATTCTCTGGCCATGCTGCTAGCTCACTGCAAGTGGACATATATATATATATATATATGTTGGCATTTATATACAGCCTGGTGCAAGTGTAATCTGGGCAATGTACATTCAGGTACAGTATACATTTACCTTGTCCACAAAGGGTTCACAATCTACGTTTGTATCTGAGGCAAAGGAGGGTTAAGTGGTTTGTCCAAGGCCACAAGGACTGCCTGTGGGACTAGAAACCCCAGTCCCTCCGGCCCGAGGCTGCTGTCCTCCTCATATTGGAAGCTGGCAGTTTAATAACTCTCTTTTGGCTGATGAGCAGTCTGTTATGCTCATGAATACTTTCATTAAAGCATTTTATGAGAGGCATGCCAATACTAACCCCCAGCCTCATTTTATATGAGATGCTTTTAAGTTCATTATCTTTGGAGAGATATTGAGTTAGCCTAGCTGGAAAATGAAGCAGCAGATGCCCCACTTCTCAACCATCCCAGCTGGGATAGTTCTCTGAGCGTGCAGATCAGGAATGTCCACATTTGTGAAATGACCTACATCTGTGCATATACCTGGCCCTGCTCTCTGTGTAGGGTCCATCTTCAGAACCAGTTACAAGGATGTTTGGGGTGGAGACAGAATGATTTCAGACGGCACTTAGATGTCCTTCTTTTTACTACTGTCACACCCTGGATTTTTGGACATTCTGCTCTTGTTGTCCAAGATTCTTCCTAGATGCCCCTTTTAAATTTGCACTTTGTATCTCAAAAGGGGCTTGAAAAAATGAGTGAAAAAGACACTGCTGTGCAAAAGGATTGTATATTCTGGCCTGCATTTTGGTCCTGAGTAAATCACTATTAGCTAACTTACAACCAACACTATGCCTCTTTGCCCAACAGATGTTTTAGATATGATGGGAGATGTGGAAAGATAGCTTAATACAGAACAATTGCTGATGACATTGTCAGCTGGAACTAAGCACCTTGATTCATATGATATATGAATGTCATCACCTTCAATCTTTTTGGACTGAAATATGGCAGATGGTACAATGGGTGTTAAATTTTTCTTAAGAGCTATCACTTGCTCTCTTCTTAAGAACATAAGATATGTTATGCTGTGTCAGACCAAAAGTTCCATCAAGCCTAGTATCCTGTTTCCAACAGTAGCCAATCCAGGTCACAAGCACCTATCAAGTTCCCCAAAAGTAGACTGAGACCATGCTGCTTATATCAGGGGTAAGCAGTGGATTTCTCCAGACAAGTTTAATAATGACTTGTGGACTTTTTCTCCGGGAACATGTCTAAATCTCTTTGAAACCCATTTATACTAACAGCTTTTACTACTTCCTCCGTCTAGGAACTCCAGATTTTGATTACACATTGAGTAAAAAATATGTTTTCAATTAGTCTTAAATTTGCTACATTGTAACTTCATTGCATGTCCTCTAGTGTTTCTACTTTTTTGAAGGAGTAAACAATTGATCTACATTTACCCATTCCACTCGCAATTTCTCAAGGTCCTCTTGAAATTTTTCATAATCCTCTTGTGATTTAGCAACTTTGAATAATTTTGTGTCATGTGCAAATTTGATCATCTCACATGTTGTTCCCATTTCCAGGTCATTTCTGAATATGTTTTTCGATCACTTAGACTGTAGGAAAATATACCTTGAGGGCAACAAGCTGTTTAATCTGCTAATTTCCTTAGCATTACAGACAAGATTTACTAACTGGAAAAATGCCAACATACTCAATGTTCATTATTGGTGGAACACTGAATATATGATCTCTAAATATGAATTGGCTGCTGCTGAGGGAACCAACAGAGTCACATCTGTTACAAAGTTATGATATTCTACATAAGATTATTTGACATCTGATGTTTATCTCATTTTCTAGGATACTGTTGATGGGGTTGGGGTACATCATAATTAAGCTATATTGTACTGCATTAATTCCTCCCATGTTGATGTTGATTCTGTGTTGATTTTAACTATATAAAGCTAATAAAAATTGTTTGAACTTAAAAAATGAAATGGAAGAAGTATGTTTCTGGGCCCTGTTGCTCTGCTCCTCTGTATCTGTGTAGGGTAAGATGATGGGGGTCAAAGCCTCTTCATCAGAAGAAAGCCTCTATCACCTGTGTGAGAGGAGAGAGATTGGGAACATATTAGAGTGTCTACAGTCAGGGCATTTGCTGTGTTAGGTATGCACCACAATGTTGGTTTCTGATTTTTTTTTCATTTGATGCAATTACCAGGGATCACTGAGACATCATAGCATGTCCATGTCTAAGTAATGGAGTGGACTGGTGCCGTGCTTACCTATCAGGCATCTACCACTGATGCTCTCAAATCTCTCATAGATTCCAGAGTGGATCAGGATGTATAAGTCATGGCATGAACCTGGATACCTCAGAAAGATAACAGTTATCTCCTCTTGTGTATTGCAGACTATCTGTGGAATATCCTCCTGTTGCAGTAGGGGTCCTGCATCCCTTGTGGAGTCCTGGTGGCCACATGTGTGCAATTGATGATCCCCCAGTACAAATGATAATCGGTGTACCTCATAGAATTGGGTCATGGTTAGCAGCCTTTGCTGCACTGTCTGAGGGAATGTTACATGTTTTGCAACATGGTTTAGAAAGGCCCTCAGGAACCGTGAGTTACACTGTTTATTTATTTATTTATTTAATGTTATTTATATACCGCCTTATCCTTCAATCAAAGCGGATTACACAGCAAACAATTGGGAGGGGGGTCAATTGACTTCATGCAGTGGTGTGTGTTGTGTGTTAGTGTTGGCAGTTTGAGGATTGAGGGGTGATATATACATAGTGCGCTATTATACATCGTGAGCTATTATACATTCATATATACAGACATGGGGGGGAGGGGGGCTGATGCTCTGTCTCTATTATCTCAGGTGGTATGACCATAGTGTTCAATGAACAGGGTTGTCTTCAGCTGTTTTCGGAAGTCCTTGAGGTCTTTTGTTAGTTTCAGTTCGTCTGGGAGGGTGTTCCAGATGGATGGGGCAGCCAGGGAGAGTGCTTGTTGCGCAGTGTCTTTGCGGGTCTTGGCGTAGTCTTTTGGAGTGATTACATGATTGGAGGTGCCTCTTCTCCTTGTTCGGGTGCTTGTGTCGGGTTGTATGAGTGAGTGTAGGCTTATGGCAGAGGTGTGCTGTTTGATCTTGAATATGTTTATGATAGTTTTGTATTTAATGCGTGAGGAGATTGGGAGCCAGTGCAGATCTTTCAGTATAGGTGTGATGTGATCTTGTCTTGTGGTGCCTGATATAATGCGGGCTGCTGTGTTTTGTGCCAGTTGAAGCGGTCTGAGGGTCATTTTGGGGAGCCCAGTGTAGATAGGGTTTCAAAAGTCTAGTAGAGGTGTTATTAGTGCCTGGCATACAGTGAGAAAGTGGTCTGGGGCGAGGAGAGGTTTGAGTCTTCTGGTGAGTCGCATTCTGTGGTATGCGCTCTTGGTTGTTCTGCTTATGTGTGCTTGGAGGTTCAGATCCTTGTCCAGGGTGACTCCGAGGTATTTTACTTCTGATTTTATAGGTATGAGTGTGTCTTTTGTCTTGATGTCGGGTGGGGGGATAAAGTCTGTGTTTCTCGTGATGATCAGTGCCTCCGTCTTACTGTAGTTTATTGAGAGGTTGCTCTTTTGCAGCCAGTTTGGCATTTGTGTGAGGCAGGTTGTTATTTTGGAGTAGTCCGGGTTGTCGACTGAGATTGGTGTATAGATCATGATGTCATCTGCGTAGATTGTATATTCTATGTTGTGATCTTTCATGATGTCACATATTGGCTGGATGTAGAGGTTGAATAATAATGCTGATAAGGCAGATCCTTGTGGCACTTCTTGTATGATTTTTCTGGGTCGGGAGGTGTTGTGACCTACCTTGACCTGTATTTGTCTGTCAGTCAGGTATGAGTGGAACCATTTCAGGGTGGATCCATGTAGACCGATGTTCTGGAGTCTTTCCAGTAGGGTCTTGTGGTCGACTGTGTCAAATGCTGAGGAGATGTCTATGAATATCATTAGGATTCCTTTCTTGGTGTTATCTGTGGTGCAGAGGACTCTGTCGAAGAGGTATATCAGCAGTGTTTCTACCCCGTGGTTGGGGCGGAACCCGTGTTGGTTGTTGTCCAGAGGTGCGTAGATGTCTATGTGCTCCTGTAATTGGTGCTGTATGGTTTTTTCAATTATTTTTGCTAATAGGGGTATGCTGGAGATGGGTCTGTATGCTGCTCGATTGTTCTTGTCAAGTGTTGTTTTCTTCGGGATGGGTCTTATGGTGGCAAGCTTCAGTTGATTTGGCATGCACCCTTGTGTTAAGGAGGCGTGCACCATCTAGTGTATGGTTTGAATGAAGTTAGACTTGGTGGCCTTGATCCAGGTCACTGGGCAGGGATCCGTGAGGGCCGTGCTTGTCTTGAGAGATGTGATGATATGTGAGAGTTGTTCTGTGGATGGGGTGTTGAATGTTCCCCAGATATTTGGAGGTTTGTTAGACTTTGGGGCTAGGCAGAGTTCTGTTTGTACAGCCAAGTGAAATTTTTCTTGGAGGTGATCCGCAAATCTTTGTGGGTCTATTTGCACTTTGTCTTCTGTATTCTGATCTTTACGATTTTGAATAGTTATCTGGGTTTGTTGATGGAGTTGCGTATTATGTTAGTGTAGTATTCCATTTTTGTTTGGTTGATGCATTCGTTGTATTGTTTTTGTTTTGTTATGTATAGTTCTTGGGTCTCGGGTGACTTGTTTTGTCTCCATTTCCGCTCAATTTTTCTGAGGTTCCTCTTTTCGTTTCGTATGGTATTTGAGTACCATGGCTTGTGTTGTAGTTTGTTGCGGCGCAGTATCCTGTGTCTATAGTCTGTTGCTTTGGCAGCGTTGTATATGGTGTTATTCCAGTTGGTGACTTGTGCTTCAAGTTCATCTGTCTCAGAGTTTAGGTGTTGTATTGTGTTTTGTAGGAAGATGTCCTTGTCGTAGCTTTCGAATCTTCTTTGTGTGGGTGTGTTGTCTGGATATTTGTCTAGTTTCATCTCTTGTGGTGCAATGTTTACTCTGATTATGTGGTGGTCGGACCATGGTACTGGTGTAGTGGTGGGTGTTGATATTAGGCCACTGGAGGTAAGGTAGTTGGGTGCGAAGATAAGATCTGATGATGATCCGTGTTTATGTGTCGGGGTGTTAATTATTTGTGTGAATTGTAACAAACTCATTGCTTGAAGAAATGCTTCTGCATCCTTGGTGTTTGTGGACTTGAGGTTGAAATCCCCAAGCAGCAGTGTGGGTTTGTGGATAGAATTGATTGTGCAGACTGTTTTGAGGGTAGATGCTAGTTCCTCAGGTGGCACACAGGGCACTCTGTAGGTGAGGCATAGGGCCAAGTGTTTGTTCTCAATTGAGATGGTGTTACAGTGTTGGGTGTCTGTGGTGCTTCTTGGTTTGAATCTTAGGCTGCTTCTTGCGATTATGAGGGCTCCTCCTCCTCGCCTGTGAGCACGTGGGCAGTTGTATGCTGTGTATGTGACAGGCACCACTTGATTTAGTAGTACATTGTCAGTGGGGCTGAGCCATGTTTCAGTTATGCATAGTATGTCGGGTTGGTGATCTTCTATGTGGTCTACTAGATCTTGTTGCATATGGATCTGGCATTTATGAGCTCTAATGTTATAGCCCTTGGGGTGTTGGTTGTGCTGTGTGCATTGTTTGTGTTAGCGTGGCTGTTGGGCCTCTGCTTTGGCTGTCTTTTTGTTCTGGATGCTTTTTGTGATTCCCTGTGGGTAAGCTGTTGTCCTGTGTATGGCCATGTTGTTGTAGGGGGCCATGGTGTGTATATGTGTGGGTCGTGGTAGTGTGCATATGGTGGAATGAGTAGCGTGAGTAGGAGGCTGAGGGGAAAGATTAGGTGAGTGTGCATGTTCTCCGTTCGGTCCTGGGGTTTTTACTTATGTTTGCTGGTCTTCTCTTCTGGCTGGTTGCAGGTGGTTTCTGTGTGGCTTCCGTGGGGCGATTTGGTGGGGCTGTGCTTTCTTTCCTCAGATTGCCCTTGTGCCTCGCCTAAGGGCCAAGCCAAAGGGCCCTCTGGTGAGGCCCTCAGGCGCGGGCCCGCAAGGCGCGGGCATGCCCTGTAGGGATGCCGCTTTTAACTGCTTCTCTGCTGCTGCCTTTGTTAGACAGCTAACTAACTGAGACCTGCTGTGGTGGCCAACACAACCTAGAAACCAGTGTCTGGGAAGGCAAGATCCATAATGACCTTGAGGTGGACAAGTATGGACTAGTTTCTTTCTAAGGTAGAGAGGAGAAGTGGCTTCAGCTCCTGACAGAGATGGTGGATGGCTGCCTAATCAAAGCAAAACATGATGAGGCACTGTTCATCCATGAAGTGTAGGAATTGGAGCTCTGTCACTCTCTCTTCCTTTTTTAACATCACTGAGGAGGAAATTGCTCATCACCTCTCCTTCTCCAAACTTACTACCTGTTCCTCTGATCCTATTCCAACTCCTCCCCTTTGTTTCTAAACTTCTTGAACGTGCAGTTCACCACCATTGTGTGGACTTTCTGTCCTCTTAAGGCCTTGTGGATCCACTGCAATCTGACTTTTGTTCTATACATTCTACAGAAACTGTTCTTGCCAAAGTCTCTAATGATTTGTTCCTCTACAAATCCAAGGGCCTTTACTCAATTTTCATCCTTCTTGACCTTTCTACTGCATTTGACACAACCTTCTCCTTGATACCTTGTTCTCCCTTGGTTTTAGTGAAGCTGTTCTGGTCTGATTTTCTTCTTATCTCTCCCATCACACATTTAGTGTATGTTCTGGTGGATCCTCCTCTATCCCATCCCATTCTCGGTCGGAGTACCTCAGGGCTGTGTTTTGTGACCTCTCCTTTTCTTTCTTGGTGTACTGGTCTCCTCCCATGGTTTTTAGTATCATCTTTATGCTAATGACTCTCAAATTTACCTCTTTACACCTGAAAATGCTCCATGAATCCAAGTCCATATCTCAACCTGTTTATCTGACGTTGCTGCCTGGATGTCTCACTGCTGTCTGAAATTGAACATAGCTAAAACAGAGCACCATATCTTTCCCCCTAAAGCCACCTCCCCCTTTTTCTTTCTCTATCTCTATGGATAACACTCTACTTCTCCCTGTTGCTTCAGCTCGCCATCTTCGGGTTATCTTTTACTCCTCTCTCTCTCTCTCCTTCTCTGAACACATCCAACAGTTAGCTAAAACTGCAATTTCTTCCTTTAAAACATCAGTAAAATTAATTTCTTCCTTTCTGAACACACTAATAAAACCTGATCCACTCTCTAGTCACCTCCCATATAGACTATTGCAACCTGCTGTTTTCCAGTCTCCCTCAGAATCATCTCTCTCCCCTTCAGTCTTTTCAAAACTCAGCCGCATAGTTAATCTTTCACCAGTCTTGCTATGCTCACATAACCTCTCTTCTCAAGTCACTCTAATGACTCCCTATACATTTCCCCATTCAATTCAATCTTCTCCTACTGACTTATAAGTGTATTCATTCTGGAGCTCCTCGCTACCATTTCTCTTTTATCAGTCCTTACACCCATCCTTGGGAACTCTGATCCTCTGGCAGATCCCTTTTATCTGTGCCTTTCTCTGCCACTGCCAACTCCATTCCATATTGCTGCTCTATATGCTTGGAACAAATTACCTGAGTTAGTACACCAGATTCCTTTTCCGGCCCTATTGAAATCCAGGCTAAAACCCCACCTCTTTGAGGCTGTGTTTGGATCCTGATCTCCCTATTCTCCTGAGTATCATCTATCTTTATCTTGCCATTCCTCTTGAATTCATCTAGTCCCTAGTTTTTATAAACTCCGATAAGCATGAACTGTCTCTTACTTGTAATACGTACAGAGCCACATACATCTTGGAGTGCTATACAAATAGAAACATAGAAACATGACAGCAGAAAAAAGACCGCATGGCTTATCTAGTCTGCCCTTCCATACTGACTACTATAATAGTTCCTTCTTTTTCCTTAGAGATTGTCTGTGTTTGTCCCATGCTTTTTTGAATTCAGATACTGTCCTCATCTCTACCACCTCTACTGGGAGATCATTCAATGCATCTACCACTCTTTTCATGAAGAAATATTTCCTCATATTATTCCTGAATCTATCCCCTTTCACCCTCATCCTATGTCCCCTCGTTGCAGAGCTTGCTCTCAATCGAAAGAGGCTCTCCTACTATGCATTTATGCCATGGAAATATTTAAACATCTCTATCATATATCCTCTATTCAGCCTTTCCTCTAAGGTATACATATTAAGATCCTTAAGTCTGTCCTCATATGCTTTATTAAGAAGACCACTAACCATTTTAGTAGTTACCCTCTGCACCGACTCCAACATGTTTATATCCTTTTGAAGGTGTGGACTCCAGAACTGCGCAAAATATGCTTATGCAGGCCGCACCAAAGACCAATTCAGAGGCACTATCACCTCCTTTTTTTTCTGCTGGCCTTTCTTCTCCCTATGCACTGAAGAATCCTTCTAGCTTTCCAGATTAGTAGCTTCAAGTTATAGTAGGAATGTCCTAGGTCTGGAAACTCTCATGGATGTTTCCTACAGCAAGGTCTGTGCAAACCATGTAGTCATGTAACCCACGGTCCTTGCCTCCCTTCTCTAATGCCCAGTAACTTCCTTCACAACATACCTACGGCACTTCATACATTGGGGAGACACACACACATACACAGGCAGCAGGGAACATAGTAACATAGTATATGATAGCAGATGAAGACCAGCAGGATCCATCTAGTCTGCCCAGCAAGATGGCAAGAGTAGGTGCTCCTACCAATCCGTGCAGGTCACCCCTCTCCACGCCTTTGTTTAGGAGCATACCCAATGCTCCATGCAGGTCACCCTTATTTGTTGAAATATAAGAGATAGTTAAGTTTATTTTGGATTTTATCATGTTGCTATAAAGGGATCCACTGTATCTGTCCCATGCCAGATATGCAGAATCTGCAGGGAACATTGAGGCATACACAAACATGTAGCAGGGAACTACATGGAGACCTAGATGCAGATGGGCACAATGCGATGCACACAGACCAGAGGCTTCAGAGAACATTGAAGCACACACAGAAGACACGAAGCAGCTGGGCAACAGGAAGACTGACATATAAAGGGCCAGAGAGAGCTACACCAGGTAGAATTGGCATGGCTGGTAGGGGAAGAGGGTTCAAGCAGTGACAATATATTAGGTTCTTTGAAAGGGAGTGGAAGATAGGTTTGAGAGGGGAACAGGATAGAATCCAGGGAAGGAAAGGGTAACTCAAAAGATACCTAAGTGGACACAGATGACAGGCAATGGATTTGTGAGCATAGTTCCTCTAGTCACCAATGCCACGTGCGGTCCTGAAAGACAACAAAATCCAGTGCTTATTCATAAGAACATAATATATGCCTTACTGGGTTAGACCAAGGTCCATCAAGTCCCGTATCCTGTTTCCAACAGTGGCCGATCTAGGTCACAAGTATCTAGCAGTTTCCCCAAAAGACACAGGTTCCACAATGCTTGTATTGGGGCAAGCAGTGGATTTCCAGAATCCCCTTTAATAATGGTTTATTGACCTTTCCTCCATGAACTTGTCCAAACTTTTTTTAAACCCAGCTACATTAACAGCTTTTTTTTTTAATTCAATCTTCTTTATTAAGGAAAAGCAAGGAAATACAAAGAAAATAAACAATCATTATACAATAAGTATACCACACATATCTTAAACTCCCAGCCCACAACACGGAGTGTGAAATAAACAAGTAAATAAAATACCCCGATATAGAGTGCAGTCAAAATTAAACAGACCCCTTCATACTAAGCAAGAGCTCTAAAGTTAAAGTCACTTCGAAGTCGATCCCTTCAAAAAGGTCTCCAACTGTGATGAATCAAAGAAAATATACGATTTACCCTGAAAAGCTACAACACATTTACATGGATATTTCAGCACAAAAGAAGCCCCTAATGCCAAAACACGAGAACGAAGTGCAAGAAAAGCTTTCCTTTTTAGTTATGTACTATGACATACATCTGGGAAAATCTGAATCGCCTGCCCAAAAAATTTCTCACGCCGAAATTTGAAATAAGAACGTAAAATCAACTCTTTATCTTTTTCTAACAAAAAGGTTACCAGCAAAGTAGCCCGAGTAGGAATTTCCTCAACAGAGGTCTCCAAAAAAGTGGATAAATCTAAGCTCTGTACAGTTAACTGATCCATTTCCCCATTAACACCACCACCTGACTCCGAGTCTAATGGCCGATTTTCTCTGACTCCAACAGGCAAATAGTACAATTTAGATAGAATTATAGCATCTGGATCAGACATTTTTAATACATCCTTCAAATACTTAGTAAACAAAATACTCGGAGAGAGGTAGTGAGTTTGGGGGAAATTTAACAGACAGAGATTCTTCATTCGTAATGCATTCTCAACTATTTCATCATGACGATGCAGCAACAGGGAGTCTTGGACAGAAGACGCCAGGACTCCCTGAATTAAAGTAATTAGACCATCAGTTTTAACTTTAGAATTTTCAAGATTTCTTAACCTGTCCTGATAATCAGCCAACATAGTCACAGTCTCGGGTAAATTTAGAAAGCTTCATCAAGGAAGAATTCAACGACAACTCAGTTCTAGAAACAATCTGCCAGATATCCTGGAGGGATATATCTTTCGGAGGTTTAGGAACATCAGTGGTTGAGGAAAAATCAAAAGGAAGAGGTAGTGTAGAAACCACAGAGTTTACCTTTAAGAAGGAATCAGGCAGTTTAACGATTCCGGGTAAGTTTCCATCCACAAAACTGTGAGGGGAGCTATACCCTGAGATAACAGCTCTTTGCTGGGTGGGGACACAACCCTACGTGGTTCAGGAGACAATCCCCCGGATGCAGGACTAGCAGAAATGGAGGACTCTGAGAGTAATTTAACAGCAGGGGAAGACGCCATGGATTTAAAGTGACTATCCATGGGGCCGACCACCTTAACTGCTTTCCCAGAAGACATAGATGATAAGGCAGGTTTCTTCTTACATTTCCCCATAAACGCAGATTTCACAGTCCAAAACGGGGGGTGCTCCTACGTGCTCCGAAGGGGTGCCAAAGGGGCGGGACCTGCCCCTTTGGACACACCGCTTCAGAGCACGCGCCCTCGGGCACGCGCCCGCAGTGCGCATCCCGCGGTGGGGGCTCGAATCTTATAGCCCGCTCTGCTCACGTGCTTCTCAGTGCACACCGGGACGGAGCAACGACTCCACTCCAATCAGGAACAAACGTTAAGGTAAAGCACACACTCAGAGTGTCGCGGTGGGGGCTCGAATCTTATAGCCCACTCTGCTCACGTGCTCCTCAGTGCACACTGGGACAGAGCAACGACTCCACTCCAATCAGGAACAAACGTTAAGGTAAAGCACACACTCAGAGTGCCGCGGTGGGGGCTCGAATCTTATAGCCCGCTCTGCTCACGTGCTCCTCAGTGCACACCGGGATGGAGCAACGACTCCACTCCAATCAGGAACAAACGTAAAGGTAAAGCACACACTCCCACACTAACAGCTTTTACTACATCCTCCAGTAGCAAATTCCGGAGTTTGGTTACAAATTGAGTAAAAAAAATATTTTCTCTCATTAGTCTTAAATAGCTTACACTGTAGCTTCATTGCATTTTCCATAATCTTTCTATATTTTGATGGCGTAAACAATCGATCAATGTTTACGCGTTCTACTCCATTCATTAATTTATAGACCTCTATCATATCTCCCCTCAGCCGTCTCTTTTCCAGGTTGAAAAGCCCTAACATTTTTAGCCTCTCTTCATAGGGGTATCGTTCCATCACCTTTACCATTTTGGTGGCTCTTCTCTGTACCTTTTCTAATAATGCTATATCCTTTTTAAAATACAGCAACCATAATTGCACACAATATCCAAGGTGCGGTCGCACCATGGAATGGGCATTATAATATCCTTTGTTTTATTCTCCATTCCTTTCCTTATGATTCCTAGCATTCTATTTGCTTTCTTGGCCACTGCTGCACACTGGGTGGATGGTTTCAACATGTTATCCATAATGATGCCTAAATCTTTCTCCTGGGTAGTGGTCCCCAATGTGGAACCTTGCATTGTGTAACCATAGTTTGGGTTGTTCTTTCCAAGGTGCAAAATTTTGTACTTGTCTACATTAAATTTCATCTGCCATTTGAATATCTAGTCTTCCAATTTATCAAGGTCCTCTTGCAATTTTTCACAATCCTCTTGGGTTTTAACAACTTTGAATAATTTTGTGTCATCTGCTTATTTGATTACCTCACTCATTATTCCCATTTTCAGGTCATTTATGAATATATTAAAAAGCAGTGGACCCAGCACAGATCCCTGGCATACTCCTCTATTCACCATTCTCCATAGGGAAAATTGGCTATTTAGCCCTATCCTCTGCTTTTTATCTTTTAACCAGTTCCTGATCCAGAAAAGTACAATGCCTCCTTTCCCATGACTTTTTAATTTTGCCAATAGTCTCTGATGAGGTACCTTGTCAAAGGTTTTCTGAAAATCCAGATACTCTATTTCAACTTATTCACCTTTGTCTACCTGTATATTCACACTTCCAAAAAACATAACAGGTTAGTAAGACAAGACTTTCCTTGGCTAAAATCATGTTGGCTGTCTCCCATTAAGCCATGACCATTTACATGTTAAATAATTTTGTTCTTTATAATGGTTTCTACCAGTTTTCCCGGTATTGACGTCAGACTCACCGGTCTGTAGTTTCCAGGATCCGCCATGGAACCCTTTTTAAAAATTGGCATTACATTGGCCATCCTCCAATCTTCAGTTATTACAGATGATTTTAATGATAGTTCACAGATTACTAATAGTCGGTCTGCAATCTCATATTCCAGTTCTTTCAACACCCTTGGGTGTATACCATCCAGTCCAGGTGATTTGCTACTCTTTAATTTATCAAACAGTTGTAATACATCTTCCCGGTGTATCGAGATTTCTTTCATGTCTTCTGAGGCATCACCTTTAAATACCATTTCAGTCATTGGTAACATCCCTACATCTTCCTCAGTAAAGACTAAAACAAAGAATTGATTCTTTAAGAGGTTTATTTATAGCAGGTATAAGTTGGCATGCTGATCTATGTGAAGTACATCATGGATGTGCAAATACTGGTCCCTCCCAAGCCATGCCCCAAAAAGCCATCAGATCACCCCCCTGGAAAAACATGTAGTGATGTGTGTGCCTGACACAAAAATATGGATCTCATTGGCTTTCTAAAATTATGTTTCATGTGGATTTGGCTTCCACATTTTTCTGCAACTACATTCATGTTGAAAATACAAATAGGGTTTTTAAAATAACCCTAGGAGTCCTTTTACTAGCATGACCTAAGTGTTTGCATTTTACGCATTTTAACTGCCAAAGTTAAGTTGTAGTAAGTGCAAAGCCTATGGGTAAATGTAGGGGGAATGCCAAGCATCTACCCTGCATTTTGTGTATAGGACAGACAATACCATGCAGGAGTTGCAGAGCTTACAATCTAATTAAGAAAGCCAACGCAATAAAACAGGAGGTAAAGGTATGGTAAAGATATGCATAAATGGTGAACAAGAGAAGAAGAGGATCAGGATCCAAGAGTAGCATTAAAGAGGTGGGGTTTTAGCCAGGATTTGAGTAGGGCCAGAGATGTAGCCTGACATACTATCACAGGTACATAAGATATGCTACAGTGGGCCAATCTAGGTCACAAGTACTTGTCGGATTCCCAGAAGGTATACAGATTTCATGCTGCTTGTCCCATGGGTAAGCAGTGGATTTTCCCAGTCCTCTAATAATGCTTTATGGACTTTCCCTCAAGGAACACATCCAAAACACTTAAATACAGATATATTAATAGTTTTTACTACATCATCTGCTAAGAAATTCCTGAGCTTTATTATGCGTTGAATGAAAAAAATATTTTCTCCAATTAGTCTTAAATGTGCTACATTGTATGCCCACTAGTCTTTCTATTTTTTGATGGAGTAAACAACCGATCTGCATTTACCCATTCCATTCCATTCATTAATTTACAGATCGCTATCATATCTCCCCTCAGCCATCTCTTTTCCATGTTGAAGAGTCCTAATGCCTTTCCTCGTAGGGACATCCTTCTATCCTCTTTACCATTTTGGTGGCTCTTCTTTGTACTTTTCCTAATTCTGCTATATCCTTTTTAAGATATGGCAACCAGAATTGCACACAATATTTAAGGCATGGTCTCACCATAGAGTGATACAGAGGCATTATAATATCCTTTGTTTTATTCTCTGTTCTTTCCTTATAATTCTTAGCATTCTATTTGCTTTCTTGGCAGCACCACACACTGAGCCGAAGGTTTCAAAGTATTATCCACATGATGTCCAGATCCTGTTCCAGGCATATGGAGCAGCAAGTATGGAGTTGGCAGTGGCAGGAAAGGGCATAGACAAAAGGAATCTGCCAGAGGAGCAAAGTTCCTGATGAAGGGTGCAGTGAGAGATGAGAGGAAAGGTAGTTAGGAGCTGCAGAATTAATACACTTAAAGGTCAGTAGAA
This sequence comes from Ichthyophis bannanicus, assembly GCA_033557465.1. Classification (NCBI taxonomy): domain Eukaryota; kingdom Metazoa; phylum Chordata; class Amphibia; order Gymnophiona; family Ichthyophiidae; genus Ichthyophis; species Ichthyophis bannanicus. The sequence continues at coordinate 243,606,713 of CM066033.1, forward strand.
GAAGCTTGAACTGGATGTGGAGATAGATAGGGAGCCAGTGAAGTTACTTGAGAAGATGGGGTATGTGAGCATAGTGATTCAGAGGGAGATCAGTGCCAAGAAGGTTGCAATAGTCTAGATGGAAGGTTACTATAGAGTAGATAAGGGTCTTAGTAGTGTGTTCAGAAAGGAGGGGGGGATATTTAGTCACTAGCATGGTTAGTGCTGCTGAATAATCCAAATCCAAGGGAAAAGTACACAATAGGGGGTGAGAGGTTGGTATGCACGGTTCAGGAGAAAGACCTTGGTGTGATTATCTCTGATGATCTCAAGGTGGCAAAACAGTGCGACAAGGCGGTGGCAAAAGCCAGGAGGATGTTGGGCTGCATTCAAAGAGGGATTACCAGCAGAAAGGAAGAGGTACTTATGCCACTGTACAAGTCACTGGTGAGGCCTCACTTGGAATACTGTGTTCAGTTTTGGAGGCCATATCTTGCAAAAGATGTAAAAAGACTGGAAACTGTTCAGAGAAAGGTGACCAAAATGATTTGGAGCCTGCGTCAGAAGCCTTATGAGGAGAGACTTGAAGACCTAAATATGTACACTTTGGAGGAGAGGAGGGACAGGGGAGATATGATTCAGACCTTTAAATACTTAAAGAGAAATGATGAACAAACAAACCTCTTCCAAAGACGGGGAAGCTGTAAAACTAGAGGGCATAACATGAAGCTGCAAGGTGGTAAATTGAAAGGCAATGTCAGGAAATATTTCTTCACTGAAAGGGTGGTGGATGCTTGGAATGCCCTCCCGATGGAAGTGGTGAGGGCAAACATGGTGATGGAATTCAAAACGGCATGGGACAAACACAGTGGATCCCTTTACAGCAACAGGATAAAAGCAAAATAAACAGTACCATCTAACTTCTGAACTATCTAGCATCTGAACAAATAAGGGTGTCCTACATGGAGTGGTGGGTTCACCCCTAAACAGAAACAAAAACATGGGGAGGGGTGGCCTGCACAGAGCGACAGGTGCACCTACTCTTGCCATCTTGCTGGGCAGACTAGATGGACCATGCTGGTCTTTATCTGCCGTCACTTACTATGAATATTAGGTGGGTGCTGCTGCTGCATGCCCCGATGCTAACCAGTTAGCATCAGGGCACGCAGGGGTCATTTTGGGGCCAATACACATTAATAACTGGACAGTGGCAATACCGAGCCCCTGCTCAGTTATCGACATGTGGCAAAAGTCTGATTCAGCAAAGTCTGGCCTAACTTTCTCCATGGAAGTTAAGCAGGCAGCGGCTAAATATCGCTGCTGCCCAGTTAGCTTCCCATCAAGCTGGGCAACCTGAATATTTAATGTCAGGGCAAGATATGGCCCCAGCATTGAATATTTGAGTTTAAAGTTCAGTGGTGGTGGCTGGCCACTTCAGCAGTGCTAGCCCCACCGCTGAATATAGACCTGACAGGTTTTAGCTGAAAGAGAGAGAAAACGTAGGAAACAGGAAGGAGTATAGTGCTATCTACAGAAATAGAGAAAGAAGGAAAAGGAGAGATGGGCTTGTGGAAAAGACAGGGAGTTAAATCTTGGCCATGTTCAATTTTGGCAGTGGGACATCAAGGCAGTAATATCAGATAAGCAGGCAGAGATATGTGCCAGCACTCCTGGAGAGATTTTAGGTGGCAGAGCGGTAGATCTGACAGTTAACATTGCAAATATGATATTGCAAACCATGGGCAGAGGTAAATGCATCAAAGGATTGAGTGTAGAGTGAGAAAAGGAAGGGTCCCAAGACAGAATGTTGAGTTATAACAACTGAAAGCAAGATGGCAGTAGAGGAGGATCCACCAGAGCATACATTAAAACTGCGATGGGAGACATAAGAAGACAATGAGGACAGAATAGCATCCCTAAATCCAAGTGAGAACAGGGTATTGAGGAAAAGGTGGTGATCGACATTGTTAAAAAAACAGAGGAAAGCTCAAGAAGGATGAGAATAGAGTAAAGGCCCTTGGATTTGGTGAAGAATAAGTAATTGAGACTATGGCAAGAACCATTTCTCTAGAACGTAAAGAATGAAAGCCAGATTGCAATGGATACAGAGGAAAGAAAGTCAAGACATTAGTTGTGAATCACACATATAAATAGTTTAGAAGTAAAGGTGAAGAGGAAGATGGTCCAATAATTATAAGGACAAGTTAAAAGGATTAACTTTGTTAATGCCGCTGAATATCCTGCTTAAGCACATTTACACATTTTACAGTTCTGTAAACCGTGTAAATGCCATTGAATATCGGACATAACATGCTTAAAGACTGCAGGAACAGTTGCAGTGGAAAGCAATAGGTTGAGGATATGAAAGATGGAAGAGATGGCAGTAAAAGAGATAGAACTTGTAGATGAGTGAGAATGGGATCAGAGAAGCAGGTAGTGAGTTTGGAGGAAGAGAGAAAATGTGTGGTTTCCTTCTCAGTGATTTTAGAAAAGGAAGAAACAGTGATAGAGATTGAGGTAAGGATTTGGTAATGAAGAGGTGGATGAGGATAGAAATGATTCTGTGGAAAACTCAAGACAGATCTAGTGGACCTTATCATAGAAATAGTCAGCCAAAGTTTGGGATGAAAGCAAAAGAGGGGTCTGGTGTGGAGGCACTTTAAGGAGAGTTGAGGGTTGCAAAGATACAGTGATGTTCAGGGACATGAGAGTTAGTCAAATGGACAAGTGCTATGGCTGACTGGAAGGGAGGTTAGCATGAATTTTAAATATAGGAAGTCAGCAAGGGTATGAGATTTAAGCCAAAGATGTTCAGCCTTGTAAGCACAGAAATGTTGATAGTCGGTTTTAGAGGACAGCCAAAGTTGAAGTACAGTACATCTCATAGGACAAGAAATGGGAGGAGTGAGTGTATCCAGAGCAGAGGAGAGTATGGTGTTATAGGAACACACTGCCTCATCAACAGACTCAGGTGACATAGCTAAAGAAAGAGGTGATGAGACAGCAATCAAGAGAGGTGATGAGACAGCAATTAAGAGAGGTCGATAGTGTAAATATTTTGAAACATGTTGATGGAGATTGGGCAAAGTTGAAGCAGGGGGGGTGGTTAAGAGTGAAGTTAGTAGGTGATAGTCAAACAAGGGAAGAACTGTGGTGGAGACATTTGAGCAGTTGGAAGCAAAGATGAAGTCAAGGCAGTGTCCATGCTTGTGAGTAGGAGCAGTAGAGCACAGATGGAGGTTGAATGAGGAAATTAGAGAAAGGAGCTCTAAGGCATGATAGAAAGGTCATCCTCAAGAATAAGGGAAAAAGAAGATATATCCAGAAAGAAGGAAAGCCAGGAGTCAAAATCAGTGAGAAAGGTAGAGGTGGACTTAGCATGGGGGTCGGAAAATGACAGCTAAACAGAGAGGTAGTGGAGTAAATAAGCAAATAGAGTGGACTTCAAAGGAAGAAAAGGAATGAGACTGAGGCAGAAGGAGAGGCTGAAACTGGAATGAATAAAAGACTAAAAACCAAACATTACTGTTTTGGCCAATTGGCTGAGACATATGGAAGAATAGATAATGGGACAATCAGAATTCAGCATGTCTATCCTAATATTCCAAACTCCTCTAATGAGATTAATAATTATTTTTTAAAAAGTTACAAACAAATAAGATTTCAAAATTTGTTTTTGATTTAATTAAACCCATCAGCTTCCTCTTATCAAATTGCTTTAGATTATTTTTCCATGTTGCTGTTTTCTCTGCTTGAAGAACTCTGATTTCTACTGTCATAAGTACCATCATTAGAATGTAGCAAAAGTATGCAGAACCTCACTTAGGGAAGGTGTTCATAGAAGAGATAAGCAAGATTATGTATAGTAGAGCAACAGAAACAATAGTCTTAAGGCATTACTGCAAAACAACATTAAAATCTACCCCAAGACATTTTCTACTGAATTAACTCTGATTGCTGGTTTCTTTATTCCAAAATCCAATTTTATATACTAAAGGGAAGCTTTTCACAAACAAACAATTACATATTTAGAGTACTATGAACATTAACTATAATCACAAGGTGACTGCCAAGTATTCTAGCTAAGGGCATGCATTTACATGCAATACTGCATCCAATTGTTGTATGTGACCATTACTTAAAGAAGCAACATAATCAAACAGTGATGGTTTTCACCGAAAAATAATGGTGTCCTTTTATGATGTTATACTAATAGTATATTCATATGCATAGCAGCAACATGGGATGATAACAGCAGGATGAAACTTTGGCTTGGACACTTGACTGGAGAAGGCTGAACACTTGCTTGAGCAATTGGCTGGAGGAGGTTGTGAGAGGATGGCATGTATTCTGAGAAAGTGTGTGGAACTGGTTGCCGGGAAAGTAGGAGCTGTGGGAGGGCAGCGGTGGGTGGCACACACCAAGAAAGGTGCTGACTCAGAAGCATGAGCAGAACAAGAAAGTGAAAAAGGTTGCAGATCAATTGCATTTTAACAGTGGGCCCCTGCCACCAGTGAATTATCACAATTCAATACATTCAAGGTGTCTTTTGCTAACAGGTGTTGCACTCAACACGTCAATAGTGCTGAAACCATGGTGCCTTAAGTTCAACACCTCTGCATTAATTGCACAGGTACACTACCAAAAAACTGCCTCCAGTTTTGCAACTGATTCCTATAGATTTTGGGGTGCCGAATCCAGGAAAAATAGCCAAAATGTTCCATCACGTCACGTTTTCTTGCAAAATTAGATTTCTTACCCATATAAGGAATGTTCACATAATTTCTTTTAGCCGACTGCAGTTTATTTTCTTGGCCCAAAATAGAGGTTGTAATGGTTAACTAACTAGAAACACTCCCTCATGATATTTTAGAGTGATTTGTATTCATTTTATACATTAACAGGACAATTGGGAGGTGGGGGGCTAAATCCAGTACTCGCGCTGGCGCATGTTCTTTCCTGTTCGCCTCGCCTCGTTCGCTCGCTCAAACACGGTGGTTGTGACATGAACGTTCCTGTCAAATTTCAGTTTCTTGCAAGTTCATTATTACCTTTTGTTTGCTCAGTCGTAATCCAGCTTTATTCCGAAGTGGTTCACTACAGTTGTAGTTTGCAGTGCTGTGTATTTGTGATGGCTCACAGAGCCAGAGGTTGCGTCAACTCTCCGGACAGTTTTTGTTTTATTTGTGGGGAATATACCGTGAAAAAGCGGCAGAGGAACATTTCTGCATTTATTAAAGTATATTTCGCCTATTTCGGTTTGAAGTTAGGCGATCAAGACAAACCGTGGGCTCCTCACAAAGTGTGCAAGACATGTGAGGAAGATCTACGCTTATGGATGAAAGGTAAAAAACAAGCATTTCGTTTCGGAATATCTATGATGTGGCGTGAACAAAGAGACCACAGCAGTGACTGATATTTTTGCTCTTGCATTGTGAAGGGATACAACTTAAAATATAAGAACGTAATAAGTTACCCCAACCTTCCCTCAGCAATTAGGCCTATGCCTCATAGCAACGAAGTACCTGTGCCTGAACCACCAAAATCTTTGGATCATATTTGTGTGGACGGTTCTGATCATGATGAGACTCATCAGATGGCTTTTCCCGATGAGTCCAGTACTTCCGAGTTTGAAACTGAACCAGATCCGAAACCTGAACTTTTCTCTCAAGCTGAATTGAATGATTTAGTCCGGGATTTAGGACTCCCAAAAGATGCTGCCCAACTGCTAGGTTCTCGGCTTAAACAGAAAAATTTATTGTCACCAGGAACAACTTTTTATTGGTACCGCAACCGCGAGACACAATTTTTGAAGTATTTCAGCAAAGAGGAAGATTTGGTATTTTCCAACGATATATACGGAGTGATGGAAAAGTTTAAACTCAAGTATGATCCTGCTGAATGGCGGCTGTTCATTGATTTGTCAAAAGACAGCATAAAAGGTGTTCTTCTTCATAATGGCAACACATTCCCTTCAGTTTCCTATTGCTCACTCTGTTATTCTCCAAGAAAAATACGAGAATTTGGCCCTGATTCTTCAGAAGATTCGTTATGATAAGCATAAGTGGATGATTTGTGTAGACTTTAAAATTCTATCTATGCTATTAGGGCAGCAATCCGGTTTCACCAAATATCCCTGCTTCCTTTGCTTGTGGGATAGCCGGGCCCGCGACCTACACTGGGGGAAAAAAGACTGGCCAATTCGGGAGTATTTGAGACCCGGTGAGAAAAATGTTCTTCATGAGAGCTTGGTACCTCGTGATAAAATTCTATTACCACCTCTCCACATTAAGTTGGGTCTCATTAAGCAATTCATCAAGTCCCTTCCAAAAGATGGTGAGTGCTTTCGGTACCTTTGCTCAAAGTTCCCCCGACTTTCTGAAGCAAAGCTAAAGGAAGGAGTGTTTGTTGGCCCTGATATAAGGAAACTCATTTCAGATGGAACATTCGCTGAAACGATGTCTGAGAAGGAAAAAGAAGCCTGGGATTCCTTCAAGGATGTTGTTCTCAAATTCTTGGGGAACAGGCGGGATGAGAACTATAAGGATATTGTTGCCAGGATGCTCAATGCCTTCAAAGAACAAGGCTGTTAACATGAGCCTGAAAGTCCATTTCTTGCACTCCCATGTGAACTACTTTCCTGAAAACTTGGGGGCGTACAGTGAAGAACAAGGTGAAAGGTTTCACCAGGACATCAAGGACGCAGAGAGAAGGTACCAAGGAAGATGGAACACCACTATGATGGCTGATTTCTGCTGGTTGCTGCTGCGGGAAACCCCAGATGAAAAATACGCCAAGCAGCACACCAAGAGAAGCATTCGGGGGAAGAAGAAACGGGCCCACCAGGAGATTGATTGACCCAAGAATGACTTTAAAATCTAAACTGTGTTGACAAATATCGTGTTTTTACTAAACTTTGAAATAAAAATTTGCTAGTTATTACCACAGTGTCGGATCTCATTTATTAGAATTTTATTTTCACACCATCGGGTGTTTGTCTTCATGTATTGCAATGGTGCGGTTTGCGTTTTCTATTCTTACATACATACCTGTACAACATTTTTTGCACATTTCTTTGCTTTGCTTTGTGTCTAACCTCGCTCTTATATGCTCAATGTTTGTGCACATGTATGTGGCTGTTTTAAGTGCAGACAATTTTGCTACCATCACAGTGTGTTTTGTTGACATTACTCTATTCTTATGTGCTGCCTTGTTACAATTTTCTTTATTCTTATTTGAATAACTACTAAACAATTAGTATAAAGAATTCATCCAAGAAACTTTTATCTCGATCGCACTCAATCTGAAACGTTCACCTCAAACTGCTAACCCAATGTAGCAAAAAATCTGTACGTGATGGAGCAAATTGGTTACCAGATTTGGATTCAGCGCACCAAAAAACGTAAAAATCAATCGAAACATTAGAGGCAGTTTAAAAAAAAATTTTTTTAGTGTACCTGTGTTGTCGGGGGCATGAAAAGCATTTCCCTGGCAATTAAAATGGATCCCTGCCCCACAGTGCATGCTGCAATAGCACAGGATCATCCAGTGCCACCCAGCTCACCACACCCACCGTCGCCCCTACCCCGCCAACTTGTGCCTCTAACACAGGTTGCACAATTAGAAAAAGAATCATCCTGCACTGTTATTGCACTGCGCTAACAGGCAACACATGTCCCAGTGCACTTTTAGTGCATGTCAGAACATGTGCTGCCAACTAGCACCCATTAGTAAAAGACCCCCTCATTTTAATATGGGGTTAATGTTCCTATAAGCAAAAGCAAAAAAATGACAGCTTGAACAGGTGAATGACTGTTTTAAAAGTGGCTATGGATATCTGATAAGTCTGAATGAGAAACAATTAGGAACTTTGCTTGCAAAACAATCCATACACAATTCAACCTTTTTAAAATACTGATTGTGATGTCATGATTATGGAATACTCACCTAACGTTTAATGAATGTGATTGGCACATTTCTGTCTGGTATCATAACAACGGAAGTAATTTGCTTAATGGGATTCTTGTCCATGGCACAAATCTTGAAATTCTGCACCAACTACATAGGGGTATAAACAATAATTCTTATCATTTTAAACATTTAATTCAGTACTTTCCAAACTTTTATCCCATATGACTCCATTTTAGCAACTGAAAATTCATGTGACTACATGATGATGAAATTGAAATAGCAGGTCTCCAGCCTCCTTCCCCTCCCTCCACTCGTCTAAACAGGAAGCAGTGGTAACAGCAGCAGCAGCAGCCAGTACAGGGTCTCCCTTGTGTCAATGTGCGGCGTGTGCTTACAGATCCCAGTACTCAGCATGGGTTTCCAGTCTAACAGGACGCTTACAGTACCCCAGGTGGGCACAAGGGCCTATGAATGTCGACTGGCTCACAGGCCACATGCTGATTGGTGACTGCTACCATTTGGCATAGGTCACAGTGAAAATACAGAGAGAAGAGGAAATGGCCATGTTTCTATGACCCCATCCACTGACGATATGACCCCATTTGGGGTCCCAACTCCAAGTTTGGGAACCATTGATTTAGTTGATATGATATTTTTACTTAAACGTCTCCTACAAAATGACCTTGGAAATTGCATTTATCAAAAATTGCTTAAAGTAGGAATATAAAGCACTGCTATAATAAGTATTTCTGTTATGTTATTAAGTAAAATATAGTCAACTAAATTCATCGAAGAAAGAAAGGAGAATCCATCAGTGATGGCAGTATACTGGTTGCCTGTATGTAGATAGCAGTTCAACTATCTGGAGTGTAGGGGCTATCATTTTTATACCCGTCAGCAAGCTTTATTCAGTATACGTGTTTCCATAGGCAAATAAACTGGAAAGGTCCTCCTTGAATAGGGAAAATTAAGTCGTCCGGGAGCTCTCTGAAATTTAGCTATAAGACTAACTTCAGAGTTAGCTTTTGTATTATTTAATATAATATTGAATCATGCTGTAAATCTTTGACTATAAAGTCAGTATTTTGTAGTTTGTCTACCACATAAAAATATACACATAATTTACCCAAATATCTTATGCATACTTTCATCCAGACTATGGGTCCTATCTACAGTATTAATGTGTGTTGTACATATTAACTCCTGCTATTTGGAAATTGAATACCCCTATCATGACTTAATCAGCATTAACACGGGCTTTAAAAAAAAAAAAGTCAGGCACAACACATGATAGAATCATGAGCTAAATTACATGCAACTGCATGCAGATTAGCTCTTTATTATGCAAAATGAGCTGTATTTTATCTTTTTACCTTCTGGTGGTGCCTGAAAGTTAATTACATGTCCAGGGCTGTAGTTCCCTTCTTCCTGGGTACCTCAACCTGCTAATGTGTGAACCGATGTCCCTAAAAATCGGGATTATGGGGTCAACTTGCAAGTATTTAAGCTCATATCCCTGGGCATCAATTCATATGGATGTGACTCCAAGTGTAAATGTCAAATATGTCTAATCCCAAAAGAGCCGACCCTTTAGTAGCAGGTTTTACTCAGCCATCCGAAATCTCAGCATAGAAATGAAAGGATTAAAAAGTACCATCCCATAGTTAAGACAACATGTGTGTTATGCTACTAATATAACTTGATAGCTAGGGTCCTAAATATCTTTTTCATATTACCCTTATCTTCCCTCATGAGTTTGATCTCATATGACTTCTGATGCAGACCTTACATCATTTTGGTTGCCCTTCTCTAGGCCATCTTTAATCTCTCTGTCCTTCTTGAGATATAACCCCCAAAGCTAACACAGTATTCTAGATGAGGCCTCACAAATGACCTATACAGAGGCAGTCTTTCATCGAACCCTGTTTTAAACACCGACATGCCTCTGAAAATTGCCTTACTAGGATTTACATCCACAAGTGAGTATCCTCGACTTTCCTAATAGTCATTGGCAACCAAAGTAAAATACACAAAATACATTTAAGGAATTTTAAATTGGATTAAGCATTCCAACTCCCTTACAACTAAATACCTTTAACAAATCTATAAAATTAAGGGGCATGTTTCCTCTGGGAGGAAAGCGTATGCATCCATTCCCCTGCCTGATTCTCCAGGGTTGAATTTAGGAATGTGCATTCATTAGTGTGCTTTAGGAAATGCTAGATTAAATGAATGCACATTAATGCAGGTATTTGGTGTGGCATACATTAAAATGTTCTAAGACACAGTAACATTTTTATTTAAAAAACAAGTATTTGAAACAAGTCAAAAATGTCCAAAAATTGGGAAAATCAGTCAAAGGCAAAATGTTTTCCATGCATATCTCTAGTTATATTCTCAGAAATGTTCTTTATTCCGCTTGCAGGATCTCAAAGGCAGGGTGAGCCCTGAGTCTCAATGCATAGATGAGATGATGGTGCAAAGAAGAGATTTTTAGATGCATTAAAAACTGGGGAATCTATTCTGATGGGTAGACCTTAAGCTAGACAGAGGAGACCTTGGCTGTGGCACTAGTACTATATTTATAAAGGGTCTAGCGCAGTGTTTTAAATTAAATCATGGGAGAAACCTGAGAATTACTTAAGAATGCATGCAAAATGAGGAAGTGAGAATATCCTGATAGAAAGATTGTGACAAAGGAAGAAATAATGCCTCAGTGTTGGGTGGTATATCAAATACCACAATAAAGTTAAAGATAAAGTAAGTATGCCAGATTTAAATAAGTAAAACAAATATGAATGTTTTCAAATAATTCCTATCAACTGCTAAGCAGGTCGTGAACACATTGTCAGACTGATATCCAAAGCCTTAGCCGTACAGCCAGTGAGGGGCCAGCTGGCTAATGCAATATTCAGCAACACTATCTCCACAGACTGCCCTGACAATATCCAATTAGTGCAGGGGCAGCCCATGCGCATAGAGATGGAACTACCTGAGCTTACCTGGCAAATGCCGGCACTTCCTCAGTTAGTGTGATTTTCAGCCACCGTTGTCCAGACAAAGTAGGCCTAAGTTGGATAAGTGGCAGATGAAAATCTTCCTAACTGTATAAATGCCAACAATTACTTGGTTATCGCCGCTCAGCCTGGATATTCAGCGGCAGTTCCTATATGGATACTGCTGCTGTATTTCCTACTGATATTTCAGTGCCACAGCTGACAGACATGACATTTGAATATCAGCTATTTTTGAAAATTGGGTCATATATTTTACATGGCTTTATTCAAATACTGCCACCGTCCTCCCTGAGACAGTTGGAATTTCAAAATACATAAGGCCTGATTTTCAGCGGCAGTAGCTAGTACTTCTAAAGTGGCTAGCCGCTGATGAACTTTAAACCTGGATATTCAGTGGGAGGCCACATCTGGGTCCCTGCATTGAATATCTGGGTTGCTCGGATTGCCATGAAATTAACTGTGAAGCGTCAATATTCAGCTGCTATCTGTTTCTCTTCAGCGATGAAAGTTAGGCAAGCCTTTATTGCACTTGACTTTTGCCTCATTGTGATAACCAGACATTGTCTCAATATTGCCGCTGCTCGTTATTGCCAGGTTCTGCTCCCAGAACACCCTGTTGCTAAGCCTTTGATACTGTTCATCATAGGAAGCTTATGAATAAACTGAGTAACCTGAGATGCGTCCCAAGGTAGTGAAATGGATTAAAAATTGGTTGACTGTTGAATGGAAGAGGGTGGTGGTAAATGGAATTCATTCAGAAGAAAGGAAAATGAGTAGTGGAGAGCCTCGGGGATTGGTCCTTGGACCATAAACTGTTCAGTGTCTTTGTGAGTGATATTGCCAAAGAGTTAAAAAGAAAAGTTTGCATTTTTTTGTCTAACATGAAGATGGATAACAGAGTAGATACCTTGGAAGGAATAGACAATGTGGAAAAAGATCTACAAAAATTAGAAGAATGGTCTGATGCTTGGCAGTTACAATTTAATCCAAAGAAGTGTCGAGTAATACTTGGGGTGCAGAAATTCAAGGGCACAGGAGGGCATGGACCAGGAGATGGATCTTGGGGTAATAGTGTCTGAGAATCTCAAGCTGGCAAACAATATGACAAGGCAGTGGTCAAATCCAGAAGGATGCTAGACCGCATACAGAGTCATAACCAGTAGAAGGAAGTATTAACGCCCCTGTACATGTTGTTGGACTACTCACTTGTAGTACTATGTTCAGAGAGTGTACTTCAAAAAGGATATTAAAAGACTTAAAATGGTTAAGAGGAAGAAGACCCAAATGATATGGGGCTGTGCCAAAAGACATTTAAGAAGAGGCTTGAAGAACCAAATATGTATACCCTGGAGGAGAGGCGTGACAGGGGAGATATGATACAGATGTTTAAATGCGTAAAGGTTATTAATGAACAAAGACAACTTTTTCAAAGATGGGGAAGCTGTAGAACTAGAGGACATGAAATGAAACTGTATGGAGGTAAACTCAAAGCAACATCAGGAAATATTTTTTCACAGTGTGGTGGATGCCTGGAATGCACTCCCAATGGAGATGGTAATGGCAAGAATTTTGATGGAATTCAAAAAGGTATAGGGCAGACACAGAAAGAGGACAGTGTCAAAGCAAACAAATCACTTTTTATACTTCAAAAACTAAGGGGGGAGGGGTAACAGACAAAGGTATAAAGTGAGGTGGGATGACCTGCATGAAGGGGCAGGTATAACCTTAAACAAAGGCATGGGGGGGGGGGGCACCATACGGTGCCGTGGTACAACCCTAAATGAAGGCATACATAGGAGTAACCTAAACAACATGGTGGGTATAACTCTAGGCACCTCACAGGGTAAAATAGATGGACTATGCCAGTCTTTATCTGTTGTCATCTACTATGTTACTATGTTAGTCCAGGACAGCTCACAGGTCACATCCTACTACACCTTCCCAATCGTGATATATATTTAATGTTAAAAAAATGTGAGGTCATGCATTTGGGCTGAAGCAACCCAAGGTAGCAATATAGTATAGGGGGTGAAGTACTTTTGTCCACTAAAGAAGAGCGGGACCTAGGCATGGTTGTGTCTGATGATCTTAAAGTAGATAAACAGGTAGAAAAGGCAACGACAAAAGCTAGAAGGATGCTTGGGTGCATACGGAGAGGAATGGCTAGCAGAAAAAAGGAGTGATAGTACCACTTTATAAGTCTTTGGTGCAACCTCATTTGGAGTAGAGTGTGCAATTCTGGAGACCACACCTTCAAAAATATATTAACAGGATGGAATCAGTACAGAGGGTGGCTACTAAAATGGTTAGTGTTCTTCATTATAAAGCATATGAGGACAGACTTAAGGATCATATGTACACCTTAGAGGAAAGGCGGGATAGAGGTGATATGATTGAGATGTTTAAATACCTCCATGGCATAAATGTACAGGGGGAGAGCCTCTTTCAATTGAAATCAAGTTCTGCTATGAGTGGACATGGGATGAGGGTGAAGGGGAATAGATTCAGGAGTGATATGTGGAAATATTTCTTTACAGAAAGAGTGGTGCATCCATGGAATAGTCTCCCAGTGGAGGTGGTAGAGATGAGGACATTATCTGAATTCAAAAAAGCATGGGACAAACATAGAGGATCTCTAAAGGGAAAAAGGGGACTGTTGTAGTTGTTGATATGGAAGGACAGACTAGATAGACCATGTGGTCTTTTTCTGTCATCATATTTCTATGTTTCTATATTAGACTGTGATATGAAAATATGGAAGACAAAAAGAGTACAATTATATGGAAGCAACAATAGATTGACTTTTAATTACTTACAAATTTAAAACAATCAGCAATTGAATGTTCCAACATCTAGTACAATAAAATGCATCTTACCCAACACAGTGCTAATTGAAGCTGAAGTTCTGCTAGGCGTCTTCCAATGCACATTCGTCTTCCAATGCCAAATGGAGTGTTTGCAAAAGGATTTAATGTTTGTTTGTCCTTAAGCCATCTTTCGGGTTTAAATGTCTTAGCATCACTATAATAATCTTCATTCCAGGTTATTGAATGAAAGTTTATCATTACAATTGTCTATATGAAATGAAGACAAGTAAATATTAGCAAAAAATGCAAGTGTAACAGAAACAGGGGCATTGCTACTATGGGGGATAGTTTTATAAGTGATATTCATGTGATTTAAGCTCATAAAAGACCTCTTATAAAATTATAGAAACATAGAAACATGAGGACAGAAAAAGATCACATGGACTATCTAGTTTGTCCTTCCATATCAACCACTACAACTGTCCCCTTTTCTCCTTTAGAGATCCTCTGTGTTTATCTCACGCTTCTTTGAATTCAGATACTGTCCTCATCTCTACCACCTCCACTGGGAGACTATTCCACAGATCCATCATTCTTTCCATAAAGAAATATTTCCGCATATCACTCCTGAATCTATCCCATGTGTTATGCAGGGCCGTACCAAGCACAGAAGGGGGTGCTGATATCATCACTGGGTTCAAGGAAGCTCAAAAAGAGTGAGTTGCTGAATGTAGCTGGTGGAGGGGAGGCACCAGATTTGTTAATTGCACAGGGCACATTTCTAGCTTGGTACAGTATGGTTTTGGTGTTATGCATTTATATCTATCTATCTATCTATCTATCTATCTATCTATCTATCTATCTATCTATATATATAAGAGCTTTCGTGTGACTTACTTGTAGGTGTTCTGGGGATATAGTTTTGGTGGAGCATGGGTGGAAGCACAAAGTACACACATAGAGCCCTATTCCAGGAGATGGACGTCCAGAGTGTGAAGACAGGGTCATTAGGACCCAATTCTGGTCCTGTGGGAGCCAGAATTAGGCCCAAGGATGCCCTGGCATGCCCTCTTTGACTGTGGGGATGTCCTCCTCACAGTCGCCCCAGACATACATGTTCCTGACTCCTCTTTCCCAGCCACCTGACAAAAGGCTGGCCTCCTGTGGCCTGGATAATGTGGACCCTCCCCCCACCCAGCCCCCGCCCTGGGGTGGCTTCCCTGCCCCTATTGGCCATAAAATACTGCTTATTCCATCTCTGAATCATCCCTATATGTCCTGCCGTCTGGCTTGCTCCCGCTCCGCTCCCACCTGCTCTCTCCATCCTGAAGCATAGGACGTATGGGGAGAGCTGGTGGGAGAATAGAATCTAGGCGGATTGCGAGGCTGCATGTCTTCGCACATACTTCAGCTGCACACATTTATACTTGCACATGAGTAGATCTAAATGTGTGCTTCTGCATTTTAGCCACTACTGATCATTTGTATAGTGCTTCAAGGTGTACGCAGCACTGTACAGACACATGTAAAAGACATAGTCCCTGCTCATCACGTCTTACAATTTTAGTCAGAACAGACAGGGTACTTTGTGCTTCCACCCATGGGGAGAATGATATTTATAGGGGAATGGTAAGGAAACACATAGGTGACTAAGCAGGTCAGAATCCAAAAGCGGCCTCGAAGAGGTGAGTTTTCAGCCTGGATTTGAAAATGACCATAAATGAAATCTGATGTACAGACTCAGGTAGTTTGTTCCAGGCATAAGCAGCAATAAGGTGACATGAATCACAGGAGGTGTGCTGTCTGCCAGGTGCCAAAATGCAAGACATTAAAGAGAGCTTGTTGACACTCATCAAGCCTACTGATTATTATTTGATGTGCTCATGTATGTTGGCACAAATGATACTACTAAGTATCCCTCTGAGAGTATCAAGAGTGACTTCATGACTCTAGAATAGCCTCAAAAGAGGAGCCTACTTGACCTTCCAACCTAGGTGGCATATTATAAAATTATTGCCCGCACTGTGTACATTGTATAGTAAAATTGGATGGCATAGCTAATTAGTTGATCATAAGTTAGTCTATCCTTGCTCACCAAAATTTGGGTCAACCCTGCATTATCTCTGATTCCTGTTTTTACCCACTTTGCTAATGTTGAGTTGAAGTGATATAAAATTGCATTCAGAGGATATGTGGAAGAATGCTTTAGGTGATGGGAAATGGTCTCAATTTCCCCCTTCTAGAAAGATGGACAAATCTAAGTCATTTGATGAGCAACATCCAAGTTAGTTAAAGATATAAACTGAGATCAATTAGGGAAAGTGAAGAAAGAAAGAACTGAAAATATGAATTTCGATGAGTCACTTGAGATGACTCCAAATATCTGAAAAAATCTGTTCGGATCAGCCTACATCAAAATCGATGTCTGATCCAGGTTATGACTGATTTTGCTTTTCTTCATATGACAAAGTCCTTAGATGTTATATTAATGATTTATATTTCAGTGTATGGCACAGTCACAGAACTGTTCTATAATAGAAACATAAAACAGAAACATAGAACATGTCTTTGTAAACCTGTTCTTGGGACCCCACAGCCAGTTGAGTTTTCAGAATATTCCCAGTGAATTTTCATAATATCATTTCACATATATTAGAGATTTTGTACATGCAAGCTAATCTCAATCATTCATTGTGGATATCCTTAAAATCTGACTGGCTAGAGGGTCTGCAGGACAGGTTTGGGAAGCCCAAATATAGAATATGATGGAACATTTGGGCCCTATTTACTATCCTGAGCATTTGTGTGCTATTTTACTGTGGGAAAATTAGCTAAGGTTTTACTGGCTATAGAATCCCATGGTAAGTTAATTTTGGGTTGATGCAGTCAGGAATGTTGAGATATAAGGGGCCTAGTTGGGCTGAAATCTTTTAAAAGGCCAAGCCACAAGGTAAAAACAACTTCTCTCTATCTATAATCTCTTTATAAAATCATCACCGACCCCCAGGACCATTCCTTCCTATCCCACTCCCTTTATAAACCATCACTGCAGCCCAGTAGCCCTACACTTGACCTCATTATAAAACCATTAGTACCCCGATACCATCCACCCCTACCCCATCTTTAAAGGCTTACTTTAAATTATTAATCCACATTCTGCAGCTGGGCAAACTTTTGCATATTTCAGGAACATTGTACCCGTCTTATTCAATATGTTCTAATAGTGATTTTCTTTCTGCTATGGTCATGTATTATATACAATTTGATAGGAATATTTAGTCAGAATTTTGTATCCCGAGAGTTTTGGGCACGGCCCGGTTAGGGTTAACAAAAATCAGGGTGATACAAGACTTCCATAATCCTCTACCTTCTGGAACTTATTGGGTAATCCATAGAGTCAAGTGAGAGTAGGAACAATCATTGGTTTCTCCTTCCTTAGTGTTTTCTTATTCAAAATGAGGCTCTTCAGGGTGTTGAAAGTTGAACAGTGAGAAGAAAGAAGGGAAGAAAGCTGATGCCTTTGAATTATGGCAGCGTTCTCCGAAATGCTTCCCGTTCCACGTGCAGAACCAAAAAGGCATGCAGAGCTCCAGAGTCTCAATGTGTGGATGAGACAATGGTGCAGAGAAGAGGGTTTTGGATTTGTTAGGACTGGGGAACATTCTGGGGAAAGGAGGGGCTCTTCCGAAGGGAGGGCTTCACCTTAACTGGGATGGAACCAGGCTGCTGGCATTAACCTTTAAAAAGGAGATAGACAGCTTTTAAACTAGATAATAGGGGAAAGCCAACAGTCGCCCAAGAGCGGATGGTTCAGAAGAATGTATCCTTGAAGGATACTACCAAAAGCAGAGAGGTTCCAAAAAAGCGTAAAGTAGCCCAAATGCCCTTGAGTATGGAGCAGACAGAGCTTAAAGATCCCAAATTACCCATGTCTACCAATAGCCAAATTAATATGAATAAAATACAGTCTCTAAATAAAATGTTTGCATGCAAATGCTAGAAGTCTAAAAAATAAGATGGGAGAGTTAGAATATATAGCACTAAAGGAGAAGTTAGATATGATTGGAATATCAGAGACATGGTGGAAGGAGGACAGCCAGTGGGACACTGTGATACCTGGGTACAAACTATATCGTAATGATAGAGCTGATCAAATTGGTGGAGCGGTTGCACTCTATGTTAGAGAGGGCATTGAGTCAGAAAGGATTAAAGTTTTGCAGGAAACAAAATTTGTTGTAGAATCTCAATGGATAGAAATTCCATGTAAAAAGGGGAAGGCAATGGCAGTGGGGTGTACTATTGACCACCTGGCCAGAACGAACAAATGGATGATGAAATGCTCAAAGAAATCAAGGAAGCTAACAAAGGTTACAGCGCAGTAATAATAATGGGTGATTTCAATTACCCCGGTATCGACTGGGTCAGTGTCATAGCAGGACATGCTAGGGAGATAAAGTTCCTAGATGAAATAAATGACTGCTTCTTAGAGCAGCTGGTTCATGAACCGACCAGAAGGGAAGCCATATTAGACCTAGTCCTTAGTGGAACACCAGATCTAGTGCAAGAGATAAGGGTGTTGGAGCCACTTGGCAATAGTGATCATAGCATGATCACATTTGATTTAATTAGTGGAGGAGGGATAGTAAGGAAATCCACAGTACTACCTTTTAAATTTCGAAAGGGAGACTATGATAAAATGAGGAAAATAGTTAAGAAAAAACTAAAAGGAGCAGTTGCAAAGGTTAAAGACTTATATCAAGCTTGGGTGTTGTTGAAAAATACTATCTTGGAAGCCCAGACCAGCTGTATTCCACGCTTTAAGAAAATTGGAAGGAAGTCAAAAAAACTGCCGGCATGGTTTAAAGGTGAGGTCAGAGAGGCTGTTGCCAAAAAAGCATCTTTCAGGAAATGGAAAAAAGAGCCAAATGACAAAACTTGGAAACAGCACAAGCACTGGCAAGTCAAATGCAAGGCATTGATAAGGCAGGCAAAGGGAGAATTTGAGAAGAATCTTGCTGCGGAAGCAAAAACGCAAAATAAAGACTTTTTCAAGTACATTCATAGCAAAAAACCTTTGAGAGAGTCAGTTGGTCCATTAGATGATAGAGGGGTTAAAGGGGCACTAAAAGATGACAAGGTGATAGCAGAGAGACTGAATGAATTCTTTGTTTCGGTCTTTACTGAGGAAGATGTAGGAATGTTACCCATGACTGAAGGGGTATTTAAAGGTGTGGAAGAATTGAAGGAAATATCGATACATCAGGAAGATGTATTACAACTATTAAATAAACTGAAGAGTAGCAAATCACATGGGCCAGATGGTTTACATCCAAGAGTGTTGAAAGAACTGAAATATGAGATTGCAGACCTGCTATTAGTAATCTGTGAACTTTCATTAAAATCATCTGTAATACCTGAAAATTAGAGGATCGCCAATGTAACGCCAATTTTTAAAAAGGGTTCCAGGGGTGATCTGGGAAACTACAGACCGGTTAGCCTGACGACAGTACCGGGAAAATGGTAGAAACCATCATAAAGAACAAAATTATTCAGCATGTAGATAGTCATGGCCTAATGGGAGACAGCCAACATGGCTTTTTTGAAGGTGTGAATAAACAGGTGGACAAAGGTGAGTCAGTTGATATAGTGTATCTGGACTTTCAGGAAGCCTTTGACAAGGTCCCTCATCAGAGACTTTTGGCAAAACTAAAGAGTCATGGGATAGGAGGCAATGTACTATTGTGGATCAGGAACTGTGTAATTGAAGTTTTTCATAAATAAAATTAAAAAAATATTAAAAAAAAAAAAAATAGAAAGCAGAGGGTAGGGCTAAATGGCCAATTTTCCCAATGGAGAAAGCTGAATAGTGGTGTACCCCAGGGATCTGTGCTGGGTCCGCTGCTTTTTGACATATTCATAAATGACCTGGAAAGGGGAATAATGAGTGAGGTTATCATATTTGCAGATGACACAAAACTATTTAAAGTTGTTAAAACCCAAGAAGATTGTGGAAAATTGCAAGAGGATCTTGATAAATTGGAAGACTGGGCATCAAAATGGCAGTTGAAATTTAATGTGGACAAGTGCAAAGTTATTCACCTAGGAAAGAACAACCCAAACTATGGTTACATGATACAAGGTTCCACATTATGAACCACCACCCAGGAAAAAGATTTAGGCATCATTTTGGATAACATATTAAAACCCTCGGCCCAGTGTGCAACGGCGGCCATGAGAGCAAATAGAATGCTAGGTATCATAAGGAAAGGAATGGAAAATAAAACAAAAGATATTATAATGCCTCTCTATCATTCCATGGTGAGACCGCACCTTGAATATTGTGTGCAATTCTGGTCGCCGTATCTTAAAAAGGATATAGCGTTTTTAGAAAAGGTTCAGAGAAGAGCCACCAAAATGGTAAAGGGGATGGAAGGATACTCCTATGAAGAAAGGCTAAAAAGGTTAGGGTTCTTTAACCTGGAAAAGAGACGGCTGAGGGGAGATATGATAGAAGTCTATAAATTAATGATCGGAGTGGATTGAGTAAACATAGATCGATTGTTTACATTATCAGAATATAGAAAGACTAGGGGACATGCAATGAAGCTACAGGGTAAACTATTTAAGACTAATAAAATACATTATTTTTTCACTCAACGTGTAATCAAACTCTAGAATTTGTTACCTGGAGGATGTAGTAAAGGCTGTTAGTGTAGCTGGGTTTAAAAAAGGTTTTGGACAAGTTCCTGGAGGAAAGGTCCATAAACCATTATTAAGAAGGGTCCCAGGATATCAATGCTTGACCCAGTACAAGCTTTGTGGAACCTGTGTCTTTTGGGGAAACTGCTAGGTACATATGACCTAGATTGGCCACTGTTGGAAACAGGATACTGGGCTTGATGGACCTTGGTCTGACCCAGTATGGCATATCTTATGTTCTTATGGTGCTGACTAAAATACTATGCATACCATGCACTGCTAGAAAAACAAATGAATCAGTACTATTGAAGATAAACCTAAGCTTTTGTTAGAAATGACATGCTCGTTAGAGAATGACATCTTGTTCACAAGGTTGAAGGTCAAAACAAAAGAGGAAAGCCAGCAATGTGATGGATTAGTACAATAGCAGTAGCTGTGAGTGCTGTCTGTCAACAATTAGTTGCCTGACTGAAGACCAAATACAGTCTAGGACAACTATCCTCAGAGTCACCATGAGTTGATTTCGACTCAATGGCACTTAACAAATGGGCAAAAACCTCAAGGAGTTGGGTGTTCAAGTTGATGGGCAATTGAACATGGATGGGCTAGTGTTAAAGGTAGTATGCAGTGTGTTCCCATTATTTTGGCAAATCCACCCCTTTTAAAATTGGCCATTGCCCTCTTTGGCAGAAGGCTCAGCCATGTTACAGGGCCCATAGTTTAGCCCATGGAACCTCTTTATGCATATGTGATTTAGCACAATTTCATAAAAGCGTTCTTCTATGTGTCAAGCCAGTCTTACATGCAGGAAATGCTTCACAGTATAAAACTACCCCCCATTAAGACAGCACATTAAAATGAAAAGATGAAATTAAATGAAGCAATCCCCCAAAAGAAATTAAACAAATTAAAATAAAACAAAATGGATTAATAACCAAACATTTTTTTGCCTGTACAACCCTACTATATTGCAGCAAAATGTCAAATATAATTTTATAGTTTGAAATTAAAGTATTATGGAGGGCATATTCAAAGTGATTACGGTGATTAGCAG
Organism: Ichthyophis bannanicus; assembly: GCA_033557465.1. NCBI lineage: Eukaryota > Metazoa > Chordata > Amphibia > Gymnophiona > Ichthyophiidae > Ichthyophis > Ichthyophis bannanicus. Next base: position 243,628,180 of record CM066033.1, read on the forward strand.
GTCCGCTAAATGCGTTAATCATGGTGACTGGGCTATTCAGCAGTACATAGCCTGTCTGTGTCAATGAATATTACCTTCTAATGCCGCTAAATGTCCAGATCCTAACCATGCCCCATTGGGGTGTTCCAGGGCATTCCAGGGGCGGTATTCGAGTTTACCGGTCAGAGGCAATATTCATCCACTGGCCGCTTATCTTTAACTGGCTAAAGTTAGACATTTTAAAATTTGGCCTAACTTTAGCTGGTTTAGCTAACTGGGCAGTGGGTGGATATAATTCTGGCTCATATGCTAAAACCCTAACTGCACACACTGGATATTCAAAGCTTGTGGCTAGAGATGATTTCAGAATTTAAGATCCAGGTATTAATTAAAGTGGCCCTTCCTTGTGAACTCTGCTCTTCCTCTTGCTTTCTTCTCTTTATGCCATTTTCTTCTTCTGCAAACTCCAGACTTCAATCTTTTCACCTTGCTGCTCCTTATGCATGGAACAAACTTCTTCTATCTTTAAATCAAGTCTCTTCTCTCCCCCTCTTCAAGTCCATGCTAAAGGCTTACCTCTTTGAGGCTGCATTTGGATCCTAACCCCTTATGCTCCTTGTCTCCTTCCCTATTTAAATCCCCTTGTTTCTCTTGTATTGTTCTCTGTCTTGATTAGATTGTAAGTTCTGCAAGCAGGAACTGTCTTCTTTATATGTTTGTACAGCACTGTGTAAGTCTTATGTTGTTAAGTGCCATTGAGTCATTGTTGAATCATGGTGACCCTCTGGTCCTAAACTCTGTGCGGGCTTCAGTCAGGCGGCTCATTGTTGATAGACTGGCACCCATAGCTGCTGTTATTGTATTGATTCATCTCATTGCTGGCCTTCCTCTTTTGATCTCTCTCTTTGCATGATGTGTCCAGAGTATGAAAGTCAAAGTCTTGTCATCTGAACTTCTAAAGAAAGCTTAGGTTTGATCTCCTCTAATACTGAATGGTTTGTTCTTTGGGCAGTCCATGGTATACACAGTATTCGTCGTCAGCACATTAATTCAAAGGCATCAATTTTCTTCCTGTATATCTTTTTCGCATACTGTAAACGGGGGTGCTTGTTGTGAAAGTTCCACAATCTTGGCAAAGACAGGAATTTACTTGACTTGCAAAGGATTGTGGGTGTTGTAGTTCAATCACGCAAAACTAGCCGTTCAACAAGAATAAAGAATTGTAGTTGCTCGAGTGTAAAGCAGAAAACAGATTTTATTTATGGGGAGTTATTCCCTCGCACAGATATGCTTGGTAACATCAACAGGATAATTTCTTCAGGAATTGTATTGAGGAAACAAAACAAATAAGGCAACTGAATTACTTATGCAACAACTTAGTAAAGACCTTGATGGAACAGAAAAGATCTTTCTTCTAGCCCCTGCTAATAACCTTTCTTAGCAGTGCCGGAATGAATAAATAAACCCAAAAGGAAAATTCTCTTTATCAAAAAACAACTTTCTTCCTTTCACACAGTGAAGAAGTTTTCTTTCCAAAGTCCCACGTGCACTTGTGCCTTGCTCTAATCACAGGTGCTTAACCAGCTGCAGACCATTGCTGGTCTACTCTCCACGTGGCTCCAACTTTCCCCAAAGCTTTCTCTCAAATAAACTTTTCTGGGAAGTTAAAAAAAACAGTACAGTTCCTTTTGGTGTTTGATTCTTAACTGAGGATTACTTTAGAACAGCAGCCTAGAAAGAGAGCAATCCATGCATTCCACTTTCTCATTTGATATTTCCCCTTGCTCTTGAAATATCATAGGATCACTTTCATACACTGGCTCAGAGGAATTCTCTAACTGATCTCTACCAGGATAGAAACTGTTTCCCTGCTGTCTTCCTTGTGCAAAGCTAGGGAACAGATCAGAGTTCATACCTGAGATCACGTTGTCATTAGGTTTCCTCTCTGGGTATTTTGGCCAGTAGGTAGCAAAGCTTCTGTGCCCAGCTCTCCAGTCAGAATCTCTGGACTTTAGGTCTCTTTTCCCATACCTCCTTAAATAGGTATTAGAGCTCCTTCTTTCTGTAGATGCAGCCGTCTCCTTTACAAGTGCTGTCTGAGGGTTCCTGGCTGTATATCTCCAAGCCTCTGGTTTCTTCCAGTCCAATGAAGAATGCTTGCCCCAGGAATCTCTCCCAGCATACGTACTGCCTCGGGCTCCTTTCTTAGACCTCCTGGATGTCTTGCTGTTCTTCCTTCTGTGTTCTCTTTGCTGTCTTTTCTGTTGCTCTCCTCGCTGTCTGTCTGAAGAATTTCTTCTACCTTTAAAGTGCCTAGATGGACACTACCCTAGCACAGTCCAAGTGTTCTGAATCAAGCCCTGCCCTAGGAGATGGGTGATTAGGGATTACATCATTGCTCCTCTGATTAGGCACACGTTTCCCCACTTCAGCTCTCCTAGAGGCTTTCTGTAAACCAGTGCATTCTGGGTCTGGTAGTCTTTTAGGCAAACACTCTGTTTTAGTGCTTTTACCAGCCAGCACAGGTTGCTTATTCAGAGCCAATTCTCCTCTTGTATTATTTCTCCCTGAACTATGATAAGCTTCCTTATCACAATACATATGATGTTAATGGAAATACCATGACTTGAACAAGTCAAATCTTTGTATGGAGAAATACATCTCTGCTCTTGAGAAGTTTGTCTAGGTCCTTAATAGCCATTCTGCCAAGTGCAATGCATCGTCTGATTTTATGACTGCTTGTTGCTTCTTTGATAGTTGATCCAAGTTGGTTCAAATGTACCACTATTTCAATTTCTTTTCCATCAACAATGATCTTATTGATTTTGCCAATTGTCAGGATCTTTGTCTTCTTTACTTTAAGGTGCAGACCCATTTTAAGACTATGTTCCTTGATCTTGAAAAGCAAATGTTTCAGATCATCTTCACTTTCAGATCATCTTCACTGTGGCATCACCAGAATAGCGAAGGTTGTTGATGAGTCTCCCACCAATCTTCATATCTGTGGTCTTCATACAGTCCTGCTTATCTGATAATTTGTTCTGCATATAAATTAAACAGGTAGGGGGGAAGTATGCAGCCTTGTTGTACACCTTTGCTGATTTTAAACCGTTCTGTTTCCCCTTTTTCCGTTCAAACTTCTTGATCAATGTAAAGGTTGTGCAAGAGAATGATCAGGTATTCTGGTATACCCATGCTTCTTAATGTGGCTCAGAGTTTCTCATGGTGTACACAGTCAAAAGCCTTGCTGTAGTCAATAAAACACATATAGATATCCTTTTGATATTCTTTAGTCTTTCGAAAGCTCCATCTCACATCCGCGATGATGTCTCTTGTTCCTTGCCCTGTCCTAAACCCTGCTTGCACTTCAGGTAGTACTCATTCCAGGTATGGTTGTAGTGTCTTGCTGGCATGTGGGATCAGAGAGATTGTGTGATTATTTCCACAGTCAGCTGGATCACCTTTCTTTAGTATTGGTATAACACAGACCTTTTCCAGTCAGTTGGCCATGATGTTGTCTTCTAAATTTCCTGGCAGAGCCTTGTAAATATGGTAAGCCTTGTAGTTCTATATAAATGATTCATAGTAGTAGTAGTAATATATATGTAGTATACTTAAACCGAAAGTGAGACCTATCTGGTTTGTGGTAATTAGTGATTATTCAATAATGGGCATCAAAAAAATACATTATGTATATGTTGCAAGCTAAAATGTTTGCTCTTATATTGTAGTTTGCATGGTATTTTAGTATCTTGGTAGTTTGCAGTGATAAATGGGCCACCAAAATGTGGAGACCATAATACTCCACAGAACACAGTGAAAAGACCGAAATAGTGGAGTACTTAAAATGATGTGTTAGAAAGGAATCTAGAAATCCTGTATGTGAATGACCTACAAAAATAATCTGTAGAAAAAGAAAAGTGAAAACAGGAAAACTCAAATCTTTCTTCTCAACTATAAATACTGTGATTGACTAAAACATGCATTGGAAGCCACTGTGTCATGAAGAAATAAAAGCACTGAAAAAATATGGGAAGCTAATTTCTCTTATTTACAACAAAGTCTCAAAGAATTTGAAAATAAGAATAATTAATGCAATTTATATCTCTATAGTCTCTTTCAGGGGCAATTTCTTCAAATGGGTGAGTTTTGCATATACTATGGCAGTCATGAACCTCACTTCTAAGCCAGGGTATGCATAGTATGAACTCAGTTTCTCAAATTTACTGCTAATGCTTGGTGTAGTACTTCCATCGTGCCAAAGAGATCCTCCTTCTGGAGTTCATAAGATGTTATGTGTATGGCTAATTTATCAAAATATGCTCCTTTATAGGACAATATTAGTCAGCATAGTCAGAAAGAACAAGATGACTTACACCCTGAGGCAGAAGAAATCCTCCCACATTGGTATCTTCTTCCATTGTTCGACTTGTAAATGGAACTGTAGGAGTTAGCCTATGGAAATATGGATTTGCTTTATTTAACAAAGGTAATTACACAAAACTGTGGCTACCTCAAAGGCAAGGTATGAATACTGATCACTTTCAAAGCTTCCAACGCTATTTAGAAATGGAAAGGCCAACCTGGCCGATGGGTTTCACCCAACCTACACGGACGTCTTGAGGGATTCAATGCACTCAGATCATCATGATGTCCAAGTATCAAACATCTCTGGTTACAACTCCATTTCATATAAGTACTAGCAGAGTTTATTTTCTCTTGAGACATTTTGTTTTCGATATTGCATGCTTTCCACAGTTCCATGATAAGAGTATAAAAAATCCCTTTTGAATGATGATAAGTGCATAAATCATCTTAAAACTGTTTTGGCTATGAAGGTTTTTGATCTCAGAAAGAACAAAAGTTTACATCCTAAAGTGAACAGTATTGCTACTTTGCCTTTAAGGGGTTTTTGTTTGTTTGTTTGTTTTTTTGTTTGCTTTTTAGTTAGACAAGCATATTCTTATTGAACATATCAAAGGTCTGAAAACCATTTCCTGTTTAATGAAGATTACCTCATCGACTCCTTCAAACATGACCTGAGGTATGGCATCTTTTTTAAAGACTGTGCAGTCGGAAACTCTCCTGGCAGCAAAACATTCTGGATTTCATCATAAAGCTTTTCTTGTGCATAATAGTTTTGTGAAAGATTGAAGATAACCCACATTAATGCATTTGCTGTCTGATAAAAGAAACATGATTAAAGTACCTTTATGATCATGATTTAAACTTGATGTTGTAAATGAAATCAACTGAGTACAGAATCTCCAATCTCATTCAATACATAAAATACTATAGATGTGAAATGATAGCAAAAATATAAAAACACATAAACAAAGCATGTGTGTTGTGCTCACTAATGCCATTGACGCTCATGATTAGTAAATAGGTCTTGCTGCTAAAAAACGGGATGCATGGCAAATAACATACAAGTATGCAAATATGTGTTAGAATGTGGTAATGAGATAGTGCCTTTTAGTAAACCTAGCCTTCTGGGTGGAGCCCCCAAAACCCTGTGACTGCTAAGAGGTAGATTTATATGGCAAAAGCAAGACATATTTTCACCAAAATTTTTGAAATTCATTGGCAAACCTCTGTGCTAAATAACTAGATCTCTAACTCTTACATAGATTCCAAACAAAATGGTAGAAGTGATTCTATAAACAAAATCATTGACCATATACATAGACATAGTTTAATGAAAATGTCTCAGCATAAGTTTAGTGAAGGGAAGGCTTTGTCTGTCCAATTTATTGGATTTTTTGAAGGTATAAACAAGCATGTGGTTAATGTTGAGCCAGTTGATATCGTTTATTTGGAGTTTAAGAAGACAGCAAAATCCTTCATGAGAGACTCCTCAGGAAATTAACAAATCATGTGATAGGAGGTAGTATCCCATTATGGACTGAAAACTGGTTAAAAGACAGGAAACAGAGAGTAGGCCTAAATGCTCATTTTTTACATGGAATAATCCCAGTAACCGGGTATGGCAGACTAGTTGCTTCCCGCCCCCAATTCCACCCCCCCCCCCCCTTGTCGTTCATCCCTTCACCTTATACAATAAAAGACTCAACACATTTCTGGGATTAAACTGGTCGCAGCTTTATTAACCATATAACAATAACCAAACATTATTCAAAACACATCATAATTACCCCCCCCCCCCTGCAGATCAAGCCCTCACCAGCCATGTCAGTAGCAAGGTGACGCCATCTCCGCTTCCGCCGGGTCCAGGCCCCGGCTATTATCCTCGCCCTCCCTCTTCCGGCTTCGCCATATTATTAGCAAAAACCTGAGGGATAATCCGGGTCGGGGGTACCCCACCCCCGCCCTAAGCATTGCCTCCGGCTCTGGACCCCGGACCTCCGGGATCCCGCCACCCCCACCAGCTGCAACACCCCGTCACCCCCCAAGTCCACAACCACTCCATGAAGGGCGGGTGGGCGGGACGACCGTCGCCTCCATCCCCGTACCGCCGAAAGCCATGCCGCACTCAACCCCTCCAACCCCTGAGGCCCTCCCTCATCCGATTGGCTCCCGCGCCTTCCCCCTGCCCACGGGAGCCAATGGATTTGAAAGGCGCACCCCTGTGCTCCCAACGGCTCCCCACGCCGCCGACGCACCGGGCGCACGCGACAGCTGCCCCCCCAGTTAAAGCCGGCCGTGAGCACAAGGCTCCGCGGCCTTCCCGTAACCGGGTACGGCAGACTAGTCGCTTCCCACCCCCAATTCCCCCCCCCCCTTGTCGTTCATCCCTTCACCTTATACAATAAAAGACTCAACACATTTCTGGGATTAAACTGGTCGCAGCTTTATTAACCATATAACAATAACCAAACAATATTCAAACCACATCATAATTACCCCTCCCCTGCAGATCAAGCCCTCACCAGCCATGTCAGTAGCAAGGTGACGCCATCTCCACTTCCGCCGGGTCCAGGCCCCGGCTATTATCCTCGCCCTCCCTCTTCCGGCTTCGCCATATTATTAGCAAAAACCTGAGGGATAATCCGGGTCGGGGGTACCCCACCCCCGCCCAAAGCATTGCCTCCGGCTCCGGACCCCGGACCTCCGGGATCCCGCCACCGGCTCAGGACAACCTTGACTTGAGCCGCCCCCCCCCAAGGCTAAGCTGCGACCAGTCCTTCTCCCGAGCAGAATACCCTCCAAGGCCTCCTGCCAAACATTCAGGAGCAAGTCCATCCCAACCAGGGATAAATGTACTCCATCCTGTCTGTACAAACCCGCACCGTCCACCTCAGCCCATGAGTGCAAAATTTGGCACCCACCGTTCTCCCCCACCCACCGGCCGAGCTGGCGATTACTTTGCATTAACCCCCTCAACCCCCGCCGCTGAGCTCTGCAGGCCTTGGAATGATATCACACCAAACGATAACCCCACCCTTAAACATTACTAGGAGCTCCCCCAAATCCTTCTGAGCCTACAAGTCCAGGACCCCCAAGTCGTTGCTTCCCAGACGAAGCAATACAATGCCGGGCGCCCACGCATCCGCTCGTGGTGTCGAAGCAAAGGCAAGAGCTGGATCCACGGTAGGCCGCGCTCGCCCAGCCATGTGACAGTCACCAACGAAACCCCCAATCCCATGGCCAGGCCAACTGGCCGTGTTGCTGCTCGCCGACCTGCCCAGTAAACCAACGAATGGCCGATCACCCAACAGCTACACGATCCTGGTCCAACTGCTGTAAAACAAAATTATAACAGTTAGCCACCAGACAGTTGCTATAAGCGCACATAGCTCTGGAACGCCTGCGACTTCCAGTTACCAATCCTCCGTATCTCCCGCTCAGGCAGTCCCACCGCCGCCACACTGGTCGCTGCCCTGATTCAAAAAGAGTGCGGCGCGACCTGCTTTGGTCCTCACCAATCCTCCGCAGGGCCAACCGCACGCCGCCATGAACTGATAGCGTGTCAAAACCCACTAATCTTTATGAAGAAAAAGAGTGCCTGTTCCGCCCGGCCGCACATGCAAATAAAACTTCGGTAAGGCAACCGGGCACGTGGGTGCCCCATCAACCGCCCTCAGGAGTAACCAAGTTCCTTTCCCCTTCGGATCTGTCTTAGATCGCGATAACCGCATACGAACCCCACTCTCAGCCAACATCACCTGCCGCAATTGCAAGCCCTGGCACCCCGCCGACCGACCCGACTCCGCTACCAACTCCATGGCTTCATACGGGACGTAACAACCCGCTGCAAGGACTGGCACAACCGCACCAGCAATTAACCACACCAGCCATGCATGGGTAGTGGGACGTCGCCCATCACCCCGCGAGGGAACTGACCGCTCCCACCCTTGCATCAGCCCGCGCGTTAAAAATCCCCCACCAGCCACCCCCCACCCCACTGCCTTCGAGAAAAAGGAGAACCCCGCCAAATGTATATGCACTGCGGTCCGCGATAATCCTGCCGCCTTAGCTGACAGGACATACTGATCCAACAGCTGCTCGGACACCGGACCCCACCACCATCCCCAGTCTGCGAAGAAGTGCACCCCACCACTGCAGCCGCGTTGATACGCAGTCCACATTGCCGCTGACACCGAACCCTTCAGCAACTCCATCATCTACTGAGGCAAATCTGTCATAAGTGCTCTGGGACTGATGCCACCACATCCTCCGTCGCCGGCACCAATGCCCGAAACAGCTCCCACTCAAAACGGGAAAGAGCATCAGCAATTCTGCTAGTACTCCCGGGAATATGTCGAACTCGCAGCACCACCACATTCAACCGCAAGCAAGCCAAGACCACCCTAAGCATCAAATTGGCCACCTGCGGGCAGCGTGGAGCATAATTAATTACCACACTGACCACTGCTGCATTAGCACACCACCAAACGACTTTGCGACTCTGAAGCCTGTCCGGCCACACAGCCAGAACCACAAGCCTCAGGAACAATTCCAAAAATGATGTTACTGGTGAGCCCCGCCTCGCGCAACGCTCACACCACGATCCCCCAAAGCACACCCCCAGACCCAAGCCCCCCAGCGGCCTCCGTAAACAAGTGCAACTCCAAGTGGAAATCTCCGACTCCCGCCAAACCGTGGTACCATTGAAGTCCTGCAAAACCCGACCCAAACCTGTAAATCTGCCCGCATACCCTGCGAGACCCTACTCCGGTGATGAGGCTTAGCAACCCCCACCATGGCCCCTGCAGAGACGCAAAAACACCCTTCCCAGCGGTATAACCCGACACACAAAATTAAGAGAGCCTATCCACGCATGCATCTCACGGAGCATCAATGTAGTGGAAGCCAACAAATTTGCGACTAACACCCGGAGCTTCACCACCTTGTCCACTGGCAGTCGAGCCACCATGACCACCGTATCCAGCTCTTCCCCCAAAAAGGTAAGACTGGGCACAGGGCCTTCAGTTTTTTCTGCCGCCCATGGGACACCCCAATCCAGTGCCAACTATACAAAACCCACCAGTAACGCCTTACACCGTCCTGACCGAGCTACCCCTACAAACGAGAAGTCAGCCAGGTAGTGCACTACGCTCGCACAGCCTACCACCTTCCCGAACACCCCAGTGCATGAACGTGCTAAACTGTTCAAAATAGGCACAGGATACCGAACAACCCATAGGCATGCATTTACCAAAATAATACTTGTCCTCAAAGCAAAACCCCAACAAATGAACGATGACAGGTGTACCGGCAACAAATAACCACCTTGGTCATTAAGAACTTCATGCCGCAGGGCCTCACCAGCTCCAGGGCCTCAGCAAAAGAAGCGTAGTGCACAGTACACCATTCCCTCGGGATGTGGTTGGGAAGGACAAATTATGCATGAACTGGTATTTACCAGGCTCCTTTTTCAGTATTATTCCCAATGAAGATAACTACCGTACCCACCACGGGAATCTGAAAATCCCCCCTGAAACCCTTCTACCAAAACCACCCTAGCCCTGCGCCTGGGATACTTCTTTAAACACGTCTGAAGCACTTCAATCCCGATGGGAATTGAAGCTAAACCCACGAAGCCCCTACCACTGGGCAGCCGGCATACTGGAACCGGCCATTCCTTTCTTAACACACTTGAGTGCAGAATGCCCACCGTAGCAGACGGAACAAGCGTGCCCGGACTTGCAATCCGGAAAGGGGCATGAAGACTTGTTGAATCGCCAACACACATCCCCTGTGCCCCCCCCCCGGTTGCCCTCTGCCCTGTCGGGAGCCCGTTCGCACGAAAGGGCCACTCTGCACCAACCGACGGGACCATTCCTCCTTTCGCACCACTAGCCACTCCGCCGCTCGGCCGTACTGCCATCTGTGTTAACCATAGATTAATATCCTGTGCCCCCCGGGACAAAAGCTGATTTTCCCCCATCTATCGCGGAACTTTCCATCATATTTGAGGCATGCCCAACCTTCATGCAACCGAGACGCCTCTAAGATGGAGTCCATATATGCCAACAGCATCCCATACTGCTCCGGATGCTGCTGACCCCACACACAAGTGAGACACAAAAAAGGCCCGAGACCAAGTAACTACATTCCTAGCCACCTTCCGAACCCGAGAAAGCTGCCAACGAAGACTGCACCGCACTCTGGCCCCGTTCACCACGCCCGCTCCCCTCCGACGTAGACGAACGCGACGACGAAGCAGTGAACGACGTGGACGAGGAAGCAGACCTACAACGCCGTCAACAAGAATGCTTACAATTTCTTTTCACCTTCTTGTCCACCCCCTCAGCTGCCCCCAATCCATCCCCCACCTCTGCACCGTGGTCTGAAGCCAACTCACCTGCCACACCTCTCACCATCCCCGCATTCATAGTGGTCTCGGGTTGAACCGTCGTAGGCCCTGCATTCGATTCTTCCACCACGGCCGTGCTCTCCCGCACTCGCTCCTGTTGCCTCGGACTGCTCATCCCAGGACCCCCTACATACTGCCAGCCAGGTGGTACCTGAGGAGAGAAGACACCCAAAGGCGAAGAGGCACCTGCCACAGACCTAGGCGGCTGCCACACCCCCAACCACTCCGCCCGAGGAGAGCCTTGCCCGCCCCCCCGCCAATGCTCCCACACCGGCGGGTACCCACTGCCCAGCAGTCCGTGTGAGCTAGCCTCACCCGCTAACCCCGCACCCTCTCCCCAAGCCATCCACCCTGCCTCACCCTGTTCCCTTTCAGCAGGAACAAGTCCCAAACTCATGCACCCCTCAGAACCTCGGTCCACCCACCGTCCCACATTACCCCTTACCAACCCCCCACCCCATAGCACGGGACAACAAGGGTCCACCTGTCCCGCCGCACTAGGGTCACCCCCACTAACCCCCACCGAACTTGAGGTGCACTAATCCTCCACCTACTGTCGACTCCGGCACCTCTGCCTGTGCCCCTGTAACCAGACCGTCAACCGCATGGCCTGCTGCTCCCCATTGCGCCCGCCCTCAGGATCCTGGGCCCCCCCGCCCCTCTGCCCCCTCTGAGAAGACACTGGGGCTGCTCCCCAACTCCAACCCCCCTCCTAGCCCCCCCACCCCTTCTTGCCCCTGTTCCCTGTCTTGCTCCCCCCCCTCACCCCTATGTGGCCGCATGCTACATAGACCGCCATCTCCCTTCAGCTCCCCCCCTTAATTTAGTTCAAATAGAGACGGGTGCCCCTTTGGTTTTAATTAGGATGATCAGGCAAGACGTGTGCAGTCAAACCGCATGACGGAGAGCCACACTTGCCTGCTGCTTCCTACGCCCACTGCCGCGTGTACGGAGCCCTTCCCAGCCACCGCACTGTGCACCGATGCTGCCAGCGAAGAGAGCAAGAGAACCGCAGAAGTCTTCGTTACCTCTAAAGAAGTCATGCCTGCTACCCGCAGCCCGAAGAGACCCAAAACAGACTGCCATGAGCATGGAGCCCGTCACTGCAACAGCTCTTCGCGCCGTTCCCAACTGCCTGCCACGACCTCCCTCACCCGCACTGAGCCGGCCAGGAGCATGTCGACTGCAGCCGCACCCCGCACTGGTCCTCAACTGCCCGTCCCGACGTCCTTCTCTGCGCGGAGCTGCCGGCCCAGGAATCGGAGCTCACACGACCGTCGCCTCCAACCCCGTACCGCCGAAAGCCACGCCGCACTCAACCCCTCCAACCCCCGAGGCCCTCCCTCATCCGATTGGCTCCCGCGCCTTCCCCCTGCCCACGGGAGCCAATGGATTTGAAAGGCGCACCCCTGTGCTCCCAACGGCTCCCCACGCTGCCGACGCACCGGGCGCACGCGACAGCTGCCCCCCCGGTTAAAGCCGGCCGCGAGCACAAGGCTCCGCGGCCTTCCCGTAGTAGAATTCCCCAAAGATGTTGGACTGTTTAACATATTCATAAATGAGCTAGAAAAAGGAACAATAAGTACGATTATCAAATGTGTGAATGAAAAAATCATTTAAAGTTATTAAAATTGCAGAGGATTGTGAAGAATTGCAGAAAGCTAATGTGACACTAGGCAAATGGACATCTAAATGGCAGTCGAAAGTTTAAGGTGGACAAGTAGAAATTGGCAAACATAGGTGGTCATTTTGGAAGCCCTATTCATGCTTTTGATGTCCGCAAAGGGCATATAGATGTCCCCAGAGCCATTTTAGAATCAGGTTCTGGGAATGTCCACCTCTGAATGGAGGCATAGTGGAGGCATGACTGGGGAATTCCAGGAACCTGAATGACTATGTCAGAAATAAAATAATCATGCCAAGACAGTGTAGAAATCATTCTGATGTTTTTTGTTACGTTTGTGGTTCATTGGCTACTGTGTCTCAACGTCATACCATAATGTCAGATCTTTGCAAAATGTACAAGTTATATTTTGGATGTCCACTGGGTGACCAGGATAAGCCATGGGTGCCTCACATCATTTGCACTGCCTGTGCAAATGGACTATGTTGGTTAAATGCAAAGACTCTTCATTTGTGAGAGCTCTCTCTAAGGCAGAGTCAGCTGCTTCAGGCTTCTCACTATCTGCTGTTTTTTGTGACATAATAGAGTGTGAATGATGGCTGACATCAGGATAGGGATCAATTTCACAATCACTTACTGTAAGAAACACTCACATTGCAAACTCTAGGAAATGTTTATGAGCCACTACTACTCTTTATCATTTCTATAGCACCACTAGGTAAAGACAGTCCATGCTCAACAGAGCTTACAATCTATATAATCATGCAAACAGACCAAACAGGGATTTATTTAGAGAAAACGATTGAAACATCTGTGTATTAAACAGGAGAAATTCCTGTTGTAAATGCAATTGTATATTGCGCAATCATGCAGTTTATAAATTTGGGTAAACTTACTGTTTCAATGCCTCCAATCTGAAGTTCAGAAAAAATGCCAGTTAATTCTTTTTTGCTTAGTTGGCTCTCTTCAGAAATTTTACCTAGTATATCTCCTTTTGTACTGTTTGAAATGTCTTCATGTCTTTCGTTGATAAATCGCTTTGCTGTCAGACAGAAGAAATGTGACTTTTGAGAAAATGGCATGTATTTAATTATTTTTTTTAAATCATAGATAACAATAAAAATAGCTATTGAAACAATACGCCATAAGAAAAGGAACTACACAGATATATGGTATAAAAAAAGCAAACATAAAAAATGCAAAAAGACAGTACTGCACCTCAAATCACCAAATGAAAGGCCAGTACAGAAAATGGGAAATAAATCAAAGAGGGAAAAATTAAGGAGCAAAAATCCCAAACATACCTAAAACTTCATAAATATATGCCTACAGGATGTCACTACAAATATTTACAGCTGGTTTTCATGAGCCTGAATTAGGCCAAGGAGATGAGCTGATTTGAAAAATACATTTTTGTTTCTTTATTTATTTATTTATTTATTTAACATTTTTATATACCGCACTATTTATTATCAGCGCGGTTTACATAGAACTACAAAACATCAGATAAGATAAGATACATATATCTGTTTTTACATGGAACAGGAAGAAAAACTTGGAAAACAGGGGTAATTGTAACAAAGGATAATAGAAATTGAACTATATACATATGATAGTATCAAACATTTCCTAGGATACGAAAGGAAAAATCTCATCCATAGGGCCAATATCCTGGAGTGTAATTGTATAAATGTTATTCTCACATTTTGTGTCTTAATGGAAATATCTAGGTTGGAAAACTTGAAATCTGTAATCATAAAATAAAGCCAACTGATCAGTAACACCCCTCCGAGCCCACTTTAAAAACTTTATCTGAGAGCAATGTGAAAGAGGCCAACAGCACAGCCCTTCTGGAAGGCTCTTAAACAGAGGTCCCCAACAATGTAGTCACATTAATGGAATCAAAATTATCCATTTCCCCATTACCCACCATTACAAGTCCAACCAGTCCTGGAACATAATAAGTTCTAAACACAATGGAAAGGAATTTGAGTCTAAATATAGAACTTCCAAAAAATTATTTGATATTTCAAATGATGAGATTAAGTTATAATAACAAAAATTGTAGAATCTCATTTTCGAGCTTCTCCAGCTTATTCTCGAGATCTACATTGACTTTCATTAAAGCTTGGATATCAGATTCCAGTTTGTCAAGTTTTTTACCTTGCACCTGGATTTTCACAGAAATGCTTCCCTTTCCATGCACAGGGCCAAAGAGGCAGGCAGTGCTCTGGAGTCTCAATGCATGGATTAGACAATTGTGCAAATAAGTAGATTTTGGATTTGTTAGGAACTTGTCAGAATTCTGGACTGGGCATTAATTAAAAATACTATCTTGGAAGACCAGATCAGATGTATTCCCTGCTTTAAAAAATGTGGAAGGAAGACCAAGCTACAGCCAGCATGGCTTAAAGGTGAGGTCAAAGAGACTGTTACTGCTAAAAGATAATCAAAACACCCATGAGGGAGTCAGTCAGAGGCGTAGCGTGGGGGGTGCAGGGGGGGCCGGCCGCACCGGGCGCAACATGGGGGGGGGGCGCCAGGGCCGGATTTACCTATACGCCATGTACGCCATGGCGTAGGGCCCACAGCTGCAAAGGGCCCACAAAAATGGAACAAGTTAGGCTTTTTTAAAAAAATAAAATAAAAAAAAAACCTGCTGGCTGCCGCCGCGGGGCCCCCTCTGCAGCCGCGGCAGCATGGACTGACCCGCGGGAGCCCCCTCTGCAAGCTTGATCCCTCCCTCCGTGCCTCCGTGCTTCCCTCCATGCAGGCTGTGAGAGGCGCGAAGGCAGACTGTCTCCTTCGCGTCTCTGTTAAGCCCGCAGGGGCTGATGGGAATCCCCCTGCGGGCTTAACAGAGGAGCGAAGGAGACAGTCTGCCTTCGCGCCTCTCACAGCCTGCACGGAGGGAGGCACGGAGGCACGGAGGGAGGGATCAAGCTTGCAGAGGGGGCCCCCGCGGGTCAGTCCATGCTGCCGCGGTAGCAGAGGGGGCCCCGCAGCGGCAGCCAGCAGGTTTTTTTTAATTAAATTTTACTTTAGGCAGGGGGAGGGGGGAGGACTGGTAATGGGCTATTGGGGGGGCTGGGGCTGGGACTGGAAATGGGTTGGGGGATTAAGGCTGGAGGTGGGCTGATGAGGTTAGGACTGGTAATGGGCTGTGGGCTGTTGGGGGGGTTAGAACTGGTAATGGGCTTTGGGGGGGTTAAGACTGGTAATGGGCTGTGGGCTGATGGGGGCTGTCTGGTAATGGGCTATGGGGGACTAGGACTGGAAATGGGCTGGGGGGGTTAAGACTGGAGGTGGGCTGATGGGGTTAGGACTGGTAATGGGCTGTTGGGGGGGGTTAGAACTGGTAATGGGCTTTGGGGGGGTTTAGACTGGTAATGGGCTGTGGGCTGATGGGGGCTGTCTGGTAATGGGCTATGGGGGGGCTAGGACTGGAAATGGGCTGGGGGGGGTTAAGACTGGAGGTGGGCTGATGGGATTAGGACTGGTAATGGGCTGTGGGCTGATGGGGGGGTAGGACTGGCAATGGGCTATGGGGGGCTGACTGGAAATGGGTTGATGGGGTTAGGACTGGAAGTGGGCTGATGGGGGGTTAGGACTGGTAATGGGTTATAGGGGGGGCTTAAACTGAAAATGGGGTGATGGGGGGTTAGGACTGTAAGTGGGTTGATGGGGGGGCTAGGACTGGTTTTGGGTTGGGGGGTTGCTAGGACTGGAAATGGGCTGATGGGTGGCTAGGACTGGAAATGGGCTGATGCAGGGACTAGAAGGGAATGGATGCTGGGTGAGGCTGGAACTAGAAGGGAGCTGATGTTGGGGGAGGATTAGAATGGGATGGGGCTGGAAGAGTAAAATGGAGAAGGGAAAAATATTTTGTGTGGGAGGGATAAAAAATCTACAATTGGCCATTTATTGGGAGAGTAAGTGGGGATTGAGGATGGAGGGGTAAAATTTGAGTGGATGAAATGGGAATGAGGAAAGAGCAAAAGGAGAAAGATTAGTATGTTAAAGCAGATGTAGAGAGAGAATGGAAAAAAACTAGAAGAGAGAAGAAAGGACAAATGGACAGCAGACGATGGAGAGTTAGCAGAAGACACGAAGAAACCAGAAGAAAGTGGCTGGAGCAATTGCAGCTGAAAAAAATGCACAAAAGGTAGAAAAATATCTCTTTATTTTGAATTTATTAATTGGAATATGTCAGCTCTGGTAAATGTGCATCATTAACGTCTGCGCTTTGTTTAGTACAAGAGCAAATTAATGTATAGTTTTATTTCTACAGTGTTGTACATTCCAAGTTTGGCTTTTGGGATTCCCAGTTTAATTATTGTCTTCCTGTTTCTAAAATGTGATTACTTGTTTGGTGATGGTCTATGTTCTGCATGTGTAACTGAGCTGAGGTGTTCTGTTTATATAATTCCTATTTGACATTGCCACTTGTTCTCTTTCCCCAGTAGGTCATGTATTGTTGTTCTCTTAAATGTATTGGTTTAATATTTGCAGTGTTGCCTTTTGATTGGTAGAGTATGGTGCTTTGTGAGTCCTGGTAGTGCTGTTAGGATACGGCGGGTTTGCTATGGGTTCTAAATGGGCAGTGTTTGTAGTAGTTCCTAATGTGTCTGGCAGTTGGCACTGGATTATAGTAATGTAGAAATCTTTTATTCTTTCTTTATCCATACACTCATTAAGAGGCACGTTTACTAAAAGTTAGTATATGGTAACATTATGCAAATATTTATGCAAATGAGGCCCCTTATGCAAATGAGGCCCCCCCTTGGGCCGCCCCTGCTGGGGGCCCACAATTTTTGTTGGCGTAGGGCCTCACTCAAGGTAAATCCGGCCCTGGGGGGCGCGCTCGCACTCGCAGCTCTCTGCAGTGCTGGCTGTGCGAATCCGATCCGAGCCGCCGGGTCGCCGCCCACTGTGGAGGGGGGGGTGCCAGGTGTGCGGTGCGGTGGGTGCGAAGAGAGAGCAAGGGACTATCTGGGGGAGGGACAGTGCAGCGCTGATCGCGGGAGAGAACCACACCAGACCAGGGGGGCGCAAATTACTTGCCTTGCCCCGGGTGCTGACAACTCACGCTACGCCACTGGAGTCAGTTGGACCATTAAATGACGGAGGGGTAAAAGGTGTACTGAGAGAGGACAAGACCATAGTAGAGAGACTGAATTAACTTTTTGCTTCAGTTTTTACTGAAAAAAATGCAAGAAACCTGTCCATACCAGAAATTATATTTAAAGATGATGTATCAGAGGAATTGAAACAAATCTCAATAAACTGGGAAGATATAATACAGCTAACTGATAAACTAAAGAACAACAAATCACCTGGACTGGATGACATACATCCCAGAGTGAAAGAACTGAAATATGAGATTGTAGAACTACCATTAGTAATCTGTGATGCATCGTTAAAATTATCTGTAGTACCTGATGATTGGAGATTGTCCAGTGTAAAGCTAATTTTTAAAAAGGATTCCAGGAGTGATGAAAAAAACTACACACCTGTGAGCCTGACATCAATACAAGGCAAAATGGTAGAAACCATTATAAAAAAAACAAAATTGTTGGACATGCCAGATAGTCAAGTTTTAATGGCAGAAAACCAACATGGATTTAACCAAGGAAATTTTTGTCTCACCAATTTCTTTGAAGGTGTGAATAAACAGGTAGGTAAAGGAGAGCCAGTTGATATAGTGTTTTTCAATTTTCAGAAAGTCTTTGATAAAGTCCCTCATGAGAGACTCGAGGAAATTTAAAAAACCATGGGATAGGAGGGAAGGGATCTGTAATGGGCCCACCGCTTTTCAATATATTTATAAATGACCTGGAAATGGGAATAACTAGTGAGGTGATCAAATTATCAGATGCCATCAAATTATTCAAAGTTCTTAAAATACAAGAATATTGTGAAAAATTGCAAGAGAACCTTGATAAACTGAAAGACTGAGCATTCAAATGGCATATTACATTTAATGTGGTGAGTGCAAAGTCATGCACATAGAGAAAGAACAATCCAAACTACAGTTAAACGATGCAAGGTTCAACATTAGGAAACACCACCCAGGAAAAGAATTTAGGCGTCATCATGGATAATACATTGAAACCCTCTGCCCAGTGTGCAGCGGCGATCAAGAAAGCAAATAAAATGCTAGGAATCATAAAGAAAGTAATGGATAATTAAACAAAGGAGATTATAAGGCCTTTGTAATGTGTCATGGTGCGACCACTCCTTGAATACTGTATGCAATTCTAGTCACCATATCTTAAAAAGGATATAGCAGAAATAGAAAAAGTACAGAGAAGGGCAACAAAAATGGTAAAGGGGATGGAAGGATATCCCAACAAGGAAAGTCTTAAAAGGTTAAGGCTCTTCAACTTGGAAAAGAGACAGCTGAGGGGAGATATGAATAGAGGTCTATAAAATAACGAATGGAGTACAACAGGTAAATGTAGATTGTTTACTCCTTCACAAAGTAAAAAGACTAGGAGAAACACAATGGAGTTTTTCATTCAACATGTAATCAAACTGCAAATTCCTAACAGGGGCTATACATTTCAAGCAAAGGTAAGAGTTTGTAGCTTTTTAAATTACTAGCTCTCTGTCTGGGAGCTCTTAAAAGGGTTTTGGTACATTTAAAAAAAAAAAAGTTACATTCTTTTTGGTGCTTTAGTTTAAAAGGGTAAATATTTTGTTTAGTGGGGTAGGTTTAATACTAGAAGACCCAAAAGGCATTTTACCTAGAAACCCCAAAGTGCATCAATTGACGCATTATCACGATGACTGCATTTAGCATGAAATGCAGATGTGAATTAATTTGAAGTTACTTATTAAATACATGCAGCATGTGACGTCATTACATGACGTCATTGTGTGTTTATTGTTTTGTAATGTTGGAGTAAAACTGTAAACAGTGATTGATTTAAAACCAAAATTTACTCTGTTACACAGGTATGTACAATGTCGTGACTTTGAACACGCCCTAGAACAGGCCGACACTCCAGAACTTTTAGCATATTGCTTCCTCCCTGAAATTTTATTCATTTTTTTTCTATGATTCTATTTGCAGAATGCCGAGACCTCGTAAGAAGTCAGCAGTGCCTAGATGTGCTGGTGCAAAATCAGATTCAAATGTTGACCTACATGTTACAGGTTGTGCAGGTATACATGCTTATCCTGTTCGTTCGTTAACTGACATGGACTTTGCAGTTACTTTTGAATTTGCAGTTACTTTTACATTTAGTTAACACTGTTTTTATGTTAGTTGTTGTATGAAACTTGTAAAAACCACTCAATTTTCTTGGTTGCATCAATTGCCGTACTTTGGGGCTTCTAGGCATACAGTCATTTTCCCGCTAGGTGGCACATCTGTCATTAATTTTTGATGCACATATTTGAACATCTTGACCTCGCTAACAAAGTCATGGAACATAACTGACATGGTTCTAGCAGTGGCACTGGTATACAACTTCGAAGATGCATTTGCGTCAATTGACATACTTTGGGGCTTCTAGGTATAAATTCATTTTCCCGCTAGGTGGCACATCTGTCATTAATTTTTGATGCATATATTTGAAAAACTCGACCTCACTAACAAAGTCATGGAACATAACTGACATGCTTCTAGCAGTGGCGCTGGTATGCAACTTTGAAAATGCATTTGCATCAATTGACACACTTTGGGGCTTCTAGTGTTAAAACTCTGCTTTAGTATCTTTCTTCAGCTCTTTGAAGCTACTGACACCTCATCAGGTGTTAGTTCCCTCCCTACCCCCCCAACTCCCACCAACCCATAGTGAGCAGTCTTGTTTTATAGGGCATCTCCCCAATTAACTATACACAGGGACTTAGATCAGCACATTTTGAACACACTTAAAGAGATTTAACTGTTTTTTCTCTGAAAGGACAGCTGGGAAAATGGCTGGTAGATCTCTTTGTTTTGCTTTAACAGATACCTACTGTAAGCTCCAAGAACTGAACAATGGCTGGGAAAAATCATATCGCTAAAGCTGTTGTCCCCGTTACTACTTCTGCCTCTGTCAAGACAGAGGTCCCAATGCCAGTTGCAGGACTGATTCCATGTGCAGGATGCCTGCATGCTGAAGCTCTCAGGAAACAAGTGGAGGAACTCAGAGAGGAGATGGCGAGCCTGAGGAGCATTCAAGACAGTGAGAAGTACATTGATGAGATGCTTCTTGCAACATCCCAGATCTCCAGCAAAGGAGAAAATGGGTGCCTACAGAATGATGGAGGTTGGACACAAGTCACCAGGGCCTGCAGAATCACCAATCCAACTTCTCAAACTCTTGAACTGAAGAACCATTATGTAGCCCTGGAAGTGGAGGAGGTGAAAGCATCCCTGGAAAGGGAAGAAGGAGAGCTCAAGTGCCCCAAAGTTGCAGAATCAGTGACCACAAGGAAGCAAAGGGTAGTGGTGGTTGGTGACTCTCTTCTGAGGGGTATTGAGGCATCCATCTGCCAACCAGACTTGATGTCCAGAGAGGTATGCTGTCTGCCAGGTGCCAAAATCCGAGATGTTATGGAGAGTTTGCTGAGACTCATCAAGCCCACTGACTTTTACCCACTGTTGCTAACCATGTTGTCACAAATGATACTGCCAGGTATCCCGCTGAGCATATCAAAAGTGACTTCATGGCTCTGGGACAGAGGGTGAAGCAGATAGGGGCACAGGTGGTGTTCTCTTCAATCCTCCCTGTTGAAGGTAAAGGCCAAGGCAGAGAAGCTCGCATCCTGGAGATGAATACATGGCTGTGTGGATGGTGTCATCTAGAGCATTTTGGTTTCCTGGACCATGGGATGCTGTTACCAGGGTTGCAGAGCAGAGATGGTGCTCACCTGTCTGAGAAAGGTCAACGTATGTTCAGTAGCAGACTGGCTAATTTACTGAAGAAGGATTTAAACTAGATTTATTGGGGATGGGTGAAGAAAGCCCTCAGGTAAGTGAAAGCCCCCAGGTAAGTGAAACATTAAATACCTTTATGGAAATTGGTAAAAGGGGCAACATATGGAAAGAGGTGTGTATAAATGCCCATAGCATGGGAAATAAAATCCCAGATGTTGAAGCTTTAATGGGAGAGGATGACTTGGATTTAGTGGCAGTTACAGAACATGATTCACAGAAAACCATGACTGGGATGTATCTATACCAGGCAATACTTTATTCAGAAAGAACAGGGCAGGAAGAAGGGGAGGAGGAGTGGATCTATAAATAAAAAAATAATATTAAAGCTTTGGAACTACAGAGCTTAAAAGGGAGAGAGGAGGCACTGTGGGTTAAACTAAAAAGAGGGAAAGAAAAATCTGTTTGCATTGGCGTGATATACAGACCTCCCTTACAGAAGGAAAAGGTGGATGGAGAGTTAATTGAAGACATATGCAGCATTGCTAGGAAAGGGGAAGTGCTACTGATAGGGGATTTCAATATGCCAGATGTTGATTGGCACATTCCGGCTGTAGTATCATTTAGAAGGAGATCCTGGATTCTCTAGAGGAAGAACTATTCAGGCAATTGGTAACAGAACCCACACGTGAAGGGGCCATACTGGACTTGGTGCTTACCAATTGTGAAAGTGTTTCTGATGTTATAGTGGGAGATCATTTTGCATCCAGTGTTCACTAGATGGTATGGTTCAGTATTAGGACTAGGGCTGTTAGAATCCATTCAAAAGGAAGGGTCTTAGACTTTAGGAAAACTAACTTTGCCAAGAGAGGTCAATACCTCAGGGAGTCATTAGCGGGATGGGAACAGCTGGGGGATGTAGGAAAACAGTGGGCAAAACTGAAAGGGGACATTTTAAGGGCAACCAACCTCTTTGTTAAAATTTTAAATAAAGTAAAAGGAAAAGGAGACCACTATGGTTTTCAAAAAAGTAGCTGAAAAGGTGAAAAAAAGATGGAGTTCTTCATGAAATACAAGAGATCACAGAGAGAGGAAGTCAGGCATCTATATTTGGAAAAACCTAGAGAAGCTAGCAAAGTAGTCAAGAAAGCAAAGATTCAAAAAGAGGAGGAAATAGCTAATGCAATAAAATGGGGGAATAAGACATTTTTCTGATATGTTAGTGAGAAGAGGAAGGGCAAAAGTGGTATTGTCAGACTCAAGGGTGAAGGGGAGGAATATGTAGAAGCTGATCAGGATAAAGCAGAATTCCTTAACAAATATTTCTGTTCTGTGTTCACAGATGAAGAACCAGGAGCAGGACCTCAGAAAACACCAATAAACAGGAACAGAAGTGAGGGGCATCTTGAAGAATTTTCAGAAGACTGTATTCATGAGAAACTAGCTAAACTTAAAGTAAACAAAGCAATGGGACCAGATGGTATACACCCTAGAATACTGAGGGAACTTAGGGACGTTTTAGCAGCTCCACTGACTGACCTTTTCAATGCCTCATTGGTATCAGGAGTGGTGCCAAAGGACTGGAGAGAGGCTCATGTGGTCCCTTTACACTAAAGCGGAAGTAAGGATGTGGTTGAAAACTATAGGCCGGTTAGTGTAACTTCGGTGGTGAGTAAATTATTGGAAACACTGTTGAAAGAGAAAATAGTGAGGTTTCTGGAGTCCAGCAGATTACAGAACCTGAGGCAGCATGGATTCACTATTTATTTATTTATTTATCTATTTCTTCTATACCGCCCCTTCCAGAGATCAGGGGCGGTTTACATGGAACAATTGTATACATTCGTATAACATTACATAGAACAAGAACTTTTTAACTTTTTACATATAACTTTTTAACTTTTTACATAAAACAGAACAGTAAGTTGTTAAAACTATTTACAGGGTGTATGCTTTTGTATACTACTGGATTTACAGGGGAATGTCAGCGAGCTGACATTGCTATTTATAGATGTTATTTACAAAAAGGTTAGGATATATGATTTAGTATTCAAGTGTGTGTGTGTGAGTGTGTGTGTATGTGTGTGTGTGTGTGTGTGTGTGTGTGTGGGTGTGTGTGTGTGTGTGTGGGTGTGTGTGTGTGTGATGGAATTTATTTCCATTTTTTTGCCAGACAAATCTGATTGATTTCTTTGACTGAGTTAACAGGGAGTTTTATTTTATTTATTTATTTTATTTAGACAGTTTTGTAGACTGCCTTATCCTTCAATCAAAGCGGTCACAACACAATTGGGGGATACATTTAACATGCGGGGATATGAGACACATACATTAATACTTACAGAGAACATGGGCAGTAGAGGGTTAAGTGGCTTGCCCAAGACCACAAGGAGCATCTGTGGGACTAGAAACCCCAGTCCTTCCGGCCCAAGGTTGCTGTCCTCTAGTGGGATTTGAACCCCCAACCTTCCAGCCTGAAGTACCTTGCCCCAACCACTAGGCTACTCCTACCTCCACTGAGGGACTGAGGGATGCCCAAATGAGGTGTATTTAGATTTCAGTAAAGCCTTTGACACCATTCCTCACAGGTGTCTTATAAGCAAACCAAGCACCCTAAAGTTACTGCTTGGGTTGGAAATTGGTTGAATCGGAGGCGACAAAGGGTACAGGTAAATGGAGTTCACTCTGAAGAGAAGGAGGTTACCAGTGGTATGCCCAAGGGATCTGTTCTTGATCCAATTCTTTTCAACATCTTTGTTAGTGATATAGCGGAAGGGCTGTCAGGTAAGGTTTGCCTCTTTGCGGATGATACCAAAATCTGCAATAGAGTAGACACCCAGGAAGGTGTAGATAACATGAGGAGGGATCTAGCTAATCTTGAAGAATGGTCTAGAATTTGGCAGCTGAGATGTAATGTTAAAAAATGCAAGGTCATGCATTTGCACTGCAACAATACAAGGGAGCAATATAGTTTAGGAGGTGAAGTACTTTTGTCCACTAAAGAAGAGTGGGACCTAGGAGTGATTGTGTGTGATGATCTTAAAGTAGCTAAACAGGTAGAAAAGGCAAGAGCAGAAGAGGAATGGCCAGCAGAAGAAAGGAGGTGATAGTGCATCTGTATAAGTCTTTGGTGCGACCTCATTTGGATTATTGTGTGGAATTCTGGAGACCGCACCTTCAAAAGCAATGGACAGCAATGGACCTGACACAAATCATACAAGAACCAACACATGAAAAAGGAAACATACTTGACCTCATATTTCTAAACTCCCAAACCGTCTCCTCATACAGAAAACCAACAATCTCACCAGTACCATGGTCAGACCACTACATTATCAACATATCCCACACCTATCAACTCAAAAATAACAGAGAAAACAAACACCACGCAAGAAGATTCAAAGCATTTAACAAGGAAGACTTCCTAACAAAAACCCTGCCTAACTTACACACAGACTCCAACAACCTTGATGTCCTGATCCACAACTGGAATACCACAATCTCCTCAGCAGCCAGCACAAATAGAAACAGCACCAATACCAGACCCATCTCCTCAAAAGCCCGATGGTTCACCCCCAGCCTCCGAAAACTGAAAACCAGACTTAGAAGAACCGAAAGGAAATGGAGAAAAACCAAAAGCGACAGAGACAAAGCAAAATACCTCCACAAACTCAATACATAACATTCAGAAACTGACAACGCCAAAAAAACCTACCACACCAAAATCATCGCAACAGCCATAAACAAACCTCGAGAGCTCTTCCAAATTGTCAAAAATCTAACAAAAGCACCCAGTAACTCCGACCAGCTGCCAGACAACCCCCCTGATCTTCTAGCCTGACAATACAAACAGCTGCAGCAACCACAAAACCCACATCACTATGCTGAAACTACCACCAAGACAACTTCATACACCACCCCGATCAGAGACTGGAATACATTCGACACAACCTCAAAAGAAGAAATATCCTCCACCATCTCCTGCTTGAACACCACCACCTCCCCGCTGGATCCTTGCCCTGCCGACTGGATTAAGAAAACCAAAGAAGACCTCAGTGCACCACTAATCCACATCGTAAATGAATCCTTTAAACAAGGACACATGTCAGACGCCCTCAAGACCACAATCATCTTACCAACCCTAAAAAAGCACAACCTAGATCCCCTAGACCCCACCTCCTACAGAGCAGTAGCAAGCCTCCCGCTCACCGCAAAGATAATTGAGAAGATAGTCCAACGTCAGCTTCAAGAACACCTGGACATTAACAACATACTGGACCCACAGCAACACGGATTCCGACCATTACACGGGGTCGAGACCCTAATGACCATGCTGATGAACACCCTTATCAAAGGAACCCAAGAGAAACACTCCGGATACATCCTAATTTTTCTGGATATATCAGCGGCATTCGACACCATCTCCCATAATACTCTCATCCACAGACTCCAAACAATTGGGATCAAAGGTACTGTACTCCAATGGTTCAGGTCCTATCTAACCAACCGACAGCAACTAATCCGCACCAAAACCTCCACCTCATCCCCCTTCCAGCAACATCAAGGAGTACCACAAGGATCCACACTATCAGCCATGCTTTTCAACATCTACCTCCGTCCACTCTGCTCAGTCATACGCACTCACAATGTCAACTTCCACATATATGCCGACGACATAATGCTCTACGCCCCAATTACAACGGACCCAACAAACGACCAGCTATCAACCTGCTTCACCGACGTATCCAACTGGCTACAAGAGAACAACTTATCCATTAACATAAAGAAGACCGAAGCCCTTATAGTGACAAAAGACCCAGACTTCAAACCACCCACTCACCTCACCATGGGAACCACGCAAATTCAAGTACAACCACACATAAGATATCTCGGCATTATTATTGACCAAGCCCTAACTCTTAAGCAACAAATCAACAAGACCACAAGAACAGTATTCCACAAGGCAAAAACGGTACAACGCCTCCGACCCCTCCTCGAACCACAAGACTTCAGGACAGTAATGCAAGCTCTAACACTCCCTCAACTGGACTACTGCAACATAATCTACCATGGCCTACCTGCCACACAGACCAATCCCCT
The DNA here is from genome assembly GCA_033557465.1 of Ichthyophis bannanicus. NCBI lineage: Eukaryota > Metazoa > Chordata > Amphibia > Gymnophiona > Ichthyophiidae > Ichthyophis > Ichthyophis bannanicus. Next base: position 243,654,532 of record CM066033.1, read on the forward strand.
CCGAACTGCCCTAAACACCACGGCGAGAATAATTCACAATGCAAGGAAACGAGACCACATCACCCCAATACTGAGAGACCTTCATATTCTCCCCATCGAAGCAAGAATCAAGTACAAAACTCTTCTACTCACCCACAAAACCATCCACCAAACACAGGGCACCCCACTCCGCACCCTACTGCCTTGCCCAACCCACAGCAGAACAACCAGACAATCCTCCAACAGCTCCGTTGCCATCCCCCACAAAAGAACCAAAGCAACTCAACGGACCTGCAACAGAGCCTTTGAACTCTATGCCCCATCCCTCTGGAACTCTCTACCAAACCACATCAGGAACAACGGTGATCTCCCATCATTCAAAAAGCAGCTAAAAACCATCCTATTCCAAGAACATCTCTGAATAGGAACCCCCCCCCCCCCACACACACACACCTATTTCTCTCCAAGATCTCCAAACCAGTAACTATGCTATCTTGTCAGTATCTATGTTCACCCCAAAAATCATCAATGTTGAACCCCCGGTGATGCCCCCCCCCCCCCACATTTGATTCCCCCCCACCCTGGTTATATGTCCCACCGCTTTGACCCGGTGAAAAGCGGGATATAAATACAGTTAAATAAATAAATAAAAGCAGATAAACAGGCTGGAGTCAGTAAAGAGGGTGGCTACAAAAATGATTAGTTGTCTTCATTATAAAGCATATGAGGACAGAGAAGGATCTTAATATGTACACCTTAGAGGAAAGGTGGGATAGAGGTGATATGATTGAGACTTTTAAATACCTCCATAGCATAACTGCACAGGAGGAGAGCCTCCTTTGATTGAAAGCAAGCTCTGCTTTGAGGGGACATGGGATGAAGGTGAAAGGGGATAGATTCAGGAGTGACATGCGGAAATATTTTTAACAGAAAGAGTGGTGGATCTGTGGAATAGTCTTCCAGTGGAGGTGGTAGAGATGAGGACACTATCTGAATTCAAAAAAGCATGGGACAAACAGAGGATCTCTAAAGGAAAAAAGAGGACCGTTGAAGTGGTTGATATGGAAGGACAGACTAGATAAGCAATGTGGTCTTTTTCTGTTGTCGTGTTTCTATGTTTCTATGTTACCGGAGGATGTAGTAAAAGCTGTTAGTTTAGCTGGATTTAAAAGAGTTTTGAACAAATTTCTGGAGGAAAAGTCCATAAACCTTTATTAAAGAGTATCGAGGAAATCCACTGCTTACCCATTGGACAAGCAGCATAGAATCTCTGTATCTTTTGGGAACCTGACAGGTACTTGTGACCTGGATTGACCACTCTTGAAAACAAGATACTGGGCTTGATGAACCCTTGGTCTGAGCCAGTATGACATATCTTATGTTCTTATATTTCTCTGTCTTTATCTCTACAAAGGAAATATGGGTGAAAGCCTCTCCCAAAACTCAGTGAAGCTGAGATAGACAACCCAAAAATGTAGTATCCATTATAGGTATTGATATGCAAATCTCCAAATTGGAAACTTCCTAGGAGGGAACAAAGACACAAAATCCTGGCCCCTAGGGAAGCCAGAGAAGGTTCCAGGTTTAATATTCACAAAGGGTGCTCTCCCCAAGCCAACACATAAACAGGGGCACCTACTCCTTCTAAAATAATTTTACTGTCTTGTTATGGAGCTATAACTGGAGTTTTATATTCTGCAGAATAACAGTTCATAGAGTCCTTTACTGAATTTCTACTGAGTTGTCCATTACTATTGGCATCACATAAATTCCCAAATGGACCATGACACCATATGGAGTCAGCCTCAAATAATGCCAGTGAGTAGATGAAAACTACGTCTGAAATGTGTACAGCAAGGGTCACCAGTACAAGAACTGCAATTGGGGGGGGGGGGGGGGCTCTCACAGTGAAATATGTTCCTTCTATTCACAAGCTTTTAAAGAGTTTGAGAAACAAACTTTGAGAGTTAAGTAATTCATTTTGCTCCTCTTAAACCTGACTGGGGTTGAGTGATTAAAAGTGGATGGAGCCAAAGGTGGATCCCAGGGGGAATCACACTGGCAACTTAGTACAGATATCCGGTGCTAGGCACCTAAGAAAAGTACCCACATAAATATCAGGCCTAAATTTTGACTTCTCAGTTATAGGCCCTTAAGATAGATGAATTTTCATCCACTAACTTAGGGCTTGATATTCAAAAGAGCTTATCCATTTAGCGGGACCTCTTCTTCCTCATAGGCTTCATCAAGGCTAGAGAGACTGCAGGGAGAATCAGATAGAGGGGTTCCTGTACTTGCTGCTTTTACTGAGATTTGAGAGAGTGTGTCTCATTCATATCATAATAAGATTAGGTGATGCAAGGATATTGCCATTTTCCATTTACTTGAGGGATGCAGAAAACAGGAAAAGTAGCAAGAAGAAGAACATAAGAACATAAGATATGCCATACTGGGTCAGACCAAGGTCCATCAAGCCCAGTATTCTGTTTCCAACAGTGGCCAATCTAGGTCATATGTACCTAGCAGTTTCCCCAAGAGACACAAGTTCCACAATGCTTGTACTGGGTCAAGCATTGATATCTTCGGTCACTTCTTAATAACGGTTTATGGACCTTTCCTCCAGGAACTTGTCCAAACCTTTTTTAAACCCAGCTACACTAACAGCCTTTACTACATCCTCCGGTAACAAATTGCAGAGTTTGATTACACGTTGAGTGAAAAAATATTTTCTTTTATTAGTCTTAAATAGTTTACCCTGTAGCTTCATTGCATGTCCCCTAGTCTTTCTATATTCTGATAACGTAAACAATCGATCTACGTTTACCCGTTCCACTCAGTTCATTAATTGATAGACTTCTATCATATCTCCCCTCAGCTGTCTCTTTTCCAGGTTAAAGAGCCCTAACCTTTTTAGCCTTTCTTCATAGGTGTATCCTTCCATCCCCTTTACCATTTTGGTGGCTCTTCTCTGAACCTTTTCTAAAATCGCTATATCCTTTTTAAGATACGGCGACCAGAATTGCACACAATATTCAAGGTGCGGTCTCACCATGGAACGATATAGAGGCATTATAATATATTTTGTTTTATTTCCATTCCTTTCCTTATCATACCTAGCATTCTATTTGCTCTCTTGGCCGCCGCTGCACACTAGGCCGAGGGTTTTAACATTGTATCCACAATGACACCTAAATCTTTTTCCTGGGTGGTGGTTCCTAATGTGGAACCTTGCATTGTGTAACCATAGTTTGGGTTGTTCTTCCCTAGGTGCATAACCTTGCACTTGTCCACATTAAATTTCATCTGCCATTTTGATGCCCAGTCTTCCAATTTATCAAGATCCTCTTGCAATTTTTCACAATCCTCTTGGGTTTTAACAACTTTAAATAGTTTTGTGTCATCTGCAAATTTGATCATCTCACTCGTTATTCCACTTTCCAGGTCATTTATGAATATGTCAAAAAACAGCAGACCCAGCACAGATCCCTGGGGTACACCACTATTCACCTTTCTCCATTGGGAAAATTGGCCATTTAGCCCTACCCTCTGCTTTCTATCTTTTAACCAATTCCTGATCCACAATAGTACACTGCCTCCTATCCCATGACTCTTTAGTTTTGCCAAAAGTCTCTGATGAGGGACCTTGTCAAAGGCTTTCTGAAAGTCCAGATACACAATATCAACCAACTCACCTTTGTCCACCTGTTTATTCACTCCTTCAAAAAAACATAACAGATTATTAAGACGAGATCTTCCTTGTCTAAAGCCATGTTGGCTGTCTCCCATTAGGTTGTGACTATCTACATGCTGAGTAATTTTATTCTTTATGATGGTTTCTACCATTTTTCCTGATACTGACGTCAGGCTCACCGGTCTGTAGTTTCCCGGATCACCCCTGGAACCCTTTTTAAAAATTGGTGTTACTTTGGCGATCCTCCAATCTTCAGGTATTAGAGATGATTTTAATGATAGTTCACAGATTACTGATAGCAGGTCTGCAATCTCAATTTTCAGTTCTTTCAACACCCTTCGATGTATACCATCCGGCCCAGGTGATTTGCTACTCTTCAGTTTATCTAATAGTTGTAAGACATCTTCCCGATGTATCGATATTTCCTTCAATTCTTCCGCACCTTTAAATACCACTTCAGTCATGGGTAACATCCCTACATCTTCCTCAGTAAAGACCGAAGCAAAGAATTCATTCAGTCTCTCCGCTATTGCCTTGTCGCCTCTTAGTGCTCCTTTAACCCCTTTATCATCTAATGGACCAACTGACTCTCTCACAGGTTTTTTGCTACGAATGTACTTGAAAAGGTCTTTATTTTGCGTTTTTGCTTCCGCAGCAAGCTTCTTCTCAAATTCTCTCTTTGCCTGCCTTATCAATGCCTTGCATTTGACTTGCCAGTGCTTGTGCTGTTTCCAGTTTTCGTCGTTTGGCTCTTTTTTCCATTTCCTGAAAGATGCTTTTTTGGCAACAACAGCCTCTCTGACCTCACCTTTAAACCATGCTGGCAGTTTTTTGGACTTCCTTCCACTTTTCTTAAAGCGTGGAATACAGCTGGTCTGGGCTTCCAAGATAGTATTTTTCAACAACAAGCTTGATGTACATCTTTAACCTTTGCAACTGCTCCTTTTAGTTTTTTCTTAACTGTTTTCCTCATTTTATCAAAGTCTCCCTTTCGAAAGTTAAAAGGTAGTACTGTGGATTTCCTTACTATCCCTCCTCCACTAATTAAATCAAAGGCGATCATGCTATGATCACTATTGCCAAGTGGCTCCAACACCCTTATCTCTTGCACTAGATCTGGTGTTCCACTAAGGACTAGGTCTAATATGGCTTCCCCTCTGGTTGGTTCATGAACCAGCTGCTCCAAGAAGCAGTCATTTATTTCATCTAGGAACTTTATCTCCCTAGCATGTCCTGATGTGACACTGACCCAGTCGATACCGGGGTAATTGAAATCACCCATTAATATTACTGCGCTGTAACTTTTGTTAGCTTCCTTGATTTCTTTGAGCATTTTATCATCCATTTGGTCATTCTGGCCAGGTGCTCGATAGTACACCCCCACTGCCATTGCCTTCCCCCTTTTATATTGAATTTCAATCCATATAGATTCTACAGCAGATTTTGTTTCCTGCAAAACTTGAATCCTTTCTGAGTCAATGCCCTCTCTAACATAGAGCGCAACCCCTCCACCAATTTGATCAGCTCTATCATTACGATATAGTTTGTACCCAGGTATCACAGTGTCCCACTGGTTGTCCTCCTTCCACCATGTCTCTGATATTCCAATCCTATCTAACCTTTCATTTAGTGCTATATATTCTAACTCTCCCATCTTATTCTTTAGACTTCTAGCATTTGCATGCAAGCTTTTTAGAGAATGTATTTTATTCATGTTAATTTGGCTATTGTTAGACATGGGTAAATTGGGATCTTTAAGCTCTGTCTGCTCCATACTTGAGGGCATTTGGGCTACTTTACTCTTTTGTGGAACCTCTCTGCTTTTGGTAGTATCCTTCAAGGATACATTCTTCCGAACCATCCGCTCTTGGGCGACTGTCGGCTTTCCCCTAATATCTAGTTTAAAAGCTGCTCTATCTCCTTTTTAAAGGTTAATGCCAGCAGCCTGGTTCCATCCCGGTTAAGGTGAAGCCCATCCCTTCAGAAGAGCCCCTCCTTTCCCCAGAATGTTTCCCAGTTCCTAACAAATCCAAAACCCTCATTTCTGCACCATTCTCTCATCCACGCATTGAGACTCCGGAGCTCTGCCTGCCTTTTGGGTCCTGCGTGTGGAACAGGAAGCATTTCGGAGAATACTACCATGGAAGTTCTGGGTTTCAACTTCCTACCTAAAAGCCTAAATTTTGCCTCCAGAACCTCCCTACCACATTTTCCTATGTCATTGGTACCGACATGTACCAAGACATCAGACTCCTCCCCAGCACTATCTAAGACCTTATCTAGGTGGCGCGTGACGTCTGCTACCTTCGCACCAGGCAGGCATGTTACCAGGCGATCCTCACGTCCACCAGCCACCCAGCTATCTACATGCCTAATGATCGAATCACCAACTATAACGGCTGTCCTAACCCTTCCCTCTTGGGCACATGGCCCTGGAGAAACTTCCTCGGCGTGAGAGGGTTTTACATCACCTGGAGGACAGGTCCTAGTTACAGGATCACTTCCTGCCACACCAGGGTGATGCTCTCCTGTCACGTGACCTCTCTCCTCCATGGCAACAGGGGTGCTGCCAGACTTGAGGTGGGACTTCAGGACTATATCCCTGTAGGTCTCGTCTATGTACCTCTCTGTCTGTCTTATGTTTTCCAAGTCTGCTACTTTAGCCTCTAGAGAACGGACTTGTTCCCTGAGAGCAAAGAGCTCCTTGCACCTAGTGCACACGTAAGACCTCTCACCAACTGGGAGAAAATCATACATGTGACACTCAATGCAAAAGACTGGAAAGCCCCCATCCTGCTGCTGGACTGCTGTCTGCATCTTAGTTTTAAGTTTAAGAAAAAGAAGGAGGGTTTCAAGGGTATTGAGTGTAGGGTGTTATGTACCATATTTAACTGGATTAGGTATTTTCTCCATCTAACCAGTGTATTGGACACTATGGGGTCTTTTGCTATAGGGTGATAGCTGAATGCACATTGGGACATGTGTTGCCAGCTAGCGCAGGGCCATAATAGTTACATAGGGCCATGAGTGGGCAGGGAAGGGGCAGAGAGTGGGCGTGTTGTGTTCTGTGCAGTTCACGGGATCACGGGATCACCGGGTTCACGGGATCACAAGTTCACGGGATCACCTAACGCCACCTCAATGGATGGCATTATGTGCACCCACGCTAATATTGCACATGCTATGGGACAGGGCTCTGAGTTAAATGCCAAGAAAATACTTTCCATGCCCCTGACAAATAATTTGGAGGTATTGCACCTAACATGCCATCATTTCAGAACGTTTGCCATCATTTCAGAGCTCATTTCAGAGCTTTTGCTGTTAGGTTCAACACCATACTGCCCTTTATTAAAAGGGCCTCTATGATTCTTCCCAGTATGGTCTGTTGCTAGCTTACACTGACATGATTATGGAAGCACAACTCACGATAAGCACTTTTGTGGTAAAATGTAAGAGGATAAACTCATGACTTGGGGTACTCAGGATGTGATCTTATGACTTGCTCAGATGACCAATACAGCTTCAACTGACATGTCTGGTTTGGATTTTGTTGCTAGTGGTAAACAGGTCTAGGTAGTCAAAGTGATTCTTTTTTATTCCCCTTATTCATCTTCATGAGGTGTAAAACCTGCAGGAGGTGTGCTCGATATCTGTTGGCACTTCAAAAGGGTAGGCTGTTCCTTTCAGGACTGTTACTTTCAATACTTCTGTTCCTCTTGTTCAGGTGATCATGATTTTATTGACAAGGTTTTTTTTTCCATTAATGAAGAGCCCTATCCTCTAGTGTGTGATCATGGTCAATGTTTCTTTAGCTTTAGCAATATCCAAATCAGGAAAAGGCCTTGCAGATTGTAGAGGTTCAATTTGGGCTTTTCCATTCCTTATGAGGGTCCTTTGGCAGGCTTGCATGGTCACAATTTGGCTTCAGTAGGAACTTTTAAACTAATTGTGGAAGGAAAATAAGCAATTGATTGAAATTAGCAATTGGATTTAGGTAGGGTAGCTGGTCCTTTTTAGTTGCCCAGCTTTTCCTGACATGACTGTGTCTTCATTTCCAGTGGTTCCTAAGAAGGAGCCTGGCAAGTATAGATTCAACCATAATCTATCTTTCCCAGCATTTGATTCTGTTAACAATTTTGTGCCTGTACAATTTGCTATGCTTCATTTGACTCAGCAATGTGCAGGGGTGTATTCAAGGTAAAAGCAGATATTGAATCCACCTTTTGCTTGACCATTCATCCTGATTGTTTTCCATTGATTGTTTTTAAGTTTAAGGATGAGTTATATTTTAGTTATCTTGCCTCTGCTTGTTTTGAAATGTTTAGTTAGTTCCTTCACTGGGTTTCTGCACAGGTTGCTGGGGTTGATAGTGTGGAGAAGAATTTTAGAAGGAGTGGAGGAGTAGCCTAGTGGTTGGGGCAAGGTACGTCAGGCCAGAAGGTTGGGGGGTTCAAATCCCACTAGAGGACAGCAACCTTGGGCCAGAAGGACTGGGGCTTCTAGTCCCACAGGTGCTCCTTGTGGTCTTGGGCAAGCCACTTAACCCTCCATAGCCCATGTTCCCTGTAAAATAGTTATCTCCAAGTTATAATATCCTGTTTAATGTAAACCACACTGATGCAGAATAGCACAGCATATACACAATAAATAAATAAAGGGACATCCAAGTGCAATCTGGGATTTCTAAACCAGAATGTCTGAAAAAAATGCAGACATGTTCAGGTGCAGACACAGTTTTACAAACATGGACATCTGTGGGGGCATCTACATAGGCACCCCTAGAACCATAGTTCAGAACCTTGGCATGTAGGATAGACTAATGGTTAGAGTATGGACTAGAAATAGCATAGCCAGGGTTTAAATCCCACTGCTGTTATCACTGACATTGTGCTGAGTACTGTGGATGATGAAAGGTCTTTTTCTCTACACCCTCTGGATGTTTTTCAGCCAAACAAGCACTTTTCAGATACTGTACCTGTTTATGCCTGGAGCAGGTATAAACTTAGATGAGTTGCCAGACCTCTATGAGTTTTTTGAGATCAGATGGGAACATCTAGATTCCTGGGAATGCTCCGACCCCAGTCATACCTCAACCATGACCACGTTCAGAATTGGACATCCTCACGCTGGGGACATCTCCAGAGCTGGCTTCTAAAATGGCTCTGGAGATGTCTCTGTGCTTTGGATGTCTCTATGATCATTTCCTTATGTCCAAAACATGAAAAGGGTTTCTAAAATGACTCTATAGTGCATATCTGGATAATGTTTTGTTTGTGGGTCACACAGACTTGGGAGTCTGTGCTAAGTTAGTAGTTTCTCCATTGTGAATAGAAAAACTGAAAGTCTTGTGCAAAAATTCTCCAGCTATGGTTTATAGTTTATCTGATGATAAGTTGGAGGCTTTGCATCTTGTAGTCAATAAGGTACACTTAGAGGTCAATTCTATATAGGCCAGCTAGCTAATGTGGAAATGTTTAACTCGGAGATGGGTGTGATTCCCACCCAATTCCAACATGCTGTTCAGCAGGCCTATGCCTGTATCCAGCATGAGGTCCACAGATGGACCATAGAGTGAAGCAGAGAAACACGTCTCCATCAATAGTGGGAGATACGAGTAAACTGTGATCAGGTTTTGGATGTGCCTGTCCTCACCATTTTCTATAAAGTTAGACATCTCTGATCATGCCAATCTCCAAGCTGACTGCACCTCTTCTGTAAAAACATACATCTCCTATGCTGCTCTGCTCACTGACAGTAGTTTGCTGATGAATACAAGACATAGAAACTGATAATAAATGCATGCTAATGCATACTAGACCATATCCTAATCCCCTACATGCCCAGAACAGAGCTAGGTAATCCCAGGACACTCTAAGACAGTATAAGGGAATGCAAATATGAACATGTATGACCAAACATACCTTACATCATATGGTACTTGGCATCATAAAAAGGCTTCAGTGAGGCATACATTGGTCAGCTCTACATAAACCCTTAAAAATGCTCAGGATGGACCCTCATCATGTGCACAAAACCCAACATTAACACAACAATTCCCAAAGGGATGCATACGATTGTTGAGCCACAAAATGTATGCCCTGGGTATAGCATACTGTATGGCACAATCTGGGATCTATTGACACTATATCAGTCATGTCTCCCAGTGCCTGGCCCTCCTCCCTGATATGCAGATCAGCACACCAGATCCTCCCGTGCAACTTTCAGACCACACACACACACACTCACACTCACTTGCTGTCACAAAAGACATATTTCTGGGAAACTGATGCTCAGCACCTATAGATAAAAGCTGGTATACCATAAAAGCACAGAGTGCCAGGACTACATACCTGATCCCCCTCTCTCACTCAAATAAACTCCGGTGGCAGACTTACTCACACTTCCAACATCAACAGTCCCATTTTACAGAACACAGAACTTGTCAGGGTTCCCCAGATTAGCCCATGTAGCACAAACAGCAACTGTCAGCCTAGTCACCATATGTTCTATGTATTGTTGGTTTTCAAAGATCTTCAAGGGTAGTTATTAATGCTCCTTAGCTCACAAGACTCTCTCTGCTCCCTATTTCTCTGCCTTATCTCAAGGGTATGAGACACATTAGGTGAACCTCATTTCCAAGGCTGCACCTGCTCCAGCCCTGCTCTTATTGCTACCACTGCAATCCACTCCAGGATGTGCAGCAGAGGCAATAGAAGACTGCAGTTACTTTCTCCTTTGGCTTTGCGGTGGCATTTGTGCTTCTGCCTCCCTCCAATTTTACTTCAAGTTTGCAAAAGGAAGTGGAATTGGAGGGAGGTGAACACAAATGACAATGCAGCATTGAAGGAGAAGGTAACTATGGTGCTTCGGTGGAGAGAGATGGCAGCGGTGGCAATAGCTGCCTTCTAACTACTTGTGCTCTAGGCAAGTGCCTAGTTTCCCTAATTGTTTGGCTGGCACTGAGCTATGATGGGAATGAAGAAAGCCCACCATCACATCCAGATCATGTAGTGCATGCATAAATACTGGAGAGTTTTCTGCTATCTTTTTGAACAGTTTTAATGGGCATCAGCTGTATTGAACTGTGACTTAAGAGTTGTTTTCTGATGTGGTAGGTGAGCATGCTTTTGTACTTTCAGGATTTTGGCATGCAGGAACCTGGCCCGAAGAATGGGTCAGGGTGGGCATAACTAATAATATCACATTTTCAGAGCTCTCACCTCCATTGGTTGCTTTCATCATTTGGAGGAGTAGATTGCGAGACAGGAAGATTATATTCTGCTACAAACAGTCTTCATAAGAGCATAACATATGCCATACTGGGTCAGAGCAAAGTCCATCAAGCCCAGTATCCTGTTTCCAACCGTGTCCAATTCAGGTCGTAAGTACCTAGCAAGTTCCCAAAAAGGCACACAGGTTCCACAATGCTTTTCCTGGGACAAGCAGTAGATTTCCTGGGTCCACCTTAATAATGGTTTATGGAAAAATTCCTCCAGGAATTTGTCCAAATCTTTTTTTAAATCCAACTACACTAATAGCTTTTACTACATCCTCTGGTAACGAATTTCAGAATTTGATTACATGTTGAGTTAAAAAATAATTTCACTTATTAGTCTTAAGTGGGTTACATTGTAGCTTCATTGCATGTCCCCTAGTCTTTCTACTTTTGATGGTGTAAACAACCTATGTTTACCCATTACACTCCATTCATTAATTTATAGACCTCTATCATATCCCCCCTCAGCCGTCTCTTTTCCAAGTTGAAAGTTCCTAATTTTGCTTTTCTCATAGGGGTATACTTTCATCCTCTTTACCATTTTGGTAGCTCTTCTCTGTACTTTTTCTATGTATGCTATATCCTTTTTTAGAAATGACGCCCAGACTTATACACAATATTCAAGGTGCAGTCACATCATGGAATGATGCAGAGGCATTATAATATCCTTGGTTTGATTCTCAATTCCTTTCCTTATGATTCCTAGTATTCTATTGCTTTCTTGACTGCTGCTGCACACTGGGTAGAGGGTATCAATGTGTTATCCACGATGACGCCTAAATCTTTTTCCGAGCTGGTAGTTCCTAATTTGGAACCTTGCATCATGTAACTATAGTTTGGGTTGTCTTTTCTAGGTGCATAACGTTTCACTTGTCCATATTAAATTTCATCTGCCATTTGAATGTTCAGTCTTCCAATTTATCAAGGTCCTCTTGCAATTTTTCATAAATCTTTTATGTTTGAACAACTTTGAATAATTTTGTGCCATCTGCAAATTTCATCACCTCACTTGTTATTGCTATTTTCAGGTCATTTCTGAATAACACATTTGATTTACTAAATGGAGGAAGGATGACAAAGAAATCCACAGTACTACCTTTTAACTTTCAAAAGAGAAACTATGATACAATGAGGACAATAGTTAAGAAAAAACTAAAAGGAGCAGTTGCAAAGGTTAAAGATTTACATCAAGCATGAGTGTTGTTTAAAAATACTATCTTGGAAGCCCAGACCAGCTGTATTCCACACATTAAGAAAAGTGGAAGGAAGTCCAAAAAACTGCCAGCATGGTTTAGAGTTGAGGTCAGAGAGGCTGTTGTTGCCAAAAAAGCATCTCTCAGGAAATGGAAAAAGGAGCCAAATGATGAAAACTGGAAACAACATAAGCAATGGCAAGATAGATGCAAGGAATAGATAAGGCAGGCAAAGAGAGAATTTGAGAAGAAACTTCCTGTGGAAGCAAAAATGCATAATAAAGACTTTTTCAAGTACATTCATAGCAAAAAAACCTGTGAGAGTCAGTTGGACCATTAGATAACAGAGGGGTAACAGAGGCCCTAAGAGGTGACAAGGCCATAGAGGAGAGACTGAATGAATTCTTTGCTTTGGTCTTTACTAAGGAAGATGTAGGGATGTTATCCATGAAATGGTATTTAAAGGTGATGCTGCAGAAGAATTTAAAGATATAAGGATGCACTGGGAAGATGTATTACAACTATATGATAAACTGAAGAGTAGCAAATCACCTGGACCAGATGAAATACGCTCTTAGATGAAATATGAGATTGCAGACTTACTATTAGTAATCTAGGAACTATCATTAAAATCATCTGTAATACCTGAAGATTGGAGGATGGCCAGTGTAACGTCAATTTTTAAAAAGGGTTCCAGGGGTGATCCAGGAAACTACAGACCGGTGAGCTTGATGTCAGTACCGGGAAAAATGGTAGAAACCATTATAAAAAACAAAATTGCTAAAATATGTAGATAGTCATGGCTTAATGGGAGACAGCCAACATGGCTTTGCCAAGGAAAGTCTTGGCTTACATATCTGTTATGTTTTTGTTGAATCTGTGAATAAACAGGTGGACAAAGGTAAGTCGGTTGATATTGTGTATCTGGATTTTCAGAAAGCCTTTGACAAGGTCCCTCATGAGAGACTCTTGGCAAAATTAAAAAGTCATGGGATAGGAGCAATGTACTATTGTGGATCAGGAACTGGTTAAAACATAGAAAGCAGAGGGTAGGGCTAAAGAGCCAATTTTCCTAAAGGAGAATGGTGAATAGTGGAGTATGCCAGGGATCTGTGCTGGGTCCACTGTTTTTTAATGTATTCGTAAATGATCTGGAAATGGGAATAATGAGTGAGGAAATCAAATTTGCAGATGACACAAAATTATTCAAATTTGTTAAAACCCAAGAGGATTGTGAAAAATTGCAAGAGGACCTTGATAAATTGGGAGACTGGGCATCCAAATTTAATGTGGATAAGTGCAAATTTGTGCACCTAGGAAAGAACAACCCAAACTATGGTTATACAATGAAAGGTTCCACACTAGGAACCACCATCCATGAAAAAGATTTAGGCGTCATTGTGGATAACATGTTAAAACCCTCCACCCAGTGTGCAGCGGTGGCCAAGAAAGCAAATAGAATGCTAGGAATCATAAGGAAAGGAATGGAGAATAAAATAAAGGATATTATAATGCCTCTCTATCATTCCATAGTGCGACTGCACCTTGAATATTGTGTGCAATTCTGGTCACTGTATCTTAAAAAGGATATAGCATTATTAGAAAGGTTACAGAGAAGAGCCACCAAAATGGTAAAGGGGATGGAAGAATCCACCTATGAAGAGAGGCTAAAAAGGTTAGGGCTCTTCAACCTGGAAAAGAGATGTCTGAGGGGAGATATGAAAGAGGTCTATAAATTAATGAATGAAGTGGAACAGGTAAACGTAGATCTATTGTTTACACCATCAAAATATAGAAAGACTAGGGGACATGCAATGAAGCTACAGTGTAAGCTATTTAAGACTAATAAGTAAAAGTATTTTTTCACTCAATGTATAATCAAACTCTGGAATTTGTTACCGGAGGGTGTAGTAAAAGCTATTAGTGTAGAAGGGTTTAAAAAGGCCCATAAACCATTATTAAAGGGAACCTGGGAAATCCGCTGCTTGCCTCTGTACAAGCATTGTGGAACCTGTGTCTTTTGGGGAAACTGCTAGGTACTTGTGACCTAGATTGGCCACTTTTGGAAACTGAATACTGTGTTTGATGGACCTTGGTCTGACCCAGTTTGGCATTTATTTTATTTATTTACATTCTCTTATATACCGTGCTATTCACATTGAACAACTGAAATTACATTGAACAGGGCATTATAACTTGGAGATAACTATTTTACAGGGAACATGGGCTATGGAGGGTTAAGTGGCTTGCCCAAGACCACAAGGAGCACCTATGGGACTAGAAACCCCTGACCTTCCGGCCTGAAGTACCTTGCCCCAACCACTAGGCCACTCCTCCACTCCATATCTTATGTTCTTATTTTAAAAAGCAGCAGACCCAGCACAGGTCCGTGGGGTACTCCACTATTCACCTTTCTCCATTGGGAAAATTGGCCATTTAGCCATATTCTCTGCTTTCGTTCTTTTAACCAGTTCCTGATCCACAATAGTGCACTGCCTCCTATCCCATGACTTTTTAATTTTGCCAAGAGTCTCTTATGAGGAACCTTATCAAAGGCTTTCTGGAAATCCAGATATACTATATCAAGCAGCTCAACTTTGTCTACCTTTTTATTCATACCTTCAAATAAATATAACTGATTACTAAGACCAGAATTTCCTTACCTAAATCCATGTTAGCTTTCTGCCATTAAACCATGACTATCTATGTGTTTAATATTTTTTTCTTTATAATGGTTTCTACCATTTTACCCAGTTTTGATGTCAGGCTCACTGGTCTGTAGTTTCCCGGATCACCCCTGGAAGCCTTTTTAAAAACTGACGTTACAAGTCTTCATGTTGCAGTAGTGGACCTTGTGTGGGACTTTGTCCTGCATTGCTTTCAGCTCCGTGTCACTGCCAAGCTCGTCATGTCCTGGGGAAGCACATTGCATTAGATGATTACTTCTCTAGTTATAATTTATTACAGAAGTCAGCAACTCTAGTGCACACAGTTGGAGCTGAAATATTAGATTTATTCTGACAATTTGGAGCTCAGAGGCATGGAGCTTGTTGCAATCTTCAATAATGTCTGCTGCTTGGACAGCCTATTTGAGGGGCTGTAGAAAAGTATTTTCTTTTTTCCAGAATTTGGTCATGGAGTTTGGTTTCAGATATTGGTTTTGATTATGGGGTTTATATGAAGAAAATAGGCTTTTCATGGGCAGTTATTTTGCTTCATTTAACTCTTTTTCCCTTCATCCTGAGGGCACATGGCTTTGGTTACTTCGTCAATCACTTTGCTATGCAAAGGAATTTTGTGGGTTGAGTGAAAATGTGAACCATCTGCATCTGAGTATTGTCCTCCTGTTATGCATGATTTGTTGCAGAGACTATTGTTTGCCCTATAGCACATTTGTTTCTCAAGTTATGAGATGTTTATTTAGAGTGACATTTACATTAACCTTTTTCACAGTGTTTTGGTAAGCAATTGGTCCTGGGTATGGTTCATGGGGCTGGGAGATTTTTTTTTAACACATCCACTTACTGGGGGGGGGGGCAAGTTCTTTGGAAGTTCATCCTTCCAAGATTGATCAGAGGGAGTGTGGTGGGGTGTCTCTCTGGTTTTGCATAAACTGGTGGGGTTGGTCTCTTGTCCCATGCAAACTTTTGGGAATTTTTGTGTCTGCATTGTGTCTGCAAAATAAAGGCGGGCTTCATTTTTGATCCATTTGTGTGTTCTCAATGACTCATTACCAATTTTTGGCTGTTTTGCATAGGGTGGTTCTGTTTTTGGGGCTGGATGCCCTCTTTTGGGGACCACTCCTTTTGTATCAGTTCCGCCATTTCAGCAGCAGGTTCTGGGATGCCTGTGGGTGTCATGCAGCAGATTGGGCATAGAAATTTAGCACATACTGGACATTCATCTGACTGGGGTCAGGTCTGTTGATGACGCTTCTTGTTTGCGTAATTGTTGTGTTCCAGGTCAACACAGGTGCAAAGTTTGTCCCTGGATTGTTGGACATTCCTGTATTGCCAAGCTGCCAACAAATCAAACACATTATTCCATCCCTCACCATCACCACCTCACCATCAGACCCATGCTCCACATCCTGGATGAAATCCACAAATGACCAACTCATACATTTTATACACAAGATAGTAATAACCGCCCTCACCCAAGGATATATGCCAAATGCACTCAAACATGCTACCATATGTCCAATACTACAAAACGCATCACTCAACAAATCAGACCCTAAATCCTACCGCCCTATATTCAATCTACCTCTCATGGCAAAAACAAGACCGCTTTGACATACACACACCCCTCGACTCCCACCAGCATGGTTTTATTCCCAACCACAATGTTGAAACTCTACTAATCTTACTTCTGGATACCATCATCAGGGGAATCGACAAAATCAAAACCGGATTCCTTCTCATATTTATGGACATATCAGCTGCATTTGACATAGTATCTCATAGTATCTTATTGAGATGCCTTCATAAAATTGGCATACATGGCAAACCACTAAAATGGTTCCAGTCCTATTTCAGCAACAGGCAGAAACAAGTAAAATGTGGCAAGCACAAATCATCTCTCTTCACTCTAACCCAGGGCACCCCCAATGATCTTCAATCTCATCCATGCTCTTCGATATTGACATACAACCCATCACAACATAATTCAGCACCACAACATACAATATAGAATATACCCCAATGATATCATGATCTTCATTCCAATCAACATTCAAAACCCTGACATCCTACCCATAACAAGCTGTATCGAAGAAATGATCAGCTGTCTAGACACCAACAACCTATCAGTAAACAACAAAACAGAGGCATTAATCATCACCAGAGACACATCATTCACACCCCCACAAGAAATCTGCCTATCACACCACACCATTTAAAGTACAAAGCGAGGTCAAGTATCTTGGCATCATTCTAGACCAAAACCTCACACTACAGACCCAAATAAAGAAAATCACAACAAATGTCTATCACAAGATGAAGCTACTCAAGAACCTGAATCTGTTACTAAGCCATGATCTGTTTCATACTGTCTTTCAAGCAATTCTCACAATGACCTTGGATTACTACAACACGATATACCAGGATTTAGCAAAAGGCTCTATTCATCCCTTGCAATTGGCACAAAATACGGCTGCCCATATACTTACTGGTACCCACAAACAAGAACACAATTGCATCGGCTCCCAATACACTCCCGCACCAAGTACAAAACAATCCTAATAATCTTCAAGATCATACACAAATCCTCTGCAAATATTCTGTTCACACTCACCATTTAGCCATCCCCTGTGTCTCTCACAGGTGCATCTGGAATGCACTAGAGGTCTGCCTTTTTCTTCTTGGCTCCCACCCTGTGGAACTCACTTCCCCCCACACTCCACTCAGAGCCTTCCTTCCCTAAGTTTAAAGCTGCCTTGAAAATACACCTCTTCCAGCTAGTTTTTAACATACCCCCCCCCCCCCACCCACCTCACCCTCCTCAATAGCCCATTCCCTGGGATTTCTGTTAGTCTGAATAGCTGTGTCTGTCTGTTCGCCTGCCCCATTTCTTCTCTCATTTATTTCTAATGTCGTGGGCCCTCTCGGTGCACCTACCGGTGAGATCAGGTATTGCACTGGGCCTCAGTGTAACTGGCCTCCTGGTAGTTGTAGCTGCTGCCAGTTACCAAAAATAGTTGTGGACAACCGATATAAGGTAAACAGGGCTTTATTTCCCTTTCCCAATTAGGATATTTCAATATGTACAAAAACAAAACATAACCCTGCTTGGGTAAAACAGAAAGAAAACTGTAACACAAAAATGGCTTTCTTTCAGCTTCTAAACAACAGAAATATATTTTAAACACAGACCTATAGCCACAAAGAATAAGGCTTTCTCTTCACCTTGTTAGGCTGCTTATTCTTCTCTATCTTAGGGAGATTATATTATCTGCCAGAGACAGGCTACAATCCATTTCTTCAATATTCTGTTCAATCACAGAGGCTTCACATTGCATCGGCTCCTCAATAGGGATTAATACATCTTTACTTTCTCCCTGTGTGGGCTTGGCAAACAGTCCGTCCTGGCTGTGACGTAGTTCTTTTTCACTCAGGGAAAACTGTTTGTTCCTACCACAATTACTGCTGTTTTGGTAGTAGGAGCCTCCCCTCTGCTGACCTCTGTTTGGCAGGCTATAGAATTCCCTTGCCCATCTATTAGGAGGAATTACTCCTGCTCTGAGCTCTGCTCTGTTTAGGAACCTGGAGCCAGCTGGAACTTCTGACGGCAGCCCTTCTGAAACTCTATGTCTCACGTACCTTTCAGAGTGTTCTACTTCTGCAGGTAACAAGCCTTTCCTTAATTTATTATAAGGGTACTGGAGTTTCTCTGCTCCCCTTAGGCTGGCTTTGGAGGGCTTCTGGACTTCCACAAACTGTCCCTTATCTCCAAGCTCTGAACTCCCCCTTTTTGGACTGGAATAAAACTTTCTGGCTTGCACCCTTTTTCTTCTGTCTCTGCTCCAATCTGGCATGTTACATCCACTCTCACTCTCTGTTCAAGCTGTCTGTACCTTTCATTCAAGCATTCCTCGGACTCACTCAGACCTCCGTTCAGGCTTCCAATGTGGTAATTAGACACGCTCTCTTCACAGCTTCTCTCGTCCTCCTCATGCATCCAGTTCCTTCTCTGGGTTTCTCTCCAGCTCCTATCCTGACTCTTGAGCTTGCTCCTGCTCTCGGTCCTGGACTTAGTCCTGTTCTCCAACTTGTTCTGGGTCTTGTTCTGGGTCTGCCTAACTGCTTGTGAGCTGAGTTTATCTAGGTATTTCCTAGCTGCACCACTCCCCAGCTGATTAGAGTCAGGTGAGAACCTCCTGGCTTCTCTATTGGCTGGGTGTGTCTCCCTAGCTCGTGACCTCACTTGCTTACGTTGCCCATGGCAACTTTCCACCATGTGCTTTCCCCAAACGTTATTATTTCCCTGAATTGCACTATCCTCTGTCTCCATAGGGGTCACTAATGAGTCTGCTCCGTGACACTACCTATCCTCTTCTATCTTTTTACTACTCTGTCCTGTCATTCAATTGGTGTTCCTTTCGTTTTTCTTTCTTGCCAGCTTGTTGTTTTTATTTCATTGTAAACCACTTTTATGCTCCAGCCCTAGTGGTATATCAAAAGACTGCAGAAATAAATCAATCAATAAATCAACCAAGACACCAGCACCCACCCCAAGAGAACAAGAAATAAAAATATGATCACTACCCCTCCGGAATACAAGAATTCTAACCAGACCACCTCCGCTAGAGCACTCTCCCTCTCTGACCCAGTACTTTGGAACACCCTACCGGAAGACATCAGATCAATTATGGATATCAAGGATTTCTGCAGAAAACTAAAGACTTACCTCAATACTGAATACTGCTACTTATGATGAGTAGAGTTGATCATAAAAGTCGCAGAAGTGCTCTAGGATGGGTGAATCCTGCATCAAAAAAAATTTGTCCTCATCCAGTATACCAGCAATATGTGCCGCATCCTTGCGGGACTTAAGTGAGTTTGTAAGCAATATCCCCACCTTGTTACTCTCAGAGAAATATCAGCTACGCCAAGAGAAAACTATCTGACCCACTTCCTCACTGAGGATCGTGTTATATTTAAATCTATGTTTCTGAAGTTGGAACAATATAGTAGGATCAGATCCTTTGAGCAAAATACGCTCACTGGCTTTAATTTTGAGATGAAAACTTTGCAACTCTTGAAGGGCCTTAAGGGCATAGAGATTGATGGTCAAGGAGACCATCCAATATCAGGCATAAATCTTCCCCTAGAATCACTGGAAGGGTCCTTGAGTAGTTTACCTATCTAGAGATAGGATGAAAAAAATCCAGATTGTCCACATTTGGGGCATAAATAGCAAAAGATACCAGCTGTACATTCCTTATCTGGAGGATCACCTTGACCCATCTGCAATCCACATCCGCCTTTGTCTGGAGGACCAATGGGGCAAGAGCCCTCCATGCCAGTATCACGACCCCATTTTTCTTTCACACAGTTAGGAAACATGCAATAAATTGTAAAATCCCCTACGTAATTTTTTTGATTCTAAAAAAAGTTAAATGCATCTTTTGCAGGTAGACTATATCAGCAGCTTTATGTTGACAATATAAAATATTTTTTTGAGTTTAATTGGATTATTAATCTCTTTCACATTTAGAGAAAATACTTCAAGTGAGACAGCCATTATCATGAAAAAAAAACATTAATCTTCATGAATGATGGCCAAAGTACTTGGCATCCAAGACAGGTAACAACCATGCATTCACTGTTATAGTGAAAACTAAGGAACAGAATTATTGAGCAGGAAAGTAAGTGCCTCCCATAATGGATAAAGAAAATATGGTCATTTCAAATAGCATAAGATCAATCAAGTCGAACACAGTAAAGAGCCAGGAAACTCAACAAACCATAAGAAGTAGATATTTCTACTAAAAGGTGAGCCATCTCATTGTAGCAACCAAGAGGAAGGCCCATGGGATCACATAAGAGTCTCTCCCCCCATCCTCCTCCATCTAGCTACATTGTGCAGTCGCATCATCTGGTAGGGCCAACCATCACCCCATCCACCTTTAGGATCGACCGGATCGCAAACACAAGCATTTATATCACCTCTATAATCAAGCATGCTAAAACTAAACCCAACCCATATCCAGCCACCCGCGGGCATTCACACTCACAGACACAGTCACCCTCATGGGACTGTCCCTTCTAAACAAGGGGACCAAAGTGTATATTCTGGTCGGGGAAAAATCTTTCAGCAAACCTCTTAGCGAACATCCAGCTTCCCATATTTTAAATGGTCTAAGTTGAAGCCAATGCTCCAAGGAAGCCTCTAGGGCCCCCAAAGCAGCCCAGAATAGGCAAAGTATTGGTCTATAAGCTCCAGAATCTCCAATCAGTTCATTTCAGTCTCTTCAAAGTCTTTGAGGAAAGCCTGGAGCTGCTCCAGGTGTTCAAAGGACCTAGTTTGATTGTGGAATGTAACCTGCATCTGAGCCAGGAAAAAGAGTCCAAAGAGCTCTTGTAGGTTTTGTACTTGTTTTTTATTTATTTATTTATTTAACTATTTCTTTTATACCGCCCCTTCCAGAGATCAAGGGCGGTTTACATATAACAGATTAACAGTCTTGTACACATGTGTATACATTTTACATAGAACAATAGAAATCAACTAATTACATTGAACAATAAATTTAAACGTTGTAGGTATTAAAGCAAAACATCAAACTTTATACAAATGTGTATTTACAGTGTGTGGTGTGTGTGGTGTATGGGGCAGATATTGGTGTAGGTGCTGGAATTTAATTCCTTTTTTTTGTGGCTGGAACATAAGGTTTGCTTTCGATGCTCTACTGTAGATTTATTGAAATCTGTAAAGAACTGCAGCTTATGGCCCTCGTGCATTATCGGTGAGTGAAGCCGAGCAGCTTGGAAGATTTGGAGTGCATGGGAGTAGCAGATAATCTTCAGAACAAAAGGCCTGGGAAATTTCTCATGTTGCACCCAATGGTAAGGGGCCTGGTGAGCACGTTCAATTTCAAGAGATTTCCCAAAGTCTATATGCACTAGTTTAGGAAGCAACACTTCAAAGAATACGGTCAGATTGGCCCCTTCCATGCCTTCTGGTACTCCTAAGATTCTTATATTATTGTGTCGGGTTCTGTTTAGATCCTCAAGCTGCCATTTCAGGCTCTTTTGCACTAGTTGTATGAACTCCTCATGGTCTTGCCCCATCACATCATCCTTGTCCAGCCGCTGAGTCACAGTGCATAGTTGAGTATAAACTTCAGAGATTTAGAATCTCATTAACTCTAGGGATTCAGCATTGGCGGTGACAAGATCTTTCACTTGCTGGATTTCAGCAAGAATTTAATTAATTCCGTCCCGAGCAACAGCCATCTTGTTTGGAGATGGGGACTCCGGCTTCAATCAGTTCACGCCTTAATTTTGTGTCGGCAGTTAGTCTAATTGCACTGGCTTAATGATGGTCATTTTCGATACACCCTCGGTAAAGAAAGGGCACACCATGGAGAGTGCGAAGGAGAGAGAGAGTTAGGATTCTACACAGGACCTCAGGGCAGATCTTCTAGGCTGCCTTCTTGGATGGTGGCCAGCTCTGCCTCCCTCCATTGGGGATGTTTTAATTGGTATTTATTGGTTAAAACCTAAAATCAGAAGCGCTAGTTATATGCCTGGCAGTCTGGGGGTTGGACATCCTGCTGAGTTGTGGTAGATATTCACAGGTTCAGAGATTAAGATGCTATATTAAGCATGGACATGTTATATTTTATAATGGAGTTTGTTAATAAAGCAGCAACCTTAAACTCACAGTTTTGGAACTATGACTCCTTATGTGGTGTAAGGTTTGTGAGAATGAGTAAGGCTGCAAAGTCTCGGGATACTCCAGTTATTCTTCCAAAACTTCATTTCTGTAGCTAGCTAAACTTAAGAGACTGATAATTTTATGATCTTATATTTTTTCCATGTATTTACTTAGTGAATGTTTTTCATAGAATTTCATTACAATGGGTTATATTATCAGCTGTTGTGTGACTTTGATCTCTCTATTTATTTATGAGTTATTGTGTACTTACACACAGGGGGAAGTTTACTAAGCAGCAGTAGTGATATCGGAGCCACTGCTTAGTGAACATACCCTACAGCCAGTAGGATTTATTTTTCTTTTTTGGAGGAGTGGGGAATTTTCAGGGTGTTTTTATTTTTTTTATTTCAGGCTTATTGGATATGAAGTACTTATATTATAAATATTTTTAGGGACAAATTTAAAGCAAAGAAATAAAATATTTTTTTCTGGAAAAGTTAAATTTGATAACCATATAAACAATATTGCATGTTCAATAACAATTTAGGGGCTCTTTTAATAACAAGCATTAGGGTATGGTATCTAGCATGCCAGTAGCACCAAAACGACGGCACATTAAGTGCCACACCACCATGCTTACTGTCAGGGGTATGGAAAACATTTCCCTGGCAGTTAACGTGGAACACTTTCCTTTAATATGGGCTGCATTAGCGCAAGTGCAATTAACTCCACCTACTGAGGTGTCATTAAGTGATGTATGCTAATGCAGTTAGCACAGGGAGTGAACCCAGCCTTAACAGTGCTGAGCTCACCACAGCAACTCTCCACCACAAACCCTACCACTTGCAACCCTAAATCCAGTTGCACAGTTAACGTGGGAATTGTCCTGCACTAGCTGGCAAAGTGTATCTCAGTGTGCCTTCAGTGTGCACCAGAAAACATTCTTCCAGCTAGAGCCCATTAGTAAAAGACCTCCTTAGTTTTCCAGATTTGATGAACTATGATATCATATCAGAGCTATCAGTGTAATCAGTCTAATCTATTTTACTAATTTAAAATTAAGGATGTGTGTTTTCATTTCATTTTAGTATGTGCTATTTCTTTTAGCATGTATGAAAACAAAATAGAGTGCATATGATGGAGTGCATAAGAAACTACCCATCCCCCGCAGGGACTCTCTCAAGCCAAGGCCAGAACTGGTGAGATATTGCTCTGGTAAGAGCTTAAACCCCTGACCCTTTAAGAATACTTGGGCAGGGTGTGGCCATATCCTGGTGTTCAAACCAGGAAGCAGGAGACCTGGAGTCCAGGGTTTTGGAGCATACCTGAAGACCACTTACCTGTAAAAGAGAACCTACTGTGAAGGTAGGAAGGGTGTTTGAATTTATTACTGTCTGCTTAGTCTTGATGCTGGAGTTCTACTCAGCTGGAGAAACTGTTGCTGAATTGTGCTGCCCAAATTGAAGAAACTTTGAGGAGCCAATTTTTTTTTTTTGTTTTGGAAGTGCCGTCTGTGCTGGAACAACATTCGGCTATTCAGCAGAGTAAGGACTTGCTAAAGCTGGGGAAAAGCCTAGGGCAACAGAGGGCTTAATCCTGCATGTGCCTAAAACCCAGGGAGGATGACAACAAGGAGCGAGACTACCAAAAAACGCTCAGAAACATTATTGAGGGGTACAGTGTAGCCACACCTAACACAGGCTATGTTTCAGCTGTTGCCTTCTTCAGGGGCGTAATGGTATTATAACAAATAATCATAACATATACATATGAAAGTAACAAATAATTAACAATTAAAAACCTTGTACATAAGGAATAAAGCAAGTAATAATAAATAAAAGTATGAAAAACAAATTATAGCCATTCTGAAACTTACAGTTCCAGATCATTTATGACTCCACAGCTATACCATATTTAGATCTTTTAATTAAAAAGGGTACTCAGGATTTTGTAATGGATTTGTATCAGAAGCCCACTGATAGAAATCATTCATTATGTTACCAAAGTTTCCATAATGGCTCCCTCAAAAAGAACCTCCCAATGAGTCAATTCCTGAGGGCTAGGTGAATGTGCATCAGGGAAGATGATTTTGAAATACAGGCACATGTCATGAGAAAAGGATTTTGTTATAGGGCTATCCAGAACATTGTATTAATAGAGCCTACAGTAGAGTCAAATCTTCACAATGTATAAAACGTTTTGAGAAATGATCCAATTCGGATGATAGACGGATGGTATGTTCTCTTACTTTTCCCATCATTCTAAAAACATTGGCAATCTATTGTGTGAAGAATGGCATATTGTCCAGACTTTACCATGTTTTTCTGAATTGGAATTGACTATAGCTCATAAAAGAAATGCGAACCTGAAGAATTTATTGGTACCATCTGCTTTTACTGAGTGCTCTTTTCGATCTAAGTACCAAGGTCATTGTCAATGTGGACATTGCTCAGTATGTGTATATTCTTTATCAGTAAAAAAGGTTTTAGTAGATCCAATGGCAAAAGAACACTTTTTTTTCTCAGTGACTATTCAAATTGTGAAACTACTAATGTGATCTATGTGATCCTCTGTCCCTGTGATAAATTATATGCAGGTAAGACAACTCGTAGCATACGCACCTGCATTGTGGAACATAGGAGATGTTTGAACAAAGGGCTTATAAATAAACCATTAATCTCACATGGAGTGGAGATGTAGCACAAACTTTCAGACCTAAAGTTTTTGTCATCAAAAAGGTTAAAAAAAATTGGAGAGGAGGTGATGTAGTAGACAAGGTTCTATTAAGTATGGAGCAACGTTTTATATTTAGTTTGAAAACGGTATACCCTTATGGATTAAATCAAGAGACTGATTTATCTGCTTCTCTTTAGGATGTTGTGCATCATATGTACCAATACTTTTGTTTTTGGTATTTTTGAGAGTACAAGTTATTATATTTTTCAATTTTTATTTTTTAATAGTAGTTTTTAACCTTTAATTATTAGCTTTCCTTTCCCTTTTCTTCCCTCCCTCCTTCCTCCCCCTTTCGCTTCCCCGTCCCCATCTCTCCCTTCCCTCCTTCTCCCTCCCCCTCCCTCCCTCATTTCCCTTTCTGCCATCTCTCTCTCCTCTCCCATGTCTTCTCCAACATCCTCCCCCTTTTCTTCCTTCCCCCTTCCCCCTCTCCCTCTCCATCCCCTCCCCCTTTATCAGCTTCCCTTCCATCTCTCCCCTTCCCCCTTTTCCCCTCCCCATACCTCCCTCCCCCTCTTCCCCTCCCCCTCCTTACTCCCTTTTCTTTCATCTTCCTCCTTCTTCCCTTTCCCCGCCCTCCTTCCCCTTCCCCCTCCCCATTTTATTGGTTTATTCCATTGATGATGTTTCATTTTTAAGTGCTGATATATGTATTTATTTTTTTCACTCTTGCCACATCTGACCCTGCCCCCCCCTGACTTTTCGCAGCTATTATATGCCTTTCACCCCCCCCCCCCCCCTTTTTAGGGTTTTAAAATATTGGGGGGAATATAATTCCATTGTGGTTATTTGTATCTTGTATTTATTAGCTTTTCAGTTTGTTGTTTTTATTGGCATTATTGCCAGGTGGGCTGTACTTTTATTATTATTTTTATTTTTATAACCCCACCCCTTTTTAAGTTCATGATAACCGAGGTTTTCATTTCTTTTAATGTTTACAGATTCATGTCTAATTTGTCCTTGGGGCGATTCCATGATCAGTCTATTTGGGTTTGGTTCTTATCATGGTTCTTTTCGCTGTTGTTTCCTTTTTATCCCCAGTGAATATGGTTGTAGTCTTATAACACTGGTCAACATTGAAATCGTTACTCACTTTAAAAGGCCCTAATCTGTAGTATCTTGGTGAGCTGAACACGAATATAACATTAAAAAATGTTATTGACTCTCATTCTGAAGATATTGCATGTAGTTCATTTTTGACGTTTCACCGTGTAAATTATCCAGTAGGACATCAACAACATCCCAAATAAGCCTTGAATGATGTAATATTGCATCACATTGCATAATACCAGCATGCACACATCATCCAGAGTTGATTGCATCATTTTCTGATGCAATGCAATACTACTGCCAGACGGCTGCTGAAGCCATCTGACGTCAGCAGTGTACTATACGCAGTCGGAAAGGTTGAGCATTTAAAATATTTCAGAATGTGTGCGAGACAGTTTAAGCTACTGTTACATGTAACTTTTATTAATCATATAATTTTAGCCATTTAGGTACAATACAGAACAGTAATGCCGCAGAAGTGCGTTAATACCGTTGACAATTTATGCTACATTTGTAGGGAAGTGTCATTTGCCAACCAGAAGAAAAGTATCACTTCTCAACTGAAGAAGGCATATCATCTTTACTTCAGATGCAATATTGGTGACCAAGACAAGCTTTGGGCCCAGCATATATGCTGCACTACATGTACAACACAGCTTTCATAGTGGTTGAATTGCAAAAGACCATCAATGCCGTTTGCAGTCCCCATGGTGTGGAGAGAGCCAAGCAACCACATAAATGACTTTTACTTCTGCTTGGTTCCTCCTCTTTCCAGAGGAATAGCGAAGCAAAAGAAGTCAAGCATAGTCTACCCAAACATTCTGTCTGCATTGAGACCAGTTCCACATGGTGAGGGACTTCCTATTCCAGAACCTTCATCAGAATATTCTCTTGATTCATCTGATGAGGACAAGAGTGAGCCGACCTGTTCTTCTCCTTGTCCGTCAGCTTGCAGTGACCCAGATTTTCACTGGGATGCATTATCAACTCCACACAGAATAACACAGGAAGAACTAAATGACCTGGTTCGTGATTTGGACTTATCCAAGAACAAGGCAGAATTGCTAGGATCAAGACGCCAACAATGGAATCTTCTAGAAGAAGATGTCAACATTACTCCATATCGAAAGCACCTCCAGCAGTTGGAGCCTTTCTTCAGAAAGGAAAGTAATCTGGTATTCTGTTCCAATATTGAAAGCCTCATGAATGCCTTAAAAATCACTCATGACCCACAAGACTGGAGATTATATATATAGACTCTTCAAAACTGAGTCTGAAGGCTGTGCTTTTGAACAATGGAAACCGTCTTCCATCTATTCCAGTAGCACATGCCGTCCACATGAAAGAGACATACGATAACTTAAAGCATCTACTGACTTCCATTAACTATAACAAGTACAGCTGGCACCTCTGTGGTGACTTGAAGGTAGTTGCCCTTTTAATGGGACTGCAGCAGGGATACATAAAATACATGTGTTTCTTATGTGAGTGGGATAGCCGAGCAAGGGATTGGCACTACTTGTGGAAGGAATGGAATCACAGACAAAATGTAACAGTTGGAGAGAAGAATATCCAGCACCCAGCTCTGGTTGAGGCTCACAAAATCCTGCTACCACCCCTTCACATCAAACTAGGTTTGATGAAAAACTTTGTGAAAGCCATGGACCGCACTTTGCCAGCTTTCCGAAACCTGCATGAAAAATTCCCTCGACTCAGCGAAGCAAAGATTAAAGAGGGAGTTTTTGTGGGTCCTCAGATTCGAGAGCTCTTCAAAGATGACCGGATCAACAACTTGCTGCAGGGTGATGCGAAACAAGCATGGAATGCTTTTCGCCTAGTGTCAACAAACTTTCTTGGGAATGTTAGGGCAGAAAACTACAAGGAACTAGTAGAAGACATGCTGATGCAGTATCAGAAACTTGGCTGCAATATGTTTCTAAAGATCCATTTCCTTGATTCCCATCTCGATTTCTTTCCTGACAACTGTGGTATGGTTAGTGATGAACAGGGCGAACGTTTTCACCAGGATATCGCAATGATGGAACAAAGATACCAGGGAAAATGGTCCACTACAATGCTGGCTGACTACTGCTGGACACTCCCCAGAGAAGCTCCCGAACAGCTGTACAAGAGACAGGTGAAAAAATCTAAGAAGTAGTCTATGACTTGTTTTTTTACAGGTATTAACCGAAGGCCTATTATATTTACTATTGACATGCATTTCATGATGTAAACATTAATACTTGTAGATTACAAAAAAACTAGAACCAACTTTGCAATTTCACTGTCATATTCGTGTTCAGCATATAAAAATTGATAAGAAATGACTATTTTTATTTCAGTAACATGACTTTTGTAAAAATTTGTTGACTAGTGTAATTTGTGAAAGAATGAGGGTCCCTTACACATATTCCCTCCCCTTTGTGTTTTTTTGGATCATCATTGAACTATTTCATGCAGCAATTTTAAGATGACTGATTTGGTTTATCGATGGCATTACACTTCCTTTTATCACTTGTGGTTTTAGTCACAATGAATTGAGGGTAGTTTTTTATATGTTGAAAAATTTGGGGGAATTTAGTGGTATCTTGGAGGATTTATGATATAGATTGTTTCAGCTGGCACAGAGGTGTTTTTTATTCATATTGAAAGGTTCTCCCATGGTGCCTATAACATAGTTTTTAGCATATTTAATTCATCTTAACTTCTTTTTAAAAAGTAGTTTATTGATTATGGGGTCTATTCATTGACTACGGGGTCTATTCTGATGGATGTCTCTTGTCCAATGGATGGGACATCCATCCCTGCTATTTGTCTGACTTTCCCATCCCTGCCAAGCCTCTCCGTATGAACAGGGAGTTTGTATGAGGAAGTTAGATGGGGGTGGGAAAAGGGCAGCACAGAGGCGGAGATGGGGCAGGCAGTGGTCAGTCTGCGGCTCTGGACGTACAGGGCCTATTCTGATGTCGGCCCTGTATGTCCAGGGCCGGCAGAATAGACGGGGAACTTATGGGAGGCCAGATAGGGGGTCAGGTTGCGGGAAAACACAAAGTTGGTGGTGGCCGGGGATCGTGACTCCATTCAGGAGCTTTGAGTGAAGTAGCTGGGCAATGGCCTGTATGTGCAGGCCAACCGGAATCAGGTCCGGGCCTGAACGTACAGGCCTAGACAGTATTGCGATTCTGAAGGGGTTAGGCATACCCCGCGGGATCAGAATCCCATCTATCTCTGTATGTCCAGTTCTGACCGGATGCACAGAGGCCGGGATGTCTACTACAGAATAGGCCTCCAATTCATTAGGTATATTGATTCAAAGGAAAAGCAGTTGGGTCTTTATATTATTTAAAAATTTGATTTGGATACTTTTCAAGTCTGCATTGCCATCTGACCATGTCCCCCCCCCCCCCTCTGATTTTGGTGCCAAAGTAGGGGTTTAAACAATGCTGGAACCAGTGATGGCTCTTTAGTTGAGAAGCTGTTATGCTTTGTAGACATTTATACACAAGAATTGCGGTACGTTCTCTTTGAATACGGTTCAGATTCCTTAGGGACTTTATCCCTGGTTCACACATGATCTCTCCCTTCTCTGAGCTCAGCTCTGCAGAACTGAGTGTCTCTGGTGGTGTTAACCTACCCCCACTAGCTTTCTTCACTTCTGTCTTTCCCACCGCCACTATAAAGCCCGAATCTCCACAGCTAAAAAGACCTATTACACCACTATTATTTCATCTGCCTCAAATTCCTCCAGGCAACTTTTTCAGTGTTTTGCTCTCTTTCAGAGGTCACTGACAGCTCTGTACCCTCAGGCCACCCCCCTCTGCCAGACCCCTCTTGTCTTTCCAGCTACTTCTCTGAGAAGATTGCTGTGCACTGTTCCAAGTTTCCCCTTCTCTATCCCCCCACAACAGAAGCTTCATCTTCCCTCCCCACCCTTGGCTTTGTGCCTTCACCACCATCCTCTTCACCCCTACGCATCCCTATCTTCCCGCATCTTTGGTCTTCCTTCCAGCCCGTCACTGCCACCACCCTACTCAAGGTTATCAATTCATCCTATAAGACTACATGCCCCTCTGACCCTATCCCTTCCCCTTGGATCACGGAACCTTCCCTTGGCCTCCTTCCTTTTGTACTCTCCATCTTTAATTCCAGTTTCACTTCGGGTATCTTTCCCTCTCTATGGAAGCACGCCTTTGTCCATTCCATCCTTAAAAAGTGTTCACCTGCCCCAGATACTCTAGCTAACTGGTATCCAATTTCTAATCTTCCCTTCCTTTCCAAGGTCCTTGAGAAACTAGTCTTCTCTCAACTCTCTTCACTCTTGGATTCCATTTACTTCTTGCATCCATGCCAATCTAGTTTCCACACTAGCCATAGCACAGACACTGTCTTTCTTTCCCTGCTCAGCGAAACATACACTGCTCATGAACAAGGCAACATCTCTTGCAATTTCCTTGGATCTCTCCGCAGCCTTTGATTTGGTAGATCACCCTCTTCTACTTTCTCATCTCTCTAAATGTGGACTCCAGGACATAACCCTACACTAGTTTCAGTCTTTCCTGTCCTCACGTTGCTTCTCAGTGCTTTGCGGTTCTGCCTCCCCCTCCCCCCACCCCACTAACCTATAGCGTCCCCCAGGACTCAGTTCTGGCCCCCCTCCTCTTCAACATTTTCTTAGCCCCCCTTGCACTACTAACCCAGCAACTTGGTATCTCTGCCTACTTTTATGCAGATGATATCCTCCTTCGTTTTCACACAAACTCTCGCTCCCCAGATATAACCCACCCTAAATATCCTCTGTCTCTGGCTTCATTCCAACTGTTTCTCTCTCTCTCAATCCCTCCAAATGTTCCGCAATATGGCCCACCTTTAATATCCCATGACTCACAATATCCCCATCTCTGTCTCACTCCCCAGTCCTCCTTGTTCATTCCCTCTGCTATCTTGGGGTCATTTTAGATTCCTCTTTGTCATTTCACAGTCACATTTCCTCCCTTGTGCAATGGTCTTTCTTCTTCCTCTGTGGATCCATACTCTTCATTCGACCAACACTCCATTGCTACCCTCCTTCTATCATTAGTAATTTCTAGAATAGATTATTGCAACAGTGCCCTTGCCAGTCTTCCCAACTCCAGCTTGGTCGATTGCAGCTTCTCCAAAATACAGCAGCCTGGGTTATGATTTACACCACGCACCATGAACACATCACTCCCACCCTGATCTGACTTCACTGGCTTCTCACAAAATTTTGCATAAATTACAAAATTCTCATATCCGCTCACCAGGCAATCCACACAGGCATGCCGCAATATTTGGTTGAACCTCTTCATTTTCACTCCCCCCCCCCCCCCCCACTATCTCCTCATATCCCTCCACACTCACTGCTTGGCCCTCCCCTCAGTGTCCCATGCACATTTGGAGCAAATGCGTCATTCCACTTTCTTTTTCCTTGCTCCTGCCTTTTGGAATTCCCTACCTGTCTCACTGCATGCAGAGACCTCCTTTCTCTGGTTCAAATCTCAGCTCAAAACACATCTGTTTCAGCCGGTTTATGACCTTCCCCTGACCAGTCTCCCCCTTAGCTCGCTCCCTTCTTAGTCTAAGTTCTTCCTCTCCTCTCCATCCACCCATTGCTCTCTTCTTCATTCTCTTTTTTTCTATCCTGTCCTATATATGATGGGTGTTCTTTTCCTTTTCCTTATTTTTAATTTAGATTTTTATAAACTGCTCTGATGCCTTGCTGCTAGGGAAGTATATCAAATGACAATAAAGATAAAGATAAAAATTGTTGAACAGGTCATACTATAATCAAGTGGTTTTCACATTTTGTGACAATGCATTTGGGACATAACATTGGTGGTTTACAGTACATTGTTTTAAGAAGCTTCTGAATACTGTCAGGGCTTCTGTCTATTTAACTATCGCTATATAATTTGGACATGTTCTCACTGCACCGTGGATTTCATTTGTAAAAATATTTTTTCCCCTGTCTGTTTTTCTCTAATAGCCTGCTGTGGGTTTTCTGAGGATTGTTCTATTTTTAATATTATAAGATGGTTTACAGGTTCGTTTTCCAGCCTATAATCCTGGTCCCGTAATGTTGGATAGGCAGATTTTTTTTGTATCATAAATGTATATTAAAAGACTATTGGGGATCTTGTTTAATATCCTTCACCATACAGTTGGTTTGTTTTCCAGCATGGGGTAACAGCATATCAGTGAACTTGAATTGAAATGTCTCCCTTGCTACTATTATTATTATTATTATTATTATTATTATTATTAAGCATTTATAAAGCACTGCAAACATACGAAGCGCTGTACACACAAATAAGAGAGACAGTCCCTGCTCATCAGAGCTCACAATCTAGTCAAGACAAAAAATTACATAATACAAATTACAGATCAACAGGACAAAGTATACATCTAATGTTAGAGAGAGCAAACACAGCATATATAAAATAGTCATATCACAACACAAGAGTCAAGAATGAAAAGCAATAGTGAAGAGGTGGGATTTCAACCTGGACTTGAAGATGGCAAAGGAGGACGCCTGGTGCACAGAGACAGGAAGGCTGTTCCAGGCAAAGGGTGCAGCAAGGTCAAAGGAGCGAAGTCTAGAATTAGCAATAAGAGTGAAAGGCATAGATAAACGAAGACTATTAGAAGAGTGAAGTAACCGAGAGGGAGTGTAAAGAGAGATAAGAGACGAAAGGTACTGGGGGGGCAGAAGAGTGAATACATTTATAGGTTAGTAGGAGAAGCTTGAATTGGATACGGAAACGGATGGGGAGCCAATGAAGTGACATGAGGAGAGGAGTGATGTGGGAAAAATGAGACTGGCGGAAAATCAGATGAGCAGCAGAATGTTGAATAGACTGAAGGGGAAAGAGGTGGTTTGCGGGGAGGCCGGCAAGGAGAAGGTTACAGTAATCAAGGCAGGATGTGATTAAGGAGTGGGCAATCATTTTAGTAGTGTTAACAGAGAGGAAGGGGTGAATTTTGCAGATATTTGTAGAGAAAGAAACGGCATGACTTAGCAATGAGTTGGATATGTAGAGAGAAGGAGAGCGAGAGGAGTCAAAGATAACACCAAGGTTACGCACTGAGGAGACAGGAAGGATAACAGAGTTATCCACAGAGACAGAGAAAGGGGAAAGAGGAGGGGAGGGGAGGGATCCGGGGGAAAGATAAGGATTTCAGTCTTGGCCATGTTCAATTTTAAGCGGTGGAGGGACATCCAGCTAGCAATGTCAGAGAGGCAGACCGTGATCTTAGCCTGGATTTCTGGAGAGATAACAGGAGCAGAGAGGTAGATTTGAGAGTCGTCAGCATAGAGATGATAATGAAAGCCATGGGAAGAGATAAGGGCACCAAGGGACTGGGTGTAGAGAGAGAAGAGGAGCGATCCCAAGACATAACCCTGAGGAACACCTACAGGTAATGCGGTGGAAGAGGAGGAGGAGCCACCAAAGCACATGCTGAAAGAGAGATGGGAGAGGTAAGAGGAGAACCAATAAAGTACAGAGTCCTTGAAACCTAGTGAGGACAGGGTGATAAGAAGAAGATTGTGGTCAACAGTATTGAAAGCAGCAGAGAGATCAAGAAGGATGAGGACAAAATAGAGGCCTTTGGATTTTGTCAGGAACAAATCATTAGTGACTTTGGTAAGAGCTGTTTCAGTGGAATGTAGGGGACGGAAGCCAGATTGTAAAGGATCCAGGAGAGCATGAGAGGAGAGAAAGTCGAAACAGCGGTGATAGACTGCATGCTCAAGTAGTTTAGAGATGAAGGGAAGGAGAGAGATGGGTCGATAGTTAGAAGGACAGGTGGGATCAAGTGAGGGTTTCTTGAGAAGGGGTGTGACCACAGCATGCTTGAAGTCAGAAGGGAAAGTTGCGGTGGAGAGCAATAGGTTGAGAATATGAGAGATGGAAGGGACGATAGTGGAAGAGATGGAACTAAGGAGGTGGGAGGGGATGGAGTCAGACGAGCAGGTAGTAAGTTTAGAGGGAGAAAGAAGGAGTGAAGTTTCCTCATCAGAGACCATAGGGAAGGAAGAAAGGGTAGCAGAAGTGAGGGAGGAGAACTGGGATAAAGGAGGGGGTAGTAAGGGTGGTGGGGAATTGGAGGGTGATCTTGTGAATTTTGTCATGAAAGAACTCAGCCAAGGTTTGGGCAGGAAGGGAGGGAGGAATCAGAGGTGGAGGCACACTGAGGAGAGAACTGAGTGTGTTAAAGAGACAACGAGGATCAGAGGCAAGAGAGTTTGTCAGATGGGTGAAGTAGACTTGTTTAGCAAGTACAATGGCTGATTGGAAAGAGAACAGAATGAATTTAAAGTGGAGAAAGTCATTATGGGAGCGGGATTTAAACCAGGCACGCTCAGCAGAGCGGGCACAGGAGCGCAAATAGTGGGCAGTTGGAGAAAGCCAGGGCTGGGGAGAAAAGAACCTAACAGGACGTGGGGTAAGGGGAGCAAGAGCATCCAGGGCAGAGGAGAGTACAGCGTTATATGAGGTCACAGTCTCATCAATGGATTTGGATAACAGAATGGATGAAAGGGATGAGGAAATAATGGAGGAAAGATATAAGGGATCAATAGCAAGAAGGTTTCTAGAAAGGTTAGTGGAGACAGGACGAAGCTGAGGTGGGGGAAGATGAATAATAAGACTATGTATGTACTATATATTCATGTCCCATTTTTGGAAGGTTTTTTTTTTGCATAGGTCTGTAACACTTTTAATAACAAAAGGCTGTTTTTAAGTATACAATTTTTACTGTAATAGACAGGTAAATTTCTCCTTATGTTATTTGGAATACTAGTTTTCTGATATTGCTAGGCTTCTTGATTAGATGTACACATCATAATTTGAGTTCTGTGATATCCTTCTGTTTCGCAGAGTATATACAAAAGACTTTTAGTCCATCTCAGGAAATGAGAGTGCTGTAGTATCGGGTAATGTCCGGTCCTGTTTTTCACCCACATGAGCTATCTTTAGTTGTTAATTATTCCTCTTCTATTGTCACGGCGACCCTGGGTAGAGCCTCCATAGACCCAATAGGCCACTGCCTAGGGTATTGTGGTTTTTACTAACTGGTGCTCTCCTTTGAACAGAGTCAGTCAGTCAAGTGGTTAAAGCAAAATTAGGGTTTTATTCCCTTTCCCGGACAGATAATATTCCTTGCAAAAACACACAGAACAAAACAGCAACTAAATGAAAACAGCTAGAACATCTTTTCTTCTTTCCTTGTTTCTCTCACAAGGTCACATTGGCTGAAGTTCAACACAAAGAGGTTATGTCATCTGATAGACAAATCATACAGTCCATTGGCTCAGGGTCTGTGCAAATGTTATCACTCTCCCACTGCATTAAGCCTGGACCACTCCCAATACTCTCCGTGTCACATTCCTTACATGTGCTGGAGCATGGCTTGTTCTCTTGTGGCTGGTAAACCCCTTTCCTTCCAAGGTGTTTATCCCAGCCTGGGTTACAGAAATCTGGTACAAGTAATGTCTCTTTCTGGTTTGCCTCTCTTGGCTTTCTTAGTAGGAAGTCTGAGTATCTGTCTGAGTTATAAGACTGCTCAGGGTTGTGCTCATTAAAACTTCTAGCCTCTTCTCTATACAGATAAGGTTTCAAACTTGTTACCTTACTGCAGGCTTTGAAGTCAGCTTTGAGCTTCCTCTCCCCTGGCACAGTTCCTTCAGCTTGAGCTAGGTTCCTCCGTGGCTCATGCAATCCCTCAGAGACTCTGCCCCACTTCCTGTTTGTGTGGAAATCCTTCCTGGGACTGTCGTTCCAGAGACCAGCTGCTCTACTGCTCTGAGCTCTCTGCCTTCTCTGACTCCTCTGACCCTTCTGACCCTCACCACTTCCTGGTTCAGACCAGGAACTTATATACCTCTCCTCTCTGCATGTTACGTCAGACTCTGAGGACAGGTTCTCCTGATGAGTTTCTCTAATTCTACCTGCGTCACTACTAGAGAAGGGAAACTTCATTTTAAAACCTTTCTGCTTTACTTGTGCTGACGGCACTGGCTGCTCAGCTGCCTTCACACATGCTGAGTCTTCACGTCCAGCCAAGTTTAAGGTAAGCTCTTCCTTTTTACT
Source organism: Ichthyophis bannanicus (assembly GCA_033557465.1). Taxonomy (NCBI): domain Eukaryota; kingdom Metazoa; phylum Chordata; class Amphibia; order Gymnophiona; family Ichthyophiidae; genus Ichthyophis; species Ichthyophis bannanicus. The sequence goes on from CM066033.1 coordinate 243,690,952, forward strand.
AGCCCCCACAGGCTCTCTATAGTCTACTGTATCACATATCCCCCCCCTTAAGATATTCCGGGATGGGGAATTATCATTCTCACAGTCCGGAATCTCCGCAAGAATCGTCCCCTTCCTGCCAGACCCGCTGTGTACTACTGTATTCCCTCACCAGGATTCGTTCCGGCCCGCCCCCATTGCTCTATCCCTGCCTTTTATCCAAGAGCGGCAAGCTGCGTCCGTTCTCTCCTGCCAGGGTTTCAATATATTTATATGGTAGGTTTGATGACGGCCCCTGTCGTTCTCTACCACATATGTCACTGGACCTTTACGCTCCACCACTGTATAAGGACCCTTCCACTGGGCCTCGAACTTTGGCCCAGGGTCAGCGACCATCACTACCACTCTATCACCAATGGCCAATTGCCGTGCCTTCTTGCCCCTATCATAGTATTTCTTCTGACTTAGCTGACTGCCTTGTAAATGCCCTTCGGCGACTCGCAAAGCCCTCTGTAGGCGACTCCGGAGCCCACATAGAAATTGGGGAAACCCCATTTCCTCCCCTTCTGGCTCGACCCACTGGTCCCTTAGAATATCTAGGACTCCCCGTGGCGCTCGCCCGAACATTAGCTCGTAAGGGGATGCCCCCAGTGAAGCTTGGGTATGCTCCCTACTGGCATACAGGGCAAATGGGAGCATAACATCCCAGTCAGCCATCTGTCCATCCAACGCTCTTCTTAAGAGCTGTTTAAGGGTCTGGTTGAACCGCTCGACCAGACCATTGGTCTGTGGATGGTATGCGGAGGTTTTTATATGATGGATGCCAAAAGCATCCCATACCTGAGCTAGGTATCTGGAAACAAAATTGCTCCCCCTATCGGTCAGCATCTCCCTTGGGAACCCTAGCTCGCAGAACAGTTTAACCAATTCTGCAGCTATGAACCTGGCTGATATGCTCCTTAAAGGTATCGCCCAAGGGAATCTAGTGGCGCAATTCATTACTACGAGGATATACTGAAATCCTCTGGGGGGTTTTATTAGTGGACCCACAATGTCCATTGCCATCCGGCGAACTGGCTCCGTTATTGTCGGGGTCTGTACTAGGGGAACTCCTACCGGCTTGACAGCACTTACTCGCTGACACAAAGGACACGCTTCGCAGAACTGTTTTGTTTCTCTAAAGACCCCCGGCCAATAGAAACGCTCCAGGATCTGGTCAAGAGTGCCCTGAATTCCCTTATGTCCCCCAACGAGGTGGTCATGGGCCAGTCTTAACACTACGGCCTTAAAGGTAGTGGGGACCACTAGCTGCTTCCTAATGGTGCCGGTATGGGGGTTGCTGCTCTCCCTGTATAAAATGTCCTCTTCTATCAGGAACCTGGGGAGCACATCCCTACCTGTCTGAGCAAACTCAAAGGCATGCCTTAGCACTGGGTCTGCCTTTTGTTCTCCTGGAAAGGAGGGGAATTTCTTTACTAAGTCACTGGGTACCCAGGGTAAACCCTGCCCATTCGCTAGTCCAGCTCTCACCTGAGCCCGGTGGTGTCTTTCCTGGCGTTTTTCGCCTTTACTTTTCCTTTCTTCTTTAGAGGGAGTGCCTATTAACTCCTTATGATGGGGAAGTTCACTTAGGCCCTCTTCCGGAACCCTATCTTCCTCCCCTAAAGGCTCTTCCTCTACCCCTGTATGAACAGGATTCTCTTCGGGAGGCTCACCCTGTACTTCTACAGCCTTTGCTTGAGCCCGGGTGGACACCATTCCTCCCCTTATGTGTGTATCTTCCCCAATCCCTCGGTAAAAAGGAGGCCAATCCCTACCTAATACGACATTGTATGGTAACTTGGGGATTACTGCTACCCGGATTTATCTCTGGGTTCCTAAACCCTTAACTTTTATCCTGTGAAGGGAATACTGGCTTGTCGCTCCATGCACACATTTTATGCTAGCTTTGCCATCTTGCTGACTCGGGGGAAAATCATTTCGGGCCTGTATGATTTCCCAAAACTTGCGGGAGACCATACTTTGATCGGCCCCCGAGTCCAGTAAGGCTATGGCGGGGACTCCTTGCACCTCCACCTCGATGCGGAATCCCTGCTGAACACGCTCATTACCTTTCGTTATTAGGGCTGTGCGGTCTAGGCAATCCTTCTTCTCATGCCCTATCTTTCCGCACTTAAAGCATTTCCCAAAAACACTTTTATCATTTCTCTTAGGTAAACATTCCTGTATGCATCGCATGTCCATTTGAGGCCCTTTATTTAACTTTACAGGACTGGTTAACCCCAGCATCCACTCAGCGCTTCCTGGTGTCTTTTTGGCCATCTCGGCTTCAAGAAACCGTTCCGTCAATTGCGCTGCCTTTATGGAGGTTGTGCAGTCTTGTAAGGTTAAAAAGGTTTTTACCTCTAATGGAACTGCCTCACAATACTGTTCCAGTACAATCATGTCAATCAGGCTATCCACAGTTTTACCCTCAGGTTCCAACCACTTTAAAACTAAACTGCGCACCCTATGGCACAGTGCTTTCGGTGTTTCACCTGCCTGTAATTTAGTGGACCTGAGCATTCTTCTGTATACAGCCGGTGTCAGGCCTAGCCTGTCCCGCACTGCTCTTTTGATCTCCTCATATTCAGCTGCCAAAGCGGCAGGCATTGCTCGGTACGCCGATAGAGCTTCTCCTGTTAAGGAGGTGGCGAGTCTAACCGCCCACTGCTCCTTAGGCCAGTGTGCGTGGAGAGCTACCCTCTCGAACGACTCTACAAAGTCATCAAAATTGTCTTTATCGGTCATTTGACCAAATGTACGTATCCCACATTGTTGTGGGCCTACCCCACTGAAGTCTTCTGGTGTTGTCTTCTTTCGTGGTTCTTCCAACAGTGTCTGCACCAAGTCCATCAAGGGTTTTTGCTGCGCTTGCAGGGCAGCCATGGCCTGCTCCTGACTCTGCTGGGCCAGCTCCCGTTGCTTATCAAATTGGAGGTTCATCCAGCGAAGAACCTCCTGGGCGTCCATCTTGCGGCTTTCAGACTTTGTAAAACAAAGCACAAACGACCACCAAGTGCGGTACCACTGGGGAAAAAAACTTTTCCTCTTTTTTTTTTTTTCAAAAGCAGTTCCTTCTCACTTTGAATCCTCTCCAGCCTGTGCCCATATACCCTTTTAGCTGAGCCAGGTTCAGGAGCCCGCTTTGAGAAGGTGCTTGGCCTTTTCTGTAGTCCACTCCGGTTCCTTCTGGATCCTTCTGGGCGTGGCAACGTCCGCTCCTTCCGTTGAGCTGTGCAACGTCCTGGTGGGCTTGCTTCTGGAACAAAAATCCGCCCCAACTACGCCATTTGTCACAGCGACCCTGGGTAGAGCCTCCATAGACTCAATAGGCCACTGCCTAGGGTATTGTGGTTTTTACTAACTGGTGCTCTCCTTTGAACAGAGTCAGTCAGTCAAGTGGTTAAAGCAAAATTAGGGTTTTATTCCCTTTCCCGGACAGATAATATTCCTTGCAAAAACACACAGAACAAAACAGCAACTAAACAAAAACAGCTAGAACATCTTTTCTTCTTTCCTTGTTTCTCTCACAAGGTCACATTGGCTGAAGTTCAACACAAAGAGGTTATGTCATCTGATAGACAAATCGTACAGTCCATTGGCTCAGGGTCTGTGCAAATGTTATCACTTTCCCACTGCATTAAGCCTGGACCACTCCCAATACTCTCCGTGTCACATTCCTTACATGTGCTGGAGCATGGCTTGTTCTCTTGTGGCTGGTAAACTCCTTTCCTTCCAAGGTGTTTATCCCAGCCCGGGTTACAGAAATCTGGTACAGGTAATGTCTCTTTCTGGTTTGCCTCTCTTGGCTTTCTTAGTAGGAAGTCTGAGTATCTGTCTGAGTTATAAGACTGCTCAGGGTTGTGCTCATTAAAACTTCTAGCCTCTTCTCTATACAGATAAGGTTTCAAACTTGTTACCTTACTGCAGGCTTTGAAGTCAGCTTTGAGCTTCCTCTCCCCTGGCACAGTTCCTTCAGCTTGAGCTAGGTTCCTCCATGGCTCATGCAATCTCTCAGAGACTCTGCCCCACTTCCTGTTTGTGTGGAAATCCTTCCTGGGACTGTCGTTCCAGAGACCAGCTGCTCTACTGCTCTGAGCTCTCTGCCTTCTCTGACTCCTCTGACCCTTCTGACCCCCACCACTTCCTGGTTCAGACCAGGAACTTATATACCTCTCCTCTCTGCATGTTACGTCAGACTCTGAGGACAGGTGCTCCTGATGAGTTTCTCTAATTCTACCTGTGTCACTACTAGAGAAGGGAAACTTCATTTTAAAACCTTTCTGCTTTACTTGTGCTGACGGCACTGGCTGCTCAGCTGCCTTCACACATGCTGAGTCTTCACGTCCAGCCAAGTTTAAGGTAAGCTCTTCCTTTTGACTAGCCCCCACAGGCTCTCTATAGTCTACTCTATCACACTATGCACCCTGGGATTCTGCTTCTTTCTTTATTTATGGGTGACTGCCTATATATATTCATTCCTTTTTCTTTTCACTTTTACATGCTCCTAATTAATATTTTTGTATAGGTTTTTTACACTTGTCTTATGTCATCTGTTTCAAAATGGTTATTATTTGGTTTTTATACTTTTATTTATTATTACTTGCTTTATTCCTTATATACAAGGTTTTTAATTGTTTATTTTTAATTATTTGTTACTTATGGCCATATGCATACGTTATGATTATTTGTTATAGTGCCATTAAACCCCTGAAGAAGGCAACAGCCAAAACATGGTCTGTGTTGGGAATGGCCTCAATAAAGTTCCTGAATGTTTTTTGGTAGTTTCGCTCCTTGTTGTCGTGCTGCTTGTCTGTGAGTCTTCAGAGTGCTTCTGCTGCTTGTCTGTGAGTCTTAGGAGTGCTTCAAAAGAGGGCCAGGGAAGTTGTCTAGATGCTTGTCCCCAAATAAAGTATATGCTCTTTAAACTTCTCTTGGCTGTGAAGTCCTGTGTCATGCCTCATGCTGGCAACATCTACCACACATGGTGTCAAAAATGGGATCTTTCTTCTTAATTCCATGACAAAAGAAAAGCCACACTCCCAAGCTCTGTCTCTCCACTGTACTGAGAAGAAGAAGGGGGGGGGGTGGTACACAGCTAATGGGGTTAGCCCTGCTGTAGTTAGGGAAGGAACCTCAGTTTAGTTAGAAGCCGGATAGACAGGAGTTTTTATTTTTTTTCTCCTAAACTGGGTGGATTGGAAAGAAAAATTAAACCAAAATGGAGAGATTACTCCAGGCTCTGGTGGAAGGGCAACAGCAGCAACTACAGTGCACTGTAGTAGAAGGACAGCTGCAATGTATCCTAGTGAAAGAACAGTAACAACAACAACAACAGCAGCAACAGCAGCATCTGCTATAGGACATTTTGCAAGCAGAAGGGGCACAGCAACAGCAAGTACAGCAAACCATTGGAAATATAGCAGGGTTCACTAGTGCAAGTTTCTCACATGCTCCAAGGGTGGCAGCCACACCCCCTGGTACCACCTCTGCCTAAAATTGTTGAGGACGAGGACCCAGAATACTTCCTAGTAAATCTTAACCAGATAGCCTGCCTGGCAGGGTGGCCAGAGACAATGCAGACTACATATCTGAGGAACTTGCTGACTGGAAGTAGTCAAGTCACCTTCTAAGAGGATAACCCTGATGAAGGAGCCACCTATGCAGCAGTAAAGACCACCATAATGAAGCAAGCTGGGTGTACACTGGAGGCTTACCAGCAAAGGTTCAGAAAAGAAGTTCTGAGGCCCAAAGAAAATCCCTGGAATCTCTTCTTTAGACTGACAGAGATTGCTTGGAAATGACAAGAGGAGAAGAACAGAGTAGAGGTGGCCAAAATTGTTCTGTTGGAGCAGTTTCTAGAGGGCTTGACCTCTCTCACGAGACAGTGGGTGCAACAGTTCTCTAAATTGACTTGGGAAAGTGTTGTGGAAATAGCAGAAGGATTTTATAAAGCTCAGCCTGAAGCCAGAGCACCCAAGGCTAAAGGAAATGAAGCCATCCATAACCCAAGGAGACCGGGGAGGAAAAACTGAGCTTTTGAGGAGCCCCACACCAAAGGCCTCTGTGGTCATAAACTCTTTGAGGATCTGCTTCAAGTGTGGGGGCAGGGGTCACTATGCCCATGAGTGCCCCATGGTGATGAGGGAACCAATGGATATACATTTTATAACCTCCCATGAATGCAGTCTTGTGGAGGAAGTGACCCTAGTGGAGTGGGAAATATTTGTGATACCTGTTGAGCTGGAGGGCACTTGTCAGCAAGTCTTGGTGGACTCAGGAAATGTGAGGACTCTCATTAGGTGAGACACCAGGACAAGGCATCAGATCAACTATGAGAAGCTTGTGACCTTAGTTTGAGTCCATGAAGATCAACAGACATATCTGACAGCATAAGTTGAACTGAACCCTATGGGATTGGAGACTCTCGAGGCAGTGGTCTTACCTTGGCTGTCTTACCCAGTAATTATAAGCCCAGATTTCCCAAATTTCAAAGATATCTGGAACTGGAGATAAAGCAACCCAGAGAACGAGAATGTAGATGATTTTCCAGAGCTCTTCCATTTGAGGGACTCAGACTTGTTTGTGAAGAGTCCCAAAACTCCCAAGTCCTGCAGACAGCACTGGTTGGAGAAGGACTGTCATAACCCAAACCTTGGGGCAGCTGTAGACGGGGGTTCTGAGGTAGAAGAATCCTCTGACAGATCTGCAGATGATTCTTGAGAGAAGTCAACTCCCCAGCTGGATAATCCCAGATCTGGGGACAGTCTGCCTGAGTGGGGTGGATTAGAGAGTCCAAGCCAGTTTAAAAGGGCCCAAATGGAAGACAACACCCTTAGAAATGCCTGAGACCAGGTTTAAGAGGTAGAGGGGGCCCCGGTAGGTAATGTAGACCATTCTCAGAGGAGCTTTCCCTATTTCTTGGTGAGACAAGATTTATTGTATAGGGTTGCCAGGGGAGTGATAGAAGGAGAAGAGGTAGAGCAGTTGGCAATCCCAAGCCATACCAACAGCAGGAAATGGACTTTGCCCATAGTCATCCATTGGGTGGGCACCTGGGGGTAGAGAAAACCCAAGAGTGAATTCTAGCCCAGTTTTACTAGCCAGGGCTCCAAAATCATGTACAGCTCTTTTGCCAGCCCTGCCCCATCTGCCAGTTGCAAAGTCCAGCAAAGGTTAGATCTGCCCCTCTAGTGTGATGCCCATTATCAAGGCCACATTTGAAACGGTTGCAATGGATTTGGTGGGACCATTGCAGTACACCTCCCTCCCATGGCAACAAATACATCCTGGTGGTAATGGACTATGCCACACGGTTTCTGGAAGCGATAGCTCTGAGGAAAACAAAGAACACAATGCTGGTCAGTGCACTATGGGAAATCTTCTCCCAATTGAAGATACCTGTCAAGATCCTTAAGGACCAGGGGTCACCATTTGTCTCCCAGGTGATGAAGCAGATATGCTCCTTGTTGAAGATCAATACCTTGTGGACATCTGTGTAACACCCACAAACTGACGGTTTGGTTGAACACTTTAATAAAACTTTGAAACAGATGTTAAAGAAATTTGTGAGCGAAAAGGAGAAGGACTGAGACTTTTTACTCCCCTATCTTTTTTTCACCATCAGAGAAGTACCCCAAAGTTCAACTGGCTTTTCCCCCTTTGAGTTGCTGTTTGGACAACAACCCCGGGGAACCTTGAAGATACTAAGAGAAAGAAAGAAGGAAGAATCCTATCGTCCAATCTCCAGTATCCCGATACTTGCCAAAATACTGGAGAAGGAGACTCAACGCCAAATACAGAAGTATATTGACACATCTTCCCCTTTAGACCAGAGCCAGCATGGATTTAGGGAAGCTCATGGAGTCAAGACCCTCATGACCTCCTTAATCAATTCGCTAATCAGCACGATCAACAACATAAAGTCAGGTGTGGCAATGATCTTCCTTGATATATCTGCGGCATTTGACTCAGTCGACCATAAGATACTACTATCACGACTCTATGAAAAGGGTATTCATGGTCTAGCATGGAATTGGTGCAAATCATACCTGGAAAATTGATGGCAGCAAGTTCGCATCGGTTCAAACACATCAGAACCATTCCTCCAAACGCAAGGTGTTCCACAAGGCTCCTCCCTCTCTGCGCTGCTTTTCAATATATATATGCAGCCAATCTGCCATATCACCAAATCCTTCAATGTATCTTGCCTCATTTATGCTGACGATGTGCTTATCTTCACTCCAATTGATACCACGAGTCCAAATTACACTAATTTAACCAACTGTTTCAATGCAATAACAGATTGGCTCTTAGCTCAAAACATGCGAATTAACCTCAAAAAGACAGAAGTCTTAGTTGTCACAAGAAACAAGCTCTTCTCCCCCCCAGTGTCACTCAAAGTAAGAGACACGGAGCTCCCAATCAAGAAGACAATTTGCTACCTAGGTGTGATACTTGATCAATGTCTTGATTTTACTGAGCATATAAAAAGTACGGTAAAAACGATTTACTTTAAGATAAAAACCTTACGCCTACTAAAACCCATGTTGGAAGCCAAAGACTTCCGTTCAATATTCCAGGCAATAGTCACTCCTCACTTTGACTATGCGAATATCGTCTTACATGGTCTACCAAAGAACACCATCAACCTGCTGCAACTAGTAATGAATGCTGCTGCACGCGTCTTAGTGGGAGCTTCAAGAAGAGACCATATTACGCCGATCCTAATGGACTTACACTGGCTCCCAATAAGATGCAGAATTACCTATAAAGCGCTCCTTATCACATTCAAGGCCTTCTATAAAATATCGCCATCAACGATCTCTGACCTCATCTGTCAAGCACCTAGTACAAGATCAAGAAGACTTCTCACGGAAAACATGCTAGTCATACCCGGCGAATCCACAAATTGGTCCCAATCAACGATCAACAGGGCATTTAATTCTTTTGCCCCTAGATGTTGGAATAAACTCCCCCCAGATATTAGAGCAATACGAGATATTAAACAATTCAGAAAGGCTATCAAGTACTATTTATTAACGGAATACTTTCAACCACCGTAACTTAGATCACCTGCAACAAATACCTCCAGTTCATAACAAAAACCCAAATGCACTAGAATTAAGCAATGTAGTTGTATATACATTTCTAAATACAGATGTCTCTGTTGATTTTATGTAAATAGTTAATGGAATTGTATTATAAATAGTGTATCCCCTTTTTATCCAAGTTCTTAACCTGTTATCTATAAACTCATACTTGTTTAAATGTACTGAGATGTTTTGTTCCATGTAAACCGCGCTGATGCTGAATAGTGCGGTATAGAAGAAACTTTAAATAAATAAATAAAATAAATAAATAAAATCTGGGAAGAGGAACCCAGTTCCGGCTGCAGTATGGTCAGTTATGTACTTCAGATGCAGGAGCACTTAAGGAAAGCAAGAGAAACTGTGAGACAATACCTGGAGAAAGCTCAGGGGGTCAAGGCCTGGGTCTATAATCGAAAGGCAGTACAACAGACTTTTCATCCTGGGGACTGGGTCCAAGTTTTACACCCCCACATTGGAGATTTAGCTATTCTGTAAGTGGCAGGGTCCATACAGTATGAGGTGGTAAAACAAGTGGGGTCGGTTAACTACAAGATTGCACAGCCAGACAAGAAGAAGAAAATCACAATCTACCATGTGAACTTGCTGAAGAAATGGAACTCTGTCCTGGCAACAGTGGTCCGAGGAGAGGAGTTTGTACCCGAGATACACCTTCAGAACCAAACCAGTTTCCTTTTGGGGACAATTCACAATAACATTCATATAGCACAATCCTCATTATTCCCAATAGGGCCTAGGTACTAACTCTGGGCTATTTTTATAAAATTTTAACCATGGGCAAACTCTTTTATGAGGCCTTTGCATGGCTTTTATATAATTGTATGAACACACACATGTTTAAAAGTATGCACAATGACAAGTGGCCATGTACCTTTATACAATGTGGATATAGATATGTACAGGGTCATAGTTTATCTAGAGTGTGGGCAGCAGGGGTAAAGTTAAGGGTGGGCCTGGATGAGCCATGGTCCCTCCACTTTTGCATCAGGCCCACCCAGTCAGCAGCAGCAGAACAGAGAATGAGAGGAGAACTGGAGGTGATGTCGACATTTGCATTACCTTGTACCCATCCATGTTAATTCCAAGCCCAACCAAAACATTAGTCTTGATTAATACACAGTTGGGCAGCATAACAAATTAAATTTATAGCTTATAAAAAACATGACTACATTCATACTTCATCTATGTATATTTATATCTGCTCTTTTGCTGTCACAAACATATGCATATGCATTTTTGTTGCAATTTCTGCTATATTTGGATTGCTATTTTATAAAGACACATAGGCACCTATGTTGCCTATATAGAGTAATTTCAAAATAGGTGCCTCTAAGTGCACAACTTGCATTAACAAGCATCACTGTATGTTAATAAATGAGACCCTAAATTTTCAGCTAAAACGTCTTCAGAATCTACCCTCCAATTGATTTGCTTAGATTTTAGTCAGTTATGTAAAGTTCCTAGTGTTGATTATCTGTGCAAAGAGGTTAACATTTTCTACCCCTACAGTAACTCCTTCCACTTGGCCATTCAAATTCTGAGTGCCATAATTTAGGTGCCTAGTGAAATAAGAACAGTTGTAGTGCTTAACTCCTGACTCAAAGCTAACAACCTAAACCTTTTGAGGCTAATTTTCAAAGGGCTTGAGACTTGCATTTCTAAACTGACTTCTTTTTAAATCGTCTTTTAGTTTAGTTTGGTTTAGTTTAGTTTATTAGTTATTTGATATATACCGTCTTTCAGAAAATAAAGCAGTAAGGTAGTTTACAATAAGATACTATAAGAGGTAGGGTAGACAATATACAAAACCAGTCATGATAACAATGAAGCAATGAACTACCAATGACAGACATTACACAAAACAAATTATTAAAAATTAGAGGCCATTATTACTATTAAATAAGAAATGCGGTACATCAGGCTTCCTCTCTCCCCCTTTTCAAATTCATGTCAAAAGCTCTCCTCTTTGAGGCTGCCTTTGGATCCTAATCTCCTGTTCTCCTTGTGACGCCTCACCTTTTTTTGTGCCCTTATCCTCATCTATTGTATTGTCTGTCTTGATTCTGTCATAATACAAAAAACAGCTCTAATTTCTCACCTTACCACAGTATTGTTTTAAACAGCGACTATAAGAGAGGAGAAAGCAAACCTCAGAGAATCCTGTATAGGGCTGAATTACCCCCAACGGGGTTAAGCACCTGCCAGATTTTACATCAATGGTTCGCTCAAAAATCTCCACTCATTATTTATACAACAGGACATGGGTCACACTGGCTATTTGGAGCTATCTGACTAGCAGTGATTTTCAACTTTTTTGCCATTTTAAGTTATGTGAATAGCTATCTGGATAGCGGTGCTGAAATTCGCCACTATCCAAATAAGTTTCTGCTCGCCCCGACTGTACCTGGACCACCCTGACACAATAAGGGTGTTCTGTAGCAATATGAAACAGCACTATCCACGTAAGCCCTGCTGAAATCAGGTCCCAAATTTATGAAGTAAGTTTCTTTGAATATTGGTATTCTGTGCTTAGTGTTTGAAATTAAGAGATTTATTTCACTTCTATATCCACACATCTACCATCAAAGATGTTTATGAATGTAGGAAAATTACTTTTTCACTCTTTAAAGGTTAATTTTTTATGATAACTACATACATTTCTGTTTTCCTTTCCCTTTTAAGATGATGTTTACATTTCCAAGATCTAATACCACCTTGCATGTTTTATAGTACCTGTTGTAAATATGTCATCCCATGCTTGAGTATGTTTCTGCCATTGCGCTGTATTAAATGTTCTGTGGAGATTGGCTGAGGTCACCATTAAAGGACCTAAATACTTCATCATCTGAAGAAAAAGGGACATTTTTGGTTTATAGTCCATTAGTTAGTTTGCAATTGTGTTTGACAAAACATGCAAGACTCAATTCCTCTTTGTGACACAGGAAATGTTAAGAACAAACACTATTCAGCAAATTAGTCTGCATATATACTGTATTTTTATTTGCATGTGGAACCAATGTACTAAAATGTGGTACCATGATCACAAACATTAGTGTCCATTAAGAGGCAATTTTATAAAAAAAATCACCTAGGTTGCGAGGGCAAGAAGATGCCTATTTATAGCCCATTTTATAAAGATACACGTCTCTGGGGCATGTTTACTAAAATGCAGTGGTGCACCACACATTAAACCCTGAAACTTACTGGGGGGAGTGGCATCAGACCCATGCTAACAAATGGAGGCATGCCCAGCATGTCTCCATGTAGTTAGTGTGGGTTCCATGGCACCTCCTCGCACTGAGAGGAAGAAATGCCTTTAGCCAAAACACTTAGCTTCAACTTCAAAAATTCCTTTCAGAACATTTGAGTCCTCAGGGAAACATTTTGATGCACATAAATCTTATGAGTATATAAAGGTGTTAATCTCTCCTTAAAAAAGTTTTCAAGAAGCAAGCTATGATCCAAGGGGCATGTTTACTAAAGTGCACTACCCGTGTAGTGTGATGGTAGCGTGTGGTTTTGGTGCTGTACTGAAATGTTGCATGAACGCTGCGCTAAAAAACTCACACTACGTGGGCAGCACACATATCGGTGGCGCTTGAGTAGGGCGTGGTCTTTCCTGCCATGGTACCCCGAGCTCTGTTCTTGAAAGCCTGTGCTGCCTGTGTTTGGCGGGGTGCAACAACTGCCACCACAAGGTAGTGATAGTTGTTCCCTGCAGCGGTATTAATATGATGAGTTATGCTAAAAGCAAGAGGATGGTTGTCTCCACCCCCCTGCATCTAGTGCAGTGCCCCATGTTAGTAATGCAGCCCAAATCTGCCACCAAAGTAGCCCTCTTAGAGGTCTCTTGAAGAAATGTCTTTAATAGGGTAGTCAAACCTGTATCCTTCTGACTCCCATTTTCTTTAAAGATCCAGAAACATAAAACTGTAAGTGGAAATCAAAGCAGGGAATGATGCTGAGTGAAAATGCAAAATATTTAAGAAATATTGGGCCCAATATTCAAAGGATTTATGCTCTAATTTAGAGAGTAATGCTCTTAAATTGGCCTTTTTGAAAATTTACTGGGAGCATAAAAGGTGGGTGGCAATCGGGGAAGATTTAGGGCAGGGAAAAAAGTTAGGAGCTTAGTATTAATTTTCAGGAAAAGGCACCTAAATTAGGCTTATAAATCTAGGCAAATGAACGGCAAGCCTAAAGTTAGCAGCATAACTTTTAAGCACCTAAGATAAATTTTCAGCTGAAAATGTAGGCTCTCAAGTGTGGCTGAAAATAAGGCCCAATTTTGGAAGCCTGACTTAGGATCCTAAAATTAGGGACTCCGATTTTTTTTAATATTGGGCCCATTGTTTTTTAACATTTCTTGTGAGGAATCATAGAACAATAAGGAATTAGTAAAACATGTATTATTTGCTCTCAGAATTTTCCACTTTTTCCACCTTGTTTTCTAAATATAAATTACCCGTATTATTTATTTAGCAATTTTTATATACTGCCTTATCAAAGTGTCAAGACTTTTTACCAGTTAACAGGTTAAACAAACGTTAACGTTTACTGTACATGGAACATAAGAGTATATTCACTTTGGCAGCTTCTAAGAATGCAAGTCTTTTATCATAGTTTTCTATCATGCTCTTCAGCAAACAACATTCTCTATTGCAGATGGTTTTGCAACAGTCTACCTTGAAAATATGCAGAGTTGAGATAGACACCCAGAGAGAATAACCTCCATTTTAGCCACCACCCTCTAAATCTCAAGATTGGTGACTTATTTAAAGAGTTTCAAAAGGAGTGGAGTTTCCAAGCCAAGGTATGTTGAAAACACTACTAGCTTCACTGTTCTTCTGGGATGGAAGAACTGTAGTTACTTTCTTCTACAATTAAGAGTGAAATAGGTCCCTAAACCTCAAGAGACAATTGATGAAGTCCCTTTGGTAAAAGCTGATGGCTCTAAAGTTTTCTTGATAACCTCCTGGATGGCTTATATTATGTCTGATTCAGTTACCCTTATATTGAAAGGGAACCAGAATATGTTGTCCAAAGAGCCCATCCCACTAGAAAAGCTGCTAGAAAGGGTGGAGTGCATGGGATAGAACTTAAAGACCCTCCACTGAATAATCTTTATTTTTCCTGGTTGTTATCACAAATGAGTCCATAATAACTTGTTTGCCTGCTGCAGAAGAGGAAGACTTCTCTCTATTATTAGCCTTCCTCCTACCCATTATACACCAAAATGATACCTCTGCAGATGAGAACCGCACAGGTCTATAGCTTCTTTTTTTTTTAAAGTGCCATCAGGTTAATGCTGACTTCTGGTCACCCAGCAACCCCTGAGTTTTCTTTGCAAGATATGACCAGAAGTAGATTGCCAGGCCTTTTTTTCTGAGGCAATGGAGGGTAAAGTGACTTGCCCAAGGTCACAAGGAGTGCCAGTGGGAATTGAACCCTGATCTTTTAGGTACTAGGCTGTTGCTCTGAAGATGGCTCTGAAGGGGCTCTAAAGAGGCCTGTCATGCCCTGTTGGTCATGCCCCTTCAGGCACATCACTGTGGACCACATACTATGGCACAGCTCTACTTTTGAAGTTGCCAGTATTGAGTGGGTGATATCACTGATGCAACTTCAGAAATTGCTCAGGAAATCACCCTTCTCCATTCACCTCCTTCCAGTGCAGGTTGGTATGCTTGCCTGTTCTGTCTCCATAGTACTGTGGCGCTGTTGTACTTTTGAGGTTGCCGGCTCTTAGCGGGTGACATTAACAACTGACTGCAGGAACTGTCTGTGATATCCCCTCTTCCCATGACCATCCTCTTTTAAATACAGGTTGGTATACACACCTGCTCTCTCCCCCTAATTTGTTACAGTTCATTCAGAATTCAGTTACCAGGATTATATTGGGAAAACCAAATAGGGAATGAACCTGTGTTAGAACTGTAGCAATTTGTGTGTCCTGAAATCAAAAGGCAGATGGTTTAAGATCAAACACAGACGGTGAAATTACAGGATTAAGGCAGTGAAATTGGCGGACAGCTGCAGTAACTCTAACAATGTTTCTGTTCGGCTGTTTTAGCAAAAAAAGAATTTTTCAGAAACAAATGACAACAACAGGAAGCAATACAAGCCCTGGACATACAGGGCCAACATTAGAATTGTCCCTGTATGTCCAGGGCCGATGACCGCCCACCCAGACTCCGCATCCGAGTTGCCCCTTTCCCACCCCCATCTAACTTCCCCACCCAACCAATGGGGAGGTTAGATGCTGGTGGGGGAAGGCATGAATAGTGGGGATGGATGTCCCATTTGGACATCCATCCCCGCTATTCATGGCATAGAATCGGGCCCAAACCAAAAAAGGGTTTGTAAGTGCGCCGAAGATGTATACAGACCAACATATGCCAGGACAGAAAATGGACATTCTATGAGACAGGTGTAGCCACATGTAGGGAGCTGCTGTGTGAAACGCCAGTACCCAGATATGTGGGAAACAGATGTCATAGCCAGACAGTCATAGTCATTTGAAGAGCATTGTTAGGTCACTCAGCAATACAATGTATCCGTTGGGGAATTGCAAAATTGAATGAGGTTTCTGTCAGGTTGGAAAGGGTCCATACTTAGCACGGATTGTTTTTAGAGATGACCAATGAAAGTAAAACTAAGGATTTCTTCTACTGCCATGCATGTTTTGATGCAAAGTATGTCATGATAAACATATCACTTTCTACTTGCTGTTATTATATCTTTGAGTGCACTGTGATAACCTTGCACTGTTCTGGACATGCAACAGACTAGTATATCTAATCTAGTTTGCATTAACATTTATGTATCATCAGTTTCAGTAAGAATACTGTGAGCGCAGCGACATCCAAACTTTTTGCTGCATATATCCGTGTCTCGTTAAAGCAGTGGTGGTTTGCTCTTGCTACACCGGAAATGCCTATGTCCCCTATTCTGGAACCATGGACGCATCAATCCCCACGGCTGCATAATTAGGGTGATATTGGGCCCGTTTTTGATTTGGACGTACCTCTGGGCCAGACATGCATATTATGGAATTGATCTTTTAATGTCTGTCTCTTTTTGTTTTACTTTCCATTTTTATTGGAGTTGTTTCATAATTCTTGGGCTTTTAATGTTTATTTCTAAACCACTTTGCTACCCCTGGTATCAATCTGACAGATAAGGAGTGATTACATTCATAAGATAATGAGATGCAGATTTTTGCCAAACTGTACATTACTTATTAGTACTTATAAAAATAATTTGGTGGTTATTTTGGAAAAGATGAACATGAGATGGATATACCAAGAAAGCAATGTGGACATCGGAAAGGCAGGAATGCACAAATGGCAATTTTCTCCAAATGGATGAGTTTTGCCCATACCATGGCAGTCACAAACCTCACCTCCAAGCCAGGGTATGTGGAGTATGATCTCAGTTTCTAAAATTTACTGTTAATGCTCAGCGTAGTACTTGCATCGTGCCAAAGAGAGCCTCTCTCTGGAGTTCGTAAGATGTTATGTGTATATGAGATTTATCAAGGTGTGCTTGGAAGTTCCTCTTAATTAGGCCTATGGCACCCTGACACATTTTCTTGGTCCCCGAATGCATTCCTTGGTACTTGAAGATCTTCTCCCTCTCGATACGATTTACAGCGTAGTCACTTAGAACTGACACATCTATAATCAATGTCGTTCTGGTGTTGTTCTCCTTTACCACTATATCTGGCTTCCTTGCATCCAGCTTTTTATCGGTCAGAATGGGAGTATCCCAGGTGATCATAACCTCTTCATTCTCTGTAATCCTTTTAGGATCATGATCCCAGTACTTTTCAGGCACAGTTATGTTGTAGTGTTTACAAAGTGTCCAATGGATGAGATGTGCTACTTCATTATGACTTTCGGTATAGAAATTTGTGGCCGTTAGAACTTCACAGCCAGATATGAGATGAGTTATTGTTTCCAACTCTTTCCCACAGAAGCAATATATGTCTATTTTGCCAGTTTTGTCAATGCTCGCTGTGAACCATCTCGTCTGTAAGTCACTGTCCTGGGCTGCAACTATCAATTTCTCATCCTTCAATTTCAGTTCATCTCTCCTTAACTATTCATGTGTCCGTTCTTGATTGGCAAAGGGTTCCTGGAGTAATAACACTCTGTATTTCCCACCATATTTGTGCATTTGTGACTTGCTTTTCCTTGTTTGTTGATCCAATCTTTTGTAGAGATTTTCTTCCTTGTATATTCTGGTGGATTCTCACTCATTCCTTTTAGTCATCAACAGTTTCTGGATGCTTACTTTCATATTTCACCACTTTTTGTGTATTTGGATCTGATGATGCAGTTAGGTAAGCCTGGAGGCCTATGATAGTAGTTCTGTATGTTTAATAAATCACTATGAGGCTGAGCCCTCTTCAGCTCTAGGGATATATAGTCTTTGCATGCACTGTTTCATGTAAATTAATTCATGGGCATGGAGAGGTTTTCTTGTTTGCAAATCCAGTTTTTCAAGATCTTTGAGAGGCCAGTCCACAAAACCAAAGCTGTATAAGAGTAAAAGAACTGCCTGCTGATTAATGGCCTGTATCTTATTTAATTATGTTAAAGCACTTTTCAATAACAGTTTTAATCTCCTGTAGTATTCTTTACTGATCTTTTCTATCAATAATTTCTGCATGAGTGTTGTTCCTTCATCTACTCCAATACTTATATATGCCTTCCTGTTCGAGATCCTTGATGTCACAGCTCTCAGGCAATGAGATGTTTTCAGTTTTGCTTAATTATTCTCTAAGAAAAGTTGCCTTAGCACATTTTTAAGGCCAAAGATCACTCTGATGTCATCAAAAAAGCTTTTCACCACATGCAGTTGCTCTGCTAATTGTTGATTGCTGAAACTATAGAACTTCAGATCGTCTACAAGTAATAAATGGGATGTGGTTTCTGGGTTGTTACCTTCTTTAGGATTCAGGCTAAATCTGTATCCCAAAGAGCTGATAAGAGTACTCATTGGATTAAGTGCCACACAAAACAGAAGTAGCGACAGGGAATCTTCCTGAAATATTTCTCGCTGGATCTTAATGTTAGGAATGATGTAGTAACCATCTTCATATCTCAAAAAGAGTGTAGTTTGCCACATTGTCATAGTGAACTTAATGTACTCTATCAAACCAGGACTTATTTTGTACATCTCAAGGCACTTTATTATCCAAGAGTGTGGGGCGCTGTCAAAAGCTTTCTTATAAACAAACCATGTGATACTGAGATTTCTACTTTTCTTGGCTCTGGCCATGACGGCTTTATTCAATATTAACTGGTCTTTAGTTCCATATGCTTCTCTCTTTTTCCCTTTTGTTCTATAGCCATGATGTTATTAGACTCGATATGATAATATATTCTGTCTGCATCTATTGCAGTGAACAGCTTATTGATTGTAGGTAGACAAGTTATTGGTCTATATTTTTGGGGATTGTTACTTGCATCACCTTTTGGAAGAATACATGTTTTTCCTTTAGTAAGCCATAGTTGTGTTGAACTGGCTGCTTGAACAATTGATGTTTGCAATTTGCAAGGTCGTAGTGGAGTGATTTGAACTGTTTGAGCCAAAAGTTGGTTACTCCATCTGAGCCAGAGCTCTTCCAGTTTGGGGCTCATTTTAACCTGCTTTCTAGCTCTTTCATTGTTACTGTAGGCTATTCCATAGGTTACCCTGCTCCTTTATGTAGGGTAACCATTCTACTTCTTGATTGTGCTCTATAGGGTCCTCATATAGGTTTATCCAGAAGGTTTTTTGTTTAGCTTTGTTGGTGATACTTTTATCATACTGTATTAATGCTCTTTCCAAATTCTCTGTAGAATTGTTTTGAATTATCTCTAAATAGTTTATTTTTATATCTTTCTTTTCTGTTTTCTTCATATTATCACAGTTTTTATGCTTCTGTTGTGACTTATTTATTGTTGGAACAGATAAATTTCAGGTCTTCTGATCCAAGGCAACATGCTTTAGCTTGAAGCTTTGGATCTTCCTCAATATCCCTGATGATCTTAATCCTTTTAGATAACTCATCAGGGATACCTCTATATGCAATGATTGCATTTTAACTTTAATGCACTTTTTTCAAGGAGGATCTGCTATTGTTCTCTTTTTCTTCTGGCCCTGCACTTTAGTTGGTAATATTTTTACAGTAATAATTTTAGCTGCATAATATTGTATTTGATTTATTTCAGTGATGTCAATAAATGGTCCCTTTATACTATTTATGGCCTTATTCATCTTAATTATCATACTCCTAACCCTAGATGTTAAATTTAACTCGGTAATCTTTCCCTTACCTGGAACCCAGCATATTCATCTTTTTCCATGTGGTCTAGGATTTTGATCTTGAATTCCTCCACCTCTGGGTCTTCCTCTTCCTTTTCTTCCTCCTCTTCAGTTGATTTGCTGGCCTGTCTTGTAGTCATACCCCACTCCTTCTCCCTCTCCCCCTTCACCCCTCCCAATCCCCCCCCCCTTTGTTCACTGTAGACAGATTGTCACCACAGGGCACATAATGCATGTACATTGCTGCACCTACAAACAGGGTGTGCAGTCCTGTGGGTGTCTCACATGGGCCAATGTAATGTGTGGGTTGCATAACATAATCTATGTCAGTATGTGCTATCCTCTGTATCTGTACTATTGCTTGATTTTGATATTTAGAGCTCTAAAAGGTTTGAGATAGCTGTTCCAACAAGGTGCAACCCCCATGAAGATATAACCTGATACGTTTTAAGGAACTGCACTTTATTCATTGCTCTCCCAGTTACCACATCCTCCTTAGTTGTCTCCCAGGAACATGCTCAGGAGACAAATGATGGGGTTGTGGCAACTGAGAGAGCATTTCTTACAGTGCACTTCCTTCAATCATGGCTGAAGATCTCTGAGATTTTTATTGGTTACATTTGTTATGGTCATTTCTGGGACTGTCAAGCTGTTTCACATTCCTTATCTTGTCAGATTTAGGTTGTGGTTTAGTGGAGATTGGCCACCGTTATTTATTTATTTATTTAACAGGTGTTTTATACCGCTTTATCATTTAGTCAAAGCGCTTTACATTGTAACAAACTTGATAATGTACATTAAACAGGGACATTGATAACTCAGATTCTTTGGTTCTTTGGACATTGATCTGATGGTGTTTCAGCACTCTCCTGGCTATCCATCTCCTAGCTGTGCTCTGCTTGGCACTATCTCCATGCCATTTACTATCATCCCCAGGGACACCAGACACACATGGCTCCACAATCTGCTGCTCCTGCAGTTCCCTCCTTAGGCACACCGGGAAGCATGGTCTCTTCCTGCTTGTGGCCCTGAAGTGAGTCTTCAGGGCCTCTATGTCCATGTGTATCCTATATTGTCTGTAGGGGACAGGGGTGGAACCAAAGCCTACTTGCACATCCAGCATCTCTGGCATCCCACTGTTGAAATCCATCTGCTCCACACTGACTTTCTTGACACTGAGAGCATATTCTCTGATCTTCTGTTGGTGGAGGATGCATCTCATCCTGCATGTTGGTAGGACTCCCCCTTCCCCATCCCATGGCCCCCCACCCTACCCCAGGAACTCTGGGACATTTTGGCCTCTGCTTACCGCTTCTGTCTGTCTGCTGCCTGTCACTGGTCAGTGCATGAGTTTTCTACCCAGTCTGTGTTTCTCACAGACCCCGTATTGGTCCACATTATGGATTGTGACCCTTGGAAAGATATACCTTGTCTCTAGTGCTGCCACTTAGTGACTGGTGTGGCTGTAGAAACCACAGGATTTGTTCTGTCCATCT
The DNA here is from genome assembly GCA_033557465.1 of Ichthyophis bannanicus. Lineage (NCBI taxonomy): Eukaryota > Metazoa > Chordata > Amphibia > Gymnophiona > Ichthyophiidae > Ichthyophis > Ichthyophis bannanicus. Next base: position 243,711,896 of record CM066033.1, read on the forward strand.
TATAAGAATGTAAGAACATAAGAACATAAGATAGGCCATACTGGGTCAGGCCAAGGTCATCAAGCCCAGTATCAAGTCACAAGTACCTAGCAGTTTCCCCAAAAGACACAGGTTTCACAATGCTTATACTGGGGCAAGCAGTGGATTTCACGGGTCCCCTTTAATAATGGTTTATGAATCTTTCTTCCAGGAACTTGTCCAAACCTTTTTAAACCCAGCTACACTAACAGCTTTTACTACGTCCTCCGGTAATGAATTCCAGAAGGAAGAAATATTTTATTTTATTAGTCTTAAATAGGTTACCCTATAGCTTCATCGCTTGTCCCCTAGACTTTCTATATTTTGATGGCATAATCAATCTACATTTACCCATTCCACTCCGTTCATTAATTTATAGGACTCTATCATATCTCCCCTTGGCCATCTCTTTTCCAGGTTGAAAAGTCCTAACCTTTTCAGCTTCTCTTCATAGAGGTATTCTTCCATCCCCTTTACCATTTTTGTAGCTCTTCTCTGTACCTTTTCTAATAACATTATATCCTTTTTAAGATATGGTGACCAGAATTGCACACAATATTCAAGATGTCATCACACCATGGAACGATACAGAGGCATTATAATATCCTTTGTTTTATTCTTCATTCTTTTCCTTATGATTCCTAGCATTCTATTTATCTCCCATTCTAGCACAGTTTTGGGTCCTGACAGCCCCCTGCTATTCCTGTGCTGTTTCCTGCTGGAGGATCATTGTTCCTTAGTTGTGCCTCACCCCGTCCCTATGCAATCCTATCTATTCTCCCCCTAAGGTTCCCCCCCATGTTCATGGCAATGTTAGCACTAACCAAGAAAAGATCCCATGGACCTCTCCGTAGGACGGCCCTCTTGACAGATACAGGACATCCTCTTTTTCTATTACCATGCAGCAGAGCCACCTCATCTCTGCATGGGAGAAGTTGGGCAGCCATATCGACATCGCCACAACTTTTCTCTCTATTCTCATGCTCTGCTCTTTGCGCCCATATATGCTTGTGTATTTTCCATCATGCATGTAGGTCCATGTCTCTGTCTTTGTAAACAGTACCTTGTATGACCTCCATACTGTATTCTTCAAGGACAGCACATATGACTGTCTCTTACATGCAGTGCATTCATCCTCCCAGATGTTCACATGACTATTTTAATGGTCCTTGACTGTTCCAAAATCGTCTACATTTTCTGCAAGTCTGGTTTTGCAAGTCTGGTTTTCTGCAAGTCTGGTTTTCTGCAAGTCTGGTTTTGCAAGTCTGGTTTTCTGCAAGTCTGGTTTTCTGCAAGTCTGGTTCTGCAAGTCTGGTTTTCTGCAAGTCTGGTTTTCTGCAAGTCTGGTTTTGCATGTCTGGTTTTGCATGTTCCCCCGCTGTTGGTGCATCCTTTCTAAAATGCCACTATATATTTTAAAACTTGCACAAATGAACACAGAATAGGGATGTGCATAGGAAAGTTTCATTTTGGTTCATTTTTAAATCAACTACCACTGCATTCATTTTCGGATCCTGAAAATATTTGTATCATTTTGTTTCATGTGAATGAGGGAAGGAATTCTGCATTCTAACACTGGAGTTTATCATTCATTTTTAATGAGACTTGTTTAAAACCTGCTGGCAGGCATAAGCTACAGACATAACAACACTTTAAGTCACTAAGAGTGGTATGGCCCAAAAAGAAGGGCAAAGGGCAATAGTAGTGTCATAAACAACACAAACTAATTTGAGAGGAGCAAAGGGCATAAATAACAGAATAAACATTTCATGTCAACAAAAAAGGAGCAGAATGCATCAGAACAGTTGCATGAACACCATAAGCCGTTGAGAGAGTAACAAAAGCAGCAGAAGTGGCAGGAAAACACCAAGGCAATGGGAGAGGGGCAAGGACAAAAGCAGCACCAACATTACCACTGTGGCACTTTTTTGCAAAATGGCACCACTGGGCAGAAGCTTCTGAGGATCAAGCCTGCCTCCTAATAGATCCAAGGAATAGAAAGTAGGTTAATAGGGGATGAAGAGGTGGAGGACAGGCATACTCATTTCTCTACAACAGTCCATACTCTAGCAGTCGTATTGTTTCCCACAATAACCCCCAATTCATTGTAATATACAAGCTTTTGAATTAGCTTGCATAATAAAATTGACACTTTGTCAAAGACATAATATATACATAGTAACATAGTAAATGACGGCAGATAAAGACCAGTATGGTCCATCTAGTCTGCCCAGCAAGGCGGTGCATCTGTAGCTCCATGCAGGTCATCCCTCCCAATGCCTTTGTTTAGGCATGTACCAACTACTCCATGTAGATCACCCCTGTTTGTTGAAATATGTTTATTTTGATTTTATTCTGTTGCTATAAAGCGGTCCTCTGTGTCTGTCCCATGCCATTTTGAATTCTGTCACTGTATTTGCCCCCACCACTTCCAGTTTTTGGACTTAGCAAATGTGTGCTCAAAAGCACCTGGAGGAGAGCATACCATGAAAGGAGTGGGTTTTCACTGCTCATTTCTTGCCTGGGTCCCCACATGCAGAGTGCTATTTTTTGTGACATACTTCTGGTCACATTAATATCAATTTCTAATGATATCTCAACAAGGTGGGCAGAGGGAGGTTCCCACATGGGAGACACCATTTTTTTGTGTGAAATGCCAGCATCAGGGGCATTTCAGGGATATTCCAGGGCGAAACAGACTTGGCAATATTGAGTCACTACCCAGTTAGTGATAACATGGTGAAAGCCAGGTGCAGGAAACCCTGGCGTAACATTTACTGTGTATAGCCGGTTTGTGGCTCATTATCACCACCACCAGGTTAGTGATAGGCAAACGTGGCCAACCTGGATATTCAACGCTGGGGCTAAATGTGATCCTGGCACTGACCATCTGGGTTTAATACTCAATGTCGGTGTCTAGTGTCACAGGGTGGACCTAGGGCAGCCTGAGGAAGTGCAGAGCAGTGTGAATGATCACGGTAAAAGTGACAGGGTAAACAGAGGAATGTTTGATGGTTGCCAGGGACAACCTAAGCACACGTGCACAGAGCCCAGAAAGACACACCCAGAGAGCAAAGCAAGGGAGTTTGTTTTACCCAATAGAGTGCAGCTGAGTAAAGGTGGAGTCAGGAGACACGCAGATAAAATAGACTCCCAAACAATTAGAGATAGATTGAGAAACAGGGAACCTTTGAGAGAGAGGAAATCCTTGAGAGAGGAGTCGAGGAGAGAATCCCTGAGAGAGGAATTGGAGCAGCAGCAGATACGGTTGAAGCCATGCAAAGCCTGGAGCTGGCATGAGGAAGATGACGACAGTGAAAGTGAGTCAGTAAGGCAACAGGGGAGCCGGTGTGAAAGTTGGAGAGAATCCAGAGACCTGGTGGTTCTGGGAGAAGGCAACACCCTGACAGCGTGAATGTGTTTGGAAGGCAAGAGAAATATAAGAAGACTGCAACAGCAGGTACAGGGGCAAAGAGTGAGTACAAGGGCTATTTGCTATCTGAAAAGGAAGAGCCCTGGAGGCATAGAAATACCCACATAAAGCCCAGATATTCAGAGGCTGGTAATAGCTTTTCCCCTGATTATAAAAGCACTAAGAGAAGGGGGTTTCACTTACCAAGAAAAGCTGAAGAAATCCCTTATCACCGTGAGCACCCAGCTTCTAGGGAAACACCGTTACACCGTTTGCAATCAGGCACAGCTGAGCTTGGAAAGCTAGGACAGACCCGGCCAGGAGCCTACCGTAATTACCCAGCTAGTAGGTCAAACAAGGAAATGAGGTATTCGTTAAGGCACCAGCAGGGGCAGGGCTCTGGAAGACACAACTCAGAGCTTTACGATATTTCCCAGAGGGGCAGTTCTGCACAAGGGAAGAGAAACTTCTTAAGTGACGAGGCAAGCCTGCCATACTTTTACCCCACATTTGAAGTGAATAATGAAGATACTAATGAACAGGAGTTAATGGAGTATGAAAACTCAGAAGCATTAACAAGTCCAGAGATGATGGATTGTTCTCTCACTGTAATAGAGCCAGAATTCTCACTGAGGTAAATGTGAATGTGTGACCTTAACTCCAGTATATAAGAGGCAAGGCTGCAACTCTCTCTCTCTCTCTCTCTCTAGCCAAACAGACAATTAGGCTGTTTGTTATTTGCTTTTGTTTAAAAGTTACAAGCTGAAGGAAGCTATTTTTGTTGTCTAGTATATTTTGTTATAAGCCAAATAGGCTATTAATTTCTGTTGTATTTGAAAGAAGAAACCTCAAGGGACGGGGAATAAAACCCTAAAAAGAAAAGAAAGTTTTCCTGTGTGATCTATATATATATAAGCAAGGCACAACTACCACCCTCAGAAAGCCCAACAATACCAGTAGTCACCGCTGGGGCAGATGAGGTGTGATATATAAATGGCGTAGAACTGAGGATAATTTTTCGGGGGGCATAAGAAGTTGCCTGAAAAAGGAAAAAGAACAGTGCTGAAAACCAGAAAAAAAAAAAAAAGTCTGATCCAGGAAATATTGGAGAGGATTCGGCTGGCAGACCGGCCAGCGGTGGAAAAGACCTTTTTCTCACTTGCTGGAGTCTACCAGGAAACTGAGGTATTGGTGACCTGGGTGGACGGGAAAGGATACTGTGAGGAAAAGGGGTGATATAAAAGGGAGAAAAAAAAGAAACCTTTTTGTGTGTGTTTTGTACCGCACTTGGTGGTCTTTTTCTCTTTATTTTCAGGTGCAGAGTGAAAGGAAAAGAGGATGGATCCTCAAGATATGCTGGCCTGGATGGGCGAGCAACAGGAAAAGCAGGCCAGGATGATACAACACCTGCAGGAACAATATATGGCAGCGATGCAGGAGCAGCAAAGACCGCTATTGGAAGCTATGGCTGCGCTACTAAGGAAGTCTTCAGAGAAAGAATCTACAGTACCGCAAGTAGACATACATACAGGTCTTGCTTTGAGACATTTGGGGCATGAAGATAACCCTGATGACTTTATTGAAGCGTTTGAGCGCATTGCAGGGAATTTAAAGTGGCCTACAGAACAATGGGCGATGCGATTCGCCATGACTCTAAGCGGAGAGGCTTTATCTGCCTTTAAGGCCATGCCAGCTAGCCTAGCTAATAATTATGCTGAAATTAAAAAGGCAGTAAAGGATCGCCTTGGTCTAACACCTAGGCATTACAAACGGTTGTTCAGGGAGGCAATAATGTTGGAGAGTGAGACTCCAAAGGCTTTGTGCCAGAGGCTCAAGAGCCTGCTTTATAAATGGTTAGACCCTGAGAATAGGATGCTGGAGTCTGTATTAGATGAGCTTGTTGTAGAGCAATTCTTGTTAGCCATACCACAGGAAATGAAAATGTTCTTAACATTACAAAATTGCTCAAATACTGAAGAAGCAGCTAAAATGGCAGAGGTGTTTAAGGAAGCAAAGCATGCTACTGTGTCAAATGTGAGCCTTTTGAAAGATACAGGTGTGAATGGGACGGATGAAAGTAAAAAGTATACACCCAGGAGAGTGAATGAGTTTAACCCTGGTAAGGGGAACACTAGGAGGTGCTATAGATGTGGCAGACCAGGCCACATGGTAAAAGAATGTCAAACTAAGACAGTCCTTATGGTAGGGGCAGAGAAGCCAGTGCCGAAAGGCATATATTTGCAGGTACAAGTTGATGGAGAAAATGCTTTGGCTATACTTGATTCTGGGGCAGAACAGAGTTTAATTGCCCAAGAGCTTTGGGAAACTTTGAAGCAGTCTCGCCCGGTAACCCCAAAACAAGTAGCAATAAAATGTGTACACGGTGCACAGCTTCCCTATCCCTTACATCAAGTAAACGTCAGGGCACTAGGGGCAGAAAGAAAGTTACAGGTAGCAGTAGTCCCTGGGCTACCCCAAAAACTAATTTTAGGACGGGACTGGCCTTTGTTTCCAGGTATATTGAGCCAGGGGGTAGGCATGAAAACGGGATTGGTCTCCACACGATCCCAAGCCCCGGTAGTTGAACCCCATGAAACCCCGGTAGTTGAACCCCACGAAACCCCGGTAGTTGAACCCCAAGAAATCCCGGTAGGTGAACCTCAAGAAGCCCCAGTAGAGGGAGTAGAAACACCTACAGAAGAGGAGGTCAAAGAGGCTCCTGAGAAGGGGACAGAAGCGGAAGAGAGGGATCCACTACCTAACCATGATGAGTTAGTTCAGAACCCGGTGGGGGAAGGAAAGAAAGCCAGGGCTACCAAGCGACAGGAAAGAGATAAGAGAGCCAAAGGAAGAAGGTAACTAGAAACAGGGGAAGGGTTACCCTGGGTCCCCGCTGCCCTCGTCCAAAAGTTTCCATCCTTTCCGATGGAGCAGAGAGCAGACTTGGCCTTAAAAAGAGCTTTCGAGTGGGCCCAGATGGATCGTAATACATTACCACGATTCTTACTCGATGAGAATATTTTATATAGGGAGAGTCTAGATCCCTATACAGGAGCTGTGAGGAAGCAACTGGTGGTGCCAGTAGCCTTTAAGGCGGTAGTTTTACGCTTGGCACATGACCATCCAGTTGGGGGACATAAAGGTGTCCAAGGGACACTGGATCAGATTTTAGCACGTTTTTATTGGCCCGGGGTGTATCAAGAGACCAAGCGGTATTGCGATGCTTGCCCTGCCTGTCAAAGGGTCTCTATATCCAGACCCAAGGCTGCACCCTTGATACCCTTGCCCACAATAGCTACGCCTATTAGGCGAATGGGGATAGACATCGTAGGCCCATTGATAAAAACGCCTAGGGGTTTCCAGTATCTATTAGTTATTGTAGATCATGCGACCCGATTCCCATGGGCTATACCCCTTAGGAATATATCTGCTAAAATCATAGCGCAGGAACTAATAAAGCTGTTCTGTGAGGTGGGGTTTCCCCAGGAAATCCTAACGGATCAGGGTACCAATTTTGTTTCTAGGTATCTTGCTAGAGTCTGGGAGGCGTTCGGTATACGCCACATAAAAACGTCAGCGTATCATCCCCAGACCAATGGGTTGGTGGAGCGCACCAACCAATCGATAAAGCATTTGTTGCGAAGAGGCCTAAGAAAGGGGGAAATGATGGAATGGGATACATTACTCCCATTCGTGATGTATGCCTGCAGAGAACGAGTTCAAACCTCGCTAGGAGTATCCCCATTTGAACTTCTGTTTGGAAGGTCTCCAAGGGGAGTATTAGATATTTTAAAAGATGAATGGGTAGAACCCAGAGTACCCGAGGTGGGGATCCCACAGTTTTTGAAGGAATTAAGGACGCGCCTAAGGAAAACGTCCCAAGCCTCAATGGAGAACTTGAACCGTAGCAAGCAGCGCCAGAAAAAATATTACGATAGGGATGCACAGACCAGAGAACTGGCCGCAGGGGACAAGGTCCTCATACAAGTGGCGGACCCCGGTCCGAAATTTGAATCTAGATGGAAAGGCACAGCCGTCGTAGTGAAAAAAGTAGGTTTTGTGTCATACCTAGTGGAAAATGAAAGCGGGCGTAGGCAAATATACCACATCAATGTATTAAAACCGTGGAAGGAAAGGGTGGCCACAGCTAATTTGGCCTACCACGAGCAGCACTGTAGAACCCCGCAAGGGATTACATGCTGTCCGCTGAAAATTGCGGCAGCAAGTAATGTTTTAAGGGGGGGAATGTGTCACAGGGTGGACCTAGGGCAGCCTGAGAAAGTGCAGAGCCATGTGAATGATCACGGTAAAAGTGACAGGGTAAACAGAGGAATGTTTGATGGTTGCCAGGGACAACCTAAGCACACGTGCACAGAGCCCAGAAAGACACACCCAGAGAGCAAAGCAAGGGAGTTTGTTTTACCCAATAGAGTGCAGGTGGAGTCAGGAGACACGCAGATAAAATAGACTCCCAAACAATTAGAGATAGATTGAGAAACAGGGAACCTTTGAGAGAGAGGAAATCCTTGAGAGAGGAGTCGAGGAGAGAATCCCTGAGAGAGGAATTGGAGCAGCAGCAGATATGGTTGAAGCCATGCAAAGCCTGGAGCTGGCATGAGGAAGATGACGACAGTGAAAGTGAGTCAGTAAGGCAACAGGGGAGCCGGTGTGAAAGTTGGAGAGAATCCAGAGACCTGGGTGGTTCTGGGAGAAGGCAACACCCTGACAGCGTGAATGTGTTTGGAAGGCAAGATAAATATAAGAAGACTGCAACAGCAGGTACAGGGGCAAAGAGTGAGTACAAGGGCTATTTGCTATCTGAAAAGGAAGAGCCCTGGAGGCATAGAAATACCCACATAAAGCCCAGATATTCAGAGGCTGGTAATAGCTTTTCCCCTGATTATAAAAGCACTAAGAGAAGGGGGTTTCACTTACCAAGAAAAGCTGAAGAAATCCCTTATCACCGTGAACACCCAGCTTCTAGGAAAACACCGTTACACCGTTTGCAATCAGGCACAGCTGAGCTTGGAAAGCTAGGACAGACCCGGCCAGGAGCCTACCGTAATTACCAAGCTAGTAGGTCAAACAAGGACCTGAGGTATTCGTTAAGGCACCAGCAGGGGCAGGGCTCTGGAAGACACAACTCAGAGCTTTACGATATTTCCCAGAGGGGCAGTTCTGCACAAGGGAAGAGAAACTTCTTAAGTGACGAGGCAAGCCTGCCATACTTTTACCCCACGTTTGAAGTGAATAATGAAGATACTAATGAACAGGAGTTAATGGAGTATGAAAACTCAGAAGCATTAACAAGTCCAGAGATGATCGATTGTTCTCTCACTGTAATAGAGCCAGAATTCTCACTGAGGTAAATGTGAATGTGTAACCTTAACTCCAGTATATAAGAGGCAAGGCTGCAACTCTCTCTCTCTCTCTCTCTAGCCAAACAGACAATTAGGCTGTTTGTTATTTGCTTTTGTTTAAAAGTTACAAGCTGAAGGAAGCTATTTTTGTTGTCTAGTTATATTTTGTTATAAGCCAAAATAGGCTATTAATTTCTGTTGTATTTGAAAGAAGAAACCTCAAGGGACGGGGAATAAAACCCTAAAAAGAAAAGAAAGTTTTCCTGTGTGATCTATATATATATATAAGCAAGGCACAACTACCACCCTCAGAAAGCCCAACAATACCAGTAGTCACCGCTGGGGCAGATGAGGTGTGACACTAGCCACTTTAGCAACTCTAGCTGCCGGCGCTGAATATATATAATACTTTCTATTTATTTTTCATTAGCTTTTTCTAAAGAATATCTTATCTGGGTGATGGAATTTCTTTGTTAAGAACAAATTAGATAAATGGTTGTACGGAATGGTAAAAGTACACCAAAGGGCAAGTTTACCAAAGGTTTTGATGCATGTTAATGAAGTTAATGCATGTTAAGTGCCCACAGCCCTTTTTTTCTATGGGTGTAGTGGCACTTAGGGGTATGTTTACTAATCAACCGTAGCAGCTTCTGTGTGATATCGGAGCCGCGGCCCTATTGAATTCAATGGGGTCGCGGTTCTGATATCACACAGAAGCCGCTACCGCTGATTAGTAAACATACCCCTTAGTATGTATTAATGTCATTAATGTGCATTAACCTTTTGTAAACATACTGCCTAGAGGCAGAGGAAATAGACTAGGTGGCCTCTTGAGGTTCCTTTTAAGGGCCTCTTTTACTAATACTTAGCACATGCTAGCTGCTGTATGGCCCATGTTATTGCTATGGGCCATGTGGCAGATAGCGCATTTTAAGTGTTTGTAAAAGGGGACCAAAATGCATTTTTCATATATTATCCTGATAAAGCAATGAAATATTCTATTGGGATTTCATTTGTATAGTTTTCTGTATTTAATGTCACTGGTTATTAATATTTAAATGAGTTTTAATACCTCTTTGACAGACTTTATAAACTTCAGATCATCTTCTCCACAGGCTTTTTGCAACAAGCCACATCTTCTATTATAGAAGGTGAAACATATTGCTGGTGAACATAAAAATAAGAAATCAATGAGGAATTAAAAAGTGTTAATACATGGTTTTATATAATGGGCTACTAAAATAGTCTAAAATTAGTAGGGTGAATATTCAACGGTAGCAGTGACCCTATCTTTTTAAATGCTTGTCACAGTGTTAAAAAAATACATATATTCAGTGCTGCTATACAGAAAGATGGCTATGCTGAATATCCGCATAAGGCTGTCAGCTACCTGTAACTTGGCGAAATTCAGCTGTGATATATATAACTGTGGTTTAAGTTAAAACCACATAGTTATATATATATGTGTTTTTCTGACTTAAATTAAACCACCTAGCTATAGAGACAGTGGTTGAAAAGCACTGCTGTCTCCGTAGTTGGGTGTCCTGCTTTCACTCAGCTTTAACTATACCCCACCATTCAGTGCCATGGAAGTTAAAGATGTTTTCAGGGGCACTATTTGGATAATGCCACTAAAAGGCCACAGACTTGTGAGTTTAGCTGCAGCTGCTAAACCAAAAAGTCCCTTTGAATATGGACCGAATATTGACACAACTGTAAACGTTTTGTTTTAGAAAACTTACTTTCATATGACCATTTATTTAATTCAAAGTATAAGTCATCAACACAGCCTCTCTCGTCACAAATATTGCTGATGTGTGTGACAAAATCTTGCATGACCTAAAGGAATTACAATACATATGATTTACTAAATTGCAGTGATGCATAACATCTTAGGTCAATCACTTAAATTATGACAACTTGGAAGAAGAAAAACCCAGGCATTGAAGCTTCACTTTTTCTTGCAAGATTTTTTTTTACTAAGGTTCATTACTTGGTCGTTTAACCTTTGTTGCTTAATCAGATATCTTATTTTTGCCACCAAAATGCAATCCCTGAACTTTAACTATATGTATATGAATGCATATAATCTTCCTCTTCAATACAATTTTCTGTGTCATGTTAAAAGCAGAATTCATTATGAGGACTAAGTACTGAAGGTTAGGGGTATGTTTTCATTTTAAAATGGTATGAAAACATTAACAATATTAAATATACAATTTTGTCCATTATTTCAGAAGTTGCATGCGTGATTTCTATGTGGAAAACCTGGCATTTACATGTGTCAACAGTATCCATGTCAAAATAGTGGGGTCGATACTCAGTCAGGTTTATGTGACTTGCAGCACCTGCAAACTGCATACACCTTGGCAAGCCCAATAATCCGTGGCACTGAATATCACCACAGAAGAGACACCTGGTTAACTACTGGTTGGTCTGTGGGTGGAGCAGGGGAGATCTTGACAGTTATCTGATTAGCAGGGATATTCAGCCGGTAACCAGATAACTAAACACATAAAATTAGGGTAGATCAATGGCCATCCTAACTTTAACAGACATCCACTGCTCAACCACTTTGCCCTGAAGAAAATCACAGTATAGTGGCTGAAATGTTGGTTCCAGTTATGAAGACGCGGCATGACCGGAAAACTGCAAAGTTTATCATACTAGCTGTGGAAACACAACAGAACGCTAACTTTATGTGGTTTTACTATCCAGGTTAGCATCTGAATATTTCTGGACAGCAAAACTTCTGGCTACTGAAACCAGATATTCAGCATTGGATGCCAGATAGCTTCTGGCATTGAATATCCAGTTTAGTTAAAGCAACGTTGGCCAGGCACTTTAACAGTACTGACTGGTGCCCCTGAATATTGACCCTAGTTGACCACAGTCTATATGTGGATGAGTTGATAATGATGATGCATCCATGTTTAGAAAAGAGGCATTTGGAGAACATATCATGGACGCGTTTATGATATATTCCTCAAACCCCTTGGATGTTGACAGTGGAGAATCTAAATGTCGCCATCTACACCTGCTACAAATCATTCACAAATGCTTTTTGACCTGGTTCTTGTTGGAGGAGCTCTGAGAGCATTTTGATTTCCAGACTGCTGTCTGTGTTCATGTAGGGGTATTTTTGATTATCTCCTTTCTCTGTTTACAGGCCTCCCCATCACCCTTGTAGACTCATTAAAACCCTTCGTGTCTCCCCCTAACCACCCTATATCCCCTCGACCAGGCTCTCACAATCTCATTGCCACCTTGCCATCATGTCTGTTGGTGTTTCTGTGGCTGACTCTGGTCAGTGAGTGTCTGTACCACTCTGTGCATATTTCCCTAACCGCCTGTTTGTCTTACAATTAGTGTCTCAGAGTGTATCAGTATGTGTGAACTGCCATTATGCAGCACACTTGGGTGCTGGCGGAAGGCTTCACAGGATATTAGTGGAGACTTACACACAGTGCCGGTAGTAGTACAGAGGAGTCAGTATGACAGATCTCAACAGCTCGCTATCCAGGCCATGCTGTAGCAGGCACACATGGCAAAACAAAGTGCCAAGAGACAAATATATAGGCTCAGGACCCAGTTCATGGACCCCACATATGAGTAGCGTCTCACCAGGTTCCACTTTGATAAGGCTGTCATTCACCATCTTGAACCCTGCCAGTCCAGCTAAAGATTACCACAGTCTTAGCCTTTTGTGGAACTGTCAGATTTAAGTCTATATTGGCATCCACTGTGGGTCTCAGCCAGTCTGCCTCCTCACTCTGCATTGCACATTTTCTGAGGGCCTTTCTCACCCCCACCTCAGATGATATAATCTTCTCACACACTGAGCAGCTCAGACAAAAAAACTATGAAATAGTCTATTTTCCATCTGTGCTGGGAGGTTAAGATTGCACACACATGGCTACCTGGCCACCACAAGGGAGGAAAGGAATCTACCCACTTTGATCATGTTCCCCCCTTCTGATCCAACTCCATTGGCTTCCCCTCAAATACCGCTCTCACTATAAGCTTCTAACTCTTGTTCACAAGACAATTTATACTGACACTCCCACCTACCTTGCTGATGTCCTCCACCTCCATGCCCCTTCCTGGGTTCTCCATATACTCCATGCCAACTGCCTCCATTTGCCCTCTGTTTCTTTTTTTGTCTTTTATTTATTTAAATTTCCATTATATATACAACAGAAATAAGAAAAGCAACTCACAATAACAGATGTACATACATCTACCATAAAGAAACATAGTATAACCACATCATATTTGCAATATAAATCACATCAAGAGGAAAAACTGAAAGCTAAAGTTTAAACATGCACGTCCCTAAACCCACAAATAAACAATCTTAGGAATACAGTCACATAACTAAACCATCCCTCAGGCACTGCTGGGAACAAACCCTTCCCTAGCTCTAAGAAATCCCACAAGTTGCATAAACATATCGAATACTCTGTAATTCAACCAAACATTTGCAAGGAAATCACAAGAAAAAAGTAGCTCCCAATGCAAACACCCAGGGTTTAAGCCGGAGAAACTCTTTATATCTTAACTGCGTAATCCTTGCAACATCCAGAAAAATGAAGACCCTTTGTCCTTTGTTTTTAAAGTACATTTTCATAACTATAGATTTATCAAAATCAGCAACAAATGAAACAAGTAAAATCGCTCTAGTAGAAATTACTTCCTACAATTGCTCCAAAAATTGGGACAAATAGAGTCTTGGGGGGGCTCAGCTGACATGAGGCCTGTAGCCTCCCTGATATTTAATACACACTTGTAAGTTGTATCACATCAGCATTTTCCAACCTCAAAATTTCTTTAAAATATTTCCTCAACAATATCAATGGAGAAAGAAAATGAGTTTTAGGGAAATTTAATAAGCTCAAGTTTCTAATATGTCCAGAGTTCTCCAGTATCTCATGCTGATTATGGAGCATCAAGCTATCACGTATATCTGAAGCACCAGCAGCCTGAAGATTGGAGAGCTGACTCTCCACCTCAATCATCCCCGACCCCATTTGTACTAAAGCTGAATCTTGATATTCCAACTTAGCCACTCCTTCCCTAGAAAAGGAGGCAGTCTGCTCTATAACAGATTTCAAATTAAACATTCATTTCAGCTATCATTTTCCACACATCAAGCAGTGTAATGGAGTCAGGACGCCCTTCAGGCGGCAGCTGAAAGGACAGAGCAGGTACAGATTGCAAACATTTTGGCAATGGAACATCAGGGCATTCTGGAGGAGGGCCCAAAGAGGAATCCAGGGCAGAAACACCCTAGTCTTGGGACTGCCCAAACTCACACAGCAAAGCAGGAGAGGTTACTGGTTGGGGGTGGAGGAGTACATATAATGGGGCCCCAAACTCTAGGGAGGTTGACTCAATGGGGGAACTTGCCGCAGCTACAACAGGAACAGAGTTCACATGTCTATCCATAGGACTGATGATCACAGTACTTACAGAGGTTGCAACTCCCATGGCACCTTGCCCATGACGTTTGTTCTTCCTCTTATGAAGCATATCCTCTGATCTTCCCATGGCACAGAATTGGCAATGAAGGGACAACAAAGGGGATATGCCCCTTTTATTCCATGGCCCTTTGCTCCATGCCAGTGGCCGCAAGTCTGGGACCACAAAGGAAAACTCCTGCGCTTTATACAAGAGTCGCAATGATGACTCGGTAGTGTGGGTGGAGCAAACCCCAGTGCAGCTCACCACTCTCCTTCCTCACCTGGGGTTCCACACATTGCAAATGTAAACTCCTACCGGCTTCAGGCAAAATCCTCCGCTCCCAAAAAGCACAGGAAAACTCCTGCGCGCAGGGCCGGATTTGCCTATACGCCACGTACGCCGTGGCGTAGGGCCCACAGCTGGCAAGGGCCCACCGGGAATGTTTTTTGCACAGGGCCCCGCGTTTCAGGGGGCCCCGCGCAAAAAACATTCTGATCCATCATTAAAATTTAAAAAAAAAAAAAAAGCTGTCGCTGCCTCTGCCGGGGCCGCCGCGGCAGAATCGAGTGTGCCGCGGGGCCCCCCCTGCCCAGCAGAGCCTGGCCTGCCCTCCCCGGTATCACCTCTCGAGTCTCAGCTGCCTCCCTCCAGTCACACGCGCCGGCTTTCAGAGCGCGAGGTGAGTTTCTCCCTCGCTGCTCTGTTAAGCCCGCGGGGGCTGATGGGAAGTCCCATCAGCCCCCGCGGGCTTAAACAGAGCAGCGAGGGAAAAACTCTTCCCTCGCGCTCTGAAAGCCGGCGCGTGTGACTGGAGGGAGGCAGCTGAGAGAGGTGATACCGGGGAGGGCAGGCTCTGCTGGGCAGGGGGGGCCCCGCGGCACACTCGCTTCTGCCGCGGCGGCCCTGGCCCCGGCAGAGGCAGCGACAGCTTTTTTTGTAAAAAAAAATTCGCTGGGCTGGGGTGGGCTGGGGGGGTTAGGACTGGTGATGGGCTGGGGGGGAAAGGAGTGGTAATGGCTGTGGGCTGTTGGGGGGGTTAGGACTGGTGATGGGCTGGGGGGGGTAGGAGTGGTAATGGCTGTGGGCTGTTGGGGGGGTTAGGAGTGGTGATGGGCTGGGGGGGTTAGGAGTGGTAATGGCTGTGGGCTGCTGGGGGGGTTAGGACTGGTGATGGGCTGGGGGGGGTTAGGAGTGGTAATGGCTGTGGGCTGTTGGGGGGGTTAGGACTGGTGATGTGCTGGGGGGGGTTAGGAGTGGTAATGGCTGTGGGCTGTTGGGGGGGTTAGGACTGGTAATGGGCTATGGGGGGGGGGATAGGAGTGGAGATGGGCTATGGGGGAGCTAAGTCTATATGGGCTGATGGGATTAGGACTGGAAGTGGGTTGATGGGGGCTTAGGACTGGTAATGGGCTATGGGGGGGGGGCTTAAACTAAAAATTGGGTGATGGGGATTAGGACTGGAAATGGGCTGGTGGGATTAGGACTGGGAGTGGGCTATGGGGGGCTAGGACTGGTAATGGGTTGGGGGGTTGCTAGGACTGGAAATGGGCTGGGGGATTAAGACTGGAGGTGGGCTGATGGAGTTAGGACTGGTAATGGGCTGTGGGCTGTTGGGGGGGTTAGGACTGGTAATGGGCTATGGGGCCAAGGACAGGAAATGGGCTGATGGGAAGGGGTTAGGACTTGAGGTGGGCTGATGGGGTTAGGACTGGTAATGGACTGTGGGCTGATGGGGGGGTAGGACTGGCAATGGGCTATGGGGGGGTTAAGACTGGTAATGGGCTGTTGGCTGATGGGGGCTGTCTGGTAATGGGCTATGGGGGGTTAGGACTGATAATGGACTATGGGGGGGGCTAGGACAGGAAATGGGCTGATGGGGAGGGGTTAGGACTTCAGGTGGGCTGATGGGGTTAGGACTGGTAATGGACTGTGGGCTGATGGGGGGGGGGTTAGGACTGGCAATGGGCTATGGGGGGCTGACTGGAAATGGGTTGATGGGGGTTAGGACTGGAAGTGGGCTGATGGGGGTTAGGACTGGTAATGGGTTATAGGGGGGGCTTAAACTGAAAATGGGGTGATGGGGGGTTAGGACTGGAAGTGGGTTGATGGGGGGGCTAGGACTGGTATTGGGTTGATGGGAGGGGCTAGGACTGGAAATGGGCTAATGGGGGGCTAGGACTGGAAATGGGCTGATGCAGGGACTAGAAGGGAATGGATGCTGGGTGAGGCTGGAACTAGAAGGGAGCTGGTGTTGGGGGAGGATTAGAATGGGATGGGGCTGGGAGAGTAAAATGGAGAGGGGAAAAATATTTTGTGTGGGAGGGATAAAAAATCTACAATTGGCCGGGTATTGGGAGAGTAAGTGGGGATTGAGGATGGAGGGGTAAATTTTGAGTAGATGAAATAGGAATGAGGAAAGAGCAAAAGGAGAAAGATTAGTATGTTAAAGCAGATGTAGAGAGAGAATGGAAAAAAAAAAACAAGAAGACAGAAGAAAGGACAAATGGACAGCAGATGGAGAGTTAGCAGAAGACACGAAGAAACCAGAAGAAAGTGGCTGGAACAATTGCAACTGAAAAAAAATGCACAAAAGGTAGAAAAATATCTCTTTATTTTGAATTTATTAACTGGAATATGTCAGCTCTGGGAAATGTGCATCATTAATTTTTGCGCTTTGTTTAGTACAAGAGGAAATTAATTTATAGTTTTATTTCTACAGTGTTGTTGTATATTCCAAGTTTGGCTTTTGGGGTTCCCAGTTTAATTATTGTCTTCCTGTTTCTAAATTGTGATTCCTTGTTTGGTGATGGTCTATGTTGTGCATGTGTAACTGAGCTGAGGTATTCTGTTTATATAATTCCTATTTGACATTGCCACTTGTTCTTTCCCCAGTAGGTCATGTATTGTTGTTCTCTGAAATGTATTGGTTTAATATTTGCAGTGTTGCCTTTTGATAGTTAGGGTATGGTGCTTTGTGAGTCCTGGTAGTGCTGTTAGGATATGGCGGGTTTGCTATGGGTTCTTTTTTTTTTTTTTTTTTAAACTTTTTATTTAAGAGTTTTCAAATGCAACAAAAAATACACTAGAGCGATTATTATACAAGAAATATCAATTTACAACCAAGAAAAATAATTTTTCCTCACATAAAATGATACACATCAAGGGGAAAAGTACCAATATAATGAAGACAAACCCATCAAAATACAAGAAAAAAGGGGTTAAACACCCCACAAAAGGGAGCTGAATATACAACAAATCATTCCCCCTCAACACTCATACCTCCCCCTGCTTTTGAATCCAAAAATAATTTCAAAGCAGCAACATCATTGTATACATAGGTACGCCCACCGAAGGTAATAACACAGCGGCAAGGAAATTTAAGGAAAAAGGTTGCCCCTAATGCCAACACCTGCGATTTCAACAGCAGGAACTGCTTGCGCCGTAACTGCGTATGACGACAGACATCTGGGAAGACTTGAATGGCCTGACCACAAAATAAAACGGCACGATACTTAAAGTATGCTCTCATAACCCGCAGTTTGGCAAATTCAGAAATAAACTGAACAACCAAAGTGTTACGTTTTGAGATATTATCCATTGAGTCTTCCAAGAAAGCTGTCAAATTTTGATCCACTGAAGAGACTGAAGGGGCCTTAACCCCTGCAGCCCGAGGAGTGGAAGCAGAACCCAAAGGCAAATAATGCATATGGACTGTATGAACCGTATGAAAATCCCCATCCAAGTGTAGAATCTCCGAAAAGTATTTACCCAACAATATATCAGAAGACATTAAGTGTGTCATAGGAAAATTCAGAAAACGTAAATTGCATGCTCTAGCACGATTCTCAAGAACCTCAAGCCGAAAAGAAATAGCAGAGGTATCTCGTATAAATGCCACATCAGAAGTACGACTGATTTGGACTTGAGAATTAGTGCTATCAGCAAGCTTTACCACAGAGCCTAATTGATTATCCATAAATTGCAATTTGTCCACTACATCTTGGGAAAATTTACATAAAGAGGATACAGTTGAAGTTAAACGTACATCTATCTTTTGAATAGCAGCCCATATATCATGCAAAGTTATCTCCCCCGAAGGGGAAGCAAAATTCCCAGGTTCTATAACAGATGGAATTACAGGACAAGGAACAGGGGGAAACCGCTCAGGGGGGGTACCAGACAAAGTAGACGAAAGAGCAGGAAGAGGAAAGGGAGGAGGAGACCGGAGAACAGGGCTCAAAGAGACCTCCTCCGGAGATCGATTACCAGGCAGCAAGACAGTCACGTGTTTGTCCATAGGGCCCGCCGCTTTTCCTCCTGTGGCTCCAGCCCCCGATTTTTCATCCAACTTCGCCTTCCTTTTGCCCATTATGCTGTTACCGGCTCCAAACTGGACACACCACACGACACCTCACGTGCGCCGAAGGGGCGCCAAAGGGGCGTATCCTGCCCCTTGAGCCACGCCCCTTTAGGCCACGCCACGCAGGCCGCGACACGCGGCCGCGTTTCAACTCCGGAGTGCTTTATGGGGCACAGCAGGGTCCTCCGGGCCAAGGCACGTCCTCCTCCCGCCTGTCCCGATCGCTAACCAGCCTCCTCCAGGTCTCACCGCGCTGGACCGTGCAGATGGTAGAAAGCACGGCAGCTCCCTCTCAGCGACGCTTCTCCCACTACTGCACTGAAACCGGAGGGCTTTATGGGGCACAGCAGGGTCCTCCGGGCCAAGGCACGTCCTCCTCCCGCCTGTCCCGATCGCTAACCAGCCTCCTCCAGGTCTCACCGCGCTGGACCGTGCAGATGGTAGAAAGCACGGCAGCTCCCTCTCAGCGACGCTTCTCCCACTACTGCACTGAAACCGGAGGGCTTTATGGGGCACAGCAGGGTCCTCCGGGCCAAGGCACGTCCTCCTCCCGCCTGTCCCGATCGCTAACCAGCCTCCTCCAGGTCTCACCGCGCTGGACCGTGCAGATGGTAGAAAGCACGGCAGCTCCCTCTCAGCGACGCTTCTCCCACTACTGCACTGAAACCGGAGGGCTTTATGGGGCACAGCAGGGTCCTCCGGGCCAAGGCACGTCCTCCTCCCGCCTGTCCCGATCGCTAACCAGCCTCCTCCAGGTCTCACCGCGCTGGACCGTGCAGATGGTAGAAAGCACGGCAGCTCCCTCTCAGCGACGCTTCTCCCTTTGCTATGGGTTCTAAATGGGCAGTGTTTGTAGTAGTTCCTAATGTGCCTGGCGGTTGGTACTGGATTATAGTAATGTAGAAACCTTTTAGTCTTTCTTTATCCATATACTCATTAAGAGGCATGTTTACTAAAAGTTAGTGCTGGATTTGGAGACCCCTGCCTTACATCTCTGTCATTTACGATTGTGAGTGGGCAAGGTGCAGATGTCCAAGACATCAAAAAAGTTAGATAGCATTTGTCACATTCCTCCTTGCTTCTCACCACCACCAAAATATTATCTATTAGACAACTTTTTGGTGGTGGTGAGAATCGAGGAGGAATGTGACACATTCTATCTACCCTTTTGATGTCTAGGATATCTGTACCTTGTTCACTCACAATCTTAAATGACAGAGATGTAAAGCAATGCAAATGCAATGTGTGCCTTCGAGTCAGTCCTGACTCCTGGCGACCCAGAAGCTCCTGGGTTTTCTTGGCAGTGTCACCGGAAGTAGATTGCCAGGCCTTTCTTCCGAGGCAGTGGAGGGTTAAGTGACTTGCCCAAGGCCACAAGGAGTGCTAGTGGGAATTGAACCCTGGTTGCTTGGTTACCAAGCCAGTGTTCTAACCACTAGGCTACTCCTCCACTCCAGATGTAAAGCAGGGGTCTCCAAATCCAGCCCTGGAGGGTCACAAACCAGTCAGGTTGGCAGGATACCTCCAATGCATATATATCTCATGCATATTTATTAAGGATATCCCGAAAACCTGCAGGATTGTGGACCACCAGGACTGGAATTGAGTAGCTCTGGTGTATGGTAACATTATACAAATATTTATGCAAATGAGACACCTTATGCAAATGAGGCCCCGCACCGAGTCTCCGCACATGGCCCCGCACCCCCCTTGGGCCGCCCCTGGGCCCACCGGAGGGCTTTAGAGGGAGCCGGGGAAGCCCGCGCGAGGCCCCGGCTCCCTCTGTACAGCCGCCAGCGTGAAGAGCCTTTTCCTTCACGCTGGCGGCTGTTTCTGTGAAGCCGCGAATGCTGGGAAAGGTTAAAGGTTGCCCTTTAACCTTTCCCAGCATTCCCGGGCCAGGACTGCACGGAGGCACGGGGGGGGACACGGGGGGGCCCAGGACTGCACAGGGGGGGCCCAGGACTGCACGGGGACATGGGGGGGGGGCCCACAATTTTTCTTGGCGTAGGGCCTCACTCTAGCTAAATCCGGCCCTGCCTGCGCGTTATACAAGAGTTGCAATGATGACCCAATGGTGTGGGCGGAGCAAACCCTCGAGCAGCTCACTATGCTCCTTCCTTACCCAGGGTTCCACACATTGCAACTGCAAACTCAATGCAGCTTCAGGCAAAATCATCCACTCCCCTGCCCTTTGTTTCACATGCCTGGCTCAAATCCACTCGTTCCTCAGTTCCATACTTCCTTGCCCCTGCCCTTTGGAATTCCCTATCCACCCACCTCCACCTTGAATGTTCTTACCCAAGATTCCAAATCAAGCTCAAAACATATCTGTTCTGCACTGCTTTTGATCTTCCACAACCTGATAACTGGTCCCCCCCCCCCCCCACTGCTCTGTTCTTTCCACTCTTTTATGTGAATATATATCTTTCCTGTCTTATATTGGTTTTCCTTTCCTTTTTTTCTTTTCTTTTTTATGGATTGTACACTGTCCTGATGTTTGAAGGCGTGGCATATGAAGTGCAATAAACAAACGTGTGTATATATTGCCAGTCTCACAACATTAACATTTGCATTTCATTATTGCAAGTGTTTTTTCATGTCATCTTCAGGGGTGGGAGTGGGGGTGGAGATATATGTATTTACATTGCCCTCCACATTCACCACTGCTTTTGTAAAATGCGGCCCCTAGCCTCCGCATGCAGACATACAGTAGACATCTCTGTCCTCACAAGTACGCTCTATCTAAAATTGCACTCTACATGTCATTTCCCATTCCAAACAGCACAGAATATAGCAAAATGTATCTTGATATGTCATTTTAGGTCACATTGAAGTAATTTAGCATGAGCTACTTGTAAGGTCTCTGCATTAAAAAAAAAAGGTTTGCACATTATAAAAATAGAGTACATGATAAAGGAAAACAAATAAATGCAACAATGTGCACTGCGTTGTATTTATTATTTTATAGACTGTTTCTCCACTGTTCAAATTGCATAACAGCATAGTTTAGTTTATTTGGGTCCTTTCTATGTATATGCAAAATGTAATAAATCAATAAGTTTACAAGCAAGGTTTTACAAGCAGCACATTGAGGGAGGGTAGGTAATCAGGAGGAAGGGACAGTAGAGGCACTACTGGCCAACTCTGCTTCCTGGTATCTTTCTATAGGCCTGCGTAAAGAATAAAGTTTTCAAGTAGGATTTGTATTTCTAAATACAGTACATTACAATTAAAGAAAATTATACTATCTAAAAAACAATCCTTAAGTCAAAAAATATTAAGTAAAATAACATATAAATCCCTAGAGACACACCATATCCAACAAGCTTCACCCAGGTAGTTAAATAGTGTTAACTCCTTCTTCTACCTCAGTGTCATTCCTTTTATTCCTTCAAAGTCCTCTTCACCAGCCTATTTATTCCACTACCTTTTGGGTAGCTGTCATTTATCAACCTCTTTTCCCTTTTCACTAACTTTGACTCCTGATACGGAGGAGCGGTGGGTTCACCCCCTAAACAAAGATATGGGGAGGGGTGAAGGCATGGGGAGGGGTGCACCTACTCCTGGTGGGTGCACCCCTAAACAAAGACATGGGAAGGGGTGCACCTACTCCTGCCATCTTGCTGGGCAGACTAGATGGGCCATACTGGTCTTAATCTGCTGTCATTTACTATGTTACATTTAGGAATCATCAGGCTCTTGACTTCAACTCTCTCCACTGCTGTCTCATCTCTCTCTCATCCCGTCTCATCTGAGTCTGTTGATGAGGTGATCTCAACCTGTAACACTATGCTCTCCTCTGCTATGTATACTTCCCATTCCATGTCCTGTGAAATGTATAGTACTTCAACTTTGACTGACCTCCAAAATCCGCTACCTATGTTCCTGTTTCTGTTCTGCTGAGCACCTTTGGCTAAAATCCATGTCTATGCTAACTTTACATATTTTGAATTCTTGTTAACCCCCTTTTGGTCTGCTGTAGCACTCACCAAGCACCATGTCTATCTGATAAATTCATTTGCCTCCCACCCTTCCCATCACTTTGCCATGCTCATCTCTCCCGTCAAAGTGCCTCCATCACTGACCCCTCCTTCATTTCCCACCCGGACTTTGGCTGACTACTTCCATGACAAGATTTGCCAGATTAATCTGGAGTTCTCTGCCAGATCAGTTCCAGCTCCTCTTCTCATTTCAATCTCAAATTCTTCTTTGAACTCTTGACATCTTTACTTTCTTTACTGAAATCATGGAAGAGGAAACTGAAAATCCCCTCTCCTCTTCACTACTTGCCCCTCTGATCCCATTCCCATCCATCTACTAAGCTTTATCTCCTCTGCTGTTGTACCTTCCATCTGTCATATCTTCAGCCTATCTCTATCCATGATAATTGTTCTTGCTGCCTTTTAGTATGCTGTAGTTACACCGCTCCTCAAAAAGCTTTAAATGGGCCTTAAGTACTCTTCCAATTATAGGCCCATCTCATAAGAAGATAAGATATGCCATATTGGGTCAGAACAAAGGTCCATCAAGCTCAGAATCCTCTTTCGAGTAGTGGCCAATCCAGGTCACATGTATCCGTCAGGTTTCCAAAAGATAGACACATTCCATGCTTCTTATCCCAGTGGTAAGCAGTAAATTTCCATAGTCTACTTTAATAATGATTTATGGAATTTTCCTTTCATTATGAATTGAGTGAAAAATATTTTCTACGATTAGTCTTAAATGTACTACACTGCATGTCCCCTAGTCTTTATATTTTTTGTATAAATAAAGAACCAATCTACATTTACCCATTTCACTCCAATCGTTATTTTATAGACCTCTATCATATCTCTCCTCAGCCTTCTCTTTTCCAAACTGAAGATCCCTAACCTTTTAGGTTTTTCCTTGTAGAAGTTTTTTTGAATTCCTCTATCATTTTGGTTGTTCTGCTTTGTACTTTTTCTAATTCCACTGTATCCTTTTTCAGATATGGCAACCAGAACTGCACAAAATATTCAAAGTACAGTTGCACCATGGAGCAAAAAAGAGGAATTATAAATCCTTGGTTTTATTCTCCAATCCTTTACTTAATATTCCTAGAATTCTGTTTGCTTTTTTGGCCACAGCTGCACAGAGCAGAAGATTTCAACATATTATCCACAATGAAACCTAGATCCTTTTCCTGGGTGGTGATTCCTAATGTGGAAACATGCATTGTGTAGCTGTAGTTTGTTCTTCCCTAAGGGGGCTATTCGTGCCTTCTCCCGGCCGCGACTAACTTCCCTGCCAGTTGTACAGGGAAGTTAGATGGGGCAGCTGGGGGCTACTCAGGGGTGGAGTCTGGGAGGTCATCGACCCTGGATGTACAGGGCTGATTCTAAAGTCTCTGAGGTGGAATAACTTCCCCGCATGTCATTTTACAGTAGGCCCGGAGCATGCTGTGGGTGGGGTGGGGGGCTTGAAGGCAGCCCGACCCTGGCCTATTGTTCAGACCGGACATAGAGAGGAGATCAACGATCGAGACAGAATAGGGCCCTAAATACATAACTTCGCCCTTGTTCACATTACATTTCATCCTCCATTTGAGTGCCCAGTCTTGCAGTTTTTCAAGGCCCAGTCTTGCAGTTTTCCACACTCTATTGTGATTTAACAACTTCAATTAATTTTGTGTCATCTACAAATCTGATTACCTCTCTTGTTGTTCACATTTCCAGATCAGTTATGAATATGTTAAAAATCAGCAGACCCAGCATGGATCCTGGGATACTCCCCTTTTCACCTTTCTCCATTGAGGGAATTGACCATTTAGCTCTTCTCTCTGGTTTCTATCTTTTAACCAGTTCCCCATCCACAATAGTACACTGCTTCCTATCTCATTACTTTTTTATTTCCTCAGGCGTCTCTCATGAGGAACCATATCATGTATATAGTTAACCAAATTCATGTATGTTAACATGTTTCCCTCCTCTATCTTGTATTTAGTTTTAGTTTTTCTATCCCTATTTTTTGAGTTATCCTAAACAATTTTTCACTTTTAATGTTCAAATGTTATGATCCTACTGTTTTATGTAACTGCTAATCTTTGCAGAGTTAATTGTTAACTGTAAACCGCTGCTGATCACTGGAAGGAGCGGTATAAAAATGTGCTCAAATAAATAAAATAAAAATATCAAGGGCTTTCTGAAAATCCAGATACACTATATCAACCAGCACACTTATCTACCTGTTTTTTCACACCTTCAAAAAAATATAGCAGATTAGTGAGATAAGACCTTCCTTAGCTAAATCCATGTTGGCTTGGTCCCTTTAAACCATGACTATCTATATGTTCAGTAATTTTGTTATTTATACAGCTTATACTATTTTGCCTGACACTGACATCAGGTTCACTGGTCTGTAGATTTCTGAATCACCTTTAGAACCCTTTTTAAAAATTGACATTTCGTTGGTCACATTCCAGTCTTCAGGTACTTTAAACAATGTAATGATAGCTTATAAATTACTGTAGGTATGTAATTTCATTTTTGAGTTCTTTTAGTAACCTGGAATGTATACTATCCAGTCCAGGTGATTTGCTACTTTTCAGTTTATCAAATTTCTGTATTACATCTTCCAGGTTTATCAAGATTTGTTTTAATTCCTCTGACCTTTAAGTATTTCTGTCATGGGTAACTTCCCTACATCTTCTTCAGTAAAATCAGAAGCAAAGAATTAATTCAGTCTTTCCATTAGAGTCTTATCTCCCCTAGTTCCTCTTTTACCCCTCTATTAGCTAATGGTTGAACTGACTCTCTGAAAGGTTTTCTTTGCTATAAATATACCCAAAAAAGATTTTATTTTGAGTTTTTACTTAAACAGCAAGCTTATTTTCTAGTTCTCTCTTTGCCTGCCTTATCAATCCATTGTATCTAATTTACCAGTGCTTATGTTGTTTCCTGTTTTTGTCTCCTTTTACTGTTTTGACTCCTTTTACTGTTTTCTGAAAGCTTTTTTTTTTAACTTTAACAGCCTCTCATCTTTAATCCATTCTGGCTATTGTTTGGCCTTCCTTTCATCTTTCTTAAAACATGGAATATATCTAGCCTAGATTTTCAAGATGGTATTTCTGAAAAATGCAAGGGCCTGATGTAAACTCTTAACCTTAGCAATTGTTCCTTTTTGTTTTTTTCTTAGCCTTTTTCTTCAGTTTATCAGTATCCCTTCCAAGCAGTTAAATGCTCAAGCAGTAAATTCTCTTGTTGTTCTTCCCCCATTTATTAAGTCAAATGTGATCATATTATGATCACTATTGCTAATTTGCCACAGCACCATTACCACTTGCACCAGATCCTATGTTCCACTAAGGACCAGGTCTAAAATAGCTTTGCCTCATATTAGTTATTGAACAAACTGCTCCATTAAGCAGTCATTTATTTCATCTAGAAACTTTATATATCTAGCATGTCCTGATGTGACACTGATCCAGTCAATATTGGGGTAAATAAAATCATCCAGTATTACTATAATATAAATTTTGTTAGTTTCTCTCATTTCTGTTTGCATTTTAACATCTGTTTGTCTATTCTGACCAAGTGAATGGTAGAAACACGCCACTGCCATTCCCTTCCCCTTTTATATGGAATTTCTATTCATTTCTATCTCCCAAACTACTTGAATGTGCTGTTAACAGCTACTGTCTTGAAATTCTTTCCTCTCAAGCTATTTTGGATTCACTGCAATCTGGTTCATCCTCTACATTTAACAGAGATGGCCCTTGCAGGAGTAACTAGTGACCCGTTCCTGGCCAAATCCAAGGTCCTTTATTTAATCTTCATCCTTTTTGACCTATCTGCTGTTTTTGACAGGCTAAAAACTCATCTCTTTGAGGCTTCTTTTAGATCTTGACCCCCTTATTCTCTGGTCTACACCCATGTGCATTCAGGGCCAGTTCAATGCATGTGAGGGCATGTCGCCCGCACATGGCTCCACTCCCTGATGAGCCCTGTGGTCTCACAGGCTTAAGAGGTTGGCCAGTGAGACCTGAAACTTGCCTCACTAGCTCACCTATTCACAGCCATAGGAGAGATTTCCCTCATTCCCACGGCTGTGCTAAGTTGCAGCCACCAGGACCACAGAGTCTCTAAAAGTGAAACCAAGGCAATTCCTGTCTTGCACCTCCCTTCACTAAGCAGACAAAGTTGATGGCTCAGTGTTTCCATGAACAGATTGAAAACTATTTTAAGAAAAGTGTAATGTGACACCAGCAAGAGTTTGCAATCAACTTAGCCCTTAATGATATGATTGGAGGGTCTGGGACTGAAAGAGGACTGATACTAGGGAATGGGGGGACTGGGACTGGGACTGGAAGAGAGATGATGCTGGGAGGGACTGGGATTGGAGGAGGACTGATGCTGGGGGGGGGGCTGGAACTAGAAGGGAGATGATGCTGGGAGGGACAGTTACTGGAATGGAGTTGATGCTTGGAGGGGCTGAGACTAGAAAGCTGGGAGGGTCTGGAAGGGAGCTGTGCTGGAAAGAGTTGTGACTGGAAAGAAGCTGATGCTGGGAGGGACTGGGACTGAAAGAGGACTGATACTAGGGAATGGGGGGACTGGGACTGGGACTGGAAGAGAGATGATTCTGGGAGGGACTGGGATTGGAGGAGGACTGATGCGGGGGGGGGGGGGGGCTGGAACTAGAAGGGAGATGATGCTGGGAGGGACAGTTACTGGAATGGAGTTGATGCTTGGAGGGGCTGAGACTAGAAAGCTGGGAGGGTCTGGAAGGGAGCTGTGCTGGAAAGAGTTGTGACTGGAAAGAAGCTGATGCTGGGAGAAGCTGGAATTAGAAAGGAGCTGATGCTGGGAGGGACTGGGACTGGAAGGGAGCGGATGCTGGGGGGTTGGGACTGGAAGGGAGATGATTCTGTGGAGGACATGAAAGAGGTAATGCTGGGGCTAGGAGGGACTGAAAGGTGGAAGATGTTGGGGTAAAGGTAGAGAAAAAGAAGCAGAATATGGGGGAGTGAGGATGGAGAGGGGACAGATATTTTGTGTGAGAGGGAAGAAATAAGGTCATACAGAGGAAAGGTGAGAGGGAGGGGCATAATATTAGATGCTGAGGTAAAAAGGAGAAATGGCAGAGTCAATTAAAATTGGAGAACGAAGAAGCTGGGTGGGTGTGGGGAAGTATATAGGAGGCAGGAGGGTAGGCACTGGGGATATGGGGATGGGGAGAGCAGGGATTCTTAAGATTGATTGATTGGATACTGGGAGAATAAGCTGCAACTGATTCAGCAGGTCCAGGGCTGGCACAACACACTATGCATGTAGTTCCAGCAACAGAAAGAGCATGGCATCGTGCAGCACTATCCCCAGCTTCATCTTTCTTTCTCTGAGTCAGCAAGAGCAGCCAGTGTTGCCTGTAGCATTCACTTCCAGTGCGGAGCCATTGAACTGTGCACCAGAAGTGAATACTATAGGCAGCACTGGCTGCGGCATGCTGACTCGGAGAAAGAAAGATGAAGCTAGAGGTGGTGCCATGTGATCTTTCTGTCATTGATTTGTAGAAAATAAGAAGATGCCAGAAATGGTGTTGCACAGTATGTTTTCCATGAGGGAAGAAGGGACAGAGAGAGAAATAGAGAGAGGGAATATGCTGAATTGGGGGGATAGGGAAAAAGAGAGAGCAATTTGGGGTTATGAGATAGGAGAGGTATATTGGACTTAGGATGTGGGAGGGTGGGGAACAGGGAGAGAGAGAGAAGATGCTGGACTGGGAGAGGAGATAGGAAAGATGCCGGATTACTGGAGGGGGAGAGAATGGAGAAGGTGAAGGGGATAGAAAGCTATTGGTTGGGGAAAGGGAAAAAAGAGCTTGAAAGGTGAAGGGAAAGAGGGAGATGGACTCTGTGTGTAAAGGGGAAGGATGAGGAGATTGGGGGCTACTGAAGTGGGGTGCTGAGAGAGAGAGAGCATGGTCTACTACTACTACTAGTAATCATTTGTATAGCACTTCAAGGCGTACGCAGTGCTGCACAGACACATATAAAAGATGGTCCCTGCTCCTCAGAGCTTACAATCTACAATAGATGAGAATAAGAGTACAGTAAGTGAGGGTGAGACAGAAGGAGAACAAAGGATTAAGATCCAAAAGTGGCCTGAAAGAGGTGAGCCTTTAGCATGGATGTGAAAAGGGAGAGAGATGAAAGCCGACATAAAGATACTTGGATGACCCTGTACTGGGGTCTTCTGTGAATGTCATTTGTGGAATGGCTATTGAGACGTGTCCATGGTTTTGTGATTTTAATGTCCACATGCACATCTTCTGATGTCCAAATCATGACTAAACCTTTTAAAATGACCCTCTTAGGGAATAATTTTAGAAACTTAAATCATGCCCAAAAGTGTGCAAGGTGCAAGCTTGTAGAGTAGGCATGCTCAAGGGAGGAGTTAGTATGAAGTGTGGGTAGAGTCACAATTTATATGTTTATTTTATAAAATACATGTAGATGTGCACAAAGTATAAGCTAACATTTCTATATGCTCTGAACAGCTGTAATGTCTGTGCTTTCAGTCTAGGCACAATTACTGCAGAATCTGTGCTAATTTTTTATAACATAGGTGTCCGTGGGGCCCTTTAAGTGACGCTCGGTAGCTTACTAATGTGAGTTTTAATACACGGCAACTGCAGTTGGCAATGCTAACATGGGGGTATGTCACCACCCACACGTTAAAGCACATGGTGATCGGCCATCATGCTATGGGATGGGGAATGGATGGGTTGTGGGCCTGAATAGCACAGTCACTAGTGTGAGGGCAATTGCCACATGCTCAGTGGCAATGTGGTAATAGTGCGAGTGCACCTACCGACACCTCTTTAAGTGTGCCATGTGTTAATGTTTTCTATCATGCACTAACTTCTGGGAACAAGCTAGGCATGCCTCCAACAGTGCATGAGGGGATGCACTCACTGCTCAATGGCATTGCCGTGAATCACGCACTAAGTGCACCCCCAACTGTAAGTGCCCCTATGTGTCTTGAAATAGTGACTTCTCAGTCTCCAAACCTAGGCACCCTCTTATAAAGTTACCCTCTATGATTTTAAAAGCCATTTATGTGCATAAAGCAGGGGTTCATATGTGGATTGTATGCAAATAAATGCATGCATAAACTTTCTCTTTGAAAATTTGTGTAACTTATGTGCATACTTGCTGTACAATTGGCAGTAGTCTGACTCTTTGAGCACCCATAAGTAGCCCTTGCTGCAAGGTACTAGATAACTTGTAATCTTCTGACGGAATGGGCAGGAAGTCCAGATAGAGACTATTGAAATAATCCAAAACTGAGACTAGTGGCACCTGGATTACAGTTTTATTCAATGCAAGATTCAAAAGAAAACTCCTGCACTTGTTGGATCTTAGAAAAGCCTTCCTAAGCCAGAGAAATATGGGACTCAACCTGAAACTTGCATTAAGCTCAACACAAGAGGGTGCACAAGAATTGTTTTGGTTTTGTTTTTCATTTTGTTTCTGTTTTTCCCCCATTTTTTGTCTTGTTTTTTAATTTTTTTTTTCAAAATGGAAACAAAGAAATGCAAAAACATAAAACTAAAAGAAAAACCATCTATCCCCTGATGCTGCTGCCGCCAGGTTATGGGTGGAGAGTAGGTGTGGAGTGCACATTACAGTAGGCATGTGGTACAAATCGTGTACTGTCGGTAACGTTACGTAAATGTACCTGCACTACCTGTGAATGAATGCCTGCTAAGGGCCCTTTCTGTGTAGTAACCATAGTGGGCATGCTGGCCACACCCCTTACAGCATGTAGCATTTGTACTTAACCGATGTTGGGTTTTATTTCCTAAAGTGCAGTAAGTGCAAAAACAATTGCGCTTTATTAAAAGGGTCCCTAAGACTCTCTAGCTAATGCAATATCCAGCATCCCTGTTCCATAGTCCCAACGATCATAATATTCAAATGCTACATAAACTAATTATGAGGGTTGATGCTTGACTAATAAGCGGTCATGTCACTGCTTAGGAGCTGGGATATATTCTTGCAGTCCAGACAGGAATATAACAGTAGATTTGAAGAGCCAAACGGAATTTTTCTGTCATCATCTACTAAGCTACTATGTAATAATACATTTGAAATGCATTAAACTGCACTTGTAATTGAACATGATATATCATTCAT
Organism: Ichthyophis bannanicus; assembly: GCA_033557465.1. NCBI lineage: Eukaryota > Metazoa > Chordata > Amphibia > Gymnophiona > Ichthyophiidae > Ichthyophis > Ichthyophis bannanicus. The sequence continues at coordinate 243,742,669 of CM066033.1, forward strand.
GGTTTGAGACTTGCAGATTGCTTTGCTTTTGAATAGTGAGCTCTAAGTTAGGGGTAATATAAAAAACAATAGGAAACTAGCGTAAATAATGGCATGGTGCTTCAAAGTAATCAAAACAAATACTTAAAATCAGTTGCTCATGTCACACATTTAGCACAACTATTTGTGCAATACTTTGTTGAGAACACAAGTGTTTGTGTGTGTGTGTGTGTGTGAATGCCAGCTACACTGTGGAAGTTTATTAAAAACAAAGAATTAAGAGCTAACATATGTATTAATTCAGCCAGTGTTCAAGCCCTTTAAAAAACATTTGAGCCTAATAAGTTGAGAGATTGCATGCGCATACAGACATCTATACTGCAATTATTGGACACAGAAATGATTAATAATACCTCATTAATTTTTAAATCCAATTTGGCTACTTCTTTGGGATCCATAAGATTTCTTTGTACTGCTTTTCTCATAGTTTGCCATTCTTGTCCTTCTCTGTTAATTAAATTAAATGAACACAATTATACATATGAATAACAATGCTTCTATCATTACATATACATTATTTCACCATGATCTTATTTTGTTAATATTGGGATGTTTACTAAAATACTCGAAGTTAACATGCGGTAAGTCCCCAAAATTACACAGGTCTGCAAAAATAGTTTTTTTCGAGAGCTGTTTTGGTTATTCCACGTAATCTTTATGTTTTTTGGTGCGCTGAATCCGAAAATGACCTCCATTTTGTCATAGGACATCACGTTTCCTGACAATTTAGGTAACTATGTTAAATAAGGCAATACCTCAAAATAAATGGAAATAGACTTTTAGAATTAAAGTTTTATTACAATTTTTTCATGAAAATCCTTTTTTTAACTGAAATGAGCTCACCTACACACACTAAACTCAATTCTTCTTCCTTGTGAGGCTCCTCTTGTTGCATTTACGATTGTGAGTAGCATCTGGAATGTCTCTCTGAAGCATCCAACAGTAGTCTGCCATCATTGTAATGCTCCATTTTCCCTGGTATCTCCTTTCCATCTCTTTAATGTCTTGGTGGAATCGTTCACCTTGTTCCTCACTCACAGCTCCCAAATTTTCAGGAAAGTAGTCGAGGTGGGACTGGAGGAAATGCACTTTCAAACTCATCAGGCAACTTAAAGCTTGAAATGCTTTCAGCATTCGTCCGACAATCTTTTTGTAGTGAGGATCTTTGTTATTGCCTAAAAATTTCTGTACGACTTCTTTAAATGCAATCCACCCTTCTTTTTGAGGATCTGTCTTGGTATTGACAAACTCTTGATCAACTATAAGCCTTCTAATGTCTGGTCCAACAAACACACCTTCCTTCAATTTTGCCTCCGACAGGCCTGGAAACTTGGTGACCAAGTATTTGAAGCATTCTCCATCTCTTGGAAGTGATTTTACGAATTGCTTCATCAATCCCAATTTTATGTGGAGAGGTGGTAGAAGAACTTTATGGGTAGGTACCAAAGTTTCTCGGAGGACAGTTTTTTCAACGACTGTTAGCACCCTCGGCTGCCAACTCTTCTTGGTCCAGTGATTTTGTCAGTCTCGAATGTCCCATAGACACAGAAAACAAGGATATTTGGTATACCCAGCTTGTTGCCCTAGCAGCATGCACAAGACCTTCAAGTCCCCACACACTTGCCAACCATGGTCTTCATATTTAAGTTTATGAAGAACCAATTCCAAGTTCTCGTAGATTTCCTTCAAGTGTATGGAATGACCTACAGGTATGGAAGCGTACAAACCATCGTGGAGTAAAACTGCTTTGAGACTTCTTTTTGAAGAATCTATAAAAAGAAGCCATTGCTCTGAATCATATTGGATTTTAAATTGACCCATCAGACCTTTGACATCGATGCAATAAACCAACTTGTCTTCCTGGGCGAAGTAAGGAACGAACTCCTTTTCACGATGTCTGAACCATGAAGATGACACTCCTGGCAACAATAAATTCCTGCTTTTCATCCTTGATCCGAGTAACTCAGCGGCATCTTTGGGAAGATTCAAGTCTCTTACCAAATCATTCATCTCTTCCTGAGAAAACAGTTTTGGTCTTGTATCATCTTCAAAGTCAGAACTTGATTTGTCATCTGGTTCAGGTATGACTTCACCTTCATCGGAGCTAGGTATCTCTTCCAAGGTAGCAGGGGGCTTGGGTACTGGTATATCTGTGCCATGGGGGATGGGACGAATTGCCGAGTGAAGATTGGGGTATGAAATGGAATGCTTCTATTTGGAATTAAACCCTTTCACATCGCATGAACAAAAGTAACAGTTGTCACTATGGTTCTTTTGCTCTCGCAATACCATAGGAATCCCATAAAGGAAAGATTTTTTTCTTACCCTTGAACCAGTTTCGGAGGTCCTCAACACACTGTTTGCACACTTTATGAGCCGCCCAAACTTTATCTTGATCTCCAATTTTTAGTCCAAAGTATGCAAAGTATACTTTTTTCACAAAGTCTGTAATATTCTGCTGTTGCTTCAACACTGTATATTCACCACAGATAAAACAGAAACTGTCTGGCGAATTAATACACTTTCGCGGAGCCATAACATAACGGTTGAAGAATGATGAGCTAACACGAATTGCGTTGAAAAAGTGTGAACAGTCTACAACCAAGAACCTGATGATGATTTGTGCACAAGTGTGGCATGCAGGAGAGAGCAGCTCTGTGTCTGTACACAGGACATCACATTGCTGGCCACGCCCCCTGCACTGACCGGAGCTGCTGCTATCTGCCCTGTGTCTCCCTCCCACTGGATTCTTCAGGAAAGATTAACCCCTTCTACCATTAGAAGCACGGACTTAAAACTTGCTTAGCTTATGTATATATTGCTGACCATCAGATTTACAGTGCTATATTTTTTTTTACATAACTCGGACAACCCCTTTAAGGTTTTTTTGGCATTTTATATCTTAAATGAACTTATGTGAATTAATTAATAGTAATTTGAATTAATTAATAGTAATTTGAAAAAATTGATAAATTTGAAGACAATTTTGCATGTTGTGGCAAATCATGAGGTCTAGGAGTTTTTTCAATATTTTTGTTTTCAGCACACCAAAATACATGGAAATTAGATGAAAATAATCAAACAGCTTTTTAGTCGCAGACCTGTGTTAGCACTGGAGGTGGAGAAGACCCACACTAACTGTTGGAGGTGCGTCTGGTATGTCTCCCTGTAGTTACAACAGGGAGACACACCTCACCATACAAACCAGACAGCACATCTAACATGAGTGCACTTACCCTCAACATTGAGGAGCAGTAAGTGCAGCTGAGCTAACGGCAGCAATCGTGGTTAATGCACACTAAGGGGTATGTTTACTAAAGTTTCTTAACGTGCGCGCCGCATTAGTCTGCAGGATGCCATATAAGGAGTGGTCGGTCCGGTCAAAAATAGCAAAATGGGATTAGCAAGCGCGCTCTTGTGCGCCGCGCACATTAGCGCACGAGTAACGCGTGCGGGAAGCATAAGCAGGCACGCTGATGTACAAACCAAAGAACAGGGCTGCAGAACAATGGTGAAGACACTGACAGATGGTGCAGGGGTCATGGGTTCAATCCCCCACTGTGCCCAATGAATAAGGCTGGCTGAGGCACTACCATTTATGTGTAATATTGCATTATGAGGCTTTTTAATTTTATTTTAATTACTGCTGCTAGCAAATGCACTCTCAAAGCACTGTAACATAAGGTGCTGCATAAGGCACCCCATAAGGTACCCCAGAGGGCACATTTTAAAGTGCACTGTCCTCCACGGCACCCTACAATGTTGCTGAAAGGGTGGCCTATAGGGCGCCGTATAGGGTGCCCTATGAGGCACAGCAAGGTCATAGCACTGTTTTTGATGGCAGCACTGTGCATTTAAACGCATGAAAATCTTAAGTAGTTGCACTGACATGCAAGTAGGAACAGCAGTGTAGCACAATGGTTAAGGCACTGACTGATAATACAGGGGTCATGAGTTCAATCCCCAGTGTGCCTAATGTGTAAGGCTGGCTGAGGCATCAGCTTGGACATGTAAGTATTGTTTCCTGCAGCACTTTATTTGTATTTTATTAATTGCTTGCCAGCAAACACACCCTCATGTGCAGTAACCTAAGGTGCTGCATAAGGCACTCCATAGGGCACATTATAAAGTACACTATCCGCCACGGCACCCTATAATGTCCCCTATAGGGCACCCTATCAGTCGCTCCATAGGATACTGTATAGTGCACCTTATATGGACGGTAACCATAAGGTGCCCTATAGGGCGCCCTCTGAGGCACCTTATGGGTACAGTACGCTGAGGGTGTTTTTGCTGGCAGCACTAATGTACATTAAAAATAGATAATGCTTTGGACAGCCCTACCAAATAACCCCACTGGGGGTTTGAACCCATGACCTCTGGCACTAAAGCAACCAGTGGGCTACAACTCCTAACAAACACCACACAAACAGTCTGCTGTGGTCACCAGGATAGGGTTAACCCACCCATACCCATGATGCATTGCACATGCAAATCAGCAGTCTACAGATGATCACAAGATGGGGTATGCACCCCCACAGCACCTCGGCCTGGTAGGGGGAACTGACCGTGTGTGGTACTGGCACAGAGTAGCTACACACCGTCACATTGTGCAGGTACTGCACTCACCCTGAGGGTGAGGTGCGGTGCCCAGCACCAGGTCCACAGCAGAGATAGTCCATGCTGCAGATCCCCAGCAGTGCTAATGTTTGAGATAAGTAGTTTCTGCAGACACACTTTGGGTATATCTGTATGTCTCAGTCAGGTGTAGCCCCAATGGATCCCTAGGAGGATTATGTACCAACACCCTCCTCCTCCAGGGCTGAGGGTCGTAAACAGGGTTTCCCACCAACAGATCCACACTCTACCTCCCTGCAATGGTGGCAGTAGAGGGGACCATCAACCCCAGTCCTACTGGGGAACAGACACCCTACAGTGCAGTGAAGGCAGCTCTGTACACATCCATAATGCAATAGCAGACAGACATTAGGCCCGGATATGCTAAGCTGCACCCCACCATTGTCTGATATTCTCCTGCAACAAGCCTTCAACCACTTCACGGCACTCTATCAAAACACATATCAGCTGCAGACAGTCTGCTAGCTAGTCCATAGTGCATGTTCCTGGTGAAAATGCGTGCACCCAGAACTGGGATGTCAGCATACACAACAAGCAGATAAGTCAGTGATTGGGCCCCAAAAGGAAACCAATAAATATCACATGAGAGTAATACTCTATAGCACTATGGGGGTGCCTAGCCATGCTGTGGTCACTGCACAGTCAGGGTGAGAGTGATCTCCCAGCAGGACATTCTGTGGCCACCCTGTCTGTGCAGGTGGTGGCCGGGCACTACAATGTCCCAGCCAGTGCCCTATGCCCTATGCCCTGTGCAGATGCATCCTGGCCAGGCCACCCTGTCCGGGCTATACCCATGGTACTTTGCTCCTCATTATGCACATTGGCAGGCCAATACTGGCAACAGTGCTGGCAGTGTGGGCTGTGGAGGGTGTCTTGCAGCCACCACACACTGGATAGAGAGACACACACTCCCACACCTATGCCAGCATTGTGCTACTATAGAGGAGTTTAGCAGCCCTGGCCACCACACCAGTCCTGGGCACAGTTCAGGCATGGATATGGTACGCAATACTGTTGGGGGTCACTCCCCAGGGTGGTAAACACTGTCAGAGACCAGACCTGAAGCACACTCCACAGACATCAGAAAGGTTGCTATGATGGAGCTCAATCAGCAAACTGTGCTTAACGTAGGAATTGCTATCTGCCAGTAATCATAGCAAACTTTTGATAGCTGTGTACCATATTCCCAGGTGTAGGGTGGCAATGCTAAGGTATGCAAGTGCTAGTATTGTGAGATGCACGCAGGGCCCAATATCCTGCCTCTCCCGGGGGCATTGGCTAAGGGAGCCTGTGGGTGTGGGTGTGTCTGCCCCTGTTGGCTGCTGCTTTACGGCAGAGGTTCCCAACTCCAGTCCTGGTGTGCCAAACACTGTTCGGGTTTTCATGCTGTCCCTCATGAATATGCATGAGATACATCTGCATACCATGGGGGTGGTGCATAGATATGCAGTACAGGCATCTTTATCAGAGGCAGCATGGAACCTGAATGGTGTTTGGCCCTCCAGGACTGCATTTGGGAGACTCTGTTCTAGGTAATGCACCTGTTTATGGTGTCTTTGCTCTGTAGGGTAAAATGTAGGTGTTTTGGGCATGTTTACGTCATCTGCAATAAACGTTCTGTCTGTAGTAGCACGTTTCAGTTGTGGGTAAAATATGGGAACTGGGTTGGCAGGCACCATAGCTGGGACTTGAACCTGTGACCTTCTGCGTCCAAACACACTGGTTGTGTGCACTGCACCACCATGTTGCCACAGTGACAGTGCATTCCCTGGTGATACCATGACTGTTTGTCTGGCAGGGCCTGTCTGTTGCAGTGCATGGCACCCACCTACACAGGGCTAGGCCATGGTCTGCTCTGGGCAGCTGCCACTGCCCCCTCCACCACCATGCGGACATGGCCTTATATTGGAGACAGCATAAAACTTGAATGATTTTTGGCCCTCCAGAACTCCATTTGGGGGACTCTGCTCTAGGTAATGCGCATGTTTCTGGTGTCTGTGCTCGGTGGGGTAAAACAGGCGTTTGAACCATGCGTATGTTCTCTGCAATAAAGGTTTGTCCTTACTATCACGGTTTAGTAGCAAGTAAAATATGGGGACTAGATTGGCAGTAGCCCCAGCTAGAATTTGAACTTGTGACCTTCTGCTCTTGAACACACTGGCTGTGTTCATCGCACCACACTGTGCTCACAGAGACAGTGCAGTCCCTGGAGATACCATGGTTGTTTGTCAGAGAAAGCCTGTCTGTTGCAGTGCATGGCTCCCACCTACACAGGGGTAGACCATGGTCGGCTCTGGGCAGCTGCCACTGCCCCCCTCCACCACCAGTATCCCTCTGCCACCATGCTGACATGCCCTTCTGCTGGTGGTGCTGGTGATGTGCAGTCTCAAGCCATCCAGTGTGCAGGTAGGCGGCTGCCTATGGTTCGTGTTCTGGGGTAGGGGTGCCTGCATAGGCATCCACGTTTCCCCTCAACACCGCCTGCCAATATTCTGTGCCCTTGGGGGTACCTGCTGGGTACTATCCCCTGTGACACTGTGATAAACACTCTCGTGCCCATGTTGGGCCCTCATCAGTTGCTGTCTGGCTGCTGTTCAGTTTCAGCATTCCTAAGTGCCACCTAGGCATCTGCCTAGTCCGCACTGTGCCCCAGCTGCACCACAGCATGTGCCGTCTGCAGCCCTCTGTATCCCCTTTCCCAGCATCTGTCCAGCTGCCCATTCTGAAATGCCCGCCCTACTGTTGTGGAACATGTGCATGCCATAGGTAACCTGTCCAATGGAGAGGGAAACCCTGATCCATGCTATTTCACTGTGGGATCATTCACCTTGTATGGGGACGGAGTGTAGACCCTTCCAAAATTCATATTTATTTTTTGGGGCTTTCTTGGGAGTGTTTTTTTATTGTTCCCATTACTATCACTATTGCCCAGCTTGATTATGATTTTTTAAAATTTTGTTGGGGTCCTTTTCAATGTTTATTTGTACTTTTGTTCTGTGCACATGTATCACACTTATCACTTTTTGTAGGGTTTCCCTGGTTTTGCTGTACGTTGCTGACAGAAATGGTTTCTCTTCCCTTTAAATCGTCTCTAACGCGAGGTTTTCACTTGCGTTATTTTTGGCCTCGAATTTCACCTCGCTAGTGTGCGGGGAGCATCTCCCCTCCCACTCTCCACCCATTGACCCCTTCTCTCTGCCCCTGGGGAGCCTTCCTCCGTCCTCCGGGAGCCTTTCCCCGCCTTCAGCGCTCATGTGCGCCGCTGCGCGCATGAGCGCACACTAAAGCGCATTTTTGCCCGTAAAGTGTCATTAGTGTGCGCTAAGGTACCTTAGCGCGCACTAATTGCGTGGCGCACGTTAAGAAACTTTAGTAAACATACCCCTAAGAATGGTTGTTCTAACCACTATGTGCCATCGATGCTCACACTTTTCCACTAATCCACCTAATCACTACCCCTTCCAGTGCTCAAGTTTAGTGTGTGATGTTTACCATGCTGCTCTGCACTGTCAATTTGGCATGTTTAATGCATGGTAAAACCTGTGTTAACCAATTTAGCGTGATTTAGTAAACATACCCATTATACATTATGAATTCCACTGATCCGAATTTACTGCTGAATAAAATTATTGCACTATTTCTATGTAGGCTTTAGAATGCTTCCTTTTGTGAAATGTACAATACATTATCAGCCTTATTTAAATATATGTGATTCATAAGAGATTGTTACCCTCAGTCTCATTCTCTGTCCTGCTGTCTAATCAAAGAAGACATGCAGATATCCCTTCCACCAGGTCTTTAACAGCCAAACAGGGCTTTATCTTTATCTTTATTTAGCACTTGATATACCGCCCTAGGCTCCAGGGCATCAGTGCAGTTTACAATGCTGGTGATAGACATGAAAGAGCATAGGGAAGAAAATGGTGAAGGACTCCCAAAGCCCATCTACAGGCTTTTCCTCCTTCAGGTTAAGCTAAGCTTGAGGCCTCCAATGGCATGTGGTCTCAGGGCAAATGCCCTGTTTGCCACACCTTAATGCCGCCCCTGAAGCCAAAAGACCCCCAAGTTCCTGCAGCATTCCTGGTATATGTGCCCTGTTGATGTACTCACCATATGTTCCTCAGGAAAGATAAGCTGACTTACCTAAATGTGATCTACCTAGATTTCAACAAAACCTTTGATACTGTTTCTTACAGGAGTCATATCAGTAAACTGAACAGCCTGGGAATGGGTCTCAAGGTGGTGAACAGGATCAGAAATTGGTTGACTGACAGATGACAGAAAGTGATGGTAAACGGAACTCACTTGGATGAAAGGAAGGTGATTAGCGGTGTGTCCCAGGGATTGTCCCTGGGACTAATATTGTTCAATCTATTTGTGAGTGATATTGCTGAAGGACTGAATGGAAAGTCTATCTTTTTGCAGATGACATGAACATTTGAAACAGAGTGGACTCCCCTAAGGGAGTGGATAACATGAGAAAAAATCTAGAAAAGCTGGTCTTATGCTTGGCAGTTAAGATTTAATGTGAAGAAGTGCAGTGTCATGCACGGGAAGCAGAAATCCAAGGGAATTGTATGCAATAGGGGGCAAGAGGGTGGTGTGCATGGACCAGGAAAAGGACCTCAGAGTGATTGTTTTTGAGGATTTCAAGGTTGCAAAACAGTGTGACATGCAGTGGCAAAAGCCAGAAGGATGCTGGGTTGTATAAAAAGAGGAATTACCAGCAGAAAGGAAGAGGTACTAATGCCACTGTACAAGTCACTGGTGAGGCCTCATTTGGAATATTGTTTTGGAGACCGTATCTCACAAAGGATATAAAAAGACTGGAAACAGTTTAGAGGAAGGCAACCAAAATGATTTGGGGCCTGCATCAGAAGATTTATGAGAAGAGACTTGAAGACCTAAATATGGACACTCTTGAGGAGAGAAGGGACAGGGGAGATATGATTCTGACCTTTAAATACTTAAAGAGTATTAATGAACAAACAAACCTCTTCCAAAGACAGGGAAGCTGTAAAACTAGAGGGCATAAAATGAAGCTTCAAGGGGATAAACTGAAAGACAATGACAGAAAATACTTTTTCACTGAAAGGGTGCTGGATGTTTGGAATGCCCTCCTGATGGAAGTGGTGGGGGCAAATACAGTGACAGAATTCAAAAGGGCATGGGACAGACACAGGATAAAATAGCAACAGGACAAATTCAAAATAAACTTAACTATCTCTTATACCTCAACAAATAAGGGTGACCTACACGAAGCGGTGGGTACACCCCTAAACAAAGGCATGGGGAGGGATGACCTGCACGGAGCGGCAGGTGCACCTACTCTTGCTGCCTTGCTAGGCAGACTAGATAGACCATACTGGTCTTTATCTGCCATCATATACTATGTTACTATGTAATATCAGTCATACCTTTGTTCACAACCGGCTTCACTATTGCACAAGTCAGTTCCCCAGTGATTAAACCTTGTTGCAAAGATGTATTAATCAACTGCAAAAGCAGTGGAGCCATCTACTCTCTGCACTTTATGTAGAATCCCGTTGGAATTATATCAAGGGCACAAGATACAAAACAGCAACCCCAACCCAACTACCATACAACACACTAGTGCTACACAAGAGCACCACCAACTCCTAGTAGGAGTACGTAGATAGACAGCTAAGATGGTAACTGCCTTAGCCTAGAGCTTGTATATAGTTTTCCCCAGTTAACCCAAGTTTTTCTGCTCTGTTTTCTGTAAGTCCAGTACAGGTTGTACCTTTACTCAAGGACAAAGTTACTGTTATCTGTAAACTGAGCTGATTTTAAAGAGTGCGGTATAGAAAAGACTTTAAATAAATAAATAAATAATTAAGATTCAGGCTATAGCCAGCAAACATAGTAACAACCTGATCAAGGGTTACAGGAGACAATCTAAAACTATCACAATCACTCTTGACAACCCCAATCCCCTTATTGCTCTCCAACCCCCCATCCTTACCCATTAAAGCTTGCCTAACCAAATAAATATTTTCTTTAAAATGAAGACCAAACTAATGAGTTGTTAGACTAGAATGATAGCATCTATCAGGCATTGATGGTGGGCACAACAATTTTAATGCAGAGAATAAATGTGATGCACTATTTCCTTCTTTCTCTATTTGTTGAGAAATAAATAACTTATTTCCCTTGAATATCTCTTCCCTAAAGAACCACATATGAGTTCTATAGTGATTTAAAATATCCTCAGTCTTATTCCTTCACTATTTATGCTCTAAATGCCATCCCGTCCTCTTGAATAAATGCAGACCTGGATGGTACCAGCCTACCCCTCTCACTTTTTTTCCAGTAACTTTATTGAGAAATAACATAAGAAAAATCATACACTATTAGTCCATGACAAGAGGGACTACAAATAAGTACTACATAAACAAACATAAAACAAAAGATATATCATTCCAACAAGCATAAGAATCCCTGGAAATTGACCTATCCAAATATACCCACATTTACTAAGCAAGCATGAAAGGAAAAAGAAATTAAATTATATTAAACCTTCTTCCCCAAGAGAAATGCTTCTGAGCAGGATCAAAGAATACATATCGGTTTCCTTGAAAGACAATTTGACACTTGCAAGGATATTTTAAGAAAAAGGTTGCACCAAGGGCAAAAATTTGGGGTTTCAAATCAAGAAAAGCCTTCCTCTGCTTTTGAGTAGACTTGGATACATCCAGAAAATCCTGTATAGGGCCTCCACAGAATTTGTCATTCTTTTTCCAAAAGTACAGTCATAAGATGTTGCCCGAGAGGATATATCATCAGCAGAGGATTCCAAAAACAGGGAAACATTCAAACTATCAACAAGTGATAACCAAGCAAAGTCATCACTTGTCTGTCCCTCAGTTTTGGTCCTCCTAGACCAGAGGTGTCCAAACCTGTCCTGGAGGGCCACAATCCTGCCAGGTTTTGGGATAGCCCTAATGAATATGCATGAGATATATATGCATTAGAGATATCCTGCCAACCTGACTGGTTTGTGGCCCTCCAGGACTGGATTTGGAGACCCCTGCTTTACACCTCTGTCATTTAAGATGGTGAGTGGGCAAGGTACAGATGTCCTAGACATCAAAAGGGTAGCTAGAATGTGTCACATTCATCCTCGATTCTCACCACCACCAAAAAGATGTCTAATAGACAATATTTTGGTGGTGGTGAGAAGTGAGGAGGAATGTGACAAATTCTATCTAACCTTTTTGATGTCTTGGACATCTGCACCTTGCCCACTCACAATCTTAAATGACAGAGGTGTAAGGCAGGGGTCTCCAAATCCAGTCCTGGAGGGCCACAAACCAATCAGGTTGGCAGGCTATCTCTAATGCATATATATTTCATGCATATTCATTAGGGCTATCCCAAAACCTGGCAGGATTGTGGCCCTCCAGGACAGGTTTGGACACCTCTGTCCTAGACACATAATATATATTAATCACCAGATCCAAAAGACAAGAACTCATCATCCCAGTCTTAAAGTCCCTTCATTGGCTACCCATACAATCCTGAATAAAATACAAATCAGTAATGATGATATTCAAGGCCACACACAATCAGTCTGCTGACTGTTTAAAACAGCTAATCCAGATGGTGCCAGATACTTAATCAAGGAGGAAATAACATCAAAACATACCTTTGACTACATCCATCAAAATGAATACATCTCAAACAGCACTACTAAAAGTGTTTGAATACCTCAGCCCATCCCTCTAGAACTCACTCCCACATCACTTAAGATCAATTAAGGACACCTTTGACTTCCAGAAAAAACTGAAAACTCACCTGTTCACTGAGTACTTCAGTACAACACTGGGTACACAGACTTAACACTCAAATGCTTATGCCAATCACCCCTCCCCCCATGATATTGTAAGCTACCCAAACTGAGTACTCTATATTACAAGTGTAAATAGTTGTTGTTGGAATGTTACACAGTTCAACTTTGAGATGTATACAGTATACTGTTAGTGGTTCTATGTGAAAGTGCTGTGTTCAATGTAAACTGCTTGATAACACTGAAAGGTAGTATATTAAGAAATGCTAAATAAATAAAATAAATAAGATAACTTAATACTATCCACATCAGAAATAAGCAATATTTCTTTCAGATATTTTTGAAAAAGAATAATTGGTGAAAGGTAATAAGTATAAGGAAAATTTAGAAGACAAAGATTTTTTTCCCACAAGCAGAATTCTCCATCAACTCCAGCTAACGGTGGACAACTAAACTGTCATTTACAGATAACAAGAAGCTAGCCTGTACAACATTAAACTGACCTTCAACCTTGATCATGCAAGATTAATAAACAACCAGTCTAGTGTCCTTCTTAATCATTTTACACGCAACCTCATTAGAAAACTGATAGCCTTCTGCATAAACGACATATCAGTCCAGGTAACCACCTCACAGATATCCCAGAGAGAAATGTCCTTAGAGAAATGTCCTTAGGAGTATCCAATTTGTCAGTAGCCATAGAAAAATCAGGATGTAACGGTAAAGAAAAGCAACATTGATCAATTCCTGACTCAAGCACAAAAGCCTCCATCCGGGGAATGAAGAACGAGAGGACCAAACCCTCCTGCAACAATTACCACACTGGCTGGGTGGATAGAACCCAAAACCATAGAGGGTGAAGCGGATGAAGGAGTACTTACAATGAAGATGCCATCTCACCATCTCAAGCCTGCTCTTCCAGTAAAACCATCTGCAAATGGTAATCCACTGGGCCAATTACTTTGGCTGATTTAACAAGTAATGTCTGCAAGCTCCTCTTCTTTCTTTTCACCATGAAAAAAAAGAAAAGAAATAACAAAACACCAACTCTAACTCCTTTAAACTCCGAAGGCGCTCCAAAGGGGCAGGCCTGCCGCTTTGGTCACACCCCTTCGTGTATGTGCCCACAGATACAGCCTGAGGCCATGTTTTGTGGTGGGCTAAAAATTTTAAAGGGTCCTGAGATGATGTCAACAACATCTGATAGACTTCCTTCATCAATGCCAGGTCCGCATCATGTTTTGTCAGCGAGATTAGACCTAAATTAAATAAGGCTTTGGAACTGGGATTCATTGCCAGCCCCTTTTCATATAAAACTTTTGTACCAATGATTATTTCTCCTCTGGCTGTGGTGCCCCCCCCCCCTCAAAAAAAAAAAGAACCTGAGAAATTCAGGCTTATCCACAGCCTTTCCTATATAGCTGAGTCTTCTATTAATGACTCTGTGGGGTATGCTTACTAAACCGTCTTAATGTTACCGGCGCTAGTTGCAGCGATAATGTGAAGAATGCCATATAAGGAGTGGGCATTCAGGCGTCAAGGTAGCAAGAATCTGTATCGCGCGATAGTGGGCACATTAACCCTAAGTTCATGCCAGCGCAGTGCTAGAAGCTGTAAAGATGTAGCCCACTGGTTACTGCACTGACTGCAAAAGCAGAAGTCATGGGTTTGATCCCACAGTGGTGTTATGTAAGAAGGCTGTATGAGGCATTTCTCTTTCTTAATTTAAATCAGTGCTGTCTGAGGCATTTCCTATTTAAAATTAAATCAGTGCTGCCAGCAAAAACACCCTCACAGTGCCGTAACATAAGGTGCCGCATAAGGCGCCCTATAAGGCACTCCATAGGGCACATTATAAAGTGCCCTGCCCACCAATTTTATTTATTTATTTATTTACTTTCTCTTATATACCGCGCTATTCTGCATCAGTGCGGTTTACATTGAACAACCAAGGCGCCTTCTAATGTGCTCTATAGGGTGCTTTATAGGGCATGTCGGAATGGGCAACTGGACAGATGCTGGAAAAGGGGACGCAGAGGGCTGCAGGCGGCACATGCTGTGGTGCAGCTGGGCCACAGTGTGGACTAGGGTGATGCCTAGCTGGCCCATAGGAATGCTGAAACAGTAGAGCAGCCAGACAGCAACTGCTGAGGGCCCAACATGGGCACGAGTGTGCTTCCCACGGTGTCACAGAGGATAGTACCCAGCAGGTCCCCCCAATGGCACAGAGCATTGGCAGGAGGTGCTGAGGGGAAGCGTGGACAGCTATGCAGGCACCCACAACCCACACCATAGGCAGTCGCCTACCTGCACACTGGATTGCCTGAGACTGCGCACCACCAGCACCACCAGCAGAAGGGTATGTCAGCATGGTGGCAGAGGGGTACTGGTGGAGGAGGGGACAGTGGCAGCTGCCCAGCGCAGACCATGGCCTAGCTCTGTGTAGGTGGGTGCCATGCACTGCAACAGACAGGCCCTGTCTGATGAACAGTCATGGTAGCACCAGGGAATGCACTGTCTCTGTGGCAACACGGTGGTGCAGTGCAGACAGCCAGTGTGTTCATAAACAGAAGGTCACAGGTTCAAGTCCCAGCAGTGGTTCCTACCAACCCAGTCCCCATATTTTACCCACTACTAAAACGTGCTAATACAGACAGAACCTTTATTGCAGATGACGTAAACATGCCCAAAACACCTACATTTTACCCTACAGAGCACAGACACCATAGACATGTGCAATACCTAGAGCAGAGTTTCCCAAATGCAGTCCTGGAGGGCCAAACACCATTCAGGTCCCATGCTGCCTCTAATAAATATGCCTGTGCTGCATGTCTATGCGCCGCCCCCATGGTATGCAGATGTATCTCATGCATATTCATGAGGGACAGCATGAAAACTCGAACAGTATTTGGCCCACCAGGACTGGAGTTGGGAATCTCTCCCCTAAACCAGCGGCCAACCGGGGGAGACACACCCACACCCACAGGTCCCATTATCCAATGCATCGTGGAGAGACAGGATGTTTGGCCCTGCGTGCATCTCCCAATACTAGCACCTGCATACCTTAGCACTGCCACACTAAAGCTGGGAATACGGTACACATCTATCAAAAGGCTGCTATGATGACTGGCAGATAGCAATTCTGAAGTTAAGTACAATTTTGTGATTGAACTGCATCATAGCAACCTGTCTGATGTCTGTGGAGTGTGCTACAGGTCTTGTGTCCGACAGTGTTTACCACCCTGGGGAGTGACCCCAACAGGGAAACATTCAAACAGTTTTGCGTATCACAGCCATGCCTGCACTGTGCCCAGGACTGGTGCTGTGGCCAGGGCTGGCAAACACCTCTATAGTTGCACAATGCTGGCATAGGTGTGGGGAGTGTGTGTCTGTCTATCCAGTGTGTGGTGGCTGCAAACACCCTCCATAGCCCACACTGCTAGCACTGTTGCCAGTATTGGCCCACCAATATGCATAATGAGGATCAAGGTACTGTGGGAATAGCCTGAATAGGGTGGCCTGGCCTGGATGCATCTGGACAGGGCATGGGACAATGGCTCGGACATTGTAGTGCCCAGCCACCACCTTCACGGACAGGGTGGCCACAGCATGTCCTGCTGGGAGGTCACTCTCACCCTGACTGAGCAGTGACCATGGCATGGCTAGGTTCCCCCATAATGCTAAATAGTATTTTTTTCCATGTGATAGGTATGGGTTCTTTTTTTGGGGCCCAATCACTGATGTATCTGCTTGGTGTGTATGCTGACATTCTAGTTCTGGGTACATGCATCTCCTCTAGGAACATGCACTATGGATTAGCTAGCAGACTTTCTGCAGCTAGTATGTGTCTTGCTGGAGCACCTTGCAGGGGGTAGTGGCTGGAGGCTTGCTTCTGGAGGATGTCAGATAGTGGTGGGGAGCAGCTGATCATTTCTAAGCCTAATGTCTGTCTATTGCTTTATGGATGTGTACAGATCTGTGGATGTGTACAGATCTGCATTGACTGCCCTGTAGGGTGTCTGTTCCCCAGCAGAACTGGGGTTGATGGTCCCCTCTACTGCCATCATTGCAGGGAGATAGATTGTGGATCTCTTGGTGGGAAGATCCTGTTTCCCACCCTCAGCCCCAGAGGGTGGGTTGGGTGGTGGTACATGATCTGCCTATAGGTCCAAACCCTCCCCTGGTTCAGTTACATCATGCAACCATGGCACCAACACAGCATATGCACTATTCGGAGTGCATATATGCCTGAGAAATGCAGATGGACACAGATGTAGCCTAAGTGTGTCTGCAGGAAGTACCTATCAAACACAATAGCACTGATAGAGACCTGCAGCATAGCATATATCAGTCATGAGAGGTGCTGTGGACCTGGTACTGGGCACCCCAACTCACCCTCAGGGTGAGCACAGTGCCCGCACAATGTGGCGGTCTTTAGCTACTCTGTGCCAGTAACACACATAGTCAGTACCCCCTACCAGGTTGAGGTGCTGTGGAGGTGCACATGGTCAGTTCCCCCTACCTGGCTGAGGTGCTGTGGGGGTGCATACCCCATCTTGTGTATATCTGTGGACAGCTGATTTGCATGTGCCGTGCATCGTGGGTACGGGTGGGCTAACCCTATCCTGGTAACCACAGCAGACTGTCTGTGTGGTGATGTGCACTCCCTCTGCAGTCAGCCAGGGTTTTGCTAGTAGCTATAGCACAATGGTTACTTCACTGCCTGTGGAGCCAGAGGTTGTTGGTTCTAAACCCACAGTGGGGTTATTTGATAGGGCTGCCCAAAGCATTATTTTTTTTAATGTACATTATTGCTGCCAGCAAAAACACCCTCATCGTACTGTACCCATAAGGTGCCTCAGAGGGCGCTTTATAGGGCGCCCTATAGGGTACCTTATGGTTTCCGTCCATATAAGGTGCACTATACATTATCCTGTGGAGCAACTTATAGGGTGCCCTATAGGGGACATTTTAGGGTGCCGTGGTGGACAGTGCACTTTATAATGTGCCTTCTGGGGTACCCTATGAGGCGCCTTATGCAGCACCTTATGTTACCATACTATGAGGGTGTGTTTGCTGGCAGCACTAATGAAAATAAAAATAAAAAGCCCCCTACAGCAATATTATGTATAACAGGTAATGCCCCAGCCAGCCTTCTTCTTTAGGCACAGTGGGGGATTGAACCCATGACTCCTACATCATTGGTGAGTGTCTTAACCATTGTGCTCCACTGTTGCTCCTCCTTGCATGTCCAAACATATACACCCCCAGGAATCAACACTCCAAATCCCAAATATAAATCTTGATTCCACTCATAGCACCGTGTGGAACTACTACTCCATTGCTGGATACACTCACGTGCTCCCAAAGTTCCGAAGACCAGTATATGTGCCACCAGAAATTTTTTGTCGGATCGCTCACCTTGAAAGGGAAGTATCCCATTCTCGGAGTGAGCCCTCCATTTTAATCAATTTTATAGCATGCCACCCATGGGCTATTTAAAAACCCGACTCCACGACACAAGTCGCCGTCAGAACCCACGTATCAAGTCGATAAAAGTTAGGAAGCTCGTTCATGCTGATAAACCACTCTCCAAATCAGTCCATCTTTCATACTGCAACTGACATAAGGTAGAGAAAAAGTACTTAGCTTCCTCAACAGAATAGAAAGAAAAAATAAGTTGGCTGGAGCACAAACGCCTTCTCCATAGCTCATCCAATCAAATGGGTACAGCTCCAACGCCGATAAGGCACTCCTTCCCAATGCCAAATATCAGGGGTCCTTGCGACACTAATAGTGTTTCAAGCCACCAGTATTGAGTCACCAGTATTGAAGGAGAGGGGATCGGTAATCGCGAAGTCAGGGATAACAAGTGGAAAGAATCCCTGAGATAGGACCGTGTAGCTTGCATCAAAGGCTGAAAAAAATGATCGCAAAACTGCGATAACGGTTCCAACACTGAATTTTTACAGGAAACAATTGGTCAACCAGGCGGGTCCACAAGGGACTTGTGCACCTTCGGAACCATATACAATATGGGGAGGACTGGATGTAGAACATTCAAAAACCCAAACTCCTTCTGCGTTATCCAGTGACGATCCAATGCTTCCAGAGTCAAAATTTTAATCTCTTGTTGTAATTGCCCCGTAGGGTCCTCTGATAGGACGGAATAATACTTAGTATCTGATAAGTGTGACAACACCTTCTGATGATAATCTTCACGATTCATAATCACCGTCGCCCCCCCTTTGTCAGCTTTCTGAAAGACAACCTGGTGCTCAGCACGTAAATCCTGCAAGGCACGAAATTGCCCTAAGGACAAATTTGAGCAAAATTTTTCTCGCTGAGATTCCAAACGTTGCACATCCCGAAGCACAAGATTTTGAAAAGTAAGTAACGCGGAATCCATACTCACTGGAGGCCTCCAAGATGACTTATTCTTACAAATAGAAACATCCACAGACGTGGATTCATTCGTGGAAAAATACAACCGTGTATGTAATTTTTTGAAAAATTGGTGTAACGCCACCCTCATCTGAAAAGGATCGTAAAAAGGAGCCGGCACAAAACCCAACCCCTTGTTAAGCAGGTCCAACTGATCACTAGTCAACCGTCGATCGGACAAGTTGATGATTGCTGACGAGTCTGCGAGCGAGTGGACGGGCCCCTCCAACCCTCCTGAAAAGAGCCGGACGGCCGTCGAAATGAAGGGCGGCCCCTGGAAAAACCCCGCTGCGGTCCAGCAGAACCTCGTCCTCGTCCCCGCCCTCTTATACTACTTCCCCCTTCCCCCGAGGAGTCAGATGCATAATCCTCGGCAGAATCCTCGAACGTGACCTGTCGCTGTTCTTTAGACCCTTCCTGTTTCTGTTTACGCCAAGTATAAACCTGATCCAAAGCATAGTCCGCTGTATCCCGAGAGAACTTAGCTATTTTAGTTGATCGAAGTTGGTCCCGAAACTGCTGATTGTAATCCAATAATTCCAATTTGGTAACCTTAAAGGTCTCAGCCACCATTTCTTGTTTTAATTTCTGTTCTAATTGGCCTAACTGGTCCTGAACAGTTTTCTCCTCCGACGTCAATCGTTCAATCAATAACGCGATTAAATCCAAACCGCATTTGTTCAAGATACTGTTCCAAGTAGTATAAAACTTTTTATCATCCACAAACATGTGAGGAGGTTTTAACACACGTAAACCCCTCGGTATCATTTGCTGTTTCAGATACTGGGTCATAGTTGCCGCATGCAATTGGACACGAATGGCCCTTTTGTGGAGATTACGAAACTCAGTCCAAGTGGGTGTCGTTGCCGAATTAATTTTTTCTATCCCTGCATCATCGAGAAGGGACGGATGCTTCAGCAATTGCGAAATTGCTGCCTCCGAAAAGGCAAAAGTTGCCGTGTTGGATACAACCGCTGGTTCCTCTGCCTGCTCACTCATGACTGGGTCCCTCTATAAGAATCCAAACATATACACCCCCAAGAATCAACACTCCAAATCCCAAATATAAATCTTGATTCCACTCATAGCACCGTGTGGAACTACTACTCCATTGCTGGATACACTCACGTGCTCCCAAAGTTCCGAAGACCAGTATATGTGCCACCAGAAATTTTTTGTCGGATCGCTCACCTTGAAAGGGAAGTATCCCATTCTCGGAGTGAGCCCTCCATTTTAATCAATTTTATAGCATGCCACCCATGGGCTATTTAAAAACCCGACTCCACGACACAAGTCGCCGTCAGAACCCACGTATCAAGTCGATAAAAGTTAGGAAGCTCGTTCATGCTGATAAACCACTCTCCAAATCAGTCCATCTTTCATACTGCAACTGACATAAGGTAGAGAAAAAGTACTTAGCTTCCTCAACAGAATAGAAGGAAAAAATAAGTTGGCTGGAGCACAAACGCCTTCTCCATAGCTCATCCAATCAAATGGGTACAGCTCCAACGCCGATAAGGCACTCCTTCCCAATGCCAAATATCAGGGGTCCTTGCGACACTAATAGTGTTTCAAGCCGCGTCTTCATTCAGCTCTTCATCAGGCTTTTGAACCCCTCCCCACAAAGTTCCATTTAAATGCCATAATAATGTGACGTCAGAGGAATCCCAACGTGCAGATCCTTCACCAAACTTTACTGCACCGACAAACCCCACCAGTCAATCTCCACATTCATACCCCGTGGTGACATAGAAGCCAATCGATAGATCCAGTACTGCTCCCGCAGATGAAGGTGGGCTCTTCGATCCCCTCCACGACTGGGGACTGGGATCACCTCCAATATGCGCCATCGCAAATCTGTAAAGTAATGCCCGAACTGTTGACAATGTTGTACCCCAGGGGCCCCCTCTTGCCGCCGATTAATTCGCGAGCGATGTTCTTGCAATCGCTTCCTCACTGACCGAACTGTGCTACCCACATACAAAAGTGGGCAAGGACAGACCAGTACGTAAATTACAAACTCCGTGTAACAATCAGAAGCTTGCAAAGAATGATATTGTACACCTGTATGGGGATCCTCCCAATTCTGTCCCTGCACTGTGGTGTCACAAAAATCACACTGGCCACAAGCATAATGGCCCCAAGTGCTATCACGGTTGTCGGACCCTAACCCACTTTGGGCAGCCGTCTGCACAAGCCAATTACCCACAGTGCGGGATCGACGATAGGCTATCATTAGGGGTTTCCGAAAACACGGATGCAAAGAGAGTACTTCCCAATGTTTCTTCAAGATGTGGAGTATCCCTGGAGCCTTTGGCACAAAAGGGAGTACCCCAATTATTACATCCTTACGTACACCCCTCCCCGATGTACTATCAGAGCCCTCCCACCACACCGGGTGGTTGTAAAGAGCCCGTTTAAAAGCCATCCTCACCAGGGTCTCAGGATAACCCTTTTCCAACAACCTCTGACTCAAAGTTTGTGCATGCTGACGATACTGATCCTTTGAGGTACACAGGCGTCGAATACGCAGGAATTGGCCAAAGGGTAAATTCCGCTTGAGAGAAGGGGGGTGAAAACTCGAATAATGTAATAATACATTCTTCTGTATGGGCTTCCGGTACAACGTACTCATCAAAGAGGTTCCCTGTATGTATAACCGCAGATCCAAAAATTCAATCGTTTGACTATGATATTTAGGAGTGAATTGTAAATTAACATCAAACGTGTTTAAGTTAGCTAAGAATTGCTGTAGGCGACCCTCTGATCTGGTCCAGATGAAAAAGATGTCGTCGAGGAACCGTCTCCAAACTAAAATATTCTGAAAGTCCCCAGAAGGGTACACATACCGCTCCTCAAAGTTAGCCACATATAGAGACGCTACCGATGGCGCTACGGTCGCCCCCATTGCGACTCCAAATTGTTGATGGTAAAATTTTCCTGCATAAACAAAATAGTTGGATTCCAATACCAACTTCAAAAGCCTCAATACAAAGTGATGAGGCAACCGCAAAGGAGGTTGCCAAACTAGACCAGAGATCACCTCATAAGCCTCCCTCTGAGGTATATTAGTGTAGAGGGAGACAACGTCCAGAGTCACCAGTATTGAAGGAGAGGGGATCGGTAATCGCGAAGTCAGGGATAACAAGTGGAAAGAATCCCTGAGATAGGACCGTGTAGCTTGCATCAAAGGCTGAAAAAAATGATCGCAAAACTGCGATAACGGTTCCAACACTGAATTTTTACAGGAAACAATTGGTCGACCAGGCGGGTCCACAAGGGACTTGTGCACCTTCGGAACCATATACAATATGGGGAGGACTGGATGTAGAACATTCAAAAACCCAAACTCCTTCTGCGTTATCCAGTGACGATCCAATGCTTCCAGAGTCAAATTTTTAATCTCTTGTTGTAATTGCCCCGTAGGGTCCTCTGATAGGACGGAATAATACTTAGTATCTGATAAGTGTGACAACACCTTCTGATGATAATCTTCACGATTCATAATCACCGTCGCCCCCGCTTTTGTCAGCTTTCCGAAAGACAACCTGGTGCTCAGCACGTAAATCCTGCAAGGCACGAAATTGCCCTAAGGACAAATTTGAGCAAAATTTTTCTCGCTGAGATTCCAAACATTGCACATCCCGAAGCACGAGATTTTGAAAAGTAAGTAACGCGGAATCCATACTCACTGGAGGCCTCCAAGATGACTTATTCTTACAAATAGAAACATCCACAGACGTGGATTCATTCGTGGAAAAATACAACCGTGTATGTAATTTTTTGAAAAATTGGTGTAACGCCACCCTCATCTGAAAAGGATCGTAAAAAGGAGCCGGCACAAAACCCAACACCTTGTTAAGCAGGTCCAACTGATCACTAGTCAACCGTCGATCGGACAAGTTGATGATTGCTGACGAGTCTGCGAGCGAGTGGACGGGCCCCTCCAACCCTCCTGAAACGAGCGGGACGGCCGTCGAAATGAAGGGCGGCCCCTGGAAAAACCCCGCTGCGGTCCAGCAGAACCTCGTCCTCGTCCCCGCCCTCTTATACTACTTCCCCCTTCCCCCGAGGAGTCAGATGCATAATCCTCGGCAGAATCCTCGAACGTGACCTGTCGCTGTTCTTTAGACCCTTCCTGTTTCTGTTTACGCCAAGTATAAACCTGATCCAAAGCATAGTCCGCTGTATCCCGAGAGAACTTAGCTATTTTAGTTGATCGAAGTTGGTCCCGAAACTGCTGATTGTAATCCAATAATTCCAATTTGGTAACCTTAAAGGTCTCAGCCACCATTTCTTGTTTTAATTTCTGTTCTCCTTGCATGTCAGCGCACCTACTTATGCTTTTCATTCCTTAAACTGCACAGTGCTGCCATCAAAAACATTGCTGTGACCTTGCGGTACCTCATACGGCACCCTATAAAGCGCCCTATAAGCAACATTCTAGGGTGCCTTGGCGGACAGTGCACTTTAAAATGTGCCTTATGGGGCACCTTATGTTAACACGCTTTGAGAGTGTGTTTGACAGTAGTAGTAATTAAAATAAAAAATAAACTGCCTCCTAAAGCAATAGCGTGCCTCTTTATGCCGCCCAATATTAGAAATGCCTCAGTCAGCCTTCTTCATTGGGCACAGTGGGGGATTGAATCCCTGATCCCTGAACCATTGGTCAGTGTCTTAACCATTGTAATGTGGCTCTGTTCCTGTGCTTGTGCATCAACGTGCCACTTATGCTTCCCGCGCAGTTTTCTCATGTGCTAATGTGCGGGGCGCACATGAGCACCGTGCACATTAGCGCATGATTAATCCTGGTTTTGCTTTTTTCTGCCTGAAATGCCCACTCCTTATATGGCACCCGCACACTAGCGCGGCCCGCATATTACCGGGGTTTTAGTAAACATACCCCTAAGGGTCTTTCTTGGGACCATTCCTTTTCTCTCTCTATACCCGATCCCTTGGTGTACACATCTCCTCCCATGGTTTTCAGTACCATCTTTATGTTTATGATTTCCCAATCTACCTCTCTAAACCTGAAATATATCTGGGAGTCACCCTGAGGGTGCGGTGGGGCACCCAGCACCAGGTCCACAGCACCTTCCATGGCTGAAAGAGGCCATGCTGTAGGTCCCCAGCAGTGCTAATATGTGAGAGAGGTAGTTTCTGCAGACACACCTTGGATATATCTGTATGTCTCAGTCAGGTGTAGCCCCTATGGACCCCTAGAAGGATTATGTACCACCACCCTCCTCCTCCAGGGCTGAGGGTGGTAAACAGGGTCTCCCATCAACAGATCCACATTCTACCTCCCTGCAATGGTGGCAGTAGAGGGGACCATCAACCCCGGTCCTGCTGGGGAACAGACACCTACAGAACAGTCAATGCAGCTCTGTACACATCCATAACACTAATAGCAGACAGCCATTAGGCCTGGATATGCTAAGCTGCACCCCACCACTATCTGATATTCTCCTGCAACAAGCCTTCATCCACTGCACCCTGCAAGGCACTCCATCAAGACACATACTAGCTACAAACAGTCTGCTAGCTAGTCCATAGTGCATGTTCCTGGTGGAAATGCATACAATCAGACCAGGAATGGCAGCATACCCAACAAGCAGATAAATCAGCAACTGGGCCCCAAAACAAAATCCATAAATATCACATGACAGAAATACTACATAGCACTATGGGGGTGCCTAGCCATGCTGTCATCACTGCACAGTCAGGGTGAGAGTGATCTCCCAGCAGGACATACTGAGGTCAATTTTTTGGTGGTGGTGAGAAGTGAGGAGGACTGTGACAAATTCTATCTAACCTTTTTGATGTCTTGGACATCTGCACCTTGTCCACTCACAATCTTAAATGACAGAGGTGTAAGGCAGGGGTCTCCAGATCCAGCCCTGGAGGGCCACAAACCAGTCAGGTTGGCAGGATATCTCTAATGCATATATATCTCATGCATATTCATTAGGGCTATCCCAAAACCTGGCAGGATTGTGGCCCTCCAGGACAGGTTTGGACACCTCTGGTATAGACAGACACACGCTTCCACACCTATGCCATCATGGTGCTACTATTGAGGAGGTAATTAGCCTTGCCCACCAAACCGGTCCTGGGCACGGCAAGGCATGGATATGGTACGCAGTACTGCTGGGGGTCACTCCCCAGGGTGGTAAATACCGTCAGAGGCCAGGCCTGGAGCACGCACCGCAAACACCTAAAACAGAGGTGTCCAAACCTGTCCTGGAGGGCCACAATCCTGCCAGGTTTTGGGATAGCCCTAATGAATATGCATGAAATATATATGCATTAGAGATAGCCTGCCAACCTGATTGGTTTGTGGCCCTCCAGGACTGGATTTGGAGACCCCTGCCTTACACCTCTGTCATTTAAGATTGTGAGTGGGCAAGGTGCAGATGTCCAAGACATCAAAAAGGTTAGATAGAATTTGTCACATTCCTCCTCACTTCTCACCACCACCAAAATATTGTCCATTAGACATCTTTTTGGTGGTGGTGAGAATCGAGGATGAATGTGACACATTCTAGCTACCCTTTTGATGTCTAGGACATCTGTACCTTGCCCACTCACCATCTTAAATGACAGAGGTGTAAAGCAGGGGTCTCCAAATCCAGTCCTGGAGGGCCACAAACCAGTCAGGTTGGCAGGATATCTCTAATGCATATATATCTCATGCATATTCATTAGGGCTATCCCAAAACCTGGCAGGATTGTTGCCCTCCAGGACAGGTTTGGACACCTCTGACCTAAAGATTGTTCGGATGGGGTCAATTAGCAGTATGTGCGTAACGTATGGATATCTATCTGCCTGCCAATGTTCCGTGCCCTTGGGGGTACCTGCTGGGTACTATCCCCTGTGACACTGTGCTACACACTCTCGTGCCCATGTTGGCCATTCATCAGTTGCTGTCTGGCTGATGGTCAGTTTCAGCATTCCTAGGTGCCATCTAGGCATCTGCTTAGTCTGCACTGTGCCCCAGCTGCACCACAGCATGTGCCGCCTGCAGCCCTCTGTATCCCCTTTCCCAGCATCTGTCCAATTGCCCATTCTGACCTGCCCGCCCTGCTGTTATGGAAATGTGCATGCCATAGGTAACCTGTCCAATGGAGAGGGAAACCCTGATCAGTGCTATTTCACTGTGGGATCATTCACCTTGTATGGGGACGGAGCCTAGATCCTTCTAAAATTCATATTTATTTTTAGGGGCTTTTTTGGGAGTGTTTTTTGATGTTCCCCATTACTATCACTATTTCCAAGCTTTATTATAATTTTTTTATATTTTGTTAGGGTCATTTTTACTATTTATTTGCCCTTTTGTTCCGTGCACATGTATCACACTGCTCACTTTTTGTAGGTTTCCCTGGTTTTGCTGTACATTGCTGACAGAAATGGTTTCTCTTCCCTTTAAAGCGTCTCTACTGCGAGGTTTTCACTCACGATATTTTTTTCATTGTATTTCAGCCCCGCTGTTGTGCGGGGAGCCTCTCCCCTCCCACTCTCCACCCATTGACCCCATCTTTCCGCCCCTGGGGAGCCTTCCTCCGCCCTCCGGGAGCCTTTCCACGCCTCTATCGCTCATTTGTGGGCCGCGCACATGAGCGGGCCCGTTAGTGCAGTGCGCACGTGTGCAGGGCAGAAAAATGCATCATTAGCGTGCGCTAAGGTACCTTAGCGCACGCTATTGTGTGCCGTTTAGTAAACATACCCCTTAGGGTATACCAACTGAGAGCAGGATAGCAGTAGAAGAGGATCCACCAGAACAAACACTAAAGGTATGGTGGGAGAGACACAGTAAGAGGAGAACCAGAATAGAACATAGCCCTTAAATCAAGTGAGGACAAGATATCAAGGAGAAAGTGATGGTCAACAGTGTCAAAAGCAGCAGAAAGGTCAAGGAGGATGATGATCGAGTAAAAGTCCTTGGATTTGGCCAGCAACAAGTTGCTAGAGACTTTGGCAAGAGCCATTTCAGTAGACGGTAGTGGACAAAAGCCAGATTGCAATTGATCCAGGAGGGCTTGAGAAGAGAGAAAGTCAAGACAACAGTGGTGAAATGCATGTCCAAATTGTTTACAAATAAAGGGGAAGAGGGAAATAGGTAGATAATTATAAGTACAGGTAGTGTCTAGTGAGGTTTCTTGAGGAGAGGTGTAACCATAGCATGCTTGAAGGCTGTAGGAACAGTTTCAGTGGAAAGTGATAGGTTGAGAATATGACAGAAGGGATGACAGTGGAGGAGATAGAGCTAAGAGAAGCATGGGAAAAGGATCAGAGGAGAAGATAGTGAGTTTGGAGGAGGAAATAAGATATGTGGTTTCCTCCTCTGAAATCTTAAAAAAGGAAGAAAGAGTGGCAGAAGTTGAGGGGCGGAGTTGGGAGTGTGTGAGGGGGAAGAGGAAATAGAAATGACTTCATGGGAAATTTGAGTGTAATATTGTGAACTTTGTGAAGGAAATAGTCAATCAAAGTCTGGAAGAAAGGAATGGAGAGGTCAAAGATGGAGGCATCTTGAGAGTTGAGAGTTGTAAAGAGATGGCAAGGGTCAGAAGCAAGACAGTAGTCAGGTAGACATAATAGTCTTAATTGGTGAGTGCTATGGCTGATTGGAAAGAGGCAATCATGAATTTGAATTGTAGAAAACTCAGCAAGGGTGTGGAATTTGAGCAAAATGTATTCAGCTGAGTGGCCACAGGAATGTAGGTAGTAGGTAGTCAAGGACAGCCAGGACTGAGGTATAGTATACCTCACAAGACATGGCATGAAAGAAATAAGAGCATCCAAAGCCGAGGAGAGTACAGTGGTATAGGAAGATACTGCCTCATCAAAAGACTCAGATGACAAAGTGGAGGAAAGAGGTGATGACACAGTAGTGGAGACAGCTGATGGGTCAATAGCATGAAGATTCTTAAAGAGGTTAGAGGAAATTAAGCAAGACTGGTGTGGGGGTAATGAAGAGTGAAGCTTCGCAGCTGATGGTCAGATAATGGAAGAGCTGAAGCACTGGTGTTTGAGGGTAAGTTGTTAGAGAAGACGACAAGGTCAAGGAAGTGACCATGCTGGTGAGTAGGGGCAGTAGAGCACAAATGGAGGTTGAAGGAGGAGGTAAGGGAAACGCTTTAAAGCATAAGTGTCAGAGGGGTTATCAGCATGAATGTTTAAATCACCGAGAATAAAGAAGGGGGAAGATGAATCCAGAAAAAAGGAAAGCCACTAGTCAAAGTCAGTGAGAAAAGTAGAGGTGGACTTGTCAGGGCATCAATAAATGACAGCCTTCTGGAGAGGTAGTGGAGTAAAAAAGGCAGATGGAGTGGACTTAAATGGAGGGAAAGGAGAAGGAGGGGTTGAAATTTGCATGAATGAGAGAGTAGAAACCCATCAACACCACCACGGCCAGTGGGACGAGGCATGTGGGAGAATTGGTAGCAGCCATGACAGAGGGAAGCAACTGAATCTAAGGGGTATGTTTACTAAACCCCGTTGCTGTGCGGGTCCCCGTTAGTGTGCGTGTGCCATATAAGGAGTGGGCGGTTCAGGCAGAAAGAAGAAAAAAACCCGACCGTACGTGTGCGCGTCGCGCTAATTTGCGGGGCCCACATTAGCGCGTGGGAAGGCTAAGTGGGGCGCTGCTGAGCACATATCAGAACAGAGCTGTAGCACAACGGTGAACACACTAACCAATGGTGCAGGGGCCACAGGTTCAATCCCCCATTGTGCCCAACAAAAAGGCCAGCTGAGACAACACCTTGAATGTGTAAAAGTGGTTCAGGAGGCAAAGTACTTTTGTACGGCATAAGGCAGCGCACTGTACTATCTGGGCGGCACAAGGCGGCGCACTGTACTATCTGGGCGGCACACTGTTCTTTTTGGGCGGCACAAGGCGGCGCACTGTACTATCTGGGCGGCACAAGGCGGCGCACTGTTCTTTTTGGGCGGCACAAGGCGGCGCACTAATTGTGGGCAGCAGGAGGTGGCGCGTTGATGGGCATAAGGCGGCGCGCTGATGCCAAAGCAAAGGAACACAGCCACAGCACAATGGTTAAGACACTGACCACTCGTGCAGGCATCATGGGTTCAACTCCCCACAGTGCCCATTGAAGACAGCTGGCTAAGGCATTATTTTAAGGGGCATGGCCATGTTGGGCTGCAGAAGGCGTCGCGGTGTTAATTTTGTGCGCCACAAGACGGCGCGCCGATGGCTACAAGGCTGCGTGCTGCTGCTCAAACATAGGACCAGAGCCACAGCACAATGGTGAAGACACTGAGCAATGGTGCAGGGACCAGGGGTTCAATCCCTCACAATGGCCAGTGAAAAAGGCTAGCTGAGGCAGTATGTTTTATGTTGTGGAGTGCTGTAGGAGGCTTTTTAATTTTATTTCGTGATAACTACTAGCAAACGCACTCTCACAGCATGTTAACATAAGGCGGCCCATAAGGCACATGTTACAGTGCACCATCCACCAAGGCACCCTAGAATGTCCCCTATAGGGCAGCATGTATGTTGCGACACAGGATAATGTATAGTGCACCCTATATGGATGCCAACCATAAAGTGCCCTATAGGGCGCCCCATAAAGCACCCTCAGAGGCACCTGATGGGTACAGTACACTGAGGGTGTTATTGCTGGCAGCAACATATGTACAGTAAATTAAAAAATGCTTTGGACAACCCTATCACAGAACCCCACTGTGGGTTTGAACCCATGACCTCTGGCTGCACAGGCAGTGACATAACCATTGGGCTACAGCTCTAAAGCTGTAAGCAAGCCCCTGGCTGGCTGCAGATAGCCTGCACGTCACCTCACACACAGTCTGCTGTTGTAAACAGGATAGGGTTAGGCCACCCGTACCCATGATGCACTGCACATGCAAATCAGCTGTCCACGATTGAACACAGGATGGGAAATGCACCCCTAAAGCTCCCCGGCCCAGTAGGGGGAAGTGTCCGTGTGCACCCACACAGCACCTCGGCCTGGTAGGGTGTCCTGAGTGGGTGGACAAACGGCAAAGAGTAGCTAAACACCTTCACATTGTGCAGTTACTGTGCTCACCCTGAGTGTGAGATGTTGCGCCCAGGACCAGGTCCACAACACCAGACAAGGCTTCCCCTCAACAGATTCCCCACCCCCTCATGGCAGCACAGTGGACCATCAACCCCAGTCCTGCTGGGAAATAGACACCCTACAAGGCAGGCTAAGCAGCTCCACAACACCAGACAGACATTAGGCCTGGGTATTCACAGGTGCACCCCACCACTACCTAATATTCACCTGCAGCAAGCCATCAGCCACTGCACGGCACTCCATCACAACACATACCAGCTGTGAACAGTCTGCTGGCTGGTCCTGATGGACATGCATGCACCCACAACAGGGGTGGTAGCACACACAGGCAGATAAGTCCATGAAGAGGCCCCTACAGGACACCCATACATATCACATGGGAGAATCACAATATAGCACTATGGGGGTGCCTAGCCATGCTGCCGTCACTGCACACTCAGGGTGAGAGTGATCTCCCAGCAGCACATACAGAGGTCACCCTGTCTGTGTAGGTGGTAGCCGGGCACTACCATGCCCCTGCCAGTGCCCTATGCCCTGTGCAGCTGCATCCTGGTCAGTCCTCTCTGTCTGAGATATACCCATGGTCCCTTGCTACTCATTATGCACATTGGCAGGCCAATACTGGCAACAGTGTTGGCAGTGTGGGCTGTGGAAGGGGCTTGCAGCCAACACCCACTGTATAGACAGACACACAATTCCACACCTATGCCATCATGGTGCTACTATTGAGGAGGTAATTAGCCTTGCCCACCAAACCGGTGCTGGGCACAGCAAGGCATGGATATGCTACGCAGTACTGCTAGGGGTCACTCCCCAGGGTGGTTAACACCGTCAGAGGCAAGGGCTGGAGCACGCACCGCAAACACCGAACAGATTGTTCGGATGGGGTCAACTAGCAGTATGTGCGTAATGTATGGATATCTATCTGCCAGTACTCCTAGCAAGCGTCTCAGAGCTGTGTACCGTATACCTCAGGTGTAGGGTGACATTGCTACGGTATGCAGGTGCTAGTATTGGGAGATGCACGGAGGGTCCAATGTTATGCCTCTCCAGGAGACAGTGGCCAATGGGGCCTGTGGGTGTGGGTGTGGGTGTGTCTGCCCCTGTTGGCTGCTGCTTTACGGCAGAGATTCCCAACTCCAGTCCAGGTTTGCATCACACTGTTCGGGTTTTCCTGCTGTTCCTCATGAATATGCATGAGCTACATCTACATGCCATGGGGGTGGTGCATAGATATTCAGCACAGGCATTTGTATGAGTGGCAGCATGGACCCTGACTGGTGTGTGGCCCACCAGGACTGCATTTGGGAGATTCTGCTGTAGGTACTGCCCCTGTACATGGTGTCTGTGCTCAGTGGGGTAAAAGATAGACGTAGTACCATTGCATATGTCCTCGCCATGAAAGGTTTGTCCGTACTATCACTGTGTAGTTGTGGGAAAAAAATGTGGGAAGGATTGGCAGTAGCCCCAGCTGGGCTTTGAACCTGTGACCCTCTGTTCTTGCATGCATTGTCTGTGTGCACTGCACCACCTTGTAGCCACAGATTTGGCTGGATTCCCTGGAATGTCCATGCCTGTGGATCCGGCAGGGCCTGTGTGTTGCAGTGGACTGTGCCAGCCTGCACATGGCTAGGCCTCTGTCCTCTGTGGCTAGCTGCCACTGCCCCCTGCACCACATGTACTCGTGCGCCAACATGCTGGCATGAGCTTCTCTCAGAAAAAGCAGATGACCTGATTGCACTGTGGCAGTACGGGACTGCATTTGGGGGACTTGGCTGTAGGTATGCCCATTGTTGTGGTGTGTGTGCGGTGTTGGGTAAAATATGGGTGTTTCCCCCATGCTTATGTTCCCTGCAATACAGGGGTGTCTGCTCTATCTTTGTTTAGTGGTGGGTAAAATATATGGACTGGGCTGGTAAGTGCCCCAGCTGGGATTTGAACCTCTGGCTCTCTAGTCCTAGAGATAATGGCTCTGTCCGCTGCACCACACTATGGCCACAGAGACAGTGCTGCCCCTGGAGGTAGTAAACCTGGCAGGATGGAGTCACAAACCCTGCTGTACGCATTTTTACTGTGGGCTCCTTCACCCTGTGTGGTGACAAACATGCAAATAAAACCCGGGAATGACCACGGAACAAAGGGGGAAAACATATACCCAAGCTGGGCAACAGTGATATTAATGGGCAACCCTAGAAAACACTCCCAGGACAGCTCCAGAAAAAGGGAAATGTTGTTTGGACGAATCTCCGCTCCGTACACCTTTCCATAAATCATTTTTTTTTGGAGCTTTCCTGGGTGTGTTTTCTAGTTTTGCCCATCACTATAACTGTTCCCCAACTGAATTACTATTTTTCATATTTTTGTGGTGGTCATTTTCTAATTATAATTGCACTTTTGTGCTGTGCACATGTATCACACTGCTCACGTTTTGCAGGTTTCCCCGGTTTTGCTGTACATTGCTGACGGAAATGGTTTCTCTTCCCTTTAAATGCATTCTACCGCGAGTGATTCACTCGCGCTATTTTTTTTTGGAAATTCAGCCCCGATAATGTGCGGGGCGCCTCTCCCCTCCCCTTCCCTGCCCATTAGCCCCTTCTCTCCGCCCCTCCGGGGCCTTCCTCCGCCCTCCGTTAGCCTTTCCACGCCTCTATCGGACATTTGCGGGCACGTACTTGTGCGGCACCCGTTACTGTGCCGCGCAAGTGTGCGGGGCTTCATTGCACGTTTGCGGGGCGTTTAAGCGCTCTTAAGTACCGCTTTTAGTGCGCTCTTTTGCGGCACGCTAATTAGCGGTTTTTAGTAAACATGCCCCTAAATCTTCAGGGAGAAGGTAGTCTCAGAGCCAGAAGATGGAGAGTATTAGAGATAAGGAGGTCATGAATAAAGGCAGGCCTATTTGAGATGGAGTGTGCATTCTACAAGGAGCATGAAAAAGGGAGAGAGGAAGTCGAAAGGAGAGGGATATGAATAAAATTTGAGGAGCTGCAAGTGGATCTGCCTTAGGAGTGTGAAAAATGTCTAAGGAGCCAGGATTGGGATTGATATCTCCAGATGAGAGTAAGAGAAGAAGCAGGAGAGTGAGGGAAAGAGAGGAGACAGCATAACAATAATGAGAGTGTGATTCTTTCAGAATGAGAGGAGATGGGAGAAGGAGAGGAAGAAAATGGTGAAGCTCAAAAATGGATAATAGTGTAACCAGAGGAAATAAATAAATAAATTGTAGCTGGGAGAAGCCATGGAGACAAGTGTTGGGATCAGCAGTTCATTTTTATCTAAAAAAATGGAAAAAAAAAAAAGCACTGCTGAATTGGGGTGGGGGGGGGGGGGGGGTGGGGGGGGGGGGGGGGGTTGGTGTTGGAAGGCACCAAGGGCTGTGCAGACTTGGCTGTGACCTTAGGATTGAAGAAAATGGCTACCTGGAAAATCAGAGAGCAACTGCAATGTTTGCAATTTCCTCTGATTCTTGCTGGGAGCTGCTGTGAGGAGTCCAGGCAGATAACTGGCCCAAGAAGGGTTCCCAGTGGGTGCAGTGCTTGAGAGAGGGGGAGAATAAAACCAGACTAATGTTGGGCCTACTGGAGTGGCCTAAGATGACCGCTAATGGCCAGAGCCAGCCTTAAAAGGGGACAGAACTTCTTACTGGTTGGGAAAATAAAAAGTAAAAAAATTGAAAATTTAAAGTTGTAGCTTGTTTGAACTAAGGCTAGAAAGTTATGCCAAAATATATTTTTTAATGTTTCTAGTTTAAATTGCTGCAAATCACAGCATTTTAACAGAAGGAGGTCTGAGGGGGTGTGACTTCATGCCGAAAAATGGCTGAAATTAAAAGTTAAAGTTTAAAGTTTTATAGTGTGGTACAATGTTGGAGAAGGTCTGGAGAGCCCTGAAAATGCTTCTTTTAATTTTTGTGTGCAGAATTGCTGTGTTTTACAGTGAATTTGAAAAAGGGGGCATGGCTACTACCAAAATTGCCCTGATATCAAAAATAAAAGTTTTGAACTTTAAAAAATTAAAAAGTGAATCTGGAAGGTGTGGGAGGGTCAGAGAACCTTAGGGGCATGTTTACTAAAAACCGCTAATTTGCGTGCCGCAAAATAGCGCACTAAAAGCGGTACTTAAGAGCGCTTAAACGCCCCGCAATCGTGCGTGTCACCCCCGCACAGGTGCGCGGCACAATAACGGGCCCCGCACAAGTACGGGCCCGCAAATGTCCGATAGAGGCGTGGAACGGCTAACGGAGGGCAGAGGAAGGTTCCTGAGGGGCGGAGAGACGGGTTTAATGGGCGGGGAAGGGGAGGGGAGAGGCTCCCCGCACATTATCGGGGGCCGAATCCCAAAGCAAAACTACCGCGAGTGAAACACTCGCGGTAGAGGGCATTTAAGGGAAGAGAAACCATTTCCGTCAGCAATGTACAGCAAAATCGGGGAAACCTGAAAAACGTGAGCAGTGTGATACATGTGCACAGCACAAAAGTGAAAATAAAAATAGAAAGTGACCACAACAAAAATATCACAAATAGTAATGCAGCTGGGGAACAGTTATAGTAATGGGCAAATATAGAAAACACACCCAAAACCGCCTCTAAAACTCACAGGAACCATTATTCTCACCATACCCGTCATAAGTTGGGACAGGTTCCACACCCCTTCAACCAAGCAAATTTCAGACATCATCTCTTCTCTCAACACAAGTACCGCACCTACCGATCCTTGCCCAGTTCCATGGATCAAAGCTACCAAGCAAAACTTCCTCAATTTCTTACACAACCTTGTTTCCAACTCCCTAACTCAAGGAATAATGCCAGAACAACTAAAATTAGCCACAATAAGGCCTATCCCCAAGAAAACTAACTTAGAGAAGAGCAATCCAGCAGCATACAGGCCAATCTCCAGCATACCTCTCCTAGCTAAGATCATCGAAAAAGCAGTCCAACTACAGCTCCAGGACCACATTGACGTACATGCCCCGCTTGACGTTCATCAGCATGGCTTCCGCCCTAACCATGGAGTTGAAACCTTACTGCTCTATCTGTTCAATGACATCATCCACTCCTTAGACAATTACAATCAAGGAACATTATTGATTTTTATAGACATATCAGCGGCCTTCGACACAGTGGACCACAGTATCCTACTAACTAGACTCCAGAGTATTGGCATTAACGGCACTGTCCTAAGATGGTTTAAATCTTACCTAACTGATAGACAGTTTAAGGTAAAAATTAATAACACCACCTCTCTACCCACTAAGATTAAACAAGGTGTTCCCCAAGGTTCTGCGCTTTCATCTCTTCTTTTTAACATATTTATCCAGCCAATCTGCAACATCATGATTGCCCATCAAATAGATTATACTATTTATGCTGATGACATAATGATTTACACGACAGTCAACCTTAACAGCCCCGATTATAACAAGATTATGAACTGCCTCGACAACATGTCTGCCTGGCTCACGCTCAACAACCTGGCCATGAACCATAACAAGACAGAGGCTCTCATCATTACTCGAAACACTGACTTCAGCCCCCCGCCTTTTATTAAATTTAAAAATACAACAATACCTTTAAAGGACGAAGTAAGATACCTCGGAGTAACCCTTGACAATCGACTCAACCTTCAATCTCACATCAGAAAAACTGTTAGAAGCGCTTACTATAGAATGAAAATAATTAGACGCCTGAAGCCTCTTCTCTCCCAAGAACATTTCCGCTCAGTCTGTCAGGCTCTAATAACTCCAATTCTTGACTTCTGCAACCCTATTTACAACGGAATCCCGAAACACTCACTAAAGCCACTTCAGATGGCTCAGAACACAGCTGCCAGAATAATCGCCGGCTCTTCAACTCAAGCCCACATCACCCCAATCCTTAAAGAACTCCACTGGCTCCCAATAAGCCTCCGTATTAGATACAAGTTGGTCATCAATATATTCAAAATCAGACATAAGACTTCAGCAATCAGTCTCCAAGCCCTCTTATTCTCTAACACCAGCAAAAGACCTAGAAGGAAAGCCACAACTGACACCCTCAGCACCCCAAGTAGCTACTCTAAAGTCTGTAAATTCACCTCACAAAGAGCTCTTTCCTTATCGGCCCCTCTAATATGGAACTCTCTCCCCCCGACCTACGATCAATTGAGGAACTGAAGGAATTCCGAAAACAACTAAAATTTGTTCTTTTCATTGAGCACTATGGCTATGACACCTAACTAACTCATATTAATTGTAATCTCTCAATATTGTGTTTTTTGTAATTGTTCACCATGTTATGTTTCCCTTCTTTCACTTCCCTTGCCTATGTTTAGCCTTTGTATGTCTTTGTAACCGCTTTGATTTAAGGAAAAGGCGGTATAAAAAACCTGTTAAATAAATAAATAAATAAATAAATAAATGAATATTGGAAGGGTCTACGGAGCGGAGACTCATCCAAAACAAATGTCCTTTTTGGAGCTTTCCTGGGAGTGTTTGCTATGGTTGCCCATTAATATCACTTTTGCCCAGTGTGGTGATATATTGTCCCCCAGTGTCTGTGGTCATTTCCGGGGTTTATGTGCACGTTTGTCACCAGACAGAGTGCATGTGCCCACAGTAAAAATGCGTAGAGCAGGGTTTGTGACTCCATCCTGCCAGGTATACTACCTCCAGGGGCTGCATTGTCTCTGTGGCCATAGTGTGGTGCAGCAGACAGAGCCAGTACCTCCAGGGTCAGAGGTTCAAATCCCAGCTGGGGCACATGCCAGCCCAGGCCCCTATATTTTACCCACCACTAAACAAAGATAGCGCAGACACCCCTTTATTGCAGGGAACATAAGCATGGGGAAATTACCCATATTTAACACAACACTGCAAAAACACAACAACAATGGGCATTACCTACAGCCAAATCCCCCAAATACAGTCCCGTACTGCCACATTGCAATCTGGTCATCTGCTGTTTCTGAGAGAAGCTTATGCCAGCATGTTGGCGGACGAGTACATGTGGTGCAGGGGGCAGTGACTGCTAGCCACAGAAGACAGAGGCCTAGCCATGTGCAGGCTGGCACAGTCCACTGCAACAGACAGGCCCTGCCGGATCCACAGTCATGGACGTTCCAGGGAAATCAGCCACTCTGTGGCTACACGGTGGTGCAGTGCACACAGACAGTGCATGCAAGAACAGAAGGTCACAGGTTCAAAGCCCAGCTGGGGCTTCTGCCAATCCTAGCCACATATTTTTCCCACACCTACACAGTGATAGTAAGGACACACCTTTCGTGTTGAGGACATATGCAATGGTAATACGTCTATCTTTTACCCCACTGAGCACAGACACCATGAACAGGGGCAGTACCTAGAGCAGACTCTCCCAAATGCATTCCTGGTGTGCCACACACCAGTCAGGTTCCATGCTGCCACTCATACAAATGCCTGTGCTGTATATGAACCACCCCCATGGCATGTAGATGTAGCTCATGCATATTCATGAGGGACAGCAGGAAAACAAGAACAGTGTGATGCAGACCTGGACTGGGGTTGGGAATCTCTGCCGTAAAGCAGCAGCCAACAGGGGCAGACACACCCACACCCATTGGCCAATGTCTCCTGGAGAGGCAGAACAGTGGACCCTGCGTGCATCTCCCAATACTAGCACCTGCATACCTTAGCAATGTCACCCTACACCTGAGGTATACGGTAAACAGCTCTGAGACGTTTGCTAGAAGTACTGGTAGATAGATATCCATACATTACGCACATACTGCTAGTTGACCCCATCAGAACAATCTGTTAGGTGTTTGCGGGGCGTGCTCCAGGACTGGCCTCTGACGGTGTTTACCACCCTGTGGAGTGACCCCCAGCAGTACTGCGTACCATATCCATGCCTTGCCATGCCTAGGACAGGTTTGGTGGCCAAGGCTAATTACCTCCTCAATAGTAGCACCATGCTGGCATAGGTGTGGAAGTGTGTGTCTGTCTATACCAGGGGTGGGCACCTCCTGTCCTGGAGGGCCGCAGACCAGTCAGGTTTTCGGGATATCCCTAATGAACATGCATGAGATATATGCATTAGAGATATCCTGCCAACCTGACTGGTTTGTGGCCCTCCAGGGCTGGATTTGGAGACCCCTGCCTTAAACCTCTGTCATTTAAGATCGTGAGTGGGCAAGGTACAGATGTCCTAGACATCGAAAGGGTATATAGAATGTGTCACATTCCTCCTCGATTCTCACCACCACCAAAAAGTTGATTAGGTGTTAGCAGCTTCTAAAGCTGAGGAGGTCACTGGAGTCAGCAACCTACTGTGCTCAATTAAAGTTCCCCTAAAACAGCAAAAATGAAGTAACCTTGCTTTTAAAAATATACACAAAACCCTTTTAAGAGCTCCCAGTCAGAGAGCTAGCAATGTAATAAAAACAAACCAAACAAAGAAACCCTCAAAACCTTACTTACTGTTTGATGTGTGGAGCCCTGGTTAGAAAAGCCTCAAAGGGGCAGGGCACAGGAGCCTTTTTATGCAGGCTTCAACTGCACTCAGGAAACAGGCCCACTAACACCTGATTAGGTGTTAGCAGCTTCTAAAGCTGAGGAGGTCACTGGAGTCAGCAACCTACTGTGCTCAATTAAAGTTCCCCTAAAACAGCAAAAATGAAGTAACCTTGCTTTTAAAAATATACACAAAACCCTTTTAAGAGCTCCCAGTCAGAGAGCTAGCAATGTAATAAAAACAAACCAAACAAAGAAACCCACCAAACCTTACTTACTGTTTGATGTGTGGAGCCCTGGTTAGAAAAGCCTCAGAGGGGCAGGGCACAGGAGCCTTTTTATGCAGGCTTCAACTGCACTCAGGAAACAGGCCCACTAACACCTGATTAGGTGTTAGCAGCTTCTAAAGCTGAGGAGGTCACTGGAGTCAGCAACCTACTGTGCTCAATTAAAGTTCCCCTAAAACAGCAAAAATGAAGTAACCTTGCTTTTAAAAATATACACAAAACCCTTTTAAGAGCTCCCAGTCAGAGAGCTAGCAATGTAATAAAAACAAACCAAACAAAGAAACCCTCAAAACCTTACTTACTGTTTGATGTGTGGAACTTACCTGTAGAAAAAGTTGAGATTTGCAAAAAGAGACAGAAATTGGAAACATTGTTGTATTTGTGTATTATTTGTAAATGCTAGAAGCCTAGCCAACGAAGTTCCTGACCTGGAAGCCCTAATGGTGGCAATGGACTTGGACATTGTGGCCATTACAGAAGTATGGTTTAACAAGTCACATGAATGGGATATAGCCATAGCTGGCTATAATCTATTTAGAAGAGATAGAGAGGGTAGGAAAGGAGGAGGAGTAGCCCTAGAAGTTAAAAGTAATATTAAAGCAGCTGAAATGTATGGGATGTGGGGAAAAGAAGAAACAATGTGGACTGTGTTGGAAAGAGGAGATGGCACAGTCATCCATACTGGTGTAGTTTACAGGCCTCCAACTCAAACCGAAGAAATAGATAGAGAATTGATTATTGAAGTGATCATAAAGGGTGACTTTAATCTACCCGATGTATTATTTATTTATTTACGTTTCTTTTATACCACTCTATTTGAGATCAGTGTGGTTTACAAGTAACGCATTTACAGTAAACAGTAAATGTAGATTGGAGTATTCCTTCTGCAGATCTGGAAAGAAGTAAAAAAATTGTGGATGCCTTCCAAGATGCATTACTTAGACAAAGGGTGATGGAACCAAACAGGGAAGGCTAAGGGGCTTGTTTACAAAGCCGCGGTAGCGGTTCGCGGTCGTTATCGGAGCCGCGGCCCCATTTCTCTGCCTAACTCACTAATCTGAATGTTGAATTTAGTACTCACCTACAGAGATAGCGTGTCAAATATCTGGGTGGGTGCCCATGTGAGCAGCAGTGACTATCACACAGTGTGGTCTGAGATTAAAGCCAAGGCGGAGTCTAATCACAGCAAGCTCAAAGTCCTAGGGGCATGTTTACTAAACATTCCTAACATGCGGGGCCGCGGTAGTGTGACTGTGCCATATAAGGAGTGGGTGTTCCGGCCTGAAAAAGAAAAACCCGCGATTTACATATGCGCCAAGGTGCACGGCGCCCATGTGAGCCCCGCACATTAGCGCGTGGGAAAGCTGCGTGGGAGGCATAAGTGGCGCGATGATGTGGAAGCAGAAAAACAGGGCCACAGCACAATGGTTAAGACACCAACCACTGGTGCAGGGATCAGGGGTTCAATCCCCCATTGTGCTCCACAAAAACAGCCAGCTGAGGCATCAACTTTAATGGGTAAAGGTGGTTGAGGAGGCAAAATAATTTTGGGCAGCAGAAGGCGGCGCACTGTACATTTTGGGCATCAGAGGGCGGTGCACTGTTAATTGTGGTCGGCAGAAGGCAGCGCACTGTACATTTTGGGTGTCAGAAGGCGGCACACTGTTAATTGTGGGCGGCAGGAGGCGGCGCGCTGATGAGTATCAGACTGCGTGCTGATATGTGCGGAGGCAGTCAAATAGTGGGCGGCAGAAGTGGCGCGCTGATGCTCATGCACAGGAACAGAGCCACAGCACAATGGTTTGGACAATGAGCAATGGTGCAGGGAGCAGGAGTTCAATTCTGTACAGTGCCCAGTAAACAAGGCTGGCTGAGGCATTATATATTATGGGGATGAGTGCTGTAGGGGGCAAGTTAAGTTTATTTTAGTACTCACGACTAGCAGACACACACGCAAAGCATGTTAACATAAGGCGGCCCATACGGCACATGTTACAGCTCACTGTACGCCAAGGCACCCTAGAATGTCCCCTATAGGGCACCATATATGTTGCGGCACAGGGTAAGGTATAGTGCACCTTATATGGACGGCAACCATAAGGTGGCCAATAGGGCGCCCAATAAAGCACCCGCAGAGGCACCCCATGGATACAGTACGCTGAGGGTGTTATTGCTGGCAGTAACATATGTACAAGAAATAAAACAATGCTGTGGACAACCCCACTGTGGGTTTGAACGCATGACCTCTGGCGTCAAGGAAGTGTCTTAACCATTGGGCTACAGCTCTACAGCTAACAGCAAGCCCCTGTCTGGCTGCAGAGAGCCTGCACGTCACCCCACAGAGTCTGCTGTTGTAGACAGGATAGGGTTAGGCCACCCGTACCCATGATGCACTGCACATGCAAATCAGCTGTCCACAGATGCACACAAGATGGGGACTGCACCTCAACAGCTCCTCTGCCTGGCAGGAGGAAGTGTCCATGTGCACCCACACAGCACGCCAGCCTGGTAGGGTGTACTCAGCGGGTGTTCCACTGGCACAGAGTAGCT
The DNA here is from genome assembly GCA_033557465.1 of Ichthyophis bannanicus. Taxonomy (NCBI): domain Eukaryota; kingdom Metazoa; phylum Chordata; class Amphibia; order Gymnophiona; family Ichthyophiidae; genus Ichthyophis; species Ichthyophis bannanicus. The sequence continues at coordinate 243,783,980 of CM066033.1, forward strand.
ACACCCCGTCGCATTGTGCGGGTACTGTGCTCACCCTGAGGGTGCGATGAGGTGCCCAGGACCAGGTCCACAACACCCTCCATGGCTGAGAGAGGCCATGTCAGAGCTCCAAAGCAGTGTTAAGCTGTGAGATAGGTTGTTTCTGCAGAAACATCCTGGATATGATCTGTCTGTCTCAGTCAGGGGAACCCCTAGGTGGGCCAATGTACCACCAACACACACCCCCACCCCAGCTGAGGGTGGCAAACAGGATCACCCATAAACAGATCCACATTCTACCACCACCCCCCCCCCCCCCCATGATGGCAGTAGAGTGGACCATCAACCCCAGCCCTACTGGGGAACAGGCACCCCCACAGGGCAGTCACAGCAGCTCTATACACCCCCAGAACACAACATCACACAGACATTAGGCCACCACTGCCAGATATTCTCCTGCAGCAAGCCATCAGCCACTGCACCCTGCATGGCACCCCTTCAACACACAGACCAGCTGAATACAGTCTGCTAGTTAGTCCTGGTGGAAATGTATGCACCCAGAACTGGGATGGCAACACACACAAGCAGTTACATCACTGACTGGGCCCCAAAAGTACACCCATATATATCACATGAGAGGAATACTATGCAGTACTATGGGGGAGGCCTAGCCATGCTGTGGTCACTGCACAGTCAGGGTGGAGTGATTCCCCAGCAGCACATACAGAGGTCACCCTGTCTGTGTAGGTGGTGGCCAGCCAGTACAATGTCCCAGCCAGTGCCCAATGCCCTGTGCAGATGCATCCTGGGCAGCCCACCCTGTGTGAGCTATACCCATGGTACCTTGCTGCTCATTATGCACATTGGCAGGCCAATACTGGCAACAGTGCTGGCAATGTGGGCTGTGGAAGGTGTTTGCAGCCACCACACACTGTATAGACCAGGGGTGGACAAACCTGGTCCTGGAGGGCCGCAGACCAGTCAGGTTTTCGGGATATCTCTAATGAATATGCATGAGATATATATGCATTAGAGATATCCTGCCAACCTGACTGGTTTGTGGCCCTCCAGGGCTGGATCTGGAGACCCCTGCCTTACACCTCTGTCATTTAAGATTGTGAGTGGACAAGGTGCAGATGTCCAAGACATCAAAAAGGTTAGATAGAATTTGTCACAGTCCTCCTCACTTCTCACCACCACCAAAAAATTGTCTATTAGACAACTTTTTGGTGGTGGTGAGAATCGAGGAGGAATGTGACATATTCTATATACCCTTTCGATGTCTAGGACATCTGTACCTTGCCCACTCACGATCTTAAATGACAGAGGTGTAAGGCAGGGGTCCCCAAATCCAGCCCTGGAGGGCCACAAACCAGTCAGGTTGGCAGGATATCTCTAATGCATATATATCTCATGCATGTTCATTAGGGATAGCCCGAAAACCTGACTGGTCTGCGGCCCTCCAGGACCGGAGGTGCCCACCCCTGGTATAGACAGACACACACCCCCACACCTATGCCAGCAATGTGCTACTATAGAGGAGGTTAGTAGCCCTGCCCACCACACCAGTCCTGGGCACGGTACAGCCATGGATATGGTACACAGTACTGCTGGGGGTCACTCCCCAGGGTGATAAACACTGTCAGGGGCCAGACCTGGAGCACGCACCGCAGACATCAGACAGCTTGTTCTGATGGAGCTCAAGGAGCAAACAGTGCTGAACGTAGGACTGCCTATCTGCCAGTACCCACATCAAACATTTGATGGCTGTGTACCGTGTACCTAGGTATAGGGTGGCATTGCTAAGGTACGCCGGTGCTAGATCTGGGAGATGCACGCAGGGCCCAATGTCCTGCCTATCCAGGAGGCATTGGCCAATGGGGCCTGTGGGTGTGGGTGTGGGTGTGTCTGGCCCTGTTGTCTGCTGCTTTACAGCACAGTTTCCCTACTCCAGTCCTGGTGTTCCAGACACTGTTCGGGTCTTCATGCTGTCCCCTATGAATATGCATGAGCTACATCTGCATAACATGGGGGTGGTGCAGACATATGCAGCACAGGCATCTTTCTTAGGGGAAGCATGGGACCTGAATGGTGTTTGGCCCTCCAGGACTGCATTTGCGAGACTCTGCTCTAGATAATGTGCCTGTTTATGGTGTCTGTGTTTGGTGTGGTAAAATATAGGCGTATTAACCATGCCTATGTTCTCAGCAATAAAGGTTTGTCCTTACTATCACAGTGTAGTTGTGGGACAAATATGTGGACAGGGTTGGCAGTAGCCCCAGATGGGATTTGAACCTGTGACCCTCTGGTCTTAGAGGTACTGGCTCTGTCCGCTGCACCACACTGTGGTCACAGAGACAATGCAGTTCCTGGAGATGGTAAACCTGGCAGGAAGGGGTCGCAAACCCTGCTCTGCACATGTTTACTGTGGGCTCATTCACCTTGTCTGGTGACATACGTGCAGATAAACCACGGAAATGACCTTGAAAAGCAGGGGCTATACTTTTAACCACGATGGGCAACAGTGCTATTAATGGGCAACCATAGGGAACACTCCCAGGAAAGCTCCAAAGATCGCAATTATTTTTGGTGGAGTCTCCGCTCCGTAGACCCTTCCAAAAGTCATTTCTTTTTTCTGGAGCTTTCCTGGGTGTGGTTTTTATATTTGCCCATTACTATAACTGTTCCCCAGCTGAATTACTATTTTTACTATTTTTGTTGTGGTCATTTTCTATTTTATTGTCACTTTTCTGCTGGGCACATGTATCACACTGCTTACGTTTTGCAGGTTTCCCCGGTTTTCCTGTACATTGCTGACGTAACTGGTTTCTCTTCCCTTTAACTGCCCTCTACCGCGAGTGTTTCACTCGTGCTATTTTTTACTTGTAAATTCGGACCCGATAATGTGCGGGGAGCCTCTCCCCTCCCCTTCCCCGCCCATTCTGCCCGTCTCTCCGCCCCTCAGGAGCCTTCCTCCGCCCTCCGTTAGCCTTTCCACGCCTCTATCGGACATTTGCGGGCCCGTACTTGTGCGGGGCCCGTTACTGTGACACGCACATGTGCGGGGGTTCATCGCACGTTTACGGGGCGCTTAAGAGCACTTAAGTGCTGCTTTTAGTGCGCTATTGTGCGGCGCGCAAATTAGCGGTTTTTAGTAAACATGCCCCCTAGATTTCAGAAACACTGAATTCAGTAAAATGGCTAAGTACCTGAAGGAGGAGTTGGCAGGGTGGGAGATGATAAGGGAAGTGGAATTGCAATGGGCTAAACTAAAGGAGGCAATAAAAGGGGCAACAGATACAAGTGTAAGGAAAGTAAATAAAAACAAGAGGAAAAGGAAACCTATCTGGTTCTCCAAAAAAGTGGCTGCACAAATAAAGGCAAAAACCAGAGCTTTCATAAAATTCAGAAGTTCGGAAACAGAGGAACACAGAAAAGAATACAGGATAAAACTAAAATTGACAAAAAGAGAAATAAGGATAGCAAAATCAAAGACAGAAGAAAAGATGGCAGAAGATGTGAAATGTGGCGACAAAACTGTTTTCAAGTATATGCGGGAGAAATGGAAAATCAGAGGAGGAATTTCAGGACTCAAAAGTGATGAGAATGGATTTGTGGAACATGATATTGAAAAAGCAAACATGCTAAACAAAACTTCTGCTCTGTTTTTACTAAAGAAAATCCTGGAGAAAAACCACCTGTGATTGACAAATATGCCAATGGGAATGGAGTAGATACCACACCATTCACAGTTATGCTAGAACAACTTGTAAAACTGAAGGTGGACAAGACAATGGGACCGGATGGGATATATCCCAGGATACTGAAAGAGCTCAGAGAAGTTCTTGCAGGGCCATTAAAGGATGTTTTTAATAGATCATTGGAGATGGGAGAAGTTCCACAGGACTGGAGAAGGGCTGATGTGGTACCTCTTCACAAAAGTGGTAATAGGGAAGAAGTGACAAACTATAAGCCAGTAAGCCGGGAAAAGTAGCGGAGGCACTCCTGAAAGAGTGAATAATGGACGTTCTTGAAACCAACAGATTTCATGACTCAAGACAATATGGTTTTACCAAAGGACAATCTTGCCAAGCAAATCTGATTGAGTTCTTTGACTGGGTGACCAGAGAACTAGTTTAAGGGCATGTGATGGATGTGATCTACCTAGATTTCAGCAAAGCCTTTGATATTGTTCCTCATAAGAGGCTTATCAATAAACTCAATATCTTGAAGATGGGTCCCAAGGTGGTGAACTGGATCAGAAATTGTTTGACTGACAGACAACAGAAGGTGATAGTAAACAAAACTCATTCAGATGAAAGAAAAGTGATTAGCGGTGTGCCCCAGGGTTCAGTCCTGCGGCCAGTACTGTTCGATGTTTTCATGAGTGATATTGCAGAAGGACTGAATGGGAAAGTCTGCCTTTTTGCAGATGACACAAAAGTTTGCACAGAGTGGAATCTCCTGAGGGAGTGGAGAACATGAGGAAAGATCTACAAAAGCTGGAAGAATGGTCTAATGCTTGGCAGTTAAGATTTAATGTGAAGAAGTACAGTGTCATCCACTTGGGAAGCAGAAATCCAAGGGAATTGTATGCAATAGGGGGCAAGAGATTGGTATGCAAGGACCAAGAGAAGGATATTGGAGTGATTGTGTCTGAGGATCTCAAGGTGGTGAAACAGTGTGACAAGGCAGTAGCAAAAGCCAGAAGGATGCTGGGTTGCATACAAAGAGGAATTATCAACAGAAAGGAAGAGGTACTAATGCCACTGTACAAGTTGCTGGTGAGGCCTCATTTGGAATATTGTGTTCAGTTTTGGAGACCATATCTCGCAAAAGATATAAAAAGACTACAAAGGGTTCAAAGGAAGGTGAACAAAATGATTTGGAGCCTGCATCAGGAGACATATGAGAAGAAACTTGTAGACCTAAATATGTACACTCTGGAGGAGAGGAGGAACAGGAGAGATATGATTCAACCTTTAAATACTTAAAGCATATTAATGAACAAACAAACCTCTTCCAAAGATGGGGAAGCTCTAAAACTAGAGGGCATAACATGAAGCTGCAAGGCGATAAACTGAGATGCAATGTCAGGAAATACTTTTTCACTGAAAGGGTGATGGATGCTTGGAATGTCTTCCGGATGGAAGTGGTGGGGGCAAAGACAGTGACGGAATCAAAATGGCATGGGACAGACACTGTGGACCCCTTTATATTAACAGGACAAAATCAAAATAAATATAACTAACTATTTCAACAAATAAGGGGTGACCTACATGGAGCAGTTGGTACATCCCTAAACAAAGGCATGCGGAGGGGTGACCTGCACGGAGTGGCAGATGCACCTGCTCTTGCCACCTTGCTGGGCAGACTAGATGGACCATATTGTTCTTTATCTGCTGTCATACAATATACTATGCTATGTTAATTAAACATTATAATTTTTTTTACACTCAGTAACTGAGTCAGGAAGCATCTGACTACGTCTCCCCTCTCCTAATTCATTTGCACTGGCTCCCTCTTCAATATCTTATCAACTATGCAATTCTTATTACTGTTTACAAAGCTCTTAACACTGGGACCCCACAGTATTTATCTGATCTGCTTCAGTTTCATACCCCCCACTGCCTCCTCAGAGCCATCCATGTCAACCGTCTGGTCCTCCCTGCGGCCACCAACGCACATCTTGAACAGACTCAGAAGTCAGCCATCTTTTATCTGGGTCCTGCATTATGGAATTCTCTACCTCCTATTCTCCACTCTGAAAGCACGTGTCAAATTCAAAACACTGCTGAAGGCAATCTTTTTCATATTGCCTTTGATCTCTCCCACAGCAGTTCTCAACAAGTCACCTGCCACTCGCCCCCTTCACCTCTGATCTAAGACACCCTCTAGACCTCCTCGACCCTCTCTGATTTCTGTGCTCTTCTATCCTGTCAAAACTCTGGCCTTCCTTTCATTTTTTTTAAATTATGGGGTATGTTTACTAAGATCCCGGAATTGTGCGGGCCCCGTTAGTGTGCCTGTGCCATATAAGGAGTGGGCGGTTCAGGCAGAAAAAAGAAAAAAACTGGGAGTAAGCGATCGCACATTTGCGCGGCGTGCTATTGTGCGCCGTGCACAATAGTGCGTGGGAAGGCTAAGTGGCGCCCTGATGTGCACACACAAAGGAACAGAGCCATAGTACAATGGTTAAGACACTGACTGCTGGTGCAGCTGCTATGGATTCTATTCCCCATTGTTCACAACAAAAAGGGCTGGCTGAGGCATTAACTTTAATGGGTAAAAGTGCTTTAGGAGGCATATTAATTTTGGGCGGCATAAGGCGGTGCACTGTTAATTTTGGGCGGCATAAGGCGGCGCACTGTTGGGCGGCATAAGGCGGTGCACTGTTAATCTTGGGCGGCATAAGGCGGTGCACTGTTGGGCAGCATAAGGCGTGCACTGTTGGGTGGCATAAGGCAGTGCACTGTTAATCTTGGGCGGCATAAGGTGGTGCACTGTTGGGTGGCATAAAGCGGCGCACTGTTAATCTCGGGCGGCATAAGGCGGTGCACTGTTAAGTTTGGGCGGCATAAGGCGGTGCGCCGATGTCCAAGCACAGGAACAGAGCCACAGCACAATGGTTAAGACACTGACCAACGGTGTAGGGATCAGGGGTTCAATCCCCCACAGTGCCCAATGAAGAAGGCTCACTGAGGCAGCATGTATTATGGGGATGAGCGCTGTAGGGGGCAAATTATTTTTATTTCAGTTATCACTACTAGCAAACGCACTCACAAAGCGTGTTAACATAAGGCGGCCCATAAGGCACATGTTAAAGTTCACTGTCTGCCAAGGCACCCTAGAATGTCCCCTATAGGGCACCATATATGTTGTGTCACAGGATAATGTATAGTGCACCTTATATGGATGGCAACCATAAGGTGCCCTATAGGGCGCCCTATAAAGCACCCTCAGAGGCACCTTATGGGTACAGTACGCTGAGGGTGTTATTGCTGGCATCAACATATGTACATTAAATTAAAAAAATGCTTTGGACAACCCTATCAAATAACCCCACTGTGGGTTTGAACCCATGACCTCTGGCTTCACAGGCAGTGAAGTAACCATTGGGCTACAGCTCTATAGCTGCCAACAAGCCCCTGGCTGGCTGCAGAGAGCCTTCACGTCACCACACAGACAGTCTGCTGTGGTAACCAGGATAGGGTTAGGCCACTCATACCCATGATGCACTGCACATGCAAATCAGCTGTCCACAGATGAACACAAGATGGGGAATGCACCCCAACAGCTCCCCGGCCTGGTAGGGGGAAGTGTCCGTGTGCACCCACACAGCACCTCGGTCTGGTAGGGGGTACTGACTGGGTGTTTTACTGGCACAGAGTAGCTACACACCGTCACATTGTGCGGGTACTGTGCTCACCCTGAGGGTGCGATGAGGCACCCAGGACCAGGTCCACAACACCTTCCATCGCTGAAGGAGGCCATGCCGGAGCTCCAAGGCAGTATTAATCTGTGAGATAGGTAGTTTCTGCAGAAACACCTTGGGTATATCTGTCTCAGTCAGGGGAACCCCTCATGGATCCCCAGGTGGGCCATGAACCACCATTCCCCCCTCCCCCTCCCCCTCCCCCCCAGCCACAGGTGAAAAACAGGGTCTCCCATCAACAGATCCACATTCTACTTCCCTGCAAATGGTGGCAGTAGAGTGGACCATCAACCCCAGTCCTGCTAGGGAACAGACACCCTACAGGGCATCCAAAGCAGCTCTATACACATCCATAACACAATATCAGACAGACATTAGGCCTGGATATGCTAAGCTGCACCCCACCACTATCAGATATTCTCCTGCAGCAAGCCTTCAGCTGCTACACCCTGCAAGGCACTCCATCAAGACACATACCAACTGAGAACAGTCTGCTAGTTAGTCCTAGTGGAAATGCATGCACCCAGAACTGGGATGGCAGCACACACAAGCAGATAAGTCAGTGACTGGGCCCCAAAAAGAAACCCATAAATATTACATGAGAGAAATACTATCTACCACTATGGGGGTGCCTAGCCATGCTGTCGTCACTGCACAGTCAGGGTGGAGTGAAACCCCAGCAGCACATACAGAAGTCACCCTGTCTGTGTAGGTGGTGGCTGGCCACTACAATGTCCCTGCCAGTGCCCTATGCCCTGTGCAGATGCATCCTGGCCAGCCCACCCTGTCTGAGCTATACCCATGGTACCTTGCTGCTCATTATGCACATTGGCAGGCCATTACTGGCAACAGTGCTGGCAGTGTGGGCTGTGAAAGGTGTTTGCAGCCAACACACACTGTATAGACAGACACACACTCCCACACGTATGCCAGCATTGTGCTACTCTAGAGGGGCTTATCAGCCTTGCCCACCACACCAGTCCTGGGCACAGTACATGCATGGATATGGTATGCAATACTGTTGGGGGTCACACCCCAGGGTGGTAAACACTGTCAGAGACCAGACCTGAAGCACGCACCGCAGACATCAGACAGATTGTTATGTTGGAGCTCAAAAAGCAAACTGTGCTTAACAGAGGAATGTCTATCTGCCAGTACTCATAGCAAACGTTTGAGAGCTGTGTACCATATACCCAGGTGTAGGGTGGCATTGCTAAGGTATGCAGGTGCTAATATTGGGAGATGCATGCAGGGCCCACTGTCCTGCCTCTCCATGAGGCATTGGCCAATGGGGCCTGTGGGTGTTGGTGTGGGTGTGTTTGCCCCTGTTGACTGCTGCTTTACGGCAGAGGTTCCCAACTCCAGTACTGGTGTGCCAAACTGTTCAGGTTTTCATGCTGTCCCTCATGAATATGCATGAGCTACATCTACATGCCATGGGGGTGGTGCATAGCTATGCAGCACAGGCATTTGTATTAGAGGCAGCAGGGAACCTGAATGGTGTGTGGCCCTCCAGGACTGCATTTGGGAGACTCTGCTCTAGGTACTGCCCCTGTTCATTGTGTCTGTGCTCGGTGGGGTAAAAGATAGGCGTATTACCAATGCATATGTCCTTGGCATGAAAGGTGTGTCCTTACTATCACTGTTTAGTTGTGGGAAAAATATGTGGACAGGATTGGCAGTAGCCTCAGCTAGGCTTTGAACCTGTGACTTTCTGTTTTTGCACACACTGTCTGTGTGCACTGCACCACCGTGTAGCCACAGATTGGCTGAATTCCCTGGGAAGTCCGTGACTGTACATCCGACAGGGCCTGTCTTGCAGTGGACGGTGCCAGCCTGCACATGGCTAGGCCACTGTCTGCTGTGGCTAGCAGCCACTGCCCCTGCCACCACCTGTACCCTTCCGCCAACATGCTGGCATGTCCTTATCTTGGAAAAGCATGTGACCTGATTGAGTTGTGGCACTCCAGGACTGCATTTGGGGGACTCGGCTGTCAGTAATGCCCATTGTTATGGTGTGTGTGTGGTGTTAGGTAAAATACAGGTGTTGGAACCATGCTTATGTTCTCTGCAATAAAGGAGTGTCTTTACTATCTCTGTTTAGTGGTGGGTAAAATATGGAGATTGGGTTGGCAGGAGCCCCAGCTGGGATTTGAGCCTGTGCCCCTCTGGTCCATAGGGATGGGAAACCTGGCCGGCAGAATCCTAAACCCTGCTCTGCACATTTTTACTTTGGGCTCATTCACCTTGTCTGGAGGCAAATGTGCAAATACACCCCGCAAATGACCGCGAAAAAAGGGGGAAAAAAGATAACTAAGCTGGGCAACAGTGATATTAATGGGCAACCATAAAAAACACTCCCAGGAAAGCTCCCAAAAAAGGAAATGATTTTTGGAAGGGTCTCCGCTCCGTAGACCCTTCCAAAAATCATTTCTTTTTTGGGGGGCTTTCCTGGGAGTGTTTTGTGTTGTTGCCCATTAATATCATTGTTGCCCAGCTGACTTACGCTTTTTAGTAATTTTGTTGTGGTCATTTTCTATTTTTATTTGCACTTTTGTTCTGTGCACATGTATCACACTGCTCACGTTTTTCAGGTTTCCCCGGTTTTCCTGTACATTGCTGACGGAAATGGTTTCTCTTCCCTTTAAATGCACTCTACCGCGAGTATTTCACTCGCGGTAGTTTTTGCTTGTAAATTCGGCCCCGCTGATGTGCGGGGAGCCTCTCCCCTCCCCTTCCCCGCCCATTAACCCTGTCTCTCCGCCCCTCGGGAGCCTTCCTCCGCCCTTTCCACGCTTCTATCGGACATTTGCGGGCCGCGTACTTGTGCGTGCCCGTTAGTGCGGCGCGCAATTGTGCGTGGGCCCGTTAGTGTGATGCGCAATTGTGCGGGGCACTTAAGAGCGCTTAAGTGCATCATTGCCGTGCGCTATTGTGCGGTGCGCAATTGTGCGAGGTTTAGTAAACATACCCCTATATGTAGATATTGTAAACTGTTCTGAGGCATTGTCCACTAGGGTGCTGTTTAATAAAGATAAAGATCTGTGTTTAATCCAGCATACTTACCAAGGATACTTAGATGGCTATCCTAGGAGTGGGAGAGTAGTTTAATGGTTAGAGCACTGTTGTCAGAACCCAGCATGGACACACATGTAAGAAACATAACAAAAAAAGTTTATTTTAAACTTAAAATATTAAAACAAATCCGCCCCCTAATGCACCTACAAGATTTTCAACGAATTATACAAGCGATAATAACCCCCCATTTCGACTTTGCAAATCAAATCCTATTAGGTGTAACAAAACAGACCTTGAAAAAGCTCCAATTAGCACAAAACGCAGCAGCTAAGACCATTACGAAGGCCCCACCTTTCCAACATATAACCCCTATTTTAGAATATTTACACTGGCTCCCGATTCAAAGTCGAATAGATTATAAAACTCTTTTAACCACCTACAAAGCCCTAAATAAAACAGCACCCCTGTCTATAAATAACCTCATCAAAATAGAGTCCACTCATAATATTCAAAGGAGAGACCAGCTAAACAAATTAACAACACCAAAAGAATTTATAAAGGCCAAAAAAAACACAAACAAGAAAGCCTTCTCCCATGCTGCCCCCATACTGTGGAACACAATCCCATCAGAATTAAGTTCCTTACCCAAAATCATGGAGTTTAGGAAAAAACTTAAAACACACTTATTCACAATGCACTATGCATCCTTGACGAACTCACCTCCCACCTCACAGCTAGATAAAGGATAGTCCTATTCCAGCTAATATAACTTTCCCAGAAAAGGAATGAAGTACTAAAGCCCGAAAACAATGTATCGATGACAAATGAATAACAAATAAGTCTGTATATAGTTTAACTCTGTTACTTTGTACATAGTTCACAAATTGTTAAATGTTAAATGTAAGTTACAACTTGTTATCTGTAAAAACAGCTCTCCCTGTTTACTATTGTTCCATGTAAACCGCATCTGATCAATGGAAGAGCGGTATATAAAAAATCTGTAAATTAAATTAAATTAAAAATTAAGAGACCCGTGTTTGATTCTTATTAGTACTCTTTGTAGCCTTGGGCAAGTCTCTTAACTCTCCATTGCCTCAGAAAAATTCAAGTTACCAAAAGAAACATAGAATGTCTCTGTTAAATGTGCATTGCCAAGTTTAATTTACAATGTTAAGCACTTTGACTGAAATAGTAAAGTGGTATAAAAAACCTGTTAAATAAATCTCACTTCATCTGAAATTTTGCTTAATCTTATTGTTTAAATTTTCTTTGTTCTCCTTGTGGGGTAGTCCAGCAAAAGCATAATATCATTGTATCCCCCCATCACACACAAAGTGGGTTGGCTAGTAGTATTATCAACCTGGCTACCGTGAACTACACTTACACAGGGGAAAGCCTGCTCTTTCTTGCTCTGAGGTGGAGGTGGATAGGGTTGACAATAGGGTAGATGACAAGATGGCATGAGAAGAGTTGATGGTAAAGAGGGAATGATAAAGAGTGGCTGTTTGGATTATGATTGCTCGAGCCATTCTGACAGACAACTGAATTCGGGAATGAGAACTGCTGAGGTGATGCTGAGTATTCTCCTGCAGAGCGAAACTATATAGACTAAGAGGTATGTTTACTAAAGTGCGTTAATCGTGATTAACGCGCGTTGTATGACGTTAACGGTCGTAAGTGCAGTATACCACGCGTAAGCACGCGCGATCGACCGTTAACGTCATACTACGTGCGTTAACCGTGGTTAACGATCGTAAAGCCCCGCGGCGCGTTAAAACAGCGCAGAAGGTGGAGAGTGGGCGGAGATAAGGGGTCAATGGGCGGAGAGTGGGCGGGGAGAGGCCAACGCACTGATTTCCAGAGCTGAATTCCAACGCGAATGAAAACCTGCCGTTAAAGCCGTTTAAAGGCAAGAGAAACCATTTCCGTCAGCAATGTACAGGAAAACCGGGGAAACCCACCAAACGTGAGCAGTGTGATACATGTGCACAGAACAGAATATCACATAAAACGTTACAAATGCCCACAAGAAACATGTAACAAAGCATAATGCAGCTGTGCCACAGTGATAGCAATGGGCAAAAAGGAACAACAGTCCATGGCAAGCACCAAATAAAAACAAAAGATGTGTGGAAGTGTCTACGCTCCGCAGACCCTTTCAAAGACCATCTCATTGTAATGGAGCTGTCCTGGGAGTGCTGTGTAATGTTGCCCAATGATATCATATTTGCCCAGCTTGGTCAGGGGTGTGTGCCCCTTTCATGAGTTTGTTTCAGAGGCATATGCGCACCTTTGTCTGCATACAAGGTAAATGAGGCCACAGTAAACCTGTTGCAGACTCGTCAGGCAGGTTTAACTAACTCAAGGGACTGCATTGTTGCCGTGGCCACAGTGTGGTGCAACAGACACAGCCAGTGCCTGTAAGACCAGAGGGTCACAGGTTCAAATCCCAGCTGGGGCTCCTGCCAACCCAGTCCTCACAGTTTCACCCACCACTAAACATTGATAGTAAAGACACCCCTTGTTTGCAGAGAACATACGCATGGCCTATATTTTACCATGACGACACAAGGAGCAGGAGACGTTGGATGAACAGTTGAGTCTTTATTTGATAGGGACCCCAACGCGTTTCGGCAATGCCTTCCTCAGGGGGATTACAACTTGAACAAACATTAAAACAAAAATAAGAACAATTAAAAACAAATAAAAGCAATAGGCATGATGTTAAATATATATACAAAACTTAAAAATTAACAACCACATAAAATGCTCTATATAATAAGACAGTTAAAGCAACACGGACAAACGTAGGGCTGAAGAACACAACATAAATAATTAAAATATAAATGAGTTAAAATATACTAATCATCACTATAATTGAACAAATGTAACTTAAAAACAGAAAAAAACAAATGAGAAACAAAAAATATTTTATATAAATATAATAGTAATAAATAAATAAATATATACTACCATGTCTATAATATAGCAGATAACGTAGAAATAATACACCATGTAGACTCATGACAGTTGAAAGAAGAAGAGATTAATGTGTGACAAATAGAGGAATATTAATGTATGAAGTGGATAAAACAAAATGGTATACTATTGTATAATTAAATACACTAAAATACCCACTGATGGAATTTGACACATATTTGGCCACATATAAATAAGGTTAAAAAAGGGGGGAAGTTAAAAAATTGTTCTAAGGACCAGACTTTTTGAAAATAATGTAGAACAAATCAGAAGCATGAGCACTAGACTACAGCAACGTTCATCGTATTTATCTGTTGAATGAGAACGGCAGTCGTCAACGAACCCGTTGTGTTTTAAAACTATAAAGATGATAAAATACTAATTCTAAACGGTCCATAAGTATTACCTCCCCTTTTATGTGAGAACTTCATAATTGTATATAAACAGATAAATGAATACGTATAAATTTAAATACCGTTCAAATGCTCAACTACGGGAATGTGTGTTATAGATGTCTATCTCTCGTTCTTGTTGTTCGAATCGGTAGGAACAAACGCGTTTGTTCTACAACTATATTATAAAAACATAATACATGTGTGAAAATAATCGCTAGAGAAAAGAAGATTATGTCAAATGAATAGAGAACTTCGTGGTACACTCACAAACCGGTCACTCAAAATAACGTGAAGTGCAAGTCACAGGAACTCTTCATGCAGATCGCAAAGCATTGAAAGGAAAACATTCAACCGGGCTGACTTAAGAACGCCACTTTTGGCGCCAAAATTAAGCTCACCTGAGTTTGGAAACAGAATGATAAGAACAAAAAAAGTTCTAGATGTAATTGTGGAAGAGAACTTTGCACCAACCGATGGATCGATTTTTGAACGATCTTTAAATGTGTTTTACAAGTTGGAGTAGGGCTCTTAACAGAGACAAATAAAAAATAAATAATAAATTAAATAGAACCATGTTATGAAGTTCAAAGAATATTAAGTAATTAAATTTATATTTACAACCTAAAAAGGTACTTTAAAGATACTTTACTCAGACTTGTTCCATAGCACTACATCGTGTGTAACAACATATGGAAAAGTGAATTAGATATATATATAAATATAAAAAAATTATATATAAACATTGAAAGAAACAAATCAGAAACATAATTAAAAAATGAAGATCAGTAAATGGATAAAATTTAATATATATGAACTATAATTATGAAATAAAATAAAATATTGTATTATAATAAAACTTAAAAAAAGGAGGGTAAAAATATATTTTGAACCAAATTGGTGTAAAATATAAAATATAAAAATCTGACAAACCATAATTAATAAATGTTGATGATAAGAAATATTAATTTTTTTTTATAAAAAATAATACATAAATATAATAATAATAAATAACCATTAAATAATTAATAGTTAGTAAATAATAGTTGCGCAAAACCAAAACCTTAGCAAAGTATCTTACACATGAAAAATATTTTTATATTGCCGACTTTGATGTCCAGAAATGTAGGTTTGAACTGCTCAGTAATCCCTTTGCAGTTAATGTGGAAAACGCACCAACCAACCTCCAAATGGAGCTAATTGAACTCCAGTGTAATGACACGCTGAAGTCAAAGTATGACGCTGTGGGCGCCGCCCAGTTTCCACTGTTCATCCCTGACACAATGCCTCAGCTCCGCACCCAAGCTGCTCAGATGCTCTCCATGTTCGGCAGCACTTATCTATGTGAGCAACTTTTCTCCTCGATGAAGATGACCAAAACATCTCACAGGAGACGTCTGACTGATGAACACCTTCGCTCGATACTGAGGATTTCCTCAGCTCAAAGCCTGAGCCCAGACATTGATGAACTATCATCCAAGAAGAGATGCCAGGTATCTGGCTTGGGCACATCAGATTAGATCAGTGTGCAGCAAACTGAGCAATAATTAACGTTTTCTTTATGCACTTTTTCTTGCTACTCCAAGACATGGGCTTGAATGGTTGATTAATTTTATTATTGCTATTTTATTTTAAAAATTATTATTTATTATTATTTAAATCTTATTTAATAAATGAATGTCATTGATGGGTTTTTTTATTTGAAATTGGTTTTTGCATATCTGAACTATTAAGTTATAAATTGTATAGTAATAAGTGTTGCTTCATATTCAATGTTAAAGCAAATCTTGTTTGGGTCCATATTAAAAGGTTCATTTGTTCAATGCTGGCCCGCGACTTTGTTCAAGTTTTACATTTTGGCCCACTGTGTATTTGAGTTTGACACCCCTGAGCTAGACTATTAAATGATAAGGGTTAAAGGGTGCACTAAGGCCCTCACTCGGTTTGTAGCTTGTCGTGCTGTGAGGGCTTGTGTGCATCACTGATGCTGAGAGCTAAACTATCGGTAGTTTAACTACTGGCAGGGTCTCCCAAGATGGACAGGTCTCAGCTGAGGTGCCAGACCAAGACAAACCACCCATCTGGGCAGTAGCAGAATGGGATAGTGTTGACAGCGGAGGATCACATTTCTGTGACAACGGCAACAACACCAAACTTAAACTGCGTAGAAGAAAGGCCTGGAAAACTACTTCTGTATTTTGCCATGAAAACCCAATGGATAGTTACAACAAAGCAAATTGTGCTGTAGTGCTGGAAGATGAGACCCCCAGGTCGGAAGGCACTCAACTAGCTACTGGGGAAGAGCTGAAGACTTTTCAGAGTAAAGCCAGCATTTATGATGTGTTTGGATCAAAGCCCTAGGGACGTCTGACTGCTGATGTAGCTGCGCATGAAATGAGAGTCAGAAGCTGGAAAAATGTCTTACACATTGGAACATGGAACGTACGAAGCATGAACCAAGGGAAGTTGGAGGTGGTCAATAATGAAATGGAACATGTACAACTTGATCTGTTGGGTGTCAGCGAACTGAAATGGACTGGCATCGGGCACTTTGCATCAGATGATCACATGGTCTACTATGCTGGAAATGAAAGACAAAGATGAAATGGTGTTGCATTTATAATAAAGAAGAAACTTGCAAGAACTATAATGAAATACAATGCAGTCAGCGAATGCTTAATCTCTATTCATCTATGAGGAATGCCTATGAAAACAACTATAATTCAAGTATATGCCCCAACAACAGCTGCAGAAGAGAATGAAATTGAAGAGTTCTATGAACAAGTACAAGCTGAAATTGACAGAACATGCAAACAGGATATCCTGATAGTCATGGGTGACTGGAATGCAAAAGTTGGCAACAAAGAAGAAGGCAAAGTAGTTGGAAAATATGGACTTGGCAACAGAAATGAAGCTGGAGAAAGACTGATAGAATTCTGCAAGACCAACGATCTATTCATCTTGTGATAGGCTATGGCCTAGGATAGCCTGTAAATGTATGTTAGGTAGCAGAAGCAAGCCTGTAGGTTAGGCCTGAGTCCCCAACCCCCACTTCAGAATATTATAACTGAGCAGAGCTGCAAGCCAGAGAAAATAGAAATCTGCTTCAAGCTGCTTTTGCTGATAAGAATGTAAAACTTTCCATTGAGTGTGTTATGTTATTTACAGATGTATTTCAGAATTCTGCTTTCCACACAGCTTTTGTACTGTAGAGTGACCTTGTAAGCAAAGAGCAAGGCAGAATATGTTATGTCTAGATACTGAGCATGGCTAGGAAGGCCTGAGAACAGGGGGGAGAGCGGTGTGGGCCCGGTCAGAAATTTTCCATTGGATGGGGGAGTGAGGGGGCCACTAGGACCAATGAGGAGTTTGTCTGTATGGAGCTAATGAAGAAATCTATAAATGCTGTTGTTGTTCTGAAAGCCATGCTCAGACCATTTTGAAAGTGACAATTGACAGGTGTCTGAGCCTGTGCACATAATAAACTGGTTTTGAATTCTAGAAATAAGAACATAAGAACATAAGATGTGCCATACTGGGTCAGACCAAGGTCCATCAAGCCCAGTATCCTGTTTCCAACAGTGGCCAATCTAGGTCATACGTACCTAGCAGTTTCCCCAAAAGACACAGGTTCCACAATGCTTGTACTGGGTCAAGCATTGATATCCTGGGTCCCTTCTTAATAATGGTTTATGGACTTTTCCTCCAGGAACTTGTCCAAACCTTTTTTAAACCCAGCTACACTAACAGCCTTAACTACATCCTCCGGTAACAAATTCCAGAGTTTGATTACACGTTGAGTGAAAAAATATTTTCTTTTATTAGTCTTAAATAGTTTACCCTGCAGCTTCATTGCATGTCCCCTAGTCTTTCTATATTCTGATAACGTAAACAATCGATCTACGTTTACCCGTTCCACTCCGTTCATTAATTTATAGACTTCTATCATATCTCCCCTCAGCCGTCTCTTTTCCAGGTTAAAGAGGCCTAACCTTTTTAGCCTTTCTTCATAGGAGTATCCTTCCATCCCCTTTACCATTTTGGTGGCTCTTCTCTGAACCTTTTCTAATAACGCTATATCCTTTTTAAGATAGGGTGACCAGAATTGCACACAATATTCAAGGTGCGGTCTCACCATGGAACGATATAGAGGCATTATAATATCTTTTGTTTTATTTTCCATTCCTTTCCTTATGATACCTAGCATTCTATTTGCTCTCTTGGCCGCCGCTGCACACTGGGCCGAGGGTTTTAACATGTTATCCACAATGACGCCTAAATCTTTTTCCTGTGTGGTGGTTCCTAAAGTGGAACCTTGCATCGTGTAACCATAGTTTGGGTTGTTCTTCCCTAGATGCATAACTTTGCACTTGTCCACATTAAATTTCATCTGGTGTATTCATTGCGTGCGCTTCGCTACTACAATCTTAAACACCATCTTCCATCAACACAAGCGGCAACTGTACATATGGACTTCACCCAATGGATTGTATAAAAATCAAATTGACTACATCTGTGGAAGTCAACGATGGAAAAGCTCTACAACATCAACAAAGACAAAACCAGGAGCTGACTGTGGTACAGATCATCAACTACTAGTATGCAAACTCAAGCTAAAGCTGAAAAAGAGCAAACCACTCATAAATGCAGCAAAATATGACCTTGAGAATATACCACTGGAATTTAAAGACTGCCTGCAAAATCGATTTTCTGCTTTAGATACAAATGACAGAGCTCCGGAAGAGTTATGGAATGACATCAAGAAGGTTGTGTTGAAAGAAAGCGAGAAGTCTCTACAAAAGGTGAAAAAGCAAAAACGGCCAAAATGGATGACAGAAGAAACTCTGAAAATTGCCCAGAAACGCAGAGAAGCTAAAGCCAGAGGAGAAAGAAAGACAATCACAGAACTCCCTGGATCCCTCTTCCCCTTCAAATTGGCACCCTATCTCTAACCTTCCTTTCCTCTCCAAACTCTTAGAGAAATTGGTTTTCCTCCAGCTCTCCACGCACCTTGAGGCTTCCCTTACCCTTCACCCCCGGCAATCTGGTTTCCGTCCTGGTCATAGCACCAAATCTGTTCTTCTTTCACTCCTCAATGAATTGCATGCTGCCCATGATCACGGTTCTCTCTCCCTTGCTGTCTCACTAGATCTCTGCGCTGCCTTTGACCTTGTTGATCATAACACCCTCCTACTTCTACTTCAAGATGCTGGTCTCTCTGGTCTGGTCCTAAAGTGGTTCCACTCTTTTTTGTCTTGTCGTTCTTTCTCTGTCCTATCTGGTGTTTCTTCCTCTCCCTCCACTCCCCTTTTGTGTGGAGTTCCTCAAGTCTCTGTCCTCTCTCCTGTTCTCTTTAATGTCTTTTTGGCCCCCCTCACTCTCCTGGTTCAACAGTATGGTGTTTCCGCACATTATTATGCTGACAACATCTTTCTCCTCTATCACACTGATTCCTTGGCTTCAGACATCACCCCTCTCAACAACTATCTCTCCTCCGTTGCTTCTTGGATTTCTTCCAACTTCCTCCATCTCAATCTCCAGAAAATTGCGGCGATCTGGTTCACCTTTGGTCACTCCCCTCCTCCTCTTGTACCGGTTCTCTCTTCCTCTCCTATCCCCTTAGTCTCCTCCCTTAGATACTTAGGTGTTACTCTTGATTCTGCCCTCACCTTTAAGAGTCACATTTCATCCTTGGTCCAACGTTCCTTTTTTGTGTTAAAGCAACTCCGTGTTGTCCATCCTTTTCTCTCCTCCTTCTTTCTGGCTACCCTTCTTTGCTCCTTAGTTCTCTCACGCATGGACTATTGTAACGTTTGCTTAGCTGGTCTCCCTCAATCTCAACTGTCTCGCATCCGTCTCCAGAATACAGCTGTCCATATCCTCTCATATGCATCCCGCTTTGATCATGTCACCCCCCTCCTTTTTCACCACCATTGGCTCCCTGTTTCATATCGCATACAATTCAAAATTCTTATCTTTATCCACAGAACTATTCACACTGGTGTTCCTTTGTACCTTGCTGATCTGATACACCTTCACACCCCCCACCGTTCTCTCCATTCTGTTCACTCCAACCACTTGTTCCTTCCTTCCCCGTCCCAAGCCCACTTAGAATCTACACGGTCTTCCGGTTTTTACTTTCTTGGGCCCTGCCTCTGGAACTCGCTCCCCCCTGCCCTCCGATTGGATTCTTCTTTCAAATCCTTTAAAACCCACTTAAAAACTCACCTTTATTGCATGGCTTTCAACCTTCTGCCCCGTCCCTCACCTCCTACTACCTTTCCCCTTAACGAGTATTGTAATTAACTTTTTTATTGGTTGTCTTGTTGTTTTTTTACTTCTCTGTTCTCTTTCCTTTCCCCCTCTTGGAAACTTCTAAATTGGCGTTCTCTTTCCTTTCTGCAGCCTTTTATGATTTCATGATTGTAAACCGCTCTGATACCCTGTGACGGGCGGTATATAAAGTTTTAAATAAAAATAAACATAATAAACATAAACTCAACAGAGATTTCCAACGTGCAGCAAGACAGGACAAGGAAAAGTACTACAATGACGTATGCAAGGAAATAGAAGCAGAAACTATTATAGGAAGAACAAGATTGGCTTTCCTAAAGCTACGAGAGTTAAAGAAAAAGTTCCAACCTCAAATTGGAATGTTACAAGATGCTCAAGGTTCTATGTTGAATGATGCTGAGAAGATCAAGAAAATATGGAAGGAATATACAGAGTTTTTATATGATAAAGATCAAGTGGACCAACAGCCGTTTCAACCTGCACCTTATGATCGGGAACCATTGGTGATGAAAGAAGAAGTTGAAGCAGCATATAAGAACATAAGACATGCCATACTGGGTCAAACCGAGGTCCATCAAGCCCAGTATCCTGTTTCCAACAGTGGCCAATCTAGGTCATACGTACCTAGCAATATCCCCAAAAGACACAGGTTCCACAATGTTTGTACTGGGTCAAGCATTGATATCCTGGGTCCCTTTTTAATAGTGGTTTATGGACCTTTCCTCCAGGAACTTGTCCAAACCTTTTTTAAACCCAGCTATACTAACAGCCCTTACTACATCCTCCGGTAACAGATTCCAGAGATTGATTACATGTTGAGTGAAAAAATATTTTCTCTTATTTCTCTTAAATAGTTTACCCTGTAGCTTCATTACATGTCCCCTAGTCTTTCTATATTCTGATAAGGTAAACAATTGATCTACGTTTACCCGTTCCACTCCATTCATTAATTTATAGACCTCTATCATATCTCCCCTCAGCCGTCTCTTTTCCAGGTTAAAGAGCCCTAACCTTTTTAGCCTCTCTTCATAGGAGTAGCCTTCCATCCCCTTCACCAATTTGATGGCTCTTCTCTGTACTTTTTCTAATAACTCTATGTCCTTTTTAAGATACGGTGACCAGAACTGCACACAATATTCAAGGTGCGGTCGTACCAAGGAGCGATACAGAGGCATTATAATATCCTTTGTTTTATTCTCCATCCCTTTCCTTATGATACCTAGCATTCTATTTGCTTTCTTGGCCGCCGCTGCACACTGGGCGGAGGGTTTTAACATGTTATCCACGATGACTCCTAAATCTTTTTCCTGGGTGGTGGTTTCTAATGTGGAGCCTTGCATCGTGTAACTATAGTGTGGGTTGTTCTTTCCTAGGTGCATAACTTTGCACTTGTCCACATAAATTTCATCTGCCATTTGGATGCCCAGTCTTCCAATTTATCCAGATCCTCCTGCAGTTTTCCGCAATCCTCTTGGGTTTTAACAACTTTAAACAGTTTTGTGTCATCTGCAAATTTGATAACCTCACTAGTTATTCCCTTTTCCAGGTCATTTATGAATATGTCAAAAAGTAGCGGACCCAGTACAGATCCCTGGGGTACTCCACTATTCACCTTTTTCCATTGCGAATATTGGCCATTTAGCCCTACCCTCTGCTTTCTATCTTTTAACCAGTTCCCGATCCACAATAGTACACTGCCTCCTATCCCATGACTTTTTAGCTTCGCCAAAAATCTCTGATGGGGGACCTTGTCAAACGCTTTATGAAAGTCCAGATACACTATATCAACCGACTCACCTTTGTCTACCTGTTTATGCACACCTTCAAAAAAACATATCAGATTAGTAAGACAAGATGTTCCTTGTCTAAATCCATGTTGGCTGTCTCCCATTAGGCCATAACTATCTACATGCTGTGTAATTTTGTTCTTTATGATGGTTTCTACCATTTTCCCTGGTACTGACGTCAGGCTCACCGGTCTGTAATTTCCCGGGTCACCCCTGGAACCCTTTTTAAAAATTGGTGTTACGTTGGCGACCCTCCAATCTTCAGGTATTACAGATGATTTTAATGAAAGTTCACAGATTACCAATAGAAGGTTTGCAATCTCATCTTTCAGTTCTTTCAACACTCTGGGATGTATACCATCTGGTCCAGGTGATTTGCTACTATTCAGTTTATCAAATAGTTGTAATATATCTTCCCGGTGTAGCGATATTTCTCTCAATTCCTCTGCAGTATCCAATCCAGGTGATTTGCTACTCTTTAATTTTTCAAATAGTTGTAATGCATCTTCCCGGTTTATCACTATTTCTTTCAATTTTTTCAATACATAACCTTTAAATACCACTTCAGTCTTGGGTAACATCCCTACATCTTCCTCAGTAAAGACCGAAGCAAAGAATTCATTCAGTCTCTCTGCTATAGCCTTGACTCCTATTACTGCCCCTTTTACCCCTCTATCATCTAATGGTCCAATTGACTCTCTCACAGGCCTTTTGCTACTAATGTACTTGAAAAAGTCTTTGTTTCATGTTTTTGCTTCCGTAGCAAGTTTCTTCTCAAATTCCCGCTTTGCCTGCCTTATCAATGCTTTGCATTTAACTTGCCAGTGCTTGTGCTGTTTCCAGTTTTCATCATTTGGCTCATTTTTCCAATTCCTGATGGTTGCTTTTTTGGCAGAAACAGCCTCTCTGACCTCACCTTTAAACCATGCTGGCAGATTTTTCAAAAGAGACTACAACCATACCTGGAACAAGAACTACCTGAAGTGCAAGCAGGGTTCAGGAAAGGGCGAGGAACGAGAGACATCATTCCGGATGTGAGATGGATCCTTGAAAAGACTAAAGAATACCAAAAGGATATCTATTTGTGCTTTATCAACTATAGCAAATCTTTTGACTGTGTAAACCATGAGAAACTCTGTGCCACATTAAGAAGCATGGGTATACCAGAACACCTGATCGTACTCTTGCACAATCTGTACATTGATCAAGAAGCAACAGTTCAAACGGAACAAGGAGAAACAGAATGGTTTAAAATAAGCAAAGGTGTAAGACAAGGCTGCATACTTTCCCCCTACCTGTTTAATTTATATGCAGAACAAATCATCAGAGAAGCAGGATTGTATGAAGACAACAGAGGTGTGAAGATTGGTGGAAGACTCATCAACAATCTTCGCTATGCTGATGATACCACATTACTGGCTGAAAGTGAAGATGACTTGAAACATTTGCTTCTCACAATCAAAGAACATAGTCTCAAAATGGGCCTGCTCCTTAATGTAAAGAAGACAAAGATCATGACAACTGGCATAATCAACAGGTTCATCGTTGAAGGAGAAGAAATTGAAATTGTGAACAACTTTAAGCTACTTGGATCAACTATCAATAAAGAAGCAACAAGCAGTCAAGAAATCAGACAACGCATTGCTCTTGGCAGAATGGCTATGAAAGACCTAGATAAGATTATCAATGGCAGAGATTTCTCTCTCCATAAAAAGATTTGACTTGTTCAAGCCATGGTATTTTCAATAACATCATATGGATGTGAAAGCTGGACAGTGAAAAAGATAGATAGGAAGAAAATTAATGCCTTTGAATTATGGTGCTGGCGGCGAATACTGTGTATACCATGGACTGCCCGAAGAACAAACCAGTCGGTACTAGAGGAAATCAAACCTAAGCTTTCTTTAGAAGCTCAGATGACAAGACTTCGACTTTCATACTTTGGACACATCATGCGAAGAGAGAGATTATTAGAGAAGGACATCATGCTTGGCAAGATAGAAGGTCAACGCAAAAGAGGAAGGCCAGCAATGAGATGGATCGATACAATAAAAGCAACTACGGGTACTAGTCTGTCAACAATGAGCTGCCTGACTGAAGACTGAACACAATTTAGGATAGCTATCCAGAGGGTTGCCATGAGTCGACTCCGACTCGACGGCACTTAACAACAACAAGGCCATAGTGGAGAACCTGAATTAATTTTTTGTTTTGGTCTTTACTGAAGATGATGTAGGGAAGCTACCCATGTTTAAAGTGGTATTTAAAGGTGATGTATTGAAAAAATTGAAAGAAATAGTGATAAACCGGGAAGATGCATTACAACTATTTGAAAAATTAAAGAGTAGCAAATCACCTGGATTGGATGGTATACATCTGAAGGTGTTGAAGGAACTGAAATATGCAATTTATAACCTACACTATCTGTAAACTATCAGTAAAATTATCTGTAGTGCCTGAAGATGGGATAATAGCCAATATAAAGGCATTTTTTAAAAAGGGTTCCAGGGGTCATCCTGGAAACTACAGACCAGTGAGCCTGACATTGTTATTGGGAAAAATGGTAGAAACCATTATAAAGAATAAAATTACTGAACATGTTGATAGCAATGGGTTAATGGGAGAAAGCCAACATGGATGTAGCAAAGGAAGATCTTGTCTTTCTAATCTGTTTTTTTTTTTTGAAGGTGTGAAAACATGTTGATAAAAGTGACCCAACTGATAAGGTGTATCTGGATTTTTAGAAAGCCTTTGACAAGATCCCTCATGAGAGTCTCTTGTCAAAATTAAGAAGTCATGAGATAGGAGGCAATGTACTATTGTGGATCAGGAGCTTATTAAAAGATAGAAAGCAGAGTGTAGGGTTAAATGGCCAATTTTCTCAATGGAGAAAAGTAAATAGTGGAGTACTGCAGGGATCTGTGATGGGCCTGCTGATTTTTAACATCTTCACAAATGACCTAGCCATGGGAATTATGAGTGAGGTGATCAAATTTACAGATGAGACAAAATTATTCAAAGTTATTAAAACATACGAGGATTGTGAAAAATTGCAAAAGTACCTTGATAAATTGGATGACTGGGGAAGACATGAGAGAGTAATTCCAGCACTGGAGGCTTGCTTTTCCATCAGCTGTTTTGACTACAGCTTCTTCCTCCTGTGAGGGGAAAGGGATAAAGAGCCTGCTTGCTCTGCGGGTATCGGACACAGTTTTGAGTATCAAGGGGTGTGTTCTAAGGGTCTAGTTTTGCCCCTTGTGAGACCCTTTGGAGCACTGAGGATGCTGAAAGGTAGTATTTTCTCTCCCCTATTGTTAGTATCTTTTGCAATGGGCAAGAGGAAAGCTAAGATGAAGGACCTAAAGGAAGAGTTGTTGGTGGTGAAAGGCCCAATGGACTATCATGTTGTAAGTACTGGGAAACTTAACTCTTTGCCCCTGTAGACAGATATCAGTATCTCCTCTTCGGATTCCTCACTGACTTTTGGGTTAAGAACCACTCCCCACCAGCCAAATTCTCAGTATGTCTCCAGCATGATTGCGGCTTCCCAGGTAGGGGATATAGCCCCATCCGCTTCTATTTCCTTACCGTTGGTTGTGACTGTTGTAACAGAGACGGCTGTAAACTCTGGACCTAAGTTCCCAGTGGCAGTTTCTTTTTCTGTTAATTCTTCAAAGATACCACTTGAGGACTCTGGGTATGGGGAAGTATTGCTCTGTGAGTAGTATAAGCTGTAAGCTACACTAACAGCTTATACTACATCCTCTGGTAACAAATTCCAGAGTTTGATTACACGTTGAGTGAAAAAATATTTTCTCTTATTAGTCTAAAATAGGTTACCCTGTAGCTTCATTGCATGTCCCCTAGTCTTTTTATATTCTGATGACGTAAACAATCAATCTACGTTTACCCGTTCCACTACATTCATTAATTTATAGTCCTCTATCATATCTCCCCTCAGCCGTCTCTTTTCCAGGTTGAAGAGCCCTAATCTTTTTAGCCTCTCTTCATAGGAGTAGCCTTCCATCCCCTTTACCATTTTGGTGGCTCTTCTCTGTACCTTTTCTAATAACATTATATCATTTTTAAGATACGGCGACCAGAATTGCACACAATATTCAAGATGTGTTAGCACCATGGAACAATACAGAGACATTATAATATTCTTTGTTTTATTTTCCATTCTTTTCCTTATGATACCTAGTATTCTATTTGCTGTCTTGGCCGCCGCTGTACACTGAGCAGAGGGGTGTAACATGTCATCCACAATGGCTCCTAAATCTTTTTCCTGGGTTGTGGTTCCCAATGTGGAACCTTACATGATGTAACCATAGATTGGGTTGTTCTTTCCTAGGTGCATAACTTTGCACTTGTCCACATTAAATTTCATCTGCCATTTGGATGCCCAGTCTTCCAATTTATCAAGATCCTCTTGCAATTTTCCACAATCCTCATGGGTTTTAACAACTTTAAATAGTTTTGTGTAATCTGCAAATTTGATAACCTCACTCATTATTCCCCTTTCCAGGTCATTTATGAATATGTCAAAAAGCAGCGGACCCAGCACAGATCCCTGAGGTACACCACTATTCACCTTTCTCCATTGGGAAAATTGGCCATTTAGTCCTACCCTATGCTTTCTATCTTTTAACCAGTTCCTGATCCACAATGGTACACTGCCTCCTATCCCATGACTTTTTAGTTTTGCCAAAAGTCTCTGATGAGGGACCTTGTCAAAGGCTTTCTGAAAGTCCAGATACACTATATCAACCAACTCAGCTTTGTCTACCTGTATATTCACACCTTCAAAAAAACATAACAGATTAGTAAGACAAGATTTTCCTTGTCTAAAACCATGTTGGCTGCCTCCCATTAAGCCATAACTATCTACATGTCGAGTAATTTTGTTCTTTATGATGGTTTCTACCATTTTTCCCAGAACTGACATCAGGATCAATGTTCTGTAGTTTCCCGGATCACACCTGGAACCCTTTTTAAAAATTAGCGTTACATTGGCGATCCTCCAATCTTCAGGTATTGCAGATGATTTTAATGATAGCTCACAGATTACTAATAGCAGGTCTGCAATCTCATATTTAAGGTCTTCCAACACCCTTGGATGTACACCATCCAGTCCAGGTGATTTGCTACTCTTCAATTTATCAAATAGTTGTAATACATCCCGCTGTATCGATATTTCTTTCATTTCTTCTGCAGTTTCACCTTTAAATACCACTTCAGTCATGGGTAACATCCCTACATCTTCCTCAGTAAAGACTGAAGCAAAGAATTCATTCAGTCTCTCCACTATAGCCTTGTCCCTTGTTATTGCCCCTTTTACCCCTCTATCATCTAATGGTCCAACTGTCTCTCTCACAGGTTTTTTTGCTATGAATGTACTTGAAAAAGTCTTTATTATGTGTGCTTGCTTCCACAGCAAGTTTCTTCTCAAATTCTCTCTTTGCCTGCCTTATCAATGCCTTGCATTTAACTTGCCAGTGTGTGTGCTGTTTCCAGGTTTCGTCATTTGGCTTTTTTTTCCATTTCCTGAAAGATGCTTTTTTGGCAACAACATCCTCTCTGACCTCACCTTTAAACCATGCTGGCAGTTTTTTGGACTCCCTTCCACTTTTCTTAAAGCGTGGAATACAGTAGGTCTGGGCTTCCAAAATAATATTTTTAAACAACACCAAAGCTTGATGTAAGTCTTTAACCTTTGCAACTACTCCTTTTAGTTTTTTCTTTACTATTTTCCTAATTTTATCATAGTCTCCCTTTCGAAAGTAAATAGGTAGTACTGTTGATTTCCTTACCATCCCTCCTCCATTAATTAAATCAAACGTGATCATGCTATGATCACTATTGCCAAGTGGCCCCAACACCCTTATCTCTTGCACCATATCTAGTGTTCCACTAAGGACTAAGTCCAAAATGTCTTCCCCTCTGGTCGGTTCATGAACCAGATGCTCCAAGAAGCAGTCATTTATTTCATCTAGAAACTTTATCTCCCTAGCATGTCCTGCCATGACACTGACCCAGTCAATAAAGGGGTAATTGAAATCACCCATTATTATTATCATTCTGTAACTTTTGTTAGCTTCGATTTTCTCTCGTAATGTGGGTTTGTGTAAATTATTGGTTTAATTGTTTCTTGAGGCTTATCCTGTATTACCTTAAATGAATTAATTTTTCTTGTTGGTTGCTTTTTGTAACTGTTAAAAATGTAATAAATATAAATTAAAAAATAAATAAATTGGATGGCTGTGGATCCAAATGGCAGATGAAATTTAATGTGGACAAGTGCAAAGTTATGCACCTAGGAAAGAACAACTCAAACTATGGTTATACGATGCAAAGCTCCACCTTAAGAATCAGCATCCAGGAAAAGGGTTTAGGCGTCATTCTGGATAACACATTGAAACCCTCTTTCTAGCGTGCAGCAGCGGCCAAGAAAGCAAATAGAATGCTAGGAATCATAAGGAAAGGAATGGAGAATAAAACCACTGATATTATAATGCCTCTGTATTGTTCCATGGTGCGACTGCACCTTGAATATTATGTGCAATTCTGGTCGCCATATCTTAAAAAGGATATAGCAGTATTAGAAAAGGAACAGAAAGGAGCCACCAAAATGGTATAGGGGATAGAAGGATACCCCAATGTGGAAAGGCATAAAAGATTAGAGCTCTTCAACTTGTGAAAGAGATGGCTGAGTGAAGATATAATAGAGTTCTATAAATTAATAAATGGAGTAGACCGGGTTGGTTGTTTACTCCATCAAAAAGTAGAAAGACTTGGGGGTATGTTCACTAAACTGAATTAACGGTAAATAACGCGCGTAATGTAACGTTAACGATCATTAGCACATCATAATGTGCGTTATGACGCGCTAACAATCGTTAACATTATATAATGCGCGTTATGATGCGTTAATCGTAAAGCTCCGCGGCACGGTAAAACACCACAGAAGGTAGAGAGAGGGCGGAGAGAAGGGGTCAGTGGGCAGAGAGTGGGTGTGGAGAGGCTCCCTTCACACTAACGCGCTGATCTGAAGAGCTCAATTCCAACGCGAATGAAAACCTGCCGTTAAATGCACATTACAGGGGAGAGAAACCATTTCAGTGTCAGCAATGTACAGCCTAGGCATGGAAACCTAATTTAAGTGATAAGTGTGATACATGTGCACAGAACAAAAGGGCACATAAACACTGAAAATGACCTCAACAAACTGGAAAAAAAACATAACCAAGCTGGCCAATAGTGGTATTAATGAGAAACATCAACCCCCCTCCCCCTGATAAAGCTCCATAGAAAAGATATAAATCGTGGAAGGGTCTACACTCCGTCCCCATACAAGGTGAATGAGCCCACAGTGAAATAGCGCTGCTCAGTGTTTTCCACTGCATCGGACAGGGTTCCTATGGTGTGCGCATGTCCCACAACATCAGGGAGGGCATGTCGGAACAGCAACTGGACAGATGCCGGAAAAGGGGATACAGAGGGCCGCAGGCGGCACATGCTGTGGTGCAGCTGGGCCACAGTGCAGACTAGGGTGATGCCTAGCTGGCCCATACGAATGCTGAAACAGCAGAGCAGCCAGACAGCAACTGCTGAAGGCCCAACATGGGCACGACTGTGTTTCCCACAGTGTCACAGGGGATAGTACCCAACAGCTACCCCCAAGGGCACAGAACATTGGGAGGCGGGGCTGGGGGGGAGCGTGGACGTCTATGCAGGCACCCCTACCCCAGAACCCGCACCATAGGCAGCCGCCTACCTGTGCACTGGATGGCCTGAGACTGCACACCACCAGCACCACCAGCAGAAGGGCATGTCAGCATGGTGGCTGAGGGATACTGGTGGTGAAGGGGGCAGTGGCAGCTGCCCAGAGCAGACCGTGGCCTAGCCCTGTGTAGGTGGGTGCCGTGTACTGCAACAGACGGGCCCTGTCTGACGAACAGTCATGGTATCACCAAGGAATGTACTGTCTCTGTAACAAAAAGGTGGTGCAGTGCACAAAATCAGTGTATTCAGAAGCAGAGGCTCACAGGTTCAAGTCCCAGCTGTGGTTCCTGCCAACCCAGTCCCCATATTTTACCCACTACTACAACGTGCTAATACAGACAGCACCTTTATTGCAGATGACGTAAACATGCCCAAGACACCTACATTTTACCCTACAGAGCACAGACACCATAAACATGCACATGACCTAGAGCAGAGTCTCCCAAGTGCAGTCCTGGAGGGCCAAACACCATTCCGGTTCCATGCTACCTCTGATAAAGATGCCTGTGCTGCATTTCTATGTGCCACCCCCATGGTATTCAGATGTATCTCATGCATATTCATGAGGGACAGCATGAAAACCCGAACAGTGTTTGGCACTGCAGGACTGGAGTTGGGAACCTCTGCCGTAAAGCAGCAGCCAAGAGGGGCAGACACACCCGCACCCACAGGCCCCATTATCCAAAGCCTCCTGGAGAGGCAGGACTTTGGGCTCTGCATGCATCTCCCAATACTAGCACTTGCATACCTTAGTAATGCCACACTAAACCTGGGAATACGGTACACATCTATCAAAAGGTTGCTATGATTACTGGCAGATAGCAATTCCTAGGTTAAGTACAATTTTCTGAGTGAGCTGCATCATAGCAACCTTTCTGATGTCTGTGGAGTGTGCTACAGGTCTTGTGTCTGACAGTGTTTACCAACCTGGGGAGTGACTCCTACAGTATTGCGTACCATAGCCATGCCTGCACTGTGCCCAGGACTGGTGTGGTGGCCTGGGCTGCCCAACACCTCTATAGTTGCACAATGCTGGCATAGGTGTGGGGAGTGTGTGTCTGTCTATCCAGTGTGTGGTAGCTGCCAACACCCTCCACAGCCCACACTGTTAGCAATGTTGCCAGTATTGGCCTGCCAATGTGCATAATGAGGAGCAAGGTACCGTGGGAATAGCCTGGATAGGGTGGCCTGGCCTGGCCGCATCTGCACAGGGCACAGGGCAATGGCTCAGACATTGTAGTGCCCGGTACCACCTGCACGGACAGGGTGGCCATAGCATGTCCTGCTGGGAGGTCACTCTCACCCTGACTGAGCAGTGACCATGGCATGGCTAGGTTCCCCCATAGTGCTATATAGTTTTTCTCTCATGTGATATTTATGGGTTTTCTTTTGAGGCCCAATCACTGACTTATCTGCTTGGTATGTATGCATTTCCTCCAGGACCATGCACTATGGAATAGCTGGCGGACTGTCTGCAGCTAGTATGTGTCTTGCTGGAGCACCTTGCAGGGTGCAGCGGCTGGAGGCTTGCTGTTGGAGAATATCAGATAGGGGTGGGGTGGGGTGCAGCTGAGCATTTCCAGGCCTTCTGTCTGCTGTTGCATTATGGATGTGTATTGCTCTGTCTGTTCCCCAGCAGGACTGGGGTTGATGGTCCCCTCTACTGCTACCCTTGCAGGGAGGTAGACTGTTGATCTATTGGTGGGTGATCCTGTTTCCCACCCTGAGCCCCAGAGGGTAGATTGTGTGGTGGTACATAATCTGCCTATGGGTCCATACACCCCTCCCCTACAGCAGGTAACCATGGCACCAACACAGGATATGCACTATTCTGGGTGCATCATCGCCCATAAGGACTAGACATGACCGAGACATACAGCAGGACACAGATGTATCCTAGGTGTGTCTAACGGAACTACCTATCACACACTGATGGGGACCTGCAGCATGGCGTATTTCAGCCATGAAAGGTGCTGTGGACCTGGTGCTGGGCGCCCTACCTCAACGTCAGGGTGGGCACAGTACCCGCACAATGTGGCTGTCTGTGGCTACTCTGTGGCAGTGCCACACACGGTCTGTTGCCCCTACCAGGCCGAGGTGCTGTGGGGGTGCATACCCAATCTTATGCCCATCTCTCATCTGCTGATTTGCATGTGCAGTGCATCATGGGTACGTGTGGGTTAACCCTATCCTGGTAACCACAGCAGATAGTTTGTGTGGTGCCGTGCAGTTCTTCTGCAGCCAGCCAGGGCTTTGTTCACAGCCTTATAAGGTGTCCTATAGGGGACATTATAGGGTGCCTTGGCAGACAGTACACTTTATAATGTGCCCTATGGGGTGCCTTATGTGGCACCTTAGGTTATGCCACTGTGAGGATGTGTTTGCTGGCAGCACTAATTAAAATACACATCAAATGCCTCAACAATCACTACTTAAATGTAAAGGGTGCTCCCTCAGCCAGCCTTATACATTAGGCCCACTGGGGAATTGAACCCATGACCCCTGTACTCTCAGTCAGTGTTGTAACCATTGTGCTACAGCTCTGCTGCTGTGCTTGCATGCCTGCGTGCCTTATTAAGATTAACACGCGGTAACGTGCCCTGTAGCGCTCGTTCATTTATGGCGCCTTGTAACGTGCGTTCTCGGCGCGTTCTCGGTAACGATGTACCGCCCATGTCCTTATTTGGGATTTCTGTCTCTACCGCAGCTCCTAACGCGAATCGCACTAACACAGTTTAGTAAACATACCCCTTGGAGACATGCAATGAAGCTACAATGTAGCCCATTTAAGACTAATAAGAGAAAATATTTTTTCACTTAATGATCAAATTATAGAATTCATTCCAAGAGGATGTAGTAAAAGCTATTAGTGTAGCTGGGTTTAAAAACATTTTGGGCTATTCCAGGAGGAAACGTCTATAAAGAATCATTAATGAGGACTAGGAAAATCCACTTTTTACCCTCGGATACGTATTTTGGAATCAGTGTACCTTTTTTGGAGCCTGACAGGTACTCATGACCTGGATTGGCCACTGTTGGAAACAGGATACTGAGCATGATGGACCTTGGTCTGACCCAGTATGGCATTTCTTATGCTCTTAGGTAACTATAAAAAATGTATTTATAATATTACCTACCATAATTTGGCAGGGGCATGGATTTATCCAACAAAGCACATTATATACCGTACATTGATTTGGATCAAGTACCTTCTTTTAAGCATTGGCTCTTAACCTCGCCAATCAGGTTTTCAGGATAACCACTATACAAAGGCAGGAGAGGGATTTGCATTCAATGGATGTGATGCACGCAAATTTCTCCCGTGCATATTCAGTGTGATTATCCTGAAAACCTGACTGGTTGGCTGTGTCCTGAGGACTGGTTTGAGAACCCCTGCTTTAAGATGAAGCTGTTGGAGTTCAGCTACAAAAATGCACCCTCCTACCTTAGAAACTTAGGAGATAT
This sequence comes from Ichthyophis bannanicus, assembly GCA_033557465.1. Taxonomy (NCBI): domain Eukaryota; kingdom Metazoa; phylum Chordata; class Amphibia; order Gymnophiona; family Ichthyophiidae; genus Ichthyophis; species Ichthyophis bannanicus. The sequence continues at coordinate 243,817,114 of CM066033.1, forward strand.
GTGGTAATTTGATTAAATACTACTATTTTAGTTATATACATTGCAAATTAACACAATGTTTGATTCTGTGAACAGGTACCATATCAGTCATAAAATATTTTCATACCAAATTTGTAACACAAGAAGCTGCAGATAGAATTCTTGACAAGCTTCAAATAAAAAACAGTTCTAACTATATAGATGCTATCATACTTCAAATGAAAGATGTTATCTTATTGTTTTATGATAATTATGAAATATCACTGTACTTACAGTGTAAGTAGACCATAGGCTTCATTTCTGTAGTCCCGATACATTTTCCAAGGTTTGATCTCTAGTCTTCTTGGATAATTACTTTCTTTTCTAAAAATAGATTCTAGCAGAAAGGGATCTCCAATTTGAACAGACTGAAATGTTCCTAGATTCAGTTTAAAAATCTTTCCAAATTTCTGATGATACTGACACTGTGTGGAAAATTATTGTAGCTATAAATTATTTTTTAACCAAATACATTTCATACATTATTTTGCATAAAATGTCAAATACAACTGTCATTTATTGGTGGAATGTAGCATATAGTATAGATTAGGCATATCTTAAATTGTTCATATTATATTTACAGATAATTTTGCTTCTCTGCATCTCTAAAATATTGAAAAATAAGCATGATACAGTAATGCACACAAAAATTCCCTAGAAACTTACCATGATTTCATGCTGATTTGTTAATCCTCCTTTTAAAATGATATTGAAAAGGCTTCCAATGCCTGGCCAATTAATAGGACCTGGGAGAGAAGAAAGTGGCAAATTGTAAGGTGCAACTGAAGATATAGAAGAAGATGAAAACTGAAATTTTCTGAGGGTGTTTGGAGAGTGGGAACCTGATTCTTCTTTAGATGCTTTGATTGCTGAAAAGGAAATATTGTTTTCTTTACAAAAAGAAAAATGTTTGTATCTAATAAAATCTGGCAATATGAATGTCTTCCAGCTAAAAAACGTTTGCTGTAGCTTATGCATTGCAAATATCTGTAATATGCCTTCAGTAAAGGGCTTATTCTATAATAGTAAAGCTAAGAAGGAATAAAAATCAAATAAGGATTCACAGATTTGTTAAAAGTTTGCAGGGCTCCAAAACAGGAAAAGATACCTGTCCAGCATTCAGTTTTATACTAGATTTATCAATGAATGAACTCTTCAGACAATATGATGCCCTCATCATTGGCTAGGATTTTCTGAAGGATCCCATTGAGTGGTCTAGGGGTGGGGCAATTTTAATTCAAGACTTAAACACATTTCTTCACCAGAATCCAAAGCATCAGCTGATCATTTGCTGTTTTTTAGATTAAAAGTGTGCCCTGCTATGATGCACTCAACAAGGAATAAAATGCAATGTGCTCCACGTTTCCTGTATGGATGCCGTGTAGAATTATTGAACAAGTAGTCAGTGTTAGGTATTCAAGCTTGCTATTTGAATTAAACCAAAGAAACATTAACATAAGAAGCTAAAAAAGTACTTTAATCAGTTGCAAGAATGTGTTTATATCTTAAACAGCTACTGACCGTGCAACATTTCTGTCATAAATGATAGTAGTGTAAATTCTGTGGCTATTGTAATATAAACAAGTGTTTATATGTGTGTGTGTGTGTGTGTGTGCGTCATCAAGTGTCCTCTAGTTAAGCATTACTCCCTTTGCCTTACCTTTATAATACAGCCTTCTGCTCTTGAGTGCAGTAAACATTTACTAAACAATGCAGGCTTGTTCTAATAAGAGGGTTTATAGAACCCTTATTTCAGTGAATTTACTATTGTTGCAGCTCCAGCAATCTACCAATAATCTCTCTAAATGTAACAATCCTAACTTCACAAAAGGCAGCCAGGCTTCGGATGTATCACCTCCCCGTACCTCTGTATGCCCCTCTATGACCTGCCCGCCTCCACACACCCCCCCCCCCCCACACACACACACACTTTCTCTTGCCCCGTGGCCCCTTGCTTAGGACATCCTTTACGACTGAAATAATGCACAGACCACAAGCTTTACCAAAGCAGAAGAGTTTTCTTTTACTATTGGATAATTTGTTGGCCACAGCATAGCCTATGCGACACATACCACTGTACAATTTTCAAACATAAATACAAAACACAAAATTGCCCTAACCTAACTAACCCTGTCCTCAAGACACACAGCTCGTACTTGCCTAGGGGTGTTGCCATCAAAGCCCGCCCCTTTTTCCTTAACATACTTCATTACAATTACTGGCACAACTACTACACCTTTCATAATGTGCTGTGTCTGTGTGGGGTAGCATGCCATTAAAGTGTGTCCTAGACCCCCGGTCACAGCAGTGTTCCAAATTCCCTGCTTCAGGCCCAGCCGTCAAAGGTCAGTAACATTGCTTTCTTGGTACATGGCAAAGAGATGGAGTCTCCCTTCCCCTATCGTCAAAGTGTGAGGAGGGGCATTAGCCACTGTTGCCTGCTGCGTGCCCATTGACCCTACCTGGTGGAGGACAAATTCCCTTTGCCCACTCCCACTATTCTCTATTTTATGACTGTGAGCTCAGTCTGATGCCCCTTAAATCTTGAAACCAACAAGGAAAACAGCATTAGCCACTCAGGGCTGAGCAGAAACAAAGACAGGAGAGTGGCAGGTTCACACACAACACCTTTATTAGACAAATAATAGGTGGCCTAAACCCAACACAGGACCGTGTTTCGTGGTATACTTCATCAGGGGTTATCAGGGCACACTAAAAAACATATAAATAATACAATTATAAGTTATCAAATAAACACAATTAAAACCGTACTTGGAAGCCTGATGTATAAAAAATAATAATAAATAAAGTAAAAATGTTACCCAGATCGGGGGACACCTCTGTGAAGTGTTACCCTTAAACGGACCACCCAGTGCACTTTTGTATCCTTTATAGGAATGCAAGGAAGCACTAACTAAAACTTGTCTTAAGACCCAATTTTAAAAAAATTCCAATTTTTAAAACTTCCAAAGTTGTTGGGAACCTATTCTACCTATTTTAATGATTTTATTATTATTTTTTATACATCAGGCTTCCAAAGGAACATTTGTATCAATATCGGGTAGCATAAGCCTTGTGGTAAGAGTGAGATTTCTTTTCAGCAATCACACATTTAATTATGGAAGATTAATGGAAGCCATTGTATCGGGTTTTAAGGCTTTGACACTTCCGGGCTTTGTAACCCTTTTAATACGCATGCGCTGGCATTTTTTCGAGTGCTTGAAGGGGTAACATGCATTCGCAGTTGTCCCTTTGGAATTTTTTGAACAGGTAAAATGTTCTAGTTGATTTTGCAAAGTTTTTTCAATGAAAGAATTTTCATGTGTCTCAGCACGGTTATATTTTTAAGTTTTATATATGTATTGCCCTATCTTTGAACCCTTGAATCGACATACCCTTTCAACGTGGAGGAGAGGTAAATGTTGACAGTGGCACCTTGATCTCATCAAAATAGGTAGAACAGGTTCCCAACAACTTTGGAAGTTTTAAAAATTGGGATTTTTTTTAAATTGGGTCTTAAGACAAGTTTCAGTTTATGCTTCCTTGCATTCCTATAAAGGATACAAAAGTGCACTGGGTGGTCCGTTTAAGGGCAACACTTTAAAGAGGTGTCCCCTGATCTGGGTAATATTTTTACTTTAATTATTATATTTTTTATACATCAAACATTCTTTTTGTAGTTGTACTGAGCGCCAGATTTCTTTCCTGTTTCTGTAACATTTTCCAGTATTCGGCACATTCAACTTTCATAGGTGCTTTTGTGGGCTTTATAAAAAGATACATATAAGATTCCTCCCTGCCCCCCTAGACATAATTAGTTTATTTCGTTATTATTCAATATTTATTGGACTGGCAGTTAGTAAAGTGATCCACCTTTTTATTTTATTATTCTCTTTTTGACAATGGACGATTTATCTGTTCTGGACTGCATTCTTTTTTAGTTTGATAAATCTTTTAAATCTATGTTCTTTTTTACAGAAGAGTTTTTTGTTTATGGTATTAGTGACCTCAATTACACAATTAAGTGTATTGGGTAGTCTGTAACCACCACACACCAATCAGGTAATATTAAATTTCATTCATATTAGCAGTTTTGTTTAAATACCCCCACTTCTTCCTCTATATTTGTTCTCCTCATCCCTCTAGTTCTCTGTTTTACATGTGTTTTCCTTTCATAGGTTATTTTTAAGTACATAGATCTTATCACTGACCTTTTTAATCACATCCTGATCCTTCATTTTAAGTCTCACTGTATTTTTAAGTATTTTTAATTATAATTTTAATTGTTTTATTGCACCTCTGATTGTTTTTGTGTTCCATATCAATTGCATGTAACACATTAGTTATTAGAAACACATATGTACAGATTTTGTTTTTCTTAATTATAATTTTGACTGTACTTTTGATTGTATTTCTAGTTAGTTTTTGAGTATCACATCGTTTTCATGGGATACATTAGACGTTAGAAACGTTTTGTGTTTCATCTGAGACCAAAGCCTCTTATGGAATAGTATGACAAAAGTTTTTTAATGTGCAATTTCTGATTTATCATTTTCATATTTATTGTTTTTAGCCTTTTATTTTAAAGTACGGGTTTAATTGTGTTTATTTAATAACTTATAATTGTATTATTTATATGTTTTTTAGTGTGCCCTGATAACCCCTGATGAAGTATACCACGAAACACGGTCCTGTGTTGGGTTTAGGCCACCTATTATTTATCTAATAAAGGTGTTGTGTGTGAACCTGCCACTCTCCTGTCTTTGTTTCTGCCCCTTAAATCTTGGCCACTCCACACCGACAGCAACACCTTGGTTGTCGGGGGGCCCACCCGGCACTCAGCTATGGCCAATCCTTGTCTTATCCAGAAGAATCTCTACTGATTCCTGTAGCATTCATTAGAACATGTCCATGGTGATATCCAACAGGTGTATGCCATCTGCATGATACAAGCCAGGGTAACTTTCTTAAATGAGATTGTGCCCAATGCAGATCCCCCCCGATTGCCTCCATGAAGCGAGCCATCCACCTGTTCACTTTGCATCTTGTATTTTTCAACCACCCACTGTGATCTTTCCCCCTTCCAGGACCTTCATGGGATGATATGCCACCACACCAACCAGGCCCCAGGGAAGATATTGGCCAGCACCAGGAGGTCCGCTGAATCTTCTTGGTGAGCTTGACACTGTGGGTACCAGCCAAATAATCCCCCCCAAATGCACCACTAAAACCAAAGGGCTCCCCGCCACCCTCATAAAGGTCAGAACCAGCTGGTCCCATATCATTCCATGTACCCCTGTTCAGACAATGGACATTTCCACGATGTTCAGACCTAAGTTAAGGCCCTGCGGTCTGATCTGGGATCTTTGTTGTGCCTAATGGATGTATAAATGGCCGCATATCCAGACTTCCAAGAGCCCTCAGGGAGCACCCATACCTAGGGCAATTGCCCAAAAGAAGAACACAAGGAAAAGCATGTTAGTCAGCTGATAGGGCCTTGGGGTAGCATGGGAGCCCTCACTCCCTAACTTCCTGGTGAATGTACTGTTTATAACGGCTGGAGTTCCACCAGCCTAGGGGCATGATCTTTTTCCTTGTCATGCCCAGCCCTACAGTGATGGCAGCCACTCCAATGCAGAAGGAATGGGTGCTGTAAAAGCCCCCCTCCAGACTCACCTTAGCTATAGTCATTTTCAGCATCCTGTCGAACTGAAAGCATGACAGTGGTGCCCATCTGCATGTACCAACAGTTGCTCACCTCTCATGGTGCATAACCATCTGTAATCCTTAAATTTCCACACCGGACACAAGGGGTCACCTGGAAGAGGTGCCAAGAACAACTTGGCCCCTTTTCCGATGGGATTCATCTTGGATATGTGGATATGCAGCACAAGTGTGCCTTTAGAAGATGACACTAGCTTACCTACCCAGAGCACCCCGAAGAATGCTAAGGAGAAAGTGTATTGGAACAGACATGCCTTGAAGGTGTCATACAGTGCCTTGCGAAAGTATTCATCCCCTTGGTTTTTTACTTGTTTTGTCACATTACATAACCTGGAATGAAAATGGAGGTTTATTTGGATGTTAGGTATTTGACAACAATATAGTCCAAATTGGTGAAGTGAAATGACAATAAAATACCTTGTGTATATATATATATAGATATAGATATAGATATATATAGATATATAGATATAGATATATAGATATAAACAAGTAAAAACTGAAAAGTTGTAAGTGCATATGTATTCATCCCTTTTGCTATGAAACCTCTACATAAGATCTGGTCCAATCAATTAACCTTAGAATTCATATAATTAGTTGATTAGGGTCCACCTGTGTGCAATCAGTGTCATATGATCTGTCATATGATACCTATATAAATATACCTGTTCTGAAAGGTCCCTGACTCTGCAATACCACTAAACAAGTAACATGAAGACCAAAGAGCACTCCAAATAGGTCAGAGACAAAGTTGTGGAGACGTATAGATCAGGGTTGCATTCTAAAAACATATCCCAAATTTTGAATATCCCACGGAGCACCAATAAATCCATTATAACAAAATAGAAAGAATATGGCACCACTACAAACCTGACAAGAGAAGGCCGCCCATCAAAACTCACAGACCTGGCAAGGAGGGCATTAGTCAGAGATGCTACAAAGACACCAAGGATAACATTGAAGGAACTGCAAAGATCCACAGTGGAGATGGGAGTATCTGTCCACTGGACCACTTTAAGCCATACTGCTACTACTACTAAGCATTTATAAAACGCTACCAGGCACACGCAGTGCTGTACAATGAAAACACAAAAGACAGTCTCTGCTCTAAAGAGCTTACAATCTAAAAAGACAAAGCAAGAAAAGGAGACGTAAAAGATAAGAAGAAGGGCAAAGAGACAAGAGCAGGAGAGACAGGACAAAAGAAAGAGGTAAGAACAAGTGTAAGAGGAAGAAAGAAATGCGAAATAAAAGAGGGGAGGGAAGGAGAACAACAAAATCAAGAGCCAAAGGCAGAGGCAAAAAGATGAGCTTTTAACTTGAGCTTGAAGAGGGACAAAGAAGAAGCCTGACGTATAGACAAAGGAAGTTTATTCCAAGCGTAAGGAGCAGCAAGGTGAAAAGAGCGGACTCTGGAGTTGGCAATAGAGGAGAAGGACATAGCAAGAAGCAACTGGGAAGAACAACGGAGTTCACGAGGTGGGAAGTAGGGAGAAATGAGAGAAGAAAAGTACTGAGGAGCCATGGAATGAATGCACTTAAAGGTCAGAATGAGAAGCTTAAAGTGAATACGGAAACGGATAGGGAGCCAGTGAAGAGATCTGAGTAGAGGAGTGATGTGGGCAAAACGAGGCTGTTGGAAAATCAAACGGGCAGCGGAGTGCTGAATAAACTGAAGAGGGAAGAGATGAGACTGAGGGAGACCAGCAAGAAGGAGGTTACAATAATCAAGACGGGAGGTGATTAGGGAATGGATGAGGGTTTTAGTAGTGAGCTCAGAGAGAAAGGGGCAGATTTTGCCAATGTTGAAGAGAAAGAAGCGACAAGTCTTAGCGATGAGTTGGATATGAGAGGAGAAAGAGAGTGAAGAGTCAAAAATAACACCCAAATTGCGAGTAGAAGAAACAGAATGAGGCTCTATGGAAGAGTGGCCAGAAAAAAGCTATTGCTTAAAGAAAGAAAGAAGAAAACACATTTGGAGTTTCCACAACAGCATGTGGCAGACCCCCCAAACACATGGAAGAAGGTTCTTTGGTCAGATGAGATGAAAATTGAACTTTTTGGCCATCATAGGAAACACCATGTGTGGCTCAAACCCAACACTTCCCATCACCCCGAGAACACCATTCCCACAGTGAAACATGGTGGTGGCAGAATCATGCTGTGGGGATGTTTTTCATTGGCAGGGACAGGAAAACTGGTCAGGACTGAAGGAACACTGGATGGCACTAAATACAGGGCAATTCTTGAGAAAAACCTGTTTCAGTCTGCCATAGATTTGAGACTGGGACAAAGGTTCACCTTCCAGCAGGACAATGACACTAAACATATTGCTGAAGCTGGTTTAAAGGAAACATTTAAATGTCTTGGAATGGTCTAGTCAAAGCCCAGACCTCAATCCAATTGAGAATCTATGGCATGACGTGAAGATTGCTGTATACCAATGCAGCCTATCTAACTTGAAGGAATTGGAGCAGTTTTGCCTTAAGGAATAGGTGAAAATCCCAGTGGCTAGATGTGCTAAGCTAATAGAGACATACCCCAAGAGACTTGCAGCTGTAATTGCAGCAAACGGTGGCTCTACAATGTATTGACTTTGGGGATGACTACATATGCACACTCCTGCTTTCAGGTTTTTTTGTCTTAATTATTGTTTGTGTGACAATAAAGGATATTTTGCACCTTCAAAGTCGTAGGCATGTTGTGTATATCACATGGTGCTAACCCCCAAAATCCCCAAACACAGAGGGGATGAATACTTTTGCAATGCACTGTAGCAGACCTCCTCCATGGCAGCGACTGGCTTCCTCAATACCTCATGAGTGATTGGGTGTCTGCGGTCCGGTGGGCAGCAACGCTAAGCCAACCAGCCAATCATCATCCTTGCAATGACAAAATCAGCCAAAAAGCTCCTTTCCCCCATTGCCTTGGTGAAGAAGGTGAATGTTGCCAAGTGCGTCTGTACCGCAGATTTTTTCATTCCATTGCCCTTGCAGGAGAGTATCCAGTGTAGAATGAAGCCCGTCTTAAATTGATCACTGTCCCTGATGCCATTATGGGCACAAAATTCCCGGAACTGCTCCCAGGCCTTCAGATATTTTTGCCTGGTCCGGTCAGCCAGAGAACCCATAAAGATCCCCCAACCTATGGCGGGCCAAATGCCCAGATTGCCTCTGGAATGGATATCTTGACCACATCCACCACAGGAGCTATGGCCCAGAACAATGTCATCTTAAAACGAGAAAGGGCATAGACAATGTTATTAGAGAAACCCGGAATGTGCTCGGCTCTAAAGGTGATATTGTGTATTAGGCAAAGCAAAACAATTTCCCTAAAATAGTGGCACTACCCCTAGTGTCCTAGCATTTATCCCATTCACAGCTTGGACCACTGCCATATTATTGGTGTGGAATATAATCATCCTATAAGCCAATTGTGCTGCCCAGAAAAACAGAACTGCCATTATGGAGAATAGCTCCAAGAACGTGATATCCTTGATGGTTCCAAAGGAATGCCAATCCCGTGGCCATGACTCAGAGCACCATGCACCCCTGAAGTATATACTGATACTGGCACCCCCGGATGCATCCATAAACAATTGCAGATCAAAGTTTGAAATGGTGGAGTCCTGCCAAAATGCTAGGCCATTTTAAGAGTGCAGGAATTGTTCCCAGATTCGTTGGTCTGTGCATTTTTCTCAAGTGACCCATATGTGGTGGTATCACTTCTTAACCCCTTCATTGCCAATGCTAACTGGAGACAAAAAAGTCTCCCCATGGGAATTACCCTAGAGGCAAAATATAATAGCCTGAGCAGAGATTGGAATTACTCCAATGTAGCTTTCCACAGGCCACTCATTTGCCTAATGGTTGTTCTTAATTTCTCTAACTTATCCAAGGGCATTCAAAACACCTGGAATGGGACATCTAGCTCTATACAGAGGAATGTAATGGTCGCTGAGGGATCCAAGGTTTTTCCATATGCCAGAGGGATCCCAAACTTCTGTGCAATGTGCTCAAAGGTATCCATCTTGCACTCCACAAATATGGCCCCAGTGAACAGGAAATTGTCAACATAGTGAATCAATGAGCCGTACCCAGCTATTTCCTTGACCATCCAATGCACAAAAGAGCTGAATTGCTCAAAATACACACAGAAAATTGAGCAACCCATGGGCATATATTTATCATAATAGTATTTTTCTTTGAAGGTGAAGCCAAGTAGGTGAAAGGATGCAGGTTGCACCGGAAGTAGGCGGAAGGCTGACTCAATGTCAGTCTTAGCTAGTTGTGCCCAAGAGTCTAACTTCCAAATGATTTTTATGGCCTGATCAATAGACACATACCGTACAGAACATGACTACAAGTCGATATGGTTATTAACCGAATGGCCTTTGGGATAGGACAGCTTGTGGATCAGGTGGAATTTGCCAGGCTCATTCTTTGGTACTATACCCAGGGGGGACAGAGCTAAATCTGGGAAGGAGGGGAGGGGTCCTGATAGGGGCCTGACACCCTTCCCAAGCCAATTTCCTTGCACCACCCGAAGATTCTAGAGAATGGAAGGAGAGATATGCACTGCAGGCCATGAGGTGATGGGGGAAGAAGAGGGCAGCCAATGGCCCTGAGACCCCTGATAAAGCTGGTCAAGGCCTGCCATCTTGCCCCTCCACCCCTCACCACATATTTAACCCTTCCCTGCCTGGTGCCCCTGCCCACTTGTGCCTGGCAGCTGCTAATCCAGCTGGCTGGGTATATTATGCTACAGAGGGTGCAGTGTCTACAGTAGATTCATCTATGATATACAGTACAATACAGTAAAGTAAAAATACTTTTTAAGGAAAACAGAATTCACAGAAGAATCTTTGTTATACTTTATGCAATAGTATAGTAGGAATTTGTTTGCACTGAAGTTATTTCATACCTATGTTGAAAGTCTTTATTGCACAATAATTTAGTCATATTTTCTAATGGCCAATTACATATTAGTTTCTGAAAAAATTAATTTTATAAAGCATTAATTGATATCACACAAATCTAGAGTCATTTAAATAAGTGAAAAGTATGAGATTTTCTTGATTTTTTTTCCATTTTATAATCTTGATTTATAACAAATAAAGGAAGAAAACAAATTTCAAGTCCACATCAAGAGGACAATCATCTGAAAAAGTAAACAAAATACAAGGCAACAAGATCCGAAATTACTATCTAGCCCAAATTATACATGGAAAGGAGAAAGAAAAAATTACTTCAGACAGATTGCTTACTGACCAAGAAAGCCTCAAGTTGCCCAACATCGAGAAAAACATACTTAACATCCTTTAACACCAAAATACATTTGCAGGGATATTTTAAGAAAAAGGAAGCCCCAATGGCTAAAATCTGAGTTTTCAAAGCCAAAAAAGCTTTCCTACGGTTCTGAGTAACTTTACTCACATCTGGAAATATTTGTATTCGACATCTTTTGGGAGCTGGAATTTTATCCTCGGAGAAAGAACTGTCTGGGGAGTCCGTGAGTACTGTGTCAGATTTATCCTCTCATACGTTGGGGGTTGTCCAACCCGGAAAGGAGGTGGTTGTAGAGGATTCTTTCACCAGGGAGAAAGTACTGTGTGAAAGCCCTCATTATGATCAAGAAGCTTCATCTTTAATGGCATTGAGAGAACAGAAAGTTAAGCTACCTGCTCCAGTGGTATTTTCTTCTGGGTTATCGGAAGTGGTTGTACCTGCTGAGGTTTCACTACGGGACATTTGGGAGCTGGTAGCGCATATAGAATGTTCTTTTCGCGCTTCCTTTTCCCAGGTGGAGCAGTTTTCTACAGAGGTGGTACAGAAGCTTTCAGAACATGAAGTATTACATCTTAAAAATAATAAATCCTTGACTAAACTGGAGGGTCGTTTTTCAGTAATGGAGGCTGCAGTTTCTTCATCTGTAAAGGATAGTACTTTTATTCATCACCAATTAGAAGCCCTTGAGAATGTTAATCATTCTAAAAAATTTGCGTTTTTTAAATTTTCCCTCTACTCATTACCTAGCTCCATTGATATTGGGGTATGTTTACTAAACGGCGCACTTGTGCGGGGCGCACTTGAGCGTGCTAAAATGATGCACTTAAGTGCTCTTAAGTGCCCCGAACACGTGCGCATCACATTAATGGGCCCCGCACATGTGCGATGAAAACGCGCACGTGTGTGGGGCGCTGATGTGCGATAGAGGCGGGGAAAGGCCTACGGAGGGCGGAGGAAGGCCCACAAGGGGCGGAGGGACGGGGTCAATGGGTGGAGAGTGGGAGGGGAGAGGCTTCCCGCACAGGAGCGGGGCTGAATTTCCAAGTAAAAACTACCGCGAGTGAAACACTCGCGGTAGAATGCATTTAAAGGGAAGAGAAACTATTTCCGTCAGCAATGTAAAGCCAAACCGGGGAAACCTAAAACACGTGAGCAGTGTGATACATGTGCACAGAACAAAATTGCAAATAACAACTGAAAATGACCACAACAAAAAATGTAAAAATTATAAGCCAGCTGGCCAACATTGATATCAATGGCCAACAATAAAAAACACTCCCAGGAAAGCTAAAAAAAAAAGGAATGATTTATGGAAGGGTCTACGGAGCGTAGACCCTTCCAAAAATCATTTATTTTTTTGGAGCCTACCTGGGAGTGTTTGTATTGTTGGCCATTGATATCAATGTTGCCCAGCTTGGTTATGTGTTGTTTCCCCTTTTTTCGAGGTCATATGTGAGGGTTATTTGCCCTTTTGTCACCATACAAGGTGAATGAGCCCACAGTAAAACAGTGCAGAGGTTTTCTGAGCCGTTCGGTCAGGTTATCTATCTCCAGGGACTACACTGTCTCTGTGGCCACAGTGTGGCGTAGCAGACACAGCCAGTGCCTGTAGGACCAGAAGGTCACAGGTTCAAATCCCAGCTGGGGCTCCTGACAACCCAGTCCCCATAGCTTTACCCACCACTAAACAGTGACAGTCAGGACACCCCTGTATTGCAGAGCACATAAGCACAGTGCAAACACCCATATTTTACACAAACCATACCAAATGCCATTACATACAGCCGAGTCCCCCAAATTCAATCCAGGAGTGCCACAACTCAATCCGGTCATATGCTTTTACCAAGATAAGAACATGTCTGCATGTTGGCAGAAGGGTGCAGGTGGTGGTTGGGCCAGTAGCTGCAAACCACAGCACACAGTGGCCTAGGCCTGTGCAGGCTGGCACCGTCCACCGCAACAGACCGGCTCTGTCGGATATACAGTCATGGCCTCCCCAGGGCATGCAGCACATCTGTAGCAACACAGTGGTGCAGTGTACACAGACAGTTTGTGCAAAAACAGAAGAGCACAGATTCAAAGCCCAGCTGGGGCTACTGCCAATCCTGCCAACATATTTTTCCCACAACTAAACCATGATAGGAAGGACAAAACTGTATAGCTGAGAACATATGCATGGTTAATTCGCCTATATTTTACCACACCAATCACAGACACCATAAACAGCCGCATTACCTAGAGCAGAGTCTCCCAAATGCAGTCCTGGAGGGCCCCACACCATTCAGGTTTCATGCTGCCTCTAACAATGATGCCTGTGCTGCATATCTATGCACCACCCCCATGGTATGCAGATGTAGCTCATGCATATTTATGAGGGACAGCATGAATACCCGAACAGTGTTTGGAACACCAGGAATGGAGTTGGGAAACCCTGCCGTAAAGCAGCAGCCAACAGGGCCAGACACACCCACACACTCCCCCCCCCCCCCCACAGGCCCCATTGGCCAAGGCCTCCTGGAGAGGCAGGACATTGGGCCCTGCCTGTATCCCCCAATACCAGCAGTTGCATACCTTAGCAATGCCACCCTACACCTGGGTATATGGTACACAGCTATCAAACGTTTCCTATGATAGCTGGCAGATAGCAATTCCTACGTAAAGCACATTTTGCTCATTGAGCTCCACCTTAACAACCCTTCAGATGTCTGCTGTGTGTGCTGCAGGTCTGGTCTCTGACAGTGTTTACCACCCTGGGGTGTGACCCCCAACAGTATTGCATACCATATCCATGCATGTACTGTGCCCAGGACTGGTGTGGTGGGTATGGCTGCTGAACTCCTCTATAGCAGCACACTGCTGGCATAGGTGTGGCTGTCTGTCTATCCAGTGTGTGTTGGCTGCAAACCCCATCCACAGCCCACACTGCCAGCAATTTTGCCAGTATTGGGCTGCCAATGTGCATAATGAGGAGCAAGGTACCATGGGTATAGGATGGACAGGGTGGCCTGGCAAGGGTGCATCTGCACAGGGCATAGGGCACTGACTGGGACATTGTAGTGCCCGGCCACCACCTACACAGACAGGGTGACCTCAGTATGTCCTGCTGAGAGATCACTCTCACCCTGACTGTGCAGTGACCACAGCATGGCTAGGCACCCCCATAGTGCTATATAGTATTTTTCTCATGTGATAGATATGGGATTCCTTTTGGGGCCCACTCACTGATTGATCTGCTTGCTGTGTATGCTGACATCCCAGTTCTGGGTGCATGCATCTCCACTGGGAACATGCACTATGGACTAAGTAGCAGACTGTTTGTAGCTGGTCTGTGTTTTGCTGGTGTGGCTTGCAGTGGCTGATGGCTTGTTGCAGGAGAATATCAGATAGTGGTGGGGGTGCAGCTTACCATCTCCTGGTCTAATGTCTGTCTGCTATTGGGTTATGGATATGTATTGAGCTGCATTGACTGCGCTGTGGGGTGTCTGTTCCTCAGCAGGACCGGGGTTGATGTTCCCCTCTATTATCACCTTTGCAAGGAGGTAGAATGTGGATATATTGATGGGGGACCATGGTTGCTGCTCTCAGCCCGTGGGGGTGCATGGCCCACCATGGGGGCTATACCTGACTGAGACAGACAGAGATATCCATGGTGTTTGTGCAGAAACTATGTATCTTACACATTAACACTGCTTTGGACCTCCAGCATGGTCTTCATCAGCTGTGGACGGTGTTGTGGACCTGGTCCTGGGCACCTCATCGCACACTCAGGGTGAGCACAGTACCTGCACAATGTGATGGTGTGTAGCTACTCTGTGCCAGTAAATCACCCGGTCAGTATCCCCTACCAGGCCGAGGTGCTGTGTGGGTGCACCCGGTCACTTGCTCCTACCAGGCCGAGGTGCTGTGGGGATGCATTCCCCATCTTATTTATTTATTTATTTTATTTAATGATATTTTTATACCGCCTTATCAAACAATCAAAGCGGTTTAACAAACAAGAAATATAAAAGCAGTGATAATATGAACATGTAGTAATGATAATTACATGTAAAGTAACATAGTGTGTTTTACAGAAAGATATAAAGCGCTATTACATTGTGTACTATAATACAACGTGAGCTATAATACAGCTTACTAAATGATTGTTTTTCTCTTAAACATTGAATTAATTATTCAGTTAGACCATAATGCTCAATAAACAGGACAGTTTTTAGTTGCTTTCTAAAGTCTTTAAGGTCCTGAGCTGCTCTTAAATCATTTGGAAGAGAGTTCCAAATATTTGGTGCCGCAAACGAGAATGCCCTTTCTGTTGTTTCTTTACGTGCTTTTCTAAAGTCATATCTTGTGTTCATCTGTGGACAGCTGATTTGCATGTGCAGTGCATCATGGGTATGGGTGGGCTAACCCTATCCTGGTCACCACAGCAGACTCTGTGTGGTGACGTGCAGCCTCTCTGCAGCCAGCCAGGTGGTTGCTCGCAGCTGTAGAGCTGTAGCCCAATGGTTACGTCACTGCCTGTACAGCCTGAGGTCATGGGTTCAAACCCACAGTAGGGCTATTTGATAGGGCTGTCCAAAGCATTGTTTTTATTTAATGTACATATTTTAATGCCCGCAAAAACGCCCTCAGCGTACTGTACCCATAGGGTGCCTCTGAGGGCGCTTTATAGGGCACCCTATAGGGCACCTTATGGTTCCCGTCCATATAAGGTGCACTATACATTATCCTGTGATGCAACGTATAGGGTGCCCTATAGGGGACATATTAGGGTGCCGTGGCGGAAAGTGCACTTTATAATGTGCCCTATGGAGTGCCGTATAGGGTGCCTTATACGGCACCTTCAATTACGGCACGTGAGAGCATGTTTGCTGCCAGCAATTATTACATGAAACATACGGTGCTGCAGGAAAAAATATGTACATTACAAAGCTGATGCCACAGCCAGGGCACCCTCGGGAGCAAACTCATGACCCCTGTATCAGCAGTCACTGCCTTACCCATTGTGCTCCACTGCTGCTCCTCCTTGCATGTCAGCGCACCTACTTATGCTTTTCATTCCTTACAATGCACAGTGCTGCCATCAGAAACAGTACTCTGACCTTGCGGTACCTCATCCGGCAACCTTTACAGCGCCCTATAAGCAACATTGTAGGGTGCCTTGGAGGACAGTGCACTTGAAAATGTGCCTTATAGGGCGCCTTATGTTAACACGCTTTGAGGGTGCGTTTGCTAGTAGTGATAATTAAAGTAAAAATAAAATGCCCCCTAAAGCACTCTTCCCCATAATATGCAATGCCTCAGCCAGCCTTGTTCATTGGGCACTGTGGGGGTCGAACCCCTGATCCCTGCATCATTGGTCAGTGTCTTAACCATTGTGCTGTGGCTCTGTTTCTGTGCTTGCATATTTGCGCGCCGCCTTATGCCTCTCAATAATTAGACAGCCTACTAAATCAATAGCGCCCTGCCTAATGGCCATCTGCGTATGCCTCCTAAAATATCACCTCAGCCAGCCATTTTCATTGAGCACAGTGGGGGATTGAACCCCGATCCCTGCACCATTGGTAAGTGCCTTCACCATTGTGCTGTGGTTCTGCTCTTCTGCTTGCACATCAGCGCTCCACATATACCTCCCAGTATTAGATTGCTGCAGCAACATCAGCGCGCCACCTTATGCTGCCCAGTATTAATATGCCGCCAAAAACATCAGCGCGCTGCCTTATGCCGCCCAGTATTAATATGCCGCCAAAAACATCAGCACACCGCCTTATGCCGCCCAGTATTAATATGCCGCCAAAAACATCAGTGTGCCGCCTTGTATTTCTCTGCCTTCTAAATTAACACATCAGCCAGCCATCTTTATTGGGCTTTGTGGGGGATCAAACCCCTGATCCCTGCACCATTGGCAGGTGCCTTAACCATAGTGCTGTGGCTCTGTTTTTCTGCTCATCCATCAGCATGCCACATATGCCTCCCGCGCAGCCATCTGATGCGCTAAGGTGCGGGGTGCACAAGGGCGCTGCGCACCTTAGCGCATATTTAAATTACGGATTTCCTTCTTCAGCGCGAAACGCCCACTCCTTATATGGCCCCCGCACTCTACCGCGGCCCGCACTTTACCAGGATCTTAGTAAACATACCCCATTGTTACAAAAATACTTTAAGGAGGTATTATTAATTTCAGATGTAGATTCTATTAAGGTTTCTTCACTTTATTATGTTTCTCCGATTGCTACTGGTATGACTTCTTCTGCAGACTCTGTAAAGAAAGGGAACCCCAATGTTGCTGAGTCCCTAGATCTTTCTCAGTTTTTGGAATCTTCTACAGATATGATTCCTCAACGTGCTACTTTAGTTGTTTCATTTTTATCTCTTCAGGATAAAAACTTGATTCTACGTTCCTATTTTAAAAAGAAAAATCAAGCTTTTTGTGGAGATTTTCTTGATTTGTACATTCATTTTTATTTATTTATTTATTTATTTATTTATTTATTTATTTATTTATAGACTCTTATATACCGCACTATTAAGCATCAGCGCGGTTCACAAAAAACAGTGAGATACACAATTCAACAGTACTTTGTGTTTACAGAAAACAGGAGAATATAACTCGGATAACAGGGTATATAATTAATAAACATAGTCATAATATCATCATGGCTTCAGTTTTGTGTGTATGTGGTCTGTGGGGTATCTGTATTGTATGTGTATGAGTGGAAGGTCTGTGGGTTGGTTGAGATGTCTTTATTGTTTACTGGATAAGATAAAAGGAAGAGGTAGTGTTTCAAAGCTTTGCGAAACTGCAAAAGGTCTGGTATTGCTCGGATGTTTTGAGGAAGGCTATTCCAACACCTTGGTGCACAGAATAAAAAGGCCCTGTCTGAAGTAGTTTTGGTACACTGTGATATTGATTTAGGGACTAACAGAGTATTGAGTGTTACTGACCTTCTGTCTCTATTGAGGGGTGGTGTTTGGATCAAGTCTGATATTGATGAAGATGAGAGTTCTTTGAAGGCTTTGAATGTAATTAGTAAAATTTTGAAAGTGAGTCTACTTTGAATTGGAAGCCAATGAAGATGTTTTAGAATAGGTGAGATATGGTCTTTCCGGGAAGCTCCATGAAGGACTCTAGCTGCAGCATTCATAGCCATTTGAAGTGGGTGTAAGGTGGTTTGTGGAAGACCTTGTAAAATTGAGTTCGCATAATCAAAATGAGGTATGATTAGCGCCTGATAGATGGTTCTAAAATCGTCTGGCTCTAGCAAGGATCGAAGGTGTCTAAGGGAGCGTATTTTGTGATATACCGCTCTTACAATATTACTAATATGTGCTTTCATATCTAATTTCTGGTCTAAAGTGACACCGAGGTATCTGATGGTGGTCTTGGTCTGGAGGTCAGCATCATTCACTTTCAAAAAGGATGGAGCAGTGAAATTTTGGTTACGTGTAATAAATAACACCTCCGTTTTCTTGTGTTGGATCCTTAGATTTTGGGATTGTAGCCAGTTGGATACTTCATTTATGCAGTTAGTTAATGGATTGAGATCAGGGTTCTCAGTTGTAAAAGGAAAATATAAAAGTACATCATCCGCGTATATCATGCAGTTAACTCTAAAGGATCGAATCAGGTTACAGATAGGCTGCATGTATATATTAAACATAAGGGCGGAAAGGGATGAGCCTTGAGGGACCCCTTGTTTTTGATGAAACTGATCTGATGAAGTATCGTTGGATCGTACTTGTTGCCATCTGTCAGAAAGGTAGGATCTACACCACTCAAGTGCTTTATCAGTAATTCCCTTCCCTTTGAGACGCTCAAGGAGGCGTTCATGGCTAACAGAATCAAAAGCGGCTGCGATATCAAGAAAAACAAGGACGAACCCTTGGTGGATGTTATCAATTCCTGATAATAAGCTGCTGAACAGAGTAGTTAGAAGCGTTTCCACACCGTGGAATTCTCTGAAACCGTGCTGGCATGAGTCCAGTGGGGCGTTAAGATCTATATGATCCTGAATTTGTTTTTGTACTTCTTTTTCCAAAATTTTTGCTAGTAATGGAATACTTGAAATAGGTCTATATGATTCTGGTTTAAGAGGGTCAAGTTTGTTGTTTTTTAGTAATGGCCTTATGGATGTTTGCTTAAGGGTACGAGGGAAAGTTCCTGTTGTAAATGATTGAATCATGAGTCTGGATATGATGGGACTGAGATCAGCTCGTAGATCTTTGATCCAGAATGCAGGGCAAGGATCAGTATGAGCGGTGGTCATGTTTATGCAAGCAATGGTGTCTTCGATTTGTCGTTTAGATGGTATTGAGAAGATAGTGAGTAGAGTTTGATCTACTGGATCTAGGACTATGTTAGGAGCCGAGTTATTGTCAATTTGGCAGAGTTTGGATTGTAGATAGTTAGCAAATATTTGAGGGTGGATTTCATATTTAAGTTGTGAGGCAGGTTCATTTGTCAAACGCTTAACTATGGCAAACAGGTCATGAGGTTTGTTCAGAGATCTTTTTAAAGTGACTGCATGGTGACGTCTCATTGATTCAGTAACTGCCATGCGATGAGATGTGAGATGTTGGATATATACAGCTCTGTTAACTTCAGAGTGTGCTTTATAGGGCGCCCTATAGGCCACCTTATGGTTGCCATCCATATAGGGTGCACTATACATTATCCTGTGTCGCAACATACATGGTGCCCTATAGGGGACATTCTAGGGTGCCTTGGCGGACAGTGCACTGTAACATGTGCCTTACGGGCATCCGTATGTTAACACACTGTGAGAGCGGGTTTACTAGTGGTGGGAAATAAAATATAAATGGAAGGCCTCCTACAGCACTCCTCACCATGATACATACTGCCCCAGCCAGCCTTGTTCACTGGGCACTGTGAAGGGTTGAACCCCTGGCCCCTGCACCATTGGTCAGTGTCTTAACCATTGTGCTGTGGCTCTGTTCCTGTGTTTGTACATCCGCGCGCAGCCTTGTAGCCATCAGCGCGCCATCTTGTGGCGCACTAAATTAACAGCATGCCGCCTTATGCCGCACAACATGGAAATGCCCCTAAAATAATGCCTCTGCCAGCTGTCTTCAATGGGCACTGGGGGGGAATTGAACCCATGATCTCTGCACGAGTGGTGAGTGTCTTAACCATTGTGCTATGGCTCTGTTCCTGTTATTTGCACATCAGCGCGCCACTTATCCCTCCCACTATTGGACTGCCCCCTCACACATCAGCGCGCCGCCTTCTGCCCACCGGCTCGCCGCCTTCTGTTGCCCACATTTATCAGCGCACCGCCTTCTGCCGCCCAAACTTAACAATGCGCCGCCATCTGCCGCCCACACTAAACAGTGCTCCGTCTCATGCCGTAATAAAAATAACAGTGTGCCGCCTTCTGCCGCCCAAAAGTAATATGCCTCCTAACCACTTATGCCCATAAATGTTGCTGCCTCAGCTGGTCTTTTTTGATGAGCGCAATGGGGGTTTGAACCCCTGGCCCCTGCACCATTGGTCGGTGTCTTTATGGTTGTACTACAGCTCTGTTGTTTGGTTTTGCAGCAGCGCCCCACTTAGCCTTCCCACGCGCTAATGTGGGCTGCGCACATTAGCGCGACGCACACACGTACGGTCCGGTTTTTTGCTTTTTTCTGCCTGGCCCGCCCACTCCTTATATGGCACCAGCACACTAACAGGAACCCGCACAGCAACGGTGTTTAGTAAACATACCCCCTAGCATTCTATTTGCTCTCTTGGCTGCCAGTGCACACTGGGCGGAGGGTTTCAACATGTTATCCATGATGACACCTAAATCTTTTTCCTGGGTGGAACCTTGAGTCATGTAACCATAGTTTGTGTTGTTCTTTCCTAGGTGCATAACTTTGCATTTCTCCACATTACATTTCATCTGCCATTTGGATGCCTAGTCTTCCAATTTATTAAGGTCCTATTGCAATTTTTCACAATCCTCATGAGTTTAACAACTTTGAATTTTGTGCCATCTGCAGATTTGATAACCTTACTCACTGTTCCCATTGCAGGTCATTTATGAATATGTTAAAAAGCAGTGGACCCCCACAGATCCCTGGAGTACTCTACAAATTTAGCCCTACCCTCTGCTTTCTCTCTTTTAACCAGCTCCTGATCCATAATAGTGCACTGCTTCCTATCCAATGAATTTTTAATTTCACAAAAAGTCTCTCATGAGGGACCTTGTCAAAGGCTTTCTGAAAATTCAGATACACTATATCAACCTTTGTCTACCTGTTTATTCACACCTTCAAAAAAACAACAGATTAGTAAGACAAGACCTTCCTTGACTAAAGCCATGTTCACTGTCTCCCATAAGCCAAGACTATCGACATGTTCAGTAATTTTGTTCTTTATAATGGGTTCTACCATTTTTCCCGGTACTGATGTCAGGCTCATCGGCCTGTAGTATCCTGGATCACCCCTGGAACCCTTTTTAAAAATTGGCGTTACACTGACAATCCTCCAATCTTCAGGTATTACAGATGATTTTAATGATAGTGCACAGATTATTAATAGCAGGTCTGCAATCTCATATTTCAGTTCTTTCAACACCCTTGGATGTATACCATCCGGTCCAGGTGATTTGCTACTGTTCAGTTTATCAAATAGTTGTAATACTTCTTCCCAGTGTATTGATATTTCTTTGAATTCTTCTGCGGCATCACCTTTAAATACCATTTCAGTCATGGATAACATCCCTATATCTTCCTCAATAAAGACCGAAGCAAAGAATTCATTCAGTCTCTCTGCTATGGCCTTGTCCCCTCTTGGGGCCTCTTTTACCCCTCTATCATCTAATGGCCCTACTGACCCATTCACAGACAGATTTTTTGCTACAAATATACTTGAAGAAACCTTTATTATATGTTTTTGCTTCCACAGCAAGCTTCTTCTCAAATTTTCTCTTTGCCTGCCTTATCAATGCCTTGCATCTAACTTGCCAGGGCTTATGTTGTTTCCAGTTTTCATCATTTGGCTCCTTTTTCCATTTCCTGAAAGATGATTTTTGGGCCACAACAGCCTCTCTGACCTCATCTATAAACCATGCTGGCAGTTTTTTTACTTCCTTCCACTTTTCTTTAAGCGTGGAATACAGCTGTTCTGGACTTTCAAGATAGTATTTTTAAACAATACCCATGGTTTATATAAATCTAAATCTTTAACCTTTGCAACTGCTCCTCTTAGTTTTTTCTTAACTATTTTCCTCATTTTATCATAGTCTCCCTTTGAAAGTTAAAAGGTAGTACAGTGAATTTCCTTACCGTCCTTCCTCCTTTTATTAAATCAAATGCGATCATGCTATGATCACTATTGCCAAGTGGCCCCAACACCCTTACCTCTTGCACCACATCTTATGTTCCACTAAGGAGTAGGTCCAAAATGGCTTCCTCTCTGGTCAGTTCATGAACCATCTGCTCCATGAAGGAGTCATTTATTTAATCTAGAAACTTTATCTCCCTAGCATGTCCTGCCATGACACTGACCCAGTTAATACCAGGGTAATTGAAATCATCCATTATTATTACTGTTTTGTAACTTTTGTTAGCTTCCCTGATTTTTTTGAGTATTTCATTATCCATTTGTTCACTCTGGCCAGGCAGCCAATAGTACACCCCCTTTGCCTTCCCCTTCCCCTTCCCCTTTTTATATGTAATTTCAATCCATAGAGATTCTGCAGTGAATTTGGTTTCCTGCAAAACTTTAATCCTTTGTGACTCAATGATCTCTCTAACATAGAGTGCAACCCATCCACTAATTTGATTTGCTCTATCATTCTGATATAGTCTGTATCCAGGTATCACAGTATCCCACTGGTTGTCCTCCTTCCATCATGTCTCTGAGATACCAATCATATCTAGTCTCTCGTTTTGTGCTATACATTCTAACTCCCCCCTCTCCCATCTTTTTTAGACTTCTTGCATTTGCATACAAGCACTTTAGAGACTGCATTTTATTCATATTAATCTGGCTATTGGTAGGCAGGGGTAATTTGGAATCTTTAAGCTCTGTCTGCTCTGTACTCAAGGGTATTTGGACTACTTTTGTCTTTATTGGAACCTCTCTGCTGAGATGCCCTAACTTCATTCTTTTGGAAGTATCATTCAAGGATACATTGCTCCTAACCATGCACTCTTGGGTGACTGTCGGCTCTTCCCTATTATCTAGTTTAAAAGCTGCTCTATCTCCTTTTTAAAGGTTAATGCCGCAGCCTGGTTCCATCCTGGTTAAGGTGAAGCCCATCCCTTCGGAAGAGCTCCTCCTTTCCCCAGAATGTTCCCCAGTTCCTAACAAATCCAGAACCCTCATCCTTGCACCATCATCTCATCCACTCATTGAGACTCCGGAGCTCTGCCTGCCTTTTGGGTCTTGTGCGTGGAACGGGAAGCATTTCAGAGAATGCTACCCTGGAAGTTTTGGATTTCAACTTCTCACCTCCCTATCACATTTTCCTATGTCATTGGTACCGACATGTACCAATACGGAGACTCTTCCCCAGCACTATCTAAGACCTTGTCTAGAGGGCACGTGAGGTCCGATACCTTTGCACAAGGCAGGCATGTTACCAGGCGATCCTCACATCCACCAGCCATCCACCTATCTACGTGCCTCTGTAGAGTCACCTCCACCTCATCTTCCCCCTCCTCAGTCCTATGTCCTGCCCTCACCTTCTGTACCTAGTGCATATATACACCTTTTGGGGGGATTGTTTGCTATTTATTTGATTAGTTGATATCCTCTCATTTTGGGTTATTGCCCATGATTTGCACCAATGGGTATCTCCCTTACATCTTCCTCAGTAGAGATCAAAGCAAAATTAATTTAGGGGCATGATTACTAAATGGTGCTAAGAGAGCAACTGGCTGCTATCGGCACCCGGTAGCAGTTAGTGCAGCAGAAAGTGCTGATAACGCTGCCATAATTGGTGCAAAAGAGCTGCCAGCTATTAAAGGGAACAGGAACGGAGAAGGGGCGTGGAGTGGGTAAAGAGTGGGCAGAGTCAGTGAGTACAGGCTAACACTGGATCTGAATATTGAACATTAGAGGCACTCAAAGCTGGTATTAAGGGCTCATTTTGGAGGGAAAGAGCCTTTTTCACCCTTGTAAGACCACACGGGGAGCCCATTCACATGTATGAAGGGTATACCTCCTAGAATGGAGCCCTGAAATTAGTGATAGTAATGGTCCATTGCTAGTCACAGCATGGTGCCAACACCTTGAACTGACTCTGTGGTTGGCCTTGGGCATGGGGAGGATGGAGAATGGGGGTGCTAAGGACATCATTGGCATATTCCATGTGACATGCATGTGTGCATCAGCAAAGGCATATGCCCACATTTATGCTTGCCATATACATATATATACCAATCAGACCAGAGGAAAGGCGTTTCATGACATGCAGATGTTTACTAGCATTTGTAGCTGCTCTTTGAAGGGGTGACAGGTGGTGGGAGAACTCCACAATCTGTCCCAGGAAGGAGGCCAAAGTAATGTTCAGGGATCAGATCTCTACACACAGACATCAGAGCTCTAAATGCCAGGGTCATAGCTCTGCTTGCATGCCACTGAAGCCCTGCTTAATGCTAGCGCAAATTTTCTGTAGGTCATGTCAGATCCCTGCAGCCGCATTCTTTATGTCATTCTGCTGCTGTGACATGGCATTAACCACATCCAGTAATGGATCCTTTCTTCCTATAGGCATGATGATATCCCAGCTGCCGATTCTCCCCCAAACCTCCAGTTCCAGATGCCCACTTTGTTCCTTTTCCAGCTCCTCATCCTGCAGTACATGCAGCTCAGGAATCAACTCCTTCATATGTCCTGCAAGAATAACTTGGCAGCTGGGTGGCATTATCTGTGAGAGAAATCAGGTGGCAATAGGTGAGGCTAGAGCTCATATCCTCCAGAAATGGGCACTGATATAGGAGAGATAAGGATGGCTGTGCCCATGTGATGTCCAATGTCATGTGTGGTACCTCTAACTTGTTGGATGGCATATGTTGGGATGGGATGGATAGGAATGGTGTGTAGGCCCTTGGTAAATTTTAAAAATCAAAAAAGAAATTACTCTATTCTTAACCTTAAAGCCTATATGATTTGAGGGTAAATGTAATCTACTAATTTGCACGGAAGTGGTCTCAGTATTCCTCGGCTGCCTTAAGGACAATGTGCTGTCTCTTATGGCGCGTGTTCACATCAACGACTCACTCTCCGGCTTTTTTGTTTATTTTCTTCTAATATAGTATCCCTCTTCCTTTGTGCTTCACACTTCACAATCCACACTAAACTTATGCTCTTAGCTTCTGGTGAATGCTTTATAGAAATACTTAAAAATGTAACATATCTATGGTTAGATTCTTTCCCAACGCCTCACATGCAACGTTGTATTCGCGTTTCTCTCGCCTTCTTGAGGTTCTTCAGGGGAGCATATTTTAATCAACCAATTCGTTTGAATATATGCTGAATGTTCTTAAATCAAGCCCAGCTTTCTGTAAACCAGATAAAGCATACATAAAGTTCATTCATTAAAAGGCATTACATAGCATGTTTTAAATCTACACCGACTCAACTTTCTTTGTAGTCATGTATCGACATACCCAATGTTGCTAGGCTAGCCATGACGTCTCGCTAAATCTTATTTCCTTTTTCTTCTTTCTTTTTCGCCTCCTCTCATTGTGTATTTCATTCCAGTTCTCAAAAAACGCCACGCATGTGCAGAAGTGGCTTACCGACCCTTCTTTATACCTCCTCCCATTAACTAAGACCGAATGAGCATTGTCCCTTCAATCAACAGACTCCCCATTCTATTTCCGTATTGAGACCCTTGGGTATCAGAGTCTGTGTATAGAAAATCCACCGTTGTTCACGGTAGATTAAAGTTTGTTCTACAGATTTCCCCTGCATCGGAACCAAAACTTGTTCGATGCAAAAACACTTTAAATTCTCAAAATTATGATTTTGTTCATGGCAATGTGGAACTATAGGCGCTGTCAGAACTTTATGTTTTAGACGACTTCTATGCTCCAACATTCTAGTCTTCAATGATCTGATCGTTTTCCTTGGTAAATTTTGGCAGATGGGAATAACATTCTTGGATGGCTTCAGTTGTGGACATGAAAACTATTCTTCCTGGCAGTTGAGGCCATGCAGCCATTGAGCTACTGTAGCTGCTGCAAGGACATCAGTGATATCTGAGTGGGGGTTTGTCTGCAGCCCTATCCACCATGATGTTGTGCAGGTCCTGCAGGCCCTGGGGTTGAAAGCATATTGTTAGACAATGAAAGCTGCTGGATTGTAGGGGCTAGGGAAAGGGATGGAATGGTGCCGTATATGTATCCTTTGTTATGTGTTCCCATCATGGTAATGTATTCAGTCTGAACATGTTGGCAAAGTTTACTGTGCAGCTCTCTTTGTCCATGTGCATCTTCTCATACACCCATGACAGAAACCTGTTATGTGGGCTGCTCATCTGTACAGCACATCTAGAACAGAGTGAATGTGTGTGATTGGACACAATCTTCAACAAAGAAAATCACAGGATCTACTATATACAACATCAAGCCAACAGGTGCAATCCCAACCACAAAAAACCTGGAGGAAAAAAGACCTCAGGATGAACCCCTAAGCAAACGTAATACCCCAAAAACTTATAACAAGCTTATACTTTGCTAGAGCAGTCACCGTCTTACTGCAGTATCACATCCTAACATCATAGATCATAGAAAAAATACCTCTAGGTCTTACTTTAAGGCAACTGGCTCAATGGTTCATCACATAACTTCACACAGTCACAAATGGCAATGGCAATAACAAATAGAAAAGCATATTGTCATCAGCATGCTTGAGTGCTGGGAGACATAACATACCATGTCACATACTGTGAGAGAATTTGGGATGCTCCCTACTAAACTAGCTTCTGTTGCAGCTATGCATGGACCTCCTCCAGTTAGTCTGCTTGATGCCGAAGCAGAAACCTGGCCTGCTTCTTCAGATCCTCTATCTGGTGAGGGTGAGAAAACCACAATATTAGTGCAAATGTTCCTTTTGCCATCTTGACTGTTGCCTTTGGTGTTATTTCTGAAGGGTTCACATTATTACCTATTGTTTCTTACTTGTGGTGTGCCAGATACCAATCTCTCACTTTGGAGGTGCATTATCATTTCTCCTTGACTACCAACCTATCTGTCCTACAGGATGCCAATGTGTATGCGTGCAGTAATTTGAGGTGTCTGTGATGCCTGCCCAAAGTAGTATCTCCTGTATAACCCCACCAGGATGTTTGTGGCAACCTCTCCTGTTTTACCCTCCCCTTGCAGCTTCATGTTGCCACCTCGTGTTTGCTGACTGTGTCACTCACTCAGGTCTTTGCCCTAATGGTTGCTCACACTGCCTCTCCTTCTGCAGGATCCATACCTCCTTATGCCCACGTCCCCAGGTCACTGCTGTATCTGGGACAGATGCACTTGTATGGCAAACAGTGTGCCTGCAGCACATCTGCCTTGCCTGCTTTGGCTGCCCTCCCCTTTGCATTTACAGACTGTACTGGGCACATATTTGTGCCCACAGCATGGGCAAAATATTGGTGGTCTATGATCTAGGTGGCAGACTTCTATGGTGTTGTTGCAAGTGCCTTTGTAGGGTATCCTTTGTTCCTATGCAATGTCCATCCTTATAGCATCCCCATAGGGGTACCACTGATTGTTTGTGCTTGATGTGCAACAACTTGCCATCTACACATGCCTTCTATGTTGTGCTGTGTCTGATATGCTTACTCCAGTTAGGACAGCACACTGTTTATGCACATATACTGTACCCATTTATTGCTTACCTCTGCCACCCCCTGATAGGCCCCTGTGTGCACTTACCTCTCTGGGATAGGATGCATGGTGATTAAAGCATCTCGACAGCTCATCCAGGCCCTTCCATTTGCTCACTATCCCCCTTTGGACCAGCATTGGAAGACCTTGTGCTCCTTTTCCCGCATGAACCTGGCCAGAAGGAGGGTTTTGGTGCCTTCAAAATTCAGCTTATATGTCCTTATTGCCATTTTCCGAGTGTTCTGGCACCTTCAACATCACTGTGTATGCCACTTACTTATGTACTCGGAGATACAAAGCATGCAGATTTCCACATGCTCCTGTCATACCTCAGCACTTACTTGTCACTATGCCTGCACAACCAATTTATAAAGCATACACACTGCTAAATTAGTGTGTAGATCTGGATTCCCACATTTCTGGGCATGCCTGTGCATTTTGGCACCCTTTATAAAATTATCCCCCATTCCTAACATGTATCCAATATCTTGCATATTGTATATTCTAACTGCTTAGTTTATTTGTGCCTGTTTTGCAGTCTTGCAGAATCCTTTGTTGTGCAAGCTTTGTAGCTCCTTCCTGGTCCTCCTGTTAACACTCCCACCCACTGCAATGCCAAGAATATTTTATTGTAACAGCTTTGCAGCTCCTTTCTGGCCTTCCTGTTAACTCTCCTGCCCACCATAATGTCAAGAATCCTTTGTTGTGGCAGCTTTGCAGCTCCTTCCTGATCCTCCCATTAATGCTCACACCCACGGAAACATCAATAATTCTTTGTTGTGCCAGTTTTGCAGTTTCTTCCTGGTCTTCCCATTAACACTCCCACCCCAAGAAGTGGAAGGCGCTTTGGGTTATCAAGGACTCCTATATATCCACCCTTGGTCCTTACCTTTCAGGGTCCCAGTTCCTCTGGTATCCTCATTGACACATTTGGGTATCATTTTTGATTCCCAATCTTCTTTTGACTCAAAAATTGCTGCCACAGTTCATTCTGCTTTCATTTCACTACATCAACTTCATTCAGTTAGGCCTTTTCTTTCTCCCAATAGGTTGCATTCACTAATGCACACTTTGATGACTTCTTGTCTTGTCTGACTACTGTAACTCTTTGTACTGCCCACTAATTAGTGGGTATTAGGCCCACTAATCTCAAGAAACTATAGCTCATTCAGATTTGTCTGTTCTGCCATGCTTCTTGTTATGATCATGTTTCTCCCCTTCTTTATAAATTCCATCTGCCACCTCTCCTGTATCATTTTCATTTTAAAATTCTAGTCTTGGTTCACAAGGCCCTTCACACTCATTTCCCTCTCTATCTCTCATTTCTGCTTACTCCATATTGTCCATCAAAGTCACTTCGGTTGCAAAATTCTAATTTACTAGTCAGCTCCTAGCTTCCAGCCCTCTTCTTGAGGTGTCACAATGCATGGCTTTTTACTTTCTTGCCCCTACCTTAGGGAACGCACTTCCTATTTTGTTACACTTTGGGGTATGTTTACTAAAGTGCGGTAAACGTGGCTAACGCGCGTTGTACGATGTTAACGACCGTAAGTGCGGTATAACGCGCGTACCGACGCGCCAACGACCGTTAACGCAATACTACGCGCGTTAAGCATAGTTAACGATCGTAAAGTCCCGCGGCACGTTAAAACAGCGCAGAAGGTGGAGAGTGGGCGGAGAGAAGGGGTCAATGGGCGGAGAGTGGGCGGGGAGAGGCTCCCCTCACACCAATGCGCTGAAATCCACAGCACAATTCCAACGCGAATGAAAAGCTGCCGTTAAAGGGGAGAGAAACCATTTAGCTGTCAGCAATGTAAAGCACAGGCAGGGAAACCCAAAGAAAAGTGATAAGTGTGAAACATGTGCACACAACATAAGAGCACAGAAACACTGAGAATGACCCAAATAAACGGATAAAAACAAGAACCAATTTGGGCAACAGTGGTAGCAATGCGCTCCCCCCCCCCCCCCCGAGTAAGCCGCATAGCACAGATAGAAAATGTGGAAGGGACAAAACACCGTCCCCCTACAGGGGGAATGGATCCACAGTGAAACAACGCTGTTCACGGTTCCCCCAACCACCAGACAGGGTGCCCACGGCGGGCAGATGTCCAGCAACAGCATGGCGTGCATGTTGGAATGGCAACTGGACAGATGCTGGAGAAGGGGATAGCGAGGGCTGCAAGCAGCACATGTCAAGGAACCACCAGGGAAAGCACCATCTATGTGAGAACATGGTGGCACAGTGCACAAAAGCACTGTATCTGAAAACAGAAGGTAACAGGTTCAAGACCCAGCTGTGGATCCTGCCAACCCACCCTGAATATTTTACCCACCATTCCAAAGCCCTAATACAGACAGAACCTTATTTGCATATGCTCAAAACATGCCCATAACACCGACATCCCACCCCACAGAGCACAGACACCATAAACCAGAGGTGTCCAAACCTGTCCTGGAGGGCCACAATCCTGCCAGGTTTTGGGATAGCCCTAATGAATATGCATGAGATATATATGCATTAGAGATATCCTGCCAACCTGACTGGTTTGTGGCCTTCCAGGACTGGATTTGGAGACCCCTGCTTTACACCTCTGTCATTTAAGATGGTGAGTGGGCAAGGTACAGATGTCCTAGACATCAAAAGGGTAGCTAGAATGTGTCACATTCATCCTCGATTCTCACCACCACCAAAAAGATGTCTAATGGACAATATTTTGGTGGTGGTGAGAAGTGAGGAGGAATGTGACAAATTCTATCTAACCTTTTTGATGTCTTGGACATCTGCACCTTGCCTACTCACAATCTTAAATGACAGAGGTGTAAGGCAGGGGTCTCCAAATCCAGTCCTGGAGGGCCACAAACCAATCAGGTTGGCAGGCTATCTCTAATGCATATATATTTCATGCATATTCATTAGGGCTATCCCAAAACCTGGCAGGATTGTGGCCCTCCAGGACAGGTTTGGACACCTTTGCCATAAACCTACCCAATACCTATAGCAGAGCCCCCCAAATGCAGCCCTGGAGTGCCAAACACCCATTCCGTCTCCCCACAACCTCTGAGCAAGATGCCTGTGGTGCATGTCTATGCGCCACACCCATGGTCTGCAAATGTATCTCTTACCCTGCCATGAGGGACAGCATGAAAACCTCAACAGTGTATGGCACACAAGGACTGGAGTTGGGAAACCCTGGCGTAAAGCAGCAGCCAACAGGGGCACCCACACCCACACCCGCATCCACAGGCCCAACAGCCAAAGCCACCTTTGGGAGTCAGGACATTGTGCTCTGCGTGCATCTCCCAATACTAGCACCTGCATACCATAGCAATGCCACCATACATGTCGGAATATGGTCCACACCCCACAAAGGGTTGCTAGGACCACTGGTAGATAGCAATTCATAGCCTAAGTACATGTTATCCCCCAGTGAGCTGCAGCATAGCAACCTCTCTGATGTCTGTGGAGTGTGCTACAGGTTCCTTGTCTGTCAGTGTTCACCAACCTGTGCAGTGTTACCTACAGTTGTGCGTACCCTAAGCATATGTGCACTGTGCCCCGGATCACTGTTGTGGGCAGGGCTGTCCAACACCCCCAGAGCCACACAATGCTGGCATAGGTGTGGGGAGTCTGTGCCCCACTATCAAGTGTGCTGTGTTGGCAAACAGCCCTCAGAGCCAGCACTGTTGCCAGTATAGGCCTGCCAATGTGCATAATGAGGAGCAAGGTACCCTGGGAATAGGCCATAGAGGGTGGCCAATCTGGCTGCATCAGCATAAGGCATAGGGCAATGGTGCAGACACTGATGGGCCCCCCCCAGCCACCACTGCAGTGAGGTGGACCTGTCCTGTACCATAAGCCCTGTAGGGGGGGGGTTGTGTGGTGTCACCTATGTCACCCTCCCCCCTCCTGTTGCCACCAACACCAGATATGCATTACTGCAGGTACACATGAGTGAGATATGCAGCAGGTCACCAGTGTAACCACGGTGCATCAAATGGAACTACAGAGACCACACTGATGGATACCCTGGGTGTGTCAGTCATGAAAGGTGCTGTGGACCTGTTGCTGGCCACACCACTTCAAACTCACGGGGGTCACAGTACCCGCACAAGGTGGCTGTCTGTGGATACACTGTAGCAGTGCCACACATGGTCTGTTCCCCCAACTATGGCGAGCTGCTGCGGAGTTGCACATGGTCAGGACCACCATCAGCCTGGGGAGGGGGGGGGAACCACAACATAGGACCATCTACACACAGCTGATTTTCATGTGCAGTGCATCATGGCCGTGAGTGCTCCAATCCAACCCTGTGAATCCCTGCAGATGGACTGTGTGGTGCAATGAGGTACCTCTGTCCAATACACACAAGCACCCCATAGCCTCCCATAACACCCAGACGTATGGACAATCAGGGACTTTGTCTGTGCTGATCTGACCACACACCCTCCACAATCCCGTTAAACAGAAGGGGCATTACAAATGTGTAAGACATCCCCACCTGGAGGACATATCTGCCCAATGAAATGTGAATGGACCCTGATGTGAGGTTTGTTCATCAGAAGGTGGTATGAAACATGATGCTGATGCTGCAAGATGTAGCACAGGTATGAGGAAGCGGGGTTTGTAACGTGTAGATCATGCCCACAGGCTCCCATAGGTAAGAGTCTAACACAATCAGAAATAGTAGTACCAATCTCAGGTGCAATATTCCCCCAGGGATATGTAAATGTACAGTGCTCAGAAGAAACCCAACGCACGTAGTAACGCACGCACACACCGTAAACACCGCACGTATTCACGCCCACAGCAACGCACGTAGTTATGCCCGCAGTAACGCACGTATTCAAGCGCCATGACATGCGCATGTAGCTCTGTGCGTGGCTACGCCCCCAGCAACGCACGTGGCTACGCCCCCAGCAACGCAGGTGGATACGCAGCACTGACACAGTCTGAACAAATGGCAGCCATGTCCAGGAAGCCAGCATTCAGCCAGGGAGATCTGTATCTCCTGACAGAGCTGTTCTGCCTCCGCCAGCAGCGGCTCTTCCCGGGCTCATCCAGGAGGCAGAACCTTGGAAGGGTCAGGAGGGCCTGGGAGCGCCTGGCCCATAGGTACAACAGGAGCTCTGACTACCCACGTGAGGTAAGTGCATGGGGACAGGTACCCCAAATGATGAGGCTAAACAAAACACACCCAGTAACCAAAGCACAAAGACACTATGCACTGCCAGGCAATAGCAGGTGCGACACATCCTGCGGCTAGCAAAGTCTGCCACACACCCTAGAAAAAGACCCCCCAGCCCCAAGGGGGTAGCTGCAACCATGGCAGGAGTGCACCACAGATCACATTGGTATGGTATGGGGTGCCTTCTGCAGCACCTTTTTGGTACGCCACTGTGTGGGTGTGTTTGCTAGCACCCCTACAAAACAAACACAACATATACATGCCCCCTCACTCACTATATAATGTACAGGATGCTGCGTCAGCCAGCCTTCTGCATCTGGCACCCTGGGGACTCGAACCCATTATGCCTGTATCAGCAGTCACTGCAGTAACCATTGTGCTACAGCTCTGTATCGGTCATGTATGTCTGGGTGGCTTCTTATGCTTAACGCGCGGTGACACATTACCGCGCCCTGTATCGCTCGTTAGTTTTTGGAACGCGTGTTAGGTGTTATGCTGTCCCGCCCATCTCCTTATTTGGGGGTTTTGATTATTACCACGGGTCCTAACGCGAACTGCACTAATGCGGTTTAGTAAACATACCCCTTTGAGCCTTATCTTAAGGCCCTGCTGAAGATGCATTTATTTTATTTATATTTGTTCTATTCTGCATCAGTGTGGTTTACATTGAACAGGGCATTATAACTTAGGGATAACTATCTTACTGTGAACATGGGCTATGGAAAATTAAGTGGCTTGTCCAAGACCACAAGGAGCACCTGTGGGACTAGAAACCCCAGCCCTTCCAGCCCAAAGCTGTTGTCCTCTAGTGGGATTTGAACCCCTGGCCTTCTGGCCTGAAGCACCTTGCCACAACCACTAGGTCACTCCGCCACTCCACATTCTAGGGGACTCACTGAGGAGCTGTATGCGTATGGGCTGCTCATTGTTTCTGCTTTTTGAGTTTTGAGGTTTAAGTTTTGTTTCTTTTCTAGCTTGTTCCTGTATTTTATTGCAGTTCTTTTGTTTTGTTTTGTTTTGTTTTAGACTGTAAACTATTCCAGTACCATGCAGCATAGAGCAGTATAATACTTTTTAATAAACATAAACATAACGGCCATGTGGTCACTGCTATCATGTGCTAATTCATGCGGTAAATGCTTACTGCACTTTAGCAAACAGGTGGCCAGCATTAAATAAAATACTGACCATTGTTGTTAAATATTGACCCCCTAAATCTTCAAGGTGGCTTTTAAGCTCACATTCATAATAGAATTAATAACAGGAACACAAATATATTCAGAGTTGTCAAACTAAAATTACGCATATTCAGAACTATCCATTGTAGTTTATTTATTTAGACATACTATGGACCACTTTTATAGAAACCATTTCATTAAAGTGGTTTTCAGAATCAACATTTATAATAAAATCAAACCATAATACAATAGCATAAAACAACAGCGTGCTTCCTCACTCTATAATAAATCCTGCAAATCATGGAACTGGGAAAAGTCAATTTGCAGAGAAAGGCTGTCCTAAAATTATTTAGATAACTTTATTTGGATATTTTCAGCAGAAGACTTAGGGGCTTGTTTACAAAGCTGCGGTAGCGGTTTCCGATCGTTATCGGAGCCGCAGCCCCATTGAAATCAATGGGGCCGTGGCTCCGATAATGATCGGAAACCGCTAATGCGACTTTGTAAACAAGCCCCTTACTGTAATAAATTGCCATATTGGATTAGACCAAAGATCCATCAAACCCAATATCCTGTTTCCAACAGTAGCTAATCTAGGTCACGAGCACCTAGCACGATCCCAAAATGTAGACAGAGTCCAAAAATGGATTCCCTAGTTTATCTTAATAATGGTTTATGGGCTTTTCCTCCAGGAACTTGTCCAAACCTTTTTTGAACACAGCTATATTAACAGCTTTTACTATATCTTCCGGCAATGGATTCCAGAGCTTAACTACACGCCGAGTGAAAAAATATTTTCTCCACATAGTTTTAAATGCACTTCTTAGTAGCTTCATTGCATGTTCCTTAGTCTTTGGAAATTTTGAAAGAGTCAGTTTGCATTTGCTTATTCAGCTGCTGCCTCTCTCTGTAACTCTTTTCTTTTCAGTTTACTTCATTCATTTCTCACATACTGAACTTTCGCCAGTACTACTGTTCAGCATGGTTTATAACCAACTGTATTTTCTGGAGCAATAGAAGACCTAACTTGAGAGCAGAATCAGCAAGGAGCAAGGTTGGGGCTACTTGAAGTACATTATGCCCCAGGGAGGAGTGGCCTAGTGGTTGGGGCAAGGTACCACAGGCTGGAAGGTTGGTGGTTCAAATCCCACTAGAGGACAGCAACCTTGGGCTGGAAGGACTGGGGTTTCTAGTCCCACAGGTGCTCCTTATGGTCTTGGGCAAGCCACTTAACTCTCCATTGCCCATGTTCCCTGTAAGTATTAGTGTATGTGTCTCATATCCCCTGGTGTTAAATGTATCCCCCAACCACTTTGACCCAGTGAAAAGCAGGATATATGTGCAGCTAAATAAATAAATTATGCAGAGCAAGTGGACCTAAATGATCAAGGATAAGTTATTGTGGGCATGGAAGTTGGAGTAGTTGGAGAACTACAGTAGATGCAATAATTTGTGCTTTCTAAATTTTCCTAAGCCTTGCCTTTAAGGTTCACAAATAGGAGGAGTAGCCTAGTGGTTAGAGCAACTGCCAAGTACCCAGAAGCTCAAGGGTTCAATTCCCACTGGCATGTCTTTTGACTTTGGGCAAGTCACTTTGCCCTCCATTGCCTCAGAAGAAAAGGCTGGCAATCTACTTCCAGTGATACATTACCAAGAAAACCCAGAGGTAGCTGGCTCACTGTGAGCCAACACTGACTTGATGGCACAAAAAAAAATATATATATATATATAACTTCAGGATTTCAAACTTTCCCTGTATCTTGCTTTCAAATTTCTTGGCTAAAGTTATTTTCTGATGTTCTGATTTCAAGAATGTGAAGTTATTATAAATAATAAATATACATAAAACAAAACATCAGTTCACAACATTCAATAAAAATCCAACTAGTTAACACATCATACAATAACAATCCATGGGAATATTAAGCAAAAGTTGAATTGTAAAATTTTTAGATCTGGCTCTTCCCGCTAGAATAAATAGCATTTCAGGCCTTGGACTAAGGAAGAGTAAACATAGGATTTCTTTCCTTACTCATTTTGAGGTGGCTTAAAGATGACATTGTTTCAGATTGCTTCATAGGCAGCAGAATGTGGTGGGTCATTACGGTCATGACCCCACCAATACTTTGGCCAACACAGCATCAGCAACTAGAGAACTTGGGGCAGGCCAGAGATTGATTTCTTTGGCCCCTCCAACCATAATGCTTTTCTATGGCCCCAGGATTGGTTAGTGATAATGATATTTTAGAGGACAAGTTTTGTTCTGTTTGCTATTATGGGCCTAATTTTCAACAGCACTTATCCAGTTAGCAGTTCCCGCTAATAGGATAAGCGCAGTGAGAAGACTTAGGGGTATGTTTACTAAAGTTTCTTAACGTGTGCGCCGCGTTAGTCTGCAGGATGTCATATAAGGAGTGGGCGGTCCGGTCAAAAATAGCAAAACGGGATTAGCGCACATTAGTGCAGAGTAACGCGCGCGGGAAGCATAAGCAGGCACGCTGATTGCAAACAGAGGAACAGGGCTGCAGTACACTGGTGAAGACACTGACAGATGGTACAGGGGTCATGGGTTCAATTCCCCACTGTGCCCAATGAATAAGGCTGGCTGAGGCACTACCATTTATGTGTAATATTGCATTCTGAGGCTTTTTAATTTTATTTTAATTACTGCTGCTAGCAAACGCACTCTCAAAGCACTGTAACATAAGGTGCTGCATAGGGCACCCCATAAGGTACCCCAGAGGGCACATTTTAAAGTGCACTGTCCACCACGGCACCCTACAATGTTGCTGAAAGGGTGGCCTATAGGGCACCATATAGGGTGCCCTATGAGGCACAGCAAGGTCATAGCACTGTTTTTGATGGCAGCACTGTGCATTTAAACGCATGGAAAACTTAAGTAGGTGCGCTAACATGCAAGGAGGAATAGCAGTGCAGCACAATGGTTAAGGCACTGACTGATGGTACAGGGGTCATGAGTTCAATCCTCAGGGTGCCTAACACGTAAGGCTGGCTGAGGCATCAGCTGTGACATGTAAGTATTGTTTCCTGCCACACTTTATTCGTATTTTATTAATTGCTGCCAGCAAACACACCCTCATGTGCCATAATCTAAGGTGCCGCATAAGGCACCCTATAAGGCACTCCATAGGGCACATTATAAAGTGCACTATCCGCCATGGTACCCTATAGTGTCCCCTATAGGGCACCCTATCAGTCGCTCCATAGGATACTGTATAGTGCACCTTATATGGACGGTAACCATAAGGTGCCCTATAGGGCGCCCTATAAAGCGCCCTCTGAGGCACCTTATGGGTACAGTACGCTGAGGGTGTTTTTGCTGGCAGCACTAATGTACATTAAAAATAGATAATGCTTTGGACAGCCCTATTAAATAACCCCACTGTGGGTTTGAACCCCTGACCTCTGGCTCCACTGGCAGTGAAGTAACCAGTGGGCTACAGCTGCTAGCAAACCCCTGACTGGCTGCAGAAGGACTGCAAGTCACCACACAAACAGTCTGCTGTGGTCACCAGGATAGGGTTAACCCACCCATAACTATGCTGCACTGCACATGCAAATCAGCAGTCAACAGATGATCACAAGATGGGGTATGCACCCCCACAGCACCTCGGCCTGGTAGGGGAAACTGACCGTGTGTGGTACTGGCACAGAGTAGCTACACACTGTCACATTGTGCAGGTACTGCACTCACCCTGAGGGTGAGGTGGGGCGCCCAGCACCAGGTCCACAGCAGAGATAGGCCATGCTGCAGATCCCCAGCAGTGCTAATGTGTGAGATAGGTAGTTTCTGCAGACACACCTTGGATATATCTGTATGTCTCAGTCAGGTGTAGCCCCTATGGACCCCTAGGAGGATTATGTACCACCACCCTCCTCCTCCAGGGCTGAGGATGGTAAACAGGGTCTCCCACCAACAGATCCACATTCTACCTCCCTGCAATGGTGGCAGGAGAGGGGACCATCAACCCCAGTCTTGCTAGGGAACAGACACCTACAGGGCAGTCAATGCAGCTCTGTACACATCAATAACATAATAGCAGACAGACATTAGGCCTGGATATGCTAAGCTGCACCCCACCACTATCTGATATTCTCCTGCAGCAAACCTTCAGCCACTGTACGGCACTCCATCAAGACACATATCAGCTGCAGACAGTCTGCTAGCTAGTCCATAGTGCATGTTCCTGGTGGAAATGCGTGCACCCAGAACTGGGATGTCAGCATACACACCAAGCAGATAAGTCAGTGACTGGGCCCCAAAAGGAAACCCATAAATATCACATGAAAAAAATACTGCATAGTGTCAGCATACCTTTCATGCAGCTATGGACTCTGTTTAATTCAGTCTAAACTCTGACCCCCTGGTGATGTCAGTCTCTAGGACCTGTCTGCAGCCCCTCCTTGCTAGATCAAGAAGGACACACCCTAAAGGGAGTGGCTAAGGGGAAGTGCTGGAAAGGATTCAGTCCACTATAAAGGACAGACACACTTCCTGCTTCTCTCTCTCTCTCTCCTTCATCGGACAGGTTTGGACACTACCATGAGGCTCTGATACTCAACTCCCTTCACCCCTCCCCCTCTCTCTCTCTACCCACATGTTCTGGCCTACCATGCGGCTCTGACCCACAGGTTCTGGCCTCTATCTCTCTCACACTTCACACATGCACACACACAGATTCATTGATGCACACTGAAACAGCTCTGTAACAATCACTATATACCTCTGTTCAATACCTATGTATTAAGCCTATTTGTACATAAAAACCTTTCTCCAAGCCACACCTGTTTGCTTGTCTTATTACAAACCCTCCTGCGTCTGTGAAGTGAAATGAACCCAGGACCTACAGAAGAGTAACTGGACTCACATCTTAAACTTTATGGGGGCTCGTCTTCTCGGATTTCACAGCAGATCTCCAGTTGGGTAAGTAATAATTTTGTATAATACATTAAGTAGATTTCAGACAGAGTGAGACAGGAAAATCAATAGCCCTTGTGACCATTTACAATTTTGTTGTGTGGGTTAGACAAGGTGGATTTTTAGTGTCAAAAGGCTCTGTAAGAATCTAGAATTTTAAGGACATTACACAGAGTGGCTTGCAATTGTCTTATTTTTATGTATAGGCTTGCTACAGATTTTATATAGTATTTGAACTGCTAAGAAAATACAGAGTTACACAGTTAAATATTCCCTCATTGAATACAATATACATCTTTCCTGATAAAGCTATCACCTCCTGTCCCTTTTAACTTCTATTTCTCTGTCTCCTGTCAGTAACTATCTTAGTGAGAGCAGGCTTAAAGATGGCTGCAATTGATACAATTCTGTTAATCTACTAACAACCTTCTTACTATAACTTCACCCTAACACTTCCACCCGGTTAAATAGGTGTGAAATACCTTTTAAGTTAGCATTCCTCCTTATAAGGTTACACATTTGAGATAGTCCAACTACAGCCTTTCTGCAGTATCAAACATGGAAGCATTTGATTTTAAAGAACTTACAGAAATTCTAATTTCATACTGTAAGAGAAAAGGAGGTCCATTTGAAGGGGAGTTCCCTGAGTCATCATGGTATAATATTCAAAAACA
Source organism: Ichthyophis bannanicus (assembly GCA_033557465.1). Lineage (NCBI taxonomy): Eukaryota > Metazoa > Chordata > Amphibia > Gymnophiona > Ichthyophiidae > Ichthyophis > Ichthyophis bannanicus. Next base: position 243,856,966 of record CM066033.1, read on the forward strand.
GATGTTAAACCATGATCAAGAATTCAAAAAGAAAACAAATAAAAGGAAATGCCTCTTCATCCAAGGCATGGCCAGGGGCCTCATTATCATGAGACAAGAAAACTCTGAACTGACTTCTCAGTGTAGCCAATTGACCAAAGAACTTGAGGAGGCACAAATTTGCATTTCTATTAAGAGAACTCAAGTGATACAAGCCACAAATTCTTTTATAACTGTTAGTGAACAATTAGAAGCACTTAAACTTGAATTGAGGCACGTTAAAGATCAATTGGCCTCTGCAAGAAAGCCAACACCCACCCCTCCCTCAGCCCCCTATGCCTATGACACACCCCATCAACAATGCATACCAGCTACTGACAAACAAAAGAATACTAAAGTATGCATAGTTGGACTGAGGAATGGCAAGAATACAGATGAATCACAGGATAGTTTATCTCAGCCAGAACCCAGCAATCTCTGTCAGGAGAATAATTCAGAGGACTTAGACATAGCACCCAGTACAGAACTCAAAGCACCAGTTAAATTAATGTTCCAGGAAAATTTAAAAGATAGAGATATAGAAAAAATAGTTGAGAAAATTGGCACTATGCCTCTTAATGTAAATCAGTGGGTTAAATGGGCGATTGATATTCTGATTCACTGGGGTCTAGGGAAATACAGAAGAAAACAATCAGACTTTGATAGACTTATGCATCTGGCTCTGGGCCCACACTATTACAGGGTTGGCTCTCTCACTCACCCATACCAGTTGGTTAAAAGGGGTACTGAGAAACTATTTCACTGTTCCCCAATGCAAGTATTTAAAATTATTTCACCTTTACCAGATGATACACTGGAACAGTTTGCATATAGAGCCTGGATTTTAAAAGCAGTTCTTAATGAGCAGGAGTCCTGGCCCAAGGCAGAAGATTATGGGGAGAGCATGCATAAGGAATTTTTATTAGAATTGCTATCCCCTGAGATTACAAAACACCTTCTGTTATTTTCTGAAGACCCTGAAGCAACCCCTTTTGATACTTTAATGCTCAGAATTGGGTCTGTTTGGAAGACACAGCCCTCGCAGGTCATTACAGTATCAGAAGCACGCAAGTGGCAGGCCGAAGAATCCTCTCAGTACATAAGAAACACAGACAGAGGACACACACCTAAGTGGCAAGCCGAGGGATCCTCTCAGTACACAAGAAACACAAACAGAGGACACACACCTTGGAGAGCACATGGCAGAGGTACTTTTAGAAACTCCTCAGGTTACATCCCCTTTCAAGAGCTCAAAGCACAGAGAGATGGGCTAGAAAAGGAAAAAACTAAATGGGAACAAGACAAACACATACTGCAGATAGAAATAGATAAATTAAAACAGGACATACAAGCAGCTCAGGACAAACACAAGGCCAGTGCATAGGAATGTCCTGACCTCTTGAGTTCAGATATCAAAATGTATCAAGTCTTCATAGCCCAGCCTGCCTCCTTTATCTCAGCAGAGGACTCAAGTCCAGAGCCTCTGGATGATGAAATGGATACAGGCCCAGGACACAATTTAAGGCTTGTAACACCCTTGATACTGGACTCTTGTGCACGCCCCAATGTTATCAGTAGAGTAGGGGGTCAGGATAAATTAGCTTTGATTGACACAGGGGCTGGAATTAGTTTTACTAACAGAGCTTCTCCCACTGCAGATCAGAAAAATATGGATAGTTATGAAATTCAAGGAATCAATGATACAGCTTCCAAATGTGTGGCTATCCCAGTTAAATGGGGTATCCCTGTGCACAGTGAACAAAACAAGGAAATGTTAGAAACCACTGCCTCCACTATAGTGAACACACCAATAGAAATAGTTGGAATTGATGTTCCCAACCAGTTAAATTTGGTGGTGGATATGGCTAATCTTAAATTGTGGCAGTATTCAGGAACTTCAAGTGCTTCTAAAACTTTAGTGCATGAAGTCATTCCCATGCGGTTAGCAACTCAGTGCACAAAGGCAGCTCAACAGTATGATCTGTGTGTAATTCCCTCAGAAGTGGCTGATATTCCAGTCTGGGCTCAAGACAAGTTAGATTGTGGGAAAATGCACACAGAAATACTGTTGGAAGGTGAGGATCATACACCACAGAAACAATACCCAGTACCTCATCAGGCTATAGAACCAGTGACTAAAATTGTGAAGATACTGGAGGAGAGAGGTCAGATTAGACCTATTTCTTCCACATGCAATTCACCAGCCAGGCCGAAACAATGTGCATGGACTGTGCCTCCACAGGGATTTAAGGATTCACCATCAATATTTCATGATTACATGAAGGAAGCCCTGTCACTAGTGTCTTGCAGAGATGAGACCTAGACCAAACCTCCCCTTTGTAACTGCACAGTGGGAGGGACTATACTTAGTTACTGATACCTTAGGCCCAAGCCTATCCTAATGCCTGACAACCAGCAGTACTGGAAACATATCACCCAGTTAAAACCATATGGGTAATATGTGTTTTATCAGTCTTTGTTTTCAGATACCACCTGAAGGCAGCACGGACAGCTGCTTTATGAAGACAGCACGGACAGCTGCTTTCTGAAAAAAAAGTTGCTTGAGGACGGTAACTATTTATTCCTGCTGTATAGTTGACATGTGTTTAATAGTTATGTAAATAAATAGTTAGTTATGTAAATAAGTAGTGACAGACATAAAGTTTAAGATGTGAGTCCAGTTACTCTTCTGTAGGTCCTGGGTTCATTTCACTTCACAGACGCAGGAGGGTTTGTAATAAGACAAGCAAACAGGTGTGGCTTGGAGAAAGGTTTTTATGTACAAATAGGCTTAATACATAGGTATTGAACAGAGGTATATAGTGATTGTTACAGAGCTGTTTCAGTGTGCATCAATGAATCTGTGTGTGTGCATGTGTGAAGTGTGAGAGAGATAGAGGCCAGAACCTGTGGGTCAGAGCCGCATGGTAGGCCAGAACATGTGGGTAGAGAGAGAGAGGGGGAGGGGTGAAGGGAGTTGAGTATCAGAGCCTCATGGTAGTGTCCAAACCTGTCCGATGAAGGAGAGAGAGAGAGAAGCAGGAAGTGTGTCTGTCCTTTATAGTGGACTGAATCCTTTCCAGCACTTCCCCTTAGCCACTCCCTTTAGGGTGTGTCCTTCTTGATCTAGCAAGGAGGGGCTGCAGACAGGTCCTAGAGACTGACATCACCAGGGGGTCAGAGTTTAGACTGAATTAAACAGAGTCCATAGCTGCATGAAAGGTATGCTGACACATAGCACTATGGGGGTGCCTAGCCATGCTGTGGTCACTGCACAGTCAGGGTGAGAGTGATCTCCCAGCAGGACATGCTGTGGCCACCCTGTCTGTGCAGGTGGTGGCCGGGCACTACAATGTCCCAGCCAGTGCCCTATGCCCTGTGCAGATGCATCCTGGCCAGGCCACCCTGTCCGGGCTATACCCATGGTACCTTACTCCTCATTATGCACATTGGCAGACCAATACTGGCAACAGTGCTGGCAGTGTGGGCTGTGGAGGGTGTTTGCAAGCCACCACCCACGGGATAGACAGACACACACTCCCACACCTATGCCAGCATTATGCTACTATAGAGGAGTTTAGCAGCCCTGGCCACCACACCAGTCCTGGACACAGTTCAGGCATGGATATGGTATGCAATACTGTTGGGGATCACTCCCCAGGGTGGTAAACACTGTCAGAGACCAGACCTGAAGCACACTCCACAGACATCAGAAAGGTTGCTATGATGGAGCTCAATCAGCAAACTGTGCTTAAAGTAGGAATTGCTATCTGCCAGTAATCATAGCAAACGTTTGATAGCTGTGTATCGTATTCCCAGGTGTAGGGTGGCATTGCTAAGGTATGCAAGTGCTAGTATTGGGAGATGCACGCAGGGCCCAATGTCTTGCCTCTCCAGGAGGCATTGGCTAATGGAGCCTGTGGGTGTGGGTGTGGGTGTGTCTGCCCCTGTTGGCTGCTGCTTTACGGCAGAGGTTCCCAACTCCAGTCCTGGTGTGCCAAACACTGTTCGGGTTTTCATGCTGTCCCTCATGAATATGCATGAGATACATCTGCATACCATGAGGGTGGTGCATAGATATGCAGCACAGGCATCTTTATTAGAGGCAGCATGGAACCTGAATGGTGTTTGGCCCTCCAGGACTGCATTTGGCAGACTCTGCTCTAGGTAATGCGCCTGTTTATGGTGTCTTTGCTCTGTAGGGTAAAATGTAGGTGTTTTGGGCATGTTTACGTCATCTGCAATAAACGTTCTGTCTGTATTAGCACGTTGTAGTAGTAGGTAAAATATGGGGACTGGGTTGACAGGCACCATAGCTGGGACTTAAACCTGTGACCTTCTGCCTCCAAACATACTGGTTGTGTGCACTGCACCACCATGTTGCCACAGAGACAGTGCATTCCCTGGTGATACCATGACTGTTTGTCCGGCATGGCCTGTCTGTTGCAGTGCATGGCACCCACCTACACAGGGCTAGGCCATGGTCTGCTCTGGGCAGCTGCCACTGCCCCCCTCCACCACCAGTACCCCTCTGCCACCATGCTGACATGCCCTTCTGCTGGTGGTGCTGGTGGTGTGCAGTCTCAAGCCATCCAGTGTGCAGGTAGGCGGCTGCCTATGGTGCGTGTTCTGGGGTAGGGGTGCCTGCATAGGCATCCACGCTTCCCCCCAACACCGCCTGCCAATGTTCTGTGCCCTTGGGGGTACCTGCTGGGTACTATCCCCTGTGACACTGTGATAAACACTCTCATGCCCATGTTGGGCCCTCATCAGTTGCTGTCTGGCTGCTGTTCAGTTTCAGCATTCCTAAGTGCCACCTAGGCATCTGCCTAGTCCGCACTGTGCCCCAGCTGTACCACAGCATGTGCCGCCTGCAGCCCTCTGTATCCCCTTTCCCAGCATCTGTCCAGTTGCCCATTCCGACATGCCCACCCTGCTGTTGTGGAACATGTGCATGCCATAGGTAACCTGTCCAATGGAGAGGGAAACCTCATCCGTGCTATTTCACTGTGGGATCATTCACCTTGTATGGGGACGGAGTATAGACCCTTCCAAAATTAATATTTATTTTTTGGGGCTTTCTTGGGAGTGTTTTTTGATGTTTCCCATTACTATCACTATTTCCCAGCTTGATTATGATTTTTTTTAATTTTATTGGGGTCCTTTTTAATGTTTATTTATACTTTTGTTCTGTGCTCATGTATCACACTTATCACTTTTTTGTAGGGTTTCCCTGGTTTTGCTGTACGTTGCTGACAGAAATGGTTTCTCTTCCCTTTAAATCGGCTCTAACGCGAGGTTTTCACTTGCGTTTTTTTTTGGCCTCGAATTTCACCTCGTTAGTGTGCGGGGATCCTCTCCCCTTCCACTCTCCACCCATTGACCCCTTCTCTCCGCCCCTGGGAAGCCTTCCTCAGCCCTCCGGGAGCCTTTCCCCACCTTCAGCACTCGTGTACACCGCTGCGCGCATGAGCGCGCACTAAAGCGCATTTTTGCCCCGTAAAGCGTCATTAGTGTGCGCTAAGGTACCTTAACACGTGCTAATTGGCGGCGCACACATTAAGAAACTTTAGTAAACATACCCCTTAAACTACACATTATTTTATTTTTATTTTAAATGTTTTTGTGCTGATATTGTTTCACGTGCAACCATGTTTTAAGTCAGGGAGTAATCTGGAATTAAGACAAATAAATTGATAAATTGAACCATTCAAATCTGATTGGATATATGTAGGAACCCTTTTTGTAAAAGTGCTGTGCATTTTTGCAGTTTACTTTGCAGGAACTGCAAAGCCTCAGCACTAACTGTTGGGGCCATTCATAGTATCTGAGCATGTCGTTGTCGCAGAGAAAAATATGTTGATGTGCTGTTAAGTGACCGATGTTATGTGCTTCAGTAACCGTTAATGCATGGTAAATTGCTGTGCATAAACTGCAAGGCTCAGTCCATGTCCGTTCCCTGCCCATTCCTCATCCCACCAAACTTTGTAAAGTTAACACAAAAATTAGAATGTCAATCCAAAGTGTGAACTCTTAGTAAGGCTGTGCCCTAACATCACGAGTTAATTCCTACATTAAATACTTTACACACTTTACTAAAATGCCCACTTTTAGTGCACCCACACTGTATACCAAGGCAGTTACTGTGGCTTGCAGCGATAAAAAGAAAAAAAATGATCACAGGGAGGAGTAGCCAAGTGGTTGGGGCAAGGTACTTAAGGCTGGAAGGTCAGGGGTTCAAATCCCACTAGAGGACAGCAACCTTGGGCCAGAAGGACTGGGGTTTCTAGTCCCACATATGCTCCTTGTGGTCTTGGGCAAGCCACTTAACCCTCTATTGCCCATGTACCCTGTAAGTATTAATGTATGTGTCTCATATCCCTGCATGTTAAATGTATCCCCCAATTGTGTTGTGACTGCTTTGATTGAAGGATAAGGTGGTATACAAAACTGCCTAAATAAATACTCAGCATCCCACTTCACCTGATCAATCTTTTGACCTCCCAAGACAGCATTCTGACCCCCTCAAACAGTCCTTCAAAACCTCTGAACCCCCCAAGAGCTTCAATATTGGCCCTTGATAAACCATCATCATAAGAATATAAGAACATAAGATATGCCATACTGGGTCAGACCAAGGTCCATCAAGCCCAGTATTCTGTTTCCAACAGTGGTCAATCTAGGTCATATGTACCTAGTAGTTTCCCCAAGGGACACAGGTTCCACAATGCTTGTATTGGTTCAAGCATTGATATCCTGGGTCCCTTCTTAATAATGGTTTATGGACTTTTCCTCCAGGAACTTGTCCAAACCTTTTTTAAACCCAGCTACACTAACAGCCTTTACTACATCCTCCGGTAACAAATTCCAGAGTTTGATTACACGTTGAGTGAAAAAATATTTTCTTTTATTAGTCTTAAATAGTTTACCCTGTAGCTTCATTGCATGTCCCCTAGTCTTTCTATATTCTGATAAGGTAAACAATCGATCTACGTTTACCCGTTCCACTCCGTTCATTAATTTATAGACTTCTATCATATCTCCCCTCAGCCGTCTCTTTTCCAGGTTAAAGAGCCCTAACCTTTTAAGCCTTTCTTCATAGGAGTATCCTTCCATCCCCTTCACCATTTTGGTGGCTCTTCTCTGAACCTTTTCTATAATCGCTATATCCTTTTTAAGATACGGTGACCAGAATTGCACACAATATTCAAGGTGCGGCCTCACCATGGAACGATACAGAGGCATTATAATATCTTTTGTTTTATTTTCCATTCCTTTCCTTATCATACCTAGCATTCTATTTGCTCTCTTGGCCGCTGCTGCACACTGGGCCGAGGGTTTTAACATGGTATCCACAATGCCTAAATCTTTTTCCTGGGTGGTGGTTCCTAATGTGGAACCTTGCATCGTGTAACCATAGTTTGGGTTGTTCTTCCCTAGGTGCATAACCTTGCACTTGTCCACATTAAATTTCATCTGCCATTTTGATGCCCAGTCTTCCAATTTATCAAGATCCTCTTGCAGTTTTCCACAATCTTCTTGGGTTTTAACAACTTTAAATAGTTTTGTGTCATCTGCAAATTTGTTAACCTCACTCGTTATTCCACTTTCCAGGTAATTTATGAATATCTCAAAAAGCAGCGGACCCAGCACAGGTCCCTGGGGTACACCACTATTCACCTTTCTCCATTGGGAAAATTGGCCATTTAGCCCTACCCTCTGCTTTCTATCTTTTGACCAGTTCCTGATCCACAATAGTACACTGCCTCCTATCCCATGACTCTTTAGTTTTGCCAAAAGTCTCTGATGAGGGACCTTGTCAAAGGCTTTCTGAAAGTCCAGATACACATTATCAACCGACTCACCTTTGTCCACCTGATTATTCACTCCTTCAAAAAAACATAACAGATTAGTAAGACAAGATCTTCCTTGTCTAAAGCCATGTTAGCTGTCTCCCATTAGGTCATGACTATCTACATGCTGAGTAATTTTATTCTTTATGATGGTTTCTACCATTTTTCCCGGTACTGATGTCAGGCTCACCAGTCTGTAGTTTCCCGGATCACCCCTGGAACCCTTTTTAAAAATTGGTGTTACATTGGCGATCCTCCAATCTTCAGGTATTAGAGATGATTTTAATGATAGTTCACAGATTACTAATAGCAGGTCTGCAATCTCATATTTTAGTTCTTTCAACACCCTTGGATGTATACCATCCGGCCCAGGTGATTTGCTACTCTTCAGTTTATCTAATAGTTGTAATACATCTTCCCGTTGTATCGATATTTCCTTCAATTCTTCCGCATCTTTAAATACCACTTCAGTAATGGGTAACATCCCTACATCTTCCTCAGTAAAGACTGAAGCAAAGAATTCATTCAGTCTCTCCGCTATCGCCTTGTCACCTCTTAGTGCTCCTTTAACCCCTTTATCATCTAATGGACCAACTGACTCTCTCACAGGTTTTTTGCTACGAATGTACTTGAAAAGGTCTTTACTTCGCGTTTTTGCTTCCGCAGCAAGCTTCTTCTCAAATTCTCCCTTTGCCTGCCTTATCAATGCCTTGCATTTGACTTGCCAGTGCTTGTGTTGTTTCCAGGTTTCGTCGTTTGGCTCTTTTTTCCATTTCCTGAAAGATGCTTTTTTGGCAACAACAGCCTCTCTGACCTCACCTTTAAACCATGCTGGCAGTTTTTTGGACTTCCTTCCACTTTTCTTAAAGCATGGAATACAGCTGGTCTGGGCTTCCAAGATAGTATTTTTCAACAACAGCCAAGCCTGATGTACGTCTTTAACCTTTGCAACTGCTCCTTTTAGTTTTTTCTTAACTGTTTTCCTCATTTTATCATAGTCTCCCTTCCGAAAGTTAAAAGGTAGTACTGTGGATTTCCTTACTATCCCTCCTCCACTAATTAAATCAAAGGCGATCATGCTATGATCACTATTGCCAAGTGGCCCCAACAACCTTATCTCTTGCACTAGATCTGGTGTTCCACTAAGGACTAGGTCTAATATGGCTTCCCTTCTGGTCGGTTCATGAACCAGCTGCCCAAAAAGCAGACATTTATTTCATCTAGGATTTTTATCTCCCTAGCATGTCCTGATGTGACACTGACCCAGTCGATACCGGGGTAGTTGAAATCACCCATTATTATTACTGTGCTGTGACTTTTATTAGCTTCCTTGATTTCTTTGAGCATTTCATCATCCATTTGGTCATTCTGGCCAGGCGCTTGATAGTACACCCCCACTGCCATTGCCTTCCCCCTTTTACATGGAATTTCAATCCATATAGATTCTACAGCAAATTTTGCTTCCTGCAAAACTTTAATCCTTTCTGACTCAATGCCCTCTCTAACATAGAGAGCAACCCCTCCACCAATTTGATCAGCTCTATCATTTCGATATAGTTTGTACCCAGGTATCACAGTGTCCCACTGGTTGTCCTCCTTCCACCATGTCTCTGATATTCCAATCATATCTAACCTTTCATTTAGTGCTATATATTCTAACTCTCCCATCTTATTTTTTAGACTTCTAGCATTTGCATACAAGCATTTTAGAGAATGTATTTTATTCATATTAATTTGTCTATTGTTAGACATGGGTAATTTGGGATCTTTAAGCTCTGTCTGCTCCATACTTGAGGGCATTTGGGGTACTTTACTCTTTTGTGGAACCTCTCTGCTTTTGGTAGTATCCTTCAAAGATACATTCTTCCGAACCATCCGCTCCTGGGCAACTGTCGGCTTTCCCCTAATATCTAGTTTAAAAGCTGCTTTATCTCCTTTTTAAAGGTTAATGCCAGCAGCCTGGTTCCATCCCGGTTAAGGTGAAGCCCATCCCTTCGGAAGAGCCCCTCCTTTCCCCAGAATGTTCCGCAGTTCCTAACAAATCCAAACCCTCATCTCTGCACCATTGTTTCATCCACGCATTGAGACTCCGGAGCTCTGCCTGCCTTTTGGGTCCTGTGCGTGGAACAGGAAGCATTTCGGAGAATGCTACCCTGGAAGTTTGCATCGCCTGCATCAATACTCACCCCGACTCCATATCAACATCAATACTGACCGCCAATATCCCCCCATTAGCATCAACATTCAACCTTGACACTTCATCAGCAAACCAACCCACTTCCATGCCTCCCCCCTGATCTTCCCTTGCACTTACAAGGGCTTCAACTGGTGGTTTAGTGACAGGGCAGGAGTGATTCGAGGATGCTCCTCACCTATTACTGGCCTAGGTTCAAGATGGTGGCTATGATCATTATCAGGAAGTAGGGGTTGGGTAGTGGTCTGGGTACCTCTTCTTGAGGGATGTGGGTGATGGAAGTGAAGCTACAATTGATCAGGAATGGGGGGAAGTCCAAAATGCTGATGCTGTTTGGGAGGGTGGGGGTGAACCTTGCAGAGTTTTTGTGCATGGGGTCATGGGAACTGAATTGGCAGATAAGGTGGATGCACTTACCACACTATCTACTGGTGTTTTTACCATGTAGCAGATATCTGTCAGGTGCAGTAGCTATAGAGCAGGTGCTGATCGTGCACCCAACAATTACTGCACTTACCACTCTTTAATTTTTGTATCTAATGCAAAGTAAGTTCAAAACCTACAAACAATATTCATGATGCTGTTGAAGCATTTATCAATACAGAGGCATAATAGTATTCACCATTTTATTCTATATTACAAATAATTTCTAACATTTTATTTGGTTTTTTGACTTCTGTTGCACATGGAGTGGGGGATCCTTTTCCAATGTGTTGGCTACTATTATAGACCCCAGCATTGTCTATCTATGATTAGCATTGTTTTTTCATTAAATGTATTATTTTCAACTTGTCTAGTTACTAAGGTGCCCTAACATTAACGTATATCAACTCACCATTAATGTGTGTTATTAGTAAATAGGTAACTAGGACCTTCACTAAAACAATGCACATTATATTGAATTAACACACACATTAACATTAGCACACGTTAGTATGAATTTTATCTGCAAGAGGAAAAAGGAAATGATCTGGCAGGGCCGGCTCATATGAGTTTCTATATTAGTAAAGGATCATTAAGAAATACCTTTTGGAATCTCAGGATATAATGGGAACTACAAATTGGCTAACAGAAAGGTGAACAGACTGATTTAATGTGCGCTAATTGTCAGTGTTGCTGATAGCATGGGTACACTTGTGTCAGTTCAATGGGTGGTATTAAGTGCATACATGTTGACTCCAAATGACCCTGCCAAACATTAGGGAACTAGTCAGTGTGGTAACCAGTGGGAACGTCCTGGGCATGCCCCCGACAGTGCAAGACCGTTCCACTTACTGTGGATTAGTTTTTCCTCCTTGGGGGGGGGGCATCTACATAGACATCCCCAAAAGGATATTTCAGACTCTAGTTGTCTAGAATAGCCAAATGGTTAGTAGTAGTGGGATTCAAATAGGATAGCCAGGGTTTAAATCCCACTGCTGTTAATGTTGACATAGTATTGGGGATGATGGAGTGCTTTCTTCTCTATACCCTTCAGATGTTTTTCAGCCAAAACAAACACTTTTCAGATGCCTGGAGCAGGTTTAAACATACGGTATGATGCAATGCTGGACATCCATGACTTTTCTCAGATCAAATGGGGATGTCTGTATTCCTGGGAATGCCCTGCTCACCCTTCCACCACACTCCTATTCAGACTTGGACGTCCCCAGAGATAGCTTCTAAATTGGCTCTGAGGATGTCTCTGAGCTTTGGACAGCTCTATGCATGTTTTCGAACAGTCAATGCATGAATAGGGCTTCCAAAATAGTCTCCATGGGACCCGATTCTGAGAGGCAGATAGTGAGGCTGTACATCCTGGGGAGGATGTGCAGCCCTGCTATCCGTCCTTCCCGTATGCCGGTACACGATCTCCCCGTACGCACACAGCAACAGTGAGGGGAGATGAGGACAGGGGCGGAGCGAGGGTGGGCCATGCACTTGGATGTACAGGGTCGATTCAGATCACAGCCCTGTAGGTCCGGTGGGTGGAAGATGGCCATGCTGCTTATACCACCTCTAGCGAAGCGATGGCGGTGGAGTGGCCCAGCAGCCCCCCAGCATCACAGCATCAGCAGCAGGGAAACTGGGTTTGGAACTGCAGAGAGAACCGGCCATGCATTGGGGAGGGCATCTCCCGCAAGTATGCAGGGGCACACTGGGCCATCTCAGTGCCCGATCCTGCACCCACAGGAACATCTGACTCTCACAATGCAGAATCAGATGCTGATGGGCCTGTCCTGTTCAGGGCTGTCCAGACAGCCTGGACATGCCCCATCTGGGATCAGGATCTTTATCTTTTGTGTCTCATTTATATAATAGGTGCCATTTTTAACATTCCTCATGGGCAACCCTTTATAAAATTACCCCCATAATGGGTTACATGGGCAGGGCATTTTTCAGGACCTTACAGATAACTGAGAGTTTCAAAGCTCAGCACAGATTAGTTGAATTTCTCATTTTCTGACAATGCATATCCTGGAAAATCTGACATTCTACTTCCATTCACCTTCCATAGACCAAAACAACTAGGGGTGAATCAATCTGACATAATAAACATGGTTAGAGAAGTATATCAATTTAACCATTATTCTCTGTGTTGAACAATCCTTCATTGCTGAAAATAAAGATTAACAAAGGTAACATAACCTTCTTGTAAACGGGTGAAGCACTTAGGATTTCTATTCTTATTGCCATTAAAAGAAACATTATTCATTTTATCTGAAAAGTGTGTTCTGAATTTGGAAGGAGTGTTTTATGTTCTTATAATACATGAACTCCTTGAACTGCTAAACTCATTGGCACTAAGCAGATTCAGGTCCTTTGAAAGCACAGAAAGCTGAATGGGTTTTATTGTGAAATTGCAATGTTGTTGTTAGTCCCAAATGAGTCCTCCAAAAGTGATGAGGAAAAGCACACGGAAAATGCCCTCTCTCTCTCACGGGGTTGAGCAATTTTCTGTTCAAAGACCAAACGTTCCTATCTAAAGAAATTCTCTACAGCCATTTAAAGACAGATGTACTGAGCATTTTTTCCACATAGAAACAAAATAGGAAAACCCTTGTAACGTATCAGTTCCTTTTTACTTTGCTGTAGGTGGACATTAATTATATTGTGTTTGCATGGATGAATGCCAGTTAGTTTTCTATTTATGGGGTAAAACACACTCCATGAAAAGAAAATGGGTTTAATACTTCTATTTATAACTAAAAATGCCCAAAATAGTTTGTCTTTCCAGAAGAAGGATATTGCCTGAGAGAAAAGTTTCTATTTAAGACTTTATGCTGGCCTGTTTTAAATGGGAAAAAAGAACATAGTGATGAAATTAATGCTGGAAAAAGCAAACACAATAATGGGCATGTTTGTCAAGTGTATCATGCATTAAGAAAGGAGCAACCTACTATCTCATCTTCTACTGTTAGATAGGTCTTTCATGCTTATTAACATGCAGAATACAAAGAAAGAATTAAAAAAAAACCATGCTTATTTGTAAAGATTCTAAATAAAATTATCTAGATTTTTGTTAAAATGCCATACCACTATCAATGTGCATACTTAATCAACTTCAAAGATTTTATTTAATATAATAACCAGCAATAATAGTCATATAAACCAGGACTGACTCAAGAATTTCTGCCACCCTAATTAGGCATGACCGCCTCTCTTCCTGTACCATGCCATGCCACCCACTCACTGGCATCCATCATCTCACTTAGGGGAGATGGGTGACAAGGCGACCCATCCATGATTTTTTCAAAACAGCAGTTTTTTGCCATGGTGGGGTCAAATACAGTGGCAGAACTCAAATTGGCATGGGACAGACACAGTGGATCCCTTTATAGCAACAGGATGACATCAAAACAAACATAACCATATCTTAAATCTCAACAGGGGTGCCTTTCAGTTTACCCCTAGCAGCTTCATGTTATGCCCTCTAGTTTTACAGCTTCCCCGTCTTTGGAAGAGGTTTGTTTGTTCCTTACTACACTGTAAGTACTGAAAGGTCTGAATCATATCTCCCCTGTCCCCCCCTCTCCTCCAGAGTGTACATATTTAGGTCTTCAAGTCTCTTCTCATGGGTCTTCTGGCGCAATCTCCAAATCATTTTGGTCGCCGTCCTCTAAACCACCTCCATCCTTTTCATATCCTTTGCGAGATGTGGTCTCAAAAACTGAACACAATATTCCAAGTGAGGCCTCCTCACCAGCAACTTGTACAGTGGCATTATTACCTGCACCTTTCTGCTGGTAAGTCCTTTCTATATGCAACCCAGCATCCTTCTGGCTGTTGCCACCGCCTTGACACACTGTTTTGCCACCTTGAGATCCTAAGAAACAACCACTCCGAGGTCCTTCTTCTGGTCCATGCACACCAACCCCCTGCTCCCTATCGCATACATTTCCCTTGGATATCTGCTTCCCAAGTGCATGACACCGCACTTCTTCACATTAAATCCTAACTGCCAAGCATTAGACCATTCCTACAGCTTTTGTAGACCTTTCCTCATTTTATCCACACCCTCAGGGGAGTCCACTCTCAGCTTGCTTCTGTCCCAGGCGTAGATCTCCTTTGTACATCTGGGCTGAGCCAGACGTACAAAGGTGATAGCGATTCCGATCTCACGGGGCATCTCCTGCCCCACGGGATCAGAATCGCAAACAGGCATGTACATGCAGGTTGGGACTGCGATTCAGTCCTGGCCTGTATGTATAGTCACAGCCTGACTAACTCAGTCAGGACATTTAAATGGAGCCATGGCGCTATGGCGTCATGTTGCCATGGCTATGCAGCTCCATTTCAAGGTCACGATGTCGGCCGCCACAAAATAGAGTTCATTCCCCGCAGCCCAATCCCCAATCCAGCCTCCTAAGGCCAGGGTCGAGCTGTGGGGAATTAGCCCCTGCCCCCCCCCCCCCTAGCCCCATTTGTGCCCTGGAGCTGAACAAAACAAATGTCCAGGGAGGTTATTCCACCCTGACATTTCACTGGCCCTGGACGTAAGGGGGCTTACATTACATTACATTCTCCTCCTCTTATCTGTAGACTGTTTCTGTCCTCTACTCTGTCCTATCTTATAAATGGCGTTCTTTTCTTGTTTCCTTAAATGAAGTAATATTGTAAACCGCTCTAATACCTTTAGGTCTGAGCGGTATATCAAATTCAATAAATTCAATAAACATTAGAATCGGCCCTGTGCATCCAGGGCTAGTGACTGCCCACTCACCGCCCCCATGCCAAACCTTCCCTGCCCCATCTAACGGCCCTGCACAACCGGCAGGGATGTTTAATGGGAGACAAAAGCCAGCACGAATAGCAGGGTTGGCGTCCCATTGAGACGTCCATCACCACTCTTCATGCCTCAGAATACCCCCCTCTGTGTTGTCACTGGTGCCTGAACACCTTGCTGCATGTGTAGTGCAAAGAACACCCCAGCGGTGCACACCTGGGGGTTCACCCACCCCTCATGGGCATATTCGCAGGTAGATATGCAATCATGCAGTATTGCGTGCTGCACAGGCCACCCACCAGGTGCCCTGGGCATGTGCGCGGTTGGAGGGTGCAGCACCATTGGTGTAGCGCAATACCTACCCCCCACAGGGGGCTTGAAGGGGGACATTTGGTGGTACCCCCGAGGCCCAAACTGATTCCCTATGTGGATGTACACACAGACAGTGTTAGAAAGTAACACATTTTATTCTAACTATGTACATAGGAGTGGAGGAGTAGGCTAGTGGTTGGAGTAACTGCCTAGTACCAGAAGATCAAGGGTTCAATTCCCACTGGCACTCCTTGTGACTTTGGGCAAGTCACCTTACCCTCCATTGCCTCAGATGAAAAGGCTGGCAATCTACTTCCATTGATACATTGCAAGAAAAACCCAGAGGTAGCTGGGTCTCTATGAATCAACACTGAATTGATGGCACATAGGTAATGGTCCCATTGTCCCCACCTGCAGGCAGGCAGCCCATGGGATCCTCGTTTCTCATCACCTATGTGGGGTCAGGAGCACCTCTGTGAGCTGTTTCCACAGCCCATATGAGGGCCTGGAGGCTCACCCCTGATCCCACATAGGTGATCTGTAATGAGCCAAAATGGCCTGCCTCAGCTGCCTGCACTGCCATGCCAAGCCCATCCCCTGCACTCCAGTCCCTCCATCCACACTGTCTACGCTCCTGTCCTCTCCCTCCATCCACTGGGTGACCCTGGGTGTGGTGGCCCTGAGTTCCCCCTGTCCAGGGGCTGTTCCTCCTGCTCCTGCTCCTCAGGGCCAACCACCCAAGGGTACCCTGTCTCCCAGCCAGGGGTGGCCTGGCCAGCCCCCATAGCACTGTCCAGCCTCTCCCCCTTAGGGGAGTGGGACACCACCATGAGGTCCAGGGTAAACTCAATCCCTCTCTCCGCTGATGGGGAGGTGCTGGATAGTACTATGTGGCTAGATGTAAATGGACAATCTGATGTGACAGGGCTCCATGCTGAGGCTGGTGCCAGCTGCTCCACCTCCTCCTCCTCTGCTGCTGCAGGGGGGGGGGCTGCCTTCAACTGGGATGGCTGTGGAACAGATGCAGAGAGGTGGCTTTAAGTTCTGGGGCTGTCTGGCTGCCATGTCCCCATTGTCAGATGCCTCCCCATGCTCTGTCTGCTGTTGCCCAGTCACTCCAGCACTGTGCCATGTTGCATGTCATGGCCCCATTCCTGTACCATCCCCCCACACTAAGAACATAAGATATGCCATACTGGGTCAGTATTGGCCAAGCAGTGATATCCTGGGTCCTTTTAATAATGGTTTATGGACATTTCCTCCAGTAACTTGTCCAAACTTTTTTAAACTCAGCTACACTAACAGCCTTTACTACATCCTCCGGTAACAAATTCCAAAGTTTGATTTCACGTTGATTGAAAAAATATTTTCTCTTATCAGTCTTAAAGAGTTTACCCTGTAGCTTCATTGCATGTCCACTAGTCTTTCTATATTCTGATGACGTAAACAATCACTCTACGTTTACCTGCTCCACTCCATTCATTAATTTATAGACCTCTATCATATCTGATCCCTCTCCAAAGCAACTTACTGTTGGAGGAGGGTCCAAAGCGGCAGACCATGTGTGCAAAAGCACATGGCCTGCCACTTATAAAAATTGTCACTGCAATCATCCAACTTGCCCCCCCCCCCAAGATGTTGGCGGCTTGGCACAGGGAGGGTGGCTTGGTACAGGGGGAGACAACTTGGCGCAGGAAGGGCTAAACAGCCATGGTTTCTGTCTGGGGTGGCAGAAACCATTGGGCCAGCCCTGAGGGTAGTGTTCTCAGAAATGCTTCCCATTCCATATACAGAATCCAAGAGCATTCCTAATAGGGCCTCCATTGCAAGCAAGGTAATATTGTTTATCTTCTAAATTCAAGCTCTCTGCTTGAGAGCTCTTAAAGGGATTTTGGTCTTCAATTTTAAAAGCTAATCCTTTTTCTGCAGTTCAAAAGAGGAATTTTTCGTGGTGTTGGGCAAAGCTCTGCCTGTTAGAGCTCATTTTTCCAGATTTTTATTCAGAGTGAGCTCTTTGAAGCCACTGACCTCATTAGTCCTTGATTAGCTTTCAAAGGAGTTAAACAGCTGAGTGCTGTAGAAAGGTCTACTGTGCCTTGTAAGTACTGGTATTCCTAACAGGATTTCCATTGCAAGTAAGGTAATGCTGTATGATTTTTAATACAAGCTTTCTGCCTAAAAGCTCTTAAAGGTGCTTTGGTCTTAATTTTAAAAAGCAAATAGGGGAGCGTGTGAGGAGAGGAGGTTGCTGCTCACCACTGTGCCCCGCTTGTGTTTCTTCTTCTCGGCGTTGGAGTGCACGGTCCATCTTGGCAGCGCCTACCCCTGACGTCATCAAAGGGGGTATAAAGTTTGATCGTTAAGCGGTACGCGGAAGCGATCGTGTTCTAAAGGGGCGTGTTATTAAGGGGCTTGCTCCTTATGCGCTCCTTGGGCGCTCGAGGAGCTCGGGAGCTGGCTTGTGGCTGTGCAGAATGGGTAGACGGCGGAAACGACCTCTAAATGTGAGTACTGAAAATCCTACTAAAGCTGTTTAGATCTCTGGCCCTATGGATCGTCATCTGGTGGCTTTGAATGATAAGGAGGGAGAGGCTGTTGCTGCGCCCCCGATTCAGCTCCCAAGTATGGACTCCTCATCATTTTTGGGGGTTAGTATCTCTTCCCCCACTGCTGCTGTTGTAAATGCTGTTCCTACTACTTCCTCTCCAGTGAGGAGGGTTGCGCCCTTGCAATCAGACTTAACATCGGCTTTATCTGCCTCTGGATCTGTATTGGCTACCGGGAGAGTTCCTTTACCCCGGATCCTCTTAGCTCCTGAGAGTCCTGCCTCGACACAACGGGACGGTGTTTCTTCTATGCCTGTGGACCCTAAGGATGTTTCCCTTTTGGATGTGTGGTCTATTCTTACTAGGATAGAGTCCTCGTTGAGTTCCGTCGTTGTACAAATGTCGGACTTCACCAGAGACTCTGTAGCTAAATTTACTCAGCATGATTCTCAGATTGATGTGCTGGGGGACAGATGTCAGAAGTTGGAAGCTCAATGTCATACATTACAAAGTTCTTCATTGTCGTTTATGAAAGATAGTCTTATTCTCCATACTCAGCATGAGATTT
This sequence comes from Ichthyophis bannanicus, assembly GCA_033557465.1. Taxonomy (NCBI): domain Eukaryota; kingdom Metazoa; phylum Chordata; class Amphibia; order Gymnophiona; family Ichthyophiidae; genus Ichthyophis; species Ichthyophis bannanicus. The sequence continues at coordinate 243,875,663 of CM066033.1, forward strand.
TGGAGAATAGTCTGCGTGCTTTGAATTTGCGTTGTATAAACTTTCCTCGCACACGGTTTTTATCCCCTCAGATACTGTTTGATAAGTTTTTGATAGATATTTTGGGGTATCGAGTAGATAATAAACCGTCTGTGACTAAAGTGTTTTATGTTCCTTCTAAAGGGGCCTCCGAGGTGGGGGGCTCTGCTGAGTTAGCTCCATCTCGGCTCCAGGAGTCCCTTAATATTTCAGAATTCATTGAGTCTTCTCAGGATATAATTTCCACTCGGGCAACCCTTCTGGTGTCTTTCGCCTCGGAAGCTGATAAAAATGCAGTGATGCGTTTATATTTCCTAAATAAGGCATTGCTTTTTTGTGGAGAGAGGGTTAGTATCTTCCCCGATATCTCCAGGAAAACTCAGCTACGACATAGGGCTTTTTTAGTGTTGAAGCCTCGCGTTTTAGCCCTTGGTGCCACTTTTTTCCTTAAGTTTCCATGCAAGTGTTTAGTTACCTTTCAAGGCACCAAGTATGTTTTCCTGGAGGTATCGACATTAGAGTCCTTTCTCCTATCACATGGTTCGCTGGGTTCTTAATTATGGATTATTTCAGTAGTAGATAGGTTAAAAAAGAGTTTGTATATTTTGAGTTAGCGTCCTCTGTTTACTCACATGCTTCTCCTGATGTGGACTTTATTACGGATGCCCTGTTTAGTTTTTCTTTTGTATTTTATATGTAAATGCTTGTTGGACTATCTGTATTTTCTTTGAAGTTTCTCAATAAACGGAATTTAAACTTGAAAAAAAAAAGCAAATTATTCTTCTGTATTGCAAAATGGGAAATTTTTGTGGTGTTGTTTAAAGCTCTGTTAGAGCTTGCTGTTTCTTTTACAGCTTTACATTCAGAGTAAGCTCTTTGAAGCCACTGACCTCATCAGCTGTTAATGGTCCTTGATTAGCTTGCAAAGGAGATAGGCAGCTGAGTGCTATATAAAGGTCTACAGTGCCTTGTAAGTACTGACATTTCTAACAGCAAGTTAATACTATGTGACTTTAAAATACAAGCATAAAGGGAGGAGTGGCCTAGTGGTTGGGGCAAGTTACCTCAGGCTGGAAGGTCAGGGGTTCAAATCTCACTAGAGGACAGCAACCTTGGGCTGGAAGGACTGGGGTTTCTAGTCCCACAGGTGCTCCTTGTGGTCTTGGGCAAGCCACTTAACCCTCCATTGCCCATGTTCCCTGTAAGTATTAGTGTATGTGTCTCATAACCCCTCATGTTAAATGTATCCCCCAATTGTGTTGTGACCACTTTGATTGAAGGATAAGGTGGTATACAAAACTGTCTAAATAAAATAAAAAAGGAAGTGATAGTGCCTCTGTATAAGTCTCTAGTGCAACCTCATTTGAAGTATTGTGTGCAATTCTGGAGACCACACCTTCAAAAAGGTATAAACAGGATGGAGTCAGTGCAGAGGGTGGCTACTAAAATGAGTAGTAGTCTTTGTTATAAAACATTTGAGGACCGACTTAAAGATCTTAATATGTACACGTTAGAGGAAAGGTGGATAGAGGAGATATGGTAAAGATGTTTAAATACCTCCATGGCATAAATGCACAAGTGGAGAGTCTCTTTCGATTGAAAGCAAGCTCTGCTATGAGGGGACAGGATGAAGGTAAAAGGGGATAGACTAAAGAGTAATATGCAAAAATATTTCTTTATGGAAAGAGTGGTAGATGTGTGTAATAGTCTCCCGGTGAAGGTAGTAGAGATGAGGACATTATCTGAATTCATAAAAGCATGGGACAAACACAGAAGATCTCTAAAGGAAAAAAGGGACTATTGTAGTTGATATGAAAGGGCAGACAAGATAGGCCATGTGGTCTTTTTCTGCCAAAATGTTTCTATGTTACTATAAGCTCCGAAGTCTAAATGCATGGATGAGACAATGGTGGAAGAGGGTTTTGAATTTGTAAGGAACTGGAGAACATTCTGCGTGGAGGAACTTTTCTGAAAAAGATGGGCTCCACCTTAAACAGGGTGGACCAGGCTGCTGGCATTAACCTTTAAAAAGGAGATAGAACAGTTTTAAACTAGATATTGGGGGAAAGCTGATAGTTGCCCAAGACCGCATGGATCAAAATGATGTATCCAATAATGGTAAAAGTAATCCAAGCACCTTTAAGTAAAAATCAAAATTAACCCTGTCATCAAATAACCTGATTGTTGATATTACCTAAAAAGAAAAAAAACCTTTGAAATTTGGCTTGGCAATAGCAATCATAATATGATCATATCAGAATCAATAAATGGAGGGAGCACAGCAAGAAATTTCAAAGCACTAGCATTTAACTTTCAAAAAAGAAGCTATGATAAAGTGAGGAAAATTGTTAAGAAAAAAAAAACTAAAAGAAGTAACTACAAAGGTAAAGAGTTTATATCAGGTCTGGGTGTTATTTAAAAATACTGTTTTGGAAACCCAGACCATGCTTTAAAAAAGGTGGAAGGAAGGCCAGCATGTCTTAAAGGTGAGGTCAGAGAGGCTGTTATACCTAAGAGACAATCTTTCAGTAAATGGAAAAAGGAGTCAAATGACAAGCACAGGAAATAAGTATTGGCAAGTTAAATGCAAGGCATTGATAAGGCAGGTAAAGAGTGAATTTGAAAAGAAGTTTGCTGTGGAAGCATAAGGGCATAATAAAAACTTTTTCAAGTACATCCATGGCAAAACAGCTGTGAGAGAGTCAGTTGGACCATTAGATAATAGAGGGGTGAAAGGTCCCTAATAGAGGACAATGCCATAGTGGAGAAATTGAATGAATTTTTGTTTCAGTCTTTACTAAAGAAGATGTTGGAAACTTACCCATGCCAGAAATGATATTTAAAGGCGATGTATCAGAGGAATTTAAACAAATCATGATAAATTGGGAACATGTAATACAGATAATTGATAAACTAAAGAGCAGCACATTACCTGGACAGGATGGCATACATCCCAGGTGTTGAAAGAACTGAAATATGAGAATGCAGAACTTCTATTAGTAATCTTTGACCAATTATTAAAATCATCTGTAGCACCCAAAGATTGGCGAATGGCCAATGTAGCACCAATTTTTAAAAAGGGTTCCAAAGGTGATCCTGGAAACTACAGACTAGTGAGCCTAATGTCAGTATCGGGCAAAATGGTAGAAGCCATAATTAAAAACAAATCAATATTCCTGAATCTGTAGATGGTCATGGTTTAATGGCAGAAAGCCTTCATGGATTTAGACAAGAAGGGCCCAATATTCAGCGTCAGCAACAAGAGAAAATACAGCGGCTAACTCCCGGTGCTGAAGAGATAACCCATATAGTCAATGCCAGGGCCATATCTAGCTACCAGCATTGAATATCCAGGCTTGCTGCCCAACCTCCACCACTGCAGAAGGTAACCAAGCAACTGGCGATATTGAGCCTCTGTCCGGTTAGCTTCCATGGGTAAAGATAGGCCAGCTTTTGCTGTATCTATCTTTACCCAAAGGTCGCTAATTGGGCTGCAGTGCAATATCACTGCTGCCTGGTTAGAGAGCGGTGCTGGCTCTGGCATGCCCTGGGATGCCCACGACATGTTCCAATACTACACGGTTAGCATCGGAGTGTGTGGCAGCGTTAATCAGGGATAACCATGTTAGTGCCACTGAATATCCCTCTAAGCAACAGTTACACAGTTTACAGGTCTATAAACCGTGTAAATGCCTTTGAATAAGGGCCCGAAAAGTCTTGTCTTACTAATCTGTTATATTTTATTGAATAAACAGGTAGATAAAGATGAGCCAGTTGATACAGTGTATCTGATGCACAGAACTGGGCCTGTGGACAGCTCGGCATGCCCCTGCTGCCTGTGAGGACATTCTCCCCACAGGTGTGCCTGACTTCTGTGGCTTATGTCCCCCTCATTCCTGCCGCCAAACTCATGGCTGGCCTGAATCGGCATTGTACATCCAGAATCGGCCCTGTAAAGGTCCGCCCCCGCTCCACCCAGATCCCACCCCCTCTCGCCTCTTGCTGGCTCTCCCCATTCTGCTGCTCAGGACTTACAGGGAGAGCCGGAGGAGGAATCAGGCTGGGACATGCAGCCCCGCCACCAGCATCCCAGAATAGGGCCTGTGAGGACATCCAACTGTTAGTGTAGCTGGATTTAAAAGAGGTTTGGATGATTTCCTGGAGGAAAAGTTCATAAACCATTATTAATGAGGACCGGGCAAATCCACTGCTTATCCATGGGACAAAGAACATGGAATCTATATACCTTTTGGGATCCACTAGGCAAGTTAGGCAGCCGCCTAGGTGGCCGGTCCAGGTGGGTAGTGGCAATGGCACACATGGGTGGCCATCCCCCCCAATGCAGCCAATTCCATTTGGGGGGTGGGAAATGGGCAGTAGCAATACTGGGTGGGCGGCAGCAGCTGAGGGTGGCGAGGCCTAGGGTGGCAGAAACCCCTGGGCTGGCCCTGCTGACAGGTACTTGGAAACAGGATACCAGACTTGATAGACCCTTGTTCTGACTCAGTATGACAAATCTTATGTTCTAAAATAATCTTTGTGTCTCTCACTTCCATACCTCATTCCCATCCCAATACACATAATTTAAAAAAAAAAAAAAAAAAAAAAAAATTCCCATCTCCCTTACCTGTTTCCCTGCTGAAAAATCCCCTTCAGGGGGATCTTCTTCTCCTCTTCAATATTCAAGGATTGACTGATTAAGGACAAGGGATTATCACCTTCCTATCTAAAATAAAAATTACAGCATAAATGAAGTCTTTTTTTTAGTGGGGAGATGGGGAAAGAGACTTGGGATTTTTTAAAATTAAAGTGTCCCCTGGAAACCTCCTCTTACTCAACTAAGAATAAATGTAGCCATGTAGTATCCCTGAACTATCTCTTTATGCTCTTTCTAAAAAGAACCACATGGGATACCGGATCCCTGCATCACTAAGGGGTATGTTTACTAAACGGCGGTAAAGGAGCAAGTGTTCCATTAGCGGGTGCTAACTGTGTATGTGCACACTTACTGCATGCAAAAAGGTGCTTTAGCATGTGCTAACGGCACCAGCAGCGTAAAGCGCCCTGCATAGGGCGAAGAGTGGGGGTCAGTGGGTGGGGAGTGGGCAGGAACAAGGCTTGCTCCCATAATGCAGGCACCTTAACGGCAGGAACCTTAACACTATTCAAAACCTGGCAGAAAGGGTGTTTTTTGAGGAGAGAGACAGAGAGCCTATTTTACATCTGCAATGTGATGCACAGAGAGGGGAGCCCAAAAAAGTGATAGTGCTCCATTAGCAGCAACTCAAAAAATGCACACCAAAAAATTAGATCAGTACCCTAAATAATCAATTCATACAATCTGATCACAAAAACATTGAGGAAGACATACAAAACATACAGTAGATAGATATATATGTGTAGGAATGTTCGTTGTGTCAGGAGCTAGAGTTAACTCCTTTGAATAATGAACCTCTCCTTTTAATCTTAAAATGCAATTGTGCAAGAGAACTAGTGCAAAACTTCAAAATCAGAACCATAAAGCCACAGTGCTAAGAATAAACAGAACAAAACTAAAGTTCTTAAACTTAGCTGGCAGCTGGAACCAAACCAGGAAACCACGAGTGAATCCAAACGCTACAGCAGAATAAGGAGATTTTCCCCCACTGAGGTCACAAAAGATTTTCCGCCCCAGCGGGGTCACGACACAGTGCCGCGTTTCGAATCAATCGATCCTTTCTCAAGTGGTATGTAGATAGAGAGATTCTCCAGATAATCAACTGGTCAATACTTGGTGAATTATATTTTTATATTTTTAAATCAGCCCCGCTCTGGTCTCAACAACACCTCTAAAGAGGATGGCATCTGACGTCACATGAAAGCAATATATAACCACTAGGCAGCTGAAACAGATCCCAGGTTACGGTAGATGTTACTGCCTGATATACTAATATAAACCAAAGGGAAGCTTTGGAGATCATAGCAGCTGCTCCCATTCCATTGCCAGAACGCATCCCTAAATCATTAGTTATGGAATTTCTTACTCTAGTGTTGACACAGAACATCTTTTGTGACCCCGGTGGGGGAAAATCTCCTTATTCTGCTGTAGTTCACTTGCACAATTGCATTTTAAGATTAAAAAGGAGAGGTTCATTATTCGAAGGAGTTAACTCTAGCTCCTGACACAACGAATATTCCTACACATATTTATCTATCTACTGTGTGTTTTGTATGTCTTCCTCAATGTTTTTGTGATCAGATTGTATGAATTGACCAATAGCAGCAACAGCATAGTGCCCAAGTATGAAAGGGCACTGTGTTTATAGTGCAAATGGGGGCAAAGGAGGTGGCACATGGGTCATGCAGTGGGGGCTGCTGTTGCACGGGGGGGGGGGGGGGGCCGGCAGCTGCCTAGATGGCACATAGGTGCATAAGACTACAAAATATGCCAAACTGCGTCAGACCAAGGTCCATCATGCCCAGTATCCTGTGTCCAACAGTGCACAATAAAAAAGTGACCTATGTTTACCTGTTCCACTCTAGTCAATAAACTATAGACCTCTATCATATCTCCCCTCAGCTGTCTTAACCCCAGGTTGATGAGCTCCAACCTTTTTAGCCTCTCCACAAAGGGGTATTCTGCCATCCGCAGAACCATCTGTGATATTTGTCATGATCCCACAGTGACAATGGCAGCACACAGTCCTGCTACTGCTGTGGAAAGGCAATGTGCCACATAGGATGGTCCAAGGGTCTTGACACCCCAGGCAGACATCTAGACTACCTTCCCTCCCTCCCCCCGCTGCCGTAGAACCCAGCTATGGGGGAAGAGGCCAATAGTGCCAGATGCTGTAGCCTCCAGGTAGCTGGAAAATGCAGGTGCCTGGGGAAATACTACAGCAGTGGCTGACATCCTCCCCCTGACACATATAAGTGGCAGGTGGTGATGGGGCCCCTGTATGGACAGCTGGTGGGAGGCTGCATGGCTGTCCATGTGTGCCCTCCATCTGGACCTTTTGCCCATGGTGCCTGCCAAACCCGCTAGTTTAACATGCTGGGACTGCAACCACCACCACTGACAGTGCATGGACATGTCTGCATGGTGGGGTATTGGTGGTGGCGTGGGAAGTGGCACCAGCCTTTAGCAGACAGAAACCTTGTCCTCATAGTGTGCACCACGTGCATTGCAGCAAAGCACACAGGAGCTTGGGTGCTCAGAGGCCTCTGAGTCGCTTGACATAATATCATGCCTTCACTCCTACACAGTGAAAGAGGAAATAATTCAGGAAACTTTCAGAGAGAAGTAAATTAAGTGGGACAATTGCCAGGTTCATGATCTGTCCCCCCCCCCCCCCCCCTAATCACCTTACATAGATGCAGGTCACTGAGAGATGTCTCTGCATTTCTGCACAAGGAAAACATTAGATATAGATGGCTTTTTCCCTTTGGGCTTCTGCTCACTATTTGAGGGACATCTGCTAGGATTACTACTGTGGAGGAGATCTGTGAGGTTTTACATAAGGCTGATTTCCAGGATCCACCAGATAAACCCCTGGATCAAGCGGACTAGCAGGAGACTTTGTTGGAGCCCTTCAAGTGGCAGAGAGTACAAGTTAAAAGGAAGCATCTTCTGCAGCTATCGGAGGGCTTTGTATAGGAGGCACAAAGAGAGATTTTGACCAATGACCAGCTTACAGACTCTGAGAGCCTGTCTATTTTTTTTTTCATAACCCAGAAAACTGCAATGATTATCCTACCCAGACTTTTATTTATTTATTATTATTTTTAAATTTTACAACCATAACACAAATAATAATCATCACACAAATGACATCTCCCCTCACAAAAATACAATCATAAAACCCACCCAACCCCCTCCGATGCATTACGGGCTTCTTACTGATACTACCCCAGTCCTAATTAACAATTCCTGAAGAAGATACTAGTAGGGGAAAGGGCACATGACAGAGAAAACTCCTTCCTTATGTTCTAGAGGATTAATCTCCAACATTTGTGACAAGGGCTGCATACTGATCTAAAGCAGACCACCTACAGAGTTTTAACAATATACCCCTAAGACTCAAAACTTTATCATGAGTCTTTTCGTATTTGGCATATAAACATATTTGGTTCCACCATACCAACCAGTTTAGCTTATTAGGATTTTTCCAATTAGCAAGTATTAATTTTAAGGCAACCATTATCATAAAATTTAATAAAAAGAAATTTTCTTTTGCCAACAACGAGATCTCTGCCATGGCTCTTAACACTATTATGCACCATGTCAGGATAGCAGAAAATTTTAATATTTGTTGAATTCTGGCCCATACCAGAATCCAAAAAGCCTGAATGTAAGGACATTCCATTATCATATGTCTTAACGTGCCCATTTCCTTATGACAGGACCAACAACGGCTGGTTCCTTCCTTATTCCATTTAGCTAGTTTGACCGGGGTGACAAAAGCACGATGAGCTAGAAAATACATAGGCTGAGTGAGAGCAGCAGAACTGGACGCACGAATAGTAGACCCCCAAAATACCTTCCATGTCTGTTGCTCTATATTGATTCCAGTCTCTTCCTCCCATACTTTCAGCAACCCTTTATTCTGTGGCGAAGACTGATCCTTGAACATTGTATAGAATCTTTATACTGCTCCATCTTTGGAACTTATTTCCTCAATAATTTGTCGCAACACCCTCATTTGTGAAAAGTCCCCAAGACTCATCTTCAGGCTGCCGACACAGTGCCGCATTTGTATCCACTGAAAGTAGCACGTGGGTAGGAGGCCAAACTCCCGTTGCAGAGCCTCAAAAGGTTTCCAATTAGAACCATCTAACAATTGTTCCATCGTCCAAATACCACATTTCCCCGCTAACAAGCTGCTTTGATGCCGTCTCCAACTGGCTCCAGTCCCAAAACCTCCGAATAAACCATAAAAAGACAGACGTCCTTTTCATTACGAAGAATCAAGGCTACACCCCTCCCGCCTCCTTAAAAGTAAAGGATGCCGAGCTGCTAACCAAACCCACAATCTGCTACCTAGGGGTTACGTTAGATCAACGGCTTGACATGAAGGTCCACATAAGCAACACAGTCAAGTTAGTTTACCATAAAATATGGACACTCCGGCACCTACGTCCCCTCCTGGACCCAGAGGACTTCCGGACAATCTTTCAAGCACTGGTCATCCCCCATTTTGACTACGCCAACGCAATCCTGCAGGGACTCCCGCATACCACCCTAAATCTACTCCAGCTCACGATGAATGCAGCTGCCAGGAAACACCATGGAGCTTCCAGGAAGGACCACATAACACCAATCCTAAGATATCTCCACTGGCTTCCCATCCAGTGCAGACTCTCTTTCAAAATTCTAGTAACGACATTCAAGGCCATCAACAAGCTCACCTCCACCTCACTCACTGAGCTCATCCACCCTATACCCCCTAACAGACTCAGAAGGTCCATAGCTGTCAACACGCTGGTGGTTCTGAAGACAATGACAAAATGCTCCCAAGCAGCGATAAACAGGGCATTTAGGTTCTATGCTCCCAGATGTTGGAGTGCCCTTCTGCCCAACATCAGGGCAATTGTTGACCTTGCCCAATTTAGGAAAGCACTGAAGCACCACCTTTTCCTCATGCATTATTTCAACAACAGCACACAAACGGCCACCCCCCACCTGGACGGCCCTATTAACACACCCAGCAAGCAATGAGGCAGTTATACCGAACGGTGCCTAGGCATACCAAGCATACCATGCAAATAGCAGAATGTATATAGTCAACACTCTTGTAAATAGTCTCCCCCCAATGACATGCCCACCTGGGCCAGGGTCGTGACCAATGTTCCCTCTAATTTTCTGTAGGCTGTGTGCGCATAAAATATCAGCTTTGTACAGCTTTTGAAGGAAGGTTAAATTTTTGTGCGCCACATAACGACACTCGGAGTTATATACTTTAAAATTTGACTACACGTCAGAATACAGTATGTACACCACATTGATTTTAATCAAATTAAATGAAAATAGACGATTTAAATGAAGTGGGAAATATCTAGTAATTACAGTCATAACTTTTAAATTTTAAGACGTCTGTGTTGTTTTCTATCAGAATCATAGCCGTAATTTTTGTGCGCTCTGTTGTAAAGTATGTGCGCTCGCTCGGTGAGGTGTGTGCGCGCGCACATGTGCACAGTTAGAGGGAACAGTGGTCGTGACCCCCAGCATGTATATAGTTATCTGTTTTGTCCAAGTTAGATCACCTGTTCTATTGTAAATACAGCGCAGCCTAGGCCACAATGTATACGTTATTGTATGTAAACCGCGCTGATTTTAAATAGTGTGGTATAAAAGAGACATTAAATAAAATAAAAAATAAATAAATAAATATTTGCCAATTCAACCATGCATATGGGGCTTTGTTAATTTTAAATAAAGGATTAAACCAAATCGTCAGTAGGAGTGATAAGGGATTATCCTTCTTAATAATTGGAAGAAGTGCCTGACATGCCTTTTGCGTAGAAATAATTATGTGTCCCACTCTGGAATTATCCAGATTTCTCATCCCCATAAGTAAATTGATTGGGCACGGAGAGACCAATCATTCTTCTACTTTCAACCAAATAGGTTCCTGAGCGAGGGTACTACCCATGGACCATAATGTTTCTTGTTTTAAGAGGAAAGCCATATGATACCAGTAGAAATCCGGAAAGTGAACACCACCTTTAAATTTACTGGCTTTTAGCTTTTTTAACACTATCCTGGGTGTTTTCCCTTCCCATAGGAAAACACTAATTGTACGCTCCAAATTTCTCTATACAGCCTGTGGAAATAAGATGGGAAGCATTCCCAGTATATAATTTATTTTTGGCACCAACATCATCTTAATAGCTTCTAGGCGTCCCCACCAAGTAAGGTGCAGCAGGGACCACTTCAGGGTGAAAGAATGTGTCATATCCTGAAGCTTTGCTGTATTTAACCTCACCATTTCATCTAAAGATGCACAGTACTGTACCCCCAAATATTTTATTGCTAAGGGCTCCCGTTGAAATGGAAAACTCTCTACCAGGGAAGCATTCGCCTGGTGATTTATAGGAAAAGCTACTGACTTTGTCCAGTTAACTTTGTACCCAGAAAAAGATGATATTGAGTAATTAGCTGCAACAAAGGCAAGATTGATGTGGGGCTGAGAAAAAGTAGAAGGTCATCTGCATATGCAGAAAGTTTGACTTGAAGGTCTGAAATTCTAATGCCTTGAATCTCCTCAGACTGACGAATAAGCAACGCCAACAGTTCCAGTGCCAGATTGAACAGAATCGGGGACATAGGACTACCTTGCCTAGTACCCCAGCGCAGAGAGAAAGGTTTTGAAAGTATTCCATTGACAAGGATCCGAGCAGAAGGGTTACAATAAAGCACACATATCATATCCACATATTCTTTTGGAAAACCAAACCAATCAAACACATGGAAAAGAAAAGGCCACTCTAGCCTGTTGAAAGCCTTTTCAGCATCCAATGAAAGGCCTACAAAAGGTATGTTAAGCTGTTCTGCCCTCTTAAGCAGGTTACACAATAGCCGCCTATTATCAGCCGTGTCCTCCCAGCAACAAATCCACATTGATCGGGATGTATTAGCAAGTGCAAAACTTTGTTAAGTCATCTGGCCATGATACTAGAATATAGCTTGTAAATTGGTCTATAATTACTGACCAGCTTCAGGTCTTTACCCGGCTTCTCCAGCACAACAATTGTTGCATTAGCAAATGCTCCATTGTTGCTATCTTGCTCCTGCAATGCTTGATAGTAGGTCTTCAGCTGAGGAAGAAGTTCTTTTGCAAAGGTTTTAAAGAATTCTGTCGGGATCCCATCTGGGCCTGCGGCCTTCCCAGCTTTTATACCTGCTAATGCTTCTTTCAATTCCAAGAATGAAATAGGTTCTCTAAGGGCTGCTACTTGTACCTCTCCAAGTTCAGGACGAACAACCCTTCCCAGCAGGTTTTTGCAGACAGAATCATCTAACATCACTTCTGATGTATAAAGCTGTGAATAGAATGCATGAAACACCTCTGAAATTTCACTGCTATTGCTCAGGGATCCCTGTTGCTCATCCTTTATAGAGACAATATGCATTTTAGTACGGCGAGCTTTTAGTTTTGCAGCCAGACGTTTTCCAGCTTTGTTCTTCTCTGTGTAATAATGTGCTTGCTGCACAAACATACATTGTTCCACCTCAGAACTAAGTATCATATTGTATTGATATCTCAATCTTTGAAGATGATTTAGAGCAATAGGGTTATATTGTCTTTGCAAAACTCTTTCTCCAGCCCTTATCTGTTGATCAAGATCTTTGAGCTTCTCCTTTGCCTTTCTGGATGCAGCAATAGAGAAGCTGGTTATATATGCTGTTATCGAAGCCTTGAAGGCTTCCTACCAAGCCCAGTTAGGCATATCCTCTGGAGAATTATTGCAGAAATATTATTTTATAGCTTGCTTTATTTGAACTTTAAAGGCCTAATCCGCCAACAGAGATCAAGGGGTATGTTTACTAAACCGTCTTAATGTTACCGGCGTTAGTTGCAGTCTTACTGTGACGAATGCCATATAAGGTAGTGGGCGTTCCGGTCTTAAGGTAGCCTTCGGGTTATCGCGTGATAAAGTCTGTTATCGCGCGATAGAGGGAGCCGTGGCATGTTAATGCGTGTTAGCCTTAATTAGGCGCGCTGACCTGAAGGCACAGCAACAGAGGTGTAGCACAATGGTTAATGCATTGACTGATAAAACAGGGATTATGAGTTCAATTCCCCAGTGGGCTGTCTGAGGCATTACCCTTTACTTTAAATCAGTGCTGTCTGAGGCATTTTTTTTTTTAATGTAAATTAGTGCTGCCAGCAAACACACCCTCACAGTGCCGTAACCTAAGGTGCCACATAAGGCACCCTATAAGGCACTCCAGAGGGCACATTATAAAGTGCACTGTCCACCATGGCACCTTATAATGTTCCCTATAGGGTGACTTATAGGGCGCCTTATGAGGCATCTTAAGGTTACAGCACTGTGAGGGTGTTTTTGCTGGCAGCACTAATTTAAATTAAAAAAGGAAATGCCTCAGACAGCCCTATCAAAAAACACCACTGTGGGATCAAACCCATGATGTCTGTCTCCACAGTCAGTGAAGTAACAAGTGGGCTACATCTCTATAGCTGCTAACAAACCCCTGGCTGGCTACAGAAGGACTGCAGGTCACCACACAAACTGTCTGCTGTGGCTACCAGGATAGGGTTAACCCACCCATACCCATGATGCACTGCACATGCAGATCAGCAGTCTACAGATGATCACAAGATGGGGTATGCACCCCCACAGCACCTCGGCCTGGTAGGGGGAACTGACTGTGTGTGTTACTGGCACAGAGTAGCTACAGACCGACACATTGTGGGGGTACTGTGCTCACCCTGAGAGTGAGGTGGGGCGCCCAGCACCAGGTCCGCAGCACCTGGCTTAGCTGAGATAGGGTATGCTGCAGATCACCATCAGTGCCAGTGTGTGATTGGTAGTCCTTACAAACACACCTAGGATACACCGGTGTCCATCTGTATTTCCCAGTCATGTCTAGCCCTTGTGGAATATGAAGCACCCAGAATAGTGCATATCCTGTGTGGGTGCCATGGTCACATGATTTAAGTGAAGGGGGATGTTTGGACCCATAGGCAGATTATGTAGCATCACGCAATCCGCCCTCTGGGGCTCAGGGTGGGGGACAGGATCTCCCACCAACAGATCCACATTCTACATCCCTGCAATGGTGGCAGTATAGAGGGGACCATCAACCCCAGTGCTGCTGGGGAACCATCACCCTACTGGGCAGTCAATGCTGATCTGTACACATCCATAAGGCAATGGCAGACAGACAGTAGGCCTGGAAATGCACAGCTGCTCCCCACCACTATCTGACATTCTCCAGCTGCTGTACCCTGCAAGGTGTTCCAGCCAAACACATACTAACTGCAGACAGTCTGCTAGCTAGTCCATAATGCATGTTCCTGGAGGAGATGTGTGCACCCAAAACTGGGATGTGAGTGCACACACACACACACACACACACACCAAGCAGATAAGTCAGTGATTATGCCCCAGGAAAAAGAACCAATGAATATCACTTGAAAAAAATGCTATACAGCACTATGGTGGAACCTAGCCATGCCGTGGTCACTGTTCAGTCAGAGTGAGAGTGACATCCCAGCAAGAAATGCTGTGGCCACCCTGTTCATGCAGGTGGTGGCTGGGCACTACAATGTCCCAGCCATTGCCCTATGCCCTGTGCAGATGCATCCTGCCCAGGCCACCCTGTCCGGGCTATACCCATGGTACCTTGCTCCTCATTATGCACATTGGCAGGCCAATACTGGCAACAGTGCTGGCAGTATGGGCTGTGGAGGGTGTTTGCAGCCACCACACACTGGATAGACAGACACACACTCCCACACCTATGCCAGCATTGTACAACTATAGAGGTGTTTGGCAGCCCTGGCCACCGCTCCAGTCCTGGGCACAGTGCAGGCATGGCTATGGTATGCAATACTGTTGGGGTCACTCCCCAGGGTGGTAAACACTGTCAGAAACCAAAACTGAAACACACTCCACAGATATCAGAAAGGTTGCTATGATGCAGCTCTATCAGCAAATTGTGCTTAACTTAGGAATTAATATCTGCCATTAATCATACCAACCTTTTGATATATGTGTAACGTATTCCCAAGTTTAGGGCGGCATTGCTAAGGTATGCAAGTGCTAGTATTGGGAGATGCTGCTGCACGCAGGGCCCATCAGCCTGACTCTCCATGAGGCTTTGAATAGTGGAGCCTGTGGGTGTGGGTGTTTATGCCCCTGTTGGCTGCTGCTCTAGGGCAGAGGTTCCCAACTCCAGTCCTGGTGGGCCAAACACTGTTCAGGTTTTCATGCTGTCCCTAATGAATAAATCACAAAGAAATAAATCCCAATGGGAGAAATTAATAAATACCCCACCAAAAAATCTCCCTAAGACTCCTTAATGAAATCAAAGTATCTTTTTGTCGGGCCGCAGAGAGGGAGGTTAAAACAAATTTTGAAACCACTCCAGACTACTGCGGACCGTTTTAATCATCAAACAGTTCTTTAGTAAAACATGTGAAAAGTTGTGAAAAAATTTTTATGAAAACTTATCTCAGTAACCGAAGAGAAGAAATTCCAAAAAGCTTGAATGCTGAAGTCCACATTTGAGATGGCACGACGTGCACGTTTCGAGGTCAAAAACCTCTGTATCAAGCGCTCTTTATGGACGTCGCTAAGAAATGCTGGGGGAAGAGGGGGAAGAATCATTTCTTAGCGACGTCCATAAAGAGCGCTTGATACAGAGGTTTTTGACCTCGAAACGTGCACGTCGTGCCATCTCAAATGTGGACTTCAGCATTCAAGCTTTTTGGAATTTCTTCTCTTCGGTTACTGAGATAAGTTTTCATAAAAAAATTTTTCACAACTTTTCACATGTTTTACTAAAGAACTGTTTGATGATTAAAACGGTCCGCAGTAGTCTGGAGTGGTTTCAAAATTTGTTTTAACCTCCCTCTCTGCGGCCCGACAAAAAGATACTTTGATTTCATTAAGGAGTCTTAGGGAGATTTTTTGGTGGGGTCCCTAATGAATATGCATGAATACATTTGCATACAATGGGGGTGGCGCATACTAATGCAGCACAGGCATATTTATTAGGGACAGCATGAAACCTGAATGATGTTTGGCCCTCCAGGACTGCAGTTGGGAAACTCTGCTCTAGGGATTGCACATGTTTATGGTGTCTGTGCTCTGTAGGGTAAAATATAGGTGTTCAGGCATGTTTATTATATCTGCAATAAAGGTTCCATCTTTATTACCACAGTTTAGTACTGGGTAAAATATGGGAAAGGGTTGGCAGGAGCCACAGCTGGGACTTGAACGTGTGACCTTCTGCTCCTGAGCACACAGGCTGTGTGAACTGAACCACACTGTTATCACAGGGACAGTTCATTCCCTGGGGATACCATGACTATTCGTCAGACAGACCCTGTTTGTTGCATTGCACAGCACCCACCTAAACGGGGCTAGCCCATGGTCTGTGGTGGGCAGATGCCACTGCCCCCTCTGCCAGCAGCACCCCTCCGCCACCATGCTGCCATGCCATTATGCCGGTGGTGCTGATGTTGCGCAGTCCCAGGCCATCCAGTATGCCGGTGGGAAGCTGCCTATGGTGTGGGTTCTCGGGTAGGAGTGCCTACATGGACATGCACGCTTCCCCCCCCCCCTGCACCGCCTGCCAATGTCATGAGCCCTTGGGGGTACATGCTGGGTAATCTCCACTGTGACACTGTGGGACACACACTCATGCCCATGTTGGACCCTCGTCAGTTGCTGTCTTGCTGCTTTACAGTTTTGGCATTCCTATGTGCCACCTAGCCCGCACTGTGCTCCAGCCGGACCACAGCATGTGCCACCTGCAGCCCCCTGTATCCCATTTACAGCATCAGTACAGTTGCCCTTGCCTACGTGTCCACTCTCCTATTGCTGCACATGTGCACGCCATAACAATCCTGCCCAATCTAAACGACAGAAACCCTGATCAGCGCTATTTCAATGTGGGATCATTCACTTTGTAGGGGGACAGAGCATAGACCCTTCCAAACATGATATCTTAATTTATACGCTTTGTCAGTAGTGTTGCTTTATGTTTATCATTAATATCAGTATTGGCCAGCTTGGTTATTGGGATTTTAGATGTGGTTGTGGTCCTTTTATATGTTTATTTGCCTCTTTGTTCCCTGCACATGTATCACAATGTCACTTTTCTGGGTTTCGCTGCCTTTGCTGCACATTGCTGACTGAAATGGTTTCTCTTTCCTGCAAATGTGCCTTAACGCGAGGGTTTTACTGCCGTTAGTATTCAGACCTGGATTTCACAGCATTAGTGTGCCTGGAGCCTCTCCCCTCCCACTCTCCGCCCATTGACCCCTTCTCTCCGCCCTCTGGGAAGCCTTACTCCACCCTTCATACCCGGATTTCACAGCGTTAGTGTGCCTTAATGCTGCTGCCGCATTATCGCGCGATAAGTGATGTTATCACGCGATAATACCACCGCTGTGACGTTAAGACGGTTTAGTAAACATACCCCCTATTAAAGAACCATGACTGTCGCTTAGAGAGGTCCTCACAAGGCCGCATCTCCAGCATTATAGCTGCATGATCCAAGATATGAGTAGTAAGTATATCTGCTCTATTAGCTTCTTGCACCAGTGTTCAAGGTATTAAAAAAAATCTATGCAAGAATGAGAACTATGAAGGTAAGAGAAAAAAGTGTAGTCTTTTTCAGAAGAGTACAGAACCCTCCATATATCCAACAAGCCTGTTTCGACCACGAGTGACTTCAAAACCACCATTGCTCTGCCACTTCTTTTAACCCTACTCGGTTTACAGTCTTTTAAGGGGTCAAGGACCATATTAAAGTCCCCTCCAAAAATAATTGGTAGTTAGGCAGCTTCTTGGATTACTTCCGCCAATGACTGAAAAAATTTTGGATGATCACAATTTGGAGCGTATACATTCAATAACCAGATGAGCTTTAGCCCATCACCCCTCATAATCAGCCCGTGCGCAGAGGACTTGGGCACCTAACAAATTACACATTAGTATTGCCACCCCATTCTTTTTCCCAATAGCCGGAGCAAGGGCAGCCAGGTTATATCGCCCCATAGCTAATTTTTTTGTTTCCTTAGTAGATAGATGAGTTTCTTGAAGCATTATTATATCCGCATTTTGCTTTTCACAATACGTAAGTATCCTTTTCCTCTTAGCAGGATGCATAATGCCCTTTACATTCAGAGACAGAATTTTAAGGGGTTCATAACAAGAACATATACTGGAACTTAATGCACTCTTTATTATCTGATCTATCTTTCCCAAATGAAAGGTATCCCACACATTTATCATATCCATAATATGCCCGTAATGTGCCAACCCTGCCCTCACAAGGAGGATCAAAACAAATGGGTGAATCAGCGGACCATCAACATGGCCGCCGCATGACCCTACATATACATCTACACACTTACCTGTGCATATATTAAAGTAAATAGCTATTATTCATACTACTTTTATGTAAACTATCACACTTGCTCTTTTAACTTCCCTGAATATAACACACTTAGGAAAGATTTCAAACAATTATACCTATTGACCTTTTTATTGTATCGGGAGATAACTCCAAAGACTTTCCCTGCATAATTTTGAAGTCTCCTTCAATCCTAATCAACCATTCAAACTGTACTTGGTTCTCAGTTCTCATACAACAGTGACCCTTCTCAATGCATTTTTAAGGCCTCCTGATCTTCAATGAATTGCAGTCGAACACTGGGATCCTCAAAGGTTTTGGTGCGATTGTCCAACGTGACCTTGAATCTAGCAGGGTAGAAGAGTCCGTAACACACTTGCAGTTGCTGCAAATGGGGTCTCAGCGCTAAGAACTGCTTTCTTTTGTCCATCATTGTTCTGCTGAAGTCAGGAAAGAAAGAAATGCTATGCCCTTCGTATGCCAAAGACAAGAACGCTCTTGCCACAGTCATTATCTACATAGTATGCTGGTGCCTCAACAAGCAAAAGATGAATGGCCTCGTCTTCTGATTATGTAAATCAGCCTATGTAGGTATTCTGTGGGCCCTTTCAATTTCCAGCGGCCTGCTAAAGTTTAGCTGAAGCAGCTTAGGTAGTAGATTTTCCAGAAATGTAACCGAATCTGAGCCTTTAGCTCCTTCTGGTATGCCTACCAGTCTGATGCTTTTGTGGCGAGATCCGTTACTTAGGTCTTCCAAGTTCTACTCTAAGCATTCTATCTTTTTGACGGCCTTGCCCATCTGATAGATCTTTTCCTCGTGCATTGTTATAGCAGCATCCATCTTCTCCACATGGCCTGCCAAACCCAACATTTGTGATTTGAGTTCCTGAATATCCGATTGCATCTGCAGCAGTGCATCTCCATTCTCAGAGACGAGTGATCTCACCGAATGGACTTCCACCAATAGCTCTCGTACCACATCATCTGGGTCTCATGTGGTGGCCATCTTATGTGGAGAAGGAGGGTCCAACATGGCGCGCTTGGAGCCCATGTTTGTACTTGCCAAAAACTCCAATTTAGTTGGTTTGCCGCAAGCCATGATTGCTCAGTCATCAAAGGCTCAACAAAGGGGATCGACTGTAGTAGATTTGCCAAGGAACAGGGTAAATACTTGTAGGATTATATTCGGATCTGCGGGCGCAAGCTCCTAAGCAGCCATCTTGCTTCACCACTGGCTCTGCCTCTCCCTACCCAGACTTTTATATTTGTTCAAGCTTTACCTGTGCCTCTGCCAATTTACCTTTTGAAGGCACTACAGCGCAAGGTGTTCCATACTATTTTGAGGAAGTGGCCACCTCGGGTATCCAGACAGGTCTTGTGCAGGAGGAGGGAGTTGGAGTGTTTGGGAGTCCCTGATTTCAAGGGCTGCTCAGGCAAGACATATCCTGGATTGGCAGGAGGGGAGGGCATAGAAAAGATATGTGCAAATTGAACAGTTTTATGTTCCGTCATGTCCACTGAGATGTCGGCATACTGGAGACAGGTGCATTTGATTATTATCACCCCTCACAAGACATGTTTTGGATATTTGGAGAAAATCAGATTTAAAATAGAAGGTGCTGGGCCTTTTTCGCTGTTGAGCTTGTTACAATTTAATGGGAAGTTCCTACCAGGATTAACTGACCATGCTTTCATGAGATGGCATGAAAAGGGTTTATCCCCTTTTTTATACATTTTGAGGAGGGGGGTTTATTATTCCTTGAATAATTGACTCAACAGCATGGACTGAGTGGGTCACATTACCTGCAGTACTATTTGAAAACCTCTAGAAGATGGAGCACAACTAAGGCAGGATTTGAAGTATTAGAGTGGATGGATAAGGATTCTAGGGGACTGATTACTGATTTATATAAGGCTATTTTGGGAAGTGACTGTCTGAAACTCTGCTATATGAAGTTGTGGGAAACAGAGCTGGGATTAAGTTTGACCAAGAAGGAATGGAAGTATGTTTTCAAAGCTGTTCATAAGTCATCAGTTTCAGTTGCTATAAAAGAAAATTGCTATAAAGTACTTTTTTTATTGTATGAGATATCGGACAGACTGACCAGGCTGTTTGCTGGGGCTTCACCTAATTGCTAGAGGGGATGCGGTGGGATGTACTCTGTGTATCATATTAGGTGGGATTATCTAATAGAGAGGACTACTGGAATTTTATTGAACTGAAATTAAAAAATGTTGGGCATTCTACACTCGTTCTAGAGCCAAAGCTTGTGTTATTTACACTTGGGATGTGAGGAGTTATACAGACAATTCAGAAAGTGAAATTGTGGGCATCTATGGTGTACAATACTTGATTGCTCAATAGTGCAAAAGGTCAGAGTTGCCTGGACTGAAGACTTGGAAATCTATAGTGCATCACCTGTTATTGATAGAGAGACTACTACTACTACTATTAATCATTTATATAGCGCTACAGGCATACACAGTGCTGTACAAGCATATAAAAAAGACAGTCCCTGCTCATAGAGCTTAGAATCTAAACAAGACAGACAGAACAATACAAAAGAAACAAGGGGGTTCAAATAGGGAAGAAGACACAAGGAGAACAAGGGACTGGGATCCAAATGTGGCCTCAAAGAGGTAAGCCTTTAGCATGGTCTTGAAAAGGGGGAGAGAAGAGACTTGACATAAAGATATAGTAAGTTTGTTCCATGCATAAGGAGCAGCAAGGTGAAAGGATCAAAGTCTGGAGTTTGCAGTGGAAGAAAATGGCAGAGAGAAGAAAGCCAGAGGAGGAGTGGAGTTCACGAGGAGGGGTGTAGGGAGAGAGAAGAGAGGAACGGTAATGAGGGGCAGTAGAGTGAATGCATTTATAGGTCAGAAGGAGAAGTTGGAATTGGATATGGAAACTGAAGGGCAGCCAGTGAAGTGATATTAGAAGAAAGGTTATATGAGTGTATCGGGGCTGCCGGAAGATTAGCCGCGCAGCAGAGTTCTGGATAGATGCAGCAATCCATCATGGTCAGAGGGAATGGGGGTGTTTATGTTCGGAAACTGATATGTTATATTATAGTGATTTAAATTGAATTAAAGAAAGAAAAAGATCTCTAACCTTTTTAGACTTTCCTCATAGGAGAGTAATTCCATCCCCTGGTGGCTCTGACATCTAGCAGTAGTCTCATGGTACTGCCATAGGGGTTAAGTTTCCCAATAAGAACTGTACTTGGAATTGTTGGTTTGAAAATCTTTGGAATCAGCCTTGAGATAATGGAAGATAGATTCAGGAGTGAGATATCCCTTGAGGTCAAGCTTGGGATCATGTTAACTATAGTCTCTGGAGCCAGTTTTTCTGACATAGAACATGAACAACCATGGAAACTGGAGTATTTGGAGTCAGGCTGTCTGGAAGTGAAGGTGGAACAGCCAGGGCTGGAGTCTCTGAAACTGCAGTCTGCAATAGAAGAATCCTTGAAATCAATTCTGGAGGCCTGCAGAGTTGCAACTTACTCAGTTTCAGGAATGAAGTTTTTTGGTAGTTCTGGTTTGAAATTTGTATTCCAATGCAATATATTTCTAGTTTTTTATTTTTTCTATTGGAATCAGTGCTGCAAGTCTCATAATGCATCAGAATTAGATTGTCAGAAATCCAGGTTGTCTTAAAATCTTTCTCCTAGAACTGAGTAACTTGGCAGTTCTGGGTATGGGTGTTGAAGTCTGGGATCAGGGGGCACTGAAACAAAGGCATTTGTAACTTTTACTTTAATACTAGAACTGGAACCTTGGAAGCAGGAATCACTGAAGCAAAGGTAAGTGTAACCTAAAATGGAATACCAGGAGCTGGATTCTTGGAGACAGGAGACTTTGAAACATGGTTTGTAGTTGCCAAAGAGCGTAATTCCAGGAGTGAGAATTTAAGCCAGTCTGGGATTGCAGACAATCTCATTGTGATGCATTATGGGACCTGCAACACTGATTGCAATATATAAAAACAGGGACTACAAATACCAGACTGCATTTCAATGAAAATTTAAACCCAGAACAAAGAAATATCATCAGCACATCTCCAAAGCATCTGAGGTGATACCAGGCCACCCTTCTGTTGCCACCCACTACATATTATCTAAAAAACACAAACCTGGGAATCCTGGCAGTCCAATCATATCTGACATTGGCACACTCAACAAACCAATATCTGGAATAAGAGAAGCGATCCTCAAGCCCTTAGTAAAAAAAAAAAGACAAACAGCTTCCTACAAGACCCAGAAATGTTCTAAAAAAAGTTAAGGAAGGTTAGGTCACTAGCACTAGACACCATTTTTGTCACAATGGAGATGGATCAGCCATCCAGACAGCATACTGCAGCACATGTTACAGATGTATACACAGCAGAAACTGCAGTAAAACTAATTGAATTAATTCAAACCCATAGCTACTTAAGCTTTATTAACAACCTCTATCTACAGATTATAGGAACGGCTATGTGCACCAAAATGGCACCATAGTATGCCAACCTTTTTATGTCAGAATTGGAAGAGGCTTTCCTGAAAAATTACCACTGCAAACCTTCCATCTATCACTGATAAATAAATGCTATATTCATAATTTAGACTGATGGGGAAATGAACCATAAGCATTTCTACAGCTTCCTCAATACTTGCCACCCCACAATCAGACTCAAACTGGACTACTGCATGGAAAACATTCACTTTTCAGACAGTACAGTAACCGAGGTAGCTCGGACACGGTGCTCCGGGCCCCTCGAACCGTCGACCCCTCCCCCTTCCCATTTTGCCCCCCCACCCTTCTTTCCCACAGAATACACACATACACCACTCTTGGGAAAAGCACCGGTCGCAGCTTTATTAATTTTATAACATACCGAACATTACAGTTCAAGAATAAGCCTCTTAACAAACCAAACATCGGAGTAATGCCTCACCAGCCATGCTGTTAGCAAGGTGACCCGCAGCGGAGCAATGCCTCACCAGCCATGCTATAGCAAGGTGACCCCGCCTCCGCTTCTGCCGCGGTCATGCCAACCGCAATCTCCCTAATCCCCTTTCCCCGACCTCGCCATCTAAAGCAAAAGTCAGCCAGAGGATGTCCGGGTCGGGGGCACCCCGCCCCCGGCCCAAGTATAGCCTAAGGCTCCGGACCCCGGAAACCTCCGGGATCCCGGACCCCCCCCCCCCCCAGCTGCGACACCCCTTCAGCCCCCCAACCCACAACCTTAACATAGGGAGGGAGGGAGGGACGCCGGCCACGTCCCCGAGGAGGAGCAGGAGCTTGAGCAACCGTTGCTGACTCCTGGCTCCTCCCCGCACCAGGCCACGCGCCTCCCTCCTCCCAAACACCACTGCGCTCCTCCGCGCGGCTGCAGCCAATCGCGGGTACCAGCGGCCTGCACGTCATCGCGCCCCTGCCCCCACGGCCGATGACGTCCGCGGGCCAGGGTCCCCGCACCGGCCGAGCACCCGGTTACAATCGGCCGCCGGGACCCTGCCCCGCGGCCTTGCATTAACCGAGGTAGCTCGGACACGGTGCTCCGGGCCCCTCAAACCGTCGACCCCTCCCCCTTCCCATTTTGCCCCCCCACCCTCCTTTCCCACAGAATACACACATACACCACTCTTGGGAAAAGCACCGGTCGCAGCTTTATTAATTTTATAACATACCGAACATTACAGTTCAAGAATAAGCCTCTTAACAATCCAAACATCGGAGTAATGCCTCACCAGCCATGCTGTTAGCAAGGTGACCCGCAGCGGAGCAATGCCTCACCAGCCATGCTATAGCAAGGTGACCCCGCCTCCGCTTCTGCCGCGGTCATGCCAACCGCAATCTCCCTAATCCCCTTTCCCCGACCTCGCCATGTAAAGCAAAAGTCAGCCAGGGGATGTCCGGGTCGGGGGCACCCCGCCCCCGGCCCAAGTATAGCCTAAGGCTCCGGACCCCGGAAACCTCCGGGATCCCGCCACTGGCACAGAGGACATTAATGTCAGGTCGTAGGCGCCCCGCCCCGACCCCAGTGCGGCCTAGAGCTCCGGATCCCGGACACCTCCGAGATCCCTCCTCCAGCACTGGCGACATTAATGTCCCGAAGCCGCCCCCCACAACCCAAGCTGCGACCTGGTGCACCCCCCGCCGAATCACACATACCACGCCCACCGACCAGTGGTTGCTAAGCACTCCGCCATCCCTAGAGGAGAAAATACTCCCCCCCCCCCCTCCGGGCAACCTTAAGCTCGCAGCTCAGGAAGGCCGGATTATCCCCCTGCCTGACTCGCACTGCCGAGTCCCACCCCCCCTTTTCCTTTTTTTTTTTTTTTAAATATACTCCCGCAAACGATGACTGGATAACCGACCACAGCTGAAGGCGGCTCCACGACCCTGCCCGAGCCCCCCAACACGTAACTGGAGCCAAACCGACTTACTCCATGATGCCCCAGCACATGTAAGGGCTGCATCCAGCTTTGACCGCACTCCCCCGCCAGAGACGATGGCCCCGCCAGCTCAAGAGCTGAGGGGTCCAGACCGTCCACACAGACTCTCCCAACCATCCCCGCCACTCGGGAAGGACCCCTGGGACACACAACCGTAGGAATCGCGTCCCGCCGCCAGCCGACCACGAAAATCACGTGACCCCCACCTCCAGGGAGCCGAAACCAGCCGGAAACCCTGGCACCCAACCGCCCCGGCCAACACTCGTCGCTCGGCACCCCGCCCCGACTCCCACGAGTCGCCCCCCCAAAGCTGGATGAACGTGCAACAACCACCGCCCCGCCAACGAACTGCCTCCTGCTGCCCTCCAGACCACGACTGGCCCCATTGTTTCCGGCGCTCGCCACTGCCCCACCAAGATAGCATGCCCCGAATTATACCCGGCATCCTAGCCCGGAAGAGGGAGGCGGCAGACTTAACACCCCTCCGGGTAAGCAGAGCAGCAAGTCCCTGGTAGACTGCTTGTGTAATAGGCCACCTGGCCTCCAAAGGCACTGACCGAAGACCCCCCCCCCCTGTCTCCAGTCAGAATGCCCCCCTCATGCGGTTGCATGCAGGGCCTCCCGACCGTCCCGGACCGCCACCATCTCTCGCTGCAAACCGGAAAGCCATCCACGACCCCGGACGCACTGGCGGGGATACGCAAGGCCAATCCCGCGCAGTCGGCTGCAACGTGCTCACACCTCTTCACTCACACTACCCATTGCTGCATTGTCGCTCCCCCAGCCCGCTCGCGGCTGTGCTGGACTCTCCGGACCCCCCTTTTGCGACAACACACGTAAGGCTAGCTAGCCTTAGACTGGATGCCAGCCAAACTTGCGATGAGCTGTCCATCTGCCACACGACCCCTGACGGAACACCAGGACCGGTAACAGCCAGTCCCAGCCTAAATAGCCATCATGTCCGTGAAAGTCTCTCCCCAGACCTCACCGATCCTAAATCCACCTGCCCGCCAATGAATCAGACATCCACGTTGCTGTCCCTGCACTCCGGAAGCTGACACCGCCCACCGCCTCGTCAACCCATCCAGCAGGGGCCGGGCATAATGTTAACGCTAACGCCGAAGAAGCCCACCCCGGTCGCTACACGCCCCCCCCCCCGCCATCGCTACCTTCATCCAAAAGGAGAATAGCTCCCCCCACACCCCACCGATGGTACGGCACCCCAGCACCCATGCACTGCTCCCGAACGCCCTTCGTCCGGCCCATCACCTACCCCCCCCCCAGCCAGAGCGGGAACAGCCAAAAGCACTAAAAGGAACAAAGCACAGCCCAGAGTCATGCAATCTCGAACAAACCTCCCCGCGCACAGCCGGCCCCCCCGCCGATCCGGAAGCCGCATGACCCGTAACCCCCACCCCCGATCAGCGATCCGGCAGCGCCCAGCATTCCCAAGGGGAACATTGTTTGGGTTGTTTCTTTTTTTTTTTTTTCACCCATAATGGGCTGGGTTCCGCATACCGTCAGCTCAACCTCCCACTCCCTTAACCGCGGCAAGGAACCGCAGCAAGGGAAATCGCCACCACCGAGGCGAAATTCCCGCTTAGGCCGCGCAAGCAGTGGCTTCGCCCGTACTCTCCAAACCAGCCATAAACCCCCCGCCCCCAAACCCCCCTTTCGCTCCACTGTATATCTTGCCACAGCCCAGTTCGGAAGGCCCGTAACCACCTTAGAATAAGAGGCCAACTACCCCCCCTTGAGAGCTTGAGGGACTGACATGACAGCGGAAGGGGCCCCGCCCATTCCAGTTAAGTACGTTGTCAATGCCTTGTCAATATTATTATTATTGTGCTAATTTTTTTTTTTTTAAACTAACTATTCACATAGGCTGACTGAGAAAATAAGTTGATATTTGCAGTCCCAGGTGGGCCGAAGACCCCTACCCCGCTGCCTCCCAGCTCAGAAAACCCCCCACCACTCCTGCCCGGCCGGAAAGACCCTCTTCGCCCCCCCTTTCAACACCTGCGCACGCAGCAACTGCCCAACCCGACAGTTCTACTAGGCCCCCCCCCCGACCCGAGCACCGTCTCTCCACCCTCTCCGCCTGTTAATGTAACAATTCAGGCATTCATTTATTTGTACAGCGCTACCCGCTCCATACCGTCCCACTGCAAGACCTACTCCCTGAACCCTCCACCACCCTTAATAAGGCGAACAATCCGCAGGACACGCTTCCAACTCCGCCGGCGCCCAGTCTGCTGACTTTACACCCGCCAGTCTCATCCAGCACTCCGCTTCACACCCCGTGCCTTCCTGCCCCCCTCTCCAAGCAGACGACCAGTCGGTACCGAAGCGTGGACGACTCCGACTAGCGGCGCTGCCAACACTAATCCCACTATGGCCAGCGCACTGTACCCCGCTCCCTCCCTCGATCGTAGCCCCCTTTCCCCCAGTCCGCCAGCACTCACCTGCTGCCCCGGTGACGCCCCTCTGCTGCCAATGGATGCAGCATCCAGTGTCCACTGTCCATGGTCCATTGCCGCAGCCTGTCCTGTGCGCTCTGGGCACTGTTGACCCGCTCCACTCCACCTGTCAGCAAGCCAAGATCTGATCGCCATCTGCGGAGACAAAAAGAAAACACAGAGAAACCCAAGGTGGGGAAAACGCTGAAGACCCCAAGGGTGCCACGTCCCCCACCCCTTCTGCCCCACCCGAGACTGCAGTCCACCCCAATTCCACGATTAAATATTCTTTGTCTGTGCTTTTTTTTTTTTTTTAATTTGAGAGCCATAGGGTCAGTGTGCACCCCCATGACCCCACCACCCAACCCCCAGACACCTGGAGCACCATCCAAACAAGAACCCTCGGGCTCCTGGGCACCAGGCCGCTGATCGACCACTAGGCTAGTCCCCCAGCCTGATTGACCCGAGACACCACAGCCAGCCCTCCAGACGAACTGGCAAACTGCCCCTGGAAGCTGGGAACCCCCTGCACTAACCACCCCCCCCTGGCATTGCGCTGCGCCACCGCAGCCGCTGCCACTCCCCCGTCCTCCCCCAAGACCCCTGGCACCACCACGAGTGCACACACCGCTACCTCCCGGAGAACCCCCTCAGCTCCCTGACCCAAGCCGCTCCCCAGGATCCGCCAAGACCAGCCCTCCGCTGAGCACCAGCCAGGAACTTCCATCGGGCACTGCCAGCCCTCATGCCAACAGCAGAGAGCAAACACAGTAACCTATATATCTATATATATAGGACGGCAGATAAGGACCAGTATGGTCCATCACATCCGCCCAATAAGGTGGCTAGAGCGCTGCCATGTACGTCATCTAAACGGGCATGCACAAGCACAATTCAGCAGGCTTCGCTAGATTGACAGCAAATGAAAAGAATTGAGAGAAATACCCTATCACCCCTGCCATAAGCAAACATGATAGGCTGCCAGCTGCCTGTTGGGTCATGCAACGAGATCCAACTTGCTGCATTAAAGCATGGTCAAAGAAATATACATCCTCTGTACCGAACTAACAATGTAAGACTATAAGTAGACATACCAGCAAAGCTGGCTGTCCCAAGTAGCCAAAGAGAACCCCAATTACCCCGTACTTAATAGCAAAATTAATTTTTTAAGTGAAACACGACAACTGAGAATACAGTTGGAATGTAACAAGACATACCTTGACAAAATATATACAGCACAATATTTAAAAGTGCTTTTAAATAAACTTGCAGACAATAATGATAAAGTTGACCCTTTCAAGCACAGAACAGTCAAGATATTTTTAATAAAGGAGTGTGGTTTAGGGCAGTAAAACAAAATATACTTGCCACAGCCAGATGCACCCCTAGATACCCAATTCATATGTCTCAAAGGTAGCCGAGGGCCCCACTGCCCCCCACTGCACGAAGGGCCCGTCTCCCACCGCCTTTGAGGAAGCAGCCGTGTCCCCTCCTCCGGACGCCGCAGCTGCACGCCCTTCCCCACCGGCCCCCGTACCGCGCCCCACCTCTCCGCTCCAAAGCAGGCCGCTCGCTACTCGCCACCCGAAAGAGGGCCGCTCCCCCCACCCAGCCCGACCCGGACACCAACCGCTTCCTCAAACCCCCATCCAATACGGCCGAGCAGGCACCATCACGAAGCCGGCCGAACAGAACGACGCCGGCCCCGTCCCCGAGGAGGCTCAGGAGCTTCAGCAACCGTTGCTGACTCCTGGCTCCTCCCCGCACCAGGCCACGCGCCTCCCACCTCCCAAACACCACTGCGCTCCTCCGCGCGGCTGCAGCCAATCGCGGGTACCAGCGGCCTGCACGTCATCGCGCCCCCCGCCCCCACCGCCGATGACGTCCACAGGCCAGGGTCCCCGCACCGGCCGAGCACCCGGTTACAATCGGCCGCCGGGACCCTGCCCCGCGGCCTTGCATTTTCAGTCTGCAATGGCAAGTTACAAGCATCAATATACAGGAAACCAATTGACAGATGCAACTACCTTCATATTTCCAGCTTCCAACCTCCATTTTAAAAAGAAAAAATCCATTATACACAGCCAGACTACAAGATACCACTAAATTTACTCTAACCCTCCAGACAGGAATAAACACCTTAAAGCCCTAAAAGAATCCTTCAACCAAAACGGCTATCACCCCAAAATCAACTCCAAGAAAATTGCATCCTTATTCAAAACACCTATAGAAAAGCTACTGCAATATAAGGAAAACATGGAACGTGTACCACTTGTGGTAACATAACTCAGAACTAGAAAACCTAAGGAAAATTATCAAGTATCTCCATCCCCTATTGCTGATGTACTAAAAGAAATCTTTCCCACCCCTCTGATTCTAACCTTCTGACAACCACCCAAACTGAATTAAGAACCTGTAAACTCCAAACAAAATCCCAAAGGAAGAAAATGGCACAAAACCCTGCAAAAATTCATGTGATTCTATAATTACCTCCATGGGAAAGACATTCAAAATAAATGTCTCACATTCATACTACCCTATCAATGTAGTATATGCTCCAGTGCAAAAGATGTGAAATAGGGTACTACATTGAGAAAGCAAGCCAAAAAACTGAGAACAAGTATCAGTCTTCACAGATGCACCATAAACTGTTAAAAAGAAAAAAAGAGCATTAGCCTAGTGGATGAACATTTCTCAAAGAAAAAACACTATCTTAATGACCTCACAATAAAAGTCCTGAAAAGGAACTTCAAAAACATACATAAAAGGAAACATTTGAAATTAAAATTTCAAATATTTCAACACTGACCAAAAAGGACTGAATAGAGACATTGGTTGTCTTACCCATTACCAGGCATAAAACTTGAAATGCAAAGGGTTACGTTCTCTTCACCTAAGATCAGACAGGAACTGTGTGACATAAATTGATACTGTATTCCATATTCTGATATGCAATGCCCTTCAACCACAGATCTCCAGTAACTAACATCTCCTCCAGTCCTCAATCATACTCAAGGTCCCTAGAAACTGCCAGCAACTGGTAGAAAATGAATGAGAACTAGGGCATCAGAACTAATACAGCTTGCTCTTTGAACCAGGCACTCTGGATGCCCTCTCTTGTGTTTCTTCTGCTACCCCTCTTTGTGTTGCTCATCTTGTCTTATGTCTCTTTCCTATAATCTAATGGAGTTCTTTTCAGGCTTTTAAATTGTTGTATTTTATTGTAAACTGCTCTGTTGTCCCCACTAAGAGCGATATATTGAGTTTTAATAAAATGAAAATGAAATGAAATGAAAAGACATATGCAGACAGCCCAGAGCATAAATGAGTTTTCACTGTTTAAACCCAGTGTAACTACATTATCCCTCCATAGATATGGTGAAGAGAATATAGATCTCAAAAACTTGCCAAAAATATATTTAGTTAGTCCAATAAAAAAGTATCACCTACACCTTGCTTGTTGACCTTTTTTTGCATAGTATAATAGTAAATGGCAATTTCATACAAGAATTAAAAATTGGAAGTATAAAAATTCAACAAGAAATTTTTTTTTAACAAGGGCTGGGAACACGGCACAAGACAATTCATTGGAGTAAGTCTCTAGACCAGTGGTTCTCAACCTAATCATCAGGATATACCTAGCCAGTCAGGTTTTCGGGATAACTATGATAAATATGCACACACCATCTCCAATGTATGCAAATCTCTATCATGCATATTCATCATGGCTATCCTCTAAACTTGACTGCCTACGTGTGTCCCAAGGACTGGGTTGAGAAACCCTACTCTACAGCAAGATTAAATAGATTCACAAGACAAAAATCAAGGAAGGGTTTTCCATAGAGCTCAAGACCGCACAGAGAAAATTTGTTATAAACACTGCAATAACTCTGATAATCAGTTAGCTTCAGGGATAAGAAGCTGAGCCTACCTTCTAACTGTGCAAGAGAGGACAAAGAATAAAAACACCAGGCAACCTGAGCATATAAATGTCTTTCCCTCTCAAATTTAGCTATGTCCTATCCACTATTTTATTTTTGGCTTCCAAGTCAATTTATCAGTACCTCTACTTTGATAGAGCTGCCAAGTTATCCAGATCTAAAAGGAAAATATTATAGTAGTCCTGGATTTCAAACAATCCTATTCTGATACATTATAGGACCTGCAGAATGGATTTCAGTGGATACGAATCAAGGGTTCCAAATACCACACTTCTTTTAGGATGTAAGTTCAAAACTAGGTCTTGTTCCTAGAACTGAGTAACTTGACAGCTCTACTTTGGCTGGTTTATTTTGTCATGGAGTCCCTAACCAGGGCATGGGTAGCTACTAGACAGAAAAACACAAGGCCTGAATACTGACAAGAACAAAACGAGAACTAAAACTGCTCAAGGTAAATTTTAATGTCATTGTGCTTTCAAGAAGTGCCTCCAACACAAAAGGCAAATGAGGATTACCAGAACCAAAGAACTTGACAAGAAGCTGGAATCCTGAAGCATCAGGAAGCAAAATGAATAAGAAGAACCAAATACAGGGTCTTAGAGAACAAGACAGGAACAATGAAGCAGTGGAGAGCAAGTCCAGAGGTGGAGCAGAAACTATCCCAACCTGCTTTGTGCTAGTCCCTGCTGGGCCAATCAGAAAATAGGACTTACAATAAGACTACCAGAAATACAAGATCCAGCTAAGAATGAGCTGGCTAAATCAGATCCCTAAGAGACAAAATAGTTCCTTTTTGAAAACCAATGTCCTTGAACATACAGGTCAGAAGCTCAAAGCTGGTCCATGCCTGTCAACTATTAACAATACAGCAAAGAAAGACATTTTTTTCCTGTTGTTTTGGGTTAAAAAAGACCTGGGGAATTTCACTGATACTTCCCATGTTGTTTCAAATAAATGTATATCCATAATAAATTACACAGGTACACTACCAAAACACTGCCTCCAGTTTTGCAACTGATTCCTATAGATTTTGGGGTGCTGAATCCAGGAAAAATAGCCAAAATGTTCCATCACGTCACGTTTTCTTGCAAAATTAGATTTCTTACCCATATAAGGAATGTTCACATAATTTCTTTTTAGCCGACTGCAGTTTATTTTCTTGGCCCAAAATAGAGGTTGTAATGGTTAACTAACTAGAAACACTCCCTCATGATATTTTAGAGTGTTTTGTATTCATTTTATACATTAACAGGACAATTGTGAGGCGGGGGGCTAAATCCAGTACTCGCGCTGGCACATGTTCTTTCCTGTTCGCCTCGCCTCGTTCGCTCGCTCAAACACGGTGGTTGCGACATGAACGTTCCTGTCAAATTTCAGTTTCTTGCAAGTTCATTATTACCTTTTGTTTGCTCAGTCGTAATCCAGCTTTATTCCGAAGTGGTTCACTACAGTTGTAGTTTGCAGTGCTGTGTATTTGTGATGGCTCACAGAGCCAGAGGTTGCGTCAACTTTCCGGACAGTTTTTGTTTTATTTGTGGGGAATATACCGTGAAAAAGCGGCAGAGGAACATTTCTGCATTTATTAAAAAAGTATATTTCGCCTATTTCGGTTTGAAGTTAGGCGATCAAGACAAACCGTGGGCTCCTCACAAAGTGTGCAAGACATGTGAGGAAGATCTACGCTTATGGATGAAAGGTAAAAAACAAGCATTTCGTTTCGGAATACCTATGATGTGGCGTGAACAAAGAGACCACAGCAGTGACTGCTATTTTTGCTCTTGCATTGTGAAGGGATACAACTTAAAAAATAAGAACGTAATAAGTTACCCCAACCTTCCCTCAGCAATTAGGCCTATGCTTCATAGCAACGAAGTACCTGTGCCTGAACCACCAAAATCTTTGGATCATATTTGTGTGGACGGTTCTGATCATGATGAGACTCATCAGATGGCTTTTCCCGATGAGTCCAGTACTTCGGAGTTTGAAACTGAACCAGATCCGAAACCTGAACTTTTCTCTCAAGCTGAATTGAATGATTTAGTCCGGGATTTAGGACTCCCAAAAGATGCTGCCCAACTGCTAGGTTCTCGGCTTAAACAGAAAAATCTATTGTCACCAGGAACAACTTTTTATTGGTACAGCAACCGCGAGACACAATTTTTGAAGTATTTCAGCAAAGAGGAAGATTTGGTATTTTGCAACGATATATACGGAGTGATGGAAAAGTTTAAACGCAAGTATGATCCTGCTGAATGGCGGCTGTTCATTGATTCGTCAAAAGACAGCATAAAAGGTGTTCTTCTTCATAATGGCAACACATTTGCTTCAGTTCCTATTGCTCACTCTGTTATTCTCCAAGAAAAATACGAGAATTTTGCCCTGATTCTTCAGAAGATTCCTTATGATGAGCATAAGTGGATGATTTGTGGAGACTTTAAAATTCTATCCATGCTATTAGGGCAGCAATCTGGTTTCACCAAATATCCCTGCTTCCTTTGCTTGTGGGATAGCCGGGCCTGCGACCTACACTGGGGGAAAAAAGACTGGCCAATTCAGGAGTATTTGAGACCCAGTGAGAAAAATGTTCTTCATGAGAGCTTGGTACCTCGTGATAAAATTCTATTACCACCTCTCCACATTAAGTTGGGTCTCATTAAGCAATTCATCAAGTCCCTTCCAAAAGATGGTGAGTGTTTTCGGTACCTTTGCTCAAAGTTCCCCCGACTTTCTGAAGCAAAGCTAAAGGAAGGAGTGTTTGTTGGCCCTGATATAAAGAAACTCATTTCAGATGGAGCATTCGCTGAAACGATGTCTGAGAAGGAAAAAGAAGCCTGGGATTCCTTCAAGGATGTTGTTCTCAAATTCTTGGGGAACAGGCGGGATGAGAACTATAAGGATATTGTTGCCAGGATGCTCAATGCCTTCAAAGAACAAGGCTGTAACATGAGCCTGAAAGTCCATTTCTTGCACTCCCATGTGAACTACTTTCCCGAAAACTTGGGGGCATACAGTGAAGAACAAGGTGAAAGGTTTCACCAGGACATCAAGGACGCAGAGAGAAGGTACCAAGGAAGATGGAACACCACTATGATGGCTGATTTCTGCTGGTTGCTGCTGCGGGAAACCCCAGATGAAAAATACGCCAAGCAGCGCACCAAGAGAAGCATTCGGGGGAAGAAGAAACGGGCCCACCAGGAGATTGATTGACCCAAGAATGACTTTAAAATCTAAACTGTGTTGACAAATATCGTGTTTTTACTAAACTTTGAAATAAAAATTTGCTAGTTATTACCACAGTGTCGGATCTCATTTATTAGAATTTTATTTTCACACCATCGGGTGTTTGTCTTCATGTATTGCAATGGTGCGGTTTGCGTTTTCTATTCTTACATACATACCTGTACAACATTTTTTGCACATTTCTTTGCTTTGCTTTGTGTCTAACCTCGCTCTTATATGCTCAATGTTTGTGCACATGTATGTGGCTGTTTTAAGTGCAGACAATTTTGCTACCATCACAGTGTGTTTTGTTGACATTACTCTATTCTTATGTGCTGCCTTGTTACAATTTTCTTTAGTCTTATTTGAATAACTACTAAACAATTAGTATAAAGAATTCATCCAAGAAACTTTTATCTCGATCGCACTCAATCTGAAACGTTCACCTCAAACTGCTAACCCAATGTAGCAAAAAATCTGTACGTGATGGAGCAAATTGGTTACCAGATTTGGATTCAGCGCACAAAAAAATGTAAAAATCAATCGAAACATTAGAGGCAGTTTAAAAAAAATTTTTTTTAGTGTACCTGTGTTATAGACAGCTTTCTGCATATGACTTGTCAGTTTTCTATTTTCTTATTTGGTATTAAATATGTAATCCAAGGGCCCAAAATACTTGAAGAAAAATGAAAATTAGTAATATTGCTTGAAAATTCATAAACTTGATCATTGAGGGGATTAGATTTAATCAAAAGACCACTGGTTCACAGTTCTAAAATGTTGGTGTGATTCTACTTTACTATTTATTTTGTTGCTCTGAGCTGGAAAGAAGCAGTCATTCACCCCATCATTAAAAACCTTCTGTCAACCCTTCAGACTCTACAAACCATAGACCCATTTCCAATATTTCATTTCTTGCTAAAATCCTGGGAAAATAGTTTTGATCCTTTCTACTTACTTTATTAAATGAGGTTGGGGAATGTCTAGAAATTGTTAAAGTTGTTGAGATAGTGTCTCTCTTGATCTCACAGCATCAGTTAATCTAGTAGTTCATGATGTCTTCCTTTCAAGGCTATGGGAACTGGGAGTACAAAGCACTGCCTTTAGGTGGTTTCAATCATTTCTAGCGTCTGTATTTTTCCATGTTCATTTGGACACTAAGGGACTTGTTGTTTACAAAGCCGCGGTAGCAGTTTCTGATCATTATCGGAGCTGTGGCCCCATTGATTTCATGATTTCAATGGGGCTGCGGCTCCGATAACGATCGGAAACCGCTACCGCGGCTTTGTAAACAAGCCCCTAAGTTCTCCCAAAATAATCATTTACACTAAGGTGTTTCAGAGATTTCCATTCTTTCTCCCATTGTATTTAATCTATTTCTCAGTCTGTTTTTTTATTATTATTTTTTTAATTCAGTCTTTAGGCATTAGTGGATTTTTCTTGCTGACAACATTTAACTGTTTCTGGGAAGGGGGGCTTGGTTGTGCTTCTGATGGGAAGGTGGATGCTGCTTTGGGGAAGGGTGGCTTGGACACCCTTCCCCAACCCCTTACAACTTGCTATGAATTCTGCTGCAAGAATCCTTCATGGAGCTTCCAGAAGATCCCACATCACTCCAATACTAAAACAGTTGCACTGGCTGCCCATACAGGCCAGGATCTCCTACAAGGTTCTAACAATGACCCATAAAGCCATCAAGAAATTCCCGGCTACTGCTATCACCGACCTAGTATCCATCACACCTCCTAACCGGCTAAGGAGATCGAATGCTGCAAACACCCTCATTCTACCTAAGGCAAGTACTAAGTGCTCTCAAGCTACCAGATCTAGAGCCTTTGCCTTTTTTGCACCATCTTGCTGGAACGCACTCCCGGCGCCTATCAGAACCATCAGCGATCTCTCCCAATTCAAGAAGGAACTGAAGCATCACCTTTTTCTCCTTTACTACGATGCCGCAGCCCCCCCTCCACAGTCACCTACTTCCACACCTCATGGTAGCTCCTCAAGCCCATACATCATACACTCCTAGTCTGAATACCTGCAACCACACCTTAACCGCCTCCATACTTAACTTACTCTGAGAAGCTCGTGCTGTGCACGTAACCATGTATATAGTTATATTAACTGGCCTGTATATAGTTATTGTTCTCCCTGTTCTCCCTGTTAAGAAACTTGTTCATTGTACATCCGAGTTATTTTTACCTGTTTATTGTAAGCACAAATCACTAAACTGAGATGTGTAGATTCAATGTTTATTGTAAACCGCACTGATCTTAAATAGCGCGGTATAAAAGAAAATGTAATAAATAAATAAATAAATAAAAATAAATAAAGGGAGGGGTGGGATATAGGGTTTGGTGAAGGCACAGGGGGGTTCACGAGATTGGGGCTGCGATCAGGGAACCCCGAGCTGCGTTACTTAACCGGGTATGCTATTTGTGCTTGAGAAGTGATTTTATGAGGCTGTTCCATGCATGGGGAGGGGGGCAGGGGGGTCCATGGATTTTTTCCACCATACAGCTTCTTAAAATTGTTGCTCCTGCCAGACGTGGTGTGACATACTTGTGTGGTCATGCGCCTATTTTACATGGGGCTCTGCATTTGGCAGAAGCTCTTGTAAAATACTGCCATAATTCTCTACATCCTGACATGGACATGTAAATTCCCCTTTCTACATCCTTTCTAAAATGTGCCTTCACGTGTTTGGTTCCGATCTAAAACAAACCAGACTCATTGATCTGTCGTCAACTATTTTCTTTCCTTATTGATGAAACACTGGAAAAAATATCACACTATTACTGTACATAAGGAAATTATACCCTTTCAAATGGTTTATAGATTAATTTTAAACTTTATGGGAACTGCAGTTTGCTTTATTCAGCCTATTTAATTGTAAATCTTAGCACAGACCTTCTTTCTTTCATTCCTCTTTCCCTTTTTCTGTCCGTCATCTCTTACTCTTTCATTTTGTCTGGTTAATGATGAAAAGACATAAACCTCTTGAACTTTAGGGGGTTTAAACATTTTGTTAAACCTCTTCAGAAGCACTCTTTGCATTCTGAGCCCACAGCAAAGCACTTTTCAAATTAGGGCCTTTTGAGATTTTAATTTGCATGCTGATAAAAATCCTCCTACTTATCCCCCACCAGTTTTCCTGCCTGACATTTTTAGAGATTGTTTTCTCCATCTTCTCTTTTTATGAATTTATATTAAGTGTTTGCAAAGTACGGAAAGAAAAGAATCTTAGAGTGAATAATAAAGTTGACGAAGAAAGAGGAACTGAGAAATAGAAATATTTAGCTCTGGGAGAGCACCCGACACCGAAAAGAGGATCAAGTAATATGAAAAGACATAGTAAGACATGCTTGAAAAAGTACATTCTGGCTCCAAAATCAAGAAAGATGAAAGAAGAGACAGGGGGAAATAGGAATAAAAAGCTTTGTGCCAAAAAGCTTGGGATCATAGTGCTATATTGTGGTGCTGCTCCCATAGCTATTAGTGTAGTTTGGGTTAAGAAAGTTTTCCGACAAGTTTCTAGAGGAAAAGTCCTCAAACCATTATTGAGGAGTACTGGGAGAAATCTATTGCTTATCCCTGGGATAAACAGCATGAAATCTGTCTGCCTTTTAGGATCCTGCCAGATACTTGGGACCTGCATTGGCCACTATTGGAAACAGGATACTGGGCTTGATGGACTTTTGGTCTGACCCATTGAGGCAAATTCTGTTTTAGTGATGTGCTCCCAGTTCCTTGTGCTCCCAGCTCCTTGTCTCTCTTTTGCTTTCCTCTTCCCAGTATTCTTTTCCCTTCCCTTCCCATCCCTAGCCTGATACAGTTTAGTCAGTGTCTTATAGATTATGAAAAGATGCCAGGATTCTAGGGTTATCTCTGAAGGGGTCATATAAGCATCCATGCGGTCCTCATGTTTACTGCTTTTTCTTTTTCTTATGGGTCTTTGGCTTCAATAAGTTGAATCCTACATTTTGCCACCTCTTGGTCCACATGAGCACACCACTTTTGAAAGCTGGGTTCACGTTTCCCTGGACTAACATATTTTTAATGAATCACAAGGCATTGATAAGGCAGGCAAAGGGAGAATTTGAGAAGAAGCTTGCTGCAGAAGCAAAAACACGAAATAAAGACTTTATTAAGTACATTCGTAGCAAAAAACCTGTGAGAGAGTCAGTTGGTCCATTAGATGATAGAGGGGTTAAAGGGGCACTAAGAAGCGACAAGGCGATAGCGGAGAGACTGAATGAATTCTTTGCTTCAGTCTTTACTGAGGAAGATGTAGGAATGTTACTCATGACTGAAGTGTTATTTAAAGGTGCAGAGGAATTGAAGGAAATATCGATACATCGGGAAGATGTATTACAACTATTAGATAAACCGAAGAGTAGCAAATCACCTGGGCCGGAAGGTATACATCCAAGGGTGTTGAAAGAACTGAAATATGAGTTTGCAGACCTGCTATTAGTAATCTGTGAACTATCATTAAAATCATCTGTAATACCCGAAGACTGGAGGATCGCCAATGTAACACCAATTTTTAAAAAGGGTTCCAGGGGTGATCCGGGAAACTACAGACCGGTGAGCCTGACGTCAGTACCAGGAAAAATGGTAGAAAGCATCATAAAGAATAAAATTACTCAGCATGTAGATAGTCATGGCCTAATGGGAGACGGCCAACATGGCTTTAGACAAGGAAGATCTTGTCTTACTAATCTGTTATGTTTTTTTGAAGGTGTGAATAAACAGGTGGACAAAGGTGAGTCGGTTGATATAGTGTATCTGGACTTTCAGAAAGCCTTTGACAAGGTCCCTCATCAGAGACTTTTGGCAAAACTAAAGAGTCATGGGATAGGAGGCAATGTACTATTGTGGATCAGGAGCTGGTTAAAAGATAGAAAGCAAAGGGTAGGGCTAAATGGCCAATTATCCCAATGAAGAAAGGTGAATAGTGGTGTACCCCAGGGATCTGTGCTGGGTCCGCTGCTTTTTGACATATTCATAAATGACCTGGAAAGTGGAATAACGAGTGAGGTTATCAAATTTGCAGATGACACAAAACTATTTAAAGTTGTTAAAACCCAAGAGGATTGTGGAAAATTGCAAGAGGATCTTGATAAACTGGAAGACTGGGCATCAAAATGGCAGATGAAATTTAATGTGGACAAGTGCAAAGTTATGCACCTAGGGAAGAACAACCCAAACTATCATTACACGATGCAAGGTTCCGCATTAGGAAAAAGATTTAGGCATCATTGTGGATAATATGTTAAAACCCTCGGCCCAGTGTGCAG
Organism: Ichthyophis bannanicus; assembly: GCA_033557465.1. Taxonomy (NCBI): domain Eukaryota; kingdom Metazoa; phylum Chordata; class Amphibia; order Gymnophiona; family Ichthyophiidae; genus Ichthyophis; species Ichthyophis bannanicus. Next base: position 243,915,140 of record CM066033.1, read on the forward strand.
CAGCGGCCAAGAGAGCAAATAGAATGCTAGGTATCATAAGGAAAGGAATGGAAAATAAAACAAAAGATATTATAATGCCTCTATATCGTTCCATGGTGAGACCGCACCTTGAATATTGTGTGCAATTCTGGTCGCCATATCTTAAAAAGGATATAGCGTTATTAGAAAAGCTTCTGAGAAGAGCCACCAAAATGGTAAATGGGATGGAAGGTTACTCCTATGAAGAAAGGCTAAAAAGGTTAGGGCTCTTTAACCTGGAAAAGAGACGGCTGAGGGGAGATATGATAGAAGTCTATAAATTAATGAATAGAGTGGAACGCGTAAATGTAGATCGATTCTTTACGTTATCAGAATATAGAAAGACTAGGGGACATGCAATGAAGCTATAGGGTAAACTATTTAAAACTAATAAAAGAAAATATTTTTTCACTCAACGTGTAATCAAACTCTGGAATTTGTTACCGGAGGATGTGGTAAAGGCTGTTAGTGTTGCTGGGTTTAAAAAAGGTTTGGACAAGTTCCTGGAGGAAAGGTCCATAAACCATTATTAAGAAGGGACCCAGGATATCAATGCTTGACCCAGTACAAGCATTGTGGAACCTGTGTTTTTTGGGGAAACTGCTAGGTACGTATGACCTAGATTGGCCACTGTTGGAAACAGGATACTGGGCTTGATGGACGTTGGTCTGACCCAGTATGGCATATCTTATGTTCTTTTCACTGCAATCAACCTCTGGTTCTGCCATCACTGACACTCTAATGAGGATATTAGTCCAGCAAAACTGACAGGTTTGGGATTGGATTATAGCCATCACTGATCACCACATTATCTATGGCATCATTTGTTGAAAGGTTGCCACAGTAGTGTTTTAAATTGAGGCTAAGTTGTGCTCTGACATATTTGTCCCTGACTCGGGCAGGCCCATGCCAGGCATACCTCTGCTCTTTCTTTTGCAGTTATTGAGTAGGTCTAAACCAAGGGGGATAGTTGCATATACACATAAAGGGAATAACACGTTTTTTGCCCATTAATGCACATGAAATGGCAAAATCATGTCCCGTAATGCACATTAGTTTAGTGCAATACGCATTCCATAATAATAAGATGCAAAGCATATAAATTCATGCAAAACACCCTATTGTTATTGAAATTGAATAACAAACTTGTGTTGAACTTTGCAAGCTGCATTATTCCTAGAAAATAATGCCAGATCAAAGCTGCCATTAATATTCTTGCCCAGGTGTACTGGGCTGCTAACACTCTTGGGCACCATCTGTTTCTTGAGTTCCTTTCTTATTATTATTTTAACTTGTTAACTGCTTTGACACTTGCTGAAAAGTGGTATATTAAGTCTGTAATGAAGGTAAACATGAAGCAGCTGGCATGGTAGAGAACAAAGCATGACCTGGACATCTTCCCTCAATCTCCTGTCCAGCAAAGACTCTCTCCAAAAGATACCTCCACCCTCTCCCCACGAAGACACATCATAGCCTCATTTCAAAACTCCTCACCCTCTGTAGGCCCCCATGGATCCTAAATCATGAGTCCCACCCAATGAAGACCTCCCCACCTTCCTGTAGGTGCCCCCAGGCCTAGCACAACTGTTCCCTGGTGGTCAGTATATTAGGCATGAGAGACCCCCACTCAGTCCTGCACATGTGGGTATCAAATTCAAAATGTCATTTGTGGACTCGGGTGGGAGTCCCATGGTACTACCGCTAGAGGTCAAGCAGCCATATAAGAGCCTTATATTGTATGTGACCCTTCACAGTAACACCACAAGATTACTGCTAGGGATCAGGGTCACAATTTTCAGACCAGCACTGGCAAAAGCAAAAATGAGTGGGGATTGTTTCTACCTGGTACCTTCTAGAGCACCAGGAAACACTTGAGGTAAGCCCAGGGGTCCTTCAGAGAGTGACGGTCTTAGGGGGAGTTGGAAGTCATGATTGTGGATCCAGAGATCCTATAAGAATGAGGGGGGCTTTGAAATGAGGCTATTATGTGTCTTTAGGGAGGTCTGTGTAAGGTGTGGGGCTATTTTCATGGGAAATATTTTCTGGGCAGGAGGGGGAGGAGAGACCCTTAGAGCACATTTCTTTTTCTACCATAATGGTTCCTTTAAAAATGGCTTCTTGAGAGCATCAGGCTATGTGTTGTTGGCCTGATATTCAGGTGGAGCATAATAATACAACTTGCAAGGTTGATTGCAAGTTGTCCTATTCATTTACTACAGGAGTTATTAACCAGTGGTACCGAGTTACTGAAGGTTAGTGACTCCCATGGTAAATTAAGCTGTAGTAAAATGCAAAATTGTACTGCAGTTTAATAACTAGCCCCCTAAATGTATAAGCTAAGCATTTAGCAGCTGAATTCCACTGTTACATGGATAATTTGGGATACAATCCTCACTCCGCCTTAATTCCATCCCTTCATTATATGGATGATACAGAGTAGTTACACAAGTAATAGTTGTGCTATGTCCTCAATTTTATGAGTATAATTTGTAAACCATATTGAGTTATTCTGATCTGTTTTGTAGCATATAAGCTTATTTTAAATAAATAAATAAATGAATAATTCAGGAGCAGTTGACAAATTTTCACTCTGACATTATTTGTATAAGTGTTTAAAATCTACAAATAGTGGAGTCACATGTTTATAGGGTCAAGGGCCTTGATTTCCATGAATAGTGAACTTATACATTTACAGGGTCCAGAGCATTGATTTTTTTATGGCATCTGCACAACCAACCCTGGATCTCATATTTTTGTGAAGGACTATAGTTTGCCAGTTTACTCTTGGGGCATCTATTTCTTATGTATACCTCTCCATGGTTAACCCACCGAAGTCTGCTTGCACATTTATTTTACTTCCCATGTTATTTATGCGTTTCTTTATGCAAACATCTGTCATCATCCTCAAATCCAAAGAACAGAAAGAATAACAGAAAACATTCACAAGCTTGTAGTGGCTTGTTGAAACAGCAGTAATGGGGGTAATTTTATACAGGCTTTTTCACACTGCTAGCATACACATGTAAACTGCCACTTATTAAATTACACTGCATGTTCAAGAACATGCTATAGCAGGAAAGTGCATACTTGATATAACTCTGATGTAGGCATGTTCAGAAGCAGAATTAGGGTGGAGCATGGGAAAAGGTATGATTTAAGGGCCTTCTTTATAAAATATGGACTCACAAGCTGCTGTAAATGTACAGTATGTGACTTCATTATAGTTATGATTTCAAGTGTCCATAAGGAAATTTTATACAGACACATAGGGGAAGGGAAGGGACATTGGCCTTAACTCATGCCTTTTCTAGTACTAGCTCAAGGCGAGTTGCATTCAAGTACAGTAGATATTTTCCTATGCTTTAGAGGCTTACAATCTAAGGGGCCCTTCTACTAAAGTGCATTGGATTTTTGCACTTAGCGCTTGTTTAGTACTGAAACCAATGTGTGCTAAGTGCAAAGCCTCCAAGGTAACTGTCAAGGGTGTTTCCCATTTTAGATAAACATAAAACCATAGCCTATAATTAAAGGACTCAGCCTAACCTGGAAAAGGACAAAAAAAGAAGCCATTAACATAGTGACAATAATATTTAAATAGAGGCACATTCCATTTCTGAGCGCCCCAGCCTCTGGTCGTCCAGTTTGAACTGGACCGGACACACAGAGGTAGACGTGATTCTGATCCTGCGGGACATGTCTAGCCCCTGCGGGATCAGAATCACGTCTAGCCCTGTATGTGCAGGCCGGGACCCAATTCCCATTGGCCTACATGTACAGGCCTCTGCCCTGCTAACTCAGTCAGATTCCTGAATGGAGCCACAACGTCATGGCACCCAGTTGCCATGGCATGGAGCCGTGATCCCCGGCCACCGACGGCTTTTTCCTTTCCCCGCAGCCTGACTCCTGACCTGCCCTCCCATGGCCAGAGTTGGCTACGGGGAATCTCCTGCACCTCCTCACGTCTTCACTGCTGGCTGTGCCCGCCATCCCCCAATGTCTAGGGGGACTAATTCCACCTCTGAGATGGAATAAGTCCCCCGTCCAATCTGACGGTCCTGGACGTACAGGGCCGACTTCAGAATCTGCCCTGTATGTCCAGGGCTGTGGATTGCCCATAGCCCACCCTAACTCCGCCTCCATACCACCCTCCCCACCCCCATATAAGCCCCCCCATACAAACTCCTTGTTTGTATGGGGAGGCTTAGTCGGGGACAGCAAGAGGAACGAATAGCGGGGATGTGGGTCGTCAATCCCCGCTATTCATGAGACTGAATAGACTCCATAATATTAAATAATTATGACAATAGTTATATAATAATTAAATAAACCTGTTAAATTAAATAAATAAAATATTTACAATGGGGCCAATTCAGAGAAAGACGTGCTGGGTGGAGGTAGATGAATAACACGTGTATGCTCCCCGCAAAGATGGGATTCCATGCCCAAATCCAACGATGTGCAGCAGCATACAGAATATGGCACTGGCCGTCTACACCAGTAAAAGTGTAGTGCATGTTGAACTGGGCACTGTGTCCATGTGTAACTCATGAGTCCAAGTCCAGAACTATGCCGCAGATGTGAAATTCCGAAAATGTGCCCACCTGCACTGTCTCCCACGTGCAACAGGAAACAGGAAGCAGTGAGTACCCCCCTCCTCTATCTTTCGTAAGACCCATAGAATACCTCTGAAAGTGGCAACTTGCCAGATCAACCTTTTGGAGGCAGAAACACACCTGCTCTGCAGGCTGGTGATAAATAATGAGTGTGCCCTACTCCCCATGGCACTCAGATGGCCAGCACTAGCAGCAGAACGCAGGGGCTTGGAGCAAATCAGGAGCACCCTAGCACAGTAAGAAGGTCAAAGCAGGAAAGGGAGAGGCAGGGGAAATGAATCTGGTGGGACAACAACATAGCAAAGAGCCAGGAAGTAGCTGCAAAGTAAAAGGGCAAAAGGAGCAAGGGTTAGCTGGACCTACCACACCACCAAATGACTGCACATTCCCCCTTATGGGCACCTCCCCCCTTTAATAGGTATAAAGCTAAGATTATCCCTGGGGTGAGTGGGAGCTGTGGTGGGAGGGAGGGAAAGGAAACTTAAAAGTTGGCTTGCTACACAGTGTCCTGATCTGTGTTTTTAAAGTAACGTCTTACCAATTTCCTGGATGATATACACAGCCCTTGGTTTGATAGAGGGGGCCTTTCAAATTGCTCCTTTGATCTGTCATTTGCCTTTAACACCTATTTAAGACAATTTCTCAGATCTTTTGCCTCCTATCTGGAAAGCCTCTTTGTTTCTAGAAACAAGTTTAGTTCTTTGTACTCAGAGAGTATTTATTCTACTTGTTTGCTAAGCTATACTCTGATTTGATTTAAATGAAAAGCTCACTGGTGGACTGACTCAACAAACACTGATTTCTAAAAAAACACAGATTTATCTGCTTTAACCCAAAGATTATGTTTTCCCCAAGATTAGAGTATATTCAGAAGATAAATACTTACAAGTGCAGATCTATTTTGAGTTGTAGCAGAACCTCTGGGTAGTCCTTCAAGACTCGAGGAATCTGTCAAGATACTCTCTTGTCTCACTGTTTTTTGATTTAGTATTAGAGCCTTTGAAACTGGCTATCTATCAAAACTCTTTAAAGAAATTACTGTGACTGACCTTGCTTTTGAACTATTGGCATATGCTGCTGATGTCCTCTTGTATTTGACTGAGCCAGATGTCACATTGCCGGAACTGATGAAGTTGATACAGTCATTTGATAAGTTATCCAGATATAAAATGCAGTGTATCTAGATCTTCCAGAGTACCAGGTACAGAGGATTCAATACAGTAAGTGCAAAATTCTGCAGCAAGATCTATACCAAAGGGAAATATGAGCATATTACTCCTTTATTAACGGAGCTGCATTGATTGCACATTCTGTAAAGAATAAAGTTTAAGGTTTTGTGTTCACTTTTTACATCTTTACACATGGGACAGCCTGAGTATCTAACTGATTTGCTGTGCCCCTATGTGCCTGACACTTTATAATTGTTGCAGAAGCGTTTTCCAGAAGCACCTCAGTTTGCTCGGGTTTGATTGTCTGTAACTCATTGCATCAGTTTTCACTGCTTTGTGACTGAATTATAAAATGCACTACCAGTGGATTTCAAGGATGATTTGCATTTTATGTGATCTAGTAAATGGGTAAAGGCCTAATTATATAAGGACACATTTGGGGAAGAAGGATGAGTAAGTGGAATGGGATGTAGTTGAGTTATGAGTAGTTACTGTTAATTTTGTATTTGGTATGATGTGCTCTGTACTTCCATTGTAAGCCACATGAGGCTCTTGACTGGATATAAGTGTAGTAGTAATTATGTATGAATGGACCAATAACAAATAAATATAAAATTAATTGGACAATTTGAGTTTATGCCCATTTATGTTCTCTATATTATTTATTTATTTATTTATCTATTTAGGAGTTTTCCATAACACCTTTCAAGTAATCAAAGATCAAAGTGATTTACAATGAACAGAAAAAAACCCACATTACATTAAAACATTAGCAACGATTGCAGTATAACACGATTGGAAAAAGAACCAATATCAATCAAACAATTACAGTGATTACTGGGGTGAGAACTTTAATTTATATACAATGTAATGTACAGTATATTGCTGAAGTAGATGCCTCAACATCTTAATGTAAAACATTTTACAGTGTGGGTGTTAGTGCTCTGATATTGCTTGGGAAGCATAGTTGGTTGAAGGTTAGTTTGGGCAGAGTTTTCCAAGTACACGTGTATCACCAAAATGCTCATAAACAAGTGTGTCTTGAGATTTTTTCTGAATGTAGTTAAGTCAGTGAGAGCTCTCAATCTTTCCGGAAGAGAGTTGCATAAATAGGAGCATTAAGTGAAAAAGTCCTATTACTTGTGTTACAGTTCATTTTCCTATACTTTAGTGGAACACGTGGAGCCCCATTCTGGGAGGGGGTTGTCTGGGACGTCCGGAAATCCTTGCTGAAGATAGGGCCGTTATAACCCGATTTTGTTCCACAGGAACAAAACATTCCTATGGGAGCCAGAGTCAGGCCTGAGAATGGCCTAGCGCACCCCCTCTGCCTAAGGGGACATCTTTCCCGCAGGCACCCCATACATCCACATTCCTGGTCCTACATTTCCCCACTGCCCAACCCAAAGCTGGCCTCCTGTGGCCTGGATTGGGCGGCGGGGACCCCCCACATCTAGCCCCAGTCCCGGTGGTGGCTCCTCTGCCACAATTGGCTACAAAATGTTGCTTATACCATCTCTGAAGCCTGTACTGGGGCATGACCTAAATCAGCTCTTTACATGCTTCTGGGCAGTCTGCTCCCACTCTGCCCCCTTCCCCCCTACCAGCTTTCTCCGTCCTGCAACACAGGATGGATGGGGAGAGTGAGTGGGGGAATAGGATCTAGGTAAACTGCGTTCGAGAATGAGGGCAATAGTGTATTTTGAGTGCACCCTCTTCTAAGCCTATCATTTGGATTTGTGTTTATAATTTAGATAGATATGATGGCACTATGTTTTGTAGAAGCTTAAAAGTGATTAGTACCAGATTATATTTGATTCTACTCTGGAGAGGCAACCAATGAAGGTTGTATAGTACTGGGGTTATGTGGTCAGATAGCGGTGCTTTATGAATGATGCATGCTGCCAAGTGTTGAGCCATCTGTAGGGTGTGCAGTTTTTGTTTAGGGAGTCCCTGGAATATCTATTACAATAATCTATGTGGGGGAAAATCATTCTTGCAGTAGAGTTCTGAAGTCAAAATGTAACATTCTCAATTTATTGTAAATTGCTCTTGCATTTAATTTTATGTGGGATGTGAAGCTAAGGGTCTGGTCAATGGTGATGCCTAGATAATTGACTTCATTCTTTACTTCTAGGATGGCCTCTTTAACACCAAGATTAGGGGGTGGATTGAAGCCTTGGTGTCTAGTAATAAATAGGACTTCTGTTTTATTATAGTTTATCCTTAAATTGTGGGATTTTAGCCATTGCAAAATATCATTGAAGCATGATATTATACTTTAAAAGTTACGGTTATTATATCAAAAGACATGTATAACATTATATCATCACCAAATATGGCATACCCAACTTTATATTTTTGCATAATATGGCATAGGTGTTGAAGGTATATGTTAAATAGTAATGCAGAGAGAGCTGATCCTTGCGGCAATCCTTGTTGTTGTCTATATGTAGTGGATGCTTATTGGTTAATTTTGACTTGTGAGCAGTCAGATAGGTAAGACTGGAACCAAGAAAGTGTTGTGCCATATATACCAATCTGTTTGAGTCTTTCTAGGAGTATGTGATGATTGATGGAATCAAATGCAGATGCAATATCTAAGAAAATAAGGATGAATGCTTTTCTTGAGTTATCTATACCCTTTAATAAATTATTAAGGAGGGTGAGCAACAGAGTCTCAATGCCATGGTGTGGCCTGAACCCATATTGTTGATCATCTAGATGAGCATGTGAGCTAATGTGTTCTTGAAGTCGGCAATGAACTATGTTCTCAATTAGTGGAGCACTCAAGGATTATCAGTATCAATGAACACCTACAGTAAGGAGCTTCAATATCTGGGAGTTTGGTTTATTGCCAATGAGGAAAGGGTATTGCTGAAACTAAAGCATATATGTAGCAGGTGAGCCCCACTTTTTCTATCCTGGTGAGGTTAGATTGAAGACATTTGAGATGACCATCGCCCCAGCTGTTCTGCTTACCCTGCACATGCTGCCTGTCTCATTTTTAAATACATTTTACAAAGAATTACATAAGCTACTAAGCATGTGTTTTTATGGAATAAGAAAAAGTCCTTGACAAGCTAAAGAGCCTCAAAAAGCTAGGGGATGTAGATTTTTCCCAATTTCTTATTCTACCATTATACTTTTATATTAAGCCAGATAGGTCATTGGATTCTTGAGGAGGTAACTGAGGGCTCTTGATAGCTAGAACTTGAGAGAGCATTAGCAGCTCCTGGAAACTGTATTATTTACCTGAAGGATCATTTCCTAAATCATTGAAGATCAATGCAGCTACCATACAGACTTTTAGGACATTGGCGGCCTTGATGCTGACCAAATCCCTAAGCGGGCCTGCCTGCTTTCCCGCTCGGGGATCTCCAGCTCAATCGGGGCTGTGGGAGAGGGAGGAGGAGCCAGCGCACACAATTAAAGAAGCCACCATCGGCGGGCCAGCCAAACAGCCCGCAGCCATATTCCGCTCCCCCGATCGGGGTCGAGTGCCCTGAGCGGGCCTGCCTGCTTTCCCACTCGGGGATCTCCAGCCCAATCGGGGCTGTGGGAGAGGGAGGAGGAGCCAGCGCACACAATTAAAGAAGCCGCTGTCGGCGAGCCAGCCAAACAGCCTGCAGCCATCTTCCGCTCCCCCGATCGGGGTCGAGCGCCCTGAGCGGGCCTGCCTGCTTTCACGCTCGGGGCTCTCCAACCCAATCGGGGCTGTGGGAGAGGGAGAAGGAGCCAGCGCACACAATTAAAGAAGCCGCTGTCGGTGGGCCAGCCAAACAGCCCGCAGCCATCTTCCGGTCCCCCGATCGGGGTCGAGCGCCCTAAGTGGGCCTGCCTGCATTCCCACTCGGGGATCTCCAGCCCAATCGAGGCTGTGGGAGAGGGAGGAGGAGCCAGCACACACAATTAAAGAAGCCGCCGTCAGGCGGTCCCGCGCCTGAGGGCCTCGCCAGAGGGCCCTTTGGTGTGGCCCTTAGGCGGGGACCTAACGCAATCCAGTAAGCCGAAGTAAGGCAGACAGTCCAGATCACAGCGTAATCATCCAAAGAGCTGAACAGGTACTTTTCCTTGAATGTCTTCATAGACATTAATTTACGCCTGACCCTGCCCAACAGGTCTCTGTTAATTAAATATATACCTTGCCCGTCTCAGGGCCAAAACGTCATATCATCACTATTTCATCACTGTGGTAATCATTTATGGTTGACAACCGTCTGCTTATGTTAAATGTTAGTATATTTACCTTTGTTTTGCAATTACACTATTTGCCTGTAATTATACATGTGTCTTGATCTATATACATGCCATATGTTTATATCTACCTATCTTGCTTAGCTTAGATAATTTTTATATTTCATTCCACCAGTCAAATCGACGCATTGACCAGCCCGCTTAAGCAGCATTAAACAACTTATCCACCCACACGTCTCTTTCAAACACGCCCAATCGAAGGGTCCAAATGGCCTTCCACTTCATTACTTTTGTCAGTTTTTACCTTCTCACAGATTGGCTTGGGAACTCCCTTGCCCTTTCCACCTCATACAATCAAATCCCCATCCTTAAGAATCAGGGAAAAAGATGGTCAGGTCCCCCATACCATTATTCAGGATGTGATGCTCACACACGTCACTCTCACTTGATACACATCGCAATCCAACAATCTAAGACATCTAAACAGGAGGAATCCCCGCATTCCCGAAGCCTAAAATGTGCCCTCATAAATGCACGTTCAATTTGCAAGAAATGGCCGGTCATCCTAGACATAATCTCTCTTAATGATCTGGATATACTCATGATCACTGAAACCTGGTTATCATATGAAGACAATGTCCTCCTCAACCAACTCCTACCCCCCAACTTCTCTATACACACACGACATAGAGAAAGCAAGAAAGGAGGAGGTGCGCTCATACTCACCAAGCCAGACCTCCAATTCCACACGACTGACTCCTCTAGCACTAACATCTTGGATATAATTTCCATTGCAAATGAACAGTGCTCTATTAACCTGATATACAGAACCCCCTCAGCTTCCCCAGACGACCTCCCTACCATTATAGACCTAGCTGCCAATATCCACAAGCCCAATACACAAAACTGGATAATGGGAGATTTCAATCTCCCATCATTGCATCAAAATCAGGCATCTGCCCTTCTTGATGCCATTGAAGATCTGGGATACAAGCAAATAATCGAGGAACCAACTCATATAAAGGGAAATATTCTTGACTTGGTGTTTTCTCCACAGTCTATCCTTGAACAAAGCTGCGACCTTGTGTTGTCTATTACCGCTGTACCCTGGTCAGGTCACAAGCTAATCAATCTCCAGATACCCATTAACAATAAGCAACCACTGGACAACAGAAGATTTAACAGCACCTCAAGAACGTCAACAAGAAGTTTTCGACCATTCAACAGAGAACTCATCCTGTCTGAGACCCACTCACTCCTCAATGACACAACTCTCAACCTCGAAGATCTGATCTCCTCCTGGAACTGCAGCCTTAACGCCATTTCACAACGGCCGCACCCCAATAACACCTCAATGAAAAGAAACTCTGCCCCATGGTTCTCTCCTGAGCTGCGATCCTCTCTTACACATCTACGAAGACTTGAGAGATGATGGCGCCGATCACTCTCCATTGAAGATCAGACAGCTGGGAGGCGGAGCCAGCACGGGTTAAGATGGCCACTTGAGTCTCGAGCTCCTCACCCCCTCGCAAGACAATTCCCCCAGCTGAAGAGCAAAATGGGATTGGAGCCCCCCCGGTGCTCAGTGAGGTGTATGTGATGGCGGGCTGCAAGCCTACGAGGCTAGACTATTCTGCTGCGGTGAGCGGCAGCATTAAAAGAGCAAAGGCCGAGCCGCCCTCCCTGCAGAAAATGGCGCAGACGGGAGAGGATGCGGCTGGCCTAAAAGAAGTCTTGGCGGAAATCCGAGCCGTGAAGGGCATGGTTGCAGTCAATGGAGAGACGCTGTGCGGAGTTCAGGCAGACATTGCCGAGCTAAAGGAGATGTGCGAGCAAATGAATTTGCTAACGGAGAAATTGCAGAAGTTAGAAAGCATCGCGGAGGTGCATGAAGAGCGATTTAAGCAGGTGGGGGTGAATACCAAAAGAATAGCTGCCTTGGAACGCAGCTTGGAAGTTCTAAATAACTGAACGCGGTGGAACAACGTGCGTATCATTGGAGTCCCTGAGGGGGCCGAGGGAACTGATGTAAGATCCTTTTTGTGTACATTAATCCCAAAGCTGCTCAATTTGGAATTTTGCTATCCTTTGGAGATCGAAAGAGCTCATCGCATCCCTACCCATCCGGGCCCCAATGTCCAGCGGCCCCAGACGATCATCATGTGCGTGCTGCGGCACTGTCAAGCGATTCAAATCCTCTCGGCGGCAAGGGCACATCGCTCGGTGCAATTTGAAGGCCAGAGCGTTGCTTTCTACCCAGACTACCATAAAGCAACGGTCGAGCGTCAGAAACAGCTGCTGTCTTTCAGGCCGCGGCTCCAAGCCCTTCAAGCCAGGTACGGCCTCTTTGCCCCAGCTCATTTACGAGTGACTCTACATAATCAAACGAGGATGTTTGAAGATCCGGAGGCCATGAGGGAGTACGATTATGCGCTGAGGGAGTACGATTATGCTTGAGATCCGGAGGCCTTGAGGGAGTACGATTATGCTTGAGGGAGTACGATTATGCGCTGAGACTGGTGACATTAACTTGGGGATCTGTGTTGCGAGAAGTCGGCGAGGCCCTGGTTTCCCACTCAGCTCAAGGAACCACATTAACTGTATTTGAGGAATGCTTGGGCCTCGGGCAGCATTTTGGCTATGGGAGCTTGAGAGAAATGTTTATGTTACTGTACTGTTTTTGTACCATGTCCTGTAGCCAGCTATCAAGGCTTGTTTCGACTTGTTATTGTTTGGTGGGAGGCTGGGTGAAAATGGGCCCAAGCTGGTTATGAGAGAGCCCGGGGACAAACATGTGCCAGGGTATGTTAAGATGTCAAGATTAAGATTGTTGATGTTACTGCAAGGGGGAGGGATGTCACATTTGCTTGCTGTGTATTAGCGAGGGGGGGCGGGGGTTCGGGGGTTATCTAGTCCAGGTGGTTCACCCATTTGATATCCGTTCTTGGATGGGCATGGTGTCTCCTCATGGGTATGGGGGGGTGGTTTGGGTTTCAGAGTCTTCTTTGTGGGTTGTGAGCAGCGGAGAGCATGGTCCTGTTCTAGTTAGGCAATTGAGCCCGTCTAAGCACCCTGTTGTGGGGAGGCGAAGCATCTTGTCCCATGGCGATGCTTAAAGTGTTAACACTGAATGTGAAGGGTATTAATAGCCCTATCAAGATGAAAAAAATATTACAATACTGCAAGAGAGAGAGAGAGCCGACTTGGTGATGCTGCAAGAAACGCGATTGTCCGAAGCGGAGACCAAGAAACTTGGTATGGGCAATTTTTAAATTATAGCGCACTCGACTGCACGACAGGGTAAGAACGGGGTGGTTATCCTCGCTAGAAGAGGCTTGTCCCTGTGTATTGAGAGGCAGCGCGCTGACGTGGAAGGTAGATGGGCATCAGGATTGGTGCAGGCTTATGGGAAAAAGCTGGCCCTTCTCACTGTTTATGGTCCAAACACAGATGATGCCATGTTTTTTCGGGGGTTGGCCTTTGAGATACAGGAACTTTCAGGACACGAGGTAATAGTGGGGGGGATTTTAATTTGGTTCTAGACCCCTTATTAGACTGCACTCTTTACCGGCACCATAGGTGCCAAAGGGCCACAAAGGTTTTACTGGAGATTATGAAGGGAGCCGGTCTGGTTGACATCTGGAGATTGTTGCATCCTAGAGATAGAGAGTACTCTTTCTTCTCTCTGCCCCATGGCTCTCACTCTTGGTTGGATTTCTTCCTAATTTCTCAGGCCTTATCGGTGGTAGTAGGGGAGGCCGAAATAGCAGCAACGCACATTTCAGACCATGCGGTGGTCTGGGTCACTTTTAAGATAGAGGCAGATTGCCCCCCGTCGCCGGCTTTCTTCTTCAACAGGAGTCTGCTGGAGAATGAGGCCTTTTGTGAATATATGCGACAGAGTATTCAGGAATATTTTGGGGCTAACCTCTCTAAAGATACTTCGGGCTGGGCATGGTGGGAAGGGTTTAAAGCCTTCTCCAGAGCAAAAATAACCAGTTTCAGTATCGGCCTCTGTAGAGCCCAGAAAGCACAGTTGGCTCTGCTGGAGGAGCAAATTAAGGCAGGGGAGCGTATACTGGTCAGTATGACCGAGGCGAGTTTCTTGCTCCGGCTTCAACACCTCCGATATCAATATAATCAAATACTGAGCAGTGAGGCAGAACACATTTTGTCCCTCCAGAGGGCGAACTGTTATCTCGAGAGTAATAAAGCAGGAAAGTTGCTGGCTAGCACCCTGAAGCCTCGAGCAAGGAGAACCCCCATTCAGGCTATAGTCCGAGAAAACCAAGAGACGCTTATGAGTAATGCAACCATCGCAGAGGAGTTTCGGAGATTTTACGAGTCATTGTATGCCTCAGAAGGCCGAGCCACTCCGGAAGATTTTGCGGTTCTGTTTGAAGGTATCCAGCACCCTTCTGCCACAACACAGCAGGCCAGCAGTTTAGATAGGGATCTATTGGTCAAAGAGATATTTGATGTTTTGAAAGCGGCAGATAGGGGGAAGGCTGCAGGCCCAGACGAATCCCAATGGAGTTCTACCAAGTGTTCGCGTTGGAACTAGCCCCCCTTATGTTAGAGTTCTTTAACTGCTTGGAAGTCCAGCTGCCTCAAACAGGCTCGTTCAGTGATGCGGTGATAGTGGTTCTTGAGAAGCCGGGGAGGGACGCTACGAAAGTAGGGAACTACAGGCCTATCTCGTTGCTGAACGCCGACTACAAGGTGTTCTCGGCCATCTTGACTAGGAGACTGGCGAAGGTGGTGCCGGAGCTGGTCCATGTGGACCAGTGTGGTTTTATCTCTGGGCGTGCAACTTCAGATAATGCGCGGCTGCTGCTGAACCTATTATCTGTAATGGAATCGAGAGAGGAGCCGATGTTGGGCCTCTCACTCGATGCCGAAAAGGCATTCGATAGGCTTGAGTGGAGTTTCCTGACACTTGCGCTGCATTGGTTTGGTGTTGGTGAGCGGTTTATCCGATTTATTCAGATTTTATATTCCCATCCTACAGCCCGAGTGTTAGCGAATGGCGTTTTGTCGGCTCCCTTATCTTTGTTTAGGTGGTCGAGGCAGGGGTGCTCACTCTCCCCATTGTTGTTCAACCTTGCCCTGGAACCGCTGTTGCTGAAGATTAGGCAATCTCAGGCTATAAAGGGAATCTGGATCGGTGACCTGGAAGTCAAGCTTTCCGCTTTTGAGGATGACCTCCTTCTTTTTGTACATCCTCAATCGGTGGAGGGGTTACTCACCATGATTGATAGTTACTCGAGGCTTTCGGGGTATAAGGTCAACTGGTCTAAGTCCTTGGCTTTCCCCTTGAACAAGCAGATGTGCAGAGCATTGATAGAGCCTTGCGCTTTTGAGTGGAAGCCCAAGGACGTTAAATACCTGGGGGTTAGGTTTTGCACGGAGATAGAGGAAACTATTCATCTTAATATCAAGAACATAGAGGAGACGATTAAATCTTTTATGGAGCAGTGGTCCCCCCTTCACCTTTCTTGGTGGGGCAGATTAGAATCCATCAAGATGGTGTTGACCCCTAAGATAAATTATCTGCTGGAGATGCTCCCATTGAAGTTCCCGGAGAAATGTTATCGTTCGATCAAGAACCAATTGTCTAGATTCTTGTGGCAGAATAAAACGCCTAGGATCGCCCTCAGGAAGCTGAAGGCAGCGAAGAACAGGGGTGGGGTGCAGTTCCCTGACTTCTACAACTACCATCACGCGTTCCGACTCAGGCAGGGTGCTCTCTGGCTGGCGCCGGAAAGCAAGGGTGACAAGCCGACTTGGTTGGAGGTGGAAGAGCGGCTAGTTGCCCCTGTGGGCACGGAGTGGCTGGTCGGTATGAAGCTTCCCGATGTCTTCCCAACAGGGAGGGTGGTACGGGATACGCAGGAATCAGTGTGCATGCTGGGCCAGGTGGTAGAAGAGGTGAGCTCTTCGTTGGGTCGGATGCCCCTTTGGTATAACCCTCGCTTCAAGATAGCCCGTAAGGTGTTCAGCTGGAAGGAATGGCAGGTGAAAGGGGTCTGGACCCTAGGCCAGCTGCTAGGGGACAAGAGATGGAAAAGTTTTGAGGACTTGCAGCGTGAGTTTGGGCTAGGGGGCAGCCAGTATTTTCGGTGGTTGCAGCTGCGGCATTGTTTGTTGCATGCTGGAATAGTGGCTGAAGAAGTTGTAGCGGAGTGGCAGCTTCGAACACTGTTAGAACAGCATGTGGGGCTACGGGGTGCCTCCTCCAAGTTGTATGCTTTACTGAGGGAAAGGGCTCCTGGAGGTTTGATGAGATTGGAGAGGGCGTGGGAGCTCGATTTGGGGGTTCCTGTATCTCAGGATGGCTGGGAAGCGATATGGGGGCCTGTGAGCAAAGTGGTCCAGGGAGCTTCGATGCGGCAAACCCTTTTTTTTCTAGCGGATAGAGCTTTTATAACCCCAGCGCGGCTTAGTAAATGGGACGCGGGCCTGGCAAGTAAGTGCTGGACCTGTAATAGCACGCAGGAGAACCTCAAGCACATGTTGTATGCTTGCCCTCATGTTCAGCTGTTCTGGCAATCGGTATGGGACAAGATGCTGAAAGTGCTAGATATCCAGGGGTGGATGTCATGGCAGACTATCTTTCTGAGATCTCAAGATAAAACCTTGAAGGTCCCTAAAGAACAGTCCTTCCTGTTTGATTTTATGATGGCTGTAGCAACCAAGATGATACTGAGCTGCTGGAAGGACTCCTCCCAATTAAGTGAGATCCAGTGGTGGAACATGGTCTGTCTTTATGCGGGATATGAGAAGGGGCTGGAGACAAGAAACAGGCAAAAGTTGAAGACCGGGGTTGGCACAGCTTCGGCTGTGGGCTGCAGGGGAAGGAGGGGGTGGGTTAACAAGTGGAAATGTCTGGACGAGTTTGCAGCTCAAGCGAAAGTACGCTAAGTTGCTTGATGAATGGACCAAGCCGAGTTGTCTAGATGGCAGAGGAGCACACAGATTGTTCAGTGTTTTCGCCTGATACCCATGGGGAGACGGGGGGGGGGGGGTGGAAGGGGTGGCTAGTAGGGGTTGGGGGAGGGGTGGGTTGCTGGGGCAGGATGGGGTAGGGGTAGGGGTGAGAGAGGGGGGTTGGACTTTGGGGTTGTTGATTGTATAATGTGTTGTCTTGTTGTTGATGGAGTTGAAAATGTAAATAAATATATTTAAAAAAAAAGAAGAAGATCAGACAGCTTACAAACTCCACCTATCAATTCACCGAGAAGCAATCACTGCTAAAATAAAGCAATTTCACACTGACACTCTCAAGAGATCACTGAACAAACCTCGGGATCTTTTCAATTTAGTCAAATCCCTTTCAAAGGAACCTTCTCCTGAACAACATGATGAGATTCACCCACAAAAATTTGACGACTACTTGCAGTCTAAACTTATACAGACTGATAAGGTCTCAGTAGCCTCTGCACAAGAACCAACCTGCCTAATGTCTCTACCTATGTTCTCCACACCATCTGCAAAATATATTGAGGACACAATCACATCTCTCAATACCACCACGGCTCAAACTGATCGCTGCCCAGCCTTTTGGATAAAGGAGCTACGCAGTGAGTTCAGTCCTTTCATCGCAAAACTTATGAACCTATCTTTCACAACTGGATCCTTCCCCAAAGCACTCAAACATACATCCATTAGACCTCTTTTAAAAAACTCCAAACTAGACCCCCAAAGGGTCGACTCATACAGGCCCATAGCTAGTATTCCTCTCCTAGCTAAGATAATTGAGAAAGAGGTACAAAGACAAATCCAAGATCATATAGACTCTGCAGCCCCTCTAGACCAGTGCCAACATGGGTTCAGAGAATCTCATGGAGTAGAAACCCTCCTTACCACCCTTTCCAATAATATAATCACAGGCATCGACAACATCCGGCAAGGTTTTGTGCTTATCTTCTTAGACATCGCTGCAGCATTCGACTCAGTAAGTCAAAGGCTCGAAGGCTTGTCTTTAAGACCATACTACTGACCTTCAAGGCCATCAATGGTCTCTCATCCTCCTCACTTACAGAGCTCATTCACACCATGCCACCTAACAGATCCAGAAGACCAGCAGCTTTAAACTCTCTAATAATTCCGAAGGCCTTGACAAAATGCAACCTAACAACGGCGAATAGGGCCTTAAAATTTTGCGCCCCAAGATGCTGGAATGCTCTACCATCTGACATTCGTGCTATCGTTGACTTAACTCAGTTCAGGAAGGCACTCAAATTTCACCTGTTCCTCAAATACTACCCAGTCAGCAATGAAGCCTAGATAACCCCGCCAAAGAAAGTAACCACATATTACTTCTAGAGCTTTGTCAGCACGCCTACTTGTAAATATTTTATGTAAATAGTTCACCCATGTTATCCAAGTTTGTACACCTGTTCTCTGTAAAACTGAACAGCCTGTTGTTCTGGTCCTTTTGTTTTATTGTAAACCGCGCTGATGTCGAATAGTGCGGTATATAAGAAATTGTAATAAATAATAAATAAATAAATGGTGGTTATCCTGGCAACTCCGTCTCTGAGGAATCCACTTATTACTGTTAATAATAACATTTTATGCTAAGGGCCCTGGCTGGCTTTCAGGATTTGAAACACTCATCAGATCTTCACGGGGTAGACGGATGTCCTTTCAGCAACCCTGAGTTTTATATGAAGTTCCCTTTTTATACTACTTTAAATGAACACAGTCGGCCCTTTCTATCTGTTTATGGATATTAATGGAATCTACTATTATTCACTTCTGCAGAGAAGCATACCTTAAAGAGCATGTAGTATCACAAGCATACAAATAATTCAAAGGCAGTATTCCAGCAAGATGTGCAGATGCAATGAAAATATGAGAACAGGAAACAGATGTCCCCCTTAAGTGAAGGGCACTGGGCCCTCTTCTGAACTTATTTAGCTGCACTTATATATCGCTTTTCACCGGGTCAAAGTGGTTTACAATAACAAGAGGGGATACATTAAATAGATCAGCTCACAATTAAGGAGGGGGGGCAACCATCACCAGGGGGGCCGACTTATGGAATCCAGGGGAAGGATGGCAAACATCACCAGGGGGGCTGACTTGTGGAATCCAGCTCTTACTCTTGGCATCCATGATACAATCCCTTTACATTTTGGCCCATCAGGCTTATTCAACCACATAGAAGTTGTACCATGGTGACATAAGGATGTTTGGGAACATGTCTACTAAAGCTTAGAGCACACGTTAATAAAGTTAACATGTGTTAAGTGCCACCGCATGCATAGAAGTAAAATTCTGGCACTTAATACGTGTTAACTTTATTAATGTGTGTTAACTTTATTAACACATGTTAAATCCCTTTAGTAGACATGCCCCTTAATCACTTTGGGGAGGATCATTTTAAAAGTCCTATTCGTGAGTTAGATGTCTGAAAACAAATACGTAAATGTGCAAGAAGGAAACAAAGGGAAGGATCTCTCCATATACAAGCAATGAGTAGATGCAAAAGAAGATATCCAATGAAGAATGACCATGGCTGAAACTCTCAAGGATTCTTAGATTAAGGACCCAACTTAGCCAAGTTTCGGCAAATCATGCCTGCATCAGGAGTTTATGAATTCACAATTAAAAATACAATAAATAAAGTCAAAACAGAAAATGACAAAGATGTAATATATATATATATATTTTTTTTTAAATACAAAAGCTATAAAAACATAAAAAGATGTAAAACTGGACAAAAATCTTAAATAATAACATATATACATCAAAAACACCAAGGGGGTTATTCCATAACCTGAAAAGGCCATTTTCACGTGCTCGGGAGACATGTATCCAGTGTCCATGATAGCATGGCTACCTTGTAGACAATTATCATCATGTTGTGAACAAAGTGAGACTTGTGAAGAGCTTCACTGTAAGACACTCATGTGGGAGGGGGGGGGCAGCACATGACTCGCACAGATAGGGCTGCTATCCCACCTCCCCCTCCTATAACACCTCTCCTTCCTCAATCTCTGACACAGGGGTGTTAGGCATGTGCCCCTCCAGCTGCTCCAGCTGCTTTGTGGTATCTAGCCACTCCCCTTTGGATGGGTTCTCCACCTCTGTGAGGGTCACACATAGCACCAGCCCTGCTTGCACACAGAGGCTTGGGGTTCACAGAACAGTGTCTTCAACATCTGTGCTGTTACAGATGCAGGGTCTGCATACCTGAGATACATATGGCTGGGAGCTGCATGTGTGTGTGTGTGTGTGTGTGTGGCTGCCAAGGCTGACAGTGCCTTACTGTTTGTCACAACTGATTTGCAGATTGTCCTCTCAGCAGCCATGCACATGGCCCAGCATTTGACAAGTGCCTCCTGATAGTGTCATCCACAGACAACAATATGTATCCCGCATGTCAACAGCACTTGTGGGTCCACTCCTGTATCCACTGAGTGGATGGTTTTGGTTCTACAGTACTTCCTGTGGCCATGGCACACAATATAACACATATTTCAGAGGCATCAGGTGCCTGTTACAGGGCAGTCCTTGCCCAATGCATTGTTTGGTGCAGTACCCCTGAGTGACACTAAATGATGACAGCAGTGGAAAGCAGCAACTCTTGTATAAACACTTCTCTTTATTTAACTATTTACATGGCTTATATATTCTAATAACAGGTTATTTACAATGCTTTATCATTTTTTTCAAACTGGTTTACATTGTAACATAATCTTAGTACATGGAACAGGGACATCGATAACTTGAACTCTTCTGAGGCAATGAAGGGTAACATGACTTGCCCAAGGCCACAAGAAGTGCTAGTGCACATGGCCCAGAGGCTCTGCATGGCTTACTGCCCTTTCTGCCTTCCAGCTGGAGGACTTGGAGAGGAGGTTTGTAACTGGGAGAAGTGATGCATCTCCTCTCTTAGGCAACATACCTCCCCTCTTGGGCCCTCAAGGTGCATCACCAGGAGGCCCAGTGGCCTGGCCAGGACAGTGAGGTCATGATACACCTTGTGTTCAAATGTGTCAAGGTGTAGCAGGGTCTCACTGGCTGCACTAGATGCTGATGCCTCCTGATGATGCACCACAGCTGGATGGGAGGTGGGCAGTGGCAGCTGTTCCCCCTCCCCCTCCTGTTCCCCCAGCCCGGTCCCTGCCTCCTTCCCCTCTGCCTTCCCATCCCGCAGTCTGGTTCTTGCCTCCTCCCCTTCCCCTTCTGCTTCACTAGTCTGGTCCCTGCCTCCTCCCCCTCTGCCCTCCCATCCCCCAGCCCAGTCCCTACCTCCTTCTCCTCTTCCTCTCCCCTCCCATCCCCCAGCCCATTCCCTGCCCACTTCCCCTTCCCATCCCCAGTCACTCCTCCTCCAGCACATCTCCCTCCTCCATCACCTCCCTCTCCTCCAGCAGCTCCCCCTCCTCTAACACCTCCCCCTCCTGCTGTTGTGTGCTATCTAGCCACTCCCATTTGGAAGGGCTCTGTACCTCTGTCAGTGTGAGGATGACATCCTCCACCTCCTTGGCCTCCTTCAAGGAGGAGGGGCTTGACAGCACAATCAGGCTGCTGCTGCTGCTGTGGGCTGGCAGGCTGGTGCCCCTACTGTTTCAGCTCATCTGGCTGCTGGTGCTGCTTGTGGGGGCTCATGTGGCTCTGTCTGCTGGGCTCCAAATCTGGCCTAGGGGCTGTGGCCACAGCTCTCTGTCTCCTGCAAGGTTGCTGCAGTTGGCTGTCTGGATCTTCTGCGGCTGGCAGCCCCTCTGGAATCTCTTCTGGAGCTGGTGATGGAAAGTCATTCTCCTGCCCCGCTGTATATGAGAAACAAAGATTTTCACATTAGCTACTACAACTAGTATGTATGCATGCTATTTGGCAGGTCAACATCCCAATATGGGCAAGCTGGCTGGTTCTGTCCATACATATGCATGATCAGTATCAGATACACATGAATCTGGGCATTTGTGACCTCTTTGTTCACACCTTTTGTGCTTCCAGTTGTGATCTGTCTTTACATAGTCAGACTATGGAGTTCACATGGGTGAGAGTTATTGTAAGATTCTTTGATGAGATTGGTCCCATTTTGCATAGGTTCTCAGGGTATGTGACAGGTCTTGAACCCATGGCAGTTGGCTTCAAGGGCTGGCAGGTTGCCATGGAGACATGCGGGTGAGGGTTGCCAACCTGTCTGCTATTTACTCTGCTGATTATCTTTCATTCTTTGGCCTTCTACATTCAGGATGTGTGTAGTCTACAACTGCTTGGTGTTGGACAGCAGGACCTGCCCTATTTTTCATCTCTCTGCTCCAGCAATGGAGACTTGCTTCTATGACATGCACTCGGCATGTGCTAGTGTATGTTGATGGAGTGCCTGCACATGCTTCTGGGTAGGCATTTAAGGATATCAAACCCAACAAAGCTGACTGCTCTAGGTGGGTCATTGGTTAGTTTGCGATCCAATGATCTCAGTAACTATCTCAGCCAGGGGATCACATTGTGGTCACCTGTGAGCCTTTTTGTTGATTTTTGGGACTCCACTTTACCCATGTACGAGCACCGACATGCAGCGATGAGGCAGGTGTTATTAACCTACACCTGTGGTGACTGATTATGTCCTGTGTATCTGGACTTTTTAATGGATAGGTACATGCACTGATGCTGTCAATCAGATTATTGACACATTTATGGATTGGATTAATATGGGGATATCTATTCAGCCTTTGCAGGACTCCATTTTACATACATTATTCATCTTCACTAGGTGTGTTTTGTTTTTCAGATTTTAAAAGTACTTTCTGATTTTCCATGGCACTCACCATGGGACTCGACCCCTGATCTCTTGGGTTGTGGAGCATTGGTTAAACCTCTAGGTACTCCTCCACTCTGAATGGCAACTTTCCATCTTACATATAGGATGCTGTGCCATTATTTAATATTTGTTTATTTAACCAGTATTATATACCGCCTTTCGATATGTCAAGGTGGTTTACATCGAACAGTAACTTGGTTTACATCGAACAGAGGAGTGCATACATAAAACCAACAACTATGAAAACAACAAACAGTAGAGAACATACAGTACATTAGATCATGGTTATAACATCAACCTTCATGAGGTAACTATATACAGTAAAATGAGCAATAATATAAATATGAAATGTGGAACAGGCTTCGAGCTCAGGTGGAGATTAGGCTGGGGGGCATGGTAGGGCATGATTAGTCAGGGTGCTTTGAAGAAATGCTCATGGAACAGGTACGATTTTATTTTCTTTCGGAAATCTTTGAGATCTTATAGCACATGAATGTCATCTGGTAGAGTATTCCAGAGTCTCGGGGCAAATAGGGAGAATACCCTATTTGATGTTTGAGCACTGTTTTTCTGGTTGTCTGAAGGGATAACAAGAGTAGTTTGGGTGCTGGCCCTTCTGGGTCAGTTGTCAGGTGGTCTTTCTAGAAGTGTTTTTAGATGTTCTGGTGATAGATGGTAGAGTGTTTTGAAGATAGTGATCAATGCTTTGTACTTGACATAGGCTTTTATAGGAAGCCAATGGAGGTTATTGAGTATTGGGGTAATGTGGTTGTGTTTTGGGGTGGCGGTTAATACTTTTGGGATGGTGTTCATAGCCATCTGCAGCGGGTGTATTGATGAGGCTGGTAATCTCTGTAGCAGGATGTTAGGGGTTATCGGACAGTGACTACCGCATCTGTTGCACCTTCCTCCCTGATAACATTGAGATGTACAGGTTGACTGGCAGCTACGCCAGCCAACAAATTTGCCTTAGGGGGTTAGAGGTACATAGTTCAATATGGCATTGCAGCAGACTCAGCAAACTATTTCATTACACAATTACTTGTTAATGCACAATTGAGTAATTGTGTGTTATATATCTGCCTGTGATATGATTAGGACAGTGTTGTAATGTGATCTTATTCTTTTCTAGTTAGAGGTCACACTGTATCTGTGGCCAGTATAATTGTATCTTACAACTACAGTGAATTTCATTAGATGACAGCAATTCATGGTGCCATGTGTTGGTGGAGTGTCATGCTCTGTGACTATTATTGACTCGCGACTCAACTTTATATTTCCTTGGCCCATCACTATGGAATGCAGTACCCCCTGACCTCCATCTTGAATCCCCCTACAATAAGTTTAAATCCCTGCTCAAAATGCACCTCTTGCAGTTAGCTTTAGAATTCTCACTCTCATGTCCGTAGCCCTCCTGATCCTTTTCTCCTCTGACCCTGCCCTCCCTTGGTCATACTACAACTTCTTTTCTATCAAGCTATGGTATTCTTTTTTCTGTTTACCTTCTCCCAATTTTGCTTTTAATTGTATACTGCCCTGGTGCAACTAGTGAAGGGTGGTATATCACATGTTATAAGCTTTAACTCATGACTATTGAGACCTTCCTCCACCTAACGCTGATCTCCTCACATGGGTTGGGGGCCTGTGGAGCTCTTTGATAGGACACTGCACCAGATATTGCAACTCAGATACATGGCATGTTTGCAGGGGTGGCTGGATTCCTATGACTGGACATGATGTGAGCAGTGCAGGACTCCTGCAGATCACACAACATGTGACCCTCACTGGGGCCAGACTTGCAGATCTCCTGCATGATAATGGACTGTGTGGCAGGGCTGGATTGCATAGTGACTTGATGGCTCATGTGTTCAATGTGCGTATTGTACTGCAGAGGTCAAGAGTTTGGTACAGGATGGCTTGGGACAGGCTGGGGAAGGACAGGTGTGAATTAAATGTCATGTTTGCTGTTGCACATTTCAACAGTGTCTCTGTATTTTGGTCACACATTCATTCACATAAGTGACCATCAAGACATTCATTCCAATGGCAGGCCCATGTTGGATACCAAAGGCAGACCCGATGATTGCTATTTGCTGCCTCTGCCTGGTCATACATCCCCATGTGTCTTGCCCTTGCATCAAGGACTGTGTCAAGAGCACTGCGTGTCCCCTGGATCCTTCTCGTGTCTGCTTTGAACCTGTGACCTTCCTCCCAGCATCAGCCTCTTTCTCCCGCCCCTCCCCTCCATTGCTCCCATGAGCATGTCATCCCCTGCAAGTCTCTTGTAGTGCAGTGACACACCTGGGCAGAAGCCGGCTGACCTACATGGACAATGTTGGTGGTTGCATAGGATGGACGCTTCTGGGGGGTTGGTCCTGGGGGGTGGGGGCATTCAAAGTAATTGGTATATTATGTGACGCTCGCGCCCCTACCAGGCGGTTGCCTAGTAGGGATGGCTGGCCATCTGATATCCCTTCTAGGATTTTTGTAGTTGTGTACGAAAGAAGAGCCAAGTGGTTAATAAAGCGCACAGGAAATTTTATTCGGTTTCCATGTTGGTAAGTGGTGAACATAAAATTCTTCAAGCATAACTTTTGGTTTCTCCAGACAAAAAGGAAATACAGGATAATTTCTCCAGAAATCAAAATGTCCAAAACAGTGTAACCTTGAACAAACTCATACCCGTTCTTGTTCCTTACTGCAACAGCTTAACCTTAGCATCAGAAGAAAAAGGCAATTTAAAACTCTTCACATAGTGAGTGAGGTATCAGCTTCAACCCTGCTGTTGCCACACACAAACAGTTTCAGCTGTTTGAACCTCGACTGAGCTCCTGCAGTTTCAACTTCTTAGGAGAGTTTCTTAATCCTTTACATTCAGGCTTTCCCCTCTCTTCCAGCTTCTGGAACTGTCTTTAGGCTACAACAGCCCCCCCCCCCCCCTTTATGTTCCACTGTTCTAGCTCACACTAATACCTTAGTGCACAGCTCGCATTCCATTTCAGAGACATTAGAATTAACAACACTTTCCTCAGGGCCTACCTCCATGCTCTCTATTGAGCTACAGCTGGGTGCTCCTTGAAAGTGCTCCGGGCTCTTTTCCTTAAGAGTCTTCACCAGATTAAACAGCCTCTCCCAGTGCCTGGCCTTGCCTTCTCCAGGCCGGTCTCTTGGGGGTCTCTCCTGTTTAACTTCCCTAGTGAGATATTTCTTTCTGTGCTGAGCCTTCTGTGGTATGACAGTCTCCTCTGAGTCAGAGCAAGAACTATCCTCTTGGCAATGCTTGGTCCCTGCGTACCTTTCTTGGCTGCCTCTATAGTGGTTCCTCCTTCTGCTGCTCTCCTTGGCTGAAAAGCTTCTCTTCAGTTTGGCCACAGATCTTTCCGGTCTGTGCCTTCTGGGCACTGGGCTAGAACCTGGGCTAGGCCTGGAACTGCAACTGCCGCTTGTGCTTGCTCTTGAATTCCTCCTGGACCTTCTCCTCAAAGCCCCTTCCTTATTCAAACTGGCTCTCCCTCTTGTGTTTGTTTTCTCTCTGTTAACTGCTGAGCAAGGCAACTCCCTTCCTGGCTCCACCCACTTGGACCTCCTACTCCTATGCAAGGTTGTCCTGTGGTCTGGGATTGGTTTACCTTTAGCTTTGCCCCCTAGGTTCCTTTCAGGGCTTTTAGTATGGAGTATGTGATTTTGTGCACCCATCCCCCGTAAAGAAGAAAAATTCTTCTTTTTTTCAGTTTTCTCTAGCTGGGCTGCACCCTCCTTACCACAATTATGAGCACCAGAGGGATTGGAAAAATTGTGGTTTGCCTAGGGAGCCTCCACCTTGGACCAGCTCTTGGGCCAGCCATGCTCCTGTGACCTCTCTTCTCATGTCATGTTAGTGGTTGCCTATCATTTTCTGCATAACTTTCCTATTGAACAAGTACATTCATTCTGCTACTCATCACCGCCTTTACTCTCTCATCTCAGTGTACACCCCTCCTTGGGGGCTCCATGCGAGTGGCAGACTCCTTTTCTCAGGGCACTTCTCTGCCACTGCCACCTCCAGACTTCATTCATTCCACCTTGCTACTTCATATGCCTGGGACACCCTACCTTTGTCTGTGCATCAGCCTCGTTCTCTGGCCTACAGTCCCACCTACAGACCCACCTTTTCACAGCTGCTCTTGTATGTTGATGCTCCTCTCTTTCTTGTGCACTACTTATGTGTTTCTTACTACACTCTAGCCCCTCAGTTTTGCAATGTTGTTGGTCTTGATTAGATTGTCAGCTCAGCTGAGCAGGAACTGTGTCTGACATCTATGTGTACAGCACTGCATATGTCTTGTAGCACTACTAGTGGTAATAGGCCTCTGTGGAAAGTGAATTTCTGTCTCTCAACTGGCCTTAGTCTCAGCATCGACACTTACCTTGCTCCTGCTGCATTTGCCGACATATCTGCTGCAACAGTCTGGACCAGGTGTGTCGAATGGTCCGGGACCATACTCTGCATACCTCCGGGTTCCACATTATATGGAAGCATCTGTGGAGAGGAGAAAGAAATGCCTTTCATAACATAGAAACATGATGACAGAAGAAGATCACATGGCCTATCTAGTCTGTCCTTCCATATCAACCACTAATTTTTGATACTGGGTTAGACCAAGGTGCACCAAGCCCACTATCCCGTTTTCAACAGTGGCCAATCCAAATCGCAAGTACTTGCCAGGTTCCCATGCTTGTCTCGGAGTGTACAGTGGATTTCTTGGGTCCTCTTTATTAATGGTTTATGCACCTTTCCTCCAGGAACTTCTCCAAACCTATTTTCAACCCAGTTACACTATCAGCTTTTACTACATAAGAACATAAGCTATGCCATACTGGGTCAAACCAAGGTCCATCAAGCCCAATATCCTGTTTCCAACAGTGGCCAATCCAGGTCACAAGTACTGTACCTAGTAGTTTCCCAAAAAAACACACAGGTTCCACAATGCTTGTATTGGGGCAAGCAGCAGATTTCCCAGCTCCTCTCTAATAACGGTTTATGGACCTTTCCTCCAGGAACTTGTCCAAACATTTTTTAAACCCAGCTACACTAACAGCTTTTATTACAGTACATCCTCTGGTAAGGAATTCCAGAGTTTGATTACACGCTGAATGAAAAAATATTTTCTCTTATTAGTCTTAAACAGGTTACACTGTAGCTTCATTGCATGTCCTCTAGTCTTTCTACTTTTTGATGGTGTAAACAATTGATCTATGTTTACGCATTCCATTCCATTCATTAATTTATAGACCTCTATCATATCTCTCTTCAGCCATCTCTTTTCCAGGTTGAAGAGCCCTAACTTTTTAAGACTCTTCTCATAGGGGTATCCTTCCATCCCCTTTACCATTTTGGTGGCTCTTCTCTGTACCTTTTTAAATCTCACTATATACATTTTAAGATATGATGACTAGAATTGCACAGTCTACAGAAATGTAACAGAGCAGAGGGGCAGCCTAATGTTTAGAGCACTGGCTTGATAACCAAAAGAACAGGGTTAAGTTCCCACTAGCATTCCTTGTGGCCTTGGGCAAGTCACTTAACCCTCCACTGCATCAAAAGAAAGTGAATGCATGATCCAAATTAATAAATGGAGTGGAACAGGTAAACATAGATCAAAAAGTAGAAAGACTAGATGACACACAATGAAGCTGTAATACAACCCATTTAAGACCTAGTAAGAGAAAAGAATTTTACTCAACGCGTAATCAAACTCAAATTTGTTATCAATGTACAATACTAAGGGGTATGTTTACTAATTGGCAGTAGCAGCTTCCGTGCACTAGGGCCGCGGCTCCGATATCGCATGGAAACCACTACCGCTGATTAATAAACATACCCTTAAGTTTAAGTTACAATGTAAACCCCTGTGCCTAAATCATGATGTGATAAAAACACCCTGCTAAATATATAAATAATCACATCCATGGTTTTATTTTCCATTCCTTTCCTTATGATGCCTAGCATTCTACTTGCTGTCTTGGCCACCACTGCATACTGGGCGGAGGGTTTTAACATATTATCCTAATGATACCTTTAACTTTACCTTGCATCCCGTAACCCACATTTGGGTTGTTCACTGGTGCTGTTGTCCTTGGTATCTGCCCTTCTGTTGCTGCTCCACATTCATGCATGTGTACTTTTGACTGTGCTGCCTATAACACCTCCTTCCCATTTCTGTCCTCTCTCCCTCCCTTTGTGCTCACTTGTTTCAGTCTCTCCATGCCTGCTGCCATCTAGCTGCATTTCTTCAACATCCCTGCCGCAGAACACACTCCATTCCTATCTCTACTTTGAGTTCACTTGCATGTCTGCTAGATTTCCTTGCCTCTCTACAGTACTGTCTGCCTGCTGCTACCTCTTCCATGTGCGTATTGCTATTTTTGTATTTACTATGCCAGGGTGCTGCGGATTTGATCCCAGCTTGCGCTGACCTTCGGTGCCCTGTGAGCAACAGCACCTCCTCATCCTGCAAAAGCAGCCTGCAGAGCTGGTGTCTCTCCTCATCCAAAAGGTTGGGCTACCTGGTAGCCATTCTGTAAGATGTGTGATATGGGTTTCACGGCAGTGGGGGCTACTCCATCCTGTTTCCTGTTGCACGCTTGTGCCTCGCTTCATGTTGGTGGAAACCTTTTCAGAGTTTATACATGGATGGGGCTGGTGGGCACCGAAAACATTTTCAGAGTTGCATGAGCATGTTTTGGAGGGCACATTTTGGACAGCCTGCGATGGAGACATTTTATTAGTTTACACGCACATGCCCCACCCGTCTAGTGGACACGTGTTTGCTGGGCCACGGTGAAAATGCCTCAGCCCTAATTCTAGAAATGCCCTAAATCGAAACTCATGGATCCATAATTAGGTTGCAAACATGCCCATGCTTGACTTACACATTTCTGCCAGAGCTGGCTAGCTTATATGGAATCTGTCTCCAAATGCACATTGTATATCCACAGAAGATACTTTACACATTCTCAAACTTGGAGAAATGTGCGGGGGAGGGGACATCTCCAGAATGAGCTGCTTGCATGCCCATTTTTCAAGGTAAGAAAAAGTGATTTTAGATGGCATGTATAAATGCCTCCCTTCACTGCTGCCACTCAGGGGCATTCCTAGCTCCCTTGGCACCTGGGACGGACACCCCCACTACATGGCTGGTGCCCCCATGTGGCATGGCTCTGTGTGCCACAATGTATTCCCCTCCTCATAGGCTCACAGAGGCAGCACAGTAAGCTTACCATAAAGATGGCTTACCGTGCTGCTTCCAGGCTTGGCCTACTCTTTTCTCCTAGGCTGAAGACTTCAGCCGGGACAGAAGGCCTGGAGTGCAGACAGCACAGAAAGACCCTTTTATGATAAATTTGCCATGCTGCCTCTTTGGGCCCAGTGGGGATGCAACCCCTCTCGGCAGGCACCCAGGGTGGATCGCCCCCACTACCCCACTCTGCAGTGTCGTATCTAGCTTTGTGCGAGCAGTGTGGACGCTTAGAGTGCAAAAAATAGGAGCACATTTGCGGCTGCTGGCTTCTGCTCTGACCCATGCTGCCCTTGCCCCGCTGCTGCTTTTCATGTTTCCTTGGTGGCAGCTGTGGCGATAGCGGTAGCAGCAGCAGAGTGGACATCCAATTCTAAAAAAATAAAAAACACGCGGATCTTTCCAACTCCGCGCTTGCATGCAGGTCGAATCCCTCCCTCCTCTGATGCACCTGAATTGCAAAGACATGCGTTTGAATGGCTGGACTGGTCCCTCCCTCTTCTGATGCGAGTGTTCATCAGTGGAGGGAAGGATCAGATCAGCATGCAAGCGTGGAGTTGGAAAGACCTGTGTGGGTTCTTTTTAGAATAGGATGTCTCTCCACTGCTGCTACACCATTGCCACTGCCATGGGAACACGAAAAGCTGTGGTGTGGCAAGGGCAGGCAGCACGGGGAGCTGGCTGGACATGGAGGTGTAGAGAAAGGCAAAATGGGGAGATGCTAGGCATGGGGCAAATGGCAAACATGATGGGGGAGGGGGGCCAGATGTCCAAGTTGCATAGGGCACATTTATGGCTTGGTAGTGCCTTGTGCCACTTCTGTCACTCCTCTGTTTTTTGGATGTTCTCCTCGGATGTTCCTTCTAAAATGCTACTTCTTATGTTTTATTGCAATAATATTGACCATTCTGGAAAGCAGTATGAAAGGTTACCCAATCAATTTTCATGTTGAAGAGGCCCCTGACATATGCAACTAATCTATAAATCCTTAGCTCTTGGATTATCCTGTCCAATCAAAAATGTTTTAGATTGTTGGAAAGACTGTACAGATTTGAATGCTCATTTTTGATAGAATTTGATATGCATGATGCATAGATTTGAAGAAGTCTTTGCAGAGAAATGGAACTGTTTTCCCCAGTTTCTTAAACTGTTAAAAAATATGGAGCCAATATTCATTAATGACAGCCAGCACACGTAAAGTGGCTGGCCGTTGCCGCTTTAAGTTAAACCTGGATATTCAATGTCAAGGCCATATCCGGTCACCGACACTGAATATCTAGTGTTTTAATGTAACTAACTGAGCAGCAATGATATTTAGTCACTGCTCGATTAGCTAAATCTTCTAAAGTTAGTCCAGCCATTTGACCTTAGCTGGTTTAAATTAACCAGCAAGAGGCTGAATATTGCCACTGGCTGGTTAACTGCAGCACCGTCCCAGCACGATTGAGAGCTCGACTAAGGTGCCTCATATCCTTGCATTGGCTCTGCTGCCAGTCCTGAGTGGATGGAAATATATTTGGGATTTGAGGTCTGTCAAAGATAAATGTAGGTTTACGTAGTTGAGATAATTTGTTTTTGTCGGCATATCTGTGGGCAGAGAATAGATTCTAAATGAAGAAACTGTGCAGCTTCTTTTCCTGTATTCTCGTTTTTTAGGCCAAGATTTTTTTTTTTTTACAATTCCCATTTCGGATTTTCTCAATAATTACTCTCTAGAGGTGAGCTGAATAACTATAGGCAGTCAGTACCTTTCCTGGATAACCTGAATTGATCACTTTTGGAAACAGAAAACTGGGCTTCATGGACCTGTGGTCTGATCCAGTATGGCACTTAATTTATTATTTATTTATTTAACATTATTTCTATACCACGATTTCTGAAGATCAATTGTGGTTTACAGGGAACAACAAGTTTGAGAGGTACAAACAGGTACTTGCTCAATTACATAAAACAAATAACTATTTACATAGAAGTTATTCAATCAGACTGAACTTGCTGACATGGTAGTAGCAAGAGTAACTATGTACAAATAAAAGTGTGTTGGATTGCAGTGGCCTAGGTTGTGTTGGGTTGTGTGGCTTGGGCAGATGCTTGTGTTGTTTCTAGGGTGTGGGTTAGGTCCAGGGTACCAAGGTGTATTGCAAATAGAAGTGTTTTAAGGTGTTTTCTAAATGATTGAAGGTCACAAAGTTCTCTAAGTTGATCAGGGAGGGCGTTTCAGAGTGTAGGGGCAGTGTGGGAGTAGGCCATACTGGTTGTTATCTTTTTGGCTTTCCTGAAATCTTTAGGTAGAGAAAGTTTGTTTTGATCCTAGTACGTTGTATACAGGTGCTTAGAGGGAATGTTTGCTATATCATGCTACCCAGATAGTGTGTGTTTTTGGCACCACTCTAGAAAGTAGCGCAGGGCTCTGCACCAAAATACCCATGCTACCCGGGCAGCACACATCTGGGTGGTACGTGGGTAGGACATGGGCATTCCTACCATAGCTCTACTAGTGTGTGCCTTGAAAGCTCATGCTGCCCACTCTTGGTGCGGAGCAAGTACTGCCAGCACAATGGGTGGAAGTAATTGCTCCTCATGTCAGTATTAATGCGACGAGCTGTGCTGAATTCAGAGGGATGGCTATTCCATCCCCCTGCATCTATTACAGTACCCTGCGCTAGTAATATGGCCCAAACCGTGGTACTAGCATGGTGCTTAGCAAACATACCCCTTATTTTCTTATGCTGATTGTCATTGATTGCTGGCTTCTCGTTATTTGCTCACTAAGTTCAGATGTTATAGTCAACATTAGTACATTAAACTAAAGTACTATGGAAATTAAATGAAACCATTTTAAAATGTATAACATTGGAGAAGAATGTAAAAAAAAAATCTATTTTTCAGCTTGTATTTTCAGTTGCCAGTCATAGTTTACTAACCCAGCAGATGGCACTGGATCCCCAGTATTTGACATAGAATCAAAGCTCTTCGACATTTAAACAATCAAACTGAATTACAGCTTTTAAAACATTTATGTTTTTTCCAATAAATAATACACTTAAGGGTAATTTTATAAAAAGTAGCCTAGGTGAAGAGGTTAAGGCACCTGTTTGTAGCCTTTTTTATACAGGCACATAGGCACATGTGTGTCTTTATAAAATCGTCCCTGAAAAGCTGCACAAATTGTGGCTAAAATGAAGCTGTGGACATTTACACCTGTTTGTATGTAAAGAATGTAAAAATGTGCATATTTAATGAAATATGCATATAAATCCTAACTATGCCCATGCTTTATTCCAAGTCAGCCCTCAAATGTACCTACTACAGAGCTGCATACAAGTATACACATTCTTGCTATTGCACCTACATATATGTGCCAGATAATTTCATAAGAGGCATTTTACATGCATATAATGGCAGGCTGGAGGTCAGCCTCTAGCAGTCAGGGTACGAGCAGAGGAAGTCCCAGAAGGCCACTAGGGAGCCCCTAGATAACATCCTTGGGGGCGGGGGATAGGGAAAAGAAGAAGTTGGGCTTTCTGCAGGGGAGGGGATTGGGGTGAGGGATCTTGGGGGAGCTAGATTTTTGGTAGCTTTCTTGAGGCAGGTTCTGCAAAGGAGGGTTCTTGGGGAAGGGACTAATTGGTGGGAGGTCATATTAGGAAGGTGCTCAGTGGGACAGTTGTGTTGGGGGGTCTGATACAGGGGGTTGGTCAATGACAGTGTGCAATTAGATCTTTTGGGGGTGGAAAGGGGTGCCAGCATGGCACCCCATTTGGGTTTATTTGAATGGGCAACTGCCATACTACAAAACTGCTGATAATCTAGCTACACTTAACAGTCACGGTACTAGCATGGATTGCAGTTCCATGCGCTAGCCATCACCGGCTGACATGTCCATGCTCTGCCCTGATCCTGTCCCATCACACAGAGAGCAGTTAGTGCAGGATATTTACAGCACTTGCTGCTCTTAGCATGTGGTAGCAGTTACTACCAGTACATCAGCGCACGCTAAACCCCATGGTAACTGTTACCATGATTTAGTAAAATAGCTCCATAGTTTTGCATTATAAAAACTATGGGCCTGATATTCAACAAGGTGGCCAGGAATGCCATACCCACAGAAAGATACCCGATCTGGAAAAGTACTTGAATCGTGAGTCATGTGCCTTTAAAATGGCCAAGCCTTGAAAATGCAGCACAAACTGAGCACAGTGGCAGGTACCCAGCATTGTATAGACGGGTACACGCAAGGGCCAGAGCCTGGACTCAAGTGCCTTAGAAGATGTTAACCCATGATATGCGTGTAGGTGTCCAAACTAGCGGCCAGAGAAGTGGGATGACAAGTGTGTATGAACCTGTGTATTGCCTGTCCGGTGTACCCATGCATTGAAGACACTGCCATGCAGGCTGCCTGTGCAAGAGCTCCCTGTGGCTGGGCAGATAGACACCAGTGGCATGGCAGTGAGAAGGACAGTGAACGTCTGCCCCAATGAGTCTAAGGCCCTTGCCCATTCCATGCTGTGGTATGAGGGGGTGCTATAACCTGGGGAGGGGAGGGGCGGCTGAACCTGCGGCTGTCCATGGTGATATGGAGGGCCATCCAACTCTACCTGTGCAGGTAAGGAGACCAGAATGGGTGTGGGGGAGGGGAGGGGCTGAGCACCATGCTAGGCCAGACACACTCTGAAAGGCACAACTGTGTGTCTGCACAGGGAGACAGGGTCGTGGGGCCAAGCCAAATGCTTGTGGCAGCACCAATGGTTGCAGAACAGGTGACAGCAGGGGAATGGACCATGTACAGTAGAGGTGCCATGCCTGGCTGCCCGCAGCAGTAGGCATATCCAGACACAGCAGGCGAGGAGGCTGCTGCACCTCCTGGTGACATATGGCAGTAACACAGGGCTCTTACAGCAATGGCAGTTTCCGGTGCATGGGGCACTATGGCTGGGCTGCCCATCCCAAGGAACTCTGTTGGCCTGTATGGCTTCCCTGGACATGCACCACACCCTGCAGCCTTGTGACCCCAGCCCAGGGGTTGGAGAGGGCCAGTGGCAGTATCCACATATGTGCTGTCCGTCTGTCCCTGCAAGTGGATCAGCCACCACTGCCTGCCACCCCCTATACGGTTGTGGCAGCATGTCAATAATGTGATGCCACAGGACCTGATAGATGTGTAATGGTGGGTATGTACAAATTGTGACACCCTGTCCTGCATGATGTCTAACAAACCATGCAGTGATGAAGCTTCTGAAGCAGTGGATGCCTCCTGCCATGACACAGGTCCACAGCTGAGGCCAATCAAGGTACACAACCATGTACCATGGTTCCAAGGCAAGACTGCATGCAACAGATGGGAGCAAAGGAAGGGGGGAGGACTGCAGAGGTGACTGAAGTGACCAGAGGGATGACACTTGTGAATCAGTGACCCGGATGGCACTGTTGGTGGTGGCACAGGGCACATGTTAATGGTCCAGGGGAGGTGTGTAGAAATCAAATGCTAGATGCCAGAGCTGTACCATCACATGCATCCCACACCTACCACCCTTGGGTATACCCCTGCCACCAGGATGGGCAGGCCACCCGGCTAAGGCAAGATACAGGTATGCATAATAGGCAATGTGGAAGCCTACAACCGAGCCCATGTGTGTTCCCTCAACCTCTCTCCCACAGTGGTTATGGTGTGTGACGCACCTTGGAGGCCCTAAAATGCCACTACCACACTGCACTGGAAGTGACTGATCCAGCTGCAGAGTATAAGGGGGTGGCTGGTGGCTGAAGAAAGTCAGTGGGGTACACAGTGCAGCCCAGAAGATGCAGGGAGGGCAGCCATGGCTGCATGACAGGTGGAGGCAGACCATCTGGTGGTGGATCCCCCATACGCAATGATGTGAATGTGCTTATCGTGGCCGTTCCATCCCCCGGTGCCATTACCCCATGTGTGCACCAGCCAGCACACAATATATACAGGTGCACACACACAGGCCGGGGCATGGCAGGGAAGGGCGGTACAGGGGCATACACCACAAGCGATGGGCCCAGATGCACATTGTGCACCTGCCCACACTGCTCCCTGTGGGTGTCCATCACCCAGGAGGGCAGCTGGCCACAGCTGGGCATGTGAGGGGAGGAACAGAGCTGGCTTGGGGTGGGCAAAAGGGAGGGCATGCAGTTTGCACTCTGGGATGGCGCACCCCTGTGGCCCAAAAGTAGGTTGTGCAATGCATTTGTGGGCCCCACAGAGATGCACCAGTCCCACCCCAGAGCCACACCTGTGGGGACCTTTAACCTCCCCTTCCTCTTCCCCCACAGCTGGTCCCAAGGAGACCCCAGACAGTGCTGGTACACCACCAGCACCAACCCGGAGCAGTGGTCTGGCACCAGCACAGCTGTCCTGAGGTAAATATCCCAGCAGTACCTCCAGCAGTGATGGGGAGGAGGTGTCCAGCAGCACTGTGATGGAGGACAGCACCATGGAGGGTGAGGGAAGTGAGAGGGCCACTGCACAGCAGCAGGATGGGGAGTCTGAGGAGGAGGAGGAGGAGGAGGAGGGATCAGAGGGGCAGGGGCAGGGTGGGGAGTCCGAGGAGGAGGAGGTGGCAGGTGCACCAGTGCTGTCCCCTGTGGCCAGAGCAGAGGCAGGCCCAGAGGGCTTACTAAGTGGGATGTAGGCCCTACCCTCCAAGCACCCCAGGTATGACAGTGTGGTGAAACGCAAAGCCAGCAGGCACCCAGTGGGGGGGGGGGCAGAGGAGGAGATACCTCCAGCCCACAGCCATGCCTGCCCATGTCCCTACCGGGGGGCCACATGCCCACTGCATGGCTTGGCATGGACCGTGTATGATGGGCAGTGGAGCTGTGATCCACATTCTGTGGCTGTGGGCCTCCACAGCACCCCAGCACCCATGGGCATGGCATGGCCATGCTTCATCAGGCCCCTCTGTGCCATCACACATTCAGCATCTGGTGACTGGACTCTGGCTGCCCTGGTGGTAGAGGACATGCAGGCAGCAGCACAGACAATCAGCGAGCACCTGGATGCTCTCACTGCTGCAGTGACAGGACACAGGCAGGTTTCTGCTGCTCCATAGGCCATCCCCATGCCAGGGATTGCCCTGTGACAAGCCATAATGGGGTGGACTATGGAGAAGTAGCTTAATGGTTAGAGCACTGACTTGGTAACCAAGAAATCAGGGTTTGATTCCCACTAGCACTCCTTGTGACCATGGGCAAGTCACTTAAACCTCATTCCCTTGGAAGAAAGGCCTGGCAATCTACTTCCAGTCACACTGCCAAGAAAACCCAGGAGCTGCTGGGTTGCCAGGAGTCAACTTTGACTTGAAGGCACACATTGCATTTTTCTATGTTTCTATTGCACAGGAGGAGAGCCTCTTTTGATTCAAAGCAAGCTCTGCTACAAGGGGACATGAGATGAGGGTGAAAGAGGATAGATTCAGGAGCGATATGCGTAAATATTTCTTTGCGGAAAGAGTGGTGGATCCGTGGAATAATCTCCCAGTGGAGGTGGTAGAGATGAGGACAATATCTGAATTCAAAGAAGCATGGGACAAACACAGAGGATCTCTAAAGGAAAAAAGGGGACTGTTGTAGTGGTTGATATGGAAGGGCAGACTAGATAGGCCATGTGGTCTTTTTCTGTCATCATGTTTCTATGTGGCCACAGACATGGGTGAGCAATATTCTGTTGCTGTGTGGACCTCTGTTGTTTTGTACTGCCATTTTTTTTCTACTACTGTTGCTGCCATTGTTGTACCTGTTACAGGTTTCCCCAATAAAGTATTCCCAGCTTGGAATCACAAAGTGTTGTGAATTTTGTAGGGGCAGGGCTGCATGTATGCATGGGCAGAGTAGAAGACTGTGGGTGAGGGACCAGGGGTTATGGGCATGGGGTGTGTGGGTTACATCTGTGTGTGTGTGTATGGCATGGAGGCACCACATGCACAGAACAGTGGCGATCTCAGCTCTGCACGAGTAGCACCTGTATGCCATACCTGCACAGAGAAATTGCAGCTAATACCCAGGGTGCCTCTGTGCCATACCTGTACAGAACAGATGCCACAGCATTACCGGTACAAAATGTGTGTGCAATCGCCAGGTATGGACATGACACAGAAGCACTACACATGAAAAACACCCCCTGCCCCATGGTGGCACATAGTCGGAGCACCGCCATGCACCTATCCTCATGCTTCAGTTGCCATGTCCGCATACTGTGCTATCTATCCTTCCCGGGTATTACTGTCTGGGCTTCCATGTACACATATATTGCCATTGCACCGTGGTGTGTGGCCATGGCATCCTACGGTGGACAACTGTCACACAGATTTTCGTAGCATTAGTGCTCAGGAACCTACACAGATACTGGATATTCCTTTGGATGGGATGTGGCATGGCTGAACGATATATCTGTGTATGTGTGAAAAGGCCTACGTGGGTAGTCTGTCACTGCCATAATGCCTGAGCTACACAATGGCAGACATAGCCTGAAAGAGCCAAAGTAAATCCGGAAGGCAAACTTTACACCCTCTGAGACCTTAATGGCCCTGGGGCTCATCATACAGCAACACGCTGCCCTCTTCATGGCAGAGGATGCCAGCTCACAGCTGTCAGCATAGTGTAACATCATCAGGAGTGTCAATGCCATCCACAACCACAACAGGGACGTGGAGGATATCAAGAAGAAATGGTGGATGGTATGGCAGGCTGCAAAGGAGAAAAGGGCCAGCAATAGCAGGCTTCTACCTGCAGGCATTGCAGACTCATCCCTCTGGAGGAAC
Source organism: Ichthyophis bannanicus (assembly GCA_033557465.1). Taxonomy (NCBI): domain Eukaryota; kingdom Metazoa; phylum Chordata; class Amphibia; order Gymnophiona; family Ichthyophiidae; genus Ichthyophis; species Ichthyophis bannanicus. The sequence goes on from CM066033.1 coordinate 243,953,981, forward strand.
AGATGCTGCAGTTTGTGGAGGAGGTCTCCATCTCAGGGGTTGCAGGCTTTGACATCTCCACCCCAGGCACAGAAGGCTAAGTAGGGGTTGCCCCATGGCCTGAGTGGCACCATGGCAGCCATGTATGTGTCCCCACTATGGTTCCATCCACCCAGGGCCTGCCTGTCTGTATGTTGGTCCTTGGGAGATGTGTGAGTTGGGGAAAGTGCAGACTGGGGATCCCACTGCCAGTTCCATTGTGAGTTTGGTGTCACCCCATAGGCCAACTGAGCAACATATGTCACTAACCCCACCACCTTTGCTTTCAAACAGACCTGCCAGGAACCCAAACCTCATAGCCTGGAATCGATGCATCAGGGGGAGTCTCACCACCCACCGTGGATGATGCCAGTGCGCAGCCGGGATGCAGCACAGTGACAGAATCTGGTGTGCCTGCCAGGGCGTATGTGCCATTTGGTGCAATACCCAGCGTGCAGTTGCAGTCCATTGTGACACCCAGTGTGGAGATGCAGTCTGGTGCAATACCCAGGGCAGAACAGCAGGCCATTGTAGCTTCCAGGGCAATGGAGAAGGCCAGTGTGTCTGCCAGTGCTGGGGAAGTGGAGACAGATGATGCCCCACTTGCTGAGCTGCAGTTCGCCATCTTGAATGGCCCTGTGGACACAGGGGGAATGGATGTGATCCAGGAGTTACTGAAGGAGGGTATACGTCTGGTGGCCAGCACTGAGGGCACAGTGGCCAAGCTGCATGGTATACTGCAAGTGAGGGAGGTTGAATCAAAGGCATGGTAGGAACATTGACTGTGAGTGGAGAGCCATCTGGAAGGATGCCTGCATCTGATGAGGGAGATGGCGGCATACCAGACAATGATTATGGTTCCCTATGCAGTTTGATGGACCTCCTGTGGGTGGGTACACTAGGGTTGCCAGCATACCAGCACAGCCACCTGGTAGCCCTGAACCATGTGCAGCAGCCTGCCTTGATGGGGAGGATGATGACACTGCCAGCATGTCATCAGACATCACTTCACTGTATCACAGTACACGTATCAGCAAGCACCCATGGCCGGCTGCGAGCTCCAGGAGCAGAGGACACATGTGAGGGAGAAATAAACACCCCACATATATAGTGTCATTTGCAGGCACTTTATTGGTGAATGTGTGCATCCCATTCAAGTGATGGAATGTGGAAGTTCACCTCAGAAACTGTCTCATATCAGTCACATGTGGTGGGCCAGTACACAGACTTGCTGTTGGCTCCCAGCATTTATGTCATCACCATCTGCTGCTTCTGTGGCCTCCCACTCCTCTGTAGCCACTGACTCTGGATCCAGCACTCCCCGTATCTGTGCAAGGTTGTGGAGTATGCAGCATGATGCAAATATCTAGCATATATACTCAGGGCTGTAAAGGTGTTCCCATCACTCCTGTTGAGGCACCGGAAGCGGCTCTTTAGCACCCCTATTGCTTGCCTCACAACTGCCTGGGTATGCTGATGAGCAGCATTGTACTGCTCCTCCTGCCGGCTCATTGGATGGCACACTGGAGTCAGCAGCCAGGTCCTCAGGTGAATATCCACGGTTGCCTGTGGGGGCAATGTGAGATGTGCACATGAACATGGGACATGTGTTAGTTACAGTCTATGAGCTGTTACGACAGTATACAACACACCAGATACTAGCAGGGCAGGGTGAAATATGTAACATTAAGGGACACTGTGGCAGTGAGGTGACATCAGCATGTGGCTTGTGCGGCAGTCAGGCATTTGGGGCAGGGAAATGGGGGACAGTGATATGGAATATCCTGTTGAAATGGGGGGGGGGCGGCCAAGGGCATGGCATGGAGATGTGGTTGGGGGTCTGCTGGCTGGGTTGGGGGCAGACATGGATGTGCCCTAAATGGGCTGCTGCCATGTGGTTGCACTATATGGCACCACATGGCAGCTCCCCCACATGCCACATGTTGGTGCATGCTGTCTTTTCTTGGCCATGGGGCTTCCCCCACATGTCACATGTTGGTGCATGCTGTCTGTTTTTGGCCATAGGGCTCCCCCCGTGCGACATGTCCTGCTGTGCGCATGGATCTGTGAAGCAGCAGCGCATGTGCATGTCATAGTCATCATGTGCTGCAATACATACATAGCCTATATATCCCCAGCTGTTTGCATTATACATAGCATCATACTATAGCAACCATTTGCTCTGGGCTTGTCCTAGGGCTAACATATGTGAGCACTGACCTAGCAGCCATGCATCTCCGAACTGACCCCCGGCTGCTGCCTGTCCCAGGCTGGACTGGAAAGGACAAATGCATTGTGACAGGACCTGGGTAACAGGCACACACATCAGTAATAGTCATGTTGGCAACCACGGCGACCTGCATGTTCATCGATATGTAACCATGCCTATTCCTGTATGCCCTCTGCTACAGCTGTGGTGCCTGCAGTACAATGTGGTTCAGTCTATACATCCAAGCACTGATGGGAATCCAGCAACATTATAGAATGTCTGCATTGTCTCCTGCTGCATCTCTTGTGTCTGGAGGAAGGTTATGAGATGGCGCATCCTCTGCAGCAGGACCCTAGTGAAGGCACTTATGCATTGGCTGGTAGTAGACTCCACGATTCCAACAGTCCCCCTATCACATGCTGGAAGCTGCCAGTTGCTAGATATCCCAGGGCAGTGGTCAACATTATAACGAATGGTAGGGCCTTCCTTCTGGTTGCGGAGGGCTTCAGGTCCACACTAAGTAAGCTGTGCAACTACATTATCGTTGTCCCATCCAGTCTGTATCTCTGGTAGACCTCCTCCTCTGTCAATTTCAGGTAACTCACCCTGGGCCTATGTACACATGGGGCATGGTACCTGCATCTTGGGTGCTGCGCTACTGCCTGCTGATGGATACGCACTGTGTGCCGCATCCTCCACGGGCGAGTCTCCATCTCTGGAACACTATGTGCATAGCCCACATGGCTTCACAGCCAGTACAGCAGTGCTTTACCTCTGCACAGTTTGGGTACAGGCCTGCACATACTTTCCTCACTGTACTATGCACTGTAACATCACTACATGGGTCGCCACACACCATCAGCAGTCATATGCATCGGGAAACATTGCTTAGGCTTACGCAGTTAGTGATGTCCAATTTTGGCACACATGGCTTTCGGAAATCCACTTTACATGGGTTTGAGGATGATATGCAGCTGTTCTGTCCCCGGTCCTCGGCGCTTGGCACTGTGCGGATAACTGGGCCTCTCTGATTCAAGCTGCCTTGTTGAATATCTGGTTTACACAGTTATGGTGGTTTTACATAGGTAAAGCCATCTTTTACACATGTAGCTTATGACTAGAGCTTCAAAAATTGGCCCTATATACATGTTTTGTTTCAAGGAAATAATGTCCACAGAAGAAATAAGATGCAAATCTCTATAGATGAATGGGAATTTCTTTGCACACATTTAGGGATATGAATACTAAAGAGCATTAAGGGAGCAAGGAAATTGAGAAAACACGGCAGCATTGAGGGTGTTTGTGTGTGATAAAGGCTCAGGGCGGGTAGTAGACATTCTGGTGATAAGGGTGCAAGGACCTGCTAAAGGGACACTAACAGGACACCGAGCATTAAGGTGCCAAGCATGCACCTTAATGCTCAAAAATGGCACTCACCTTAAAGCTGGATAAGAAAGCCCCAGTGAAAGTCAATGTCAAGGTGATGGATGGTAGGACAGGTGGAAGCTGATGGACCCTACAGATCCTTTGGAATCGTACATGGCAGTCAATAAGTGGGATAAACATGTGGGGGGCAGCTGTACTGATTCACTGAGGGGTGCTCATATAAAATGCTGTAATGTCTGTTTGTGGCATAGGATGGGGAAGATGTGTCCTTCTGAGGTGCCATAATTGCCATGATGTGTACATCAAAAGGATGACGGAGCAGGAGTGGTGATGTGCTGATCAATCACAGGAGAGGTATGAGTGATACATTGAAAAGAGGAAAAAGTACCTATACTGTCCATGGTGTAGCAGCTGGCAAGAGAATACATGACTGCATATATCCAGCAGAGGCAGATGGATGGGCTGAAGGCAGGATCGAGGTAGACAAGAGGGTGTTATGGGTTTGCAGCACCGATGTACCTGATGTGACATCACCAATGCAGTTGCAGTGCATTGGAAAAAGTGTGCCTGTGTCACGGGGAAGCCCCAATATCAGCTATGTTGGTTGCACAGCTGGCACAGCCTCCCAACCACCATACAACTCTCCAGACAAATGTGCATACAACAACTGGAGAAGAGTCACTCATACTGATCATATGAAGCAATTAAGGAAGTATGATTATCTCTTCAGGTGGCCACCCCATGGGTAAGATGTGGCAGGCCATGATACATGAACACACACATTCCAGCTCATAGGTGTTCTAGCAGAATGAACAACGTACCCATTGCATGGTGTGTGCTTGTTGGTGAGTCATAGACTACTCCCATATGTTGCTGACCACAATGGGTAATCAGATTCACATGTGGCTCAGATAGTTGTGTCCAACTGAGCATTGAGTTCTGGAGGGGTCACTGAGCATTCACAGGTTCTAGTCATCATTTGGCAGGTGAGAGAGTAGGGTGCTCATGTTTTCCTCCGATATGGGCTGTTCTCATATTGCATAGTATTCCTGTCTCAGGGAACTCACCACAGGCACATATCCGCTCAATATGTGCAGGTGTGGGCATCCTGATCCCAGGCCCAGCCCATCACAGTTGTGCATGTGAGGGGAGGAACAGAGCTGTCTTGGGGTGGGCAAAGGGGAGGGCATGCAGTATGCACTGTGAAATGGCACACCCCTGTGGCCCAAAAGTAGGTTGTGCCATCCAATAGGAACATTAGCCAGTGCCATCCAATAGGCACATTAGCCATTGTCCACAGTGGAGGCAGGCAGCATGCTAGCCAATCCCTCACTCCCTGCAAGCTTGTCCCAGCTACCACTGTGGTGGTCTTAATTAGGTAACAAATGTAGCTAGTCACACCATGCTGCTCCTGCCCCCCTCCACCAAGGGCTGTGAGCATAGGTGCTGCTGCCTTAGACCTTTGGAGGGGGGGGAGGAGGATGAGCTCTGCTGTGCCTGCTGTTGACATTCTTGGCATCCCACTGACAGTGGCAACTGCAGCTTTGCACCTGTCACACAGCGCCGGACCACTGATCTCCCCAGCTGCAGGTTGCAGATGCTGCACCACCACCACCCCACCCTCTCACAATGCTGACATGGTAGCACAGTGGCAGTGGGAGTGGTAGAACTCCCTTCTGACTTCAGCAGCATATATGTGTGCTGCAGCTGTCACAGCAGAGTCATAGCAGCCATCACAAATATTCTCCCTAGGAAGCTGCCATGTCAACCTAGTGGACCTGCCAGCCCACAGCATCACTCATGTGACACCTCATTTGCCACATTTGCACCATCAACATAGTGTCCTATGCTATTGCTGCCAATGGAATACTACTATCACTTTCTTGGGATCCCCTGTGTGTGCAGCACATTGCAGACATGCAAATAAGCTCTCTCACCTCAAAAGTACCCCTTTATGCGAGGTTTTAGTTGGCATTAGGGTTTCCAGAGCTGAGAGCTCTAACACGCGATTGTGCAAGCCGGCAGTAAGGGAGCACATGTTGTCAATGCCCACTATCTGCCCACTCTCCACTTCATTCATAGCCATTCTCCACCTCCTTTTCCCTTAATTCTGCTTGCCCCTCTAATGATTGTACGCATTAACGGCACACTTGCTCCACGGCACGATAATACGCATTAACGGCACACTTGCTCCATTACTGCCCTTTAGTAAACATATCACTTGGTTTGTTAGTGTGCCTTAAAAATATTTAGGGGTATGTTTATTAAACGGTGATAAGGGAGCATGTGTGCCATTAGCACAGGCTATCAACACACTTGCTCCCTTAACGCTGAAGAAATGCTGCTTTAAGGTGCGGTAAAGGCACCGGCAATGTTAAGAACTTAAGAACATAAGATATTCATATTGGGTCAGACCAAGGTCCATCAAGCCCACTATCCTGTTTCCAACAGTGGCCGATCTAGGTCATAAGTACCTAGCAGTCTCCCCAAAAGACACAGGTTCTTCAGTGCTTGCAATGGGTCAAGCAGTGATATCCTGGGTCCCTTTTAATAATGGTTTATGGACCTTTCCTCCAGGAACTTGTCCAAACCTTTTTTAAACCAAGATACACTAACAGCTTTTACTACATCCTCCGGAAACAAATTCCAGAGTTTGATTACACGTTGAGTGAAAAAATATTTTCTCTTATTAGTCTTAAATAGGTTACCCTATTGCTTCATTGGATGTCCCCTAGTCTTTTTATATTCTGATGACGTAAACAATCGATCTACATTTACCTGTTCCATTCCATTCATTAATTTATAGAGCTCTATCATATCTCCCATCAGCTGTCTCTTTTCCAGGTTGAAGAGCCCTAACCTTTTTAGCCTCTCTTCATGGGAGTATCTTTCCATCCCCTTTACCATTTTGGTGGCTCTTCTCTGTACCTTTTCTAAAAATGCTATATCCTTTTTAAGATACAGCGACCAGAATTGCAGACAATATTCAAGGTGCAGTCACACCATGGAACGATACAGAGGCATTATAATATCCTTTGTTTTATTCTCCATTCCTTTCCTATGATTCTATTTCCTCACTTGTCCGCCGCTGCACACTGGGCGGAAGGTTTTAACAAGTTATCCACGATGACGCATAAATCTTTTTCTGGGTGGTGGTTCCCAATGTGGAACCTTGCATCGTGTAACCATAGTTTGGGTTGTCCTTTCCTAGGTGCTGTCTTGCTACAACAAAGGCTAGCACACCTTTTAATGAAGGCAGGTAGTTTATTTATAAAACAAAGCAAGGATAACTAGAAGTTCACTTATTTGACTTATTTAGAAAGGCAAGTAATTCACTTATTTACCTATGATTAGTTAGAAAAGATAACTAGAAAGAAATTAATTACAGGAGAATAATAATAACAACTAGAAAGCAATTAATTACAGGAGAATAATACATCACCGAAAGAGCTCTGAACTTCATCTCCTGTCGCACTTCGACCAAATGAATCCCTAATTTGGCCAGACCAGAGAGACTGCTCAATCAGGTTTCTAGGCAACGCGTCCACTCCTAGATGAGATTCCTTTGTTTCTGTCTCTCTGTCCAAAACAGGCACCCATTTTATTTCCATAGGATAGGGGCAGTTATCCATTAAAAACAGTCCAGATACTGGCCAGGTGTCTGACAATGCTCAAGGGACACCCCCTCCCTCACCCCCCCATGGTTTCAGAAGCTCAGAACTCCAAAATTACAACTGATGACTCTTTCCATCCTGTTTACATTTGCTAGGTGAATGTCTCCTTAATTGGTCTATATTTACCATGAGAATATGAAGAATTCTTCCTATTCTCCTTAACAGGTCCACATTTGCTAGGTGAATCGTTCTCTCGTTTTCCCTAATTGATTTCCATTGTGAAGAACTCTTCCCAGTCTTCCAGCATCTTCCTGCAGTCACTTAAACAGTTTCTCATCAAACTGCAAAACTGAGGCTTATTTATTTATTTATTTATTTATTTAACATCTCTTCTATACCGCGCTATTTAGTATCAGTGTGGTTTACATACAACAAAGGATTTATACAGCGCAGGCAGCTGCACTGTATTTACAGAGAACAAGGTAGCATAAACTTGGACATTGCTGGGGTAACTATTTACAGAGTATAAATATCATTACAGGGTGTGGGTATATACAAGCTGCTATCTACAGGTATGCGTCATCAACCATGGTAGGGATATATACTTGGTGTTATTTACAGGTAAGTGTAGTTGATGCTGGCGCCCGGGGGTGTGGATGCCTTATTGCGTGCTGTGTGTATTTGTGTGGTGGGCCTGGTGGAGGGGGTGGCAGTATGTGTGCTGTCATCTGAGTAGTGTTTGAGGAAGAGGTGATGCTTTAATGCCTTTCTAAATTGGGCCAAGTCGGAGATTGCCCGTATGTTAGGTGGAAGGGCATTCCAGCATCTGGGCGCGTAGAAACTAAAAGCCCTGTTTGTCGTTGCCTGCGTGCATTGTGTTGTTTCCTTCGAGATTATCAGTGTGTTGATTGCTGCGGACCTTCTTGATCTGTTGGAGGGTGTAGGCTGGATAGGCTCCGCGAGGGAGGTGGAGGAGAGCCTGTTGATGGCCTTGAAGGTCAATAGTAGGGATTTAAACAAGAGTCTGCCATGGATGGGGAGCCAGTGGAGATGTCTCAGTATGGGTGTCACGTGATCCTTTCTGGAAGCACCGTAGAGAACTCTGGCCGCAGTGTTCATTGCTAGCTGGAGTGGATTAAGAGTGGATTGTGGGAGCCCTTGTAGAATTGCATTCGCGTAGTCAAAGTGCGGGATCACCAGTGCTTGGAAGAATGTATGCAAGTTGTCAGGCTCCAGCAGGGAGCGTAGGTGCCTGAGTGACCGGATCTTGTGGTAAACTGCTCTTACTGTGTTGCTTATGTGGGCCTTCATGTCCAGGCATTGGTCTAGAGTGACTCCTAGGTAACGGATTGTGGATTTGGTAGTTAGTTCTGATTTTTTGACCTTTAAGGAGGTTGGAGGGGTAAAACTTTGGTTCCTCGTGATGAAGAGGACTTCTGTATTCTTGTGCTGTTTTCGAAGGTTTTGTGTTTGGAGTCAGTTTGATACGATGTCAAAGCAGTTTGTCAGTGGGGAGAGGTCCGGCTGGTCGGTTGTGAATGGCATGTAGAGCAGTACATCGTCGGCATATATCAGGCAGTTGATGTTGAAAGATCGGATGAGGGTGCAGATGGACTGCATGTATATGTTGAACATCATGGCAGAGAGGGAGGATCCCTGCGGTACACCCTGCCACTGGTGGAAAGGTTCTGACGTTGAAGCACCGGATCTTACGTGCTGCCATCTGTCAGATAGGTATGATTCGCACCATCTCAGGGCTGCGTCATGAATACCCTTCTCCTTAAGTTGTATCAGGAGGAGCTCGTGGCTTACTGAGTCGAATGCAGCGTCTATATCCAAAAAGATGAGGGCAAACCCCTGGCGGATGTTGTTGACTCCAGTGATTATGTTATTGAAGAGGGTGGTGAGGAGTGTTTCAACACTGTGTGAATCCCTGAATCCATGTTGGCAGGGGTCCAGCAGAGCAGCGGTGTCGATGTGACCCTGTATTTGGCATTGGACTTCTTTTTCAATTATCTTGGCGAGTAGTGGTATGCTTGATATAGGCCTGTATGAGTCGACCTTCTGGGGATCTAGTTTGTTGTTTTTGAGCAGAGGTCTGATAGATGTGTGTTTGAGGCTTCGTGGGAATGATCCTGTTGAGAACGACAGTTCCATGATTCTGGCTATGAACGGGCTAAATTTGCTGCGTAGCGACTTTATCCAGAAGGCAGGACAGGGGTCAGTTTGTGCGGTGGTGGTGTTGATAGCAGCGATGGTATCTTCGATGCCTTTCTTCGAGGGGGTGGAGAAAGTGGTCAGTGGTGTAGGATAGGGTGACTCATGTGCGGTGGTGGTCGTTGTGGACTTACTGGTCCAGCATAACTTTGATTGCAAGTAATCAGCAAATTCCTGGGGTTGGATCTCGTTTTGTTGGATAGGGGATGGTTCTTTTGTTAAGTTACTGACAAGATTGAACAGGTCATGCTGTTTGTTTAGTGATCATTTCAGGATGTCAGTGTGGAATTGCCTCATCTTTTCTGTCACTGCTTCACGGTGCTTCGCCAGGTGCAGGTTATACTCCCTAACTCACTGCTGAAGCATGAGGCATAATCAGTAGTCAATTTTAATTCTTTTGTATTACATTCAGTCCTTTGACTATTGATTATGCATATAAGATATTGGCAACATAGTGGGGAATTTAGGTGGATGAAACATAGTAATGAAATTGGGTATGCATTGAATAAAGCAACATATCATGATCAATAAACAGATACAGATAATAATCCCTCCAATGATCTGTCTGAGGCTACCCATACTGGGCAGCCATCCAAATACCCAGTCCCACCAATTAACATTAATATATTGTTTGATATCTTTGGCTAGACCTTGCAAAGCTTGAATATGAGCCTGAATGGAAGTAGCATGGTCAATTAAATTAAAACAACACATGCTTTCAAAATGTTCACATCCATAATTGTGTTTTAAAAGTAAATAATCTATTGCTACTCGATTTTGCAAGACTGCCTTCCTAGTACTTCTTAAATCAATAAATAATTATTTGTAAAGCAACTGAAGTGTGATTTAAGATTTTTTTACCATGATGCAAGCTAAAGCATTAATTGTACGAGTGTTATATAAGGCTAAACCAGGCACTCCCAGAAGGGAAACGGCTGCACTGGTATATTCTGCTTTAGAAAGCAAAGTAACTTTTGAATCACAATCTGCAGTTATCATAGCTGTTATTGTTCTATTTGTAATTTTCCTGGAATATATGTATAAGTGATATTACCACAAGACAATAACCATCCTATTGGCAGTTTAACATTTCTACCATAACTAGCTTGTAATATTGTATTTATACAATTCATAGTGTTAGTTACATTTCTACATTTCCTAGTTGCATTACATAAAAGTATTATATCAATGTCATTGGCAGTTTCCTTTTGCATCTTTAGTTGCTGGAATTTCGGTATTTCATCAGGATTACATGTCATGTTATAACACGCATCGCCTTGGGCGATATTATTGGTGATTATTTGAGTCATGTTATCCCAAAGATTGAAATTAGTGACAATATCTGTAATATTCATATAACATGAGGTGTGTTTTTACATTTTCTTCATTTACCAAATTGTCATTTAGTGTAGCTTTAAAATAGTTCAACAAAACTTGAGCTGGTGTGGGTACTGCAATTGCTGAAGCCCAATTGGCTTGTAGATTTCAGTTACTTTCTAAGAAAACAACAATAAAAGCTCCCCCCCCCCCCATCAGTCTAATAGTCCTCGTCCTATTTTCAGATAATTTGGTCCTGCTTCTCAGCAGTTCTTCAGGACTTTGTAGTGTGCTTCACCTTTCTTTGAAGTTTAAGTTTGGTTCACCCAAAAGTTGAACCTCTCATTCTCATAGGCGGATATCTTGGCCCTTTTTCAATGTGACGCATGGATCCAGGTAGGGACTCATCCACACATTGCTGCAGTGTGTAGTTAGGAGTTCTTGAGATGGTCTGTTCCATCTGGATTCTATTTATTTATTTATTTTTCTTATATACCACGCTATTTGATATCAGTGCAGTTTACATGGAACATCAAGGTATTTTACGGTGGGGGATTACACTGTAATTACAAATAACAGGGATCTCAACTTCGATAACCATATTAACTATTTACACATATATTTACAGGGAACATGGGCTATGGAGGGTTAAGTGGCTTGCCCAAGACCACAAGGAGCACCTGTGGGACTAGAAACCCCAGTCCTTCCGGCCCAAGGTTGCTGTCCTCTAGTGGGATTTGAACCCCCGACCTTCCGGCCTGAAGTACCTTGCCCCAACCACTAGGCCACTCCTCCACTCCATTACCTCTGCTGGAATCTCTGGATTGCAGTTGATGACATGGCTCCAAGCCTCATTCAGAAGAACAGCAACCAATACTAAATGAAAAGACTAAATATTCTAGATTAGATTTTACAATGAGACAATGCAATGAGACAAACTTAATTTCATGCATATAAAACTATTATTTCACAACATTTTATAACATCAATTCCAATAGAAAGAAATATGGCTTCTAACAGGACGGACACATATCTCAGGTGTGACTAGAGTCTCTTGTATACACTGTTCCCAGTGAGAATTCTATAGGAAACTCAAAACATTTGAGGACTGAACTTGTAATTGAAGTTTCCACAAGGATTTGTGTAAGCTACTCACTAATTATGGTGTCAAAAGAGATCCTTTTGAGGTGAGAGGCCTAAGATCTTTTGAGGTGAGAGGCCTAAGAAGGTACAAGGGATTTGTGGTTGGGCCCCATGACAATACTTCCTCGGGTTCTTCTTGGCCTACTCTCCCCTGCCTGTTCATGTCTCTGCCAAGGCATAAATATACAAGATTCATGTTCTTCAGGCCTTGTGGGTCCTCGTGGAGTCTTAAAGCAGTCAGAATTCCGGTGGCCCAAATCATCACACTCGAAGAAGCACGTTTATTGCCTTTCCCTAGGCTGTGGCCTCAAATTCTGCCTCTCTCTCTCTCTCATTCTTTTTCCCAAACCTCTCCTGGATCGTTGCTGACAAGCAAGATTTTGTTTTGTCCATCAACTTAAGTTAGTGTTATTGTTTTATTTCTAAATAACTTTACAAATATTCTCATATTTTCTGGGAACTCAGTTCCATCTTTCCACTAAATTTGCTCTATATGCTTGGGAAAAAAGCAATTTCAGATCAGCCTCTTTCCAAAATTTCAGCAAACATAAGGGCAATACAAGTTCAGTTTACAAAAACACAGGTAAATTTATCCTTAAATCCAATATTGTAACAAATAAAATTTGGAAGATCAGTGTAGTTCATCAGTCATCAGTACTGAGCTTAACAATGCAAAATAATACAGTTCAGGAAACAGGCATTCAAATGACATGAGACTGCAAGGAGGTGAATTCAAAATCATCCTAACGAAATACTGTTTCATGAAAAGGTTGGTGGATATCTGGAATGCAAATATTACCCTTTTTTAACCAAAATGCTAGTATAAGAACATAAGATATGCCATACTGGGTCAGACCAAGGTCCATCAAGTCCAGTATCCTGTTTCCAACAGTGGCCAATCTAGGTCATACGTACCTAGCAGTATCCTCAAGAGATACAGGTTCCACAATGCTTGTATTGGATCAAGCATTGATATCCTGGGTCCCTTTTTAATAATGGTTTATGGACCTATCCTCCAGGAACTTGTCCAAACCTTTTTTAAACCCAGCTACACTAACAGCCTTTACTACTTCCTCCAGTAACAAATTCCAGAGTTTGATTACACTTTGAGTGAAAACATATTTTCTCTTATTTGTCTTAAATAGTTTACCCTGTAGCTTCATTACATGTCCCCTAGTCTTTCTATATTCTGATAGCATAACCAATTGATATATTTTTTACCTGTTCCAGTCCATTCATTAATTTATAGAACTCTATCATATCTCCCCTCAGCCGTCTCTTTTCCAGGTTGAAGAGCCCTAACCTTTGTAGCCTCTCTTCATAGGAGTAGCCTTCCATCCCTTTTACCATTTTGGTGGCTCTTCTCTGTACCTTTTCTAATAACGCTATATCCTTTTTAAGATAAGGCGACCAGAATTGCACACAATATTCAAGGTGCGGTCGTACCATGGAACGATACTGAGGCATTATAATATCCTTTGTTTTATTTTCCATTTCTTTCCTTATGATACCTAGCATTCTATTTGCTTTCTTGGCCGCCGCTGCACACTGAGCGGAGGTTTTTAACATGTTATCCACGATGACGCCTAAATCTTTTTCCTGGGTGGTGGTTCCCAATGTGGAACCTTGCATCGTGTAACCATAGTGTGGGTTGTTTTTTCCTAGGTGCATAACTTTGAACTTCTCCACTATTCTACTATTTACCTTTTTCCATTGGGAAAATTGACCATTTAACTTTCTATCTCTTAACCAGTTCCTGATCCACAATAGTACACTGCCTCCTATCCTATGACATTTTAGTTTTGCCAAAAGTCTCTGATGAGGGACCTTGTCAAAGGCTTTCTGAAAGTCCAGATACAATATATCAACCGACTCACCTTTGTCTACCTGTTTATTTTCACCTTCAAAAAAACATAACAGATTAGTAAGACACGATCTTCCTTGTCTAAAGCCATGTTGGCTGTCTCCCATTAAGTCATTACTATCTACATGTTCAATAATTTTGTTCTTTATGATGGTTTCTACCATTTTTCCCAGTACTGACGTCAGGCTCACCGGTCTGTAGTTTCCCGGATCACCCCTGGAACCCTTTTTAAAAACTTGCATTACATTGGTGATCCTCCAATCTTCAGGTATTACAGATGATTTTAATGATAGTTCACAGATTACTAATAGCAGGTCTGCAATCTCATATTTCAGTTCTTTCAGCACCCTTGGATGTATACCATCCATTCCAGGTGATTTGCTACTCTTCAGTATATCAAATAGTTGTAATACATCTTCCCTGTGTATCAATATTTCTTTCAATTCTTCCATAGTATCACCTTTAAATACCACTTCAGTCATGGGTAACATCCCTACATCTTCCTCAGTAAAGACTGAAGCAAAGAATTCATTCAGTCTATCTGCTATAGCCTTGTCCCCTCTTACTTCCCCTTTTACCCCTTTATCATCTAATGGTCCAACTGACTCTCTCAAAGTTTTTTCACTACAAATGTACTTGAAAAAGTCTTTATTATGCGTTTTTTTTTCCACAGCAAGTTTCTTCTCAAATTCTCTCTTTGCCTGCCATATCAATGCCTTCCATTTAACTTGCCAGTGCTTGTACTGTTTTCCGTTTTTGTCATTTGGCTCTTTTTTCCATTTCCTGAAAAATTCTTTTTTGGCAACAGTAGTCTCTCTGACCTCACCTTTAATCCATGCTGACAGTTTTTTTACTTCCTTCCACTTTTCTTAAAGTGTGGAATACAGATGGTCGGGGCTTCCAAGATAGTATTTTTAAACAACACCCAAGCTTGATGCAAGTCTTTAACCTTTGCAACTGCTTCTTTAAGTTTTTTTCTGAACTATTTCCCTCATTTTATCATAGTCTTCCTTTTGAAAGTTGAAAGGTAGTACTGTGGATTTCCTTACTATCCCTCCTCCATTAATTAAATCAAACGCGGTCATGCTATGATCACTATTACCAAGTGGCCCCAGCACCCTTATCTCTTGCACCAGATCTGGTGTTCCATTAAGGACTAAGTCCAAAATGGCTTCCCCTCTGGTTGGTTCATGAACGAGCTTCTCCAAGAAATAGTCATTTATTTCATCTAGAAACTTTATCTCCCTAGCATGTCCTGCCATGACACTGA
Source organism: Ichthyophis bannanicus (assembly GCA_033557465.1). Lineage (NCBI taxonomy): Eukaryota > Metazoa > Chordata > Amphibia > Gymnophiona > Ichthyophiidae > Ichthyophis > Ichthyophis bannanicus. Next base: position 243,969,019 of record CM066033.1, read on the forward strand.
CCCAGTCAATACTGGGGTAATTGAAATCACCCATTATTATTACTATTTTTTAACTTTTGTTAGCTTCCCTGATTTCTTTGAGCATTTCATCATCCATTTTTTCATTCTGGCCAGGTGGTCGATAGTACAACCCCACTGCTATTGCCTTCCCCTTTTTACATGGAATTTCAATCCATAGAGATTCTACAGCAAATTTTGTTTCCTGAAAAACTTTAATCCTTTGTGACTCAATGCCCTCTCTAAAATAGAGTGCAACTCCTCCATCAATTTGATCAGCACTATCATTATGATATAGTTTGTATCCAGGTATCACAGTGTCCCACCGGTTGTCCTCCTTCCACCATGTCTCTGAGATACCAATCATATCTAACTTCTCATTTAGTGCTATATATTCTAACTCTCCCATCTTATTTTTTAGACTTCTAGCATTTGCATACAAGCATTTTAGAGACTGTATTTTATTCATTTAATCTGGTTATCAGTAGGCAGGGGTAATTTGGAATCTTTAAGCTCTGTCTGCTCTGTACTCAAGGGCATTTGGGCTACCTTTGTCTTTATTGGAACCTCTCTGCTGATGTGCCCTAACTTCATTTTTTTGGTAGCATCCTTCAAGGATACATTGTTCTGAGCCATGCACTCTTGGGCGACTGTCGGCTCTCCCCTATTATCTAATTTAAAAGCCATTCTATCTCTTTTTTAAAGGTTAATGCCAGCAGCCTGGTTCCATCCCGGTTAAGGTGAAGCCCATCCCTTCAGAAGAGTCCCTCCGTTCCCCAGAATGTTTCCCAGTTCCTAACAAATCCAAAACCCTCATCCTTGCACCATTCTCTCATCCACTCATTGAGACTCCGGAGCTCTTCCTGCCTTTTGGGTCCTGCCCGTGGAATGGGAAGCATTTTGGAGAACACTACCCTGGAAGTTCTGGATTTCAACTTCCTACCTAAAATCCTAAATTTAGCCTCCAGAACTTCCCTATCACATTTTCCTATGTCATTAGTACTGACATGTACCAAGACAGCAGACTCCTCCCCAGCACTATCTAAGACCTTGTTTAGGTGGAAGCAGGGGGCATAGAGTGGGTGTGACTGGGGCGAGGAGCTGGCGTTTACAGTGTGTCCTCCCATACTGCCAATTGCGCAATGACCTGAAAAGCCCTTAATGCTGGGAACCAGATTGCTGATTAAAACCTTGTGGAAAAAGTATCTGTATAGGTGAAAGAGACTTATTTAGCATCAGCAATGTGATGCACTGACAAGGGAGCCCAAGATAGTGATAGTGGTGCTCCATTATCAGCAAAAGAATGTAGGAAAAGGCACCATGCTGATGGTGTAAAGGTGCACAGTGGGTGACACGGTGGTCATGCATTGGGGGTACTGGTGAACATGGCAGACTAGGCATCAGCCCTGGTGACACAGAGGGTTATAAAAACATCAGAATATATGTCATACTGTATCAGACCAAGGTCCTTCAAGTTCACTATCCTCTGTCCAGTAGTAGCTAATCAAGGGCAGAGATACCTAGGTGGGTCCCAAAAGGATACCCATGGTCAAAGAGGCCTGTATTTGGCCAAGCAGCCAATCCTCAGTGTCCCCTGAATAAACATATAATGACCTTTCCTCCAAGACCGTGACCAAACCCTCCTGAAGCCCAGTTATATGAGGAGCTGTCATGACATACACTGCCACTGTGTGCCAGTGTTTGCCAACACATTGAATGACAAACTATGTGCCCCAAAGTGTCTGAAATGTGTTACACTGTAGCAGCAGTGCCTGTCCCCTAGTCTCCCCATATTGTGATAGCGGTTACAATCGTGAACCATTCCACGCCATTCAGTACTGTATAGACCCCTATCATATCTCACCCCAGCCACCTTAACAACAGTTGAGGAAGTCTAACATAGGGGAATCCTTCCATAAGAACATAAGAACTGGATCTGTGATGTCCGTCATGATCACACAGTGACAGTGGTGGAACACAGACATACTGCTGGTGTGGAATAGTAATGTGCCACATGGGATGGTCCAAGGGATATGGCACCCTTGGCAGAGATGGTTATTGAGTCAAGTATTCCCCCGACGAAGCAGAGTTTTCGCAAAACGGAGATCTTTGTAAGGTAAAGACTTAGAATTACCTTCTTAGGAGAAGCTTTCCAGCTTTTGGATTCCCTTCAGCCCTGAAGCTAAGTATAAAGGGATAGTTTGAGTTGTTGCGGAGACAGTTTATTCAGTTTGCTTTTACTTTGTTTCAGATGATGGTGAATTTATCACTTTGGAACATAGCATCTGCATAACATGCAATATGTGTTACTGCTGTATAAAAAGAGTAAAGATTGAGAATAAATAGAATATTAATAAGAATTAAAATTTGAGTAGTTATTTAGACGTGTATAAAAAATTGAGGAGTTTTTTAGACCTATGATGGTATAATATGGCGCATCCCCTTTGGGCAGATAAAATTCTTGCTGCATAGAGGGAGAAGTGGCTCCACTGAGGTCTTTTCTCCTCTATTTGTAATTACAATGATTGAGTTTAGATAATAAAAAGAAGGTTGCAAGCTGGTGTCTCCTGAGGGTTTAGTAATCAACTTTATTAGATTTAATTAATATAACATAGTACTGGGGGTGGGGGGTTTGAGTAATTTGATGTTTGGCAGAGATGCCAGCAGCCCGTCCCCCCCTCAGTGCCACTGAATCCAGCTGTGGAGGAACAGGCCTATAGCACCTGCAGCTGTAGCCCCCAAGGTAGCTGGAAAATGCAGATGCCTGGGGAAATACCACAGCAATGGCTGTCATCCTTCCCCCGAGACATCACTGGTGGCAGGCAGTGATGGATCCCCTGCATGGGCAGCTGGTGGGGGGGGGGCTGCGTGGCCGTCCATGTATGCCCCTGCCCCCCATCCAGTCCTTGTGCCCAAGGCACTCACCAAACCTACGTGTTTAACATGCTGTGACTGAGTCCACCACCACTGACTGGCATGTCTGCATGGTGGGGTGTTGGTGATGGCATGGGAAATGACACCAGCCTGCAGCAGACAGAAGCCTTGTCGTGGTTGTGGGCACCATGCGGATTGCAGCATGTACCAAAGGTCAGCCGAAGGGAAGCATGTCAGCAACAGGAGCTGTTATCCCTGTAAGGCAGCACTGTGGTGCAACACAGATGATTGGTGTGGAGGGTCAGAGGTTCAGTTCCCTGCTGGGGTTTCTGTATTGCATCTTCCTGTGGACAAGGTTTAGCTGTCAGTATAAGTTCAGATCCAGCATGTGCAAGCCCCAAGGAGGTGGCCAGAAAGGGTGGAAACACCCACCAGCAGTACTAACAGGCTCCACTATCCACAGCTGGTTGGAGGCTAATAGCACATGGTAACAGCGTGTGGTGAGGCAAGGCATAGTAATAGCGCCTGCAAACAAAGCACACATTATCAATCCTTGAGCTGACATTGAGACAGGCGTATCAAGCAGGAATGCCAACCATCTCCATTTTTGCATAAAGTGCCAATGAGTGAGTGTGTGTGTGGCTGTGTGTGTGGCTCCCCTTTGTCCTGTGGCTTTCTGTACTGCACTTTGGCTGCTCACATTGTCCAAGGTTTTCCCAGCCTGTTTGGAAAATGTGAATAAGGCGAGGGAGAGGATTGTGGATATCACCTTAAACAATGCAGATTGGCCTGAGTGTATCTGTCACAATGGTAGGGTCACTGGCTGAGATGCTATTTTGCCCGTCTGCCACGTGCATTGCCTGGATGGATACTGTATGTCATGCAGAGATGGCACTTTCACTATGACCAAAAAGTACCCATGACACGGCTATAGAGCTATTATACTGTCGAGTTCCAGTGATGTGGATGTATTTGCTGTCTGGGGATACCAATCACTGAGCAAATAGCTGGGTGTTAATGCTGAATATCCCAAGGCAGAGTTCTTGTGGTTGCACTATGCACATGCTGTGTGTGTGCTGAAAAGCAGGCAAACTGGAATTGGTTTGTGCTTGGCTGACACAGTCCAGTGAGAGGTATTTATTTATTTATTTAGACAGTTTTTGTATACCGCCTTATCCTTCAATCAAAGCGGTCACAACACAATTGGGGGATACATTTAACACACGGGGATATGAGAGACATACACTAATACTTACAGGGAACATGGGCAGTGGAGGGTTAAGTGGCTTGCCCAAGACCACAAGGAGCACCTGTGGGACTAGAAACCCCAGTCCTTCTGGCCCAAGGTTGCTGTCCTCTAGTGGGATTTGAACCCCTGACCTTCTGGCCTGAAGTACCTTGCCCCAACCACTAGGCTACTCCTCCCCCTTGCTTTGTGTGCTGTAGTCACGTGTTAGTTCTCAAGGGTTGGGGCAGTAGTGGTTCATGACCTATTCACAGGGGTCCTGGCAGGACAGTAGCCCCACACTAGCCTATACATCCCCCACTGCAGTGGCTGTCCCTGGCAGCACCATATTGACACTGGCGACTAACCTGCACTGTTATCAGATGGGTAGTGTCCAACAGGGACAGAGCACAGGGCCGAGCTGTTGCTGTCACTGCTGCCTACAGAAAACAAGGAGAAAAACACAGCACTCTACAGACAATACCTGCCACATGCAAGAACTGATGTGGACCTGCAGCACAGCCAGCAGAAACCATCTCTAACCGTGCAGGTTCAATATACCAGGTGATAGTCACCCCTCCTCACCCTCAGGGTGATAGCTGAAACCACTCTACAGCATGACTTGCTGTTGTTATGCATGTAGCACACGCAGCCAGTGTGTCTTACTGAGCTTATATGCTGGATCAGTGCATTCTCCATTGGTTCTTCAGTTGCAGACTGCTGTTTTGCATGTGCAGTACCTCATGGGTAGTGGAGGGCCCAACCTACACTGGCACAGACAGAAAACAGTTTGATCAGAGATCTGCAGCACTGTGTACAGCACTGATACAGATCAATGTAGCGCTGTATGGAGATATAGCCTACTGGTTAGTGCAATAACTCCATGGTCAAAAGTCCAGAGTTTGATTTCCACTTGTTCATTTTGTGCCTGGTTGTGCTTGCCCACCTCGCACAGTCCTGGCTCTGCTATGACCTGCAGACAATGATTCTTCTACATTTATATGCATTATGGCCACACATTGGGTAGCCCAACATGGAATTCCCCATCATGGAAATCTATGAGCATGGCTTTAGTGGGTCTGCCGTGGCGCATTGCAGCGGGTCAGTGATGTATATGCAGAAGATGTCTGGGTCAACTGGTATGGATGCGTTTTCAGTTTTGCCATCATTGTGACCTCGCAGTTTTATGTAAAGAGGATATATCTAGTACATTCAGGCACCTAACACTGGTTGCATAGCCATCCCTTGCAATGTTCTGCCATCATTACTTGCCCCACATGGGGCAAATGTGTTCAACTTGTCCCTTTCTATCATACCACTCTGTTGGGTGTAATGTCTTGCAGTTGCACAGGCTGAGGCACCAGTCCCACCCGCACAAATGGTGTTTCATGTACTTCATGGCACTGCTACTTTTGGTTCACACACACCAAATGCTTTTGGCCTGTATGATCTCATACATCCACCCACCTCATACATTGCAAACTCTCTGTTTGGAAAATCCATGACACAGCCCTGCACCCATCATTTGACCATCAGGGAGATTTATGATGGGGCAGCTTATTAGCAGTAAGCTGCCCCACCATGGCCATCAGGGGTCATTTGCAGAAGTTAGCCATATCATGCACACCTCTCATGTGACTGCTCCACATGAGCACTCATGGAAATCCTCCCTTTGCTGCCCACATCAGGAACATGCTGCCTCCACCCAGACACTGACAGTATATCTGGATACATATCCACACCTCACAGACAATATAATGTAGCTTACGGCACAGTGTATGCTTTTAGGAGCATCTAGGACTGCACACCTGTCATGGCTGCCATTCCCCCTCTGCTGCTGCATTCCCTCTGCTGACTCCACTGCTGACACCACCCACCAATAACACAGCCAACAACCCACACTGACCATCATCACTAGGCAGCCGCCTATCTCCCCTAGTCAACAGCATAGGCCTGCTGTATGGTCAAACATGTTCATCACACATACTGCCACATTGCCAGGCATCAGGTGAGTCAACTCTATCAGCTACCAATTGTGTTTGCATCCATACCTTCTCCAATGGCTTCCCCGCCCCTCTTTCAGCATTTCAGTGGCTTTCCTGCACTAAGGTGCATGCCAGACACCTTCCCCTGGCATGTCCAATTACCGCACAGTAAGTGTTCACTATCACCCCTTAATGCAGCATGTGCTGTTAATGTATTGTCAGTGTCCACTACCACCCCTTAATGCCGGACCACCTCTAACATGCCCAACACACTTACTGCACGGTAACCCCTTATCACTACTGTTAACGCACGAAAAGACTGCTCCCTTACCGCCTATTTAGTAAACATACCTCTTAGTGTAAGCTAAATTGATTTAATGTTTCAAGTTATGGTCAGTACCATGATTAGCATGTATTAAAAAGTTTTAACAGACATTAGAAATTTCTTTTTAAAATGAAGGCTTCAAATGAGCCAGAAAACATCCAAAAATTGAGAGGAAAGGCCAAAATAATAGAAAATGAACTAAAAATCTTGCCCTGCACACATCCTTGTTTCCTGGTTACTGTGAACAATTCACAGGTGGAAATACCAATGAACTTTGCAACTACCCATATAGTATTGGAAATACCTTTATAAATTCTTAATGAGCATGCTAAATGTATCCACTGCTTGCTATTAAGCTGTATCTTTTTCTGTGAAAACAGGCCCACAAAACCATTTTTGTGCACTCATTTTTTTCATTTTTTGCATCAATGAACTGCTTTGCATGATTTTGCATTACAACTTTAATTGCATTAATACAAATTCTGTGTAAACTTTCTTTGTAGGTATGCTTCTAGTGAAAATTTACTATCTTAAAGTGATTTTGCAAAAGTGAAAAACAACTGCATTTGTGTGACAATTTTTTGGATGAAGTGGAAGTCACTTCTCACTTTAGTACATAAACCCTGAAGAAGACTTCAACGTGGAGAAAAGAAAGCTGAAAGAAGGTGTAAGAAAGGTCTGTATACTCAACAGAAGAGTAGAACATGCAAATAAGTGATAATGGTTAGCATTTCTACTGTAAGACTGAGCGAGACTCTATGAAATAATTAGAAAACGCATTTAAAACAATTGGAAACATTTCCCAATGGCTGGGAAAAATTGTAACGCTAAAGCTGTTGCCCCGGTTAAAGCTTCTGCCTCGGTCCGTACAGAGGTCCTAATGCCAGTTGAAGGACTGGTTCCATGTGCAAGGTGCCTGCATGCTGAAACTCTGAGGAAATAAGTGGAGGAAATCAGAGAGGAGGTGGCGAGACTGAGGAGCATTCCAGACAGTGAGAAGTACATTGATGAGATGCTTCTTGCAGCAACCAAGCTCTCCAACAGAGGAAAAGATGGGTGCCAACAGAATGTCGATGGTTGGACACAAGTCACCAGGGCCTGCAAAATCACCAATCCAACTTCTCCAGCCCTTGAATTGAAGAACCATTATGCAGCCCTGGAAGTGGAGGAGGTGAAAGCATCCCTGGAAAGGGAAGAACCAGAGCTCAAGTACCCCAAAGTTGCAGAATCAGTGACCACAAGGAAACGAAGGGTAGTGGTGGTTGGAGACTCTCTTCTGAGGGGTACAGAGGCGTCCATCTGCCGACCAGACTTGATGTCCAGAGAGGTATGCTGTCTGCCTGGTGCCAAAATCCAAGATGTTACGGAGATTTTGCCGAGACTCATCAAGCCCACTGACTATTACCCAATGTTGCTAATCCATGTTGGAACAAATGATACTGCCAGGTATACCTCGGAACATATCAAAAGTGACTTCATGGCTCTGGGACAGAGGGTGAAGCAGTAAGGTGCACAGGTGGTGTTCTCTTCAATCCTCCCTGTTGAAGGTAAAGGCCAAGGTAGAGAGGCTCACATCCTGGAGATGAATGCATGGCTGGTTGGATGGTGTCATTGAGAGCGTTTTGGTTTCCTAGACCATGGGATGCTGTTCCAAGGGTTGCAGAGCAGAAATGGCATCCATCTGTCCAAGAAAGGTCAAAGCGTCTTCAGTAGTAGACTGGCTAATCTACTGAAGAGGGTTTTAAACTAGATTCATTGGGAATTGGTGAAGAAAGCCCCCAGGTAAGTGAAAGCCCCCAGGTAGGTGATACATTAAATAACTTTATGGAAATGGGTAACAGGGGTAACATATGGAAAGCAGTGTATATAAATGCCCGTAGCATGGGAAATAAGATCCCTGATGTTGAAGCTTTGGTGGGAGTGGCTGACTTGGATTTAGTGGCAGTTACAGAAATATGGTTCACAGAAAACCATGATTGGGATGTAACTATACCTGGCTATACTTTATTCAGAAAGGACAGGGTAGGAAGTAGGGGAGGAGGAGTGGCACTATATGTAAAAACTACTATTAAAGCTTTGGAATTACAGAGCTTAAAAGGGAGAGGGGAGGCATTGTGGGTTAAACTAGAAAGAGGGAAAGAGAAATCTATTTACATTGGTGTGATATACAGACCTCCCTCACAAGAGGAAGAGGTGGACAGAGAGTTAATTGAAGACATGTGCAGAATTGCCAGGAAAGGGGAAGTGCTACTGATAGGAGATTTCAATATGCCAGATGTTGATTGGCACATTCCTGCTGCAGTATCATCTAGAAGTAAGGAGATCCTGGATTCTCTACAGGGAGAACTATTCAGGCAATTGGTAACAGACCCCACACATGAAGGGGCCATACTGGACTTGGTGCTTACCAATGGTGAAAGTGTTTCTGATGTTGTAGTGGGAGATCATTTTGCATCCAGTGATCACCAGATGGTGTGGTTCAGTATTAGGACTAGGGCTGTTAGAATCCATTCAAAGGCGAGGATCTTAGACTTTAGGAAGACTAACTTTGCGAAGATGGGCCAATACCTCAGGGAGTCATTAGTTGGATGGGAACAGCTGAGGGATGTAGAAAAACAGTGGAAAAACCTGAAAGGGGATATTTTAAGGGCAACCAACCTTTTTGTTAAAATGGTAAATAAAGGTAAAAGGAGACCGCTATGATTTTTGAAAGAAGTAGCTGAAAAAGTGAAGAAAAAGAGATCACAGAGAGAGGAAGACAGGAATTTGTATTTGGAAAAACTTAGAGAAGCTAGCAAAGTAGTCAAGAAGGCAAAGATTCAAAAGGAGGAGGAAATAGCCAATGCAATAAAATGGGGGGATAAGACATTTTTCAGATATATTAGTGAGAAGTGGAAGGGCAAGAGTGGTATTGTTAGACTCAAGGGTGCAGGGGAGGAATATGTAGAAGCTGATAAGGATAAAGCGGAATTGCTTAACAAATATTTTTGTTCTGTGTTCACAGACGAAGTACCAGGAGCAGGACCTCAGAAAATACCCACAAATAGGAACAGAAGCAAAGGACATCTTGAACAATTTTCAAAAGACTGTGTTTGTGAGAAACTATCTCAACGTAAAGTAGACAAAGCAATGGGACCGGAGGGGATACACCCGAGAATATTGAGGGAACTTGGGGACGTTCTAGAGCTCCACTGACTGACCTTATCAATGCCTCATTGGAGTCAGGAGTGGTGGCAAAGGACTGGAGAGAGGCTCATGTGTTGCCTTTACACAAAAGCGGAAGTAAGGATGTGGTTGAAAACTACAGGCCGGTTAGTTTAACTTCGGTGGTGAGTAAATTATTTGAAACGCTGCTGAAAGAGAACATAGTGAGGTTTCTGGAGTCCAGCGGATTACAGGATCCGAGGCAGCATGGATTCACCAGAGGTAGGTCTTGTCAGACAAATCTGATTGATTTCTTTGACTGGGTGACCAGGGAGTTGGACCGAGGGAGAGCTCTAGATGTGGTGTATTTAGATTTCAGTAAAGCCTTTGACACTGTTCCTCACAGGTGACTTATAAACAAACTGAGCACCCTAGGGATGGACCCTAAAGTTAATGCTTGGGTTAGAAATTGGTTGGGTCGGAGACGACAAAGAGTACAAGTAAATGGAGCTCACTCTGAGGAGAAGGATGTTACCAGTGGTGTGCCCCAGGGATCTGTCCTTGGTTCGATTCTTTTTAACATCTTTCTTAGTGATATAGCAGAAGGGCTTTCAGGTAAGGTTTGCCTCTTTGCAGATGATACCAAAATCTGCAATAGAGTAGACACCTAGGAAGGGGTAGATAACATGATGAGGGATCTAGCTAAGCTTGAAGAATGGTCTAGAATTTGGCAGTTGGGATTTAATGTTAAAAAATGTAAGGTCATGCATTTGGGCTGCAGCAATCCAAGGGAGCAATATAGTATAGGGGGTGAAGTACTTTTGTCCACTAAAGAAGAGCAGGACCTAGGCGTGGTTGTGTCTGATGATCTTAAAGTAGCTAAACAGGTAGAACAGGTGACGGCAAAAGCTAGAAGGATACTTGGGTGCATACGGAGAGGAATGGCTAGCAGAAAAAAGGAGGTGATAATGCCGCTGTATAAGTCTTTGGTGCGACCTCATTTGGAGTATAGTGTGCAATTCTGGAGACCGCACCTTCAAAAGGATGTGAACAGGATGGAGTTAGTGCAGAGAGTGGCTACTAAAATGATTAGTGGTCTTCATTATAAAGCATATGAGGACCGACTGAAGGATCTTAATATGTACACCTTAGAGGAAAGGCTGGATAGAGGTGATATGATTGAGATGTTTAAATACCTCCGTGGCATAAATGTTCAGGGAGAGAGCCTCTTTCAATTGAAAGCAAGTTCTGCTATGAGGGGACATAGGATGAGGGTGAAGGGAGATAGATTCAGGAGTGATATGCGGAAATATTTCTTTACGGAAAGAGTAGTGGATCCATGGAATAGTCTCCCAGTGGAGGTGATAGAGATGAGGACAGTAATTGAATTCAAAAAAGCATGGGACAAACACAGAGGATCTCTAAAGGTAAAAAGGGGACTGTTGTAGTTGTTATGGAAGGACAGACTAGATAGGCCATGTGTTTTTTTTTCTGTCGTCATATTTCTATGTTTCTATTCTATTTTTTAGTAAATATACAATGGGGGGTAATTTTGTAACTGGTCGCCTATTTTATAAAAAGTTTATAAAAATACTTAGGGATATGTTTATTAAAGTACATCAAGGGAGTAAAGGTGCCATTAACAGGCATTATCAGAGCCCGTGAGTGGTGAATGCCACAGAAAACTCCAATAATGCTGTATTAACATGTAGAAGATGGGCCCGTATCATTAAGATGAAAGGAGGTGGAAAGTGGGCGTTAATGGGGCAGAGAGTGGGTGGGGATAGCATGTGCATCTTTAACACAGGGCTGTGTTATCGTGCATTAGAACTCCCAGTACTGGGAATTATAACGCCAACTGAAAGCTCACAGTAAGGGCTATTTCTGAGGAGAGAGAGAGCCTATTTAAATGTATGCAATGTGCTCCACCCATCAGCATGCCCAAATGTATGGTAGTAGTGCTCCATTGACAGCAACAGCATGGTGCCCTATTAAGAAAGGATACTATGTTTTTGGTGCCAAATTGGCAAAGGGGGTGACATATTGGTGATGCAGTGGGGCTGGATGGTCCACAAGGCTGACAAGGCCAATGACATTTGTGATGTCAGGTATAACTCCACTGTGACAGTAGCAGCATATATACATGCTGCCGCAGTCAAAAAAAGAAGTCACTTCACCCCCACTGCCACCACGCTAGCACTGTATGAGTGTAGGGAGGGTGGCTGAAGTGGCTACGGCCTGCTGCAGATAAAACTTTGTCCTGGTCCTATGTGTCCGGTGCAACGCTGCAGTTGCCACTGTCAGTGGGATGACAAACATGTCAGCAGGAACTACAGTGGAGTACATTGCAATCCCTCCCTACTGAGCTCTAAGGCAGCAGCACGTGTGCCCACATATCTCAGTGGAAGGGGGGCAGGAGTGGCAAGGTATGCCTAGCTGCATGTGTGCAACTTCAATAAGGCCGCCTGCAGTACTGAAGTGGCAGCTATGCCACGATGGCAGGGAGGGAGGGAATGGCCAGCATGCTGTCCACCATGACCATTGCACCCTGGCAGAAGGCTATTTTTCTAATTGGATGGGCTGGACCTGAGATCAGGAAGCCCCCCACTCACACATATTGAGAGGATATGTAAATGTGGTGAGGGAAAATATGGCACTGAGGCATGAATAGTATGCAATATGATAACAGCCCATGTCAGAGGAAAGATGCCCACCCTATCCCCTCACCTGTCAAATGACAACCATAATCTGTGCATGAACCTGTGACCCCTCCATAAGTAAGTACTTAGTCAGTGACAACCATCTGAGCCACATGTGAATCTGAATAAGTTATGTTGTTCTCAAGATATGAGCTTATTCCTCACAAGCATACACCAGGAAATGGGAATGCTGGTCATTCTGCTAATACATCCATGGTCTGCAATGTGTCATGGCCTGCCCCTTTGACTGGACAGATCCTATATGTAAGACATGAATGTCAGTTGAACTAGCAGCATAGCAAGGCAGTGCAACATACAGACCTAACAAGATGTCCCTCTCCCACACCTGCAGAACATACCTTGTCAGACAAGTATGGCAGAGAGCCTGCAGAGGTCCAAGCAGACATAGGCATACCTCAACTCATGCCTGCATGCATCCTGACAATGACATATATCTACCCATGGATTGATAAACACGCACAGTCACCCTGCGGTTCCAAACACATGGCTATTGTGAGTGTTAACCTTATCCTATGTTTTCAGAACAGTATCAGCATGTGAAATCTTCAACATTTCATCCAGCAAGAGTCCACACACTCAGCTGCCATGCTGAGAAGCTGCACCATCCATGGCAGAGCACGCTAATAGCACCAGCACACTGAGCAGGCATTGACAATGATGCAGCATCAAAGGAGGCCTAAGGGGCAGATAAGAATGACAACCTGCACCACATTTGGACAGCAGAGTCATGTGTGTGTGTCTGTGTGTATCTCCAGAGTAGTGTGCATGCATGTGGTGCCCAGGCTTTATAGCTGTGCATAAAAAAATGTGGCAGGTCAGCTATACAGCAACCCCACATACTGTTTGAGGCACCATTTACAAGCAGAAGGTTAGTTTGCAGTACGTAGTTGCAACCTGTGGTTGTGATGCTATAATGCATTCCCAGTTACACCATCGACAAGGCCCATTGCCACAGCATTCCCCAACACTTACCTCCCAACATGACACTGTTGTGCAGCTCCTAAATTGTCTGCTAGCTTGACTGGAGTGAACAGGGGGGACACGTGTGTGTATTGAAATCCTCACCTCTGACTCGGCCTCCAGGCATCAGGACACACCAGTTTTCACAGCTGAGAGGCCAGATTTAATGACAACTGCTGTAACAGCTGTATCTGTGGCAATAGTGTCAGCCCACCTGGCACAGCTGTAGCCTATAGGATTCTAGGCTCAGGGAGAGGGCTGACCTCCATGAATGTCCAATCTATTCACTTAGTTGATAACACTGGCAGGAATCTGCAATTTCCCTGCATGCATGTTGCACTTGTCCCATGCTGCATTCACAGAGTTCAAGCGAAGGGACTGTTTGCTGCATCCAGTGTATGCACATATAAGGAGGTACATATCAGGCAAATTCACACACAAGAAACACCATCTCAACACTGTTTACTGATCATTGGCCAAAGCATCCAGCAGTATATAACCTATTACCCCAAATGAGAGTCTGGATGCACCTGTATGCCTGAATGATGCATGAACACTTCCAGTTGCCGAAATGTGGCACAGGATATCATGTTGTTCTCTGCATTGCCCACCATCATATGGGAAGGCAATGCTTGGTGGTGAATGTTGGGGTGGGGGTAGGGGTGTAGAGAACAATAACATGCATGTTTAGAATGTGCCTTTTGTAGATGGCATTGCTGGCCAAAGCCTATGTTCACATAGCCAGAACCTATATAGGCCTACTCAGTGTCTGCATGTGCTACATCAGAGGGCCTGCATGACAGCCTCACTGGCTCCTCACAGGTACTGAGTGTGGCAGTCACAAGGATGGTGTTAGAGTACAAAGAGGAAGGGTATGGTGGTGTATGTATTGTCAGCAACTGTTCCAACATCCAACCCCATGTCCAACTTGCCATGATTCCACACACTCTTGGCAGGAGGGAGGGATGTATCTGCAGCTTGGGAGAGCGCATGTCCTGCACTGGCCAGGTTTGCAGTGTCCATTGCTAGTGACATGATATTATATGCGAGCATAGGCATAGAACTAGGTTCAATGCTCACTGCCAAGAGCTGGGTAGGGGGACACCGTATTTGTGCATGTGACAGACATAACCCACTGTGGGCAAGTATGTACTCTCAGCCTGACTCTGGCCCACTTTCCACTGTTCCTCGCATTTCATGACCTGTCCCGAAGTCCAAGATAAAAACGTACATAATGAGGAGGTGAGGATTCTAGGTATTGCCTAAAATAGAGTGGTTTGTACAGGATGTATCTGTGTCGGAGGGTAGGTCAATGGCTGAGCTATCTTAGTATCAGTCTGCGACGGATATGGCCTGGGTGCACACATCTGAATTCCAAAGAGAACAGTTCTCATGCAAAAATGAACAGCACACAAAGGAGCACAGAGTGAGTTAACAGTAGGTGCAAATTTTATTGTTGCTCAACCCTGACATATTTCGGCATGCACCTTCCTCAGGGGGTATTGCCTCATGAAAAGATATACAATAATCATTAAAAGAACCAAAATAATTACAGTGAAATAGTGCAAAAAACAATAAAATAAATAAACAGTACACATAAAAGTAAATTAAGATAAGTCAAAATAGGTATTGCCTATTTTAAATCCTCTAAGACTGCACAGTAGGGCTGACATGGTTAAAACATATAGTACAGCAAAGAACATTAAAAATATTAAAAAGCATAATGCAAAGTAATTACTTAAACACATAAATAAGGTTAATATAAAACTATTGGTAGAAATATTTTTATACTCTTATAAAGGGAATATATAAAATTATAAATTAAAGAGAACAAAAGATGGACTTTGACTCACTAACAATGGTGACTATTCATAGTATAACATTCATATTATTAAAGCCATAGACATATCATGGGTAATAAAAACATGAGTTAATGATAAAAAAAATCATACCAAATGAAATATGAAAGAAAAGGGAGAAGAAAATGTGATGAGGAGGGCATCCAATAACCATATATAAAATATCAGCATATTACAAATATGAACCTAAAGGATAATGGTTATGTATTTGACAGGACACTATGAATCAATAAGAAAAAGAAGATATTGAGCCAGATTTAGAGGATAAGGTAAAAACAACTAAGATCATAACTTTTTCTACTTAAGAGGGGGAAGGAATACATGAAATATGTGTGTTAAAGTGCGGAATATAGGATAAAAAAAACAAAAAGGCACCCGTTGTGCACACATCAGTCAAGTATGAGCATGCTCTAAATGAAAACCTACTATCTAAGTGTCAGTAGTGCTGAGGATCAAATTATGTGAATGGCTTACTTGTATCACAGTGAGAGTGTTTGCATGATATCAGATACCTGTGCCACAAATCTGTATTGTATGAAAGAGAAATCCAAAATGAGCTGATTCAATTAAAACTCCTTCTAACTTTTGTTCCCGATTTTTGCTTAAAGAATTTTTAAACACTACACGAGAAACAAGATAAAAAGGTAGAACTTGCCTTAGAAGGTCATTCTGAACCATGTCCATCCCTGCTATTCGTGCCGGCTTAAGCCCCCGACTAACTTCCTCATTAGTTGTGTGGGGAAGTTAGTTGGGGGTGGGGAATGGGTGGCCTGAGGGCAGAGAGTGGGTGGGCAGTTCGTGGTTGCCAGCCCTGGACATACAGGGCCGATTCTAATGTTGCCCTGTACATCCAGGGCTGAAGAAATGGCTGGGGAAGTTATTCCACCTCTGTGGTGGAATAACTCCTCTGGACGTTTTTTTTTTGTTTGTTTGTTTTTTAATTCGGGGCGCGGAAGGGGATGGGGGGCCAGGGGACATTCCCCACAACCCAACCCTGAACTTCGGAGACCCGATCAGGGGGAAAGCTGAGGGGAATTTGCACCTTTGGTCAGGGGTCGGCATTGTGGCTTTTAAATGGAGCCACGGTACCATGGCAACATGATGCCATGGCGCCACGGCTCCATTTAAATGCCCTGACTGAGTTAACCAGATTTAGTCCTGCAAGTGCAGGCCGGACAGAATCGCTGTCCCAGCCTGCACATTCAGGACTGTTCACGATTCTGATCCTGTGGGGCTAGACGTGTCCCGCGGGATCAGAATCGCAATCCCCTCTGTGCATCCGGTTCAGACCAGACGCACAGAGGGGATGAACGTGGGGGGTAGAATCGGGTGCTTAGTGTCTGTAGTCCTTAGGAGCAAGTAATGCTGTGTTGAAAGGGGTGAACTTGCAGAGCAGTGCAGTTTTAAATGCTGAACTTCTCACCAAAATTAGAGGGTCAAAGAGCACAATCAGCAACAAATTGAAAAGAACTGAACATCTAAGTATATGCCTGCTTCAAAACTAAGCTGGATTCTGTATTAAATTGCAAATGCTATTGCTGAAAATATCAAAGATGTAGATAGAAAATATTAAAGGGCATAATCATTTTTTTTTTTTAGTTTTTAACCCTGCATGATCAATCAGAGCAACTGTCAAAGTTTAATATTAAAGGCAAGATCAAAGGAAAACCAATTAAGAACATAAGATATGCCATACTGGGTCAGACCAAGGTCCATCAAGCCCAGTATCCTGCATCCAAGAGTGGCCAATCTAGGTCACAAGTACCTAGCAGTTTCCCCAAAAGACACAGGTCCCACAATGCTTGTATAGGGTCAAACAGTGATATCCTGGGTCTCTTTTAATAATAGTTTATGGACCTTTCCTCCAGGAACTTATCCTAACCTTTTTTAAACCTGGCTACACTAACAGCTTTAACTACATTCAATGGTAATGAATTCCAGAGTTTGATTATGCATTGAGTGAAAAAATATTTTCTCTTATTAGTCTTAGGGATATGTTTACTAAACCGGGCTAACGGTTAACCCGGGCTATTTGCAACTAGGTCCCATTGAATAATATGGGACCTAGTGGCAGATAGCCCGGGTTAACCGTTAGCCCAGTTTTGTAAACATACCCCTTAGATAGGTTACACTGTAGCTTCATTGCATGTCCCCTAGTCTTTCTATATTCTGATGATGTAAACAATCGATCTATGTTTACCTGTTCCACTCCATTCATTAATTTATAGACCTCTATCATATCTCCCCTCAGCAATCTCTTTTCCAGGTTGAAGAGCCCTAAGCTTTTTAGCCTCTCCTCATAGGTGTATCCTTCCATCCCCTTTACCATTTTGGTGGCTCTTCTCTGTACCTCTTCTAGTAACGCTATATCCTTTTTAAGATACGGTGGCCAGGACTGCACACAATATTCAAAGTGCGGTGGCAACATGGAATGACATGGAACGATACAGAGGCATTATAATATCCTTTGTTTTATTTTCCATTCCTTTCCTTATGATACCTAGCATTCTATTTGCTCTTTTGGCCGCCACTGCACGCTGGGCAGTGGGTTTTAACATGTTATCCATGATGACGCCTAAATCTTTTTCCTGGGTGGTGGTTCCTAATGTGGAACCTTGCATCGTTTAACCATAGTTTGGGTTCTTCTTTCCTTGGTGCGTAACTTTGCACTTGTCCACATTAAATTTAATCTGCCATTTGGATGCCCATTCTTCCAATTTATCAAGATCCTCTTGCAATTTTCCACAATCCTCATGGGGTTTAACAACTTTAAATAGTTTTGTGTAATCTGCAAATTTGATAGCCTCACTCATTATTCCCATTTCCAGGTCATTTATGAATATGTTAAAAAGCAGCGGACACCCCACAGATCCCTGGGGTACTCCACTATTCAGCTTTCTCCATTGGGAAAATTGGCCATTTAGCCCTACCCTCTGCTTTCTATTTTTTAACCAGTTCCTGATCCACAATAGCAGATTGCCTTCTATCCCATTACTTTTTAGCTTTTCCAAATGTCTCTGTTGAGGGGCCTTGTCAAAGGCTTTCTGAAAGTCCAGATATACTATATCAACTGACTCACCTTTGTCTACCTGTTTATTCACATCTTCAAAAAAATATAACAGATTAGTAAGACAAGATCTTCCTTTTCTAAAGCCATGTTGGCTATCTCCCATTAATCCATGACTTTTGTGATGTAGAAGCCCATGCAGAGCCTATGGAAATAGAAAGAAAAAAAGATTTTTCCTTTAAAGATACTGACAGTCAGCTAGCACACACGTTTCAGTATTTTCAAGAGAGAGGCAAGCAGAGGGAGACAGGAGCTGAGCTGATACACCCAAGCTCTGACGTAGCAGCAAGCTGGGATCTTGATTACTCACACCTGTGCAGGAAGGCAGAGCCAAGCCTCAGGGAACAGAAATTTAAACCCCAGCTAGAAGCTTGGGAGGAGAGCAGGGGAAGAGACAGAGCTTCCAAAGGGAGGAAGACAGAAAAAGCTTCTGAGAAAAGGCCAAGCGCACTAGATTGGAGGAGACGTGGTTGGAGAGGCTCAGAAACTTCCCAGATCTGGAGACCTTGTAAGGAACCTATCTGCAGGTCTGAAATTGAAGCCAGTAGAACAGAAGGAGAGAAGGTACAGCCTGCTATCAGGAACCTGCTGAGGGAGAAAGAGCAGAGAACCCTTCAGTTCTTAGGGCTGGATGAAATGCTTCAGAGTCTGCCTAGGTGGGAACCCAGCTCTAAAGCCAGGAGTTGGAAAAACTCACCCAGGAGCAGAGGGCCAGGGCAGTGCTCTCGACAGGCAGTGCAAACAGAAGAGCAGAAAGTAATTCCTTACAGCTGGAGAGAGCTAGCTGAGAGCCAGAGAGGAATCTCCACAGCCCCAGGTATTTCTAAACCTTACTGTGCAGAATTGTGTCCAGGGGAAATACCAGAGTTAGCAGAGGGAGGTTACCAGAAACCCTGCTATAACAATTTAAAGCCAAACTCAGTAAGCCCTGAGTTTGAAGAAATGCAATGGGACAGTAATGATATTGACCTAGGGGAAGTTCCTATGGATTGCACGTTTTGTTTGGCAGATGATATTGAGTCCCTGCGCTAAAAACCTGTATAAAAGAGCTGAGTGAAAGCAAAGAAAAAGAGGTATTTTTTTCTTTGGAAGCAGAAGCTGTTTTTGTTAGGCTGTTTTGATTACATGGGATATGTACTGCACATGTTTGGAACAGAGACTGTGAGAAATGCAGTTACTTTAATTTTCTGTAAATAACTCTGAGCAAACACCTGAAGATTGTCCTATTTTGTTCTGCACTGAATTCTTTTGTGTTGGGAATAAATTCCTTGTCATTTTTGCCTTACTACTCGACTCACAACTATTCTTTATCAGGGAACATAATGGCAGCTCCAACCCTCTTAGCCCTAGGCGGAGGGCTGGCGTCATGACACTATCTACATATTAAGTAATTTTGTTCTTTGTGATTGGTTTCTACCATTTTTCCTGGTACTGACGTCAGGCTCACCGATCTTTAGTTTCCCGGATCATCCCTGGAAGCCTTTTTAAAAATTGGTGTTACATTGGCCATCCTCCAATCTTCAGGTATTACAGATGATTTTAATGATAGTTCACAGATTACTAATAGCAGGTCTGCAATCTCATATTTCAGTTCTTTCAGTACCCTTGCAACATCCAAGCTCTCCAGCAGAGGAGAAGATGGGTGCCTACAAGTCACCAGGGCCTGCAGAATCACCAATCCAACTTCTCCAACCCTTGAATTGAAGAACCATTATGCAGCCCTGGAAGTGGAGGAGGTGAAAGCATCCCTGGTAAGGAGAGAACCATAGTAACATAGTAACATAGCAAATGACAGCAGATAAAGACCAGTATAGTCCATCTAGTCTGTCCATTATGATGTCAAGAGTAGATACACCTGCCGCTCTGTGCAGGTCCCCCTTCCCCATGTCTCTGTTTAGGGGTGATCCCACTACTCCATGTAGGACACCCCTATTTGTTAAGGAATTAGATGGTTCAGATTATTTTGATATTTTCTTGTTGCTGTAAAAGGATCCGCTGTGTCTGTCTCATGCCCTTTTGAAGTCCGTCACCGTATTTGCCCCCACCACTTCCATCGGGAGGGCATTCCAAGCATCCACCACCCTTTCAGTGAAAAAGTATTTCCTGACATTGCCTTTCAATTTACCACCTTGTAGCTCAAGTTCCACAAAGCTGTAGAATCTGTGACCACAGGGAAGCGAAGGGTAGTGATTGTTGGTGACTCTCTTTTGAGAGGTACTTAGACATCAAGTATGCTATCTGCCAGGTGCCAAAAAAGGGGACTGTTGTAGTGGTTGACATGGAAGGACGGACTTGATAGGCCATATGGTATTTTTCTGTCATCGTAGTTCTATGTTCTATGTTTCTGTGTTTCTATACCATCTGGTCTAGGTGATTTGCTATGCTTCATTTTATCAAACAGTTGTAATACATCTTCCTGGTGTATCGATATTTCTTTAAATTCTTCTACAGTATCACCTTTAAATACCACATCAGTCATGGGTAACATCCCTACATCTTCCTCAGTAAAGACCGAAGCAAAGAAGTCATTCAATCTCTGTCCAACCCACCATAAACATCTATGAGGGGCCCTGAGATGTGAACCAATATAATTTACAATGACATAACTTAAAAAAGTGTGATCCATGATCATAAGGGACATATCGGCAATATCAGTTGTCCTATTAGAGAGCTAGAACCACAGGATGACTCAATCCATAGCTTGCAAATTACTTTGTTAGTTAACAGCATGCTGTATGTGAAGGGAATCATGCACTTAACCACAATCATAAAAAAGTTATTAACTGCCCACACCAACAGGCCATGATGGTCTGGAGTGTATAAATTATATGAACTGCAGGGGATAGAGGTGTGATGGGATAGAGTGGGTGGAGCGTGATCGGGACTGACCCCCAGTCATACAGGGCAGATTCTATTGACAGCCCTGTATGTCTGGGGATTGCTGGGGGGGACACCCTGCTTATTCCATCTCTGAGGTGGAATAAGCACAGGGCGCCCCATTAATGCTGGACAGCAGCCCCCGAGCCAGGAAGCCCCCCCCCCCCTCGATGCAGATGGAAGCCAATGGTGAGTCCCCACCATCCAATCTGGGCACCAACGGCACCCACCGGGGGTTGAGCGATGGAGTTGCAAGGGTAGGTACACAGCAGAGAGAATTGGCCCACAAGGAGGACATCCCTGCATTGCAGCAGGGGCATGCTGGGCCATCTCCAGGCCCATTGCTGCACCCACGAGAGCATCCTGCTCCCATGGTGCAGAATTGGTTGCAGAAAGTCCAAACCTGCCCCATAGTGAATCGAGCTCCACAAGTTTTAACTGTGTCAGCCCTACTGGTCTTAAAGGTTTTTAAGATAGGAAATTCCTATTTTGACTGATCTTAATTTACTTTTATGTGTGTTGTTTATTTATTTTATTGTTTTTGCCCTACTTCACTGTAATTCTTTTGGTTCTTTTAATGATTGTTGTATATCTTTTCTTGAGGCAATACCTCCTTAGGAAGGCGCATGCCGAAACACGTTGGGGTTGAGCAACAATAAAGTTTGGACCTACTACCAACTCAGTCTCTGCTCCTTTGTGGGCTGGGTGCACACATCTGTTCATGCTGAGAGGCTACTCTCACTCTGACTGAGCTGTGATCATGTCACGACTTTATATGCACATGGTGCTATATAGGATCAAGCTGTAGTGTTATGAAATCTTTTTCTTTTATGGCAGTCCAGTCACTACATAGACTGTTGGTTGTCCATGTTGTTTGTACAAAGCCACTGTGTTCATGGTGGCTATGTGCACATGCAGCATGTGGTGAGTAACAGACTGGGCACAGTTAATATGTGAGTGGCTGACACATGGCAGTGTTGCCCAATATATGCAGGCTGCCTGGGATTGATTTGGTTGTTTGGAATTCCCTGAAATTGAAGCTAGCAGCTGTTCTTGGGCTGTTGGTAACCTACTGGTAACTAAGGACATGGCTGGCCCTTCTGCTTGGTGTCAGCATCCCCTCTCCCATTTCTTCCCTCTCCAACCCCCCCCTCCCCCTCTATCTGGGCTGCAAAGCCATACTGCACTCTTATCTACCATTATCCATCCTTTGGCCCATCCATCAACATATGCATGCTATGTACAGTCATGAATTCTCCTGTCAGCTGCTACACCATGGCATGGTGATCATGGGGACAGAGCTAATAAGAGCTCTGTCCACCCAATCCCTACCTATTCTCCCCTTGATCTTACAATAGATCCCATGATTCTTACATCAGCAGACACTGCAGGGCTTCCCGTGCTACCTGCTGATGAAGGGATTGAGGGTCTCTATGGCAAGTGCCAAACCTGCATGATTTCTCTATAGGGGAAGATGGAAATGCCCTCTGCAGATACTGAATTCCTTTTGCTGCTACTGCGGGCCTTTTGCAGCTCTAAATCGTCCAAACCTGATCGGCAATTTGCAGTGAAATTGGACCTCAAACAATACAAGATGGACCCCATGATTTCGGAGAAAACGGTGCTGGTGAAGAAACTGAGATCTGGAGCCTTTGCAACTTCATTGAAACTCAGCTAGGTTCCATTCAAGACATTAAAACTGAACTTTCCAACTTATCTTTCAAAATTCCAACATCTAGTGCATGACTTGAGCAAGTGGAACACTGATAAACTAAGGTTGAATTGATCTCAAGTGAAATAAAAGATAATGCAAAGGCAATCAAGGGATTGCAATTAGAGATGGAAGATCTATCTAATCAAAATCGCTAGATCACAATTCAGATCTTGGGTGTGATGGAGGGCACTGAAGGTACTGACATGATCTCTTTCCTGGTACATTTCCTTCAGACACAATTGGGTCTACAATTTGAGCTGGCTCTGGAAGAACAGAAAGTGCATTGGGTACTGTTTTTTGGGCTACAAATATCCTTGGCCCATTGTGGCCAAGCTATTGAGATATCAATAGACTTTGCATATTCTCCTAAAGACAAAATCAATGCCAAATCTGATTTTTCAAGGTAAATGCCTTCTCATTGTACCAGGTATTTCCAAATCCACTGTTGCCAAGTGTAAGAGTTTTTTGACCATGTGATCACAGCTGAAAACAATTGAAATATAGTGTGGCCTGTTTTACCCAGTGAGACTTCAAGTTACACACTGTAATGTGACTCAGTTCTACACAGAGCCACAAGATCTGGAGGACTACCTGGTGCAAGAATCAGACCAAGCTGAATGTTGTGAGAGCCAGACTCCTGCTAATTGGACCCTCCTGGGCTTTGGGTGATTGTATTAACTGAGACATCTGGACTTTGTTTGCAGCAGTGGTGGTTTGCCACTGCATGCTCAGACAGTGGAACCTGTTGGGCTCTTTCAGTGATGGGACTAAAAAGCACAGTTACATGGATTAACTTCATGATCCACTTTTGCTGATTGGAATTCTTGTTTACCATGCATATGTTAATGGAAACGAGTGAGCAATTCCATAACTGGTGCTCCTCAGGCCCATTTGATTGGCTTGGTAGTTCACAGTTTCTATTTGGTTTACTATGAAACTCTTGCTGTGTATGTGATTATCAGTGAGTTACTGTAGGCCAGGCTTGAAAGTCTATGGTTGGTTGATGCTTGCTTTGAGTGGTGTGTGTTGAGAGAGCAGTTATGTGGATACCACAATTCTCTTTGTGTGTGAATATATTGATATTGTTTGCATAGTTTCCTTTTTCTCTCTTCCTATTCTATGGATGGATTAGCTTATATGTCCTAAAGGCTGCTATTTTTGTGCCTTGCTCCTTGACTTTGGCGTTTTTCAGTAGAAAGGAATGTTTTTGCCCCTTTTCTACTGCTGTATATGGGAGAAGGGTGAGGGGGGTGGTTTCTCTCTGGCCTGGTTTTCCCAGTATGAACGTTTTTGTTGGGACTGATCCTTTTCAGTGGTTAATGGTATGCGCTTGCTGACCTTAAATGTAAACGGTGTGTCCCACCCTATTAAAAGAAAACTTATTGGGAATTATCTTAGCAATCAGTTCGTAGACATTGCTTTATTACAAGAGACCCATTTAAGTTCTTCCGAGTGTGTGAAGCTTAAGGATTCCAGATATGATGTGCTCTTTGCACTGGCTTGAGAAAAAAAGAATGGTTTAACAAAATTGCTCAAGTCTTCCCTAGTCTGTACAATTTGTGAGGACCCACAGTAGATGATCCATCTTTTTTCCATTCTCTTCAACATGGTTGAGATGCACCGTGATATATACCTATTGTATTAGCTGGGGATTTTATCTTAGTTCAAGATATAATACTTCACAGGCAATATTATTCCAGAGCTAGTGCCACCAAAGCTTATCAAGTGCTCAAATCCTTAATCTCTGAATGTGGTCTGGTAGACCCATGAATGATTTGGAACCCCCCAGCAGAGAATTTACTTTCTTTTCCTCCCCTCATCAATTTGGATTATTTTCTGATTTCTAAGAATCCGATGTCAGAGGTCTCTGACATCTCTTTTCTCCCTAGATCTATTTCTAACAGCATCCTAAGACTTACACCACTGGCCTGCTAAAACTAGTCCTACTGCATGGAGATTCAACACCTCCTTATTAGAGGATCCTGAGTTTCTGGTCAAAATTACTAATGCCCTTAATGTGTTTTTTTTTCAAAATAATTTGACAGAAGGGATGCCCTTGTCCACCATATGGAAGATATCTTAGAGGTATTATTATAGTTTATCAAGCTAGTATAAAGAAGGATATAGATTTTTTGGGCCATGAAATCAAAAAGTGTGAAAAGAGCTATTTGGTTGCCCCAGCTAGGATAGGATTGAAATTAGAAAATCAAAAGCTTACCAGTCAGTTGGCGGCACACAAAATTTTCATGAATAAATCCTCATAATACACATGTGGTGACAAATCTGGTCAACTACTTGTCCAAGAGCTACAACTTGATAAAGTTAGAATACGTGTGGTGCTGATCAGATACCCAGACTCCAAAGTAAGTATATGAGATGCTGATATTGCCAATAAATTTAGAGCTCTCAATTATGAGAAGTTTCTGTCAGGTCTTCCCCATCCACAATTCTCTGAGGCGGGCAGAACTTATTTAGCTAAGCCCCTTACTTATTCTAAACTGGAGACAGCTTTGAAATCTATGCTACTATGTAAGGCTCCCCCCCCCCCCCCAATTTCTACCGGATCTGGGTCTCTTCATACTGCAATTGGCTTCATATGTGTCTTCTGATAGTAGTGATATTGTTTTTAGTTATTGCTAAACCTTGCAGGGATGATAGAAATGTGGAAAATTATTGCCCCATATTCTTATTAAATGTAGTCTGAAATTATATGCTAAAATATTGGCTCTGTGATTACGGGAAGTACTTGGTAGCATAATCCAGATGGACCAGGTAGGATTTTTGAAAGATGTACACCTGCTTATGGACCTCATTGTTCCTGCTCAAAAGGTTAAGTCTCCTCTAGCAGCTCTTCAATAGATACAGAGAACGTGTTTGACAGTGTATAATAGGTATTTTTGTTTAGGGCAATGTGGTGGTTTTGATAATGGACTCAATTTATTAAATCCAGTCAAGCCTTGCACACTCATCCTATATCTCAAGTTTTCATAAATAGCATCTTGTCTGACCCTTTCCCTTTATCTTGAGATAAAAGACAGGACTGTCCACTTGCCCCTCTTTTATTTAACATAGTTTTGGAGTCTTTTTTTGTTGGCAATTCATCATTGTCCTCAGGGCCTGAATTTAGGTCAAAATTAATACAAAGTGTTAGCTTACGTAGATGATGTTTTCATTAGTTTATCATCTCGAGAGGTCTCTTTATCTGCTTTTCTGACACTTGCTGCACAATATGTTAATCTCTCTTGATATAAAATCAATCTCGCTAAATCTAAAGTAATGCCAGTCAATATATTCTGCTCTGTGTTGTTGCTTGGGAGTCATGGTCTTTTGTAGGCTCCTATGGGCTTTAGATATATAGGCAAACATGTTCATAGAGACCTGGTTGTGGTTATGGATGTGAATATGGAAAAAATACTGGAGTCTATTAAATCTCATACTGCTATGTGGAGTCCATTAACTCTCTCGTGGTGAGGGAAAGTGGAGGCCATCAAGGTGACGAATGTACCACAAGTTAATTATGTCTTATTGTTCCTCCCAGACTTCTGACCTTCCCATATCTTTCACCATCTGAATAAACTACTCTCCAACTTCCTTTGGCTTTCCATCAAGAAATTGAGATCCCTAAAGGATGCATAGGTTGCCTGACTTTACACTGTATCAGGAGGCTTACTGTATTTGCTGTGATTTGGTTTATATTGGTTGCAAGATGACACCGAGGATCCATCAAATCCATGATGGTTACAACTGAAAAGAGATCTTGTAGCACCTTTCCTCTTATCCCTAGTGATGGGTATGTCACCTGCACAGATAATGTTTTCTATACCCACTGTGTCTTTCAAGGAAGGCTCTATTAGATCTTGATCACAAATTGCATAATTGTTGGTCATGTAGTACTTTAGTACCCCTGTGGGTAAATCTTATTTTCCTTATTTACTTGAAGGCATTTTCACATTTGTTTTTATTAGACTACAATCAATAAAAAGGTTGAGCTAAAAAAAAAAGAACTTTTTCTAAAATGGCCATACACATGTAGATGCAATTTACACATTAGTGGTTATATTGGCATGTGCAAATCACAAATAAAGCTTTTAAAATAACATGCTAAGGTAGAAAAATTATGTTTTGGTGGTATTGTAGAAAATGATGTTTGGTAGTATTGTAGAAAATGTTCAGCAAATGATGTTTGGTAGTATTGTTGAAAAGGCTCAGCAAATGCATGGCCTCTTATAATACATGTAGTGGATAATTCTATAATGACGCACCTAAGACACACTCATGCGTGCCTGGTATGCCAAATCTATAAAGTAAGGCACTGCATGTTTTACCTTATACAATATGGCATGAGTGGCCCTCAATGAGCATACATTAGGTGAGAGGACTTACTGCACATCTGCCCCATGGCAGGTTTAAACCCCATGCCCAGATTTTGGAAGGCACACATGTAGGTTATAGTATTCTTTAACCTACACTCATATCTCTGCACTCTGCCTCTGCTCTGTCCCAGTACCACTTCTGTGCATGCCTGCCTGACAGGTATATACAACAGCACATATGTGCATACTTACAGAATAGTGAGCGGCCAGTGTATGAGAGGATGGGCCCATCCACCTACATTAGAATTCCATGAATTACATGCATGGATGGTGTGTAGCTTAGGCTCCCTCTTTATGCAATTATCCCCACAGGAGGTAATTATTTATAAGGAACACCTAATTAATGTGCCTCATAATGCACTGGAGTTAAGACTATTTTATGGAAGCAAGTATGTACCTGCTTGTCTTCATAAAAGTATAGCCTAAATGGTAGAGATTGTACCTTAAGTTAAGGCGTGAACATTTAAACCAGCCCTACAGCCCACTGATAAAATGTGTCTCATCAAATGACATGCACACTTTTACAATGAATATAATTTTATGAGATCATTAATGTGCAAATATTCATGGCCATATAAGCACTTTAATGATTAAAATAATTCTCAGTTAGCCTAAAACTATGTTATCCTCTTATAAAATTAATCCCCGTGAGGGGTAATTTTTATGAAATGGCTTCTAAACTGTGCCTACCAAATACACATGATTCTTTGGTTTCAGTATGGGCATTGTTCAGAAGAAGCCATTTCATGAAAAACAAATTAATAAGAATAGTAAGCATGACTTGGGGATTTTCTTGCTTAAGTAACAATGCATATACATACAGTATAAGTAAGTGAAGATTTTGCAAAATCTGATTGTAAGTGGCATCATTTACACATGCAAGAAGTGGATTTTGTAAAGCTGAATTATTTACAGTGAATTAATTAAGAAGCCAATCTTTGTTAGCTCAAATCTTTTGGCATTTGAACTGGTTTTAAATATCAGAGTAGTACAATCCCCCCTTCCAACCCCAAGCCCAAATGAACATAAGAACATAAGATATGCCATACTGGGTCAGACCAAGGTCCATCAAGCCCAGTATCCTGTTTCCAACAGTGGCCAATCTAGGTCATACATACCTAGCAGTTTCCCCAAAAGACACAGGTTCCGCAATGCTTGTACTGGATCAAACATTGATATCCTGGGTCCCTTCTTAATAATGGTTTATGGACCTTTCCTCCAGGAACTTGTCCAAACCTTTTTTAAACCCAGCTACACTAACAGCCTTTACTACATCCTCCGGTAACAAATTCCACAGTTTGATTACACGTTGAGTGAAAAAATATTTTCTTTTATTAGTCTTAAATAGTTTACCCTGTAGCTTCATTGTATGTCCCCTAGTATTTCTATATTCTGATAACGTAAACAATTGATCTACGTTTACCCGTTCCACTCCGTTCATTAATTTATAGACTTCTATCATATCTCCCTTCAGCCGTCTCTTTTCCAGGTTAAAGAGCCCTAACCTTTTTAGCCTTTCTTAATAGGAGTATCCTTTCTTCATGAGAAGCTAGCTGACATAAAATTGGTGTAAATGGCGGCAGATAAATTATCTGGGATATACGAGGGGGTACCCAAAAAAACCAGGAATTATTTTTTAAAAGCTATTTATTTCAAATTCTTTACAAAACAATGTTATCCCCTTCAAAATACTCTCCATTACAACTGATACATTTGTCCCACCGGTGCTTCCACTGTTCAAAACATTTTTTGTAGCCATCTTTAGAAACGGCTGACAGCTCCTCCCTCGTTTTTTTCTTGACTTCTTCAATGTTGTCAAATCGGTGTCCTTTCATGCCCCTTTTCATGCGTGGAAATAAGAAAAAGTCGCACGGAGCCAGGTCAGGCGAGTAAGGTGCGTGGGGCAGTGGAACCATGCCATTTTTAGCCAAAAACTGTCTAACAGAGATGGCTGTGTGTGCAGGTGTGTTGTCGTGTTGGAAGAACCAGTCTCCTGTCTGCCACAAATCGGGTCTTTTTTGATGAACACTGTTGCGCAATCTTCTTAAAACTTCCAAATAAAAGGTTTGATTGACGGTCTGACCTGGGGGAACAAACTCTGAATGAACTACCCCCTTGGCATCAAAAAAGCAAATCAGCATTGTTTTGATGTTTGATTTGACTTGACTTTTTTTGGACGGGGTGACGATGACGTCTTCCATTGGCTTGACTGTTGCTTTGTTTCTGTGTCGTAACCATAGCACCATGACTCATCACCTGTAATGACCTTTGACAGAAAATCTGGATCAGTTTCAAGCTGTTGTTTCAAAACACGACATGTTTCAACTCGATGTTCCTTTTGATTGTCAGTCAGAACCCGAGGAACAAACTTGGCAGCAACCCTTTTCATTCCCAAATCTTCTGTTAAAATTCGCTGAACCGAGCTCCAAGATAACCCACTAATCTCTGACAGTTGATCAATTGTCTGTCGATGTTCTGTGAGCACAAGCTCTCTAATTTTTTCAATATTTTCGTCGATTCGGGCAGTTGATGGACGCCCAGAACGAGGTTTGTCATCAATCGGCATGTCGCCATTTTTAAACCGAGCAAACCACTGGTACACTTGACTTTTTCCCATAGCGTCATCTTGATAAGCTGTTTTCAACATTAAAACAGTTTCAGCAGCATTTTTACCGAGTAGAAAACAAAATTTCACAGCTGCACGTTGTTCACTTAAACTTGTCATCATAAAAAAAGAAACAAGAACAAAACAGCGCTAGCAAAAACTATCACTGCAGATGAACAGAACAAGCCAGGTCGACAACACAGGCGGCACTGAACTGACAATGAGTTGCACTATACACGCCTAGCGGCAGAAGTGCGTACTACACAAGCTCCGCCCATGGCAATGTTATTCCTGTTTTTTTTGGGTACCCCCTCATACATGGAATACATGGATAACTGGAAGATCCTCCCAGACCTTGCAAATTGCAGGCTACTGGTTTATATGGTTTTCATTTTTTGGGGGGCAATTTCTCCAAAGAGTCAGCTCTGCATACTGTACAATGACAGTCATGAATCTCACTTCTAAGCAAATGTATGTAGAATATGATCTCAGTCTCTGACATGTACTGCTAATGCCAAAGAGATCCTCCTGGAGTTCATAAAATATAACAGGGAGGAGTGGCTTAGTAGTTGGGGCAAGTTAACTTAGGAAAGCAACCCTGGGCCAGAGAGAATGGGGTTTCTAGTCCCGCAGGCACTCCTTGTGGGCTTCAACAAGCCACTTAACCCTCTGTTGCCTCAGGTACAAAACATAGATTGTGAGCCCTTTGGGGACAAAGGAAATATATATGGTACCTGAATGTACCCTGCTTTGACCAGTTGAAAAGTGGTATATAAACATGTATGGGTAATTTATCAAGGTATTCTTGTAATTTTTTCTAATTAAGCCTGTAGCACTCAATACGATGAGAAATAGCTTTGTATCTTTCTGCCAAATGTTCTTG
This sequence comes from Ichthyophis bannanicus, assembly GCA_033557465.1. Classification (NCBI taxonomy): domain Eukaryota; kingdom Metazoa; phylum Chordata; class Amphibia; order Gymnophiona; family Ichthyophiidae; genus Ichthyophis; species Ichthyophis bannanicus. Next base: position 243,999,627 of record CM066033.1, read on the forward strand.
GTCTCTGATTGTCTTTCTTTGTAGTTGAGTATCTTCTCACTCTCAACGTGATTCACAGAATAGTCACTTGGGACTGACACCTGGTGTTCTTCTCCTTTACCACTATGGCTGGCTTCCTTGCATCCAGCTTTTTATCAGTTGGAATGGGAGTATACCAGGTGATCATGACCTCTTTATTCTCTGTAATTCTCTTAGAGTCACTGTACTTTTCAGGCACAATAATGTTATAATGTTTATAGAGTTTCCAATGGATGAAGCATGTTATTTTATCGTGCCTTTCTATATAGAAAGTTCCTGCCATCAGAACTTTACAACCAGCAATGAGGTGAGTCACTGTTTCCAGCTGTCCTGGGCTGCAACTAACAATCACTCATCATTCAGTTTCACTTCGCATCTTAACCATTCATGTGTCCATTCTTGATCGACAAAAGGGTTCTGGAATAACATTTAGCTTTTAAATCTGATCTAATTTTTTGTCTTTTCTAATATGGTTACTTAGATGTGCATGTTATTTTACATATTTATATCTGCTTTTTGCACATGAAAACGTTACACAACTCTTCTAAAATAATCTCCTCTCTTTTGTTTCATTTCTAGCTTGTTCAGATAACAAACAGTTCTTTAGAAATCAAGAAAAAATGCTTTGGATCTGAGGCAAGCCTTAATTTCTATAAAATATTAGAGTAATTAAACATAAAATTATTTTCCTGATTACAGCAAATTACACTATTTATTATTATTACAAATATTTATTTACTCCATTATAGGCACAAAAATACCAGTCTGCAGATCACTGAATTATTACAAAGTTCAGAAGATACAGACAAAAAAAACAAAGATCTATATAACTGTGCTCAGAGAACCCTCAGTCTGTAATTTTATTGCTTGATATACTTCAGAAGCATTCCCTATCCTCTTTTAGGGGGTATGTTTACTAAAAGGCAATTAGGCTTTTGCAGCTAACGCAGGTGATAGATACAAAAGCCTGGCATTAGCTGCAAAGTCCTGCGGTATCTTCGGGAGCATTCCCATCCTTCTCCTTGCAGATACCATGGAGGAAATGCAGGGATCACAGGATGACAGCTTTATGGATGCAGCTAATGTCACCCATTGAGATAACCATAGCTGAATCCACGACATCTGCAAAACGTGTGGCTACCGCACACTGTCAATGTCTGCGGTAACTGCATGGAACAAGAATGCCCATTCTCTGCCCACACCCCACCCACTCATGCAGGCACAGCACGAAATGCAGCTATAGCAGAAAATTGCTTATGGTAGCGGCATTTTTCCCGCCTTATCTGTCTTTACAATGAGAAGATCGACATTACTGCCACAAGGACATCTAACTCCCATTAGTAGGGATACATCTTAAATTCTGTAATTTAAGATGTATCCCTACTTGCAAATAGATGATATTGCCACTTTGGATAGATATACTTCTTACCTTTCTAACTAGCACAGAGTGAGTCCATTAAGACTTTATCACATCAAGGTGAAGTACAATTAATGCATTTAACAAAATGTGGTCCAAGTAGCAACCTTAGGTAAAAATGTTAGATCAGTTTGGTAGGATTCAGATAGTTTACACAATTATGATTATCATGCTGCCCAGATGGGTTTTTTGTCTTAGTTGGCACCTCAGCTGAGACTTGTCTATCTTGGGAGACCCTGCCAGTAGTTAAGCTACCGATGGCTTAGCTCTCAGCATCACTGATGCACACAAGCCCTCACAGCATGACAAACTGCAAACCAAGTCTGACTGCTGATGAAGCTAAACATGAAATAAGAGTCAGAAGTTGCAAAAATGTTTTACATATCGGGACATGGAATGTATGAAGCATGATCCAAGGGAAGCTGGAAGTGGTCAACAATGAAATTGAACTCAATCTGTTGAACTCAATCTGTGTTGAACTCAATCTGTTGGGTGTCAGCAAACTGAAATGGACTTTTGTAATATGAATATGTTTATGTTTATGCAATTTCTTGATATACCGCCCAGGCTGAAGGGCATCAGAGCGGTTTACAATCATAATATCACCAGATGTTAATTAAAAATTAACTGTGTCAGCTGATAATTCTCAATAAAAGCTGGAACTCTGACTGAGAAATCTTTGAAGGAATTCAGGACAGTAGGCCTACTTTGGCACGCTGACTCCTTCCTTACAGAGCTCTGGAATAATAATTAAATAATTATGTCTCTTGTTCCTTTCCTTCCTGTTAGAAGGTTTCAGATAATTAACTAAAGAATCCAGGTTCATTAAAGGAGGGCAGGCCCTGAGAGAAAGGGTTCAGCAAGAACAATGATTTATTCATCTCAAACACCTTCTTCCAACAAAACAAATGCTAATTGTACACATGGACTTCACCCAATGGATTTCACAAAAATCAAATTGACTACATCTGTGGAAGATAATGATGGCAAAGCTTGATAACATCAACAAAGACAAAACCTGGAGCTGACTGTGGTACAGATCACCAACTATTAGTATGCAAATTCAAGCTAAAGTTGAAAAGAGCAAGCAACTCATTAATCTAGCAAAATATGACCTTGAGAATATACCACTGGAATTTAAAGACTGCCTGCAAAATCAATTGCTGCTTTAGTAGATACAAATGACAGAGTTCCAGAAGAGCTATGGGATGACATCAAAAAGATTGTGTTGGAAGAAAGCAAGAAGTCTCTGCAAAAGGTGAAAAAGTAAAAATGACCAAAATGGGTGACTGAAGAAAGTCTGAAAATTTCCCAGAAATGCAGAGAAGCTAAATCCAGAGGACAAAGAGAGGCAATTGCAGAACTCAACAGAAGTTTCCAATCTGCAGCAAGACAAGACAAGGAGAAGTATTACAATGATGCATGTGAGGAAATAGAAGCAGAAACTAGTAGAGAAAGAACAAGATTGGCTTTCCTAAAGCTGCAAGAGTTAAAGAAAAAATTCCAGCCTTAAATTGGAATGCTACAAGATGTTCAAGGATCCATGTTGAATGATGCTGAGAAGATCAAGAAAAGGTGGAAAAAATATACAGAATCATTATACCATGAAGATCAAGTCAACCAACAGACATTTCAATCTGTACCTTATGATCAGGAACCATTGGTGATGAAAGAAGAAGTTGAAGCAGCATTGAAAGCCTTATCAAAGAACAAAGCACTAGGCATTGATGGCATTCCCATTGAAGTATTACAGCAATCGGATAAAGCTGTTACCTTACTTACAAGGCTCTGCCAGGAAATTTGGAAGACAAATTCATGGCCAACTGACTGGAAAAGATCTATGTTTATACCAAAGCTGAAGAAAGGTGTTCCGACTGACTGTGGAAATTATCGCACAATTGCTCCGATCCCACATGCCAGCGAGATTCTACTCAAAATCATCCAGCAGAGACTACAGCATTCAGGAAAGGGTGAGAAAGGTGAAATTATATCTTACCTGCTAATTGTCTTTCCTTGAGTTACTCCAGTCCAGTCCTCACCTGTGGGTTGTTACCTCTCTCCAGTAACTTGGAGACTGAGCATGTCACATTTTCTGAGCTGCCCATAGATAGCTGTCTGGCACTTCCCACCAGCTCCAGTATCCTAATGACAAAGCAAACTCACGGGTGCAACAATTGAGCAGATTCTCCTCTTTATTTATGTATTTATTTATTTTTACATATAAACCCAATTAATCTATGCATACTATCCCAAATAACTTTACCAAGGCATCTATTAAAATATTCACAACAGGCAGAAAACCCCCTCCCCTAAGAATAAATTGTATCGATAATACACTTATGTGACCTGACCCTTCCAGTAGTCTTTCCCTGGAAGGCATGCTGAGGAGATGACTTTCTTCACCCAGCATGCTATTGAGGCCTTTGAGGCTGCTTCACCTCTATGCAGACCTCCAAACAGAATAAAGAGACAATCCGAACTGCAAAAAGATTCTGTCCGCTTCAGATACCAGCACAAAACATGTCAGACATCAAATCGCTGAAGAAGCAGATCCTCACTCCTGCAAACATGGGAAGAGTAATTAACTGATTAAGGTGAAAAACCAACAGCACCTTAGGGAGAAATGAAAGCAATGGCCATAGCACCACTTCTTTGGAAAGGCAGAGGAATGGAGCCCAACCACAAAATGCCTGGAGCTCTGAAATCCTTCTGGCTGAGCAAATAGCCACTAAAAAGACTGTCTTAAGGGTCAAGTCCTTCAAGGTACTGGACCCCAAAGGCTCAAAAGGTGCCTCCATTAGCATTGACAACACCAGGTTGAGGTTCCAAGGTGAAAGCACCATTCAAGCTGGTGGGCGAAGATGTCTCACAGCCCACAAAAGTGATCCAAGTCCGAGTGTGATGCCAGGGACACCCCCTGAATCTGACCATGATAAGAGCCTATCGCTGCCACCTGCACGTATAATGAGCTGTAGGCCAAACCCTTGTCCAAGCCTGCTTGTAAAAATGCCAGGATATCGGGTACAGAGGCCGAAAGCAGACGGCAGGCCCAGCCCACACACCATGCCTCAAAGATTCGCCACAAGTGAACATAGGCCAGGAAGTGGAACACTTATGGGCCCTTAGCAGCGTTGAGATGACTGCGGTAGAATAGCCCTACTTTCTCAACCGAGCCCTCTCAAGAGCCATGCTGTTAGCGAGAACTGAGTCACTTGAAGCATCCGGACGGGACTCTGATCTTGCAGGTCCTGGTGAACCGGGACTAGATCTGGATACCATGGTCTCCTTGGCCAATCGGGGGCGACTAGCACCACCAGCCCCCAGTGTGCTTCTCTTCGCTGAACTACTCTCTCTATCAGGGCCCACGGGGGAAGATATAGAGAAGACCCTCCACGGGCCAGAATTGTGCCAGTGCATTGAAGCTCTCCGACATTCTCTCCTGCCTTCTGCTGTAAAAGCAATGAACCTTGGCATTCTGAAAAGTGGCCATCAAGTCCATGACCGGCTGCCCCCAATGCTGCACCAACTGTGTAAAGACATGCTTGTTGAGAGTCCACTCCCTGGGATCCAATCAAACCTAGCTGAGAAAGTCTGTGGTGACATTGTCCTTGCCGGCTACATGGGCTGCCGAGAGAGCCTGCAAATTGTCCTCTGCCCATGCCAACAAGGGTGCTACTTCTTCATACAACTATATGCTGCTTGTGCCTCCTTGCCAAATGATGTATGCCACCATGGTGGCATTTTCAGAGAACACGCGCACTGCCTTCGCCTGTAGGAAATGCTGGAAGTTCTAGAACACTAGGTACACTGTTCTCATGTCTAGCCAACTGATCGGCCAGTCACTCTCTTCCAGTGTCCATACTCCCTGTGCTTTCTGATCCACAGTGTAACCCCCAACTTGACAGACTGGCATCCATCATTAAGAGGTCCCACTATGGCACCTCCAGAGGCCTCATCCAGAAGTTTGTCTGACTGCTGCCATCAACAGAGTGATGACCAGACTATCCACAGACAAGGCAATGCTTGAGACAGCTTGTGTTGTTGAGCCGACCATCTCCACAAAAGTGTCTGCTGTAAAAGACGCATGTGCGTGCATGCCCAGGACACCAACTCGATCGATGCTGCCATCAAGTCCAGCACCTGCAGATAATGTCATGCCATCTGCCTGGCTATGCGGAGGAAACTTCTGATCTGAGCCTGCACAGTGACCATTCATTCCAATGGTAGGGAAACTGCCCACATCTGTTTGAAACCTTGCCCCCAGATATACCAAGTCCTCTGATGGTTGGAGCTGGCTCTTTGCCACACTGATGACCCAGCCTAGACCTTGAAAAAAGGCAATCATGTACTCCATGGCCTTCAGGCTTTCTTCAGGGGACATGACCTGCATAAGTCAATCATCCCAGTAGGGATGGACGAGGACTCCTTCTTGCCAGAATCTGGCCGCCACCACCATCATTATCTTGATGAATGTATGATGAGCTGTCACCAGACTGAATGGCAAGGACCGAAACTGGAAATGACCCATAGGTACAGCAAAACGCAGAAACTGTTGATGCTCCTTTCAAATGGGAATATGTAAGTATGCCTCTGTGAGATCAAGGAAGGTCAAGATCTCTCCTTCGTGGACTGCCACGATGATTGATCAGAGGTTCTCCATGCAGAAATGGGTAATTTTGAGACACCAATTCACATGTTTAAGATCCAATATGGGTCTTTTTTTGAGGAACCAGGAAATTAATGGATTATCAACCATACTCTCGTTGGCCTTCTGGTATCTCCACTACCACCTGCAGTCCAACCAAGTGCTGCAGAGTGTCCCTCACAGCCTTGAGCTTCCACAGCACCTTGCAGGTGAACTGACAAAGGTGTTCCACAGAGACCGGGCAAATTCCAGTGCATAGTCCTCGCGGATAAACTTGAGTACCCATTGGTTGGTTGTGATCCTGATCCAGGCAGCGTAAAATTCCCACAGCTGACCCCCCACGGGAACCAATTCTCCCCAAAACTCTCTGGCATGATTGGATCTTCATATTGGTTGAGGTCTCAGGAGAGTAGAAACCCCTGCTGGTGCCTCAAAACCCTCAAAAGACTTGTCCCCGTGAAGGAAACCAACCTCTCTAGAACAGAGCAAAACGCCCTGCCTGGAAACACTGGAAATCCCTGGACTGGCCCATCAGAGGGCCTGGTGCCCAAACCGGCTTAGGCTTATCCTAACTGAGTCTACCTCTGTTGCATTCCTCGAGATCATTCAACAACTTTTCCAAATCGTCACCAAAGAGGAGTTTCCCCCTAAATGGAAGCTTACTCAGCCATGTTTTAGAAGAAAGGTCTGCTGCCCAGTTTCACAGCCAGAGGTAGTGGCAGGTGACCACTGCCAAGGCCATCTCCTTGGAAAGACCCCTAATGAGGTCATAAAAGGCATCTGCCAAGTACATCACTCTGGATTCCAATTTTGCTGCCTCCGGAGGCAATGGACTGAACTCCCCTGTATCGTCGAAAACAGATTGTGTCCAGCATAACAGGAGTGTGCCATAAAGGCTCTGCAGACAGACACCTGCAGGGGATAGGACATTAATGTCAAACACCTGTTTGAGCAGAGAGTCCAGCTTTTTGTCTTGCACATCCTTTAATGCTGATGCTCCTTCAACCAGGGTGGTTGTCTATTTTGTGATGGCTGAAACTGCCACATCCATTCTAGGAGAATGGAACAGGTCCTTAGCTTGATCCGGAAGGGGGTACAAATGAGTTAACTCCCATGTTCTTCACAGGCCCACTTCGGGCATGTCCCACTCATCCTGAATCATCTGTTTGACCACTTGATGAAAGGGAAACACTGTATGCATCGTGTGCACCACCTGGCACAATGGATCCTCAAGCGGGTCCTCTTACACTGGTGCACTCATCCATACTGAGGGCCCTGGAGGAGTGGGTGATGTGTGCAGTCAGCTCTTCCATGAGGAAAATGTGCACTTTATGGGATTCTTCCCCTTGAAGAATTTCCCCCTCCTTGAGCTCCATAAGCTGGGCATCTCCAGCAGTCTTCCCATCTGGATCCTCCAGCTCCCCCGAATGGGCAGACCCCATATTCTCCCACGGGTCACTTTCCACCTGCCATCAGCGAGGCTTGGGCTCACCCTCTGCCCTTGCCCCAGCAAGGCAGTCCATAATCCTGCATTTACTATGCCTGCTGGGGGATTCCTCTGAACCATCCTGCCCCCTCTGCTTCATGCAAAAAGCCTTGTGCATGAGGATGACACACTCGGGCAAAAAAAACCTGGGAGCATCCCTGCAGGAGACAGGCTAGAGGAGAGCTTATAGGTAGAGGGATTGTGGAACCCTCGAGGCCTCCCCCTCTATTCCTGGTCCCCAACCATGGGTAGGGGGTCCTCCTGTGAGAACCCGCCCTCGGGGTCTTCAAGACCCTGCTCACCTATTTCTCCACTGAGGCCCTTCTCCCGGGAGCAAGACTTAGCCTCACAGCCCCTGCAGAAGTGTCCATGGAGACCGTGCCCCACAGGACCCGCAACTGAAGCACACTGGCCTGGAGGGCATAGAGCGCTGCCAAGGAGATGCCATGCATCTCCACCGAAGCCAGGAAATAAACTAACCAGCTCTGATAGGGCTCTCCTTCTTAACCTGCTTGTTTTATTTTTACCTTTGCTGCTAGCAAGGGACATGAATAAATCAACGGAAAATGAAAGTAAAAAGTGTACAATCCTGAGTAAAGTTCCCTGGGTCCCAAGGAAAACAAAAAAAACGTGTGTCAAGGATCCATAAGCATCTGACCTGACCCCAGAGCCCCTACTACATATGACGGGAACTGTCGTCAAAATGGCACCTGTTCCCTCTCAAGCCGGAGAGCAGTGCACTCCACTGTAGCATCTTTTCACTGCTGCAGCCCAAGTAAAAAATGCCTTTGCCTTCATTATCTAGGCTGTATGAGCAGGCAAACCCTCTGCTCACAACAGCACCTGGTGCAGAGAGCCGCTCTACCGACTGCTCAGCTGTGCTGTGAGCGTCGGTGGTGTTGGGCAAAGGAAAGCGTACCAAACTGTTTGGGGGAAAACCTACCCTGAAGCTGCACTCCTGTCAATGTTGGCCATTGCTGAAGTGAGAATCTTAGCCAGGGGGAGAATTTACCTTCCCCACTGAGATAGCCTCTGCCTGTCCCAGCTGAAAAGGTTTTTCCTCTTTGCCCAAGTATATTTCTTTTTTTTTTTGCAAGAACTTTAAAAGCAAATTTAAAATAGACCTACAGAACACAAAAAATACCCTATTCAATTGAAAATCAATCTACTCCTTAGTTGTTGCTTCAGTGAGTTCTACTACAGGGAACACATCTCACCATCTGCTTGGAGACTGAGATACTGGAATTGATGGTAGGTGCCAGCCAGCTATCTATGGGCAGTTCAGAATGTGTGACATGCTCCGTCTCTAAGCTGCTGGTGAGAGGTGACAACCCACAGGTGGGGACTGAACTGGAGAAACAATAAGGAATGAGAGACATCATCATGGATGTGAGATGGATCCTTGAAAAGACAAAAGAATACCAAAAGGAGATCTCTATGTGTTTTATTGACTATAGCAAGACTTTTGACTGTGTAAACCATGAGAAACTCTGGGCCACATTAAGAAGCATGAGTATACCAGAACACCTGGTAGTTCTCTTGCACAACCTTTACATTGATCAAGAAGCAATAGATCGAAAAGAACTAGGGGAAACAGAATGTTTAAAATCAGCAAAGGTGTATGACAAGGCTGCATTCTTTCCCCCTACCTCTTTAATTTATATGCAGAAAAAATCATTAGAGAAGCAGGACTGTATGAAGACAGCAGAGATGTGAAGATTGGTGGAAGACTCAGCAACAACCTTTGCTATGCTGATTATACCACATTACTGGCTGAAGTGAGGACAATCTGAAACATTTGCTTCTCAAGATCAAGGAACAAAGTCTTAAAATGGGCCTGCACATTAATGTAAAGAAGAAAAATATCCTGACAACTGGCAAAATCAATAAGTTCATCATTGATGGAGAAGAAATTGAAATCGTTAACAACTTCAACCTACTTGGATCAACAATCAATAAAAAAAGGACAAGCAGTCAGGAAATCCGATAACACATTGCTCTTGGCAGAATGGCTATGAGGGACCTAGAAAAGATTTTCAAGAGCAGAGATGTCTCTCTCCATACAAAGATTTGACTTGTCCAAGCCATGGTGTTTTCAATAACGTCATATGGAGGCGAAAGCTGGATAGTTAAAATGAAAGACAGGAAGAAAATGGATGCCTTTGGATTATGGTGCTAGCAACGAATACTGTATATATCATGGACTGCCCGAAGAGCAAACCAGTCAGTACTAGAGAAGATCAAACCTAAGCTTTCCTTAGAAGCTCAGATGACAAGACTTTGACTTTCATACTTTGGACACATCATGTGAAGAGAGAGATTGTTAAAAACATAATGCTTGGTAAGGTAGAAGGTCAACACAAAAGAGGAAGGCCAGCAATGAGATGGATCAATGCAATAACAGCAGTTATGGGAGCCACTCTATAAACAATGAGCCACCTGACTGATGACTGAACACAGTTTAGATCAACTATCCAGAAGGTCGCCTTGAGTCGACACCGACTTGACGGCACTTAATAACAACAACATGATTATCATGATTTGTCAGTATATTGGAGTCTTTTAAAGTAAAGTTTCAAATCCTGAAGACCAATATACTATTGGGGAATAACAGACAAGATCACAAAATGAAACGATCTAAAAAAAAAGCATTAAAATAACAAATGTTATTTTTGTTCAGATTCAGACATTTTAAGTAAATATGACAGAGGCAGTTGGCACCTTGTAGACTAACCAATTTATTGAGACATGAGTTGTCAAGGAGTACATTTTGCCAGATGTGATAATCTATAAGGTTCCATCTGCCTCTGTCCAGACTATCTGGACATTTTGAGGAATACTTAGTATGTTTCTACACAGATTTAGAGACCTATGTACTAAATTACTTTAACATGTTTAGCGATTAGTAAAGGTTTTTATTGCATGGTAAACACTAGGGATGTGCATTCATTTGAAAGAACATGGGAAATATCAACAACATTTTCTATATCACTTCCTATCATTTTTAATCTGAAAAGAACAATAAAAAAATCCAAAATTTTGTTTTCTTTTCTCCCTAAGTGTCATTAAAGGAATCTGGCCTTAGCCAGTACCCATCAAGTTGGAGGACCAGTACCTTACAGGAACAGCTATTACATCTCCATAGTTTCAGAATCTATTGTTTCGTTTTGAATACCTGCTCTTTTCCCCCTCCCAGAAGCTGTCACAATAGGTGATTGCCTAATTTGCCTAATGGTTGGGCTGATCCTGCTGTTTCCAGATTGACTCAAAGTTAGCTAGGTCTGTAACTCTTTGCAAAACCCTTCCTGGATTTTTGCCTTGTGAATCTGTTGACTCCTGCTCTAGAGAGCTACTCCAAAGGCTTTTCTTTTGGCATGTTCTTGTGCCATAAATTCTGTAAACCCATGTCTATACATACTGTTTGGGAATCTGACATGTATTTGTGACCTGGATTTGGACCTGGATTTCAGATCCTGTGATGATCATTAATATAGTAAACAGATCTTTGTTTTTTTGCCTTTCTCTTCTGAAATTTGTAGTCATTGCAGTAGTTATTTACTGCTTGGTATTTTTGTTCATACAATGATAGCAAATACATATTTGTAGTTAATAATAAATGGTATATTTTATTTATTTATTTATTTATTTAGCTGTATTTATATCCCGCTTTTCACTGGGTCAAAGCGGTCAATTGGGAGATACATTTAACACGAGGGGATATGACACACATACGCTAATACTTACAGGGAACATGGGCAATGGAGGGTTAAGTGGCTTGCCCAAGACCACAAGGAGTGCCTATAGGACTAGAAATCCCAGTCCCTCCGGCCTGAGATTGCTGTCCCCAGGTGGGACTTGAACCCCCGGCCCTCCAGCCTGAAGTACCTTTTGCTGCAATCAGTAAAATAATTATATATTTGACTATTTATTTATTTATTTATTTAAATCTTTTTTTATACTGTGCTCTTTAGAATCAGTGTGGCTTACAAATAACATTAACTTGTACAATGCAGGCTGAAACATACATTGAACTTTACAAAGAACAGGTAATACAACTTGGATTTCAACAGGGATAACTATATACAAGTCGAGTAATTGTATCAACGGATATGGTTATGTCAACATGACAGGGAGGGTGTGCTGGGTTATGTCGTCATGACAGATAGGGAGGGTATGCTGGGTGAAGTCATGTCGCCGGTATGAGAGTAATGCTGGAGGAAAAGGTGGTGTGGTGCTTTAGATCCTTCCTAAATTGTGTGAGGTCAGAAATAGACCAGATAGTGGTAGGGAGGGCATTCCAAAGTGTAGGTGCGTAAAACATAAAGGCTCTGTTCTTTGTCACGAGGGAGTATTTTGTTATCGCATTGGGGACAGCGAGTGTGTTAGCAGCGACCGATCTTCTGGATCTATTCTGAGGAGTGGAATGGACAAGGTCCGTGAGTGAGGTGGAGGATAGGTTGTCAAGGGCTTTGACAGTAAGCAGTAGAACTTTAAAGGTGAGCCTGCAGTGAATAGGAAGCCAATGGAGATGTTGCAAAATAGGAGTTATTTGGTCTCTTCTAGAGGCTCCATGCAGGATGTGGGCAGCGGCATTCATTGCTAGTTGTAGTGGATTAAGTGTGCTCTTAGGGAGACCGTGCAGAATGGCATTGGCGTAGTTGAAGTGGGGGGTTACAAGATCTTGAAAGATCGTCCGGAAATCAGCAGGCTCCAGTAGGGGACGTAGGTGGCGAATTGTACGTATCTTGTGGTAGATTGCCTTGATGGTGTTGCTTATATGTGCTTTCATGTGCTGCTGGTCTAGGGTGATACCCAAGTAGCGGATGGTGGGCCTACTCGGGAGCTCTGTGTCTCTCACCTTAATCGAAGAGGGAGGGGTGAAAGATTGATTTCTTGTGATAAATTGGACGTCCGTCTTATTGAAGTTGATTCTGAGGCTTTGCATGCAGATCCAGTCAGTAACAGCATCAAAGCAGCTCATTAATGGTGAGAAGTCAGGCTGGTCAATAGAGAATGGTGTGAACAGCAGTATATCATCAGCATACACAAGGCAGAAGATATTAAAGGAGTGGATGATTGAACAGATGGGCTGCATATAGATGTTGAAAAGGAGGGCAGAGAGAGAGGAGCCTTGGCGGATGCCTTGCTTTTGTTGAAAAGGCTCAGAAGTAGTAGAGTCAATTTGTACTTGTTGCCATCTCTCTGATTGGTAGGACTTGCACCAATTCAAGGCTGAACCATGGATTCCCTTCTCTTGAAGACGTTTAAGGAGCAGCTCGTAGTTGACTGAGTTGAAAGCAGAAGCAATGTCCATGAAGATTAGTGCATAGCCTTGTCTAATATTATCAGTCCTGGTGAGTAGGGTGCTGAGTAGTAGTCTCGACACCATGGAATTCTCTAAAGGCATGCTGGTGCTGGATTTGAAGTTGAACGACCTTCTCGATTATCTTGGCCAACAGAGGGATGCTGGAGATTGGTTGATAAGATTCTGCCTTATGGGGGTTCAGCTTGCTGTTCTTTAGAAGGGACCGGATGGAGGTTTGCTTTAGAATCTGGTGGAATGCCCCTGTTGAAAAGGACAGCTCCATAATCTTAGCTAAGATTGGACTGAATTCAGCACGCAGCGATCTTATCCAGAATGCTGGCCAAGGGTCATTGGGAGATGTGGTGGTGTTAATGGATGTGATGGTGTCCTCAATGAACTTCTCAGAAGGGGGCGTAAAGGAGGTCAGTGGTGTTAGAAAGCGTGGCGTGTGACTTGGTGTAGAAATAGGGAGGGAGGTGTTGGTTAGGCTGGTTTTGGCACGTAGATAGCGAATTCCTGAGGGTGTAGCAAGCCTGGTTGGGTGTGAGAAGGCTCTTTAGTAAGGGTCTTGACAATGTTAAAGAGGTCACAAGGTTTGTTTAGGGAGCGAAGCAGGAGATTGGAGTGGTATTCCTTCATTTTCTTAGAAACTGCTTTGCGGTGTACTTTAAGGTGGGAGATGTAGGCTGCATGATTGTCCGAAGACCATGAGCGTCACCAACGTCTTTCAAGCTTCCTGAGGAGGAGTAGTGAAGTCTGTAGGTCTTAAGAGTACCATCATGCTGTTTGCCTTTTTCTTGGTAGCTTATTTGAGGCAGGCAGAAGTGCAAAGGAGCTCAGGCTGTTGTTCCAGGTGGATATAAGCAAATCAAGGCTGGGTGATGCCATGCTGAGGTTTTGTAGGACTTTGTTGATGATCTCCTCTTTGTTGAAGAGCCAGAATCATCTTGTGAGAGTTGAGGAGGCATCGGCGGCCTTCTGAGGAGTGTTGTAATCCTGAAGCATGGGCATCTGAAATTTAATTAAGCTTTGGTCGGACCATGGTACCGGGGTGCTAGAGAGAGAGGATTTGTAGTTTGGGCTGGTAGCTGATAGCGGTGCAAAGACGAGGTCCAGTTTATTTCCTCTTGAGTGGGTAGGGGCGTCGATTATCTGTTTGTAACCCAACTCAGTGAGTGCTTCGAGGAAAGCTTTGGAGTGGGTGCTTTGGAGAGCTGGCAAGTTAAAGTCACCCATTACCCAGTTTGGTATGAGTGGGTTCATGGGGTTGCAGGCAAGGTCTATTATAGTTGAGAGGTCTTGAGGGGAAGAAGACGGGGGATCTGTAAATGAGACAGATGGAAATGTATTTGTTGGTTATGATGACTGAATTGAGGTGTGTGGTACTAGTGGAAGAGAGTAGTTGGAATTGGAGATCTAACTTTACAAGGATGAAGGCACCTCCGCCTCTGCGGTTAGTTCTATGGCAGGTGTAGATTGAGAAGTTGGGAGGGATGAGGTGGTTAAGAAGGACTGAGTTTGAGTTGGTCAACTATGATTCTGTGACCAGGGGAATGTCTAGATCGTAATTGGATATAAGGTCGGAGATAGCTGGCCATTTTGTGCGGACCGAGTGTGCATTTATGAGGGCGCATTTCAAGTATATATTTTATAGGAATTAATGTTTGTGTCAGATCAACAATACTATTTATTGATTTTTAAAGAACTCTTTGTAACTTCAAACAAGCTAGAAATGAAACAAATGAGAGGAGATGATTTTAGAAGAGTTGTGTAATGTTTTCATGTACAAAAAGCAGATATACATTTATAAAGTGATATGCACATCTAAGTAATAATATTAGAAAATATGCTATATAAATTGGTAGCATGCAGCCAACAAGGTTTGTGAGGAGCTTTGAGTTATTCACACATTCTATATCTTAGAATAGCAGTACATGCTTACTGTATCTCAGAAAATTTCTGTCTGCATTTACACCAGTTCCATATTAACTAGCTTCTCACTTAGGCCTGGGTTTGCCTGCTTTGTAACTCAAAAGTCACTGGGCTGAGATCAGCCTCTAATGTCAGAAAAAAGATCACTTGGGCTTTTATAGTTGCCTGAAACGTCCCATAACCTTTTATCTATGTTTTTTGTTTGGGCAGCAGCCACAGACAACTCTTTCATTAACAAACTGACAAAAAACAAAAATTGATTAAAACAAAACAAAAAAAACCTGCAAATGACACTGAATATGAAACAAAATTAAATTATTTTGCCTACATACCCCTATTGCCCCATGTGTAACCATTACTGCCACTGCATACCCTTAGGTGCCACAGCTACACACCCTGATACTAACTGCTTAGCATCTGGGCCTGTCGGGGGCATTCTGGGACGGCACCTGTCACTAACTGGGCAGCGGTGATATTGAGTCACTGCCTGGTTAGCGACACATGGGCAAAGTAAGGTGCAGCAAATGCTGGCCGTGCCTTAGCTGCAGAAACAAACCTTGCAGCAGCTCAATATTGCTTTAGAAGTGCTAGCTGATGCCACTGAATATCCCTCCCAATGTCATTTCCACTAGTACTCTCCTGTCCACTGTTATCTAAGAATAATATAGTCACCAATGAGTCACTACTCTCCTCTTCCATCATGTCGTCCACCTCAAACCACTAGAGAATCCATACGGGCCACAAACCCTGGCTTGAAAGTGAGGTTCACGACTGCTATGGTATGCGCAAAACTAACTCATTTGGAGAAACTACCCCGACTAAAACCATATAGATGCACGGAGTGTGGTATAAGCTTCCATGTTAAACAGCTCAGAAGCCACCAGAGAATCTACACGAGTGTGCCGCAGGGAGTCAAAGGGGTGTGCAGCAACTGTTGAATTGATGTGCACTTCCTAAAGGGAGAGAATAAAGTTCCCTCCTCAAGTCTTGTGAGTACCTTTACGTGGTGGCCCCATTGTATAACATCTATACCAAATCTCAGCAAGGCGATATTACAATTAAAGTATGTTAGGAACGAATGAGAAAAATACATACTGGCCGCATGTTGCCCGGGATAAAAAGGTGCCCACCTGTAGCTTTCACACTAGGACTAACGATGGCGGTTGCGATAGTGCAAGTTCTGCAGATGCAGATAACATCTCTGCCACAGATAAGGGCCATGCTGAGCCTGTTCATGGACCCACTGTAGCAGGAGATAAACCACAGAAATGAATAAAAAAGTTAAGAGGTTAACTACGGCTAAGTGGAATTCTGCAGTTAAAGAGGAGATAATGTACTGCTATTTTTATTCTACAAATCCTATATTTAAAACCAGAAGGCATACAAAGAGAATTCGCCAAAAGCTGGAAGAAAGAGGAAAATTGCCACTAGAAAAACTGCAAAAAGTAACAGATGCAAATTTAAGATCTTTAATTATAAAGATCAAAGTAAAGAATGTAAAGTATGTAAATGATAACATCCTGAAGCAACTAAGGGATTCTGTGGACAATGAAATACAGGAAGGAGGAGACCTAGGTGATAGTACAAGAAGAAAGGAAGACACAGAAAAGGAAAGAGAGGTTGAGGGGGAGATGGAGTTGAGAGATTTGAAACTGCAGGAGAGTGAGCTGAATAAAGAAAAAGTCAACAAATTAACTGAACTGGAAGAAGCAAAGGAGGAAGAAGAAAGGGAAGATAAAGACCCAGAGATGGAGGAATTCAAGATAGAACTCCTAGCCCATATGGAATGAGATGAATATGCTAGGTTCCAAGCTAGGGAAAGATTACCCAAGCTAAATTTAACACCTAAGGGTAGAAGTATGATAATTAAGATGAACAAGGTCATATCCAGTATAAAGGGACCATTTATTGGCATCAACTGAATTAATCAAACACATTATTGTGCAGCTAAAATAATTACTGCAAGAATACTACCAACTAGAGTGCAAGGCCAGAAGAAAAAGAGAACAATAACAGTTCCTCCTTTGAAAAAGCGCATCAAAGGAAAAATACAATCATTGCATGCAGAGGTATCCCTGATGGATGGGTATCTAAAAGGATTAAGATCATCAAAATTATAAAGGAAGATCCAAGACATCAAGCTGAAGCATGCTGCATTAACAGAAGAAGACCTGAATTTATATGTTCCAACAATAATTGAAAATAGTGTCAGAAGTGCAAAAACTTTGATGAAGAAAACAGGAAAGAAAGATATCAGAATAAACTATTTAGAGAGTACCCAAAACATGACAATGTAGCAATCCACACTCTTTTTGAGATATGAAGATGGTTAAGAACATAAGAACATAAGAACATGATATGCCATACTGGGTCAGACCAAGGTCCATCAAGCCCTGTATCCTGTTTCCAACAGTGGCCAATCTAGGTCATACGTACCTAGCAAATTCCCCAAAAGACACAGGTTCCGCAATGCTTGTACTGGGTCAAGCATTGATATCCTGGGTCCCTTCTTAATAATGGTTTATGGACCCTTTCTCCAGGAACTTGTCCAAACCTTTTTTAAACCCAGCTACACTAACAGCTTTTACTACATCCTCTGGTAACAAATTCCAGAGTTTGATTACACGTTGAGTGAAAAAATATTTTCTTTTATTAGTCTTAAATAGTTTACCCTGTAGCTTCATTGCATGTCCCCTAGTCTTTCTATATTCTGATAACGTAAACAATCGATCTACGTTTACCCGTTCTACTCCGTTCATTAATTTATAGACTTCTATCATATCTCCCCTCAGCCATCTCTTTTCCAGGTTAAAGAGCCCTAACCTTTTTAACCTTTCTTCATAGGAGTATCCTTCCATCCCCTTTACCATTTTGGTGGCTCTTCTCTGAACCTTTTCTAATAATGCTATATCCTTTTTAAGATACGGCGACCAGAATTGCACACAATATTCAAGGTACGGTCTCACCATGGAACGGTATAGAGGCATTATAATATCTTTTGTTTTATTTTCCATTCCTTTCCTTATGATACCTAGCATTCTATTTGCTCTCTTGGCTGCCGCTGCACACTGGGCCGAGGGCTTTAACATGTTATCCACAATGACGCCTAAATATTTTTCCTAGGTGATGATTCCTAATGTGGAAACTTGCATTGTGTAACCATAGTTATTCCTCTTTCCAGGTCATTTATGAATATGTCAAAAAGCAACGGACCCAGCACAGATCGCTGGGGTACACCATTATTCACCTTTCTCCATTGGGAAAATTGGCCATTTAGCCCAACCCTCTGCTTTCTATCTTTTAAGCAGTTCCTGATCCACAGTAGTACACTGCCTCTTATCCCATGACTCTTTAGTTTTGCCAAAAGTCTCTGATGAGGGACCTTGTCAAAGGCTTTCTGAAAGTCTAGATACACTATATCAACCGACTCACCTTTGTCCACCTGTTTATTCACACTTTCAAAAAAATATAACATATTAGTAAGACAAGATCTTCCTTGTCTAAAGCCATGTTGGCTGTCTCCCATTAGGCCATGACTATCTACATGCTGAGTAATTTTATTCTTTATGATGGTTCTACCATTTTTCCCGGTACTGACGTGAGGCTCACCGGTCTGTAGTTTCCCGGATCACCCCTGGAACCCTTTTTAAAAATTGGTGTTACATTGGCGATCCTCCAATCTTCAGGTATTAGAGATGATTTTAATGAAAGTTCACAGATTACTAATAGCAGGTCTGCAATCTCATATTTCAGTTCTTTCAACACCCTTGGATGTATACCATCCAGCCCAGGTGATTTGCTACTCTTCAGTTTATCTAATAGTTGTAATACATCTTCCCGATGTATCGATATTTCCTTCAATTCTTCCACACCTTTAAATACCACTTTAGTCATGGGTAACATCCCTACATCTTCCTCAGTAAAGACCGAAGCAAAGAATTAATTCAGTCTCTCCGCTATCGCCTTGTCACCTCTTAGTGCCCCTTTAACTACTCTATCATCCAATGGACCAACTGACTCTCTCACAGGTTTTTTTGCTACGAATGTACTTGAAAAAATCTTTATTTCGTGTTTTTGCTTCTGCAGCAAGCTTTTTCTCAAATTCTCCCTTTGCCTGCTTTATCAATGGCTTGCATTTAACCTGCCAGTGCTTGTGCTGTATCCAGGTTTCGTCGTTTGGTTCTTTTTTCCATTTCCTGAAAGATGCTTTTTTGGCAACAGCAGCCTCTCTGACCTCACCTTTAAACCATGCTGGCAGTTTTTTGGACTTCCTTCCACTTTTCTTAAAGTGTGGAATACAGCTGGTCTGGGCTTCAACAACACCCAAGCTTGATGTAAGTCTTTAACCTTTGCAACTGCTCCTTTTAGTTTTTTCTTAACTATTTTCCTCATTTTGAAAGTTAAAAGGTAGTACTGTGGATTTCCTTACTATCCCTCCTCCACTAATTAAATCAAAGGCGATCATGCTATGATCACTATTGCCAAGTGGTCCCAACACCCTTATCTCTTGCACTAGATCTGGTGTTCCACTAAGGACTAGGTCTAATATGGCTTCCCCTCTGGTCAGTTCATGAACCAGCTGCTCCATGAAGCAGTCATTTATTTCATCTAGGAACTTTATCTCCCTAGCATGTCCTGCCGTGACACTGACCCAGTCGATACCGGGGTAATTGAAATCACCCATTATTATTACCACGCTGTAACGTTTGTTAGCTTCCTTGATTTCTTTGAGCATTTCATCATCCATTTGTTCATTATGGCCAGGCGGTCGATAGTACACCCCCACTGCCATCGCCTTCCCCTTTTTACATGGAATTTCAATCCATAGAGATTCTACAGCAAATTTTGTTTCCTGCAAAACTTTAATCATTTCTGACTCAATGCCCTTTCTAACATAGAGCGCAACCCCTCCACCAATTTGATCAGCTCTATCATTACAATATAGTTTGTACCCAGGTATCATAGTGTCCACTGGTTGTCCTCCTTCCACCATGTCTCTTTTTTTTTTTTTTTTTTATCTTTTATTTATGAAGATACCTTATACATAGTATACTGAAACAGTAACTATAAAATAAAAACAGAATACATCATATAAAAGAAATATACAAATAATAAATCATTTTATACAGCCCACGTCTCGGAGACCATTACATTAAGATACGAATATACCAATGGAAAACAAAGCAAAAGGACCGAAGGTCCATTTAGCCTACTAATGCTGCCGGAAGAATTCCCTCCAAACCCTCCTATATGCTATCATGAAACAATCAATGCCTTTTCACGGTCTACAATCCACTTCTCTAGCTCAGATGGAATGGAAAAAGCAAACTTATCATTAAGCAATGATATACAGCTTTTACATGGATATTTTAAAAAAAAGGTTGCCTCCAAAGCAAGTACACGAGGTTTTAACAACAGAAAAGACTTCCTACGAAGCTGTGTGGAACGAGTGACATCTGGAAAGATAGATACCTTATCTCCACAAAATTGGACTTCCCTCCTTTTGAAATAAGACTTCAGGATTGAAATCTTATCACTTTCCAAGGATAGAGTAACCAACAGAGTGGCTCTGGTGGAAATAACATCTTGAGATTGCTCTAGAAAGGCAGTTAAGTTGAAATCATTCTCTGTTGATGGAGACACCTCTTCTTTATCCACCAGGGGAGTGGCAATTTTTTGAGACAAATAATAGCATATTCCAATCATATCTAACCTCTCATTTAGTGCTATATATTCTAACTCTCCCATCTTATTTTTTAGACTTCTAGCATTTGCATACAAGCATTTTAGAGACTGTATTTTATTCATATTAATTTGGCTATTGGTAGACATGGGTAATTTGGGATCTTTAAGCTCTGTCTGCTCCATACTCGAGGTCATTTGGGCTACTTTACTCTTTTTTGGAACCTCTCTGCTTTTGGTAGTATCCTTCAAGGATACATTCTTCCGAACCATCCGCTCTTGGGCGACTGTCGGCTTTCCCCTATTATCTAGTTTAAAAGCTGCTCTATCTCCTTTTTAAAGGTTAATGCTAGCATCCTGGTTCCATCCCGGTTAAGGTGTAGCCCATCCCTTCGGAAGAGCCCCTCCTTTCCCCAGAATGTTCCCCAGTTCCTAACAAATCCAAACCCCTCATCTCTGCACCATTGTCTCACCCACGCATTGAGACTCCGGAGCTCTGCCTGCCTTTTGGGACCTGCACGTGGAACAGGAAGCATTTCGGAGAATGCTACCCTGGAAGTTCTGAATTTCAACTTCCTACCTAAAAGCCTAAATTTAGCCTCCAGAACCTCCATAACACATTTTACTATGTCATTGGTACCGACATTTACCAAGACAGCAGACTCCTCCCCAGCACTATCTAAGACCTTATCTAGGTGGTGCGTGAAGTCCGCTACCTTCGCACCAGGCAGGCATGTTACCAGGCGATCCTCATGTCCACCAGCCACCCAGCTATCTACATGCCTAATGATCGAATCACCAACTATAACGGCTGTCCTAACCCTTCCCTCATGGGCACATGGACCTGGAGAAATGTCCTCGGTGCGAGAGGGTTTTACATCACCTGTAGGACAGGTCCTAGTTACAGGATCACTTCCTGCCACACCAGGGTGATGCTCTCCTGTCACGTGACCTCTCTCCTCCATGGCAACAGGGATACTGCCAGACTGGAGTTGGGACTTCAGGACTATATCCCTGTAGGTCTCGTCTATGTACCTCTCTGTCTGTCTTATGTTTTCCAAGTCTGCTACTTTAGCCTCTAGAGAATGGACTCGTTCCCTGAGAGCAAAGAGCTCCTTGCACCTAGTGCACACGTAAGACCTCTCACCAACTGGGAGAAAATCATACATGTGACACTCAATGCAAAAGACTGGAAAGCCCCCATCTCGCTGCTGGACTGCTGTCTGCATCTTAGTTTTTAGTTTTTGTTTAGGTCTTTAAGTTCTTTACTTACTAAGGGTTGCTATGGATATTTATACCAATAAAACTGTACCTAATACGTTTAATATACTTTGTTCACCTGAAGCTTAATTTATCTCAGGTCCTTAGTGTATGACTGATTTGGGTAATGAGCTTCACCTGAGAGCACCTCCTGTCTTTTAAGATGTGTAAGTACCTATAAATCTATGATTATCCCGGGGGGGGGGGGGGTTGTGGGGAGGGAGGGAGTTAAATAACACTTATTAAAAGAAGGCTGCTACACAGTACCCTGTCCTGTGCTGCTGAAGTAAGCTATATTCTTATTTGATTTAAATTATAGCTCTTTGCTGCTGCTAGGCTTTAACTTATTATGAAATTTAAACTACAAGCTCTCTGCTGGGTTCTAAATTTAAATTAAAAGTACTTTGTTGATGGTAGGCCCTGAGTGACTATTAAATGTAAACTACAGCTCTCTGCTGGGTTCCAAATTTAACCAGAAAGCTCTCTTCTGTGTTTTGCTAGTACATCATTCCTAAAATTAAGATCCAGTGAGGAATATTTCAGACAGATTCCCTTTAACCAGAAAGCTCTCTTCTGTGTTTTTAAATTTAAACTAAAAGTACTTTGCTGATGCTAGGCCCTGAGTGACTATTAAATGTAAACTACAGCTCTCTGCTGGGTTCCAAATTTAACCAGAAAGCTCTCTTCTGTGTTTTTAAATTTAAACTAAAAGTACTTTGCTGATGCTAGGCTCTGAGTGACTATTAAATTAAAACTACAAGCTCTCTGCTGGGTATTTAATGTAACCAGAAAGTTTTCTTCTGTGTTTTAAATTTAAACTTAAACTGTTGCTACTAGGCTCTGACTGATTTAACAAAAAACTGTGGGTTCACAGATTAAATAGCTTTAATAGAAAGAATTCCTTTCAGAAAATTCCCAGAAATATATACTCACAATTGCAGATCTCTCTCCAGAATAACAGTTCCCTTTTCTAGTCTTTCAAGACTGAGGATCACAGAGCTCTGGTTGAGCTATTTATGCCTGTGCTGCTGAGGTAAGCTGTGACCAACTTCCTGGATGATTAACAGTCCTTGCTTGGATAGAAGGAGTCTTTCAAAATGGCCTTTTGAACTACCACCTGGCGTTAACACCTATTGAAAAAGTTTCACAGGTCTCTTGCCTCCTAGGTAGAAGGCCTCTTTGTAAAGGTCTCTAGAAGACTTTATTTGCTGCTCACAGAGTACTGACCCTGTTTTGCCTTTTTTGCTAATCTATATTCTTATTTGATTTAAATTATAGCTCTTTGCTTCTGCTAGGCTTTAACTTATTATGAAATTTAAACTATAAGCTCTCTGCTGGGTTCTAAATTTAACCAGAAAGCTCTCTTCTGTGTTTTAAATTTAAACTAAAAGTACTTTGCTGATGCTAGTACATCATTCCTAAAATTAAGATCCAGTGAGGAATATTTCAGACAGATTCCCTTTCACCATTTCTGTTTTGTTTGGCGCTTAATCCAATGAGTGCTCTCATCAACTCTTTGGGGTATGGATTTAATTCTAAAGACGGTACTAACCGAGAAACAACCTCCCATCTGCTATCTGTAGATGATCTGAAGCTTTACAGTTCCAGCGACCAATAATTATCAGAGCAACTTTTTGTGGTAAAAAGCTTTTCTGATGACATTAGGATGACATTTGGCCTTGAAAAGTGTGATAAGGCAACCTTTTTCAGAGGAAAATTGAACAAGACTGAAAACATCTCCCGTACAGGGGGCTGTGACATCAAGGACCTCGAACAGGAAGGTGTATATAAGATTCTCAGAATAGAGGAAGGAATGACACTCAAGCAGAAACTATTGAGAGAGAAGATCAGTAAAGAATATTACAGGAGATTAAAACTGTTATTGAAAAGTGCTTTAACATCATGAAATAAGATACAAACCATCAATGAGCTGGCAATTCCTGTACTCTCATACAGTTTTGGAATTGTGGAGTGGCCTCATAAAGATCTTGAAAAACTGGATGTGCAAATAAGAAAACTCCTCCATGTTCATAAAGTAATTTAGAAGAATTAGTGTATGCCAAGATTGTAAATTCCTAGAGCTGAAGGAGGGCTAGGACTTATAGAGATTGACTACACCTACAGAGCTACTATCGTAGGCCTCCAAACCTACCTGACAGCATCATCGGATCCAAATACACAAAAAGTACTGAAATATGAAAGTAAACCTCCAGAATCTGTCTCCATCATCAAACTTGGACAAGTGTTCCAATGATTAGAAGGAATGAATGAGAATCCACAGGTGTGCATGGGAAAGGAAGTAATAGAATTTGCAAACCAAGAAAAAAAACTCTTCAAAGAATTAGATCAGCAGGCAAGGAAAAACTAGTTGCAAATACACAAATACAGTGGAAAATACAGTCTTATTCCAAGAACCTTTTGCCAATCAAGAATGGACACATGAGGAGAGGTGAAATGAAACCAAAGGATGACATATTGATAGTTGCAGCCCAGGACAGTGGATTACAGATGAGATGATTTATGGCGAGTGTTGAAAAACCTGGCACAACAGACATATGCCAATTCTGCAAGAAAGAACTGGAAATAGTGACTCACCTAATAGCAAGCTCTAAAGTTCTGATGGAAAATTTCTATACAGAAAGGCACAACAAAGTAGCATGCCTCCTTTATTGGAAACTCTGTAAACACTACAACATCACTGTCCCTGAAAAGCACTGGGATCATGAACCTAAGAGAATAACAGAGACTGAAGAGGTTATGATGACCTGGGACATTCCCATTCCAACGGATAAGAAACTGGATGCCAAGAAACATGACATAGTGGTAAAGGAGAATACCACAACGACATTGATATTAGAAGTTTCGGTACCGAGTGATTATTCTGTGAATCATGTAGAGAGGCAAAAGATCCTGAAGTACATGTACCAAGAAATGCAGTTAGAGACCAAGAAAACGTGGCAAAAGGATACGGAAATGTTTCCCATTGTACTTGGAGCCACAGGCTTGATAAAGAAAAATTTCTTAGCATATCTTGACAAACTATCCATGCATGTTACATCTTATGAACTCCAGCAGGGGGCTCTCTTTGGCACAATGCAAGTATTATGCTGAGCATTAGCGGTAAATTTGAGAGACTAAGACCTTACTCCACATACCCTGGTTTAGGAGTGAGGTTCACGACTGCCATAATATGTGCAAAATTAACCCATTTGGAGAAACTACCCCGAGTAAAAACTCCTCCATGCCATGAAGTAAGAATTAGCGTATGCCGAGACTGTACATCCCTAGAGATAAAGGAGGCTTTATAGAGGTAGATTACATATAGAGCTTCTGTCACCGGCCTACCCAACTGCATCATTGGATCAAAATGTGCAAAAAGTGCTGAAATATGAAAATAAATGTCCAGAATCTGTTTCCATAATCAAACTTGGACAAGCGTTCTGACAACTAGAAGGAATGAGTACATATCCACAAGCAAGCATAAGAAAGGAAGGAACAGAATTTGCGAAACAAGAGAAAAAGCTCTTTAAAGAATTAGATCAACAGACAAGGAAAAATAAGTGGAAAATGCACAAATATAGTGGGAAATGTAGAGTGTTACTCCAGGAACTCTTTGTCGATCAAGAACAGACACATGAATGGTTAAGGAGAATTGAAACCAAAGGATGAGAGATTGATAGTTGCATTCCGGAACATGGATTATGGATGAGATGGTTTACAGTGAGCAATGAAAACAGGCAACATAGACATATGTTGATTCTATAAGAAAGACCTGGAAACAGTGACTCACCTCATAGCTGGCTGTGAAGTTCTGATGGCAGAAAATTTCTATGCAGAAAGACATAATAAAGTAGCATGCCTCATGCATTGGAAACTCTGTAGCACTACAAAATCACTTTGTCTGAAAAGCTCTGGGATCATGACCCTAAGAGAATTACAGAGAATGAGGAGGTCATGATCACCTGGGATACTCCCATTCCAACCGATAAAAGGAAGTCAGATATAGTGGTTAAGGAGAAAAACACCAGAACAGCATTGATTATAGAGGTGTCTGTTCCAAATGACTACTCTGTGAATCACATGAAGAAGCAGAAGAAGGAATGCAGTCACAGACCAAGAAAATATGGCATAAAGATACAGAAATATTTTGCATTATGGGTGCCACGGACTTGATAAAGAATTTTTAAGCACATCTTGACAAACTACCCATACATATTGCATCTTATGAACTCCAGAAGGAAGCTCTTTTTGGCATGATACAAGTACTGTATCAAGCATGAGCAGTAAATTTGAGAGACTAAGATCATATTCCACATACCCTAGCTTAGAAGTGAGGTTCATGACTGTCATGGCATCAGCAAAACAAACCCATTTGGAGAAATTGTCCCACATGTTCACTCACTTTAGTGTTAAGACACTCATCAGTAGCTCTTGTTCTCCAATGCTCGGTATTAGTGATTCCTTACTGGCAGATTGCTGCAATGGCCTGGCAGGGCTTCTGGTTCTTCAGGCCCCTGCCACTTCTTACTCCCTTTTCCCCACAGCAAAGCCTGTGGCCGTGCCAAACTACTCTCTGACTTTTGTACCCAGCAAGAAACTGCATGAATTTTTTCACCAATCCTAGCCTCTGTTCAGTGCAGTATGCTTCATTTGACCAGGCCATGGATATGATGTAGAATTCAGCTTCATGGCAAAGTTGACATCCAGGTGGAATTTTGCTTGCTGCTTGTCAATCTTGCTTAATTTCCTGCTGGGTTTTAAACACGACAGGTATTTCTATAGGCTGTTTAGTGATATGCCCTTGTTTCAAAGCTTTTATGAATTTTGTGCATTGGGTAGTCCAGTAGGTTTCAGGAAAAGATACACTAGTTTCCTATATGGATAATTTTTCCTTTCAGTGAGATGACTGAGTCAGACAAGTGTGCTCAGTTGGTGGAGACTTTTTGCAGGATGGCAGATGATCTGGACAATCCTTTAGCTGAATAGACGTTAGAGGGGATGTGTGTGAGTCTCCCCTTCTTACTGTAGGAATTGGGCTGGATTTGTAGCACAATGATTCCAGGCTGCCAATGGATAAGGTGGAGGCACTGGGGGCAGCAATCTCATAGGCCCATAAATGGAAGAAACCTATGCTGTGACAGATTTAAGCTTTGATAGGATGTTGCAGTTTCATCTGCTGGGTAATCCTGATGCATTGGGTGCGTTGGTGTTTACATGTCAACTGACACTACTGACTCATGGCATTGTGCGGAAGCATCAATTGATGTGCTTTCTATACAAGGTCACCAATGAGATTTGACTTTGGCAATTGCCTTCTGTTGCTAATTGGGACCTGGACGTCTCTGATTCCTCCAGTGATCAGCGTTTTGGCCTCTATTTATGGAGGGCTTGATGTACACAACCATGGTCTCAAGCCTCAGGAGGATACATCTTTGACTAAAGTTCAATTTGTTGTGGTGATAAAGAAAGGTCTGATACATGCCGGGCTTGACTTGTGCATTCAAACTAGGAGTGAGCATTTACACCTGTTCTAAAGCACAGACATTCATTATAGTATTTTATACTTTTCCTACCACTGCTATTTCCTGAATGGCACCCCCCAACCTAGGATCAGCACCCCCCCCCCTTTTGTAATGAGCTGGAAAGGGTGTAATTTTTTCAAATGATAAAGCATGCCACTAACTGTAAGCTGATCCATCAGCTTCCCGCTGCCTATAGTAGTTGAATTTTGCATATCGCAGTTCATTAAAATCTTAAAATGCTTCCACACATGTGAGATTTTAGGAGACTTCCCTTTAATTCTTTGGAGGGACGACTGCTGCTCTTGGACTCATGGCTGGGGGAAAGGAGAGGATCAAAGATTAGCAGTATCTTCCCATTTTCTATTTCCCCTCTACCTGTGCAATGTTCTTGGTCTAAGCATTGCCAGGATCACTTTCTATCTCTTCATCAATTGGCATGCTAAAAACCTTTTCACCAGCCTCTTCAGCCAGTATACTTTCCATATCTGATGCCTCAGATGTAAATTCAATCCATGTGGATATCCCTGATTCTGTATCTGCCAAGACCATCTTCACACACTTTTCACCAGTAATATGGTGTGCTTGCTTCAAGGCTATGCTGCCTTCACCTGCTTCCTCTCTTATACCCCATCCTGCACCAGAAGCTATAGCTATTTCTACTTTTCTTATAAAGAAATCTCTTTTTAGCTTTGGCGGTGGACCAGAGGAGTCATACTTTGGGAATGTCTTGTCTCTTTCTGCATACTTGTTCCAGTACTGTTCTTGCCTTCCCTCCATTCTTTCTCTCTTTGACCGTTTAATTTTCTAGCAGTATCTTCTACTAGGAGTAGCCTAGTGGTTAGAGCAACTGCCTAGTACCCAGGTCAAGGGTTCAATTCCCACTGGCACTCCTTGTGACTTTGGGCAAGTCACTTTAACATCCATTGCCTTGGAAGAAAAGGCCTGGCAACCTACTTCTGGTAATACATTACCAAGAAAATCCAGAAGCAGCTGGGCTGCCAGGAGTCAGCACTGACTTGACTGCACTAAAAACACAAAAACCCTCCAAAGCATGGATTAGGCTGGGCAATGCCTAACAAGGCTGCATGCCTATACTGACACTCTTGAAAGGATGGGAGAGAGGGGGGAATGCATTCCCCCAGCTATGCAGCTAATTCTCTGATGGGTCTGGATTCCGAGGGATTGCCCCTGTATTGGAGCATTCTATGTGCCCTCCCACCTTCACAACAGCTGTCACATACAATAGCTGAAGATAGTATTGCAGTGTTTCTTCTAGTTCTGCAATGGAATACAAGGATTTTGTGACAGCTACCTCTCTTCCTGCCATGGACTCTGTGTTGAATCAAAGTGCATTTCTCTGCCTTATCCAAAACTTTCAAACCCTTAGTTGTCTGGCAAACCCTCCATAGTACGGCAAAAACACATTCAGAGAAAAAAACAGCTTGAATCTTTTTTTTTTTTTGTAATTGATATGGAAAGACAAGAAAACTTCAGTCACAAGCACCTCCTTAATAATGGCTCAGTCAGCCATCTATATTTTTCCTTAGCCACAGACATAACCCTATGACAGTAGCCAGTGACACTATCCATGCTTTCATGTTTTGTTCTTCTTCCAGTCCTACCTGAGCCAGAACCAAATTGCTATTTCTCCTATGCAATCTTAAACCCCCACATGAGCACTCTTTTCTGCTGTTTATGTGACTATGGGGGTCATTCCAGAACATGAATGAGGGGTTTGTACATGCAGTGAGGACATTTATATGCTGAAAACATCCCAGACAGTATTCTGAAACACTGCTGACATGCATGTCCATGGCGCTAGCATGGGACTCTCAGAACATGGGCAGGAGAGGGCAGAACAGGGGAGTGATCAGCCGCGGGGATGTAGAAAGCATATTCAGGAAAGGCCTGTGTATATATGAAGTGTTTCCTAGAAATGTCCACGTTATTCCTGCTGAAACGTGATATAAAGTCGGGGCTCATAAAAAATTCTGCTCTTCTCTGCAATTCAGCCCATATTGAAAAATGGTTGTGCCAAGTTTTGAACCAGTATGACTGTGGTCTGGAAAATACACAAGATGCGGTCTTAAGGTACAAGGAGCAGAGCTGAGGAAATGTTGTAAAGTATAGACACATTAATAAAAACCCTAACAGAAATATTAAGAAGAGCAGTCGTGTTTATTCTGGCTATACTTAACTGTGCTGTTTATGCTGTTTGTGATAGATTGCTAAAGGAGCCAATCTAGGGGACACTAGCAATTCCCATGTTCTTAAAAATAGGACTGCTGATATAGGGATAGTATGGGTGTGAGCAGGGAATGCATTCTTGTTTGGGTAAAGAACGGAAATCATATTTTCAGTCTTGCTATTATGTTATGTCATAGCTGTTATGTATAGGTTCAGGGCATCTTTTTGGCAGAATCATGTTTTCGTAACAGAAAGTGTTGTGTGTGTGTGTGTGTGTGTGTGTGTGTGTGTTGTGTGGTTTGAGGGGTTCACAGGGGGATCTGGTGTGCTCATCTGCAATTCAGGGGAGGTCATGAAAGCCTGTCCAGTGCCTGGACTGTATGGATGATTGCAGCATCACCGGGTTCCAGTGTGATTGGGCAATCAAACTCAGAGAGGGTTCACTATAGCTAAATATTAAAACATAATCCCAGCAATGTTAAGGGACCTTCAGAATAAGGGTATTCAACTGTGCAAACAACACTAATGTATGCCCATAATGCACATTTTGTGGGACCGATGGTGCTGCTGTTTGCACTGGTGAATGCCCTTATTCTGAGGGTCCCTATTTTTGACTGGGAGACATTTTGACATTTAGCCATAGGGAACCTATGCTGATTCCTTCTGGATCATTTAGATAGGGTACTCTAATAAGATCACATATTGTTGGCAGTGTGATATGGCAGCCATACATCCACTTTGCCAGGCACTGGGAGACATGACTGATGTGGTGTCAACATTCCTTAGATCAACCCATGAGACTTACATCCCTACCCAGGCCAGGAGCAATGAGAGCTGCGAGAGTGGTGATATATCTAGAGTCTATCTACTTGGTGTGATGGCACAGAGATTCCCCCTCCCATGCTCATACAGCCCTGACCAGGGGAGCAGTGCCACAAAGCTAGCTGTGGGAAGGCAGTCAGGGCTGCCCCCACAGACAGCGGATGTATACAGACCAACATATGCCGTAATGGGTCAGGTATAGCTGCTGTGAGAAATGCCAGTACCCATATAGGTGGGTCTCAGATGCCAGAGCCAGAAGGTCCTACTACAACTACTACTGATCATTTGTATAGTGCTACAAGGCATACGCAGCGCTGCACAGCCACACGTAAAAGATGATCCCTGCTCAGTGTTCGTGCTCCACGTGTTCCAATCCTGCTGCGATCTCATCAGTCATTGGATTTTCCAAAAAGACAGGCAATGATAGATTTCTATAGCTCCTGTCAAGAATTTAAAACATGATTAGCTTTAGTTTCTCATGCTAGCTGCTGGTGATCCCTCCTTGACATCCTCTCTCTCCAGACTGGCTCCAGTGCATTTAGGTTTGCACACATGCATGATGACAACAAAGTTCACTGCATGAATTGAAAACCTATTTTCATTGATTTTCCCATTCAAATGAAAATTAATGCACATGCCTACTGGCTATTTTTCTTGCTGTACTTAGATTCCTTCACTCCCTTCCCTCTCTTACTTTTTCTTCTGACTTCTTTTCTTTCCGTTACTCTCTTTGTCTCTGCTGCTGCTGCTGCTGCTGCTGTCACAACACTAAAAGATACTTTATGTTAATGAAAGAAATCTGTCAGATGTGCTCATTCAAATGCTATAATCTGAATTTAATACAACCTTTCATATAGCTAGCAAGTTATTTTCTGATTAAATAACTGCAATACATATCATGCCATGAATAGCATTTTAGTACATACAGGGTGGCCCAAAAAAAGTGAGAACATCTCGTAGCATATAAGTTATTTAAAAATTCAAAAAGACAGATGGTGACTGGAAATTGTTGAAATAAAGACGTTATATAGCTAAAAAAAGGTAAATAAGCAAACAATTTAAGCTTTTAATTTATGAGATGTTCTCACATTTTTTGGGCCACCCTGTATATCTGCCTCATCCTTCATTAGCATACATGATACCATATTCATAGAGGTATGACATTTACACAGTTCAATAGATGTGATAAATGGTTATGGCTGCAAACCATGTAAATGCCTTAGAATATCCCCCTCCCCATTGATTTTACAAAATGCATCAGATTGGTCCAGGTCAATGAAATGGCTTTGGACTATAAATGCTCACATACTTGAAACATAAAAGAATCAAATAAAACAAACCAATTAAAAATGGAAATAGTAGGAAATAGTTCAAAACCTGGGACATTGCCAGGACATGATTATTCAATTATAATCAAAATAACCTGAACAAAATCATCAATACATATCCCCTAAACTAAATTGCTGGAACCTTGTCGTTTTCGATAAACAGCCAACTTATCGTCTTTTGGACCAGAGCAGTGGTACACCTGTTAATTAGAAAATCATTTTAGTTTAGAGTTTATGATTATTGGCACACTTAGAAACAATTCAATTCAGTTTAAACAGAAGAACCACATTCCCATTGCAGTAAAATTAGACGCACCTGTGATCAATTGTCAGTACTCACATGACTTGAATCAACCAATGAATGATGGCTCTAATGTTTATAATGGCCATATTTCCTCCCTGTTCCATTTTCACAATGGTGAAGACAAGAAAGCTGCCTGAGACCGTCAGAAAAGCCATTATCACCAAACATGAAACATCAAAGGGGTACAAAGCCATCTCCAAAGACATTGGAATTCCTGAGTCTACAGATTGCAATGTTTTTAAGATATTTCTGCTCATGGAACTGTCAAGAACTTCTCAGGACATGGTGGGATGAGGAAAACTAACCAAAGAAGTCTGCAATGGTTAGTGTGAACTGTTGTAAAAACACCACATACAATATTCAAAGAGCTTAAGGCTGACTTGGAACAATCTGGAGTGGTGGATGCAATCCACACCATACACCACTCACTAAACAAAGAAGGACTTAATGGGTGAAGGCCAAGGAGGACCTCACAACTCAAAGACAGACATAAAAAGGCACTCCTGATTTTTGCCCAAACTCACCTTGTGAAACCACAATCCTTCTGGGACAGATGAAACCAAACTTGGGCTCTTTGGCAATGTAGACCAGCGATACATTTACAGGCAAAGAAATGAAGCTTATGAGGAAAAAAAACCATCCCTCCTATAGTTAAATATTTCTGGAGGTTCCATAATGTTGTGGGATTGTTTTGGCACCTCAAGAACTGGAGGACTGGAAAATATTAAAGAAATCATGAAGTTAGAGGGCTACCAAGATATTTTGGAGTGAAATGTGCTACTTAGTGTCAGAAAGCTAGGTCTGGGTCAAAGGTCATGGGTCCTCCAGCAGAACAGTGACCCAAAACGTACATCCAAAAGTACAAAAGAATGGTTAAAAAGGAAAAAAAATGGGCTGTTTGGCCAGAAATGAGTCATCATCTCAGTCCAATCAAGAAGATTGGGAAAGAGCTGAAATCTGCCATTGGTAAAAGGAATCCTGGAAATATTCATGAGCTGGAACACATTACAGTTGAAGAGTGGGAGAAACTACCAGCAGACAGATGTATGAAACTTATAGATGGCTACAAGAAATGTTTGGAGGCTGTCATTACTGCCAAGGGTTGTGCAACCAAATATTATCATCGGGTGAGTGAGCAGCCAGCCAAGCTCCTCCCTGACCAATGCACCCAAGGCCAATCAGAGGCTGCAAAGCAGAAATTTAAAAGCAGCATTGGGCACGCCCACGCCTGGCAGGCCTGTGCCTGAGGGCCTCGCCAGAGGGCCCTTTGGCTTGGCCCTTAGGCGAGTACCTGAAACAACAACATCGACTACCATAACAGAAGAAAAAAAGACAAAGGACACTAAATACAATAGCAGTGCACCCTAAGGTATCAAGTTACAACCTGTTCTACCTCTCCAGAATACTATGCCTATACCAACCCCAAATCAAGCAAATATAGATCCACATACAAACACATCAAGACTAAGGAAGTCCCCCTGATACCCCTCCCTCCTCTATCACTTACTAACTAAACACTACACAACAAATATGGCTAATTACCACTACCTTATCTATGCTATATTCATACTGATTCTACTACAATGGCAAACCTACACCTGCCAAAGTTTTGAAACCTCCCTAACCCCTCTACAACCAACCCAAATATGGTGCATTCCCTATGGCAACCCTCTTGTACCTTACCCAACAAAATAAGTAATCACCTCATAAATATAAAACTTACAACCGAAAAAAACCTGCCTCACCCTAACCCCATTCTTAATGCTCCTATCACTTGCACCCTGATCAATTCAAGATCAATAAGAAACAAGATATACACAATTAAAGACTACCTAGAATCAAACAAAACAGATATCCTACTTATCACTGAATCATGGCTATAGAAACTGACCAAGTTATCCACAATCAAGTCACCCCAGAAGCCTACTCATCATTCAACTGTACCAGAAACAAGAAAAGAGGAGGTGGAACTCTTATCCTGGCAAAAACTCAATTCAAATTCAAAACACTTACATCCAATAGCTCAGATGACTCAAACTCGATCACAATAACAAACAACTACTTAACCCTCAACCTCACCTACAGAGCACCCTCTGCTAAGAACGATGAACTATCCAGAGTACTTGAGACAATATGTGCCAATAACTCTACACAGAAATCCCTTATAGCCCTGGGAAACTTCAACCTTGGATCATCCAACAAAAAGGAAGACAAATCCTTTATCAAAGCCATGGGAGCTCTCCACTACCAACAAATAATAAAACCACCCACACACCAATCTGGAACAACCCCTGACATAATATTCATCCCACAAACAATGGTAGACCAAAACAATGTTACCTGCCCCATAATTGCCCCTATACCATGGTCAGATCACCATTTAATAAATTTCACCCTACGCATCTTACGTCCCCCAATACAAGAAAATATACAAAAATGCCACAGAAAATTCAAAAGATTTAACAAGGAAGAATTCCTAAGAGAAGTCATCCCCAAGCTACCACAAGAAACAGACAACCTTGATGATACAATAAACTACTGGAATAACTTGATATACAACACATCAACTGCACCTAACAAAAATTCATCTTCCTCACATAGACCAAAAATGGCCCCCTGGTATTCTGATGAAATCCAGAGATCCTACACCAATACAGAGAACATCAAAACCAATGCATTACCACTATCAATCGATCCAGACAAGAATACTACACAAACATTATTATGAGCTCAATTAATAAACCTAAGGAACTATTTAACATTATGAGAAATCTCACCAATGACCCTCATAAAAACAACACCCTAGAAATACACCTTCAAATAATGGCTGATTACCTAAACAACAAACACAACAATCATATCCATACAATATCAATGACAACTTATCAACCCCATAACATTGTTCTCAGAGAACTATGGGGAACCTTTAGTATCCCATCCACTCAGCAAACTGAAGATACAATTTTATCACTTAACAGTACAACTTCACCTGCAGAACCATGCCCCGTTGCTTGGCTAAAAGCAACAAAACAACAAATCAAATCCTTCATCCACAACATAATCTCCACATCACTCACCCAAGGCCACATGCCAACAACTCTCAAACAAGCCATTATACGTCCAATACTTAAAGACACATCACTAAACCTGAATGACCCAGCTGCATATAGACTGATCTCCAGCCTGCCCTTCATCATTAAAATAATAGAAAAAACAGTTGAAAGACAACTTCAGGACCACATCGACCAACACGCTCCATAAGACCAACATCAATATGGATTAAGACCAAACCACGACACTGAAACACTTCTTTTATCATTGCTCAACAGCATTATAAGAGGGATAGACAACACAAGAACAGGATTTCTTCTCATCTTTATGGACATATCCTCAGCATTTGACCCAGTCTCCCACAGCATACTACTTCAACGCCTGCAATAGATCGGCCTACATAACAACACGCTAACATGATTAAAATCATAACTCTCCAATAGACAACAAGTGAAATGTGGCACAATCAAATCTAAGTCCTTCCCTATAAACCAAGGAGTCCCACAAGGATCATCCCTCTCTGCAATCCTGTTTAACATCTACATAAAACCAATATGTGAAGTGATCAAAAATACAAAATGCAATATAAAATATATGCTGATGACATCATGGTATATGCTCCTATAGAAATATACAATCCAGATCTCTCGAATATAACAGCATGAGTAGAAGACATGATCAACTGGCTTAATGACAACAACCTAACAATAAATTACAAAAAGACAGAGGCACTCTTCATCACAAGGGACACATCGTTCACCCCAATACAGTCAATCAAAATACTGCAAAAAACATATAACAGTAAAAATAGAAGTCAAATAGCTGAGAGTAATAATAGATCAAAACCTCACCATGCAACCACACATAGCAAAAACAACTGCAAATGCCTATTACAAGATGAAGACAATACTAAAACCATTTCTACACCAGGATCACTTCCTAACCATCTGTCAAGCACTGTTCCCTCTAAGCTGTGCGCGTGTGCGCGCGCGCACACCTCGCCAAGCAAGCGCACATACTTTACAACAGAGCGCACAAAAATTACGGCTCTGATTCTGATAGAAAACAACACAGACGTCTTAAAATTTAAAAGTTATGATTATAATTACTAGAAATTTCCCGCTTCATTTAGTAATTGTCTATTTTCATTTAATTTTATTAAAAATCAATGTGGTGTACATACTGTATTCTGACGTGTAGTCAAATTTTAAAGTATATAACTCCGAGTGTCGTTATGTGGCGCACAAAACTTTAACCTTCCTTCAAAAGCTGCACACAGCTGATAATTTATGCGCACACAGCCTACAGAAAATTAGAGGGAACATTGCTGTCAAGCAATCATCACTCCAACGCTTGACTATTGCAACTCACTATACCAGGGGCTTCCAAAGCAAACTATATTACCACTCCAACTAATGCAGAACACTGCAGCTCGCCTAATCACAGGAACGGATTTACATGACCACATCACACCAATACTTAATAAATTACACTGGCTCCCAATCCACTCCTCCCGTATCAGATACAAATCAACCTTAATCATATTCAAGATCATTCACCAACTATCAGCATTCATCTTACAAGACACTATAACAAGGGACACAAGTACCCAACCAAGAAGAAATAACAAAAAGAATATGATTGCCACACCCCTTGGATACCAAAAGACCATAAAAACACATCAGAAAGAACACTATCACTCTATACTCTATCAATTTGGAACTCTCTCCCAGATGACTTGAGGGCAACATCAGACCTTAAGGACTTTCAAAAAAAACTAAAAACTCATCTATACTCAACTCACTATGGACATATAACCTAACCATATAAACAATAACATGGTCCAAGTCACTGACTGTTGACCCATAGCAACAAACTAATAACCACAATACTTACTAATAATAACAGGATACTTCTCTTGTCTGTGCACGTCCATATTCAACACAGGTATTTAATATTAAAAAGATCATTTTACAACACTGGAATGTTCTAAGGTTCCATTCTCTGTTTTCTACCCCTCTGTGGTTTGCTTTTCGGAAGAGAAACTTGTGAGACTGTTTGGTCTATTTATAACATGAAGATAGGAAAGCAGTGGGAGATGTAGATCAACCATTATAAATGTGGATAATATATCACATGTTTTAATATTCTGGAAATAATAGTATTCATCCTCACCTGCATATTAAACATCATTTGAATGCACATACGGATTGTAACACCAGTAGAATAGTGCTTGCAATCATTTGCCTCTGTCCGGAGCAATATATAGGACAGATCCGCCATGTCAAAACTTGGATAATAGAACATTGCTCATCACTACAAACTATGAATGGAACTGAACCAGTGACAAAACCTTGGATTGGAAGAAAACCTTGTATTGGTGACAAAATTTTTTATTGTAGAGAAATGTCAAGGCACATGAGGGGAAATTTGATTAAACGATTATTACAGAGAGAACAACAGTATCAGCCCGATTCTGTCTCAGACGTAGAACCCTCTGTACGTCTGGTCTAAACTGGATGTACAGAGGGTGTTGTGATTCTGATCCCATGGGATATGTTTAGCCCCATGGGATCAGAATCACGATCAGGCCTGTATGTGCATGCCAGGACTGCGATTCAGCCCGGCCTGCACATACAGGTACTGACTGACTAACTCAGTCAGGTCTTTTAAATGGAACTGTGGCACTGGCCACCAGAACAGTTTATTCCCTGCAGCTTGACCACTGATTTAGCCCTCCTAGGGCCAGGGTCGGACTTCGGGGAATGCTCTCTGCCCCCTGCCGCCCTTTCCTGGTCCCGGGCCAGCCGATTCCTGTCGTCCAGGGAAGTTATTCAAGTCGCCGGCCCCGGATGTACAGGGCTGACATTAGAATCGGCCCTTTATGTTCGGGGCTAGCAACCACCCACTGCCCACCCTAATGCTGCCCCCTATCCTCCCTTTTCCTGCCCCGGTCTAGCTTCCCTGAATAACCGGCGTGGAAACTAGACACCTGCAGGAGGGGGCACAAATAGCGGGGATGGACTTCCCAATGAGCCTGTATATTTATAAGAGGCAGATTGTTTCACCTGGAGATTTGAACTCAAAGATTGGGGCCTCAATGGAACAAACTGCACTGTACTCTAGTGAAGTGTTTTGCTGAAGGTTTTCTTGCACTTATCTTGCTCCCAGATGCAGAAAGCAAATTAGCACAAGAAAATCCAGAGTAAAACCACCGTCTAAAGCATAGTGCATTGAGCATGCAAATCAGTGAATATTTAGTTATTCCCACTGTAATTTGCACAATTTTTTACCCTTCTCTTAATGCTGGACTTTATACCAGCATTAAGAGACTAACTTTAATCGTTCCCTGGCCAGTATGCTGGGTGAAAGCAACATATGAAGAACTCTTCACTGCAATACTTTAAAAAAGTACAATCATTCCTCGAATATGGTTACATACTAAAGAACTAAAAACTGCATTGATATGCCCTTTCCTAAGAAGTTCAGCATTTTATTTATTTTATTTTATTTATTTATTTAACATTTCTTCTATACCGCGCTATTATAATCAGTGCGGTGTACATCGAACAAAACATACTACAATGCATACAAGCAACATTGAGTTTACATAGAACAGGAAAAGAAACATTAAACAAACATTAAACAAACATTAAACATTAAACAAAGCATTAAACAAATCTGACCCTAGTGCCTACAGACCAATCTCTAGTCTACTACTGCTAGCAAAATTTGTGGCCTAGTGGAGGAGTGGCCTAGTGGTTGGGGCAAGGTACTTCAGGCCGGAAGGTCGGGGGTTCAAATCCCACTAGAGGACAGCAACCTTGGGCCAGAAGGACTGGGGTTTCTAGTCCCACAGGTGCTCCTTGTGGTCTTGGGCAAGCCACTTAACCCTCCATTGCCCATGTTCCCTGTAAGTATTAGTGTACGTGTCTAATATCCCTGTGTGTTAAATGTATCCCCCAATTGTGTTGTGACCGCTTTGATTGAAGGATAAGGCAGTATACAAAACTGTCTAAATAAATATTCATAAATGACCTGGAAATGGGAATAACAAGTGAGGTGATCAGATTTGCAGATGACACAGAATTATTCAAAGTTAATAAAATCCAAGAGGATTGTGAAACATTACATAAGAAAATAAGATATGCCATACTGGGTCAGACCAAGGTCCATCAAGCCCAGTATCCTGTTTCCAACAGTGGCCAATCTAGGTCATACATACCTAGCAGTTTCCTCAAAAGACACAGGTTCCACAATGCTTTTACTGGGTCAAGCATTGATATCCTGGGTCCCTTTTTAATAATGGTTTATGGAGCTTTCCTCCAGGAACTTGTCCAAACCTTTTTTATTTTTTTATTTGTTTTTATAAGATTTTATTTATATTAAGGAAACATACAAAGTCAAAGATAACAGATGACAATGAGTGGGAACATTATCCCATCCAGTAATCAAATAATGAAAACAATATCATTAGCCCACATCCAGGAGAAGCTCAATAAACTAAGGCAACAAATGAGAGGTCTCTGATCAATACCTGGTAAATCCCAAGTGAAAAGGGAGAAGAAAATAACAAAAGAAAATCAAAAAGAAAAACAAAACCTAACCTTTCCTCTTCAAAAAATCCAGCAGCTGAAAAATATAACGTGTACCCTGAAATATTATGTGGCATTTGCATGGAAAATTTAAATAAAATAAAGCTCCAAGGGCCAAGACACGTGGACGGATTTCCAAAAAAGCCCTCTGCCATCGTTGCGTGGCCCTTGAAACATCAGGAAAAATCTGAATGCATTGGCCACATAATTTTTCCAATTTTCTCTTAAAATATGCACGAAAAATTCTCTGTCTATCCAAATCAGAGGCCACCATAATTAACAAAGTAGCCCTCGTGGGTATCTCATCCTGCGAAGATTCCAAAAAATCAGAAATATTCAACGAAGTTAAACCCTTAGAATCCCCCAAAACTCCTCGCTCCTGAGACCCAGCCTTTGGAACTGTGTCTCTAAAGGAGAGATAGTAAATATTTAACAGAGAAATAGCTTCAACGTCAGAAATTAACAATACATCTTTCAAATATTAGTGAAAAAGCATAAGAGGAGCGAGATAATGTGTTTTAGGAAAATTCAAAAAACGAAGATTCCTTGAACGCAAGGAATTCTCTAATACTTCATGTTGAGCATGCAAGGAAACAACATCTCGCACCAAAGAAGCTATGGCTGTCTGTTGAGAGGAAAACCGAGTTTCATAAGAGTCAACATTTTTTTCTAAAATAGACAGTCTAGAGTCTTGATTTGATAACTTTTCCACAGTTTCCTTCGTAAAAACAGAGATTCTTTGAAGGGAAGAATCCAAAGCCAACTCCATCCTGGACAACATAACCCAAACATCTTTCAAAGAAACATCATCTGGGGGAGCACGAGGCTCACCGGACCTGGCAAAAACAACCACAAAGGGAAGCGTAGGAAGCAATGACGCAGGTACAGGTTAAATCCGGAGAAAAGAAGAGGAAAGGATAGGTTCCCCAATAACTGACTGATTGTGTCCACCCGTCAAAGAAACTGCTAAAGAGGAATCCTTCTCCTGATTAGCTGGGGGAAGATTCTTCGCTTGCGGGGAAGAGTTAGAAGACACCATACACAAAGTTGACTTTTCGCCCAAAGGAGTATCCAACGGTGGATTGTCAGATGGTAATTTACCGACAGAAGAATGAGCATCCATAGGGCCAAGGCGTTTCTTTCTTTTCCCCATCCACGGGAACTTCTTTCGTCGAAACTGCGCCGAAGGGGCACGTTGGGGGCAGAGT
This sequence comes from Ichthyophis bannanicus, assembly GCA_033557465.1. Taxonomy (NCBI): domain Eukaryota; kingdom Metazoa; phylum Chordata; class Amphibia; order Gymnophiona; family Ichthyophiidae; genus Ichthyophis; species Ichthyophis bannanicus. The sequence continues at coordinate 244,040,389 of CM066033.1, forward strand.
GTTATAGCCCCGTAAATCCAGCAGCCCCAATCAGAGGAGTGGAAGCGGGAATCGGGCCAATCAAAGACACAAGTTCATAGCAGGTAGGAAACAAGGAACTCGTCCTCCAAACCTTTTTTAAACCCAGAAACACTAACAGCCTTTACTGCATCCTCTGGTAACAAATTCCAGAGTTTGATTACACGTTGAGTGAAAAAATATTTTTTCTTATTTGTCTTAAATAGTTTACCCTGTAGCTTCATTACATGTCCCCTAGTCTTTCTATATTCTGATAGCATAAACAATTGATCTCTGTTTACCTGTTCCACTCCATTCATTAATTTATAGACCTCTATCATATCTCCCCTCAGCTGTCTCTTTTCCAGGTTGAAGAACCCTAACCTTTGTAGCCTCTCTTCATTGGAGTAGCCTTCCATCCCCATTACCATTTTGGTGGCTCTTCTCTGTACCTTTTCTAATAATGTTATATCCTTTTTAAGATACGGCGACCAGAATTGCAGAGAATTTGCAGACCTTGCAAAAGGACCATGATAAATTGCATGACTGGGCATCCAAATGACAGATGAAATTCAATGTGGACAAGTGCAAAGTTATGCACCTAGGAAAGAACAACCCAAACTTTGTTTACACGATGCAAGGTACCACATTAGAAACCACCACCCAGGAAAAAGATTTAGGTGTTATCATGGATAATACATTGAAACCCTCCATCCAGTGTGCAGCAGCACCCAAGAAAGCTAATAGAATGCTAGGAATCATGGGGAAAAGAATGGAAAATAAAACCAAGGATATTATAATGTCTCTATATTGTTTCATGGTGTGACCACACCTTGAATATTGTGTGCAATTCTGGTCGCCGTATCTTAAAAAGGATATAGCAGAATTAGAAAAGGTACAGAGAAGAGCCAACAATATGGTAAAAAGGATGGAAGGATACCTCTATGAGGAAAGGCTTAAATGGTTAGGGCTCTTCAACTCGGAAAAGAGAAGGCTGAGGGGAGATATGATAGAAGTCTATAAATCAATGAATGGATTGGAACGGGTAAATTCAGATCGATTCTTTATGCCATCAAAGACTAGAGAAAATATTTTTTCACTCAACGCGTAATTAAACTCTGGAGGATGTAGAAAAAGCTGTTAGTATAACTGGGTTATAAAAAAAGTTTGGACAAGGTTCCTGGAGGAAAGGTCCATAAACCATCATTAAAGACGACCCTGGAAATCCACTGCTTATCCCAGGATGAGCATAGTGGAAGCTGTGGACTTTAGGTACCTGCCAGGTACTTGTGACCTGGATTGGCCACTGATGGAAACAGAATACTGGACTTGATGGACCTTAGTCTGACTCAGTATGACATTTCTTATGTTCTTATGTTCTTAAATACCTGCTGCCACACACCTCACCAGCTAGAGAGCACCAACCCATGCTACCAAGAAAAGTACTTTTAGTTTAAATTTTAAACACAGAAGAGAGCTTTCTGGTTAAATTTGGAACCCAGCAGAGAGCTTGTAGTTTAAATTTAAAAGTCACTCAGGGCCTAGTATCAACAAAGTACTTTTAGTTTAAATTTAAAACACAGAAGAGAGTTTTCTGGTTAAATTTAGAACCCGGCAGATAGCTTGTAGTTTAAATTTCATAATAAGTTAGAGCCTAGCAGCAGCAAAGAGCTATAATTTAAATCAAATCAGAATATAGCTTACCTCAGCAGCACAGGACAGGGTACTGTGTAGCAGCCCTCTTTTAATAAGTGTTATTTACCTCCATCCCTCCCCAACACACACCCACCCCTGGGATAATCATAGCTTTTTTAGGTACTTACACATCTTAAAGACAGGAGGTGCTCTCAGGTGAAGCTCGTTACCCAAATCAGTCATACACGAAGACCTGAGCTTAATTAAGCTTCAGGTGAACAAGGTATATTAAACGTATTAGGTACAGTTTTATTAGTATAAATATCCATAGCAACCCTTAGTAAGTAAAGAACTTAAAGATCTAAACACAAGCTTAAAACTAAGATGCAGACAGCAGTCCAGCATCGAGATGGGGGCTTTCCAGTCTTTTGCATTGAGTGCAACATGTATGATTTTCTCCCAGTTGGTGAGAGGTCTTATATGTACACTAGGTACAAGGAGCTCTTTGCTCTCAGGGAACAAGTCCGTTCTCTAGAGGCTAGAGTATCAAACTTGGAAAGCATAATAAAGACAGAGAGGTACATAAACGAGACCTACAGGGATATAGTCCTGAAGTCCCACCTCCAGTCTGGCAGCATCCCTGTTGCCATGGAGGAGAGAGGTCACGTGACAGGAGAGCATCACCCTGGTGTGGCAGGAAGTGAACTTGTAACTAGGACCTGTCCTCCAGGTGATGTAAAACCCTCTCGCACCGAGGAAGTTTCTCCAGGGCCATGTGCCCATGAGGGAAGGGTTAGGACAGCCGTTATGGTTGGTGATTCAATCATTAGGCATGTAGATATCTGGGTGGCTGGTGGATGTGAGGATTGCCTGGTAACATGCCTGCCTGGTGCGAAGGTAGCGGACCTCACGCGCCACCTAGATAAGATCTTAGATATTGCTTGGGAGGAGTCTGCTCTCTTGGTTCATGTCGGTACCAATGACATAGGAAACTTTGGTAGGGAGGTTCTGGAGGCTACATTTAGGCTTTTAGGTAGGAAGTTGAAATCCAGAACTTCCAGGGTAGCATTCTCTGAAATGCTTCCTGTTCCACGCGCAGGACCCAAAAGGCAGGCAGAGCTCCAGAGTCTCAATGTGTGGATGAGACAATGGTGCAGAGATGAGGGGTTTGGATTTGTTAGGAACTGGGGAACATTCTGGGGAAAGGAGGGGCTCTTCCGATGGGATGGGCTTCACCTTAACTGGTATAGAACCAGGCTGCTGGCATTAACCTTTAAAAAGGAGATAGAGCAGCTTTTAAACTAGATAATAGGGGAAAGCCGACAGTCGCCCAAGAGGGGATGGTTCGGAAGAATGTATCCTTGAAGGATACTACCAAAAGCAAAGAGGTTCCAAAAAAGAGTAAAGTAGCCCAAATGCCCTCGAGTATAGAGCAGACAGAGCTTAAAGATCCCAAATTACCCATGTCTACCAATAGCCAAATTAATATGAATAAAATACAGTCTCTAAAATGCTTGTATGCAAATGATAGACATCTAAAAAATAAGATGGGAGAGTTAGAATATATAGCACTTAATGAGAGGTTAGATATGATTGGAATATCAGAGACATGGTGGCAGGAGGACAATCAGTGGGACACTTTGATACCTGGGTACAAACTATATCGTAATGATAGAGCTGATCAAATTGGTGGAGGGGTTGAGCTCTTTGTTAGAGAGGGCATTGAGTCAGAAAGGATTAAAGATTTGCAGAAAACAAAATTTGCTGTAGAAACTCTATGGATTGAAATTCCATGTAAAAAGGGGAAGGCAATAGCAGTGGGGGTGTACTATGGACCGCCTGGCCAGAATGAACAAATGGATGATGAAATGCTGAAAGAAATCAAGGAAGCTAACAAACGTTACAGTGCAGTAATAATAATGGGTGATTTCAATTACCCCGGTATCGACTGGGTCAGTTTCATAGCAGGACGTGCTAGGGATATAAAGTTCCTAGATGAAATAAATGACTGCTTCTTGGAGCAGCTGGTTCATGAACTGATCACAGGGGAAGCCATATTAGACCTAGTCCTTAGTGGAACACCAGATCTAGTGCAAGAGATAAGGGTGTTGGGGCAACTTGGCAATAGTGATCATAGCATGATCGCCTTTGATTTAATTAGTGGAGGAGGGATAGTAAGGAAATCCACAGTACTACCTTTTAACTTTCGAAAGGGAGACTATGATAAAATGAGGAAAATAGTAAAGAAAAAACTAAAAGGAGCAGTTGCAAAGGTTAAAGACTTACATCAAGCTTTGGTGTTGTTGCAAAATACTATTTTGGAAACCCAGAACAGCTGTATTCCACACTTTAAGAAAAGTGGAAGGAAGTCCAAAAAACTGCCAGCATGGTTTAAAGGTGAGGTCAGAGATGCTGTTGTTGCCAAAAAAGCATCTTTCAGGAAATGGAAAAAAGAGCCAAACGACAAAACCTGGAAACAGCACAAGTACTGGCAAGTCAAATGCAAGGCATTGATAAGGCAGGCAAAGGGAGAATTTGAGAAGAAGCTTGCTGTGGAAGCAAAAATGTGAAATACAGACTTTTTCAAGTACATTCGTAGCAAAAAACCTGTCAGAGAGTCAGTTGGTCCATTAGATGATAGAGGGGTTAAAGGGACACTAAGAGGCGACAAGGCGATAGCGGAGAGACTGAATTAATTTTTTGCTTCAGTCTTTACTGAGGAAGATGTAGGAATATTACCCATGAATGAAGTGGTATTTAAAGGTGCGGAAGAATTGAAGGAAATATCGATACATCGGGAAGATGTATTACAACTATTATATAAACTGAAGAGTAGAAAATCACCTGGGCCAGATGGTATACATCTAAGGGTTTTGAAAGAACTGAAAAATGAGATTGCAGACCTGCTATTAGTAATCTGTGAACTATCATTAAAATCATCTCTAATACCTGAAGATTGGAGGATCGCCCATGTAACACTAATTTTTAAAAAGGGTTCCAGGGGTGATCCGGGAAACTACAGACTGGTAAGCCTGACGTCAGTACCGGGACAAATGGTAGAAACCATAATAAAGAATAAAATTGCTCAGCATGTAGATAGTCATGGCCTAATGGGAGACAGACAACATGGCTTTAGACAAGGAAGATCTTGTCTTACTAATCTGTTATGTTTTTTTGAAGGTGTGAATATACAGGTGGACAAAGGTGAGTCGGTTGATATAGTGTATCTAGACTTTCAGAAAGCCTTTCACAAGGTCCCTCATCAGAGACTTTTTCAAAACTAAAGAGTCATGGGATAGGAGGCAGTGTACTACTGTGGATCAGGAACTAGTTACAAGATAGAAAGCAGAGGGTTGGGCTAAATGGCAAATTTTCCCAATGGAGAAAGGTGAATAGTGGTGTACCCCAGGGATCTGTGCTGGGTCCGCTGCTTTTTGACATATTCATAAATGACCTGGAAAGTGGAATAACGAGTGAGGTTATCAAATTTGCAGATGACACAAAACTATTTAAAGTTGTTAAAACCCAAGAGGATTGTGGAAAATTGCAAGAGGATCTTGATAAATTGGAAGACTGGGCATCAATATGGCAGATTAAATTTAATGTGGATAAGTGCAAAGTTATGCACCTAGGGAAGAACAACCCAAACTATGGTTACACGATGCAAGGTTCCACATTAGGAACCACCACTCAGGAAAAAGATTTAGGCGTCATTGTGGATAACATGTTAAAACCCTCGGTCCAGCCATGCTACCGATGTAGGGAGAGGTAACTAAGATGGCGGCGAGACGCTCTGACCTGCTGTGCTGCGTTTCTTGAAGCTATGGTGTGTCTGTGGCTGTCCCCCATTTGGTTTCAATGGGGCGGAAGAAGCGGAAGCAAGCAGCCCTTCCTCCTGGGGCTGGCTTGCCGGTGCCATCGACTCAGCGAACTTTGACTAACTGCGGCTTTGGGGTCGGAGGACAGGCAGCATCTTCGGCAGCGGCGAGAGTGGAGGATCCGTCGCTGGGTGCATCGGGTATTCTTTTCTCTTTGGAGGAACGTACCCCCCCACTGCGCCCCGGAAGTGTTTTATCACCAGAGGCTGCCTTTCCCACTGGTTTGCTGGAGAATACACCGGTGGATGGGGCGGCAGGAGGTGCTTTGGTTGTTGGAAACTGCCCGGTAGAGGCTGGGAGGCACCTTGGACCAGCAGAATTGCTGAGTTCCAGGCACAGAAGTTTACCTGGGACGCCCAGTCCAGCGGAGGCCCTTTCGGGGATTCCTGTTTTGGAGAGACCTGCGGTGATATCATTGGAGGCACTCTGGGATGGTCTCGCAGTGCTTAATGCTTCCCTAAAGGACATTTTTTGTCGTGTGAGTACTGAGATGGTGGAAACTCGAGTTTTATGTGGAACTCTTTCTGGTGTACAAGGTCAGCATGCAGAGAGGCTCTCTACAGTGGAGCATGAACTTGGACAGCTGCGGGAGTTAGTAGCTGCCCAAGTTAAAGACAGAGCTGTAACTGCCAAGAAATTAGAGTATATGGAGAATCAAGTTCGGCGTTGTAATTTACGCCTATTGAATTTTCCACGCTCTCCTATAATGTCATTGATGGAGATGGTTAAGAAATATTTTGTTGAGATCTTGCAGATCCCTTTGGATCAGTTACCACCTATGGTGCGTGTGCAGTATTTGTCTAGGGGTCAGGGAACTGTGGGCTCCAATGACCCTGAAGGTGCCCGTGTTAGAGATGATCTCACGGGGTTTTTAGAGTCTTCCATGGAGGTCATCTCAGAGAGGTCTACTCTGCTTGTTACATTTGCACTAGAATCTGATACATTTTTTATCCTTAGATTGTATTTTAGGCACTTTAATGCTGAATTTCTGGGATCTAAGATACGTATATTTCCTGATGTAGCCCGGATTACGCAGCTGCGGAGGCAGGAGTTCCTTGTGCTGCGCCCGCGGGTCGTGGCACTGGGAGCTTCCTTCCAGCTTAAATTTCCCTCAAAATGTTTTGTGATGTATAAGCAAAAATGTTTTTTGTTCTTTGACCATGGGCAGTTGTTGGGGTTCCTGGAGGCTAGGGAAGTTATTAATGTTGCTTTGTCGGGACCCCTGGTACTGGCTGATGCTTAAGTCCTTATTGGGGGGCGGAGCCTGATGTCCAGCGGGATGGTCGCATAACGCTGAGGCTCCCGAGAGGCCTACTCAGAATCCTGAATTAACACCGTAAATACTTGGAACTTCTACTCTGATCCTGCCGGGGCACATTGGTGAGATGGCGGGGACCAAACCCACGCGCCTGGAATTTGGATCTCCAGCGGCTTCTCACGGCAAACGTTCCAAAACTGAACCCCCGTCCCCGCAGAAGGGGCTGGCCTTGCGCGAGGGCCCCGAAATGCAGCAGGAAATCCTTGCAGAGATTAGAGGGGTCAAGGACCTCGTGCAGTCAAACGGTGAAGCACTCCGAGCGCTGCGGGAAGATCTTGGTGTACTGCAGGGCAAGCTAGAGGGGCTCTCTTCGCGTCAGGACAAAATGGAGAGCATATTGGACTCCCATGCGGCCCGGTTGTCCAAACTCGACAAAGTTGAACGTCAGGTACGGGCCTTGCAGAAAGAAGTGGAAGATGGCAATAATAGAGCGCGCCGCAACAACATACGACTCGTGGGCATACCGGAGGGAGCGGAATCGGGAGACATGAAAGAGTTTTTATGCAAAATCCTCCCTTCCCTGCTCCAAATCACCTTTACCAAAGATTTGGAGATCGATCGCGCTCATCGTGTACCCACAAGCATAACGCTCAACAGGAAGACCCCGCGGCCTATCATTTTTCGACTTTTGAGATATCAACACGTGGAGCAAATTCTCAGTGCCTCTCGGGCAAAGGGCCATATGGAGTTTGAGAGCCACAAGATCTCCTTCTATCCTGACTTGGCTAAACCCACGGTCGACCGCCGAAAGCGCTTTCTGGAATTCCGGCCGAGGCTTCAACAACTACAAGCACGCTATGGCCTGATGTACCCGGCCAAGTTCCGAGTCACGCTTCACAATCAGACAAGAACATTTGAGGACCCTGATCTACTAGCGGAGTTTTTGGATTCCAAAGAAGCCGACTTGATGCGCTGACTTCCAGAATATTCCTGCAAGCATTCCCATATCCGCTGTACCTGCCATACTGGATCTGCCGCAGCCCAGCACAGAGTCAGGCGAGGGCAGTTTGTTTGCCTTACTTTTGATGATATCTGTGACCCGACTCCATCTACCCACAGTAGCCTCGATGAGTATCAGAGACAGTGTTAATTATGGACTCTGGTGTTTCTTTTCCTTTTTTCATGTCTTTCTATTCCTCTCTAGGGCCTCCTCCCGCAGACATATGGTCGCCATATTCTTTGGGGGTTTTGCTTCTTCTCTAAGATACTTTGGTACATACTTTTCAATATGGGGTGTATTAGCCAGAATACTCGGTGATTATGTCATTGTTGCACAGATTCTGATTATGTTGTATGTTTTCAAGCGCCCTCACTCAAAATGTCTATTACTGATTGATGGCACCATGTAAGATTTTCTCATTGAACGTAAAAGGAATCAATAATCCGATAAAACGGAAGAAAATCCTAAGCTACCTAAGTCAGGAAGCTGCGGATCTGATTTTTCTCCAAGAAACGCATTTAAATTCGAAGGAAACTCTTAAACTCAATATTAAACCTTACATGGTGGCCGCCTATTCCCCAGCCGTTTCTAAGAAATGTGGGGTTGCCATACTGGTTAGGAAATCTTTGCATGCTACTATTATTGCGACTAGCTCAGATACAGAAGGTAGATGGTCCAGAGTTCACCTCAAGATAGGTAGCCTTGAAGTTACATGTATATGCCTTTACGCTCCTAATGTGGATGACCCTGCCTTTTTTGCTACCATAGCTCAGGTTGCGCAGGCCTCTGCTAATACTTCATTGATAATTGGGGGGGATTTCAATTTAGTCCTTGATCCCCTGATTGACAAACAGCCGCCTAGGACAAGTGGTCCCCCCAAGAGTCACACCACGCTTACCTCTTTGATCAAAGATCTTGCTTTAGTTGATCTATAGAGGTTACTACACCCCAATGAGCTTGACTTCACCTTCTTCCCTTTCCCTCACAAATCCCAGTCTCGCATAGATTTCTTTCTAATATCAAAACTGTTAGTTCCTCAGGTGGACACTGCAAAGATTCACTCCCAACATATTTCAGATCATGCTGCTATTTCCTTTCAATTACACACTACTGCACCCCAAGGGAATTCGGGGGCCTGGTTCTTTGATAGAGCCCTGTTAACTCAGCCAGAGTTCCAGTTAGAAATTCGAGCAGCCATACAGGATTACTTCCATTTTAATCTACCCCAGGATACTGCGAATTGGGCTTGGTGGGAGGGCTTCAAAGCGGCCATTCGAGCAACGATCACTAGCTATCAAATCCGCCTGCGGAAACAACGCAAACAGCAGCTACTCATACTAGACCAACAAATCAAAGCAGGCGAACGAGTTCTAACTTCACGTACTGATCCATGTGTATTAATTCGATTACAGCGTCTCCGTTTTCAATATAATTCAATCCTCTCAACTGCAGCTTCTAAGAGTATTGAGCTTCAACGAGGGACATATTATCGTGAAAATAACCGAGCCGGTCGACTCTTAGCCAACGCCTTGAAAGGTCAAAAAGAAGCCAAACGCGTAGCGGCCCTTCGAGCCCCACAGGGAGGGGGCATATTGACCACAGACTCCGACATTGTAGAACTCTTTCGGGATTTCTATACCCGCCTATATCAATCTGAATGTGAGTTCTTGTCAGAGACATTCGAGCGATTGCTTTCTGGCATTCAGCGGCCGACCCTCTCTGAAGATGATAGGGATGCGATGGATGAACCCTTCTCTACTTCAGAGATCCAATCTGCCCTAAAACGAACAGCCTCGGGCCGTGCCGCAGGGCCCGATGGTCTCCTGACCGAATTCTACAGAACGTTCAGTGCAGATTTAGTTCCCCATTTTAAACTCTATTTTACTGCCCTTGCGGTAGATACATCCTTTTTGGGATCCTTTTCTGCAGCTAATGTGGTAGTATTTGAGAAAGAAGGCAGAGACCCGCTGCTAACCGCCAACTACCGTCCAATCTCCCTACTTAATGCCGATTATAAGATCTTCGCAACGATCTTGGCCACCCGGCTATCTGACAGGATGGCCACCCTAATCCACCCCGACCAATGCGGTTTTATACCCGGCCGATCCACCGCTGACAATGCTCGGACCTTGTGCCATGTGCTATCCAGTGCTGCCAATCTAGATCATCCATGGGTGGGTCTTTCCCTAGATGCCGAAAAAGCCTTTGATCGCCTAGAATGGCCCTTCTTATTTGCAGTTCTCCGATGGTATGGCTTTGGGGAGGGCTTCCTCCGATATCTCCAAGTCATGTATACTCAACCCGTCGCCAGTATTTGTGTAAATGCCATCAAGTCTCAGCCATTTAATCTCCAAAGAGGCACGCGCCAAGGTTGCCCCCTATCACCAATGCTCTTTGATCTAGCTCTTGAACCCCTAGCCCTCCTTATTAGACAGTCCGCACGTATTCGAGGTGTCCCCTTCAGTCATAGAGAGATTAAACTCTCTGCATATGCAGATGACCTTATGCTTTTCGTATCCCTTGATTCGGTTCCAGCTGTCTTGGATCTGATTGACGGATACTCGCAATTATCGGGCTATAAAATTAACTGGACCAAATCTGTAGCATTCCCACTGAACCGCTGGGTACATGAGGCTGACATGCAGGCCTTTCCCTTCCTTTGGCAATCCCGCATGGTGAAGTATCTCGGGGTCCATTACTGTTCTCCTTTAGAAGACACTATCAGTTTTAATGCCAAAGAGGTAGTCTCCAAAGTCCGTGAGCTCACAAATCGTTGGTCTCCCTTATCTCTTACATGGTGGGGCCGCCTAGAAACTGTGAAAATGATGATAGTCCCCAAAGTGAACTACATTTTAGAAATGCTGCCATGCTTACTCCCGCTACATACTTATAAAGATATTGAGGGCCTTCTCGTCCGCTATCTCTGGCAGGGCAAGCCACCAAGGATAGCTAAACAAAAACTACAGTCTGCAAAGGAAATAGGGGGTACCAGATTTCCTGATTTTCTTAGATATCATCAAGCCTTCCTACTTAAGCAAGGTGCCCGATGGCTAGATGCCTCAACAGACAGCAGACCAGTTTGGCTTGACATAGAAGAGGAGCTTAGTAGCCCAATTCCGTTGACCCATCTCCCCGGTATGTCCTATCAAGTAGACACCCGCCATCCACCAATGATTGTCGATACTCTTGCGGCCTTTAACACTCTCATTCTATCACTGGGTCCGAACGTATGTCCTTAGGACGGACTCCCGCTATGGAATAACTCCAGAATTCAAGTCCTAAATAGAACGATAGCATGGAAACCCTGGTACTCAAGGGGGATCTGGACACCCCAACAGCTTTTCTCTGCAGCTCGTTGGAAAACCTTTTCTGATTTACAAAAGGAATTTGCGTTACCAGCGAAACACTACTTTCAATTGATGCAGCTTCAACACTGCCTCAAAAGTGCTCAAATCATGCCGCCCTCTGCCCCTACTGAGGACGGGCTATTAGAGATAGTTCACTCTATTAGTAGTACACATGGGGTAGCCTCTAACTTTTATAAAATATTATGTCAGGGTACAGACACTGCCACTATTAGAGCCCAACAAGCCTGGGAGCGCGAACTGCAAACCACTTTAACCCCTGTGCAATGGAGCGTTTTCTGGAGTAAAGTAGTGCGGGTTTCCCGGTCTGCCTCTGTTACCCAAACTCTCTTCTTTTTTGCACACAGATGCTTTTATACCCCAGAAAAAATAGCCAAATGGAACACAACTGCTAGGGACCAGTGTTGGTCTTGCCATACTGCTGTGGGAACCCTCGCTCATGTTATTTATGAATGTCCTCAACTACAGGTTTATTGGAGGCGGGTTTGGGGTTGTATTCAATTTATCTTACACCTTCACGAACCTCTCTCTTGGAAGATCGTGGGACTCCGCTCTGTGGCGGAGGTCCCCTCTCTTCCTAAGAAGGGTCGCTTTCTCCTTGATTTCATGCTGGGTATAGCCATATGCTTAATCACGAGGAATTGGAAGGATAGCTCTCGACTTACTGTCAATGAATGGTGGAACCTCGTCTGCTTATATAGTAAATATGAGCAGATACCTCGGAGAGCTATTCCCCATGCCCAAACTCAATCTCGCTTGTCTAAATGGCAGATGCTCAATGATTATGTACAATCTGCTCATTGTTCCGACATGCCTGTTTAATGTGCACTCATCATGTTTCAGATCACCGTTAGGTTTTGTGACACAATAATGTAAGTACACGCCCGCTTCGGGAATGATTAGTTTTCTAGAGAAGAAGCAGGGGGGAGGGGGGTGGCAGGGGTTTACTTTGGTGTATGTATTACACTCTATGTATCTGTCTTTTAGCTGTATGTCTTCCTTTTCCTTTGTTGTTACAAAACGAAAATAAAGAATTAAAAAAAAAAAAAAAAGATGCTTAAGTCCTTACTTGCCGCATGTGGTTATATTACCTTTATATTTTGGGTAGTTCAGGTCCTTGTTTAGGCCTGTACTCCTGATTTCCTAGAACCTCTCTGTATTTTTCCTTTTCTTTAGTGGTCTACAATATGAGTGTTTCAGTTATGTTTAGGATGATGTGTACAGCCTTGGGGGTTGAGGATTGTTTTTTTTTTATTATAGTTTATTTCTTTGGATAACTATGCTCATGTCTGTATCATTCAATGATGTCTGTTGGATGTAATAAGGTTAAAATTGAATAAAAATTAAATATTAAAAAAAAAAACCCTCGGTCCAGTGTGTACGGGCGGCCAAGAAAGCAAATAGAATGCAAGGTATCATAAGGAAAGGAATGGGAAATAAAACAAAATATATTATAATGCCTCTATATCGTTCCATGGTGAGACCGAACCTTGAATATTGTGTGCCGTATCTTAAAAAGGATATAGCGTTATTAGAAAAGGTTCAGAGAAGAGCCACCAAAATGGTAAAGGGGATGGAAGGATACTCCTATGAAGAAAGGCTAAAAAGGTTAGGGCTCTTTAACCTGGAAAAGAGACGGCTGAGGGGAGATAGAAGTCTATAAATTAACGAACGGAGTGGAACGGGTAAACGTAGATTAATTGTTTACGTTATCAAAATATAGAAAGACTAGCGAACATGCAATGAAGCTACAGGGTAAACTATTTAAGACTAATAAAAGAAAATATTTTTTCTCTCAACGTGTAATCAAACTCTGGAATTTGTTACCGGAGGATGTAGTAAAGGCTGTTAGTGTGGCTGAGTTTAAAAAAGGTTTGGACAAGTTCCTGGAGGAAAGGTCCATAAACCATTATTAAGAAGGGACCCAGGATATCAATGCTTGACCCAGTACAAGCATTGTGGAACCTGTGTCTTTTGAGGAAACTGCTAGGTACGTATGACCTAGATTGGCAACTGTTGGAAACAGGATACTGGGCTTGATGGACCTTGGTCTGACCCAGTATGGCATATTTCGTGTTCTCATGTTCTCAACAAATTACTTCCACTATTATGCATACCCTAAAATCTTGTTGATCCAAAGATAACCAGCACTGTAAATATACTGCAATGTAATTTTTTTTTTTTAGTGCCATCAAGTCATTGTTGACTCATAGCAACCTAGCTGCCTTTGTGTTTTCTTGGCAATCTATCACCAGAAGTAGATTGCCAGGCCTTTTCCTCTGAGGCAATGGAAGGTAAAGTGACTTGCCCAAGGTCACCAGGAGTGCCAGTGGTAATTGAACCCTTGATCTTCTGGGTACTAGGCAGTTACTTTAACCACTAGGCTACTCCTCCAGGTAAATAGTCACCAGTTATGTAAATAAATAAATAAGTAAATAAATAAATAAATAAATGTAAATAGTTACCAGTTATGTAAATGTTATATGGGAATATGGATGAACTTGTTGTTGTAAAAGTTAACTGTTACCTGTAATGATTAATTGTTCAATGTAAACCACCCTGATTTACTGATGGGGTGGTATATAAAATCACATAAATAAATACCAGTTTCGGATAAGTGTAAAGATACAGCCAGGAGCCAAATGGTCATCTGAGATGAAGTGTGACACTATACCTCATATCACCCAAGTGAGCCCAGACTCCCCTAATTGCCAAATCTCCACACACACCCATCCCTGCCCCTCCAAAAAAAATAAAAATAAAATAAATCACTGGCTGTCTAAGTGACACCTACCCCTACTCCTGCAACTCTCCTCAAAAATCTTCATAGTGGTTCTAGTAGCCCTTACCCCCATCCTCTCTCTTCAATCCCCACAAATCATTGATGGCACAAGTAGCCATAGATCCTCCATCCCTGACACCCCTTCCCAAAATAGTTCAGCATCTCTCCCCTTATCCTCCAACCCTCTCTATACTTCCTACATGTTAGGAGGCAGGAACATTGCCCACAAACTCCTGATCTGTGTTGCTAAATTTAAAAATAGTGATGCTGACTCTTCACATTGCTAGGTACTTGTGCCCTAGATTGACCAATGTTGGACACAGGATACTGGGCATGATGGACCTTGGTCTGACACAGTTTATTTATTTAACAAGTTTTTTATTCCACTTTATCATTTCAATGAAAGTGGTTTACATTGAAACTTAAACTTGGTAATGTACATTAAACAGGGCCGTTGATAACTTGGATTATTCTGAGGCAATGTAGGGTTAAGTGACTTGCCCAAGGCCACAAAGAGTGCTAGTGGGAATTGAACCCTGGTCTCTGGGTTTCCAAGCCAGTGTTCTTAATCATTAGACTTCTCCTCCACTATTTTGTAGTCTTGTGTCCCTATGTGCCATCTAGGCAGCTGCCTGGTCCCCCCTGTGCACCAGCAGCCCCCACTGCATGACCCCTGTGCCACCTCCTTTGCCCCCATTTGCACCATCAACATAGTGCCCTTTTATACTTTGGCACTATGCTGTTGCTACTAATCGAGCATGACTATCACTTTCTTGGGCTCCCCTGTCTATGCATCACATTACAAGTGTTAAAATAGCCTCTATCTCCTCAAAAAAACACCCTTTCCATGAGGTTTTGAGTTGTGTTAGGGTCCCTGCCATTAAAGTGCCTGTGTTAAGGGAGCAAAACTTGTTCTTCCAACTGCCTGCCCATTGACCCCCACTCTCCACCTCATGCATGCCTTCTCTCTGCCCGCAGGGTGCTTTATGCTGCTGGTACCATTAGCACATGCTAAAGTGGCTTTTTTGGGTGCACTAAGGGCGCAAGTGTGCAATCAGCGCACGCTATCAGCACACTTGTTCCTTTACCGCAGTTTAGTAAACATACCCCCAGAGTACTCCTAGCCAGTCTGGTTATTTTTAGGCTATCCACACTAAATATATGTGACACAGATTTGCATGCAATGGAGGCAGTGCATGCAAATCTATCTCATGCATATTCATTTTGGGTATCCTGAAATTCAGATCGGCTAGGGAAACACGTGCCGGAACCAACTTGAGAAACACTGTACTATATAACTTACATGTGGTCTTTAGAAATCTAAACAAGGGTATTTAAACCAGCTGTATGGCTGGTGCAAATGCTTGCACTTAGATATAACATGCATTTTTGCCCCTATTTTTCTTATGACAAAGGTTTAAGATACACTTGTTCTGGGTGCCTAAAACTCAGTGCTGGGTCATTAAATTATCCTCATGTTGACAATGGCTCCAATATAGAACCAATCCAAGTTACAATACGATGTCCTGGTGGGTTCACTAGTTTTATGAATTTTTGGTTGTTTGTTGTTGTTAAATGCTGTCGAGTCTGTGTCGACTCATGGTGACCCTCTGGATAGTTATCCTAAATTGTGTTCGGTCTTCAGTCAGGCAGCTCATTGTTGACAGACTGATACCCATAGCTGCTGTTATTGAATCGATCCATCCCATTGCTGGCCTTCCTCTTTTGCATTGACCTTCTATCATGCCAAGCATGATGTCTTTCTCTAGTGATCTCTCTCTTCGCATGATGTGTCCAAAGTATGAAATTCAAAGGGGTATGTTTACTAAACCATCTTAATGTTACTGGCGCTAGTTGCAGCGTTAATGTGAAGAATGCCATATAAGGTAGTGGGCGTTCTGGAGGGAAGGGTGCAAGGAATTGGTATTGTGCAATAGTGAGCGTCGTGGCACGTTAATGCGCGTTAACCCTAAGTTCATGCCAGCGCAGTGCTAGAAGCTGTAAAGATGTAGCCCACTTGTTACTGCCGTGACTGTAGAGGCAGAGTTTATGGGTTTGATCCTGCAGTGGTGTTATGTAAAAAGGCTGTCTGAGTCATTTCCTTTTAATTTAAATCAGTGCTGTCAGCAAAAATACCCTCACAGTGCTGTAACCTAAGGTGCCGCATAAGGCGCCCTATAAGGACATTATAAAGTGCCCTGTCCACCAAGGCACCTTATAATGTGCCCTATAGGGCTCTGTATAGGGTGCCTTATGAGGCACCTTAGGCTATGGCACTGTGAGGGTGTTTTTGCTGGCAGCACTGAATTAAATTAAAAGGAAAAGCCTCAGACAGCCTTATTAAATAACACCACTGTGGGATCAAACCCATGACCTCTGCCTCTGCAGTCATTGAAGAAACCAGTGGGCTACATCTCTAGAGTGTCTAACATACCACTGGCTGGCTACAGAAAGGCTGCAGGTCACCACACAAACAGTCTGCTGTGGTTACCAGGATAGGGTAAAACCACCCGTACCCATGATGCACTGCACATGCAGATCAGCAACCTATATCTGATCACAAGATGGGTATGCGCCTCTATAGCACCCCGACCTGGTAGGGGGAGCTGACTGTGTGTGTTACTGGCACAGAGTAGCTACAGACCATGACATTGTGCGGTTCCTGTGCTCATCCTGAGGATGTGGTGGGGTGCCCAGCACCAGGTCCACAGCACCTGGTTTGGCTGAGATAAGCTGTTCTGCAGGTCCCCATCAGTGCCAGTGTGTGATAGGCAGTTC
Source organism: Ichthyophis bannanicus (assembly GCA_033557465.1). Classification (NCBI taxonomy): domain Eukaryota; kingdom Metazoa; phylum Chordata; class Amphibia; order Gymnophiona; family Ichthyophiidae; genus Ichthyophis; species Ichthyophis bannanicus. The sequence continues at coordinate 244,057,082 of CM066033.1, forward strand.
TTGCAGACGCACCTAGAATACACCTGTGTCCATCTGTATTTCATTGTGGACTATGATACACCCAGAATAGTGCATATTCTGTGTGGTTGCCATGGTCACATGTTATAAGAGAAGGGTGGTGTTTGGACCCAAAAGTGGATTATGTAGCACCACCCAACCTGTCCTTTAGGGATCAGGGTGGGGGACAGGATCCACATTCTACATCTCTGCAAAGGTGGCAGTAGAGGGAACCATCAACCCCAGTCCTGCTGGGGAATAGGTACCCTACAGGGCAGTCAATGCAGATCTGTACACATCACAGAGGGCACTGGCAGACAGGCAGTGGGACTGGAAAAGCTCAGCTGCCTCCCACCACGATCTGACATTCACCAGCAGATGGCACAGTCAGTCTCCACCCACCGCACCCTGCAAGGTGTTCCAGCCATACACATGCTAACTGTAGACAGTCTGCTAGCTAGTACATAGTGCATGTTCCTGGAGGAACTGTGTGCACCCAAAAATGGGATGTAAGCACACACACACCAAACAAGTATGTTAGTGATTGGACCCAAGAAAAAGAAACTCATAGATATCACTTGATAGAAATACTGTATAGCACTATGGGGGAACCTAGCCATGCCATGGTTACTGCTCAGTCAGGGTGAGAGTGACCTCCCAGCATGACATGCTGTGGCCACCCTGTCCATGCAGGTGGTGGTCGGGCACTACAATGTCCCAGCCATTGTCCTATGCCCTGTGCAGATGCATCCTGCCCTGACCGATGTGTCCAGGCCATACCCACAATACCTTGCTTCTCATTATGCACATTGGCAGGCTAACACTGAAGACAGTGCAAACATTGGGGACTCAGCACGGTGTAGGCAGCCACAAAACACTGGGTAGACATACTCACACTCCCACACCTATTTCAGCATTGTGCAAAGATAGAGGTGGTTGGCAGCCCTGGCCGCCACACCAGTCCTGGGCACAGTGCAGGCAGTGCTAAGGTATGCAGATGCTAGTATTGGTAACTGCTGCTCCACGCAGGGCCCAACAGCCTGACTCTCCATGAGGCTTTGGATAGTGGAGCCTGTGGGTGTGGGTGTTTGTGCCCCTGTTGGCCGATGCTCAGGGGCGGCCCAAGGGGGGTGCGGGGCCATGTGCAGAGACTCGGTGCGGGGCCTCATTTGCATAAGGGACCTCATTTGCATAAATATTTGCATAATGTTACCATACACTAACTTTTAGTAAACATGCCTCTTAATGAGTGTATGGATAAAGAAAGACTAAAAGATTTCTATATTACTTTAATCCAGTGCCAACCGTCAGGCACATTAGGAACTACTACAAACACTGCCCATTTAGAACCCATTCTAAATCCTGAATCTCGTATGTCTCCCACATATATCACCAGCAGACTTAGAGAAACATTCACACATACATATTTTTGTTGGAACTCACACTTTGAAGGACAATCCTTCTCGTGGTGTGCTGTTCCCTTTTATTCTTTATATAGGGACGCAACCCTAACATGAGTTCAAAGGGGATATCTATCCCTCAACATCAACCAGTTAACATTCTTTCATTCAGGAAAAACCCTCTTAGAAGCCACTTATCTGAACGGAGACTTTCCACAGTTCATAGGCAACTCGGTGTCTTCCCCAGCTCATAGATAGACTCTATTCAAGTAGCAATCATACGAGAGTCTGAAAATGACAGAAAATGAGGGGAGACTCTCGTATGGTTGCTACTTGAATAAGTCTCAGAAGTCATAACGGATGACCTTCCCTGTTGGTTACATTGATTTGGAGGTGTTGGGTTTTACCCGGTATCGGCGGCTGATAAAGGGACTTATCCATTTACCATCAGGAGTGAACGTTGAGTCTATCTATGAGCTGGGGAAGACGCCGAGTTGCCTATGAACTGTGGAAACTCTCCGTTCAGATAAGTGGCTTCTAAGAGGGTTTTTCCTGAATGAAAGAATGTTAACTGGTTGATGTTGAGGGGTAGATATCCCCTTTGAACGCATGCTAGGGTTGCGTCCCTATATAAAGAATAAAAGGGAACAGCACGCCACGAGAAGGATTGTCCTTCAAGGTGTGAGTTCCAATAAAAATATGTATGTGTGAATGTTTCTCTAAGTCTGTTGGTCATTTAGAACCCATAGCAAACCCGCCGTATCATAACAGCACTACCAGGACTCACAAAGCACCAGACCCTACCTTTCAAAAGGCAACACTGCAAATATTAAACCAATACATTTCAGGGAATAACAATACATGACCTACTGGGGAAAGAGAACAAGTGGCAATGTCAAATAGGAATTACATAAACAGAATACCTCAGCTCAGTTACACATGCAGAATATAGACCATCACCAAACAAGAAATCACAATTTAGAAACAGGAAGATAATAATTAAAATGGGAACCCCAAAAGCCAACTTAGAATGTACAGCAACACTGTAGAAATACAACTATAAATTAATTTCCTCTTGTACTAAACAAAGCATAGACGTTAATGACGCACATTTCCCAGAGCTGACATATTCCAGTTAATAAATTCAAAATAAAGAGATATTTTTCTACCTTTTGTGCATTTTTTTTTCAGTTGCAATTGCTCCAGCCACTTTCTTCTGGTTTCTTTGTGTCTTCTGTTAACTCTCCATCATCTGCTGTCCATCTGTCCTTTCTTCTAGTTTTTTTTCCATTCTCTCTCTACATCTGCTTTAACATACTAATCTTTCTCCTTTTGCTCTTTCCTCATTCCTATTTCATCCACTCAAATTTTACCCCTCCATCCTCAATCCCCACATACTCTCCTAATACCCGGCCAATTGTAGATTTTTCTTCCCTCCCACACAAAATATTTTTCCCCGTTCCATTTCACTCTCCCAGCCCCATCCCATTCTAATCCTCCCCCAAAATCAGCTCCCTTCTAGTTCCAGCCCCAACCAGCATCCGCTCCCTTCTAGTCCCCGCATCAGCCCATTTCCAGTCCTAGCCCCCCATCAGCCCATTTCCAATCCTAGCTCCCCTATCCATTTCCAGTCCTATCTGAGTCCCTCCATCAGCTCATTTCCAATCCCAGCCCCCCATCAGCCCATTTCTAGTCCTTTTCTAGCCCCATCATCAGCCCATGTCAAATCCTAGCTCCCCTCCACTCAGCCCATTTCAATCCAAGCCACCTATGAGCCTACTTCCAGTTCTAGCCCCTCCATGAGTCCATATCAATGCAAGCCCCCCCACCACAGCCCATTTCCAATCTTAGCTCCCACCAACAGCCCATTTTCAGTCCTATCCTAGCCCCTCCATCAGCCCATTTCCTGTCCTAGCTCCCCCCCCCACTCAGCCCATTTCCAGTCCTAGCTCCCTCCTCTCACAGCCCATTTCCATTCCAAGCCCCCTCCCCATCAGCTATTTTCAGATCAAGTCCCCCTTCCACTCAGCCCATTTCCATTCCAAGGCCCCCTCCCCATCAGCTATTTGCAGTTCAAACCTCCCCTTCCAATCAGCCCATTTACAGTCCTAGCAACCCCCCCACCCCAACCATTAACAGGCCTAACCCCATCAGCCCACCTCAAGTCCTAACCCCCCCATCAGCCCATTTCCAGTGCTAGCCCCCCCCCATAGCCCATTACCAGTCCTAACCCCCCCATCAGCCCAAAGCACATTACCAGTCCTAACCCCATCAGCACACCTCGTCCTAACCCCCCCATCAGCCCATTTCCAGTCCTAACCCCCCCATCAGTCCACAGCAGATTTCCTGTCCTTAACCTCCCCCCTCTCCGCACATTGCACATTAACAGTCCTAACCTCATCAGCCCACCTCAAGTCCTAACCCCCCCATCAGCCTATTTCCAGTCCTAACCCCCCCATCAGCCCACAGCACATCACAGTCTTAACCACATCAGCCCACCTCAAGTCCTACTCCCCCCCAGCCCACATCAAGTGCTACTCTCCCCCCCTGCCCACATCAAGTGCTACTCTCCCCCCAGCCCACATCAAGTGCTACTCTCCCCCCCTGCCCACATCACGTGATACTCTCCCCCCCCCCCGCCCACATCAAGTGCTACTCTCCCCCCCCTGCCCACATCAAGTCCTACTCTCCCCCCCCCCTGCCCACATCAAGTCCTACTCCCCCCCCTGGAAAATTAAAACTTAAAAAAAAAGCTGGCTGCTGCCGCGGCGGTAGCAGCAATATCGCATGTCCCGCGGGGCCCCCCCTGCCCGGCAGATCCCTTCCTGCTTGCCTGCCTGCTTGTCAGTTCTTCTCCGCTTTGGCTTTCAGAGCCGCGAAGGGAGAGCTTCTCCTTCACGACTCTGTTAAGCTCACCGGGGCTTATGGGAAATTTCCCATAAGCCCCGGCGAGCTTAACAGAGTCACGAGGGAGAAGCTCTCCCTTCGCGGCTCTAAGCCGAAGAGAAGAAGAACTAACAAGCAGGCAGGCAAGCAGGAAGGATCTGCCGGGCAAGGGGGGGGCCCCGCGGGACATGCCATATTGCTGCTACTGCCGCGGCAGCAGCCAGCTTTTTTTTTTTTAAATTCTACTTTTAAAGCGGAATGTTCTTTGCGCGGGGCCCCCTGAAACACGGGGCCCTGTGCAAAAAACATTCTCGCTCAATGGACGGGCCGGCCCTGCCGATGCTCTAGGGCAGAGCTTCCCAACTCCGGTCCTAGTGGGCAAAACACGATTCAGGTTTTCAGGCTGTCTGTAATGAATATGCATGAGGTACATTTGCATACAATGGGGGCACTGCATACCAATGCATCGCATGGATATTTATTAAGGACAGCATGAAATCCTGAAGGGTGTTTGGCCCTTCAGGACTGCAGGTGGGAACCTCTGCTCTAGGGAGTGCACATGTTTGTGGTGTATGTGCTCTGTAGGGTAAAATATAGGGACATGGTCTGCAGAAGCCATAGCTGAGACTTGAACCTGTGACCTTCTGTCCCTGAACACACTGGCTGTGTGTACTGCACCAAACTGGTGCCACAGAGGCAGGTCATTCCCTGAGGATAACATTACTGTTCATCAGACAGCCCTTGTCTGTTGCACTGCATGCCACCCACCTGAACAGGGCTTGGCCTTGGTCTGCTGTGGGCAGATGCCACTTCCCCCTCCACCACCAGCACCCATCTGCCACCATGCTGACATGCCCTTATGCCAGTGGTGCTGGTGGTGCGCAGTCCCAGGCCATCCAGTGTGCTGGTAGGCGGCTGCCTATGGTGCTTGATATGGGGTAGGGGTGCCTGCATAGACATCCACGCTTCCCCCCGGCACCACCTGCCAATGTTATGTGCCCTTTGGGGTGCTTGCTGGGTAATGTCCATTGTGGCACTGTGGGACACATACTTGTGGACATGTTTGCCCTTGGTCAGTTGCTGTCTTGCGGGTTTTCCGTTTCTAAATTCCTATGTGTCACCTAGGCATCTGCCTAGTCAACCCTGTGCCCCAGCTTCCCCACTGCAGCCCCTGTGCCCCATTTGCAGCCTCACTGTTGTGCCCTTTTGTACTTGGGCACTATGCTGTTGCTGCTCATGTATCACTACTATCACTTTTCTTGGTTTCCCTGCCTTTGCTGTACATTGCTGACTGAAATGGTTTCTCTCTCCTGCAAATGTGCCTCTAACGCGAGGTTTTCACTGGTGTTAATTTTCAGACCCTGATTTCACAGCGTTAGTGTGCCTGGAGTCTCTCTCCGCCCACTCTCTGCACATTTACCCCTTCTCTCCACCCTCTGTAATGACTTACTCCACCCTCTGTGCGCCTTAACGCCGCCGGAGATGTTATTGCGCCATAAGTGATGTTATCGCACGGTAATGTTACATTATCGCGTGATAACGTTACTTATCATGCAATAACGTTGCCACTGTGACGTTAGCGCTGTTTAGTAAACATACCCCAAAGTCTTGTCATCTGAGCTTCTAAATAAAGCTTAGGTTTGATCTCCTCTAGTAGACTGGTTTGTTCTTCAGGCAATCCATGGTATATACCACAAACAAAACAAAACATCACAGTTTTCTCATTTATCAAGCTGTTAGGCAATGTTTCAGCTAACACAGGTTTCAGCTCTAAATCCATCTGCATACTAGGGTCATACATCACCTCCTGATAAGAAAAAAATGAAATAGCTAAATGCCTGTACACTTCTTATTCATTATCAAGAGTGTTCATGACTTTCACCTCATTCCATTTATCAGCTGGATCTGGTCAGGGTCTTGAGATGGATTCTTCAATGCTAATCCCTCACGTCATATGATGGTATTAAATCTTGAAGGGTTTATTGTCAGGCTTCCACATCTTTAATACTAGAAATTCAAATGCTGCAAGAATAATATGAGCTTGACGTGGAACCATCCATATAGACTTCTAAGTAATCTCCATCACCTGGTTAATATCTGAAGGGTAATCCGCAAAAAAATAATGACCGTCTTAATCACAAAAAAAATTATGAAGTTGAACCTTGATTGAAGTTGAACTTTATATACAAATGTCATTTTTTTATTCAACAAAAGCTTATTTGGTAGTAACATCTTTACTTGATAAATTAAACATCAATGTATTTATTGTTTTGGAGACCCGTATGATCTCACTCTGGACTGACAACCATTTGCTCCATATCTTGTCCTTTGTGAGCACAGTGATAAGAATACAGTTTTTTGTCTAACACTATCCCATTCTGCTGCTGCCCAGATGGGTGGTTTGTCTTGGTCTGGCACCTCAGCTGAGACCTGTCCATCTTGGGAGACCCTGCCAGTAGTTAAACTACCGATAGTTTAGCTCTCAGCATCACTGATGCACACAAGCCCTCACAGCACGACAAGCTGCAAACCAAGTGAGGGGGTTAGAACATAGAAACATAAAAATATAATGGCAGAAAAAGACCACATGGCCTGTCTAGTCTGCCCTTTCATATCAACCACTACAAGAGTCCCCTTTTTTCTTTTAGAGAGCCTCTGTGTTTCTTCCAGGCTTTTTTGAATTTAGATACTGTCCTTATCTCTACCACTTCCACTGGGAGACTATTCCACACATCTACCAATAATTCTGAAAAGAAATATTACCGCATAATACTTCTGACTCTATTCCCTTTCACCCTCATCCTATGTCCCCTCAGCAGAGCTTGCTTTCAATTGAAAGAGGCTCTCATCCTGTGCATTTATGCCAAAGAGGTATTTAAATGTCTCAATTATGTCACCCCTGTTCCTAAAGTATACATATTAAGGTCCTTAAGTCTGTCCACATATGCTTTATAATGAAGACTGCTAACCATTTTAGAAGCCACCCTCTGCACCAACTCCAACCTGTTTAGATCCTTTTGAAGGTGCAGTATCCAGAATTGCGCACAATACTCCAAATGAGGTTGCATCAAAGACTTATACAGAGGCACTATCACCTCCTTTCTTCTGCTTGCCATTCCTTTTCCTATGCACCCAAGCATCCTTCTAGCTTTCACCGACGTCTTTTCTACCTGTTTAGCTACACTGAGATCATTGGACACAATCACGCCTAGGTCCTGTTCTTCTTTTGTAGACAGAAGTATGTCACGCCCTATACTGTACTGCTCCCTTGGATTGTTGCAGCCCAAATGCATGACCCTACATTTCTTAGCATTAAATCTCAGCTGCCAAATTCTAGACCATTCTTCGAGCTTAGCTAGATCTTGCCTTATGTTGTCTACTCCTTCCTGGGTGTCAACTCTGTTGCAGATTTTGGTATCATCCACAAAGAGGCAAACTTTACCTGATAGCCCTTCCGTAATATCACTAACAAAAATGTTAAAAAGAATCAGACCAAGGACAGATCCCTGCAACACTCCACTGGTAACCTCCTTCTCCTCAGAGTGAAATCCATTTACCTGTACCCTTTGACGCCTCCCACTCAACCAATTTCTAACCCAAGCAGTAACTTAGAGTCCATCCCTAGGGTGCCCAGTTTGTTTATAAGTCACCTGTGTGGAACAGTGTCAAATGCTTTTCTGAAATCTAAATGCACCACATCTAGAGCTCTCCCTCGGTCCAACTTCCTGGTCACCCAAAGAAATCAATCAGATTTGTCTGACAAGATCTGCCCCTGTTGAATCCATGCTGTCTCAGATCCAGTAATCCATTGGACTCCAGAAACCTCACTATTTTCTCTTTCAAAAGCATTTCTAATAATTTACTCACCACCAAGGTTTAACTAACCAACCTGTAGTTTTCAACCACATCCTTACTTCCACTTTTGTGTAAAGGGACCATATATGCCTCTCTCCAGTCCTCTGGCACCACCCCGACTCCAAAGAGGCATTGAAAAGGTCAGTCAGTGGAGATGCTAGAACATCCCCAAGGTCCTTCAGTATTCTCAGATGTATCCCATCTGGTCCCATCACTTTGTCCACTTTTAGTTTAGCTAGTTTCTCACGAACACAGTCTTCTGAAAATTGTTTGAGATGCCCCTCTCTTTTGTTTCTATTTGTGGGTGTTGTCTGAGGTTCTGCTCCTGGCCCTTCATTTGTGAACGCAGAACAGAAATATTTGTTAAGCAATTCTGCTTTATCCTCATCACCTTCTACATATTCCTCCCCTTCATCCTTGAGTATGACAATACCACTTTTGTCCTTTCTCCTCTCACTAACATATTTGAAAAATATTTATCCCCTCATTTTATTGCATTGGCTATTTCCTCTTCTTTGCTTTCTTGACTACTGTGCCAGCCTCTCTAAGATTTTCCAAATATAGATGCCTGTCTTCCTCTCTCTGTGATCTCTTGTATTTCATGAAGGCCTCCCTCTTTTTCTTCACCTTTTCAGCTGTCTCTTTTGAGAACCATAGCGACCTCCTTTTCCTTTTACCTTTATTTGCCATTCTAACAAAAAGGTTGGTTGCCCTTAAAATATCCCCTTTCAGTTTTCCCCACTGCTTTTCTACACCCCTCAGCTGTTCCCATCCCGCTAACGACTCCATGAGGTATTGGCCCATGTTGAAAAATTAGTTGTCCTAAAGTCTAAGACCCTTGCTTTTGAATGGATTTTATCTGCCTTAGTCTAATAGTGAACCACACCATCTGGTGATCACTGGATGCAAGATGATCTCCCACTATAACTTCAGAACACTTTCCCCATTGGTAAGAACCAAGTCCAGTATGGCCCTTTCACGTGTGGGTTCTGTTATCAGTTGCCTAAATAGTTCTTCCTGTAAAGAATCCAGGATCTCCTTGCTTCTAGATAATGCTGTAGCAGAGATGTACCAATCAGCATCCGGCATATTGAAATCCCCTATCAGTAGCACTTTCCCTTTCCTGGAAATGCTGTGTATGTCTTCTATTAAATCTCCATCCACATCTTCTCCCTATGATGGAGGTCTGTATATAATGCTAATTCAAATGGATTTCTCTTTCCCTCTTGCTAGTTTAACCCTCAGTGCCTCCTCTCTCCCTTTTAAGCCCTGTATTTCCATAGTTTTAATATTATTTTTTTACATATAGTGCCACTCCTCTCCCCTTTTTCCTTCCCTGCCCTTTCTGAGTAACATATAGCATGGTATAGTTATATCCCAGTCATGGCTGTCCGTGAACCATATCTCTGTAATTGCCACTAAATCCAAGTCAGCATCTCCCATTAAAGCCTCAACATCTGGGATCTTATTTCTCATGCTACGGGCATTTATAAACATTGCTTTCCAGATGTTACCTCTTTTACCTATTTCTATAATGGTATTTAATGTTTTACTTACCTGGGGTTTTTCACTTACCTGGGGGCTTTCTTCACACTTCCCCAACAAATCTAGTTTAAAGCCCTCTTCAGTAGATTAGCCAGTCTGCTACTGAAGACATGTTGACCCTTGGAACATCATCTCATGATCCAGGAAACCAAAATGCTTTTGACACCATCCATGCAGCCATGCATTTATCTCCAGGATGCAAGCTTCTCTGCCTTGGCATTACCCTCAACAGGGAGGATTGATGAGAACATTACCTGCACCCTTATCCTCTTCACTCTCTTTCTCAGAGCCATGAAGTTACTCTTGATACATTCAGAGGTATACCTGGCAGTATCATTTGTGCCGATATGGATAATAGTCAATAGGCTTGATGAGTCTCAGCAAACTCTCTGTAACATCCTGGATTTTGGCACCTGGCAGACAGCATACCTCTTTGGACATCAAGCCTGGTTGGCAGATGGACACCTCAGTACCCCTCAGAAGAGAGTCAACAATTACCACTACTCTTTGCTTCCTTGTGGTCACTGATTCTGCAACTTTGGAGTATTTGATCTCTGGTTCTTCTCTTTCCAGGGATGCTTTCACCTCCTCCACTTCTATGGCTGCATAATGGTTCTCCATTTCAAGGGCTGGAGAAATTGGATTGGTGATTCTGCAGGCCCTGGTGACTCATGTCCAACCTTCGTCCTTTTGTAGGCTCCCTTCTTCACCTCTGTTGGTGAGCTTGGATGTTTCAAGAAGCATCTCATCAATGTACTTCTTACTGTCTTGAATGCTCTTCAGTCTTTCCTCTTCTTCTCTGAGCTCCTCCACCTGTTTCCTGAGAGCCTCAGCATGTAGGCATCTTGTACATGGAACCAGTCCTTCAACTGGCATTGGGATCTCTGTCTGGACAGAGGCAGAAGCTGTAACGGGGGCAAAATCTTTGACAATATGATTTTTCCCAGTCATTGTTCTGTTGGTGGAGCTTTGGTACCTGTTGTAGTAAAAGAAAGACCTATCAAAGTACCAGCCTGTTTCTCAGCTGTCCTCTCAAAGAAAAAACAGTTGACCTATTTTAAGTGTGTTCTAAACGTGCTGTTCTAAGTCCCTGTGTGTAGCTAATTGGGGAGTGGCCCTATAAAGGAGGGTATATTGCCGGACAGGCCTGTTCTTAAATCTGTCTTGTATTGCTAGATTGCTGGTGATCTTCATTCCTACTTCCTGATTGGCTCTTTTTTTTTTGCTTTGTGACTCTATTGAATCCTGCTCTTTTATAGGCTTACTGGAAAGACTTATTTTACCATGTTCTTGTGCTAGAAATTCTATGAAACCATGTCTGAATATTCTATCATCACTAGTTGGACCATTAGCATACTTCACTATATTAACAAAAGAGGAAATGTTCAGGACAGAGGCGATGTGTCCAGACTGAAGAAAAGAGACTTAGCAGAGGAGGATAATCATCAGATTCCTTTGGTGAACTTCACTGGGTATGAGCCAGTAGAGAATCTATTTCTTAGAATTCTTTTGCAGGAAACACCACAGTGAAACAGGCTCAAAATGATTTATCCTACTTCCAATAATCCCTTTTTTAGGAGATAATTACAAGCGTAATTTTAAAACTGGTCACATATCTGCATTAGGAATGCATACCTTAATTATTTTAGTGCCAAAAAATTCCTTCTCCACAATTGAGTTTTCCTAAAAACATCTGGGAACACGTTTAATTTCTGACCACAAAAATGTTTATCCTTGCACTTAAAGAAGGATTTTAAGACCTTGACTTTCTCAGCAACAGATAAAAAGGAAACCAAAAACATATCCCTGTTATCTATCTCATCAGTAGAATCCTCTAGGAAATTGGTCAAATCCTGATTGACATCACATGACAAAATGTCTATCACTTCACTTCACAGTCCTCCTGTCACCTCCTAGTAGGCAAATATCTGAAATATTTATCCAAAAGAATTTTTGCGGACAATAAGGATGTTATTTGAAAGTTAAGAAAAAGTAGGTTAGTAGTTCTGGTAAAATTTCCCAGTGCTTCTAACTTGCAATGAATAGAGAAGGAATATTTAATAGCAGAAACACTGGTCTGCTGTACATTATTAGAAACTTATTAGCACATTATTAGCAACATTATTAGAAACTTCCATCAACCTATTATACTCCTCTTGAGACTTCTAAACAGACTCGAGTAAAAGCACACAAAGACTGAACAGTGTTAGATAATTTTGAATCAATATTCATAATAGCAAGCCACAAATCTTTTAAGGTAATGTCCTGAGAAGGTTCTGTCAAAACAAAAGCCCTTTCTACATATAAAACTAAAGACATAGATGAGATAGCAGTACAGGACAGTTGCGGGTTGGTAAACAGGGGTGGAGTCCTTTCCGCTGAGCTGAATGATGCTCCCTCAGGGAAAAGTTGCTGGCCAATGGCAGCATAAAAATGTTTATCCAATGGCCCCTCCACTTTCGTAGAGGATTGAGTCAGAGGCACTGCTGAAGGCACAGATTTCTTTGCCTTCCATTTCCCCATAAGAAATAAATCTATCACTCCGAATTAAGCCAAAATGACAGTACCTTTTAGGGAGAGTTACGATGGTAGTAACCCAACTCGGCACCTATATAATGCTGAAGGGATACCAAAGGAGTGTGTCCTGCCCCTTTGGGCCATGGCCCAGAAGGCCTCTGGCCTGAATTAAATGCTGACTCAAGACCTCACTGGCTGATGTCATGGGGAGAAGGGGGTGGCCGCAAAGAGGCCTGCAGTGTCCAACACTCTCCGGCTGGCATTACTCCCCTCCACTTGTAGCAGCAAAGCGCAGACAAACCAATGATACCAGGAGTCTGTTCAGAAGGTCCAAATCATTTATTTGTGCACAAGTCTCGAACCAGTCAATTTCAAAATGGCTGAGCAAAGTTTTCAAGCATTACAACAACTTTTATAGACTTCTGTTCCATTCTAGGTATAGAAAAACATTTCATTGGTCCCGGTAATCTCCCGTACCTCCCGTACCTCTTCTATTGGTCCCGGTACTGATAAGTTTATCCAGTTATGTCCCTCCAGTGGGCATGACACCTGCATACCCCCCTTCTAGTCCCAATTACAATGGTCAGTTCATCAACTTGTTACTTTCACACTTTCAAGGTTATAGAACCAATTTGTACGTGCAGAGGAGCTGGGCTCTGCAACTCATCTGTCAGCACTCCCAATTATTTCTTTGCAGATGTACTTTTTCTTATCAGTAACTTTTAAACATGTTTTTCTGTATTTTTCCATCTTTCAATACTACAGTTCTGCTTACCTAAGCTAATTCAATACTTCTACTGAGTTCTATCTTACAATAGCAGCATATTGGGGGATGTGCAATCCTATATGCCTCTCCACAGGCCTCATTTACAGGTCAAGCTAGCCATGCTGGCCTGCTTATGTTCGGACACTGTGGGTCACAGGCCTGCACCTGCCACATTCCCCCCTTTGATTAATCTCACCCTATTACTTAATAAGGTGTGAGAATTAAATCACTTTCTGAAGAATCACATCCTGGCTAAAGGATTTCTACCAGGACTGGCTGTATATAAAGCCATGATTTTTGTTGCGGTCTTCCGCTCTACTGTACTATCAATAGTGTTACGAATGGAACGCATACAACATGGGATTAAACATGGTAATAAGAAGATAACAGCAACAAGGATTAGTACCAATACGATGAAAGTCTTAAATCCTCCCACCCATGAAAAGAGGTTAGCAAACCAATTAGGAAATTTCAATGAGTGCCACGTCTGTACTGGCACATAAGCATGTCTTTGCATATCTTTAGCAATTTCTTCAACTACTTGACCTTTATCATCTATTTTCAAACAGCAATTGGTTAAGTTCAGCTTACCACATACTCCTCCTTCAGCTGCTAACAAATAATCAAGTGCTAAGCGGTTCTGATATATCGCAGTGCGCATCTGTGTACTTTGTCTAGCTAAAAGCGTGAGAGCATGACTAGTTTCACTGGTTATTATTTCAACTACTGCTTGTAAGCGAATAATACGATTAATCATATAAATTGGGGTACGATAACCATACATACCATCATCATTCCAAGTGGCGGGTCCATAATATTCAATGATTCTTTCTGGTGGCCAATCATCACCTTGCCATTTTTCCCACTTGCCTATCTGTAAGGCCTCTCTCTTCTGTCTTAGTGCTCTTTTGTGTCGGTGGGTAGTGTATACTGGGTATCCTAATTGTTCTCCATGTTCAGTGTTTAAAAGAAAGAAAGAAGGTCTGATGGTTCCTAAGACACATACTCCTCCCCAGTGTGGTGGGAGTTGTGCATATGCTCGGTTTCCACAGATCCAATATAGGCCAGGTGGGGCTTGCCAGGCTTGGACTTTGGCAAGGTTAGTCCATAGACCTGCAAGTTCAGGAAATCTGGCTAATGGGTTAGGAGGTTCAGGATGTCCAATTCCTGACCACCATGCTATCTTCTTGGTTGTGGCAATATAGTACTTCTGGCTAAGACAGACCAGCTGTCCTACTCTTTGGGTGAACTGGGGTCCAGTTCTGGCATAGCAAAGACGTCCAACGATTGAGTGCGCTAACACCCATTCACTGGTAGTCTTGTGTAATTCAGTCTGATTGTAAATCATGGAATAATTCAATTCTTGGGCTTCCCATGGCCACTGATCTCCCATTTGGGTTCCGCCACAGAAATAACAATCTGTGATCTTAAGACTAGATACTACTGCTCCGGCTAATTCTAGAAATAAATTCTGTGAGGGGTGAGGGATCTCAAACTTATTTACATGCATGGCTTCATAAAAAGTATTATGAATATGATATTTAGATGACTTGTGGGCTTGGGTATTCAATCTGATATACACAATGGTCCCTGGATCTATTGCTCATCCAGCAATACGTAAACCAAACTTATATCCTTGTTTCCATGCATGGGGATTGTGTATACGTAAGTGTAAGGGGTTACAAGCATCTTTCTGACATTTATCATTTGTGGTTGGCTTGGTTAACGTAGCCATTCGTTTATCTATTTTCTCATCAGTTATACCAGTATTCCAGGTAGCATAAAAAACACATCCCCAATACGGGCAATAGTAGTCTGCTGCTGGGGCAGTACTATAGCCTGGTTCCTTTTTACCTGTACACTTTCTCCATCCCGTGGCACCTTCTGGACACATATACTTATGGTCATTTCGATACGCTTTCTCCCATGTACCACAGGTGGAATAACTATCTCTATTAATAGCATTGCATGCATCAAAATTCAAAACAGCAGGTTTAGTAATGTCCTTAAGTGGCGGCGTTGCAGCTAATATAGGTCCATCTGCATCCTTCCATCTTATTTCCATCGTGTAATAGGATGGATTCTGATGCGGATTATAGCATGTTTTAATTTTTCCATGAGTGCAAACATTTAGTTCAGTGGTGTTATAGATACACCGAGTTACTGTCCCCTTGCAGGTATAGTAAGAATGATAAAGCAAAGTCTGAGTTACTTTCAGTCCAATTCTAGTAGAAGTAATGCAGGCAATGCATGGAGGTAAAGCATGAGTCTGTTCAAAACCTCCAAAGAAGGCAACCAAAGCAAAGCAAAAGTAGAGATGCATGTCGATGTTGATTGGAGTTCTTCTGAATCCTCAGCTTGCTAATCTTGATCACGACGTTCTATTATTCTTCGTCCCGTCTGCTAATGAAGCAATTTAATGGGTGCTGAGTGTTGATTGAAGATCCTCAGGTTGTCCAGTACACATTAACCAACTTATTAGCAATTTCAGTTGGCTTGTGAAGTCTGGCTTAGTCAATGTAGTCTCCAAGTAGTGTGTCAAATCACACACAAATTGGGTTCGTTGAAACAAAGCTGTTGCTGCATGGAAAACAGCAATCCTCTTCGAAAGACTTGGCTGCTGCAAAGCACTTGTGATGAAGTGTCTAAGCTGCTGGTTGTCGTCTCAAAGTAACTCGCAAGGGTACATCAGGGTGCTGTTCCGCTGTCCACTGCTCTGGTTCAGGATCGGCGGCGGGCTTGACTCTGCTGTGGTGGATCCAGGCGTCGATCTCGGCTACCTTTACTGCAGTTGGGGTAGACAGGATGACGGTGTACGGTCCCTTCCAATGAGGTTCCAACGGTGTCTTCTTCCAATCTTTGATCCACACCGAGGTACCAGGCTGGTAGGGATGCAAGGGTTCCGTCAAGTTGATAGGCAACTGGTCTTGGATCCACGTATGGAGAGTCTGCAGAACAAAACTAAGAGCTAGAAGTTCTTGTCTGGTTATTTCTGAACCAATTTGGGCTAGACTTCCTTTGATTCCCTGCACTATTGGTGGGGGTTTACCATACAAAACTTCAAAAGGGGAAAATCCTGTTGACTTTACAGGAGCTGAGCGTATTCTGAATAAAGCTATGGGAAGCACTTGGGGCCACTTCAATTGTGTCTCCTGACAAAGCTTAGACATTTGGGCTTTCAAGGTACGATTCATTCGCTCAACTTTCCCTGAACTCTGGGGTCTGTATGCAGTGTGGAGTTTCCATTGTATCTGCAAGGCTTTTGCTAACTGCTGAGTAACTTGGGAGACAAATGAGGGTCCATTGTCTGACCCTATTACTGCTGGAATTCTGAATCTGGGGACAATCTCTCTCATTAAGACCTTGGTAACTTCTCGGGCTTTCTCAGTTCTGGTTGGGAATGCTTCTACCCACCCAGAGAAAGTACATACTAATACTAATAGGTAATGGTACCCATTGGCTTTTGGCATTTCGGTGAAATCAACTTGGAGGTTGTGCATGGGGGTCACACCTCTTGACTGAACTCGGGGTGCTGTAATAAGGCCTTGCTTGGCATTATTCTTGGCACAAGTTTGACATTGTCGTGCTACTGAAGCTGATATGGTTGTCATCAGAGGGATGTAGAAATGTGGTCTGAGTGCTTTTTCCATAGCACTTTTCCCATAGTGGGTAGCTTCGTGGAAAGCTTTGACAAAGGATGGTCCTAACAGTTCAGGAATTACTATTCGTCCTGGAGGTTGACTGCCCTCTTCTGGTGGCAGCTCAATCCATCCGTCTTTCAATACTCCCATTTTCTTTGTCACAATAGTAGTCCAATTCTTTGGTGGTATATCGTGGGGTCCATAGATTCAAAGGTACTGGAAACAATGCTGCTTGCATTGGCATAGCTTGTGGGGCAATTTGTCCTGTCATAGCTGCTTGTCGTGCTGAGGCATCTGCAAATCTATTTCCTCGGGCAACTTCTCTTTTTCCTGCCTGATGTCCTCTGCAATGCATGACAGCTACACGTGTTGGGGCCCAAACGGCATCAAGTAACATCAATATTTCGGGACCATATTTGACTGATTTTCCTCCGGATGTGATGAGTCCTCTTTCTTTATAGAGAGCTCCATGGGCATGCAGGGTAGTGAAGGCATATTTGGAATCTGTATATACATTCAGTATAAGTTTTTCTCCTAACAACAATGCTCTGGTGAGTGCTATCAATTCGGCTTTCTGGGCTGATGTGCCTGAGGCTAGGGCTGATGATTCAACTACTTCGTGTTGAGTGACGACTGCATATCCGGCACAGCGTCGTCCATCAAGGATGAGACTGCTCCCATCAACATAATAGGTTTGGTCAGGATTATCTATGGGCACATCTGTCAAGTCAGGTCGGCTGGAGAACACAGTCTCCATGACTTCGATACAGTCATGTTCTGGGAGTTCTTCACTGATGGGTATCAAGGTGGCTGGATTCAGGGCATGGCTCACTTCAAGTTGTATCTGTGGGTTTTCACATAACATGCTCTGGTACTTCAACATTCGGGAATTGGTGAGCCAATAATTTGCTTTCTGTTCCATAAGGGCAAGGACTGCATGTGGCACAGTGACTCGTATGTTCTGTCCTAGTGTGAGTTTGTCTGCTTCACTCACTAGTAGCGCTGTAGCTGCAACTGCTCTCAAGCAAGGTGGCCATCCTTTGGCCACAGGGTCCAATTGTTTCGATAGGTAGGCTACAGGTCGCTCCCAATTTCCCAATTTCTGAGTCAACATGCCCAAGGCATTTCCCTGTGCTTCATGTACAAACAAGTGGAAAGGTTTGTGGACATCTGGTAGTCCAAGTGCTGGTGATGACATTAATTCTTCTTTTAACTTTTGGAAGGCTGTATCCTGCTCAAGTCCCCACTCCAGTGGCGACTTTTCTTCTCCTTTTGTGACTTCATACAGTGGTTTGGCAATTTGGGCAAAGTTGGGTATCCAAATTCGGCAATATCCTGCCGCTCCCAGAAAGGCTCTGACTTGCTTTCTGGTTGTTGGAGTTGGAATTCTGCATACCGCTTCTTTTCTTTCTCTGCCTAATCTTCTGCTTCCTTGGGTGATACGAAAACCCAGGTATTTCACTTCTTTTTGGCATAGCTGTGCTTTGGCTCTGGAAACTTTGTATCCAGCTTCCTCTAGTAACTGCAAGAGATCTTTGGTGGCTAGTATACATTCACTTTCTGATACAGCAGCTATCAACAGATCATCCACGTATTGGAGAAGCACTCTCTTCCCCGGGGCTACTGGATAGCTTGAAAGGTCTTGATTCAGTGCGGCACTAAAGATGGTAGGCGAATTCTTGAATCCTTGGGGTAATCTTGTCCAGGTAAGTTGGCCCCCTCTTCCAGAGATGGGGTCTTGCCATTCGAATGCAAACAATATTTGGCTTACAGGGGCTAATCTTATGCAAAAGAATGCGTCTTTTAAATCCAGTACAGTGAAATGGGTAGCTTCAGCAGGTATCAGTCCTAGGAGGGTGTAAGGATTGGGTACAACTGGATGTATGGTCTCAGCTGCATCATTTACTCTTCTCAAATCTTGCACTGGGCGATAATCATCTGTCCCAGGCTTCTTTACTGGCAAAAGTGGAGTGTTCCATGGGGATTGGCATACTTTTAGTAGGCCATACTCAAGCAATCTTTGTAGGTGGCGATGAATGCCTTCAATTGCGGCTCTTGGGAGAGGGTACTGTTTGACGTGCACTGGTGTAGCACTAGGCTTAAGGGTTACAATCACTGGAGCTATATGTTTGGCTAGGCCTGGGGGGCTGCCTTCTGCCCATACTCCAGGTGGTGCATCAATACTTTTCAAAGTTTGTTCAAAATAGGTATCTTGGATCGAATCATCAATGTAGTATCTCCATTCTTCTTCTCGGGGAACTGTCAGCAGCATCACTCCTGCTGGTTTGGCTTGGGAATTTACTGTCATTTGCATTTCTCCTTGTTCAGAGAAAGATATTTGTGCTTGAAGCTTGGCTAACATATCTCGTCCCAGTAGTGGCACTGGACATTCGGGCATGTAAAGGAATTGATGAGTTACTTGCTGTCCTCCCAGACTGCATATTCGGTTTTGAAGAAAAGACTTTGTGGCTTTGGCACCAGTTGCTCCTATGATGGTGACTGCTTTTGTAGTGAATGGGGCTATCTTTTTGTCTATTACTGAATGTTGCGCTCCAGTATCAACCATAAAGTCCATAATTTGGTCTCCTATTTGTATTCCGACCATAGGCTCCTGGAGACCTAAAGCAAACTTGGAGCCCGGTCTGTCCTAATCCACGTCATTCTCATCATGGGCTGGTGTGGCCAATGCTTGAATGGTTCCTCCTCTTTCTCGCTGGAATTGTTCTCGATTGGCTCCTCCTCGGCTTCGGGGATAGCTTCGTCTTTCTTCTCGCCACTGATGGCTGCTGTCGTCATCATGCTGGGCGTCTTCGAGTTGCGGGCACATATCTCTCCAATGTCCTTCCTCTCTGCAATAGGCGCATTGGTTCACGCCTAGTCTCTGGGTCCGGCCTCCGCCTTGACCCCGCCCTCTTCCTCTGCTCCTTCGACTAGGGACACCTCCCCTTTTCTGTTCCACTATGGCCGCAGCCAAAAAATCAGCTTTCTTCTTCATCTTTCTATCACATTCTCTCTGTCTTTCAGTATCACGATTCACATACACTTTATGAGCGACTTCCAGTAACTGTGTTGCATTCATGCCCGCAAACCCTTCTAGCTTCTGTAATTTGCGTCTAATGTCTGGTTGAGACTGGTTTACAAAAGCAGAATTCACCATACATAAACTTCCTGGTGCCTCGGGATCATAGGGAGTATACATTCTGTATGCTTCAGTTAATCTTTCATAAAAATCTGCTGGGCTCTCATCTATCCCTTGGATAACTCCTGTAACTTTGGAAAGGTTCATAGCTTTCTGGCCCCCCCTTTTCAGGCCTTGTAAAAAGCCTTGGCGAAAACGGGCTAGGGCTGTGGATCCTTCATCTGTATTTGGATCCCATTGGGGGTCTTCATTCGGGAATTCTCTCTGAGCTGCTTCCCTACGGTCTATTATATTCTGCCCCTGTGCCGGAGCTGCAGGGTTTTCTGCCATCCATTCAATAGCTGCTTTTCTAATTCTTGCTCGTTCTTCTGTAGTGAATAGGGTGGTCAGGAGCTGACGGCAATCTGGCCAAGTGGGTTGGTGAGTTTCCATAATACTAGTTACTAATTCTGTCAGCTCCTGGGGCTTACTAGTATAGGAGGCATAATGCGACCTCCAATTTAATAAATCAGTTGTAGAGAAAGGGATATACACATAAGTTAGGGGTCCCGCTACCACTTCATCATTATCATTCTTTACGGGCACTCCCGGGACTTGCCGTAAGGGAAACAGTTTAGCTGCTATGGGTGTCTTTTGGGATCTAAGGGTTATTGTCGTTGCCTTTGCAGGAGTCACTTTCTTTTTCTCAACAGGTTTTGCTTTGGGTTTCGCTGTCACTGGCGTGCTAGTGCTAACACTAGCTTTCTCAATTATTTGTACACTTTCCTCCTCATCTGGGGGATTCTCTCTTTCTCCTTCTTCTGTCTCCACTTCTGACTCGCTTTCTAGGTCCTCCTCTTCTTTTCTCGCTAATTCTTCCTTTTTCTCTTCTCCAGGAGGGGGATCAGGGGTTGGGTCCCGCCTCGGCTCTGGCCGTCTCTGGGTTTCTGGGGCAGGACGCCGGGCTACTCTTACTGGACCTGGGGTTCGTGGCTGCCTGAGAGTTATTTCTGGGGAATCAGGATCTGCCAGGATGGGCTTCTTTCTGGCTTTCGTATCCTGCTCTTTCATTCTAGGCTGTTCCGTTTTCTGTCTAGAATCTGTTTTAGCTAACATTATTCTGCACTGTTCCTCATAACAGCGCTGCGCCCAGGGGGGCGGATCTTCACAAATACTTAACCAGGAATCTATATAAGGGTACTGATCAGGGTGCGCTACCCGCACTCTACGGTGTATTGACTGAATAATCTCTACTTTGAACGTTCCCTCTCGGGGCCAGATGGGGTCTAGATCGGGCCACTCCCTAGTACACAAAATTTGCAAACGGGCTGCTGTCATTTTAATACCATAATCTCCTGAATATCCCTCTTTAAAATGTGCGATCATACATTCTAATGGAGTGTTTCTAGTAGACCCCGCCCCTCCCATTTCGATGTGTGCGCGCAACAACAGACAGAAGGGAAAAGGAGGGCGGACCGTGGGTAAGGGGTCCTCACGGCCCTGGAAACGTATAAGGAGTACAAATAACAAGACAAGACGACAATCGCTTCCCCCTTTTCGCGACCTGAACGCGGTCGCCCGGTCAGGAAATGCGCTACTCAGGGGTCCGCCTTCACTTGGTCCGTGCTGCCAGACCTCTCATTCACACTTCGTTCACACAATCATGCTAGCAACGTATCCCAGAATGCATTCGTTTCTATCTATTCTGACTAGTCTTTTCCAATTTCCCAATTACAAAAAGGATGAGGGTTTCACCCAGCGAATTCCCATGCCAGGCTACTCGACTCTTCCTTGAGAGGTGATCATGCTCTCTTACCAATTCCCAATATCTCGAGATTACAAATTCCAAAGTTCCAAGTTCCAATGGCAGTACTGCGCTTTCTATTTCTGTCTAGACCCAAAATCAAAACTATACTCACCGGATCCGGTCCTCAAACTTCCCAAGCAGGCGCATGAGTTGGACCTCGGACTCCCCTCACTCGGGTTCGAGGCGTTGACTCCAGCCGGGCTCGTCACCCGCCGAGGTCCGACCAGCTCCCTCCGATACAAGGGACCGGTGGCGCCAGGGAGCAGCCCTCGTCGGAAGGGCGCGATCCCGGCAGGACCAAGCCTATAGAGGCGGAAAGTCGTGGTATATTGCCCTATATACACTTTGATTCCACAACTTCCCGGCCAACGCACCAAGGAATATGTAGCAGCAAAGCGCAGACAAACCAATGATACCAGGAGTCTGTTCAGAAGGTCCAAATCATTTATTTGTGCACAAGTCTCGAACCAGTCAATTTCAAAATGGCTGAGCAAAGTTTTCAAGCATTACAACAACTTTTATAGACTTCTGTTCCATTCTAGGTATAGAAAAACATTTCATTGGTCCCGGTAATCTCGCGTACCTCCCGTACCTCTTCTATTGGTCCCGGTACTGATAAGTTTATCCAGTTATGTCCCTCCAGTGGGCATGACACCTGCATACCCCCCTTCTAGTCCCAATTACAATGGTCAGTTCATCAACTTGTTACTTTCACACTTTCAAGGTTATAGAACCAATTTGTACGTGCAGAGGAGCTGGGCTCTGCAACTCATCTGTCAGCACTCCCAATTATTTCTTTGCAGATGTACTTTTTCTTATCAGTAACTTTTAAACATGTTTTTCTGTATTTTTCCATCTTTCAGTACTACAGTTCTGCTTACCTAAGCTAATTCAATACTTCTACTGAGTTCTATCTTACAATAGCAGCATATTGGGGGATGTGCAATCCTATATGCCTCTCCACAGGCCTCATTTACAGGTCAAGCTAGCCATGCTGGCCTGCTTATGTTCGGACACTGTGGGTCACAGGCCTGCACCTGCCACACACTCAGTGGCATAGCTCTGACAACAGCCCATGCAGTAAGCTCCTAATCTTCCACTGGCCCATGACCTCTGATCTGGGTTAAATGTTGGCTCAAGACCTCACTGGCTGATATCACGGGGAGAAGGGGTGGCTGCAAAAATGCCTGCAGCGGCCAACACTCTCTGGCTGGTGTTACTCCCCTCTGTTAGGCAGCACAGCTCCAGAAACAGCCCACACAGTAAGTTCCCAATCTGCCAGAAGAGCGGAATTCCCACGGAGGAGTGTAGGAAGAGGTAAGAGAGGAAAGGTAGTGAGGAGCAGCAGAATGAATGCACTTATAGGTCAGTAGGAGAAGTTTGAACTGGATATGGAAATGTATAGGGAGCCAATGAAGTGACTTGATAGGAAGGGTTATATGAGCATAGTGAGACTGGCAGAGGATTAACCATGCAGCTGAATTTTGAACAGATTGAAAGGGAGAGAGATGATTCATAGGGAGACCAGCAAGGAGGAGGTTGCAATAGTCTAGACGTTAATTATTGAATGTATGTGTCCTAGTAGGAGTTTCAGAAAGGAAGAGGTAAATTTTGCTGATGTTATAGAGAAAGAAACAACAGATTTTAGCTCAGTTGCATGTGTATGGTGAAGGAGAGGGAGGAGTCAAAGATGCCTCTAAGGTGGAGTGGAGGAGTAGCCTAGCAGTTAGAACATTAGGTTGAGAATCAAGAAACCAGCATTCAGTTCCCACTAGCACTCCTTGTGGCCTTGAGAAAGTCACTTAGCTTTCCCTTGCTTCAGAAGAATCCCTGTTTAATGTGCACTATCAAGTTTAAGTTACAATGTAAATCGCTTTGACTAACATGATAAAGCGGTATAAAAAGACTTGTTAAATAAGTAAGGTTGTGAGCTGAGGAAACAGTGTATGCTGTAGGGTTCACAGATACTGCAGGTGAAATAGTGCAGCAATTTTCTATGCCATCTACTTACCCCATTATACATTTTTGAAGAAGCAGGATCAGGGTGGAGAAGTGTGTGGTGATAGACGACACCTAACATGTGCGATATTGCTGTACACTGGCTGTCATGACTGCTGATAGTGCAGCTGCAGATAATGCCACCTCA
Source organism: Ichthyophis bannanicus (assembly GCA_033557465.1). Classification (NCBI taxonomy): domain Eukaryota; kingdom Metazoa; phylum Chordata; class Amphibia; order Gymnophiona; family Ichthyophiidae; genus Ichthyophis; species Ichthyophis bannanicus. Next base: position 244,080,760 of record CM066033.1, read on the forward strand.
AGAAGTAGCAGGAAGTGCAGCCATGCTGCCACCAGACCAACAGCATGGCTGCTGCCAATTGCAGTAGGGCATCTGTGGCAGCTCCCCTCCTCATTGTGTCAAGACCTGCAGCACCCATACAGCCCCCCCTCCCCATGATCTTCCAACCATCAGCACCAATCCCCCTCCCACAGACATTACCCACATCAGGTAGGTGACTGACCCCTCCAACCCACCCTGGAGAGCAGGAGTCAGCATTGACTTGATGGCACTCTTAAAAAAAATAGAAGGATATACAGGTCAAGAGAACACTGTCTAGTACTTCTAGGTTTCAAAAAGAAATAATTTTCTTCCCATGCCAGAAATTACATGGTAAATCACAGCCTCCCATTCAAAGAACACGCAATGTCAGTGTACATGAATCTCACCACATTCCTCATCTTTTTGGCCACAAGAATCTTTCAAACAACTTTGGCAGGTACAACAGAACTAAGTCAATTGGTCATCTCACTCTCAGTTTTGCAGTTTCTGAGTGCTTTTCTCAGATTAACCAATCACTATATTTGTTTTCCTCAAGATATACAGCACTGACAGCAGATCATGACAGAATTGTATAAGACTGATCACTTGCCATTAGTTTTTCAAGCGATAGATTGCACATACCTTACAATAAAGCCGCCTACAAGGAGTGATGCCAGTTATAGAAGTCAGAATGCCTTCTGCTCCCTCAACATGCAGGTGATGCACAATACCCAAGGTGTCATCAATGAATGCATTTCAAGTGCTTGCATTATGTTTACAAATCTGTCACAGTATTGCATACCATAGCATTCTGAGGCCTAATCACCAAGGATTTATTGATAATAAATAAATAAATAAATAAATTGCTAACACATACTCTCTACCTTATTACTGCTCTTTTTTTCTCCATAAAAGGCTATATAATTCCTTTTTGAAATCAGCAGCAGCACCAAAGTGAGGCTTCACGATCCTTCTGACATTTTGAGTTTTAAGCAGGAAGTGTGAGGAATGTTACCACATGGATAACTGGCTTGTGGTGGCCAATCATTCATAGGGTTGCCGCTTTTTGATCCTTTGATGTTGGCTCTTCCTATCATTCACCACTAATAGGAAACATGAGCTGGATTTAGTTTTCCCCTACTGATGTTGTGTTATTGCGATAGCAACCCTGCTCAGCAGGAGAAGAACTGCAAGTTCAGACATTTGATAAATGTGCTTGACTGAGGAGTCAATGGAGTGAAGCTACCATCTGTGAGATTATGACTGAATGTTTCTAAGTAAGAATCTCCCCTACATGGAACGATACCACAGTGCCACAGAGCCTCAGCTGGCCCAAGATAGCTGGCCATCCGACCAGCGAGTAATGCCAGTTGCCTTGGGACCAGAGCATGGATGGAAGGTGGCCACCTTTCTCCTATAGCGCAACACACAGTGGGGCACCTGCTGCTAAAAGAAGGGCTTGATTCACTAAGGTCTCTTTTCTTTTTGTTCTTTCTTTTTTTCCTTTTACTAGAGTGAGAGAAAAATCTTAGTGATTTACTACACTCTACGCTCTAAACTATTAAGTAATCAAATGGCTCACACAGCTGTACACTCAGTACTTAGCAGACAACTATGATTCTATTGCTTGCAATTATTCAGTCACAATTATTCTCCTTGATAAAGCACAAGGAGCAGTTTGTTCTTAACATCCTCTTAAATGAAATAATTATCTTAGTCTGATATTCCGATGTGCTTGTCATCAATACAATGACGTTATCTCCACTGCAAAGGTCCAACCTGGTTTGTCATTATTATAATTATTCCCATGCTTAGTAATAATAAAATGACTTCATTCAATTCTAGACAGTTTTATTTTCTTTAGAAAACTGAACATCTGTGGCAACTAATCAGTGGATAAATCCATTGAGTGTTACCTAACAGTAGAAAGCTGTTCAATCTTGCCATTCATACCATAAAATGAAACTATCATTTTAAAATTAACACATACCAAGATGCTTTATTTTGTTTATTTTTATATTTCTATTTCTAGAAGCCATAGTACATACTGGACATTTCTGGACATTTGTCTTTTTTTGTGCTGTTAAATTCCTTTGCCAAATTAACTCAGGAACCTTCATATTGTTTGAAATGGTTTTCAAGGTGTTAAGTCACTAATGAATAGGCAGATTGATATTCAGCTATTGCAGTCAGCATTTTTTAAAACACTGATTGTGACTGTTAAAGAAAAAGTAAGGCCAAAGAAACTAGTGGGTGTTTTTGTAAGAATGAATGATGTTTTGAAAAAAGGATTGCAATTGCATAAGTCTTCTTCTGCAAATTATGGTGAGAGAGAAAGGGAATGGATAGGTTGCAGTCATTTTACATGATTGAAAAGGTTAGACTAAAGAAGCTGGTGTGGGGGCACTAAACAATGTCTATTCAACATTAGACCTGGACCCATTAGCCTTGCTTAAAAATGAGGTGGATGAGATGGGGACATGGTTGCTAGCAGGGCTGGCCCAACCATCAGGCTAACTAGGCGGTCACCTAATGCAGCAGCTTCTGGGGGTGGTAAAGAGCAGAACATTTAAAGCTAAACAATAGATTCTGACAGCCAAAGGTGGAGGGGGGGGGGCATAAGGCTTAAGGTTTTCCTAGAGCACCAACACCTTGAACTAACTTGAGGGCCAGCCTTGGTTGTTCTTTATGATCAATGCCTCATTAGAGCAGATTATTCTTTTTTTAGCATTTGGAAAAGGTTGTGGTTATCCAATTTTAAAATGGAAGGATTGAATGGCATAGCATGTGAAAATTGTAGACCTATCTCAAAATTATCGATGACATTGAAGATAACTGAGAAAGCAGTAGTAGCAGAGATAAGGTCATTTTTAGAGGATAATAGACTTTAAACCTGGGTCAAGCAGGTTTTAGAAGGGGAAGCAGAAGAGAAACTATGTTAGTAGCGATGATGGACCAATTGTACTATTGGCAGGATAAAGGAAGCTTTAGGGTATCATTTAATAGGGAGTGATCAAAACGTTTCAGTGGAAATGAGGTGTCCCAAAGGAGTCAACTATATTGTCATTCTTGTTCAATATATGTATCCATTAGGATGAATTGTTGGGATATTTGGAGTTTTATTCTACCCTTATGCAGATGATATTCCATTATTGATGCTTATGGACGGAGATATGATGTTCTTCTGCATGAGACTGAATCAATGTCTGGGGGAGTGAGGAAATAGGTAGTGGAAAGCAGAGCTAAACATTTATTTATTTACATTCTCTTATGTACCGTGCTATTCTGCATCAGTGCGGTTTACATTGAACAAACTGAAATTACATTGAACAGGGCATTATAACTTGGAGATAACTATTTTACAGGGAACATGGGCTATGGAGGGTTAAGTGGCTTGCCCAAGACCACAAGGAGCACCTGTGGGACTAGAAACCCCAGTCCTTCCGGCCCAAGGTTGCTGTCCTCTAGTGGGATTTGAACCCCTGACCTTCCAGCCTGAAGTACCTTGCCCCAACCACTAGGCCACTCCTCCACTCTGAAACATGAGGACTAAAGTAGATAGGACAGAGATCCATTGGGAGGATGCACTAAGATCCATGGGAATAATCTCAGAAAGAGGAGTACTGGACAGAAATGAGTCAATCATGTTGAAACTCTGTGACAAGCAGCCAACCTCTCTCTGCCAAAGTTATCCAAATTCCATGGGTCATGGTGTCACTGATGGGCTGAAATATAAAGCACAGCATCAAGCCTGAGAGAACTACTTTGCGTGTGATTCTGAGGGAATGAGGAAGCTTGTTCTGAGGATGGGGCCATGGATGCAAAAAATGGAACTTAGAAGCAGTAAAGAAAAAAAAAGATCTTACAAAGCAGAGAAAGTGCTGCTTTCTGTAGTGAAATTTCTGCTGGCTGGCTCTTCTTGGAAGGAAAGAGTGTCTCTAGAAGAGAGGGAATTAGCAAAGTGACAGGGATGCTAGAGAAAGGGGTGTTTACAGATTGTCAATCCTTACAAAATGCTTAAAAGCATATTTTAGAAAGGATGTCTAGGTGCAATCTGAGATGTCCATGGCAAAATATTCCAGATACCATAGTAGTGGCATTAGTGAAAGCAGGCATGTATAAGTGCTTTCTAAAATTGCTCCATATCCACCCCTGCGGCAATGTGCAAGTTTCAATCCAATTTTAGAAACTTGTACATTCCTGATATGGACAGTGGCAGCCGCAGCCACAGCTGCATTAATGTCCCCACGACAATATTTTAGGATGGGGATGTCTATCCCATGCTGCATACACATATCTGCCTGGCATTTAACAAATGGAGATGTGCAGTGGTATGTCAACCAAGAAACAAGTGGTTTTAGTTCCTATCACATTTGCTTATGGTTGTGAAAATTAATGGGGATATCAGAGTACCATCTTCTCTACTCCTCCAGGCATTTTTTTTTCTGGCAGAACAAGCACTTTTCTGTTGCCTATTTAAGCCCTAGAGCATAAATAGCAAACTTAAAAAAAACCTGGATCCCTACAAATCCTTCTTATACATATAACACAGCTCCAAATTGTTATAATGCAAAAGTGCTGGAGGAAAAAGATCTCAGAATATTAAGCCAACACAATGGCCATCAATATCTCCATGTCAACCAACAATGGCCTCAACAGATTAATGATATCTCACCATCATAGGTCAGAAAAACCCCTCCAACACAAGTCACCTAGCACTCATAAAAAGGCTCTGTTATGAGTAAACCAAACTTTTACAACCCAATATTACATAGCCATTTAAGCAAATGTGACAAATCTTGTACTTATCTGCTGACTGCCAATGCTCTCAAAATTTCTGCAAACTTGTCGTCAATCAATTTCCAACATAGCCGTGGTTCAACTCACTGCTTCAGGGAGCTAAACCCTTTACCCATGTTCAATGCACAGATAGCAGTTCAACCATTCCTAAAAACAGAAGCTGGTAACAATAACATGGTGTTGCATAATTCTCACAAACTCAAAAAAACAATTGTTACAAACATAACCAGTTACTTACGGAATGCAGTAATAGACATGGACGTTACTGATGGTGAGCTGAGATGTGCTGGCTGTTTCTGAAATCAGGCCTCCATCATGCCTGGTACAACATGGACATGATCACCCTTGAACCGTGTAACTCCAAAGCTTTCTAAAATAACTCTTGTTATGTCTCAGTGCTTATGACATCTGAATGGGTGACTTCAAACATTGAAAACATGAATAGAGCTTCTAAAATGATCCCTTAGTGTTCTTGTTTGTGAAGTCACACTGCACAACAGACAGACCAGGCACAGGAAAATGGAGCTGTGGAAGATGGGAAGAAGGATTAAGAGTGGTATTCCAGTGTACTGTATCTCTCATAATAAGAGATGCAGAGAAATAATGTATTTGTAACAATCTTTCTTACCTATTTGCTATATAGACAAGTCATAATCCACTAGAACCAAATTATAGTATAAAAAATAATTAAATTGTCTATAGGAAATTGGATTTCTTTTTGTTTTCCAAGCTCATCTTTCTTTAAGAAAGGATTCTACCATGTTTGATGTCTTCTTCTACCAAATTAATAGAACAGCAGCATAGGGAGGGCAAGCCATTGGGGAACTCAAGGTCCTATGCTATGCTCTTTAGTAGATACCAGCCCAAATATCTTAGAAATCATAGTTGGGGTTTACAGTACTTCCAAGTTGCAAACTGCTACTGGCTGGAGAGGAGCACTATAAAGAGACACGTAAAGAAAGACAGTACCTGTCCCATATAACTGAGTATCAAGTCTGATACTAGAATTAGCAGTCTGATAGAAGTCTTCCTCTCCCAAATGAGTAGAACAGCAGCAGCAGGGAGTTCAGGGTATGGAGTACTCAAGGGTTTATTCCAGGCTCAATCAATCATAGTTGGGGTTACAGTACTTCCAAGTTCCAAAGTGTTATTAGCTAGAGAGGTGCACTGTAATAAAGACACATAAAGAGGGACAGTCCTTGTCCCTTAGAGCTAACAATCTAGTCTGATCATATCATAATGCTTGGAAAGAATAGGTAAAATTATTGTCTTATAAAGAAGTGGAGGGCAGGTGAGATCAGCAGCAGTACAAGTGTGGAGGAAGAGACAGGTCATTATTGGGATATGCCTATGACCTCCTTTATCAAAGCTAAAGAGAGACTTCTATAAAAGAAGAGAAGTAAGAGCTGCATCATCCAGTATGATGTAACATCTTTGGCTCCATCACATATATGCAGTACATGCAGACACATCCCACTCCTAGGACGACCATCTGCAGAGATCATCACGTGTCCTTCTTTGTTCCATATGGCCAATATGAGGGACACTTGTCCAGTTGTTATATACACATGTCAGGAAGATTTTATGGTGGTTAGAAAAGTTGGGACAGTTGTCATACCCAAATAGCTGGTATTGGAACTTCCCCATGGCACAGCTTCTATTTTGTCACACACACTACAACTGCATCTGTGTGGTCACATCAGGTACATAGGGGCAGTAAGGCCATACCACACCCTCATCTACCGCCATCCATCATTTGGACCATCCATCAGCATATGCCCATCATGTACAACTGCTACACTGTGGCCCACACAGGAACATTTTAATCATTAGGATGAATCACTCACACCTCTCTTGTGAATGATCTGCACGTCAGCACACCTGCTCGGTCATCCTTTTGATGCCCACATCATGGCAATGTGGCTCTGCCATGGACACTTTTTCCCAATCCTAGGTGATACACTAACATTACTCACTGATTCAGTACAGATGCCTCCCACATGCTCATCCCACTTACCAACTAACACGTAGGATACATATGGATCTGAGATGTCCATCAGCTCTTACCTTTCCTTCTATCCATCACCTAAAATGTGACTTTTACAAGGGCTCCCTTATCCTTTGTTAAGGTAACTTTCATTTTTGGATGTAAAGGTGCACGCTTGGCTAGGTGTCCTGTTAGCACCCAATAAGTGGAGCCAAGTGCCCTAACCACTGGAACGCCTACTCCCCGCCCTGGCCTTTCCACAGGATAACACCCTTACCGCTGTCATTAATGCTTGCATACCAGTGCACTTTTAATGCTCTTTAGTAAACATACCCCTAAAGATTGTGTGCTGTTACAAAATTGCATATGCATATGCAATTTTGAAATAGTGCATTATGTTCTGAAATAACACTTGCTAAAACAAATGAAATGAAACAAACAAGAAAAGAAAGGAAAAAAAGGAAAAATAATGGGTCAATAATCAGCAGGGGCGGTCAGCATCTTTTTTTCAAACATGCCAGATGTGCATATTCTGGAATTGGGTTCCATACTAATTGGATAAAGTTAGGACAGTCCAGACCAGATGTATTCCACATATTAAAAACGGTGGAAAGAAGGCCAAATGGCAGCCAGAATGGTTAAAAGATGAAGCAAAAGAGGCCATGATAGCCAAAAGTACACTTTATTTAAAAAGAATGGAAAAAGGATTAAAATAAAGAAAATAGGGAACATCATAGGCATTAGCAAATTAGATGCAAAGCAGTGATAAGGAAGGTTAAAAGAGAATTTGAGTGAAGGCATCTGACTGGACTACTGCTGTGTCTGAAGACTCTGTGGCAGATGTCCTCCTACCATCTGATCCAGTCTGTTTCAGAGATCCTCCTTCCTATCAGCATCGGGGGATAAAAGGTCGGATGCTACTGTGGCACATGGCCATGGGTGTGTGCCCAAAGGGGCATGACCTAAGGGGCCTAAGTGCCCCTTAGGAGCCCCTTTGGAGCACCAGTGGACACCTGAGGATGGTGACTATACCTTATCTTGCGAATGGGCAAGTGGAAAATGAAGAACACGGGGTATGGTGTGATGAAGATGGTAAGGGCCTAATGGATCAGCATGTTGTGAATGCTGGATTTTTTGGTACATCTGCTGCCCAGGGGTTGGGGAATGTCTCTTCCTCTGAAGCGTCTTTGAGTTTGGGGGTTTGTACTCCTCCCCCTCAGCCAACTATTGCTCATAGTTTTTCTTCTCCCGATGTGCACTCCATAACTGGAGGCATTTCTATGTCTTCCTCCACCCTGCTACCTGTGGATGAACCTGGATGTTTAAGTTCTGTTTTAAATGTGAGTGTACAATATCCAGTACCAGTAATTCTGCCATCCATGGTAACTGAATTGATTTTACCGGGCTCTTGTCCCAGTGATATTTCATTAAAAGATATATGGTTGGCAATTAACCGCATGAAGGGGGTTCTTAGGGGTACACTTGCTCAGCTTTGTGAGTTTTCTCATGGTACTTCAAAGATACTGCAGCAACATGGGAACTCTCTTGCTGACTTAGAAGCAAGAACTCTTAAACTGGAGGGCAGATTTGGGAATGTTCAGACCTTGGGGAATTCTTTCATTAAGGATAGTTTAATGCTGTATAATAAATTAGAAATGTTAGAAAATAATGCTGGAGCAAGGAATCTTAGGTTTCTAAACTTTCCAATTGTTCATCTCCTCTCCCCTTGAGCTGCCTATAAAGTATATTAAGGAGATTTTGTTATATGTGGGTTTTGAGGATTCTTCTGTTTCTTTAATTTATTATTTGCCTCACAAGGTCATTTCAAGGGTCCCGGAGGGGGAGGTTGATGAACTTTAGGATGTTAATGTTGATCAGGATGTTAATGTTGATGAAATGGATTTGACTCAGTTTTTAGAGTCCTCCCTTGATGTAGTTACTAGGAGGGAAACCCTCCTGGTTACCTTCTGCTCGGGAAGAGAGAATGTTATTTTGAGGCTTTACTTTTCTAAAAGGAATATTCCCTTTTGTGGTCAACCTTAATGGTATTTCCTGATATGGCATGGGCCACTAAATCTTGTTGGAAAACTTTTTTTACAGTTAAAGTCTAAGGTCCTGACGACTGGTAAAAATGCAATGTGTGCCTTCGAGTCAGTCCTGACTCCTGGAGACCCAGAGGCTCCTGGGTTTTCTTGGCAGTGTCACCGGAAGTAGATTGCCAGGCCTTTCTTCCGAGGCAATGGAGGGTTAAGTGACTTGCCCAAGGCCACAAGGAGTGCTAGTGGGAATTGAACCCTGGTTGCTTGGTTACCAAGCCAGTGTTCTAACCACTAGATGACAGGTACATCATGTTATTTAAAATTTCAATGCAAATGTAGTCTTACTCTTTTGGGTATAAAGTATATATTATTGGAAGTGCAACAATTAGAAAACTTTTTTTTTTATTTGGATTTCAGTCATTACAATAACCAAGCAGAAATAAAGAAACAACTTGTACACCAACAACAATATCAAAAATAATAAGAAAACATCACTATCATTCAACAAAATAGCCATATATGCTGGGGACAATATTTAGACCTCATTAAGGGAGCATATCTGCCTTAAATTCGGGTAAAATACCAGAAGAAGCAATTTTAAAGAAAACAAGTCCGAAGGCCACTTTTTTTCAGGTAAAGTCAAAGTAAGAAGCCTGTGAGGGAGTTAGTTGAATCAGTAAATGATCATGGTATAAAAAGGGGTACTCGAGGAGGACAAGCCCATAGAGGACTTTAATGAGGATGATGTAAGGGAGCTACCCATGCCCTCACTGCCATGCAAAAAGCTATCCTAAGTTTCTAGATATTCTATCTGAACAGTGGAATGAATATTGCCTCCCAATTTCAGTGCCAACCATACTATATATATGTTCAATGCTGGTCTCTATCCAGACAGCAGTGCTGAATATATGTATTTTATTTAACTGTCATGATCAATATTAAAAAGAAAACACCAACTGCAACAGCTGAATATTGACCAGAAAATTACTGAACATTTGATAGTCATGGGGGTATGTTTACTAAATCGCGGTAAAGTCACCGGTGGTAAGTCACCAGCGGTAAGGAGAGCCTGAAGCCAAATAAGGCAGTGGGTGGATAGGGGGCATGCTAGCATTAGGGTGCTTTGGGCTATATAATGTGAGCTAACAGGACCAAATGCAGTAAGGTGACAAGACGTCCTAAGGAGAGACAAGACATCCTAATATGTGATTTAGTGCCCTAATGTGAGACAATAATCAAAACTTAAAACCTATCAATTTCCCAAAAGAAGGTGTATGAAACTCAGTACTTATCTATAGTTGCCCTTGCTGCCTCGCACTTCATCGGTCCAAGAAAACAAAGACCGGCAACCAGTGTATATCGTATTACATCAAAAGCTCTCCGAGCTAGATATGAGTGCCTGCACTATAATCGAGGCAAGAAATAGGAAAATATAGATGATTGTAAATGTCCCAACACCGTGACAAAATGCCCGTGTTTCTCCAAAAGTTTCTTCAAAATATTGTCCCGAAGACAAGTTTACCGCTATCACACACAAATAAATCTGGTATTGTAACCCAACGTTGTACGGTTTCGAGCCACCGGTATTCTCGGCTCTTTCTCAAAACAAATACGCAAGATAAGTACTGAGTTTCATACACCTTCTTTTTTCGGTTGGTATTGAGGGTTATGGGTCCCTCGATCCTATATTAGGGTGGTGTCCCTACATTTTATAAAAAGAAAAAAATGGAACATCACACTACAAGAAGGGGATAGTTTTTCTCCTACCTTCCTGGTGTGTGTTCCAACAAAAATGTTCTAAATTTCTTTTTCTCTATTTCTAATGGCTAATGTGAGACAAGGCATCCTAAGGAGAGACAAGCTGACCTAAGGTGGAAAGTATGCACCTTAAGGCAAGAAAATGACTATAACCTAAATGTTGGATAGAGCACCAAGGAATGTCAATGTAAAGGTGATGGAAGAAAGGACAAGTGGGAGTTCATGGACCTGCCATATCAGTGGGCACCCTATGTGGCAGCCAGTAAAGCAGACGAGCATGTGGGAGGCAACTGTACCGAGGCACAGAGTGGTGCCAATGTGAAGTACTGCAGTGACAGTGTGTGGCATAGGATAGGGAAGACATATCCCCTGGCAGAGGCAGAAGCGGCAGGATGTTTGCAGCGACAGGAGGGCAGAGTAGTTGTGGTTACGTGCAGATCAGGTACAGGAGAGGCGAGCACGAAGAGCCATAATGTGGAAAAGAGTACCAGTGTAGGTCATGGAGTAGCGGCCTGCACAATAAGACAGGTCTGTACATAGCCGACAGAGGCAGATAGATGGGCTGAAGGACAGATGCAGTTGAGGAGAGGGTGGTATGGGCTGTCAGCACCGATCTGCAGAGCCCAGAATATTACAGGAATGAAATTGATCTGAGCAGCACAGTCACAAAAAGAAGAAGTAGGAATCAAACCCCTGCCCATGCATACAGAGACCTTGCACTAACCAGTAAGCTACACCTCCACCCATCTCTGCACAGCAATGGCTGGGTACAAAGAGACTGCAGGTTACTGCCTAAAATGTCTGCTGTGTGCACCGGCATAGGGTAGCCCCACCATTACCCATGATGCAGTGCTGAAAGGGCGTTCTGTCAGAGCAGAAGAAACAAGGAGGTTACAGAGATTAACAGGGGAGGGTCTGCAATATATGCCACTTCTCTTGAACTATTTTTGAAATGTTTTTTGACTGTGCTGAGAATGTCAAGGGAAGGACTATTCTAGTGGTCTTGGATTTCTCCTTCTTCTCAAGAAGGGTGGTTCTATCAGCTCATTTTGCATTATCATAAGCTCACTTGACAAAGCGTTTTGAATAACTCCTTCTTTGGAATCTTTCTTTCATAATATCTGCTTGTTTCTCAAATTCAACATCATGTGTGCATATATGTTTTGCCCTCAAAAATTGTCCTCTGGGAAGATTAGCCTTTAAAGAATGATTATGAAAGCTTTGGTAATATAACATTTGATTATGATCTGTTTTGTTGTTGTTAAGTGCCATTGAGTCGGAGTCGACTCATGGCAACCCTCTGGATAGCTATCCTAAATTGTGTTCGGTCTTCAGTCAGGCGGCTCATTGTTGACAGACTGGTACCCGTAGCTGCTGTTATTGTATCGATCCATCTCATTGCTGGCCTTCCTCTTTTGCGTTGACCTTCTATCTTGCCAAGCATGATGTCTTTCTCTAATGATCTCTCTCTTCGCATGATGTGTCCAAAGTATGAAAGTTGAAGTCTTGTCATCTGAGCTTCTAAAGAAAGCTTAGGTTTAATCTCCTCTAGTACCGACTGGTTTGTTCTTCAGGCAGTCCATGGTATACACAGTATTCGCCGCCAGCACCATAATTCAAAGGCATCAATTTTTTTCCTGTCTATCTTTTTCACTGTCCAGCTTTCACATCCATATGATGTTATGGAAAATGCCATGGCTTGAACAAGTCGAATCTTTGTATGGAGAGAGACATCTCTGCTCTTGAGAATCTTATCTAGGTCTTTCATAGCCATTCTGCCTATGTGTCATCTGATTTCTTGACTGCTTGTTGCTTCTTTATTGATAGTTGATCCAAGTAGGTTAAAGTTGTTTACAATTTAGTTTCTTCTCCTTCAACGATGAACCTGTTGATTATACCAGTTGTCATGATCTTTGTCTTCTTTACATTAAGGTGCAGACCCATTTTGAGACTACGTTCTTTGATTGTGAGAAGCAATATTTCAGATCATCTTCACTTTCAGCCAGTAATGTAGTATCATCAGCAAGGTTGTTGATGAATCTTACACCAATATTCACACCTCTGTTGTCTTCATACAATCCTGCTTCTCTGATGATTTGTTTTGCATATAAATTGAACAGGAAGGTAACCTTGTGTTAAATCCACCATCTTCTTTACTGATCAGTAGATCTAAATAGAGTATTTTGCTGTCATCATAAGTGATTTGCAATTGTAAATTTTGGTCTAGCATATTAATCCAATTGTTAAATTCATCTAATTTGTCATAACTTCCATCCCAAATCATTAAAATGTCATCTGTATACCTTATCCATAATTTAATGTTTTGCAAAAATGGGTGTTTGGTTAAAAATTGTTTCTCAAAATTTGCCACATACAGGTTCGCCACATCGGAAGCCATGGAGGAACCCAAGGTCACCCCTGTGATTTGTTTGTAGAAAATAACCCTAAAGCAGAAATAATTCTCAATAAGAGCCAATTCAGCCAATCTCAAAATTTCACACATTATCTTTTCATTTCAAATTGTCCTCTTTTTGCTGCTGAATTTAACTTTTTACATCCTGATGACCAGGTCTTAATGCTTAATTCTGTTGTTTTGGCTGCTTTTGAATTAACTGCTCCTTTGTGCCCTGCTTCCTCTTCTACCCACTCTTCTCATCCGTGGTATCATTCAGGCTTACATCTTATTAAGCATGAGCTTCACCAGTTGGAACGTTGCTGGTGTAAGTTTCACATCGCTTCTGTGCTTTCTTCTTTTAAATCTGCTTCTATTACCACATAGCTATTGTATTCTTGCAGCTAAGAGAACCGTTCTTCACTGGTACATAAGGATACTTCTTCCTCTTGTCTATTCCATCTCTTGCAGCATCTTACCAATCACCCTGAAGCCTCTATAGATTGTTCTCATCTCCAATCTCAGGATTTTGCCTCAGCTTTTCAGCAGAAAATATCAGATATCCAATCTACTTTGCCTTCCTCTCACTCCTGTTCTTCGTCAGTCTCTGGCTCCTTTTCCCATTTCTGCACTACTTCCTCAAAGTTTTCAGCTTTCAAAATTCATACCTATAGTGAGCTTTCACATATCATTGCTAACTCTCGATCCACTACTGCTCCCACTGACCCCATGCCATCTCATCTCTTTGAGTTGGTCAGTGCTTCTTTCCTTCCTCAGTTATATTCCATCATATCTGTGTCTTTTTCCTCCTGTATATCTCTTTCTTTCTGGAAACAGACCACTATCCTTCCTATCCTCAAGCCTGGTTCCTCTGATCCACTTAATCCTTTGAGTTACCAGCCAATCTTTCTACTGCCTTTTCTTTCTAAGGTAGTGGAGAAGTTGGCAGCTCAGCAGCTTCAAGATCATCTTCTGTGAATTGGTGCACTTCATCCAGCTCAAATTGGCTTTCACCCCCATCTGTCCACTGAGTACCCCCTCTTGGCTATCACTGATTTTGTTCATTCTGCCCTAGATGCTAATCATGAGGTTCTTCTGGTGTCTCTTGATCTTATGGCAGCTTTTGATTTGGTAGATCACTCTCTTCTGTTATCTCAGCTTAGTTCTTTTGGCATATCTAATGCTTCTTCTGGGTTGGTTCCATTTTTAATTTCAGGTTCATGCATTTCAGGTTTCTTGGTACTCTTCTCTCTCTCTGCTCTCCAATCTATTCATTGTAGTGTTCCCCAGAGGTCTGTGCTAGGCCCTATTCTTTTTAATATTGTCGTTGCTCCTTTGGCTTTTCTTATTCAGTCTCTTGATATTAGCTTTTTTAATTTATGTAGATGATGTCCAACTTCTTTTCCATCTTCTAGTTCTCTCTCCTGTGATGAACTCTGCCATATTTCATAAGCTTGACTGTATCACTGATTGGCTGGCTTCCCATTGCCTAAAACTCAATACTACAAAAACGGCAGCTATGCTTTTTTCTAATGATATCTCTTCACCATTTTCTGTTTTTCCTTCCATACATAGTACCCCTCTTCCATTTCAAGACTCTGTTAAACTACTAGGTTTACTTTTTGATAGTCAACTTTCTTTTTCCATGCACATGTCTCGCATTGTTAAAAAAACCTCTTTCATTCTCAAAATGATTCATTCTATTAGGACTTATCTGGATCTCAAATCAATTTATCTGCTCTTACTTTCCTTAATAATAACTCGCTTGTACTATGCTAATTCTCTTCTTTACAGTCTTCCTCAATATCAGATACACCACTTACAGTTAATTCAGAATACGGCCATTAATCTTCTATACAGTGCTACAAGATTCAATAGTGTCACACCCTCCTTCGTCATGGAGCATTGGCTCCCTTGTTTGTTGCATCAAGTTTAAACATCTTATTATTACTTTTCAGATCCTTCACTTCAGTAATCTTCCTTTTCTACATAAATTATTGACCCCCTATGTACCTTTACATGTTCTTTGCTCCACTACGCAACATCTCCTAATCGTTCCAACTTTCTGTCAGGTTCATTACCCTTCAGCTCGTTCTTCCTCCAGTTGGGTTATTGCTGCTGTTCTGTGGAATTCTCTTCTGTCTGATCTCCATTCTCAACTCTCTTTTATTTGTTTTAAATTCCTTCTTAAAACTTATTTCTTTGTTCAAGCTTTCCCATCTGCAGCTTCCACATGATTCTTGGCCCATCTCCATTTTCCCTTTTTGGTCATGTCTCAGCAACTTGACTTTGTAGTTGTCATTATTCACTCGTCTTGTCCTTTCACTTTTCCTTCCTTTCTTTTGTGTATATTGTTTATTGTTCTTATGCTGACTTTGTAACCTAGGCCATCCTCCATTTTCTTCCATGTTGTCCTGTCTTTTATTACTTTTATTTTATTTCCTTTAATTCATTTATATTATAATTATTTTAATTGTTAACCACCTAGATATCTAGTAGAATAGGCGGTATATCACATAAAATTAACTGTAACTGTATACTGTACATTGAGCCAAAGGAAAATTTGCCTCACCAATCTGCTACCTCTCACTTGGTTTGCAGCTTGTCGTGCTGTGAGGGCTTGTGTGCATCAGTGATGCTGAGAGCTAAACTATCGGTAGTTTAACTACTGGCAGGGTCTCCCAAGATGGACAGGTCTCAGCTGAGGTGCCAGACGAAGACAAACCACCCATCTGGGCAGCAGCAGAATGGGATAGTGTTGACGGCGGAGGATCACATTTCTGTGACAACGGCAACAACACCAAACTTAAACTGCGCGGAAGGAAGGCCCGGCAATCTACTTCTGTATCTTGCCATGAAAACCCAATGGATAGTTACAACAAAACAAATTGTGCTATGGTGCTGGAAGATGAGACTCCCAGGTCGGAAGGCACTCAACTAGCTACTGGGGAAGAGCTGAAGACTTTTCAGAGTAAAGCCATCATTTATGATGTGGTTGGATCAAAGCCTTCGGGAAGTCTGACTGCTGATGTAGCTGCGCATGAAATGAGAGTCAGAAGCTGTAAAGATGTCTTACACATTGGAACATGGAACGTACGAAGCATGAACCAAGGGAAGTTGGAAGTGGTCAAGAATGAAATGGAACGTGTACAACTTGATCTTTTGGGTGTCAGCGAACTGAAATGGACTGGCATCGGGCACTTTGCATCAGATGATCACATGGTCTACTATGCTGGAAATGAAAGACAAAGAAGAAATGGTGTTGCATTTATAATAAAGAAGAAACTTGCAAGAACTGTAATGAAATACAATGCAGTCAGCGAACGCTTAATCTCTATTCGTCTACGAGGATTGCCTATCAACACAACTATAATTCAAGTATATGCCCCAACAACAGCTGCAGAAGAGAATGAAATTGAAGAGTTCTATGAACAAGTACAAGCTGAAATTGACAGAACATGCAAACAGGATATCCTGATAGTCATGGGTGACTGGAACGCAAAAGTTGGCAACAAAGAAGAAGGCAAAGTAGTTGGAAAATATGGACTTGGCAACAGAAATGAAGCTGGAGAAAGATTGATAGAATTCTGCAAGACCAATGATCTATTCATCTCAAACACCTTCTTTCAGCAACACAAGCGATGACTGTACACATGGGCTTCACCCAATGGATTGTATAAAAATCAAATTGACTACATCTGTGGAAGTCAACGATGGAAAAGCTCTGTAACATCAACAAAGACAAAACCTGGAGCTGACTGTGGTACAGATCATCAACTACTAGTATGCAAACTCAAGCTAAAGTTGAAAAAGAGCAAATCACTCATGAATGCACCAAAATATGACCTTGAGAATATACCACTGGAATTTAAAGACTGCCTGCAAAATCGATTTGCTGCCTTAGATACAAATGACAGAGCTCCGGAAGAGTTATGGAATGACATCAAGAAGGTTGTGCTGGAAGAAAGCGAGAAGTCTCTACAAAAGGTGAAAAAGCAAAAACGGCCAAAATGGGTGACGGAAGAAACTCTGAAAATTGCCCAGAAACGCAGAGAAGCTAAAGCCAAAGGAGAAAGAAAGACAATCGCAGAACTCAACAGAGATTTCCAACGTGCAGCAAGACAGGACAAGGAAAAGTACTACAATGACACTTGCAAGGAAATAGAAGCAGAAACTATTAGAGGAAGAACAAGATCGGCTTTCCTAAAGCTGCGAGAGTTAAAGAAAAAGTTCCAGCCTCGAATTGGAATGTTACAAGATGCTCAAGGTTCTATGTTGAATGATGCTGAGAAGATCAAGAAAAGGTGGAAGGAATATACAGAGTTTTTATATGATAAAGATCAAGTGGACCAACAGCCGTTTCAACCTATACCTTATGATCAGGAACCATTGGTGATGAAAGAAGAAGTTGAAGCAGCATTGAAAGCCTTATCAAAGAACAAAGCACCAGGCATTGATAGCATTCCCATAGAAGTATTGCAGCAATATGATGCAGCTGTTACCGTACTTACAAGGCTCTGCCAAGAAATATGGAAGACAACATCATGGCCAACTGACTGGAAAAGATCTGTGTTTATACCAATACTAAAGAAAGGTGATCCAACTGACTGTGGAAATTATCGCACAATCGCTCTGATCCCACATGCCAGCAAGATTCTACTGAAGATTATTCAAAAGAGACTACAGCCATACCTAGAACAAGAACTACCTGAAGTGCAAGCAGGGTTCAGGAAAGGGCGAGGAACGAGAGACATCATTGCGGATGTGAGATGGATCCTTGAAAAGACTAAAGAATACCAAAAGGATATCTATTTGTGCTTTATCGACTATAGCAAGGCTTTTGACTGTGTAAACCATGAGAAACTCTGGGCCACATTAAGAAGCATGGGTATACCAGAACACCTGATCGTTCTCTTGCGTAATCTGTACATTGATCAAGAAGCAACAGTTCGAACGGAACAAGGAGAAACAGAATGGTTTAAAATAAGCAAAGGTGTAAGACAAGGCTGCATACTTCCCCCCTACCTGTTTAATTTATATGCAGAACAAATCATCAGAGAAGCAGGACTGTATGAAGACAACAGAGGTGTGAAGATTGGTGGAAGACTCATCAACAACCTTCGCTATGCTGATGATACCACATTACTGGCTGAAAGTGAAGATGATCTGAAACATTTGCTTCTCACAATCAAAGAACATAGTCTCAAAATGGGCCTGCACCTTAATATAAAGAAGACAAAGATCATGACAACTGGCATAATCAACAGGTTCATCGTTGAAGGAGAAGAAATTGAAATCGTGAACAACTTTAACCTACTTGGATCAACTATCAATAAAGAAGCAACAAGCAGTTAAGAAATCAGACGACGCATTGCTCTTGGCAGAATGGCTATGAAAGACCTAGATAAGATTCTCAAGAGCAGAGATGTCTCTCTCCATACAAAGATTCGACTTGTTCAAGCCATGGTATTTTCAATAACATCATATGGATGTGAAAGCTGGACAGTGAAAAAGACAGACAGGAAGAAAATTGATGCCTTTGAATTATGGTGCTGGCGGCGAATACTGTGTATACCATGGACTGCCCGAAGAACAAACCAGTCGGTACTAGAAGAGATCAAACCTAAGCTTTCTTTAGAAGCTCAGATGACACGACTTCGACTTTCATACTTCGGACACATCATGCGAAGAGAGAGATCATTAGAGAAAGACATCATGCTTGGCAAGATAGAAGGTCAACGCAAAAGAGGAAGGCCAGCAATGAGATGGATTGCTACAATAACAGCAGCTACGGGTACCAGTCTGTCAACAATGAGCCGCCTGACTGAAGACCGAACACAATTTAGGATAGCTATCCAGAGGGTCGCCATGAGTCGACTCCGACTCGACGGCACTTAACAACAACAATCTGCTACAGTTTTTGAGGGTGTAAATAAAATATAGGTAAAGATGAACTAATTGATATAATGTATCTAAATTTTCAGATAGTGCATCTGTAGTTAACTGGTGGCATTTACACATGAGGCTTGCAAAATGGCTGGACATACACTTTTCATGTATAAGTTGCAAAATATAACTTACCGCATGTAAGTGCCAGCACTTGTTGTACATGTCTATATAACTGTTTTCCCCCATATGCTTTTGGGGTTTTTTTAGTGCAGTCAAATCAATGCTGAGTCCTGGTGACCAATCTGCTTCTGGGTTTTCTTGGCACTGTATCACCTGAAGTAGATTGCCAGGCCTTTTCTTCCAAGGCAATGTAGGGTAAAGTGACTTGCCCAAGGAATACCAGTGGAAATCAAACCCTTGATCTTCTGGGCCAGTAGGTGGCTGCTCTAACCATTAGTCTACTCATCTACTCCATGTAGGTGTTTACAGTTCCCACATGTAGACTTTTAAAATTTCTCCTCCTGCTGAACATGCATGCATATCTATGTGCATTCCTGAATTTCCTTGTAGGTATTTTGGAAAAGGCTTCATGTTTAACAGAGCCCTATCTAAAATACCACCAGAATTGTAAATGTCGCAACTTCATCTCTGTTCTGGTCTCCATATCATTTCTAAAATGTGCCTTCACATATCTACTTGTGTGGGGGTTTTGGGTTTATTATTTGTCAGTATATGCTAAATAATCCATCCTGGACTAGCAGAATATAAGCCTGATTAAACAAACACAATGCTTGTATCCAATATGCATTATACCTATATTGTACTGAGCCATCTTGAGTAGGGCTTCCTATTACAGAGACACAGCCAGTTTCTTACAGCAGCTCCAAAGTATGTCCTGTGGTAATAGACAATTCTGAAGATAAATTTTTGAAAGTTAGGGATGATTACCTAGCATATTTGCATAATTTACATTGCATTTTGCCCTCTATTTTCTACCTGTAAAAGTAACAAGTTTAATTTCTTGAGTGTTGTTAATATATGCACTCTAGAAGTGGCATGTTAGAAAAAATGTCCAGGTGCAATCTTGGACATCCAAGCCAAAACATCCAAAACAAATTGCCTGCCGCATGCAAATTTGGGCCAATTTTACAAACATCTACGTGCTCAATTTGAACATCCATGGGGGAAGGCTACATAGACATCTCAGCAATGGTAATCTAGACAGGGGTCATGTCCTAGCCCACCACACTGCAAGCTTAGACATTCAGCCGTGCTACAACCACACATGTGCCTCCATTTTTTATTCAAGCTCCTTATGATTGTGGACAGTACTGAGGATAGTAGGGGGCTATCTTCTCTATGTCCTACAGAGGTTTTCATGGCATAATTAGCACTTTCCCAATGACAGTTCATGCCCTGAAGCAAGGTACAGACTTATAGTAGGCAAAGGCTGGGAAATTCAGGACATTTCTAAAATCAATCACAGATGTCCAAATGCTTGGTACTGCCCTAGATATGTCTCTACCACACCCCTGTTCCAACACAAAAGTCTTCACACCAGAAATTTCTCTAAAACTGGTTTCTAAAATGGCTCCAAGGATGTTGTCCAGATTTGGATGTCTATACACCCATTTTTGGATTTCCAAAGCATGAATAGCGCTTCTAAAATAACCCCCTAAGCAAACATGTTATCAGAGAAAAGTTACACTAGTGGAATATTCTCTGGCAGTATATCAATATAAGTAATATGAGCAAAGTTCCAGAACATCTGAAAAAAAAGCAGGCACATGCAAGTCCAGGTAGGCACCAGCCAGCACTTTTAAAAAAGAGCGCCTCCCGGAGCACAACAAACTTGGACTCCAGCACCATTCTGAGCCCTGATCGGCGTCCCGATTGAGAGCGGGAGGCCCCAGACCTTCCCACTCTCCACCAGAAGGCCAATTAGGGCCTTGCAGCACCAGCTAGCACCTTTAAAGAAGAGCGCCTCCCGCTGCACAAGAAACTTGGGCTACAGCACCCTCCTGAGCCCCGATCAGCGTCCTGATCGAGAGCGGGAGGCGCCAAACCTTCCCTCTCTCCACCAGAAGGCTAATCAGGGCCTTGCAGCACCAGCCAGCACCTTTAAAGAAGAGCGCCTTCCGGAACCTGAGGGCCTCGCCAGAGGGTCCTTTGCTGTGGCCCTCAGGTGGGGCACGTAGTTTAAAAGAAATAATAGAAACAATGATCACCACACTTATAAAACCCACTACGCAATTGAACAATGAATCTGTAGGCCCTATTTACACCTCACCAGCAACTGCCATCATTACCAGCGCTTAAAGGATCACAGTAGCCGATGTGTCAAGTAATCCATAAGCATTCTAATTCCTACGACTCCTCACAGACATGGAGTACTGATCAGGAGAAGCAGCAGCAGATCTGAATCACACTAGCTCCCCCCACTCTCGAACTAAAAGAACTTTTCTGCAACAACGAGTAAGCAACCTCTGCTGTCGGATAGGTATGCCTCTTAACTTCTAACTTCTTATCGTTCCCTCTCCCTCTAATAATCAGAAAGTCAATCTTACAAGCCCAACAGTGTTTCATTACAAAGATTTGCCAATTTCAGCAGATATGCATCCTTTATATTCATTAATATCCATTGGCCTTCTTGTCTTTCTAACACTATCTACTACATCTCAGGCCCTCTCCCCATCCGGCTACCCAATACCAGTCATTCACTCATTCTACCGACCTATCGCTGAAGTGAAAAGCTTTAATCAATTCTTTAATAGAGCTGAGCGCAAGCAACGTCTAGTCCAACCTCAACGTAGTGGATCACAATAATGCTAATCCCAACAATACTACTCCTAGTTTAAAATGCGCTCTTATCAACCCACGCTCCATCAGGACTAAAATACCTCTGATAATTGACCACATAACTGATAATAAGTTGGACATTTTATTCATAACTGAATCATGGCTAACGACAAATGACACAGTATTGATCAATCAACTAAAACCAATAGGGTACAACATATTCAGTCACCAAAGAATAAATAAAAGAAAAGGAGGAATAACCATATTAGCAAGGAAAGATTTGCATCTAACAAAAGGCACACATGAATATGGACGTTCTCCTAGTGGAAAACACGAGCATGCTATTATGCCTAATTAACAGTCCCCCATCATCAAAAGGGGAGGATCTGGCTAGCATCATGGACTACCTGTGCAGCAGAATCACTTCCAATAGAGTCACAATTGTTTTAGGCAACCTAAACCTGCCCTCAGCCTCAATGCATATAGCACAAGGATTTATGGAGACTATGGATGCCCTGGGCTTCAAGCAAATAGTTCAAGACTCCACTCATATTAAAGGAAATACCCTGGACCTCATTATTATCCAGCAAGAGTGGTCAAGCGCTATCTCGGTCCCAAAGGTACAAATCCAACAAATTCCTTGGTCTGACCACCACACTATTCAATTCAGTATCCTGTCCCTTCCCAGCAGAGCAAATACTAATCCAATCTTCTATCAGCGCAGAAAGTTCTGCCAATTTGACAAGGATCATTTCTTAAAAGAAGTCTTACCACAGCTTCAAATGGACACCAAGAATACCGATTTACTCATAAGCAGATGGAACTCAACGATCACCCAAGCAGCCACCCTCACTAACAGCCCCACAACTCCCAAGCCCCAAGCAAGGAAAAGTGCAGTATGGTACACTAAAGATGTTAGATCATTAAAAAAAAAACATATAAGAAAGTTAGAAAGGAATGGAGAAAATCAAAAAGTGAAACCGACAAAGTAACCTTCTTCAGCAAACTGGAAGAATACAAATCATTAACAAACAACAAGCACGATTACCATACCAAACTAATAATGTCAGCACTGAAGAGGCCAAGAGAAATTTTTGATATAGTTAAATCTCTAACAACCAACCCAAAGGAAGACAACTCCACGCTCACACCAGATGCATATGCCATGGCCAAATTCTACAAGGAAATGGTGGGCACGATAGCAATATCAGATCACCAATTCAAAACAAGCACCGTGCCCATAAATCAGGCATGGAAAAGTTTTGCTCTCATCTCCGAAAGACAGCTAGATGATATAATCAAATCTCTAAAAACATCAACCTCAGCTCTTGACCCTTGCCCTGCCACATGGATATGATTGTCTCGCGGCCGTCTTGCTCCTCTCATGCTAAATCTAATCAATTCCTCCTTAGAACAAGGCTATATTCCAGAAGATCTAAAAAAGATCATCTATCCATCCCCTCTTTAAAGGCAAAGATCTGGGCAAATCAAAACCAAGCTCCTACAGGCCTATTTCAAGTCTGCCATTTATGGCAAAAATCCGAGAAAAGGCAGCTCAGCTCCAGCTACAAAACTTCGTAGACTGCTTTGCCCAGCTCGATCAGCATCAACACGGGTTTAGAATGGGTCATGGAGTGGAAACCCTGCATTAACAGATAAACTTCTAAAAGGAATTGAAAAATCTAATACGGGATTCATCCTAATTTTCCTTGACATTACAGCAGCATGTGACTCCATAATACAGGAATACCTCATACTTAGATTGCAAGAAAATGGCCTTAAAGACAAAGTTCTGTTATGGCTTAAGTCCTACCTTTCAAACCGAACCATCCAAGTAAAAATGGGCAATAACATGTCAAACCCATTCTACCAAAAGAAAGGCATTCCCAAAGGTTCTGCGTTATCAGCGGTTCTTTTTAACCTATACATTCAACCTATTTGCAGCATAATCAAAAGACAACCTGTATACGGACGATATTATGTTATACACTCAAATCAACACCAAGATGCTTCCAAGATCAGTGTATTTAATCAACATGCTTAGTACCCTGTATATAGTTACTGCTTAAATCGGCAGATTGTTATGTTAAGTTGTTTCTTCACCTAATCCCCTTCACTCCTTGTTCACAATGTTACATGTTTTATTTTGTTAAATGTACTTTTCAATTCTTTGAATTAATTGTAAACTGCTTTGATTCACGAAAGACGGTAAATAAGCACAAATAAATAAATAAATATCAATTATGAGAATACTTGCTGCTCAGAATCTTGCTCTGCGTGGGAACTCAGACCAGTTGTTCATGCCAAATAATGGTAATTTTCTCAAAATCGTAGAGTTCATGGCAGAGTTTGATTCAGTACTTAAGGAGCATCTAAGCAGAGTAGCCTCGAAAAAAATGAAAATGTACCTTCCTTGGAAAAATAGTTCAAAATGAGATCATCCAGTTACTCTCCTCACAAATAAAGAGCATTTTGAAATATTACTCTATTATTCTAGACTGCACCCCTGACACCAGTCATACTGAACAAATGACTTTAATAGTGTGTTTTGTTACAACAGAAGAACCTTTAAAAAATGAAACATCTGCCGTAACTTTCAGAGAACATTTTCTGGAATTCATTGACATGACATACATGACAGCACAGGAGCTGGGATGACAGATGTGCTGCTTCAAAAGTTAAAGAAACTTGTTATTCAGTATTTCTCTATTGTCAGAAACTGAGCCTCAGAATCAACCAATAGCACTTAAAATGCAGGGACCATCAAGGTGTCCTTATTATGTGCTGGTATTACATCAATGGCTCTAATAAAAAGGATCTAATGACATATCAAGTATAATGTATCCTTAATTCGAATAAAGAAAAATACTCATCTTGTTATGTAGTAGAATATGCCAAAAGAGTTCCTTTAAAGGCTTGCTATATTCGTTTCTGCTTTTAACTTTTGTTAGTTGCTCTCAGTCTCATTGTTGCTGAAAAAAGTATGTCCCTGTTGCTGAAAAAAGTATGTCCCAACGCCAACATTAAGAGGCGCCCATGCGTTTCTTCAAGAATGGGTTTCTCAAGGGACTCCAATAACAGAATATCCTTATCACAGCACAGCTTCTTGTCTGAAGGCTCACACTCCCACTCGTTCTCTAGGGAAGCCGAAAAACGCCGCGCATGCCTCGCGTTTTTCGGCTTCCCTAGAGAACGAGTGGGAGTGTGAGCCTTAAGACAAGAAGCTGTGCTGTGATAAGGATATTCTGTTGTTGGAGTCCCTTGAGAAACCCATTCTTGGAGAAACGCATGGGCGCCTCTTAATGTTGGCGTTGGGACATACTTTTTTCAGCAACAGGGACATACTTTTTTCAGCAACAATGAAACTGATAGCAACTAACGAAAGTTAAAAGCAGAAACGAATATAGCAAGCCTTTAAAGGAACTCTTTTGGCATATTCTACTACATAACAAGATGAGTATTTTTCTTTATTCGAATTTAGGATACATTATACTTGATATGCCATTAGATCTTTTTTATTAGAGCCATTGATGTAATACCAGCACATAATAAGGACACCTTGATGGTCCCTGCATTTTAAGTGCTATTGGTTGATTCTGAGGCTCAGTTTCTGACAATAGAGAAATACTGAATAACAAGTTTGGTTAACCTATTGAATGAGGTTCAGTTTTGTCACATTCAAGTAGTCATTCATAGAAAACGACCAATTTACAGCTTAGTATTCAAAAGTTAAAGGACATGGACATTAACATAGCCAATATGAGAGGATGGCTATGATAAGCACCATCTGGAAACATCACATCTTACATTGAAACCCCTGAGTACGACAAGATGGGAAAGTTGTGTGGAGGCAGTCAAGGCAGATTTTGTTTAGGCAGATGGTGTTGCCACTATCTTTGCAGCCCAGAAGGCACAAAAAAACCTTAGACCTTAAGGAATCAATTTGGATGTTTGCAGTCCTGAAGGCATGGAAAGTGGTCATCTGACTTTGGTGTTGCCAGTAAATTCTCACCACAAAAGGCAGATTGTGATTGCGCTCCTGCAGCTAAGACCTGGCGGCTGCCAGCACCAGAGGGCTCATCTCAAAGAGAAGGTAGCTGCTATAGGCAGAAGACAACACTCGCTGTCCCAGGTCTGGGGGTACTTCATCCAGTATGCATTCCGCCCAAAGATCTTAATCTGCTCTCTTCAGTAAAAGGTGACCCAGCAAGAGAGAACAGTTACAAAGACCATAGGCCTATCTAGTCTGCTTATCCTGCCAAGGGCATCATTCCATTGTAAAGATTGCTGTGGAATATATGCCAAAGAAAAGTATTTACCATATTTCCAAATGTTTGCTGTCCTGTACATATTTTGCATGCTTTCAGTAATGCTTGTAACTGGAGAAAGTAGCTTCTCTAAGTCAAATGAAAACATTTCTGCTGTGCTCTGACTCTGGAATGGCTATTTGGTCTTTGAACAGTATCAATCAAGCATGTGCCAGCCCAAACCCTTGATCTTAAGGAATGAATTCAGATCCTCAGAGCCCAAAAGCTAGGGAAAGCACTTCTCTGATTTTGTGAGGATGTGACATTGCCAGTAAAGATTTCCCATTAAAAGACTCTCTTTGATTTATAAGGGACAAAATGCCCCTTTCATAGACCCAAAACAATGCAACGTAAATGTCTTCTTCAAAATCCTTGAGGAACACTTCTCGCAGCTGAGAGAACACTGCAGGATGTTTGAGATCCTATACAGCATTCCAAAACTTCAAAATATGGCACCTGATGTTCTCCAACAAAAGTGTGTTGAACTTGAGAAAGTGTTCTCTAATGGTGAACTACATGACATTGATGCAATTATTTATATGAACTGAGGACTCTGTATAGACATGTGGTAGCAGACTCTTCACCAAAGGATGTTTTGGAGTACATATACAAAAAATAATTATCTACTATATTTCCAAATGCTTCCACAGCCCTGCACATACTTTTGACTGTTCCAGTAACAGTTGCAAGTGGAGAGTGGTGGGCCAGCGCCGTTTTGGGCATAGGCCCCATAACGGGGTGGCCGGATGGAGGAGGGCAACAAAAGAAGGCAGCCAGGGGCAGGAGGGGGGGGGGGTAGGGCAGGCCAACCGCAGTTAAAAAGGAGGTGGCTGGAGTTATCCCTTCCTCTTCCAAAGCCGGCAGGAAAAAAATCACAAGTAGAGGGCTGACTGAGGATTCACCGGAGTGATAGAATGCGGCCCGGAAGGAGAAACAGCAGGAGGGGTGAGAGAGGCTGTGGTACGACAGTTTCCCTTTCTTCTGGTGTAGCCTTGGCAGAAGCAGCAGCAGGAGGGGTGAGAGATGCTATGGCGCAGCGGCAAACAGGCCCGGCGCTGTGCAGGGAATCACAGGCTGCAGGAAGCATAGGACTGCAGAGTGAGCTGGGTGATCAGAGAGTGCTACAGGAAAGACTGTGAGCCAGACCTGAGCACTTATAGGCAGTCAGGGAAAAGCTGGAGGACGGGAGCTCCATTTGCTGGTGAGTGTCAGTACTGCATCCATTAACAGACATTAATAAAGAAATTAATTTCTAATAGGCAGTAGAGGCACAGCAACCAACAGAAGGGAGCAGGGTTAGTTGACATCGAGGGCGAGCAAGGGACATGAAACAGCATGGCAAAAGCAACAGTGCACAAGAGGCGGGGACAGCGGACCGATGGCAAAAAAGGCAAAGCAGACCACAGAACCAAATGGAGCAGCCAGGAAGGGTAAGGAGAATAGATGCAAAGAGAACAGCCAGAATAAAGGTGGAAGTGGCAAGAAAAAGAGCCCAGCCGGGGCCCGGGAGGGGAGGCGAGGTGCACAGCGGCCTGAAACCAGCAGCACTCACCCTCCATGCAGCGGGGAGGAGCCGAGGATGTGTGATCTCATGAGTCAGGTAAGAGTCATAGCCGAAGTTCACAGATCAGGACATGTGCAGGCTCTTCTGAGCTCACTGGAAGGAGCGCCAACCATAGGCGATGCTGGAGCGGCAAAAGCAGGGGCGAGCTGTGAGGATGCACCTGGGGAATCGCGACCAAGGGTCCATGGAGCAAAGTCAATTTGGATCTTAGGGCACTCTTACATCTACTGGGTGGGACAAAGGTCAGCGAGGCAACACTCCAGCACTCAGTTCGGCTTCCAACCCGGCATCGTGCAGATACACTGGATGAGCAGGCAAGGCATGCGGTGGGACCAGCTGAGGCCTGCCCTCATAGGCCGATGGACGGGGTGGTCCTGCATCTTGGGGGTAACGATCTGGTATCCAAGAAGGGTATAGATCTTATCATTCAGATAAACGCAGACTTGGACGAGCTCGGGATGGAGGTTGTCTGGTCCCACTCATCCTGCGGTAGAGATGGAAGGGGGCATAACATCCAAAAGGCATAGAAAGAAGGTGGAAGAAACTTAATAAGGAGGTCAGAACCTTTGTGCGAGGGTTAGGCAGGGTAGTGGTCAAGCACCCGGGCATCATGGTAGGGGGAGAGACGGAGTACTCGGGAATGGTGTCCACCTGAATGATATAGGGCTGGAGCTGTTCATCGAGGGCTTGTGGCGAGCCATCGGTTCGGTGCTCACAGTGGGGTGAGTTGGGTCGCAGGCCCTCCTGGTGGCAGGACCTCACCGAGGAACAAGGGGAGAGGAGGGGTACCATGAAAAAAGGGGGGACCTGAGTACTGAGCTGGTGGTGCAGGGGTCAATAACCGAGGGACCAGGTACCAGGAATAGAGATTGGAATGAGACACTCAGGCACCAACACGGAGCGGCTGGCAATGGGAAAAGGGGGGGGGGATGGGGTCTCAGCCATGGGGCAGGCCAGGGCCACCAATCAGGCAATGCAACAGTGGTAGAGGTCTATAAATTAATGAATGGAGTGGAACGGGTAAACATAGATCAATTGTTTATGTCATCAGAATATAAAAAGACTAGGGGACATGCAATGAAGCTACAGGGTAAACTATTTAAGACTAATAAAAGAAAATATTTTTGCACTCAGCGTGTAATCAAACTCTGGAATTTGTTACCGGAGGATGTAGTTAAAGCTGCTAGTGTAGCTGGGTTTAAAAATGGTTTGGACAAGTTCCTGGAGGAAAGGTCCATAAACCATTATTAAAAGGGGTCCAGGATATCACTGCTTGACCCAATACAAGCATTGAAGAACCTGTGTCTTTTGGGGAGACTGCTAGGTTCTTATGGCCTAGATTGGCTACTGTTGGAAACAGGATACTGGGCTTGATGGACCTTGGTCTGACCCAGTATGGCATATTTTTTTTAATTTTTTTTTTTTTTAATTTTATATTTATAGGTTTAACAAATGTTTACATCCACACAATATCCATGAATGAAATGGAAAAATGGAGAAACTTAAACTTCAAATACAATAGGAAATAAATACTGCCATCACATACTCATTTTCCCCTTGTCAGACCACAAAAGAAAAAAGGAAAATAGGAGAGTACTAGGCAACAACCAAACAATATAATGATACAAATATCATAACCATTGAACACAGATTCTAACAGGCGAATGGGAGACTCACACGTCAGCTGTATGAGAAGTTACAACAACCTCAACATCACTCACTTCCCTGGCCTCCAAGAAAGCTAACAACTGCTTGGGCTCAAAAAACAAATACATCTTTTGTTTAAAATTAACATAACATTTCACAGGAAATTTAAGTTGGAAGGAAGCGCCCAAGGCTAAGGTCCTAGGGCGAAGAGCCAAAAACTCCTTCCTTCTTAATTGTGTAATTCGTGCTAAATCAGGAAATACTCTTACTCTTGAGCCCATAAAAGCTTCATTAGCATTTCTAAAATACATTTTAAGAATAAACACCTTATCCGTCTCCAAAGCAAAAGTAGCAAGGAGGGTAGTTCTTTCCGTAACAATCTCCAGAGAACTCTCAAGAAGACCTGTGAGATCCCCCAACCCCGGGTGAGAGGGGGGGCCCGTCTACTCCACCTCTACTACCCAAGGTTAAGTACTGGGCCCTAGTCAAAGGGGAATACTGCTCCGAAGGGAGTTTTAACACCTCCCCAAAGTACTTCCGCAGCATCTCAACCGCTGATAAAACTGGAGACCTAGGAAAACCCAGGAACCGGAGATTGCAAAGCCGGGCCTGGTTTTCCAGGTACTCCATCTTCCTAGCAGCCACAGTACTCTCCTTTAGCTGAGCATGAACCAGACCCTGCACCTCCCCCATCTCCTTTTCCAGGGTGGTAACCCTACTAACTTGCACTTCATGAGCCTTAGAAAGAGAAACTCCAGAATCTCTAACCACATTAAGTTCCATTTGAAACGTCCCACAAAATCTATTCATGGAGTGATTCAGGGATGCTATTCCTTCCCATAGCGTTTCCATCGTAATTACCGCGGGTCTCTCCAAAACTGGAACCACAGGAAGCTCTTCCTCCATCGCCGGGACTGCAGGCGCAGGTCGCTCCGCTGACACCCCCATCTCACAGCTCCGACCCCAACCTGCATCCACCAAAGGGGAGATCACCGCTGTAGCTGCACCTCCTATGCCCTCCAAAGTTGGCGTACTTGTTGTTACCAACTCCGGGGCCAAAGCAGCACCAGAGGATAAGCTTCCGTGACGCGGCGGCGGTGTCCGTTCCTCAGGCGAGAGCCAGACACCCGACACGCTCTGGGGCGACACTCCTCCCTCTGCCCCAGCCAAAGACGCCACTCCCACGCGGGGCTCAAAGCCACACTGCCCCAGCGTACGCTGACCCGCGGAGCTCACTGGTATCTCGCCCGGAGGTAAGGCAACTTGCTTCCGCTTTCTCCGACCCATCTCGCGGTTGCTGCTCCACCGAATCAGGAAACTCAAGGCAGGCTCTCACCGCTCCGCGTTACACATCCGCCATCTTAGTTACTCCCTGGAAAGTACCTGCAAGGCAATATTCAGTATGGCATATCTTATGTTCTTATGTTCTTACCCCTCCACGCCAATCCCCAGTTCAGGGTTATTGTGTGATCATTGTCTAACTAATGTTTAAATACTGTAATTGATTGCTTACAGAATGTTGTATGAAAGTTCAGGAGTTAGAACAGTTACGATTATTAGACTGAACGAGAGATTGTAAATAGTGATGTTAATAGTGCAATGCTGTGTATCCGCAAGCTGTAACCATTATGATCCACTAATAAAACAGTTTTAAGCTAAGGATCAGGTCGTCTGTCTGTTGTTTGTGGGATTTGGGGGGGGGAAGGGTAGGGGGAAAAAGGGGACCTGAGACCATTCCGGCATGCCCCGATTTATGGTGAGCCAGCGCCGTTTTGGGCACGGGCCCCATAACGGGGGTGGCCGGATGGAGGAAGACAACAAAAGAAGGCAGCAAGGGGCAGAGGGGTGGGACAGGCTAGTCGCAGTTAAAAAGAGGGGGGCTGGAGCTGCCCCTTCCTCTTCAACAATGGCATGGCACTTCCCGCCACACCCAAGAGTGACAGAAGGAGGTGGAGTTTGTCACTACAGTGGAACCTCACTGAGGAACAGGGGGAGGGGAGGGGTAATACGAAAAAAGGGGGCACCTGAGTACTGAGCTGGGCATGCTGGGGACCGGTAACAGGGGGGCCAGGTACCAGAGGGTAGGGGGGCCTGGTCCCGGTTTTCAGGAACAGAGATTGGAATGGGATATCTAGACACCAACATGGAGCGGCTAGCAATGGGAAAAGGAGGGGGGAGCGGGGTCTTGACCATTCCAGCGTTCCCCGAGTTATGCACTGTCTCAAAACTAAAGCTGATAAAAACATATCTAATTCCACCATTATCCAAGAATGGCCAGTTGGACTTGCAACAATATTAATTGAGCATGAACTAGGACAAACCCTAAACCTTTGAAAGAATCAGTTTGAATGTTTGCAGCCCAGAAGGCATGAAAAGTACTCTGACTTTGGTGTTGCCAGTAAATTCTCACCAGAAAAGGCAGATTGTGATTGCACTCCTCATGCCAGGCCCTGCAGTTGTGCAGCTAAGACCCAGTGGCTGCCAGCACCGGAGGGCACAACCCAAAGAGAAGGTAGCTGCTATAGGCAGAAGACAACACCTGCTGTCCCAGGTCTGGGGGTACGTCATCCAGTATGCATGTTCCCCAAATTCTTAATCTGCTCTCTCTTGCTGGTTCACCTTTCACTGACCAGAAGAGTTACAAAGACCATCTGGCCTATATCATCTGCTTATCCATGTCAACTATGTATCATTCCATGCCAAAATATGTTGCGAACTACATGCTACAGAAAACCATTTACCATATTTCCAAATGTGTCTGGTGTCCTTCACATTTCTGATACTTTCAGTAATGTTTTCTAGTTGAGAAAATAGCCTCTCTCAACTAAATCAAATGAAAACCAATTCTGCTCCTCCCTGACCCTGGAATGTTGTCCTTGATACTATTCAATCAAGAATGAACCAGCCTAAACTATCTATTAAGGAATGAATTTGGATTCTTACAGCACAGAAACTATAGAAAGCAAACATCTGACTTTGTGAAGATGTGCCAGTTTCATTGCCAGTAAAGTCTTTCTTTAAACTCACTTTAAACAATTCTTGCAGCTTTGAGATCTGATACGACAGTGCAAAACTTTCAGCTATTGCACCAACATCTTCCTATAAAAGTGTGCTGAAATTGAGAAAGTGCGCTCTGATGGTGAACTGCATAACATGGATGCATGCAACTGACTTAACTGAGGACGCTCTTCAAGGCATGTATTAGCAAACTTGACAGCCTATAGATGTGTAAGTGCCCGTATTCTACATAAGAACATAAGATATGCCATACTGGGTCAGACCAAGGTCCATCAAGTCCAGTATTCTGTTTCCAACAGTGGCCAATCTAGGTCATATGTACCTAGCAGTTTCCCCAAGGGACACAGGTTCCACAATGCTTGTATTTGAATCTGCAATTGAATATTAAATTTAATTGCTTGTTTATGTATTTTAAGGTACCTCTGAGGCAGCATGCCAGAAAACATTGACCGACATTGGGATGCATCAAACTTTCCATTGTGGCTGCAGTCTACTTTATACAAGTGCTAGCTAAGTATTTTAAAATATTCTCCACATGTTTTGCTTTTGCAGGATTAGAGTTCTCATGACTATTGATTAGAACATTTGAGGTTCTGGAAGCTATGCATTACTGTTGCTTCTCTAACATATGATTAGTAGATTGATTTCTTCCATATAATCAAATCAGCTTTTTGATTTGGTTGGGTCCCTGACTGGAGTTTTGAGGAAGCCCCACCCCCTGCTTCCGGGGGGGGGGGGCGCATTTCCTCCTTCACCTCAGGCAGCAGATTGCCTTGAGCTGCCCCTGGTTTGGGTTCCCTTCTGTGCTGAGATTGATTGAGAGTGCGCAGGTGGCACTGAGGACCCTCGACAGAGGGAGGCCATGTTCTGCAACCGAAAAGCATTCCACTCTCTCAAACCACAAGTAGTGTGCAATGCACTGGGAGAACTTACTGATATTGTTGCAAGATTCCCCGTATCGTGCCACAATGCATATATCCTTACCCACTCCGGGATCTACACAAGCTTTCAGAGTGGTGAAATCTCTGGAGGCTGGCTACTAGGTACGCTGACACATAGATCCTGCCTCCTATGCCCACACAGACCTGACCAGGGGAACATCACCACAAAGCAGACTATAAGATGGCAGGCAGAGCTGCCTTACAGATGGCAGATGTGTACTGTCATGCAGCAGGGGCTGATGAAAGTAAAAATGCAGGAGAAGAAGCTGTTTTTCATGAGGAAAAAGATGTGCACAAGATGCAATATCCGCACAGAACAGAGGGAGCAGGCGTGCACTCACAGATCCTGAGTGGACACACTTAGCTAATCGAGAGCACCTGACAGTCAGCCCGGAAAGCTCAAACACAGGAGAGCTTTATAAACGGAAGACTGGAGACTGGAGAGGGCAGAGCAGTGCTTGCAGGTGTGGAGCTGGAGGTAAAGCTGAAGGTTTACGAGAAAGAAGCACCACAAGCAAGGACCAAGCAGAAAGAAGCACTTGGGAAACTAGTGCTGGGAAAAGAAACGATCACCTTTGGAGGCAAAGCAGAGTGAATGAAAGAAGCCTGCTTGGACCAGAGTAACCTGAGGCTAAACTGAAAGGTAACAGAAGCTTTCAGAGAGGAGCCTGGCACAGGGATTGTGTTCCTGAAGAACTACGGGAAGGAGGAAATCCCAGTTCTATATGCTGCTGGAAGCCAAGGTATGCTGACTCTGTTTCTATGAAGAAAACCTTACCTTATAAAAAGCCTTTTGAAAGTAATGCTAAACCTGTGAGAAAGGAAAGCAAAGCTACCTCTCATAAGCCAAGTAGCCAACGCCCGAGGGTAGGCCATGCTCATTGGCAAACACTAGAGGAACTCTTTAAACATCCAGAGAACAGGACTAGGGCCTGGCCAGAAATTATAGCCAGTGAAACCACTGATACAGACAGAGAAAATTCTGAGTCGATGCAAGTGGAATTTGTAGAGCCAAGCCTTTTATCTCAGGAAGAGATGGACTGTTCTTTGTGTATTTCAGGCAGTGCAGAGTCACTGCTAAACCTGTGAATGATATATGTTATCTTTAGAATGTTATTCATTTGCTAAATGGAAGAAGAGTGCTGAAACATTTACTTTACTCTGGAAAGCTTAACTAAGCATTGTTACAACTGTGAAGCATAACAGTTTTTCCGTTAACCTGAGTTGATTTCATTCCTGAAGTTAAGGACTTTTTCTTTAGGTTGTAACCCAGCTGAATCTTATGCGTAAAGGGAAATAAATGCCTTGTTAACCCTCTACTCTGCATTCACAATTTTTCTTAGATAGGAGCTGAACTGCTAAGACCAGGTTGCACCTGGCTCTTAAAAGACCCTCCTTTCATAATAAAATAATTGTTGTGTCCCACCTACCCTTATGACCACTGGCCGCCAGGGCGGTGCATGACATAAATGGCGTAGTTGTTTGGATTTTTGAGGCACAACCGCAAGAAGAAGAATAAAGAAAGAAATTAACCCCAAGGTTTAAAAAAAAAAAAAAAAAAGCAAAACCCGGAGTGGAGCGGCAAAACCCGGAGTGGAGTAGCAAAACCAGGAGTGGAGTGTCAAAACCCGGACCGGAAGGCCAAGAACCCGGAGTGGAAGGAGACGTGGATCAGAGTGGGAAGTATCCGGTTGCTGGCACCGAAGGCGGAGCACTGCAGGCTGGAGCAGCAACGTCTTTTCCAAAGCTGACTCAACACTGGCACCAGGTAAAACGTATATATACCTGACCTGTGTTGGATATAGCAGTAAGAGCTGGAAAAAAAAAAAAGGAGAAAAAAAAAAGGAAGCTCATTGTTGGTTGTTGGGCCGCACTTGGTTTTTCTCTGTGTTTTTTTTTTTCAGGGATCATCATGGAGCAGAAAGAGCTGTGCGCTTGGATGGCTCTGCAGTTCGACCGGCAAGGAGAACTCGCTTGCCAGAACCAGAGGCAGGCTATTCATGCCATGCAGGAGCAGCAGAAGCCTGTTCTGCAAATGATGGAGGCCTGGCTGGCACAGCAGAAAGAGTTGCTGGAGAGAGCCAACACTCAGCTAGGACAGAACTCTGGACTGAGTAATCGTCCGGTAGGACAATGGACTTGTGACACCTTGTCGGTAGGAAATTTAACTGCCACCGATGATGTGGATGATTTCATTGACTCCTTTGATAGAATTGCACATTTGGCGAACTGGCCGAAAGAGCAATGGGCAATTCGCCTGGCAGCAGCCCTCACAGGGGAGCCGCTGTCAGCATACAGGACGATGCCCCCTGCTCTGGCCAATAATTATGAAGAGGTGATCAAGGCCATCAGGGATCGCCTAGGCCTCACACCCTTTGTATACAATCATATGTTTAGAGATACTCAGCTTAAGGTAGGCGAGACGCCTAAGGCTCTAGGACATAGAATAAGCAGTTTGGCTACAAAATGGTTAAAACCTGATGAAAAAACAGTGAGTACTTTGATGGATATGATAGTATTGGAACAATACATGTCTGCTGTTCCTAAAGGCGTGCAGAACTTCCTTTTTCTGCAAAATTGTCACACCACTGCTGATGCCATCGCGCTAACAGAGCGTTATTTGGAAGCCGAATCGGTCACCCAACCGAAGGCGCAGATTCCAAAGTTGGCAGTTGGTGTGGAAGCACAGACATCAGAAAGTCTCTTATGCTGTGCATATAAGGGTTTGAAAAATGTTACCGCTATCTTAAAGGAACCCTCTAAAAGATGTTTTTCGTGTGGGAAAAAGGGTCACTTAAAGAATGAATGTTACATGCATACTGCTCTCATTGGAGAAAATATGAAAGCAATGAGGGAAGGGTTTGTATTACGTGTAAAAATACAAGGCATTGAGGCAAAAGCACTTTTAGACTCTGGCGCAGATCAGACCATGATCTCCCACAAATTATGGTCTTTGATCAAGGAGCATGGTGAGTCTGTACCTGAACAGCCAGAAGGAAAAGTAAAAATAAAATGCATACATGGTGCTGCTACACATTACCCAGTATACAAGCTATTGGTAAAAGGCTTGGGTATTGAAAAGGAGATGTTGATTGCTGTGATACCTAAGCTACCTCAAGAGCTAGTGCTAGGCAGAGACTGGCCTCAGTTTAAAAAGGGTCTTAAAAAGGGCTTGTCTCCGCAGGAAGCTTTTGCTTCCACTTGCACCCGCTCTAAAATTAGTGCAGTTCCCAGCCTACTGTTAGGAAAACCTAAAAATGCCGAGCTTAAAATACAAGAAGAGCCTCGGAAGAAGTTTGTACTAAAGTTTTGTAAAACTTCCAGGCAAGCTCGCAGCCCCCAACGAGCATCTACACAGGCCGCAGGTTACGATCTATATAGTGCCGAGAACCAGGTTATTCCTAAGCATGGACGAGCGATAGTCAGTACAGATATCCAGTTGGAGCTACCCCAAGGCTGTTACGGTCGCATCGCACCCCGGTCTGGCCTAGCCTCCAAACACTTTATTGACGTAGGTGCTGGAGTAGTGGATCCAGATTACAGAGGCGTCTTTAAAGTCCTTTTGTTCAACTTTGCAGATGAGGACTTTAATGTAAAAGCAGGAGAGCGCATTGCTCAATTAATATGCAAACGTGTGGGATTCCCAACCCTAGAAGAAGTGGATATGGTAACCCCCACGAGCCGGGGACAGGAGGTTTTGGCTCAACAGGAAAGGCGGATATGGAAGGCTTTGTGGCAATCGGGAATGAGCAGCTGGATGAAGATCTTGGCCCACGCTTGGATGAATGCAAAACCTCTCCTACACCAAGGGTCAGTGATGAACTCTCCGTAACACAGAGGCAAGAATTGGCCCATTTGCTGGAAGGGTTCAAAGACGTCCTGACGCCTGTACCAGGAGAGACAGCTTTAGTAGCGCACGAGATAATCACACCTCCGGGGAAAATTATAAGGCAAAGGCCGTACCGTTTGCCAGAGACAAAAAGACAAGAAGTTATAAACCAGGTACAGGAAATGCTGCAAATGCGTATTATTGAGGAATCACATAGTCCTTGGTGCAGTCCAATTGTTTTGGTACCTAAACCCGAAGGTACCATGTGTTTTTGCATCGAATTCCGTCAAGTCAACGAAATGTCAACCTTTGATGCGTATCCGATGCCTCGCATCGAAGAATTGTTAGACAGGCTAGGTCAAGCAAAGTTCCTCACGACTTTGGATATGACCAAAGGGTACTGGCAGGTGCCCCTGACAAGAGATGCTCGACCCAAAACAGCCTTTAGCACTCCCCTAGGGCTGTTCCAGTTCAGGAGGATGCCCTTTGGGTTACATGGAGCGGCTGCGACCTGCCAGCGACTAATGGACATAGTTCTGCGTCCACACCAAAGCTACGTCACAGCCTATATGGATGATGTGGTCATTCATAGTGCCACATGGCATCAACACCTACTCCAAGTCGGGGCCATATTGAAAGCGATGAGACGAGCGGGATTAACCCTGAACCCTGAGAAGTGCATGTTCGCCGCCAAAGAGGTCAAGTATTTGGGCCACTTGGTGGGTCGGGGTATGGTGCGCCCCTTAATAAACAACGTGGAGAGTGTAAGAAATTTTCCTGTTCCTCAGAATAAAAAACAGTTGAGGTGTTTTCTCAGCCTCATCGGCTATGATAGGCGTTTTGTCCCCCATTTTGCAGATGAGAGCGCGCTATTCACGGAGATGTTAAGAAAAAATGCCCCGAATACATAACAATGGTCCGCGGAGGCGGATGAAGCCTTCAGGAACCTAAAAGAAAGGTTGTGTCGAACCCTGATACTACGAGGCGTGGATTTTAGCCAACCATTTCTACTGCAGACAGATGCTTCGGAAACTGGCTTAGGCGCCGTACTCTCCCAGGTGCAAGAAGGCACTGAACATCCTCTCATGTTCCTGAGTAGGAAGCTGTCACCGGCCGAAAGAAGGTATTCAACGATCGAAAGGGAATGCCTGGCAATCAAGTGGGCAGTTGAGTCCCTGAAATTTTATTTAACTGGAAGAAAATTTGTCCTTATTACTGGACCATGCCCCTCTAAAATGGTTGAGCCATATGAGAAATAATAACAGCCGGCTAACCACATGGTACATGGCGTTGCAACCATATGATTATAGAGTAGAGCACAGAGCAGGAAAGCTGCATTTCAATGTGGATGCGATGTCCCGAATTACGTGCTGTAGGGAAGAAGATTCCTCAGCCCGTAATATTTTAAGAAGGGGGATATGTCATGAAGCAGGGGCTGATGAAAGTAAAAATGCAGGAGAAGGAGCTGTTTTTCATGAGGAAAAAGATGTGCACAAGATGCAATATCCACACAGAACAGCTAGAGGGAGCAGACGTGCACTCACAGAGCCTGAGTGGACACACTTAGCTAATCGAGAGCACCTGACAGTCAGCCCGGAAAGCTCAAACACAGGAGAACTTTATAAACAGAAGACTGGAGACTGGAGAGGGCAGAGCAGTGCTTGCAGGTGTGGAGCTGGAGGTAAAGCTGAAGGTCTACGAGAAAGAAGCACCACAAGCAAGGACCAAGCAGAAAGAAGCACTTGGGAAACTAGTGCTGGGAAAAGGAACGATCACCTTTGGAGGCAAAGCAGAGTGAATGAAAGAAGCCTGCTTGGACCAGAGGAACCTGAGGCTAAACCGAAAGGTAACAGAAGCTTTCAGAGAGGAGCCTGGCACAGGGATTGTGTTCCTGAAGAACTACGGGAAGGAGGAAATCCCAGTTCTATATGCTGCTGGAAGCCAAGGTATGCTGACTCTGTTTCTATGAAGAAAACCTTACCTTATAAAAAGCCTTTTGAAAGTAATGCTAAACCTGTGAGAAAGGAAAGCAAAGCTACCTCTCATAAGCCAAGTAGCCAACGCCCGAGGGTAGGCCATGCTCATTGGCAAACACTAGAGGAACTCTTTAAACATCCAGAGAACAGGACTAGGGCCTGGCCAGAAATTATAGCCAGTGAAACCACTGATACAGACAGAGATAATTCTGAGCCGATACAAGTGGAACTTGTAGAGCCAAGCCTTTTATCTCAGGAAGAGATGGACTGTTCTTTGTGTATTTCAGGCAGTGCAGAGTCACTGCTAAACCTGTGAATGATATATGTTATCTTCAGAATGTTATTCATTTGCTAAATGGAAGAAGAGTGCTGAAACATTTACTTTACTCTGGAAAGCTTAACTAAGCATTGTTACAACTGTGAAGCATAACAGTTTTTCCGTTAACCTGAGTTGATTTCATTCCTGAAGTTAAGGACTTTTTCTTTAGGTTGTAACCCAGCTGAATCTTATGCGTAAAGGGAAATAAATGCCTTATTAACCCTCTACTCTGCATTCACAATTTTTCTTAGTTAGGAGCTGAACTGCTAAGACCAGGTTACACCTGGCTCTTAAAAGACCCTCCTTTCATAATAAAATAATTTTTGTGTCCCACCTACCCTTACGACCACTGGCTGCCAGGGCGGTGCATGACAGTACTGACTGAAATAAAGCAAGACAGAGAGCGGACATTCTATGGGAAAGGTGTACCACATGTAGAGAGTTGCTGAGAGAAATGTCAGTAACCAGTTTCAGCACACCTGCCTCCACTTGCACTTCAGGTCCTCATGTATCTGTTATTGTGATATATGGCATTGAGCTTGTGGCAGATGGCGAGCCATTACCGCTGCATTTGGTAGGTACCCACTCATGTGCCCTCATTGCCGATCAGAACATCCAGGTGAGCAAGGATCAACTGGAATAGAAGGTTTAGCTCCCCCTCCGTGAAACTGCACTTTCTTGTGGGAACATTTGGAGCCATTTCCTAGTAAGAACAGAAGGTTGGGAGATGCACGTTTTAATTGGAGAGGCATGGCCGTCAGAGGCATCTACGTTTATATCATGGAGACATGCCCGATTGGAGATGTGTAAGTTTTAGGAATATGGTCCACAGGTAAATGTTCCCGCAAATGGGCTTGTATGGTACATCCATTGCACGGTGAAAACATCCTCGTGGCAATTACGGAAATGCTTATACATCTATACCTGTGGATGCAGAATATGGTTGGAATCGCGCCTGTGCCTGATTTGCACATGCACGTTGAACATATACAGCCTATCTGGAGTCTCCCTCTTTGTGTATAGGCACAAACAGGGTGGGTTTGCAATGTTCACATGTAATTTATGGAATGTGCAGGTACATAGATGCAGGATAATTTTATAATGAGTCACCTACATCAGGAGAGCAAGTAGGTTTCTATTGTAAGCCAATTTTATAAAAACACATTGGTACCAATAAAGCACATTTTACAAATGACATCCAAGTGCAATCTGGGACGTCCAAGCCAGAATGCCCATAAAAAAGGTAGGCATGTCCTAGTTTGAGCAGGATATCACAAATATTGATGTGCCTGATATGTATGTCTGCATGGCCATCTACATAGCTGTCCCCAGAATAATATTTAAGACCAGGGATTTCTTAGAGACATACAGTGGTGGTTCAAACACAACAGAAATTTTCCTGTCACACTACAAATATCATTGCAATTTTATAGAGTACCAGAGATTGTGGAGTGCTATCTTCTCTACACCCTCTGAAGGTTTTATGGCCCAAACAAGCACTTTTCTAATGCCTATTCATACATGGAGCGGGTCTAAATTTGGATAAGGTTGCAGATGTTCCCAAAGTGTTTGAAATTGAACGGGGACATCTAAGTCTGTAGCACTGCCCTGCACATGACTCTTCCACACCCTCTGCTTTCTTGAATGTCTCCATGCTGGAGACATCTTTAAATACTGTTTGCAAAATGGCTCTGGGGACATCATTATGATATGGATATATGAGCGCCAGTTTTCAGCTGACCAAATCACAAACAGGCTTTTAAAATGACCACCTTTGTGTCTTTATAAAATACCAGCACAACAATAGCTGAAATCATGGCTAAAATGTAGCCATGTACATTTACACCAGGCTGAGGTACACATGTAGGTTTTTATTGTATAATTTATACATGTATTTCATGACTATTCGTGGTCTGCCCAAACTCTTCCTCCAAACATGCCTAAACCAGGGTCATGTACAAGTATGTACCTACTTGTCATAGCACATAATTGTGTATGTGTGTGTGTGTGGAGGGGGGGGGGGGTGCATTTATAAGTAATTTTACATATGTATCCAGAAATATATGCACAACAAATTCTTTATAAAATTAACCCATGGAGGCCCATTTTGACATGTGTGTCTCCGGGCCATCCGGACACCCGGAGATGCACGAGATTCTGTTCCCGCGGGGGTTAGACATCCCCACGGGAGCAGAATCTCATCACAGTGGCTGGACATCTGGGAGGTGCCCAATTCAGGCATCCCAGATGTCCAGCCACTTCCCCTGCTAGCTCAGCCAGGCTTCTTCATGGATCTGCAGTGCCATGGCTTGTTGCCATGTCACCACGGATCCATATAGGAGCCGTCATCCCTGGTGGCAGCAGTATCTGGCCTGTTCCCCACAGCCCAACCCCTGATCGGGCCTTCCATGGCCTGGGTCAGGCTGTGGAGAACCCCCTGCAACCCCTCACCTCCTTGTCACCCCTTGGCACTGCTGTCCCCCAATATCCAAGAGGACGTTTTCCACCTCTGAGGTGGAATAAGTCCCTTGTCTAACTGGCCAACCCCAGAGGTACAGGGACGTCCTCAGAATCAGCCCTGTACATCTGGGGTTGCATTCCATCGCCGCCTTTGCTCCTCCCCTGGCCCAGCCCCTCCCAACCACAAACAGAGCTCCCGCACAAGTTGGCTATAAGTGCAGGAAGCTCTGTGGCCGCCAGTGCAATCCGGACATTTAGCGGGTCTGGATGTCTGGATCGGACATCCTGACCCACTAAACAAGGATTGTAATGACCCCCATAGAGTTCACACACACTTCCAGCTTCTTTGGAGCAGGTGTAAGTATGTATGAGAGAATCTGTGCATAAGCAGGCACTCCTTGTGACCTTAGCCAAGACACTTAACCCTCCATTGCTTCAGGTACAAAACTTAGATTGTGAGCCCTTCGGGGACAAGGGAAATATATACTGTATCTGAATGTACACCACTTTGACCCAGTGAAAAGCAGTATAAAGAGCTTATTTTATAAAGGTACATAGATGCCTACTTTGCTTTTGTAAAATACATCTAAAATAGATGCCTTTTTTGACATCTCCCATATGTACCCTGATATCCCATAGAGATGATTTAACTACACAAGGACTGATTTACTAAAGCTTTCATCTCATTCTGTATCTATAGGAAAAAGCTTAGTAAATCACATCCATAATAAAGAATATGCTCACATGGCAGACGATTCCTTTGATTTTTTCTGGAAGAAAGAATGTAATTATAATAAAGAGCCTGCCAAAGCTGACAAATCTGATCACAATCTCACCCTTTTCTTTATATTCTCTTTGTTACAAGATTTTAATAATGCACTTATCTGGAACAAAAGGAACTTAAGATTTATGCTTAGAGCTTTCCAGCTTCCAAAAGAATGAGCGTACTAAGCAAGCAATAATAAAGATATGATGATACTGCAGTTATATGCAAATGATAGAAAATGAAAGCCTACACCAATAAACATCATTATCTTGAGGAACAATCCATTAATCCTCTTAGGATTGCTGTACTCAGTTTAGTGCCTTCCATTCATTCATTGTGATGAATATTCTTTTGGTTAATGAAGTAATCATTGAGGGGTGAATATTCAGAGACACTTACATGCAAACTGGATAAGTTATGCTAAAGGGAATAATCAGCCACACGATATAAATAGTGTCACAGAATATTCCCCCTGACTGCCTCGGCAATATCCAGGGAGTGCCGGGCCAGTCCAGGGACATAGACAGACATTAACCATGTAGCAGCAATTTTCAGCACTGCTATACAGTACACCAAACTAGTCAAAGATGTTTCTATGTG
The DNA here is from genome assembly GCA_033557465.1 of Ichthyophis bannanicus. Taxonomy (NCBI): domain Eukaryota; kingdom Metazoa; phylum Chordata; class Amphibia; order Gymnophiona; family Ichthyophiidae; genus Ichthyophis; species Ichthyophis bannanicus. The sequence continues at coordinate 244,123,851 of CM066033.1, forward strand.
CGAGGTTTCCTTTAAACAACCACATATCTTATGCTCATATGTTCACATATTCAGTGGGCCTACCCAAAGGAATAGATTCACTGAATATGACAGATGGATAACTAAACCACTTATGCAATAGCAAACATTTTGAATATTGACACCCCCCCCCCATACTCTTCCATTGATTCTTAAAGGTGTAAGCAATTAACTTGAGGACTTAGCTGCATAAACCCTGATTTTTGCATTTTCTGTCCTTCACAATGGCTAAATTATATGTGCATGACTCAGTACCTGCAATCACATAAAATTAGTGCTCATAAGGTACCTTTATCATTCAAAACTAATGTTGTTATTGTTGTTGTTAAGTGCCATTGAGTCAGTGTTGACTCATGACGACCTTCTGGATAGTTGTCCTAAACTGTGTTCAGTCTTTAGTCAGGCAGCTCATTGTTGATAGAGTGGTACCCATATACTGCTTAATGCATATAATCTCTAGCCACCTCACTGCTTAACCACCTCACTGCTTGTAAGATATCACACAAGGTTTAGCCCCCCACTACTCCTCTACTATGGCCCCACATCACATTGTCCTTCTCTTCCTCATATTCCCCAACTGCCTCCCCTTCTACCAGCACCCTCACTCCTCTTCCCCCTATCTCCCCTCCACCTTCCTCACTTCTCCCTCCATTCTGTCTTCTAACCTAGCATCTGCTCTTGAGCTTCATCACACCCTCCCCCTCATTCAACCTGCCCCTCTCTCTTTAAGGCAACCCCACCCTCGCTTCTGCCGTACTGCCTCCGCCTTACCTCACTCTCTACTACTCCTTCTCCTTCTCTCATCAGGTAATATCAACCACAACCCTGGCCCCCCTAGATTCCTTTCTCACTCTAAGAAGAGTTCCTTGCGTACCCTATCTCATCTCATCCATATCCCTCTCCTTTCCCCTTCCACCTTCCCTCACTCTCACCCCAATCACTCATCCAGAGATATCACCCCCAACCCTACCCCCCATAGAGTTCTGTCTTGCTCTAAGAAGAGAGCCTTAGATAACCCATCTAATATCATCAATATCCCCCTTCATCCCCTTCCACTCCCCCTCCCTCATGTCCCTTACAATGAGCACACTCACCCAGAGACACTCACCCATTCACTGCCCCCTCTAGACCTCTGTATCACTCCGAAAATAGATCCTCACACAGTGGCCCCCACAGACCACTGTCTTACTCTAGAATGAAATCCTCACGTAACTTATCTGACCTTATCCATATCCCTCTCCTTTCCCCTTCCATTCTCCCATTCTCTTGCACCCTATGGAACGCATGCTCAGTCTCTAGCAAACTTGATTTTACTCACGATCTCTTTATCTCAAATGCACTACACCTACTTGCCCTCACTGAGACATGGCTCCTCCCTGACGATACCACATCCATTGCTGCTCTCTGCCATGGGGGCTACCAGTTCTCTCATACACCTTGCTCCACTGGCCGCGGTGGTGGTGTTGGGCTTCTACTTTCTCCCTCCTGCCAAATCCAACCCCTCCTGTTGCCTCAGGCACACTTCCCCCTCTCTTTTGAAGTCCACTCCATTCGCCTCTTCACACCACTTCCCCTTCGAATAGCTGTTATCTATCGCCCACCTGACAAATCCAAATCGACCTTTCTTACCGACTTTGACTCCTGGCTTTCCAGATTTCGGGATCCCTCTTGCCTCACTCTTATCCTTGGCGATTTTAACATTCACGTTGATAACCCCTCCAGTCTCCATGCTTTAAAGTTCCTCGCCCTCACTTCCTCGTTCGACCTCCAACTTTGCTCCACTGCCCTCAGCCACCTGCATGGCCACTGCCTTGACCTGATACTCTTCTCCAATGCCTCTCCCTCAAACTTCCGCAACACATTCCTGCCCTCATCTGACCATCACCTCTTAACCTTCAATCTTCAACTTCCATTGTCTCAACCTCGACCTATCTCTTCATACCTATTTAGAAACCTCCATAATATTGATCCCTTGACTCTCTCCTCCACCATTTCTCCATCTCTTCCCTCCATTAGTCCTCCAAGTCCATCAACGATGCAGTTTCCTCTTATAATGCTGCACTATCCTCGGCTCTTGACACTCTCGCCCCACATACCCCACATCCCATCAGATGTTCAGCCCCCCACAACCCGCTACCTATGCATCTGTGCCCATTCTGCTGAACGTGCCTGGTCAAAATCCCGCTCCCCTGAAGACCTCCTACACTTCAAATTCATGCTTGGCTCCTTCCAGTCAGCCATAGCACTAGCCAAACAAAAATACTACATCCATCTGACCAACTCCCTTGCCTCTGATCCTTGTCGCCTCTTTAATACCCTCAATTCTCTCCTCAAGGTCTCCCCGCCCCCGGTCTCCCCTCCCCTCCCTCTCTGTCCAATCCCTATCTGACTACTTCCATGACAACATACACAAGATTACCCTTCAATTTCCCACATCATCTACCTCGCCCCTCCCCAAATCTCCCCCCATCCATACCCCATCTGCTACCCTCTGCACCTTCCCTACAATCTCCAAAGAGGAAACCACACTCCTTCTCTCCTCCTCCAAACCCACCACCTGTTCCTCTGACCCTATCCCCACCCATCTCCTTTTCCCCATCTCCCCCACCGTTGTCCCCTCCATCTCTCATATTCTCAGCCTATCACTCTCCACTGCTACTCTTCCCGTAGACTTCAAACATGCTGTTGTCACACCTCTCCTCAAAAAAACCCTCACTTGATCCCTCCTGTCCTTCTAATTACCGACCCATCTCCCTCCTTCCTTTCATATCTAAACTACTGGAACGAGCAATCCACCACCGCTGCTTTGACTTCCTCACCTCCCAGGCCCTCCTGGAGCCACTACAATCCGGCTTCCGTCCCCTACACTCCACTGAAACGGCTCTTGCAAAAGTCTCCAATGACTTGTTCCTGGCTAATTCTAAAGGCCTCTACTCGGTCCTCATCCTCCTAGACCTCTCCGCTGCCTTTGACACTGTTAACCACAATCTTCTCCTCACCACCCTCTCCTTGCTTGGTTTCACAGGCTCTGTACTATCCTGGTTCTCCTCCTACCTCTACCATCGCTCCTTTAGTGTATGCTCTGGTGGCTCCTCCTCCTCTCCCACCCCGCTCCATGTTGGTGTACCCCAAGGATCCGTCTTGGGCCCCCTCCTTTTCTGTCTCTATACCCAATCCGTTGGCGCCCTTATTTCCTCCCATGGCTTTCAGTACCATCTCTATGCCGATGACTCCCAAATCTACCTCTCTGCACCTAATATCTCCCCAGCAATCCAAACCAGGATTTCTGCATGCCTTTCTGACATCGCTGCCTGGATGTCTCATTGCCGCTTGAAATTGAACATGGCCAAGACTGAACTCCTTGTCTTCCCCCGCCCAACTCCCCCCCAACTCCTCCCCTCCTCTTCCCCCCTTCTCAGTCTCTGTGGATGGATCTACGATCCTTCCTGTTCCCTCGACCCGCAATCTAGGGGTTATCTTTGATTCCTCTCTCTCCTTCTCCACACATATCCAACTCATAGCTAAGACCTGCTGCTCCTTCCTCTACAACATTAGCAAAATCCGCCCCTTCCTTTCTGATCACTCAACCAAAACGCTTATCCACTCCCTGATCTTCTCTCACCTTGACTACTGCAACCTACTCCTTGCTGGTCTCCCCATGAGCCATCTCCTTCCCCTTCAATCTATACAAAATCATGCTGCTCTTCTTCCACCAGCCTCACCATGCCCACACTACTCCCCTTCTCAAATCGCTTCACTGACTCCCCATCCAATTCCGTATCCAATTCAAACTTCTCCTGTTGACCTATAAATGCGTTCACTCTATGGCCCCTCAATACCTCTCATCTCTTATCTCTCCCTACACCCCCTCTCGGGATCTCCGCTCCGCCAACAAATCGCTTCTGTCTAGGCCTTTCACTCGCACCACTAACTCCTGACTTCGCTCCTTCGCCTTGCTGCACCTCAGGCCTGGAACAGCCTACCTGTGTCTGTACGCCAGGCACCCTCCCTGGCCATCTTCAAATCCAGATTGAAGACCCACCTCTTCACTGTCACTTTCAGATCCTGACTTCCTTCCTTATCTCGACCTCCCATCAGTTTTTATGACTGAATTATAAAGACCATACTGTGCTTTGCACCGAATTGACTAATGCTTTGTATTGTCTCAACTAGACTGTAAGCTCCGACGAGCATGACTTGACGAGCAGGGACTGTCTCTTGTATGCATGCCTGTACAGCACTGCGTGCGTAGTGCTATATAAGTGCTCAATAGTAGTAGTAGTAATAGTTGTTATTGTATCGATCCATCTCATTGCTGGCCTTCCTCTTTTGTGTTGACCTTATACCTTGCTAGCATGATGTCTTTCTCTAACGATCTCTCTTTTCACATGATATGTCCAAAGTATGGAAGTCAAAGTCTTGTTATCTGAGCTTCTAAAGAAAGTTTAGGTTTGATCTCCTCTAGTACTAACTGGTTTGTTCTTCAAGCAGCCCACAGTATACACAGTATTCTTTGCCAGCACCTTAATTCAAAGGCATCAATTTTCTTCTTATCTATCTTTTTCACTGTCCAACGTTTGCATTCATATGACGTTATTGAAAACACCATGGCTTGAACAAGTCAAATCTTTGAATGGAGAGAGACATCTCTGCTCTTGAGAATCTTGTCAAGGTCCTTCATAGTCATTCTGCCAAGAGCAATGTGTCATCAGATTTCTTGACTGCTTGTCGTTTCTTTATTGATTATTGATCCAAGTAGGTTAAAGTTGTCAACTATTTCAATTTTTCTCCATCAATGAAGAACTTATTGATTTTCCCAGCTGTCAGGATCTTTGTCTTCTTTACATTAAGGTGCAGGTCCATTTTAAGACTATGTTCCTTGATCTTGAGAAGCAAATGTTTCAGATCGTCTTAACTTTCAGGCTATAATGTGGTATTTATTATCAGCATAGAGAAGGTTGTTGATGAGTCCTCCACCAATATTCACACCTCAATTGTCTTCATACAGGCCTACTTCTCTGATGATTTGTCCTGCATATAAATTAAACAGGTAAGAGGAAAGTATACAGTCTTGTTGTATACCTTTGTTGATTTTAAACCATTCTGTTTCTCCGTGTTCCGTTCGAACTGTGGCTTCTTGATCAATGTAAAAGTTGTGAAAGAGAATTATCAGGTGTTCTGGTATACCCATGCTTCTTAATGTGACCCAGAGCTTCTCTTGCTTTACATAATAAAAAGCCCTGCTCTAGTCAATAAAACATATATAGATATTCTTTTGATATTCTTTTGTATTTTCAAGGATTCTTCTCACATCTGTGATGATGTCTCTCATTCCTCACCCTTTCCTGAACCCTGCTTGCACTTCAGGTAGCTCTTGTTTGAGGTATGGTTGTAGTCTCTCCTGAGTGATCTTGAGTAGAATCTTGCTGTAATGTGGGATCAGAATGACTGAGTGATACGTTCTGCAATCAGCCAGATCACCTTTCTTCAGTATTGGTATAAACATGGATCTTTTCCAGTCAGTTGGCCATGAACTTGTCTTCCAAATTTCCTGGCAGAACCTTGTAAGTATGGTAACATCTGTATCTGATTGCTGTAGTGCTTCAGTGGAAATGCCATCAATGCCTGGTGCTTTGTTCTTAGATAAGGCTTTCAATGCTTCTTTGACTTATTCTTTATCTCCAATGGTTCATCATCATAAGGTACAGGTTGAATTGGCTTTTGGTCTACTTGATCTTTATGGTATAATGACTCTGTATATTCTTTCTATCTTTTCTTGATCTTCTCAGCATAATTCAATATGGATCCTTGAGCATCTTGTAACATTCCAATTCAAGGCTGGAATTTTTTCTTTAACTCTTTTAGCTTTAGGAAAGCCGATCTTGTTTTTCCTCTAATAGAAGCACATTCCATAGAGTTCATCCAGACCCCTGTGTGTCTGATCAGAATGTGACGCACAGAGGCAGACCCGATTCTGATCCCGTGGGAGCTAGACGTGCCCTGTGGGATCAGAATCGGGTCTGGGCCTGTACATGCAGGCCGGGACCCGATTCCGAATGGCCTGCACGTACAGGTCCCTGCCAAGCTAACTCAGTCAGGCTCCTGAAGGGAGACGTGGTACCATGGCATCTCACTGCAATGGCATCATGGCTCCATTCAGTAGCCGCGATCCCCAGCCGCCGACCACATTCTTCTTTCCCTGTAACCCGACCACCAATCTGGCCTTCCATGGCCAGGGTCAGGCTGTGGGGAATCCCATGCACCCCTTCACCTTTTTGATGCCGCCTGGGTCTGCCATTCCCATCCATACAGGGCAGATCGCCCATGTATTGCCCTCGCTCCGCCTCCACAACATCCTCTCCCATCCCCAACTAAGTCTCCCCATACAAACTCCTTGTTTGTATGGGGAGACTTCTGCCAGGAACGGAATTGGGGCGAATAGTGGGGATGGATGCCCCAACAGGGCATCTAGCCCCGCTATTCTCGGGACAGAATAGATCCCATAGTCTCTGACTATATTTCCTTGCATGCATCATTGTAGTACTTCTCCTTGTCTTGTCTTGCTGCATTTTGGAAATCACTGTTGAGTTCTGTGATTGCCTCTCTCCTCCTGTTTTAGCTTCTCTGCATTTCTGGGCAATTTTCAGTTTCTTCAGTCATCCATTTTGGCCATTTTTGCTTTTTCATCTTTTGTAGAGACTTCTCACATTCTTCCAACACAGACTTCTTTTTTTGTGTATAAATTTTATTAATCAAATAAGAAATTTTACAACTCCCACAAAGAAGAACATCAATAGATCTGAAGCATACAGTATCTTAAGTTACATCGCAGAAGATCTTTATATCCTCACCTAGAAATACATACATGATAGATATCCACCTCTCACAGGAGGATAAACAATTATGGTAAGGTAAGATGAGGTAAGGTGAGAGGACAATTATGCAAAAACTCAAGGATATACGTTAGTGAACGGAACAAATCTCTCCCCAGTCCATCCCACCTCCCCCTCTACCTCCCTTGCACACCCCTCAGAATATCTTACCAGGGGGATGACAGTTAAAGAGGAGGAGACAGTCTCAGTTTAAGTGAAGTGATTCAGGAAAGCTACATCATTCCAGGATTTATCCACATTAGAATGTAAAAAGAAGCACAAAATGGTGTAGTATCCTTTAGAAGTACAGTAATCAATGACTGTATCACCCTGAGCCTATGCCCTATAGTGAATATGCCTACTCCTCCCCACTCCCACCCCTTCTCCTGAGAACCCCCACCCCCTCTACTCTCAATATACCCCCCAACCCCCAGATACCAACCTGACATGAACCTACTATAAGTATAATGGTGACATATTAATAACAAACCTATAACATAGATTTAGCATACTATGGGAGGATGCTCTACGCCAACTTGGAGCCTATAACATAAAGATTAATTGCAAAGATGCACAAGGGGTGGCAAAATTAATTGTGATGGGTTCGTATAATGCGTAAAAGTGAACTATCCAGCATTAAATGGGTCATATGTGTGGAGGAAACTAGACCATATTGCTATAACTTACCTCGAAGGTCAGCTGTGAGTTTCTCCATTTGGTAAATATCCCAGACCTTAACCATCCATTTAGTGACTGGGGGGGGGGGGCATGGCTCACATCTAGTATCAAGCAACGATGCTATGAGCTGCTAAAAATAAGCATCTGGAGAGATGTCATAGCTCGTCATCCATGGGGGCCGGGGAAAGATACCCCGGTACACAAGAATCAAGCGAGAAGGGAGCACCAACTCGAGAGCCTAACAAATACATTAATGAACCTGGTTCCAGAAGATCTGACATTTGGGGCAGTACCAGCACATAGGTTCAAAGTTTCCTCATCTTCCACAGTTTTTTCAGCAGAGGGGGTAATCTCCTCTTTGCCACTTGAACAGTTTAGCCGGGGTTATTGACATACGAAGTAAAGTTCAAAGTTGTGTATTGGTTAGGGATATCGAGCAAGAATGAGAGTATTGGCACACCTCTTCCCAAAACTCCTTGGGCTTGTCCTCCAGTGCTTCACTCCAGCTACATCTGTAGGAGAGGTCATGGCTAAAATGAGTTGAGTCTGCAGCAAGAGCTCTGTACAGATGGCCAAGAAGGAATTCAAATGAATGGAGTCAAAAATAATACTTTCCCAGTGTAGAGGTAAGTGTAACACAGCAGTTGAATGAGTCAAGGTCCCAAAACAGTGTCATAACTAGAAGTATTGAAAAAAATTCAACCGGGTTCCCTGTGCCTCTTCAGGTCTGCTTTTAGAGGCAAAAGAAGAGCCATCAAATAGAGTGGATAACCTTGCTCTATCAGGAGGCTCTCCTCCTACAATTAGATTCTACTCCCCTGCTCCATTTCCTCCTGGTTTATGTCCCCCTTTTCTCTATGCCCAGGGCTGGGAGGATCTCCTATTGACCATCTCGGAGGTTATTTTGCCTACCCCAGGTCCTTCTCCTTAGCGACTTTAATCTCCATCTCCTTTCTCTACTCACTCCGCTGGTCATACGCTGGATCTCCTCATTTCCCCCACTTTCTCATCTCCCCTGTATCTCTTCTGTCTCACCAGCTCCCCCGGTCAGACCCTTTCTGTGTTTCCTTTTCACTTCCACTTCCCCACCCTCCTTCCCCTTCTCCTTCCCTTGCACAGCCTCTACACCACCATAGGCTTATCACTCCCCTTACTCTGCAGAACTTTCCACCAGCAGATCAACTGCTCCCTCCAGACTTCTCTTAACTCTCCCCTGATTCTCAAGCTCAAACTTGGAGCTCTGCCCTTTCTAATGCCTTCGATCTTCTGGATCCCCTCCCCTTCCAGTCCCTTTTACACTTCCATCTACTTGTCACCCCTGGTTCTCCATGGGGTTGCATGTTCATCGCACTCAGTTGTACCATGCTCTTCATCTTTGGCATGCTCACCCCTCCCCTACCACTATATCTATCTACCTCCAATGCCATAAGGAGTACCAGGGCCTACTCCACTCTGCAAAGAAGGAATACTACTCTAACCTCATCTTCTGTTCATCCAACTCCTCTAGAGAACTTTATTCTGTTTTACGGTCTCTGTCCTCCCTCTCTATTGCAGGTCTGGCTCCCTCTTCTTGTCCGGACCCTACTGACCTGGCTGATTTCTTTTCAAATAAGATCTTGTCCCTTTGTCCTTCTTTTGCTTCTTACCCCCTGCCTCTATCTCCCCTACCATCCTCCCCTCCACCTCCTCCCCCTTCGTCCCTGCTCTTTCCTCATGTCTGGTCCTCCTTCCAGCCGATAACACCTTCTGAGTTTTTCCAGAACATCTCATCCTCCTGGAAGACCAGCTGCTCTTTGTACCCTATACCATCTAAGTGGCTTTTGGAGCCTTCTCTCTCCCTTCTTCCTTTGGTCCTCACCATGTTCAACTCTCCTCTTTCCACGGGTCACTTTCCATCATCCTGGAGGCATGCCCTGGTCTATCCCCTTCTCAAGAAACATTCCCTGAATTCCACCACCTTGGCTAACTGGCATCCTGTCTCCAGCCTTCCTTTTCACTCTAAACTTCTAGAGTGCTTTGTTTTTGCATAATTGTCCTCTCACCTTACCTCCACTAATGCTCTCCATCCCTGCCAGTCTGATTTCCGCTCGGGTCACAGCACAAAATCTATCCTTCTTTCCTTCTTGAATGAGTTGCATGTCATACATGCTCTAGGTGACTATATTCTTCTTGACTCTGTGGACCTCTCTGCTGCCTTTGATTTATTAGATCATCACACCCTTCTTCAATGTCTTGCAGACCTTGGTGTTTTTGGTGTCCCCTGGCTTTGGTTTCATTCTTTTCTCAGTGCCTGTTCCTTCTCCGTTATGTTCCCCTCCTTCACTTCCCCCTCCCCCACAATGTTCTCTCTAATTTTCTGTAGGCTGTGTGTGCATAAAATATCAGCTGTGCAGCTTTTGAAGGAAGGTTAAATTTTTGTGTGCCACATAGCGACACTCGGAGTTATATACTTTAAAATCTTACTACACGTCAGAATACAGTATGTACACCACATTGATTGCACTAGAAAATACTGTAGAACTTGTGAAAACCGTAAATACACAACTTTCAAATTTTAAGATGTCTGTGTTGTTTTCTATCAGAATCAGAACTGTAATTTTTGTGCGCTCTGTGTAAAGTATGTGCGCTCGCTCGGCGAGGTGTGTGCGCGTGCACACGCGCACAGCTTAGAGGGAACAGTGCCCCCCCACGCCTCTATCCTGTAGTGTTCCCCAAGGTTCGGTTCTGTCCCCACTGCTTTTCAATGTCTTCCTGGCTCCACTTGCTCTTCTCGTACAGCAGTTTGGTTTCTCTGCATATTATTTTGCAAATGATATTATTCTACTTCACCAAACCAGCTCCTCTGCTCCTGATATAGCTCCCCTCTGTCTGTCTTCACAATTGGATGTCTGCCAATTTCCTTCATCTCAATCCTCTGAAATCCACTGTCACCTGGATCACTTTTGGGTCCCCTCCCCCTCCCTAGCTCCCTCCCTTGCTTCCACTGCCATTCTTTAGGTCTCATTTTTTAGATATCTGGGTGTCACCCTTGACTCTTCCCTTTCCTAAACATGTTTCCTTGGTCATTCGTCACGCTTTCTTTCATCTTTGACAGTTACATGCGGTTCACCCTTTCCTCACCTTTTTCTCCTTAACCACTCTTCTTCTAACCCTTGTCTCCAGGATTGACTATTGCAATGTTACCCTCGCCGACCTTCCACGTTTCCAACTTTATCACCTTCAGCTTTTACAAAATACTGCTGCCCGAATTCTCACTTCCTCCTCCTGCTATGAACACATCGCTCCCCTTCTTGCCTATGTCCACTGACTGCCAGTATGTTTTAGGATTCAGTATAAAATTCTCATCTTTGCATATCAAACCATCCACTCCTCCACACCTCAATATCTCGCAGACCTCCTTCATTAACATACTACCCACCATCTTCTGCATTCTGTCCATAATTACTGTCTGGCACTCCCTTCCCCTATTCAGGCACATCTCGAACGCACTCGCTCCTCTGCTTTCTTCTTTCTAGCACCCTCTCTCTGGAACTCACTCCCCCTTAGCCTTCAGTCAGAACCCTCCTTCACTTGTTTTAAGTCTGATTTGAAGATCCACTTGTTTCAGTGTGCCTTTAACCTCCGACACACTCCCGCTTGAGTTTTACGCCCTTCCTCTTCTTTCTCTTTCTTTCCCCCTTTGCTGTCCTCTTGGTCCTATTGATTAATGTCATTCTTTTCCTCCTGCTTCAGCAGTCATTTTGTTTATTGTACACTGTTTTTATGTTTTGACTTAAGCGGTATAGCAAGTAATCAAATAAAGATAAAGATAAGAGCCTGACTGAGGTTCAAGATCCTTCCACCAATATCTCTGATGAAGGCAAAGGTTAACACTGGAGTGAAGGGGGGCAGTCAAGGTGATAGCTTCTGTCTTTTGCACATCAGATTCCAGGCCTTTTATGCTGGCCCCAAAAAGGGGTGCAATAGGATCCAATAAACATCAGTTGTCTCTTTTAAGAATAGCACAGATTTAAGAGCGATGGAAGATATCTACACCCCCTCCAAACGCACCCAGTCCGAGCCCGAGTCTGACATCCAGAAGAGCGACATTCACATTCATGAGCACCAATAATACAGCTCCAGGTCAGGAAACACTAGGCCCCCGCCTCCTTTGGGCATCATGAGGGTGATCCAACTGAGTTTGCTACCTATCCATACAAAAGTAGATAATATTTTCCTGACTGCCTTAAAGAAACTTCTTGGAATCTGGATAGGCCATTGTATGAACAAGTATAGGAGCTTCAGGAGGATAAGCATTGTTATTGTGTTGATGGGCCCTAGCCATGACACCACCGAGAATCATCTAAGAGCACCCAATAGTTTAGTTGGTAGAGTCAGGAAAGAGCTCTTGGGATGTGAATACTGAGGTATTTGAAGTGATCAACCTTGAGAAAACCACTCGGGAGGTCAGCTGGGCTGGAAGATGCTTCATTTAGGAAAGGAATTAGAGCCAGTTTCTGTCTGTTTACCATGAAGCCGGATACTGAAGAAAACTGCTCAATGATAGATAGGATTATGGAGATTGAAGTGGCCAGGTCACAAAGATATATAAGAGTATCATCAGTGTATAAAGATACTGCGTGCACCCACCCAGCAAGGCTAATACCTGTCTCCATTGCTCCTTTTCATATGTGGCACACAAAAGGTTTGAAGGCTAATGTGAAAAGGAGATGTGAGAGTCAGCAGCTATGCTGGGTTACACGATCTAGCCAGAAACAGGTCGAATGGAAGCCATTAACTAATACCATCGTTATTGGTTTGGCATACAAGATCCAAATGAAAAACTGGTGACATCACTCACCTCTGTACCATGGTCAGATCACAAGCTTATCAATTTCAGCATACCTATCAACAACAATTCACTACACAACAATGGAACTTTAAGCAACACCACTTCTCGAAACTTCAGAGCCTTCAACAAAGATCTCATACTGGCTGAAACTCTTCCCCTATACAACAATGCAACCCTCAACCTCGACAATTTAATCTCCTCATGGAATAAGAATCTTAGCTCTATTGCTCAAAAACCTACGAAGAACAACATCGCAAATAATAGAAAACATTCTCCTTGGTTCTCTCCTGAACTATGTATCTCCCGCTCTCATTTACGGAAACTAGAGAAAAGATGGAGGCGTTCCCACTCCGCCGGAGACCTCTCAGCTTACAGAACTCACCTTGCAATCTACAAAGAGGCTATCCTAACAAATATGAAACAATACCATACTGACACCCTCAAAAGATCTCTAAACAAACCTCGTGACCTCTTCGAACTAGTTAAATCATTCTCTAAGGAACCATCCCCAAGCCATCCTGAAGAGATCCACCCACAAGAGTTTGCCAACCATTTACAATCCAAGCTACTGCAAACTGATGAAGTTAACACGTTCATAGCACAAGGCACCACCAGTCCAACTTTACTTTATAAGTTCTCCACACCATCCAAGAAACATGTGGAAGATACTATTGCAGCCCTCAACACCACGACTGCTCAAACCGACCCTTGCCCCACATATTGGATTAAAAATTTACGATCAGAACTCAGCCCACTTATCACAAAAATGATGAACCTATCATTCTCAAATGGATCCTTCCCTGCAGCACTCAAGCAAACATCCATCAGACCTCTGTTAAAGAACCCTAAACTGGACCCAAGCAAAGTTGAATCCTATAGACCCATAGCCAGTATACCTCTATTAGCCAAAATAATCGAAAAGGAAGCACAAAGGCAACTGCAAGACCATATAGATTTAGCCTCCCCACTAGACCATCGGCAACATGGCTTCAGGGAATACCATGGCGTCGAAACCCTACTTACCTCCCTCTTCAATAAAATCGTCACAGGTATCGGCAACATCCATCAAGGTTTCGCTCTCATCTTTATAGACATTGCGGCAGCCTTTGACTCTGTACACCATGGTCTGCTAGTAGAACGACTAAAAGAAAAGGGCATAAGTGGCGTCGCCCTCAATTGGTGCAGATCGTACCTTGATGGCAGATGGCAGCATGTAAAATCAGGTTCAAGATCTTCCAAACCCTTCCATCAGCGACAAGGCGTCCCCCAAGGGTCCTCCCTCTCATCTCTATTATTTAATATTTACATGCAACCTATTTTCAATATTATCGAATCATTCAAGGTCGACTGTCTAATTTATGCTGATGACATCCTCCTCTTCATGCCATTTTCCACAGAACAAATGGACCTTTCGCCACTGATTGAATGCTTCAACACAGTCTCCGAATGGCTTCTGTCACAAAACCTCAGGATTCAACACAAAAAGTTTGAGGTGCTATTTATCACCAGAGACCAGAATTTCTGCCCTCCACCTCATATAAAGGTTAAAGAAGCTGAGCTCCAAACCAAATCAGCAATTCGGTACTTAGGGGTCACCCTCGATCAACGACTAGATATGAAAACCCATATATCCAACATAGTCAGAGCTGTATATTTCAAAATCCGGTCACTCAGACACCTGCAATCCCTTCTAAGCCCTGAAGACTTCCGGACAATATACCAAGCCCTTATCTTGCCACACTTTGACTTTGCCAACGCTATTCTCCAAGGTCTCCCTCAATCATCTCTAAATCCGTTGCAACTTGCCATGAATGCCGCAGCTAGAATCTTAGTAGGAGCAGCAAGATGCGACCATATAACGCCTATCCTAATACAACTTCATTGGCTCCCTGTACAAGGAAGGCTTACTTTCAAATCTTTGTTACTCACCTTCAAATCCATCCATGGCATCACCTCCCCCTCATTAACCAACATCATCCAGCCCGCTCCTCCCAACAGAACAAGGAGAACCCCATCTACAAATGTGCTAGTAATTCCAAAGGCTTCTACAAAGTACACAACCGCAACATCTAACAGGGCATTCAGTATCTATGCCCCAAAATGTTGGAACACATTACCTCCAGACATCCGTGCGATTACTGACTTAACACAATTCAGAAAGGCTCTCAAATCCCATTTATTTACTCAATACTACCAGATTAACCCTACATAAGTGCCTCTCCCTCACCCCCTCAAGTTAACATATCAACTCTATTGTATACATGTTCACACTGAATTCCCAATACTCGATCTCATTGTTCATATGTAATTAGTTTAGTTTGCATACCCCGTTTATCCAAGTTATTACTCCTGTTCTATGTAAAGCAAAAGCATGTTATCCAAGTTGTTTTCTCCTGTTCTATGTGAAGCCAAACAGTTTGTTATGGTCATTTTGTTGTATGTAAACCGCGCTGACAATAGTGCGGTATATAAGAAATTGTAATAAATAATAATAAATAAATAAATACATTGCCTCCACCCAGCTGCATACATTAGGCCTAAACCCAAATTGTCAAAGTACCTCAAATAGATATGGCCATTCAACCTTATCAAAGGCCTTTTCAACATCCAGTGATAGTATCATGCATCATCCTTTCTCATCTATGACCTGAAGCAGCAAATTAATCAGATGTTGAACCTTCTCAACACCAAACCTGTGCTCCATGAATCCCGTCTGGTCTGGGTGGTTGAGATCCCGTAACTTCAGTTCTAGGCAAGCACAGAGTATTTTGGTAAAGATTTTATAATCACAGTTTAAAAAGAAGATGGGTCTGTAGTTGCCACACATAAGTAGGTCTTTCCCTTCTTTAGGGGGTACCGTGATGGAAGCCTGATAGAAAGATCTTGGTAGGGAGGGGTGGCCTAGTGGTTGGGGCAAGGTACTACAGGCCAGAAGGTCAGTGGTTCAAATCCCACTAGAGGACAGCAACCTTGGGCCGGAAGGACTGGGGTTTGTAGTCCCACAGGTGCTCCTTGTGGTCTTGGGCAAGCCACTTAACCCTCCATTGCCCATGTTCCCTGTAAGTATTAGTGTATGTGTCTCATATCCCCTCATGTTAAATGTATCCCCCCAACCGCTTTGACCCGGTGAAAAGCGGGATATAAATGCAGCTAAATAAATAAAAATAAATAAATAAAAAAAATAACTCTTTCTGGACTCAGATATCATTAAAGACTCAGACCAGTACTGGGGTAAAGAGCTAAGGCATAGTCTTGTAAATCTAAGCTGGTAGTATGTCTGGTCCTGATGTCTTCACAGCTTTTAAACTATGAATACTTTTTCTAGCATGAAAGGGCACTCCAGCACCTCCTGCACTTCTGTGAAGAGACGGCTAAGATCTGTGACCAGCAGCCAGTCTCAGATCTCTGTTCTGTCGGTCACTAACTGGGATGAATATAGTTCACTATAGAATTTAGCAAAAATATCAGCCATCTCTGAAGATTTGTAAAGCGCACAACCATGTGCCGGTTTAAGGGCATGGATCTTTCATTTCATTCTCTGCCTCTTCAGTTGCCAAAGAAATAATTGATTTGCCTTATTCCTGTGTTCATAAAAATGACCCCTAATGCAAAACATTGTGGAGGCCAAGGATTGTTTCCAAGGCTGATAGTTCTCTCCCCTTTTGCGCAATAACCATTGCCATACCTTAGCCCCTCCAACCTTGTGAAGTAGTGTTTCCAGCTCACCAATAGCCCGATGTAGCTCTTCCTGCCTTAGGTTCTCCCTTTTCCAGAACCCACTTGAGAGAGACATTAATTGATGATGAAGGACTGCCTTGGCTGCCTTTCAGAGTGTAAGGCAGAAATTTCATCAATATCATTGAAAGACATATACTTCTGCCACCACTTTTGTACTTCGAGAAGAAATTATTCAGTCTTAAGAAGTGTCCTGCTTAAAGTTCAGTAGTGGGGAGGTGACTCCAATCCCTCCCCCCACAGTTCCAGAAAGAATTGTGTGATCTGAGACTCCCATCATACCAATGGTTGTTACTGTTAGTATTGATAATAAACTTTGTGAAATGAGCCAAAGATCAATTCTGGAGTGGCTCTGATGAGCAGAGGAGAAATAAGTGTAATCCCTATCTCCGCCATGTATGGTCCTCCACGCATCACTAAGATCCAGTTGGGCTAATGCCTAGTGAAGCTTATTTGAATTCACAGAGGTGTAATTCCTCCCCCCTCCCATCCTATCAATGCTAGTCAGTATGAAGCTGAAGTCTCCTTCCATTAAAATCTCTCCCAGCTGGTGAGATTGCACAGCATCTATCATAGTCTCCAAAGCCTCTTCTATTTGAAAGGGAGGGATGTAAACATTGACAATGGCAAATACGGTCCTGTTCAGGGTCCCCACCAGAATGAGAAACCTGCCATCCCAGTCGCTGAATTGCAATAGTAGCTGGAAAGAACAATCCTTAGGTTTGAGGGCAACGACCCCTCTCCTGTGTGAGGTGAATTTGGATGCAAAGGCCTGTGGGAAAACATGAAATTTCAATCACAAATGGTTCTGTCCAAACATATGTGATTCCTGCAGGAAAACAATATCAGCCCTCTCCCTTCTCAATTGGTCTAGAAACCATCAACACTTTATAGGACCGTGAAAACACCTTACATTCCATGAAATGAGTCTAACCATAATCCCCCATGAGGCTCTCCGCTATTTTCAGACATCTTCTCTGAGAGTATGCAAGCACCATAGAATCATCCCACTTTGTGTCCTCCCATGGTATGCTTTAAACTCCATCTTTGTTCCCCACTCCTGTTGGGGCAGTGTTTTGGGCGGGCAGCTAAGGACCAGGTCAAGTCTGGTGGCTCTTCAGGAGCTAGAGTCAGTGCAGTCAACAGTATCCCAATCCAAGGCAGGAATGTTGCCAATCAGGTGGGAGTGCTCTCGGTCTTCCGCAGCTCACTGCCGATTGCCGACTGTTCAACTCTGGATGAGCACCTGTTAAAGCATCAGAGCAGTAAGCTGTACCTTTCTGGGGCCATAATCAACGATTTCAGCTTTCAGAAAGAGAACAATAGGAAGGTCAGAGAGTTGTAGGGCTCTGGTACTAGGTGACCATTCCAGCTTGGGCTAGCGAGTGCCTCCCCCCAACACAGCCATCTAGATATCATCCCTTAGCTCTTCTGGAGCTCTGTCATTAACTGCATAAAAGTATGCTTATAAGTCTAATTATGGTGACAAGTTGGACTAAATTAATCATATAAAAATTGTGCACATAAAGTTATGTGTATAAATCTGTTGAATATGGGGTAGATTCTGATCAGGTTTAGCAGGGGTGGATGTCCAGTTCAGACGTCCATTCCCGCTAAATGCTAGGGTGCCGATTCCGCAAACACAGCTCCCCACACATACAGGCCAGATCGGGGCATCCAGACTCTTTGCCACAATTCTGCTCCCATGGGGCCATCTGGTCCTCCTGGGAGCAGAATTGAGTTTATCTACAGACCATCCAGATTTCTGGACGATCCGAACATGTACCTAGAGAATTGGCCTCCACATGGATATGTTTTATTGATTATCAGCCCCTTAATTTTAAACAATCAAATTGATCTTATATTGGGAAGTGTAACATTTAAGAGCTATTAAAAATAGATAATTTGGGGGCCCTTTTAATAATGCGTGATAGAATTTTGTACTTAGCTCACATTTAGGACTAAAACTAATGTGTGTTAAGTGCAGGGCCTCTGTGGTAACTATCAGCGGTGTGGCTAGAATGCTCCCAGCAGTTAACGCACAGATGCGTACCTTAACACATGGTACAATTACCATGGTTGCACCTAACTCTGCCTATTGAGGTAGCATTATGTGTACCTATGCTAATTGCAACATTGATATGTCTGATATGCCTGATATGTCCCTCCCTGTGCTAACTGAATGTGCATACCCTCAGTCCCTAATCCTATCCATTCAATACCCAAACACACAAATTGCAGAGTGCAAATCATCATGAAGTAACTGCCATGTCCCTCAGTAAAAGTTGCCCTGAGCCCTAGCACACAGTTATCACCAGTGAAAGTGCACATAAGCTGCTTAGCGCACTTTAGTAAAAGTGCACCTTATATTAGTTTAGTTATTTGCTTGACTGCTTTTTCAGCACCAAAACAGGTAACTGATGGGGTTGAAATTCAAAGTAATTTATCTGATTTAGGTAAGTTAACCATGCACTGTCCTGTATTGATCCTAAAGGGTCCAATTCCGTTCCTCACGTAGATCCCCTCTGTACGTCCAGTCTGAACCGAACGCACAGAGGGGATCACGATTCTGATCCTGCGGGGCACGTCTAGACCCACAGGATCAGAAGTGTGATCAGGCATGTATATGCAGGCCAGGACTGTGATTCAGTCCGGCCTGCACGTACATGTATAGCCCGACTAACTCAGTCAGGGCTTTTAAATGGAGCTGTGGCGCCATGGCATCATCTTGCCATGGCACCGTGGCTCCATTTGAAAGCCGCAAAAGCAGCTTCCTGAATAAAGGGTTTATTTCCCTGCAGCCTGACCCCCAATCTGGCCTCCTAAGGCCAAGGTTGAGCTGTGGGGAATGTCCCCTGGCCCCCCCTGCTCCATCCCAGCCCTGGGCACAGAAAAAAAAGCACATCCAGGTAAGTTATTCCACCTCGGATGTGGAATAACTTCCCTGCACATTTTGCTGGCCCTGGACGTACAGAGCCAACATTAGAATCGGTCCTGTACATCCAGGGCCAGCGACCGCCCACTGCCTGACCAGACTCCATCCCAGGGCCTCCCATTCTCCACCCTCATCTAACTTCCCTGCACAACCAGCAGGGAAGTTAGTCAGGGGCAGAAGCCGGCACGAATAACGGGGATGGACATCTCGTCGGGCCATCCATCCCCGCTATTCGTAGCACAGAATAACCCCAAAATTATATAACTCTGCTTATGAGCTTTGAACAATGCCTGATATAATTTAATTTAGTTTATTAAAACTTGATATACCACAAATTTGTTGCAGCAAAGTGGTTTACAATACAATGCATAAAAAAGAAATTAATAAAAGAACTCCATTTAACAAAAAGGATAGGACCATTCATAACAAGAGAAACTAGCCAGCAGCAATAATAAATAGCAATAAAGAAGACAAGAAAAGGCAAGAGGGAAACAGAGTCAGACAGAATAAAATACTCTTCTCAGGCAGCTGTATTATCTAGGAGGAGAGATGAAAGGCTTTTTGAAACTGATGGGTTTTAAGAGTGTCTTTAAATCTGACATTGGATGGTTCTAGATGGAGTTCAGAGGAGAGATTGCTTCATAAATTTGGTGCAAGGAAGTAGAAATTGAAATGTCTTGTAGATTCATACCAGGTTTGTAAGATAGAGGGGAGAAAGAGGCAGTTGTCATTAATTTTGAGTAGAGGACCTGATGAGGAGCATGAAGAATAAGGAGAGACAGGAGGGGAGATCAATGTGATGGTCTTTGGTCAGAGGATTATATTGTATCCTGTAATGAATGGGCAACCAATAGTGTTCTATCAAAAAAGATCGTATATGATAATATTTTGAGGTATGAGAAAGCAATCAGACAGCAGTATTTCTACAGTAGTCTTTTAATTTCTTACTCAGAAATGCCAGTGTAGATGATGTTACAATAGTCAAGATGATTTATGACTAAGTTAAGGAGACGTATTGCAAGCGTGGATGGAGAAAGAAAGGAGCAGATGGATCAAATTTGATAGAGTGAGTTGTAGAAATGCTTCGTAATGGCGCTGATGTGGTTATGAAAAGACAGAGGAGTCAAGAATGACACTTAAATATTTTATAGTAGAAACCAGAGATATAAGGGCATTGTATATTTATTTTATTTTATTTTATTTATTTACAGTTCTTCTATACCGCACTCTTTTTCATCAGCGCGGTTCACATTAAACAAGAATACTCATTACAAGCAACAGGCTGTTGTGAGTTTACATAAAACAGGAGAATTCAACTTGGATTATAACTATGGGAAACTTTGTACATATTCGTTATGAAACTATATACAACAAATAGCATTTATTATTAACATCTTGAGTAAGTAAGGTATTTACAATTTTACAATTTTTACTATGAGAGCTTTACTATAGTAGCAGAGAAGTAGAAGGAACTACAGAGGAGTTGGAGAGACAAATTGCAGTTATTTTCTGTGCATTAAGATTGAAGTGGTGTTAGAAAGACACTTACTTATGGGGATAAGATTGGAAGAAGTAGGGTGAGCGTGTAGAACCAGTAAGATATCATCAGAATAATAGTAGGCAGAGATGCCTAGCTGCTGCACAAGGAGAGTTAATGGAGCAAGGAAGATATTGAAGAGCAGAGGTGCAAGGACAGAACCCTAAAGAACTTCGCAAGTCAGTGGATACATGGAGGAGGAAGTGGAATTGAAAGAAACTGTGAAGGTGTGATTGTAAAGAAAGGTGAGAGAAAAGGATAGAGTGATTGTCTAAGTTGAAAGCAGATGAGAAACTGAGAGAGATCAAGAAAGAAATATTACCTTGATCAAAGGAATGGTGAATTTCACTAAGGAGGGAGGCAAGAATTGTTTTGGTACCATGACCAGAGTGGAAGCTGGATTGATGAGTGTGAAGAATACTGGATTTTTGAGATGTTCACTGAGTTGATAAAAGACAATTCTTTCCAGGACCTTTGACAGAAATGGGAGGTTTAAAACAGGCCAATAGTTAAAGGGAACAGACATGTCCAAGGAAGAATTTTTAAGAAGAGAACAAACTCAAGTTGCCTTCTAGAGGGAAGGGACAATACCCGAAGTGAAACTATTGTGAAGGATAAAGTGAGCTCTTGGGAGAAGAGCAAAGAAGTCAATAAGAATCCAAGAGGGAGGTATAGTATGAGTAGGACAAGTTGTTTTCCACATAGAAACATAGAAACATGATGACAGAAAAAGACCACATGGCCTATCTAGTCTGCCCTTCCATATCATCCACTACAAGAGTCTCCTTTTTTCCTTTAGAGAGCCTCTGTGCTTGTCCCAGACTTTTTATTTATTTATTTAGATACTGTCCTCATCTCTACCACCTCCACTGGGAGACTATTCCATGCATCTACCACTCTTTCCATACAAAAATATTTCTGCATATTACTCCTGAGTCTATCCCCTTTCACCCTCATCCTTTGTCCCCTCATAGCAGAACTTGCTTTCAATCAAAAGAGACTCTCCTTCCACCGCGGGACTCTGAGTGTGTGCCTTTCCTCTACATTCCTACCTGAGCCGTGAGTGGAGCCGCTTGATCCATGCTGGTGAGCACTGGGGACCACGTGACCAGACTGGGCTATAAGATACAGCCCCCACCGCGGGACTCTGAGTATGTGCCTTTCCTCTGCATGCCTACCTGAGCCATGAGTGGAGCCGCTTGATCCGTGCCGGTGAGCACTGGGGACCACGTGACCCGACCGGGCTATAAGATCCATCCCCCAATGCGGGACGCGCACCGCGGGCGCGTGCCCGAGGGTGCGTGCTCCGAAGGGACGTGTCCAAAGGGGCAGTTTTGCCCCTTTGGAGCCACTTTGGAGCACAGAGGAGCATCTTGGTCCAGGCTGATTTATTATTGTTAATGGGGAAACGTAAGAAGAAATCTCTTTTGCCCTCTACGTCTACTGGTAAGTCGGTAAAGGTGGTTGGTCCCATGGACAGTCATTTCAAGTCCATGGCTCCTCCCCCTACCACCAATATGTCGGACTCTTCTATTTCCATAAGTCCTGGACTTCCTGGTTTGTCTCCTGAACCGCATAGGGTTGTTTCCCCACCCAACAAGGGGCCATATGTAGAGGGTAAGGACTCCCCCTATAGTTTTGTGGATGGAGACCTCCCTGATTCGGTTAAGCTTCCCGATTCTTTTTTGAGGTTAAATTCTTCAATTGCTGCATTACTTCTTCCTTTTGATTTTTCTTTAATTCCTGAGGACCCTAAACCTCCGAAGGATGTGTCGCTTCAGGACATTTGGCA
Source organism: Ichthyophis bannanicus (assembly GCA_033557465.1). Lineage (NCBI taxonomy): Eukaryota > Metazoa > Chordata > Amphibia > Gymnophiona > Ichthyophiidae > Ichthyophis > Ichthyophis bannanicus. The sequence goes on from CM066033.1 coordinate 244,146,249, forward strand.
GATTGTTTCTAGAACTGAGTTATCGCTGAAATTCTCGCTAGTGAAGCTCTCCATGTTTACAAAAGAGACTGTGGACATGCTGGCTGAACATCAAGACAGACTAGTTACCCTTGAGACTCACAAATCTAAGATGGAGGGTCAAATTTCATCAATGCAAGGAGTTCTGGTGTCTTCCGTTCAGGACTCTTTATTGTTACATTGTCATGATGAGATTTTTGAAAATGCTTTGCGCATGAAAAATCTTTGTTTGTTAAACTTTCCCCATACTCACTACCTCTCTCCGAACATATTATTTACTAAATATTTGAAAGATATTTTGAAAATCTCTGATCCAGACTCTATTGTTTTATCCAAAATGTATTATCTACCAATTGGTATTAGAGAGAGTCCGGTTTTAGATTCGGAGACAGGTGGTGTTGTTGCAGGGGAAATGGACCAGCTTTCTGTGCAGAGTTTAGACTTATCTGCTTTTTTAGAGACTTCTACAGAGGAGACTTCTACTCATTCTGCATTGCTAGTTTCTTTTTCATTGGAAAGAGATAAGGATATGATTTTTCGATCTTACTTTAAGTATAGACATGCAAAGTTTTTTGGTCAAGCAATACAGATTTTCCCTGATGTTTGTCGTACTAGACAAATGAAGAGGAAGGCTTTCCTTGCGCTTTGTCCTTGTGTCGTAGCAATTGGGGGCTTCCGTTCTACTTAAATATCGTTGTAAATATGTAATTGTATTTCAGGGTCAGTCGTATATATTTTTTATTCCTCTCAGGTTTTTTTTACAAAGATCGGGATGAAGTAGTATTTACTTTAGTCTAGTTTCCTGGCTTCTACTTAGCACTAGGGGTTTGTCTAGAATTTTGGCCCTAATCCGTACTCAGGTTTAACTCTACTTTTGTATATCACACTCCATTTTGTGGGCTGGGTTTATTCATATTACAATGTATGCTTTATAAATATGTTTGAATATTACTTTGTATTTCTTCTGTTTTCCCTTAATAAAAGGATTTAAAATGTAAAAAAAAAAAAGACTCTCCTTCTGTGCATTTATGCCACAGAAATTTTTAAACATCTCAATCATATCACCTCTGTCCCGTCTTTCCTCTAAAGTATACATATTAAGGTCCTTAAGTCTGTCCTCATATGCTTTATAATGAAGACCATTAACCATGATAGTAGCCACCCTCTGCACCGACTCCATCCTGTTCCATCCTTTTGAAGGTGCGGTATCCAGAATTTCACACAATGCTCCAAATGAGGTCACACCAAAGACTTACACAGAGGCACTATCACCTCCTTTCTTCTGCTGGCATTCCTCTCTCTATGCACCCAAGAATCCTTCTAGGTTTCACCATTGCCTTTTCTACCTGTTTAGCTACTTTGATGTTATCAGACACAATCACGCCTAGGTCCAGTTCTTCTTTCGTGGACAGAAGTATATCACCCCCTATACTGTACTGCACTCTTGGATTGTTGCAGCCCAAATGCATGACCCTACATTTTTTAGCATTAAATCTCAGTTGCCAAATTCTAGGTCATTCTTCAAGCTTAGATAGATTCCTCCTCATGCTATCTGCACCTTCCTGCATGTCTACTCTGTTGCAGATTTTGGTATCATCTGCAAAGAGGCAAACCTTACCCGACAGGCTTTCCGCAATACCACTAACAAAGGTGTTAAAAAGATTCTGACCAAGGACAGATCCCTGCGGCACTCCACTAGTAACCTTGTTCTCCTCAGAATGAACTCCATTTACCTGTACCCTATGTTGCCTCCCACTTAATCAATTTCTAACCCAAGCAGTAACTTTAGGGTCCATCCCAAAGATGCTTAGTTTGTTCATAAGTCACCTGTGCAGAACAGTGTCACAGGCTTTATTGAAATATAAATACACCACATCTAGGGCTCTCCCTCAGTCCAACTCCCTGGCCACCCAGTCAAAGAAATCAATCAGATTTGTATGACAAGATCTGCCCCTGGTGAATCCATGCTGCCTCGGATCCTGTAATCCGTTGGACTCCAGAAATCTCACTATTTTCTCTTTCAGCAGTGTTTCCAATAATTTATTCACCACCGAGGTTGAACTAACAGCCTGTAGTTTTCAACCACATCTTTACTTCTGCTTTTGCATAAAGGGATCACATGTGCTTCTCTTCAGTCCTCTGGCACCATCTCTGACTCCAAAGAGACATTGAAAAGAGTAATCAGTGGAGCTGCTAGAATGTCCTGAAGTTCCTTCATTATTCTCAGATGTATCCCATCTAGTCCCATCTCTTTGTCCACTTTTAGGGGTATGTTTATTAAACCATCTTAATGTTACCGGTGCTAGTTGCAGCGATAATGTAAAGAATGCCATATAAGGAGTGGGCGTTCCTGCGGCAAGGTAGCAAGAATCTGTATCGCGCGATAGTGGGCACCGTGGCATAAGTTCATGCCAGCGCAGTGATAGAAGCAACAAAGATGTAGCCCACTGGTTACTACAATGACTGCAGAGGCAGAGGTCATGGGTTTGATTCCACAGTGGTGTTATGTAAGCAGGCTGTCTGAGGCATTTCCTTTTAATTTAAATCAGTGCTGTCTGAGGCATTTCCTTTGTAAATTTAAATCAGTGCTGCCAGCAAAAACACCCTCAGAGTGCCGTAACCTAAGGTGCCGCATAAGGCACCCTATAAGGCACTCCATAGGGCACATTATAGAGTGTCCTGTCCGCCAAGGCACCTTATAATGTGCCCTATAGGGCACTTTATAGGGAGCCTTATAGGGCTCTTTATAGGGCGCCTTATGCGGCACCTTAGATTACGGCACTGTGAGGGTGTTTTTGCTGACAGCACTGATTTAAATTAAAAGGAAATGCCTCAGACGGCCTTACTAAATAACACCACTGTGGGATCAAACCCATGACCTTTGCCTCCACAGTCATTGAAGTAACCAGTGGGCTACATCTCTATAACATCTAACATACTGCTGGCTGGCTGCAGAAAGACTGCAGGTCACCACACAAACTGTCTGCTGTGGTTACCAGGATAGGGTAAACCCACCCGTACCCATGATGCACTGCACATGCAGTTCAGCAGCCTACAGCTGCTCAAAATATGGGGTATGCGCCGCTATAGCACCCTGGCCTGGTAGGGGGAACTGACCGTGTGTGTTACAAGCACAGAGTAGCTACAGACCGTGACATTCTGCAGTTCCTGTACTCACCCTGAGGGTGAGGTGGGGCGCCCAGCACCAGGTCCGCAGCACCTGGCTTGGCTGAGATAGGCTGTGCTGCAGGTCCCCATCAGTGCTAGTGTGTGATAGGTAGTCCTTGCAGACACACCTAGGCTATACCTGTGTCCATCTGTATTTCCCAGTCACATCTAGCCCTTGTGGACTATGATGCACCCAGAATAGTGCATATTATGTGTGGTTGCCATGGTCACATGTTATAAGAGAAGGGCAGTGGTTGGACCCAAAAGCGGATTATGTAGCACCACCCAACCCGCCTTCTGAGGCTCTGGGTGGGGTAAAGGATCTCCCACCAACAGATCCACATTCTATATCTCTGCAATGGTGGCAGTAGAGGGGACCATCAACCCCAGTCCTGCTGGGGAATAGGCACCCCTATAGGGCAGTCAATGCAGATCTGTACACATCAGATAGGGCACTGGCAGTAGGCCTAGAACAGCTCAGCTTCCCCCCACCAATATCTGATATTCACCAGCAGAGGGCACAGTCAGTCTTCACCCACTGCACCCTGCAAGGTGTTTGAGCCATACACATGCTAACTGAAGACAGTCTGCTAACTTGTACATAGCACATGTTCCTGGAGGAACTGTGTGCACCCAAAAATGGAATGTGAGCACACACACCAAGCAGGTATGTCAGTGATTGGGCACCAGCAAAAAGATCCTATAAATATCACTTGAGAGAAATACTATATAGCATTATGGGGGAACCTAGCCATGCCGTGGTCACTACTCAGTCAGGGTGAGAGTGACCTCCCAACAGGACATGCTGTGGCCACCCTGTCCATTCAGGTGGTGGTCGGGCACTACAATGTCCCAGCCATTGCCCTATGCCCTGTGCAGATGCATCCTGCCCAGTCCACCCTGTCCGGGCCATACCCACAGTACCTTGCTCCTCATTATACACATTGGCAGGCTAACACTGGAAACAGTACAAGCAGTGTGGGCTCAGTAAGGTGTAGGCAGCCACAAAACACTGGATAGACATACACACACTCCCACACCTATGCCAGCATTGTGCAAATATAGAGGTTTTTGGCAGCCCTGGTCGCCACACCAGTCCTGGGCACAGTGCAGGCATTGCTATGGTATGCAATACTGTTGGGGTCACTTCCCGGGGTGGTAAACACCATCAGAGGCAAACACTGAAACACACCCCACAGATATCAGAAAGGTTGCTATGATGAATCTCTGTCAACAAATTGTGTTTAACGTAGGATTTGTTATCTGACATTAATCATAGCAGCCTTTTGATATATGTGGAAAGTGTTCCCAAGTTTAGGATGGCATTGCTGAGGTATGCAGGTACTAGTACTGGGAGATGCTGCTCCGCGCAGGGTCCAACAGCCTGACTCTCCATGAGGCTTTGGATAGTGGAGCCTGTGGGTGTGGGTGTTTGCGCCCCTGATTGTGAAAAATTGCAGAAGACCTTGAGAAACTGGGAGACTGGATGTCCAAATGGCTAATGAATATTAATGTGAACTAGTGCAAAATTATGCACTTAGAGAAGAACAACCAAATCTATGGTTGCACGATGCAAGATTCCACATTAGGAACCACCACCGTGGAAAAAGGATCTAAGTGTTATCTTTGCTAAGTGTGCAGCGGTGGCCAAGAAAGCAAATAGAAAGCTAGGAGTCATAAGGAAAGGAATGGAGAATTAAACTAGGATGTTATAATGCTTGTGTATTATGACATAATGTGACTGCACCTTGAATTTTGTGTGCAATTCTGGCCACCATATCTTAGAAAAGTCACCAGAATGATAAAGGGGATGGAAGGATACCCCTATAAGGAACAGTTTTCAAGATTAGGGCTCTTCAGCTTGGAAAAATATGGCTGAGGGGATATATGATAGAGATTTATAAAATAATGAGTGGAGTGGAACAGATAAATGTAGAAAATGTACAAAAAGTAGAACGACTAGGGGACATGCAATAAAACTACAAGGTAGCACATTTAAGACAAACTGGAGAAAATATTTTTTCACTCAATGTGTAACCAAACTCTGGAATTCATTACTGGAGTATGTTGTAAAAGCTGTTAGTGTAGATGGGTTTAAAGGAGGTTTGGATAAGTTCCTGGAGAAAGTCCATAAACCAAGAAGACCAGGGAAATCTACTGCTTACCCCTGGGAAAAAGATCATGGAATCTGTGTACCTTTTTGGGAACCTGACAGCTACTTGTGACCTGAATTGGCTACTGTTGGAAACAGGATACTGGACTTGATGGACCCTTGGTCTTACCCAGTATGGCATATCTTATGTTCTTAATGTATCATGCACTCACTGGCAATCTTGCAATTAGCATGGGTTCACATAACACCATCTCAATGGGCAACATTAGGTGCATCCCCAGTAATTGCATCCACATTGGGGTATGCGTCTTTGTAGTAACTGCCAGGAATATGCTGACCATGCCCCCAAGAACTACTGCAGAGGCATGAAGTCACATTTTAGAAAAGACATCTTGGTGGAATCTGGGGCATCCAGGTCGAAATGTACGAAGAAAGACTGGCCACATTCAAGTTTCAACCCAATATGAGAAACTTGCATGTGGCCAAAGTGGACAGCAGTGGCCACGGTCATATAGATATCCCCATGACAAAATGTTAGGATGGGGATATCTAACTCATGCTGCATGAATGGCCCTGCCTGCTCTTTTGCAAGTGGAGATGTGCATTGGCATGCCAAACAGAATATGTGTCCTAGTCCATCAAAGCATATGATCCCCCAAAAGGTAACCAATTCCACAGCAAGTATACATACTGAAAGATGCACAAGAAAGCACAAAGAATATATTCCTTCACTAGGTGGCAGCATAATATATGCTATAGCATTGCAACAGCTTTGTCCCTGAGAATATATTATTGTAAGAAACACAACAACCTTAATCAACACAATCTAACAGAAATCACCTCTGATTTGGAAAAAAATGAGAATAGAAACATGATGGCATAAAAAGACCATATGGCCTAACCAGTCTGCCCTTCCATACCAACTACTATAGTCTCTTTTAGAGATCTTCTGTGTTGGTCCCAGTCTTTCTTGAATTCAAATACTGTCCTGGTCTCTTCTTCCTCCACTGGGAGACTATTCCACGCATGTACCACTCTTTCCGTAAATAAATATTTCCGCATATTACTCCTGAGTTTATCCCCTTTCACCCTCATCCTATGTCTCCTCGCAGCACAGCTTGCTTTCAATTGAAAGAGGCTGTCCTCCTGTGCATTTATTCCATGGAGGTATTTAAATATCTCTATCATCATATCTCCCCTCTCCTGCTTTCTTCTAAAGTATACAAAATGGGATGTTTAAGTCTGTCCCAATATGCCTTATGATGAAGACCACTGACCATTTTGGTAGCCTCCCACTGCACCAACTCCATCTTATTTATATCCTTTTTAAGGTGCGGTCTCCAGAATTGCACACAATACTCCAAATAAAGACTTATACAGAAGCACTATCACCTCCTCCTTCCTGCTGGCCATTCCTCTCCCTATTCACCCAAACATCCTTTTGGCTTTCGCTGTCACCTTTCAACCTGTTTAGCCAATCACTCCCAGGTCCCACTCTTCTTTTATTGGCAGACGTACTGTGAGAATCATAAACCTCATCCTTCCATTAAACACACACAGGAACGTTTTGGCTATACTGAGATATGACAGGAAAAGCAGAAAATTGATAGATTATTACCTTATTCTCCCCATATCCTAAGTGAAGTAACAAAAGACAGAAATAACTTCGGGGCCATTTTACTTAAATGAGCTAAGCAGTTAATGTGTGTTTCGACATGTGGTACTGTAAACATTAGTATGGGCCTACATTAAAGACTAGCATGCATTAAAAGCAGCCAGCATGGTGAAGATCCTGTATTAACCGCCTCGCACTTCCCCCTCCCGCCCGTGCCCATCTCCAGTCCACTCGTTCCTCTGCTTTCTTCTTTATTGGCCCTGCCCTCTGGAATTCCCTTCCTACCTCCCTCCGTTTGGAACCCCATCATCCTTCTTTCAAACGTGACTTAAAGACTCATCTCTTCTCCCTTGCCTTCAACTTTCCCACCCCCTTTGTGTGAACTCCTTCTCCTGGTCTATACCTTTTCTCTTTCCCAATCTCTCTCTTCTATCCTTTGAAATATTGTAATTTCCTTTCAATTTTCTGGCCTAGTGCCTCACTTTGTTAATTTGTATATTGTACACCGCTCTGATTAATTTAGAAGGGCGGTTAATCAAGTAAATAAACATAAACATAAATATAAACATTAACTACTTTCCAAGTGATTGGACAGAGAGTGGGCATGGACTGCACATCAAGGTTAGCACAGGGTAATTACACATACACATACAGATGAAGAATCTCACAATCTTATAATTATGTGCTTAGTCACATTTAAATTAATTTAAGCATTTAAAATGATCATCTCACCCCCTCATATAATTGAACCATGATATAATTTGTAAGTACCTACAATGTAAATATGTTATAATATTTTATTGTTCAAACGTTATATTGTTACTTGCAAATAGTTCACTTGTTCTATGTAAAACGACTAGGTATGCACTATCACATACCATATAATTTACTGTTCCTTGTAAACTGCACTTGATACTTGGGAAAGAGCGGTATAGAAATAACTGTTAAATAAATAAGTAAATAAATAAATATCTGTCTATTTTATAGTTAGCACAGGTGCACTTAGTACTATCTCAAGAGCAGGCCTTAAATATGCCCACCTTACAGTAATTGCAAATGACCTTAACATATGGAAGAGGCTTTTCCCTGTTTTAAGTGTAGGGGGCATGCTGTGCAGGCCCCGACGTAACCGCATTGCTTTTGCACTTATCACGCATTGGGCGTTTGCTCCTATCAAAAACTAAGTGCAAACCTTAGTGCCCTTTGGTAAAAGTGCCCCATTATTATTCAGTAACATTCATACAAATCCATTCCTCCTAATTTAGGTTTTAACCTATTAAAACGTAAACACCTCCCCCCCCTCCCGATGCACAATAATTAAAATAGGTAGTTCTTGGATAAACACCAGAGAAAATACCACTTCTCCTAGAATTCTCATCCCTCCCTGGCTTTTCAGGTACCTTCCATTTGTTTTTTGTGTCTTTTTTCTAAGTGACAGAAACAGATGTATTTGAATCCATTGAAAAAAGTATCCGGCGATAATATGTGTAGCATGACAACACGAAAAACTGATTCTTTAAACCCTGAAAGAATTCTAATTAGCTGGAAAATAAATGCCTAAATGTACAATTTATAAACACTTACAAAAAGAAGCCCTAGTTATTGTAAACATTTAGACATAGCAACAGATATGAAAAACCTAGATTCTCCCTAAAACATATGGATATAGAACAAAAGATAGAAGTCAATACTATAGCAATGTATGCTTAAGTTGTCAAGGGAGACACTATTTATTTATTTAACATTTTTTATATACCGCCTTTCAGATTCTCAAGGTGGTTTACATGGAACAGAACTTGATTACCTAAAATGTTTCATTAGAACTATGTACAAAGCTGTTATGTGGACTATGGGACCCTTTTACTAAAGTGTGGTAAGTGGTTACTTCAGGATTCAGCATATGTTAAACACACCCAGTAACCACAACTGCACACCAAGAGCAGGCAGCATGGGTAAATCCTGAGCTACCTGTTCTCGTAGCTGTGGGCTGAGATCAGGGTGGGGTCAGGGTAGAGAATAGCATGTTGGCTGGTGATAACTAGCATGTGAGATGTTGCTGAACACTAGCTGTCATGACTGCCAATAGCATGGCTACACTTAATGCCATCTCAAGAGGTGGAATTCTTCAACTATGCTACTGGGGCAGCCCAATAGTGTGGCCGCTGCCCATGAGTAAGGCAACATTCCTGCATGCCTCCCTCCCAGATCTTGACACCCCACCTCACAATTTGCTATTGCCAATCAGCACCGCCCCCCCCCCCCCATCCCCTTCAGAGCTTCATGGGCTGGAAAGCGTTCCAACATTGGAGGGTCTCATGCAAGGCCCTCAACACCTGACCAGGCCTTCCTCCTCCAAGGCCCTATATTGACAACCTCCAAAATCGTACCCAGGAGATTCCTAGTGGTCTTTGTGGTCAATGGAACAAGAGAGGTCCCACTCCGTTCTTGTCCAGCTCCAACAGCCCTCAAAATGATACTGGCACATAAAAGAGAGGTCATCTCTGTACAAGGGAGCTTACAACCTAGTCCCAGTGCATCATAATGCTTGGGGAGGTTAGGTGAGAAAATATTCACAGAAAGAAAAAAAGGATGGCAAGTGAGATCAGAAGTGTCATCAGTATAGATATAGAGACAGGTCAATCCAAGAGTATATCTATGACCTCCACCGGTCAAGCTAAAGAGAAATATTTTTTTCAGGAGAAGAGTAGATTTTCTACCAGTCGGTTTGGAGCCTTTCAACGTTGCTTTTTTAGTGCATTTCTACATTAAAATCTGCTGCGGTATTCTCAGGTTGTCTACCAGTCTCATTCTGTAACCTCAATATCATACCCCTGACGAAGGCCAGAGCCAAAACTTGGCCATGTCGTGTACAATGAATAAAGGTTTTCTGATTTTCACCTTACTCTTGTTTGTGTTCTTGTGTTGCTGTGAGCATGTGTGCTCTCTTATGGACCCGCCTTGATCCTCTCTTCCATCCCCAGCCCCAAGTCAAGCAGCAGTAATAGTAGCAGTTCTTCCCTAAGGAAGTAGAAGTAAAGTATTGTAAAATCTCTGAGGTATGGAGGCATTTTAAAGTGCTCAAAGATCCATAGCTGTAGCGACATTTCCACAGTTTTGACATCCATGCACACATTTTAAGACATCCAAATCATGATTAAGGTTTTCAAAATGACCCTTGCATTCTTAAAATGGGCCGGCACCTAACATGAAGAAGACAAAAATCCTGACAGCTTGCAAAATCAATAATTTTGTTCTTGAAGAAGAAATAAATATAGCACACAACTTTAATTTGCTTGGATCAATAACTCATAACTAGCTTTAAAAAGCAGTCAAGAAAACCAAAAATGTACTGCTCTTGACAGAATGGCTATGAAGGATTTGCAAGTGCAGAGATGTATCTCTGGTGTACAAATATTTAGCTTGTCCTAGCCATAGTATTTTCAATACGGTCATATGGATACAAAAGTTGGACAATAAAGAAGAAAGACAGGACTAAAATTGATGCCTTTGAATTATGGTATGGGTAAAGAATACTGTATATTCCATGGAACGCTCAAAGAACAAATTCTAGAGGATATCAAACCTAAGCTTTCCTTAGAAGCTCAAATGATGCAATAGCCTCTTAAAAAATGCCAACCAATGCAAACGTTTTTGTGGAGCTCAGTCTAGGTGGACTGTGAGCAAAGTTCACAAGTTGTTGTTGCTGTTAAGTGCCATTGAGTCCATGCAGATTCATGGTAATTGTAGATAGTTGTCTTAAAATGTGTCCGGTCTTCAATTAGGTGGCTAATTGTTAACAGAGAGGCATCCATTGCTATTGTTATTGTATTGATCCATTACTTGTCTTCCATTTTTGCATTGACGTGCAACCTTGCAAAGCATGATGCCTTTCTCTAATGATCTTTTTCTTTGCATGGCGTGCCCAAAGTATGAAATTCAAAGTCTTGTATACTTGTGGCCACGTGTATGCAAAAATGACTTAATAAAAGTATTCCTACAGTGGTTTCCGAATAAAAATACCTCAGATCAATGATGATTTGCATTTTAAGATGCCATAATATGCTGTAAATATAAAAAAGAAGTCAAGATGTGGGCACCAGAACAGAAAAGGTGAATGTTGCTGGCAATGCAAGAACAACTTCAAAATACAAAAACAAGGCTCAGATTGTTCTGGCCAGCCAGGGTGAAAATACCAAGACGAAAACACTTAAGGATCCCTAACAATTACAAAGTTATATTAATTAGCTGTCGTAAAAAACTCTACGATTCATCTGTACACAAAGAGACAAAAGACTAATGTTATTCACTATATTCCTGACTAACAGACTGTATGTTGATTTTTTTCCACAATTATAATCATAAACAAAAGCATCTAAGGTTTTTGGATTAAGGGAAGGTTATTGAATGCAACTGCACTATTTATGGAAAATCTGTACCTGAGGGATATACATCAACAATGATTTTGTGTGTTTCATGTGAAGTTTGTTTAGTATGAATATTTCACATCTGCAAGCATTATATTATATGAAATCACATCAGTTCAATAATGAACCACAAAATCAAAATGGAGAAGTGCTTCTCTGACTGCCTTTGAAATTAGCTTAAATGACCTCAAGTACAACATTCCACCAGACCTTTGAACTATCCAGGCATCTGAAAATTGCTTCCTAAATGTGGATTATTGAGGTTTGTTAATGACCATAACTTTATTTGAGAATTTGGAGGAGAGGACACAAAAATGCATGATATCTTATGGATCACATATGGGAGTATGTTCTGCATTATAAGGGTTGCAAAAGTGTATGCCTGGGTTGCAAAGGATAACACGAAGAGCGGTAATAATCAGGAGTCAGCAGGTTTGATCTAGAAATGTCTGGGTAGTACAGAAGGAAAATCCTTACTCTAATGGGGATAAAAAGAAAGCAGAAAAATAAGTCTTGCCTTTAATGGTGGTCCAAAAAACTGCCAGCATGGTTTAAAGGTGAGGTCAGAGAGGCTGTTTTTGCCAAAAAAGCATCTTTCAGGAAATGGAAAAAAGAGCCAAATGATGAAACCTGGAAACAGCACAAGCACTGGCAAGTCAAATACAAGGCATTGATAAAGCAGGCAAAGGGAGACTTTGAGAAGAAGCTTGCTGCGGAAGCAAAAACGCGAAATAAAGATTTTTTTCAAGTACATTCATAGCAAAAAAACTGTGAGAGAGTCAGTTGGTCCATTAGATGATAGAGGAGTTAAAGGGGCACTAAGAGGCGACAAGGCGATAGCAGAGAGACTGAATGAATTCTTTGCTTCGGTCTTTACTGAGGAAGATGTAGGGACATTATCCATGACTGAAGTTTATTTAGCTGTATTTATATTCCGCATATTTAAAGGTGTGGAAGAATTGAAGGAAATAGCGATACATCGGGAAGATGTATTAGAACTATTAGATAAACTGAAGAGTAGCAAATCACCTGGGCTGGATGGTATACTTCCAAGGGTGTTGAAAGAACTGAAATATGAGATTGTAGACCTGATATTAGTAGTCTGTGAACTATCATTAAAATCATCTCTAATACCTGAAGATTGGAGGATCGCCAATATAACACCAATTTTTAAAAAGGGTTCCAGGGGTGATCCGGGAAACTACAGACCGGTGAGCTTGACATCAGTACCGGGAAAAATTGTAGAAACCATCATAAAGAATACAATTACTCAGCATGTAGATAGTCATGGCCTAATGGGAGACAGCCAACATGGCTTTAGACAAGGAAGATCTTGTCTTACTAATCTGGTATGTTTTTTTGAAGGTGTGAATAAACAGGTGGACAAAGGTGAGTCGGTTGATATAGTGTACCTGGACTTTCAGAAAGCCTTTGACAAGGTCCCTCATCAGAGACTTTTGGCAAAACTAAAGAGTCATGGGATAGGAGGCAGTGTACTACTGTGGATCAGGAACTGGTTAAAAGATAGAAAGCAGAGGGTTGGGCTAAATGGCCAATTTTCCCAATGGAGAAAGGTGAATAGTGGTGTACCCCAGGGATCTATGCTGGGTCTGCTGTTTTTTTTTTTTTTTAATTTAAACTTTATCATTTTACAAATAAATCCAAGCATTAATATGCCTGCATAGAAATTGGGGTACAGACAGAAACACATTATAAACTATAATGTACATTAAGAAAAAGCAAGCCAGAATAATAAAAATACCCCACTCCAGCCCACCATACAAGAGAGATCCAACAGAAAAAAACCCACAATTAACAATCATTGTGAAGAAAATATAGCTGATATCTACAGTCAGAACCAATAACTATTGCAGAAGAACCAACTAGACCGCCTCATCAGAGCGATGCGAGTTCAGAAATGCCATTAACTGCGAGGGTTCAAAGAAAATATATGAAGCTGACTGAAATTTAATCAAACATTTACAGGGAAACTTTAGAAAAAACTGTGCCCCCATAAGCAATACCCCTGGATGGAGCAACAGAAATTCTTTCCTTCTCTTCTGTGTCTCCCTAGCCAGATCCGGAAAAACTCATACTAATAACCCTTGAAATAACAAAGTAGGCTTATGAAAAAACATATGTAGAAACCAATCTCTGTCAGAGGAGAGAGCAAAAATGGCAATTAACGTAGAAGGGGAAACAGAAACTTCAAGAGAGGTATCTAAAATACCTGAAACATCGAAAATTTCAAGAGGACTAACCCCAGAAATCTCACCCCCAGATGTTTTTTTTCCTAACCGGAAGATAATATACTTTAACTATAGGTGGATGAGACTCAAGTGGAACACCCAAAACTTCTAACAAATATTTTTTAAACATTTCTTTAGCATTTAAAACAGAAGATTTAGGAAAATTAATCAATCGAAGATTTTGATATCTAGATGTGTTCTCTAACATTTCAAGTCTAGCTTTAAATGACAATGCGTCCTTCTGGAAAGATGAGACACCATCTTCAAAAGACATAGGGGTCTGTTTACTAAAGGCCGGTGTTGTGCGGTCCGCGGTACCGAGCGGGTGCCGTATAAGGAGTGGGCGTTCCGTCGTGAAGAACAGAAGCTGTGATTGACAGATGCGCTAAGGTGCGCGGCGCCCGTGTGGTTAGTGCCCTGTGACATTACGGCGTTTGATCTGTGCACATAGATCACACTGCTCACGGTTTTTGGGCTTCCACTATTGTGCTGCACATTGCTGACGGAAACGGTTTCTTTTCCCTGCACAGCACCTCTAACGCGAGTGTTTCACTGGCGGTAAATTTCTTTGCAGATTCGGGCACGCTCCTGTGCGGCGAGTCTCTCCCCTCCCACATTCCGCCCACTGACCCCGTCTCTCCGCCCCTAGGGGGCCTTCCTCCGCCCTCATTTCGCCTTGGCACGCCTCTTTCGCACATTACCGCCCCGCAAATGTGCGCGTTGTCGGCGCACGCTTGCGGGACCCGTTAATGTGCCGCGCACTCGTACGGGGCGCTTAAGAGCACTTAAATACATCTTTTAGAGCGCTCATGTGCGCCCCGTACATGTGCGCCGTTTAGTAAACAGACCCCATAGATTTCTGTTGCAACTCAGACACAGAAGATTGCAAAGCTGAGATTTCAAGAGTATGCTACTGCAACAAACTGGTATGTGACTGAGACAGAACTGCCAATGTAGAAACCTGTGGTGCCATAAGTTCCCCAATTTTCATTATTGCAGACAAAATTGTCTCCAAGGCGAATACAGCCGGATGCTCAAGGCAAAAAGTTACCCCTGTTTCAGACCCTCCAGTGCCGGCTTCTGAACACTGCTGCTCCATTGCAGGCTTCCCAGCTGTAGAGGGAAATACAATTCCCTCAGAGTGCCTCCGAGCTGATGAAACCACTGAAGAGTGAGGGAGAAGAGAAAAACTGTCTCCACTGCCCAGCTGAACAGTTGGCCCTCCGCTCCCAACGAGCTCCAACTCCTGAGGAGATCGCAGGCTCGATGACTGCAGCTGACTCTGATCTGTGGTTGGCTGCTTAGGAGGACGCTTCTGCACCGGGGAAGAGATGGAAGGCCCCGAACCTCCCATCGAGCTACTCAGCTCCTGCGGAATGTCAGAGGGGCTCTGCACCACTGGCTCACCGGACTGTCACGGTGTCGATACAACAAAAGCATCGAGAGGACCAACCACTCGAGAGGAAGATAAAGAGGATGCCACTGGGGTTAGAGAGGGCTTCTTCACCCCTTTGGCCTTCCGTTTACCCATGAAGAAAAGAAGGACTCCGCAGCCGACATCAGTTAAGACGCCATCTTGGATCCCGGGTCCGCTGCTTTTTGACATATTCATAAATGACCTGGAAAGTGGAATAACGAGTGAGGTTATCCAATTTTCAGATGACACAAAACTATTTAAAGTTGTTAAAACCCAAGAGGATTGTGGAAAATTGCAAGAGGATCTTGATAAATTGGAAGACTGGGCATCAAAATGGCAGGTGAAATTTAATGTGGACAAGTGCAAAGTTATGCACCTAGGGAAGAACAACCCAAACTATGGTTACACGATGCAAGGTTCCACATTAGGAGCCACCACCCAGGAAAAAGATTTAGGCGTCATTGTGGATACCATATTAAAAACCTCGGCCCAGTGTGCAGCGGCGGCCAAGAGAGGAAATAGAATGCTAGGTATCATAAGGAAAGGAATGGAAAATAAAACAAAAGATATTATAATGCCTCTATATCGTCCATGGTGAGACCGCACCTTGAATATTGTGTGCAATTCTGGTCGCCGTATCTTAAAAAGGATATAGCATTATTAGAAAAGGTTCAGAGAAGAGCCACCAAAATGGTAAAGGGGATGGAAGTGGAGGAGTGGCCTAGTGGTTGGGGCAAGGTACTTCAGGTCGGGGGTTCAAATCCCACTAGAGGAAAGCAACCTTGGGCCGGAAGGACTGGGGTTTCTAGTCCCACAGGTGCTCCTTGTGGTCTTGGGCAAGCCACTTAACCCTACATAGCCCATGTTCCCTGTAAAATAGTTATCTCCAAGTTATAATGCCCTGTTCAATGTAATTTCAGTTTGTTCAATGTAAACCGCACTGATGCAGAATAGCATGGTATATGTTGTTGTTGTTAAGTGCCGTCGAGTCGGAGTCGACTCATGGCGACCCTCTGGATAGCTATCCTAAATTGTGTTCGGTCTTCAGTCAGGCGGCTCATTGATGACAGACTGGTACCCGTAGCTGCTGTTATTGTAGCGATCCATCTCATTGCTGGCCTTCCTCTTTTGCGTTGACCTTCTATCTTGCCAAGCATGATGTCTTTCTCTAATGATCTCTCTCTTCGCATGATGTGTCCAAAGTATGAAAGTCGAAGTCTTGTCATCTGGTATATAAGAGAATGTAAATAAATAAAATAAAAATAAATAAATGGAAGGATACTCCTATGAAGAAAGGCTAAAAAGGTTAGGGCTCTTTAACCTGGAAAAGAGACGGCTGAGGGGAGATATGATAGAAGTCTATAAATTAATGAACAGAGTGGAACAGGTAAACGTAGATCGATTGTTTATGTTATCAAAATATAGGAAGGCTAGGGGACATGCAATGAAACTACAGGGTAAACTATTTAAGACTAATAAAAGAAAATATTTTTTCACTCAACGTGTAATCAAACTCTGGAATTTGTTACCGAAGGATGTAGTAAAGGCTGTTAATGTAGCTCGGTTTAAAAAAGGTTTGCAAAGGTTCCTGGAGGAAAGGTCCATAAACCATTATTAAGAAGGGACCCAGGATATCAATGCTTGATCCAGTACAAGCATTGTGGAACCTGTGTCTTTTGGGGAAACTGCTAGTTACGTATGACCTAGATTGGCCACTGTTGGGAACAGGATACTGGGCTTGATGGACCTTGGTCTGACCCAGTATGGCATATCTTATGTTCTTATGTTATGCTCCTTCCTGCTCCCCACCGCATGGCCAATCAGGCCGAAGAACCAGCAATGGCAGACTTTTAAATGTAATGTGCCTCAAGGCGCGAGAGTCCCACACCGGCCTGATCAGCGACGAGGAAGGGAGCAAGCAGGTATGCTCCTCTCTGCTCCCCCCATGCATATACAATCAGGCCGAAGAACCAGCAATGGTGGACTTTAAATGTAATGTGCCTCAAGGCGCAAGAGTCCCACACCGGCCCTATCGGCAACGAGGAAGGCAGCAGGCAGGTATGATCCTCCCTGCTCCCCACCACATGGCCAATCAGGCCAAAGAACCAGCAACTGCGGACTTTGAAATGTGATGTGCCTCAAGGTGCGAGAGTCCCACACCGGCCCTATCGGCGACGAGGAAGGGAGCAGGCAGGTATGCTCCTCCCTGCTCCCCACTGCATGGCCAATCAGGCCGAAGAACCAGCAGTGGTGGACTTTTAAATGTAATGTGCCTCAAGGCTGAGAGTCCCACACTGGCCCAATCGGCAACGAGGAAGGGAGCAGGCAGGTATGCTCCTCCCTGCTCCCCACCGCATGGCCAATCAGGCCGAAGAACCAGCAACGGTGGACTTTTAAATATAATGTGCCTCAAGGCACACCCACGCCTAAGGGCCATGCCAAAGGGCCCTTTGGCTTGTCCCTTAGGCACAGCACTGTGGAATGTTTGCATTCTCCTCTTCCACCCCAATCCAGCTACTCTACCGAGGAGCTGACCATACCAGACCAGAGGCAATGGAACCACAAGAAACCTCACCAAGTAAGCATTCTCCAATGTAACTCTTGCTGTAATCTATGTACCCCATGATGCCCAGCCTGCCTGTAATGTAACCCTCGATGTTATGTGATTGATCCCATGATGCCCTACCTGCTTGGACTGTAATATACTGTGTGTGTAGTATATGCTGCTGTAATGTAACCCAGTGTCCCACCTTATCTCCTTCTTCCCCTATCCACCCCTACCTACACCTCTCTGTCTGTCCTAACCAGATAATAATCTCCCTGTGTTGTATCAACTAGATTGTAAACTCTGATGAGCAGGGACTGTCTCTATTACTTGTCCTGTCTAGATTGTAAGCTCTCAAACAGGGACTGTCTGTCTGTCTCTTATTTAAATAGAATTGTGCAGAAGTACTTGTAGTACAAGGTAGTAATGGGTGACAGCCAACCTGGTTTTGCCCTATCTAGTCTGTTGCTCTGTATGTTTTGTTGTCTCGATTAGATTGTAAGCTCTGATGAGCAGGGACTGTCACATATGTCTGTACAGCGCTGCGTATGAGGTAGGGCTTTATAATTGTTAAATAGTAGCAGTAGTAATAGAAAGGCGTGATGCTCTCTTGATGTAAGATTAGCAATAGTCGTTGAGATATGTTTTCTAATGTGAGGTTTCCAAAATATTTTGGTTCTATGGACCCCTTTTTAACCTTCAAAAAGTTCACGGACCCCCAGTTCATCCCAGTTAATCTTCTTGGACCTCTTTCCCTTCCTGGTCCTCACTAGCTTTCTTTATCTCCCTTCCTTTTCCTGTCTCTGCTTGTTTCTCTCTCCCTCCAGCCAGTCCACGCCTGTCTCGGTCTTTTTCTCTCACCCAGCCAGTTCCCTCTGGTTTCTCTATCTCATACAGCCAATTCCTCTCATTCTTACTCTTTTTTCTCTTTTCTATGTCCTACGGTAGCCCTCTAATGACTCTCTGACCTCTAGCTGTCCACGGACCACAGATTAGAACTATTCTTCTAAAGAATGGTGTAGAATGAATTCAAAGATGTGGCTATGGGAAATGGTTCAAGTATACAGTATGTTAGTTAAAATAAAGGCAGAGATGTTGGCAAGAATAAAATGAAGGCTGAGGTTTTAAATTTTAAATTTTACACACATGCTGATATTTCTATACTGTTGGCTTTTTCGCCATCATGGTAGCATAGTATATAACTGCAAAGAAAGACCAGCATGGTCCATCCAGTCTGTCCAGCAAGGTAGCCAGAGTGGTTGCAACTGCAGCTCTGTACAGGTTCCCCCCCCCCCCCCATGCCTTTGTATAGGGTTGTACCTGCCGCTCCATGCGGGTGAGACCTTCTCTATCTATTGAGTATACAGTACAAGATACTTATGTTTGCTTTGATCTCATCCTCTTAATATGTTCCATGCCATTTTGAATTTTGTCACTGTATTTGCCCCCACCACCTCCATTGGGAAGGCATTCCAAGCATCCACCATTCTTTTAGTGAAAAAGTATTTTCTCATGTTGCTTTTAAGTATACCACCTTCCAGCTTCATTGTATGCCCTCTAGTTTTACAGCTTCCCCTTCTTTGAAAAAAAATTGTTTGTTCATTTATACCCTTTAACTATTTAAAGGTCTGAATCATATCTCCCCTGTCCCTCCTCTCCTTTAGGGTATACATATTTAGGTCTTCAAGTTTCTTCTTATACATCTTCTGGTGCAGCCTCCAAATCATTTTGGTCGCCTTCCTCTGAACCATTTCAAGTCTTTGTATATCCTTTGTGAGATATGGTCTTCAAAACTGAACACAATACTCCAAGTGGGCCTCACCAATGACTTGAACAGGGGCATTAATACCTCCTCCTTTCTGCTGGTTATTCCTCTGTGTATGCAGCCCAGCATCCTTCTGGCTTTGGCTACCGCCTTGTTGCATTGTTTCACCACCTTGAGATTCTCAGACACTAGCAATCAGAGGTCTCTCTTCTGGTCCATGCACACTAACCTCTCTCCACAAATCACATATGATTCCTTTGGATTTATGCATCTCCAGTGGATGATTCTGAACTTCTTTGCATTAAATCTTAACTGCCAAGCATTAGACAATTTTTCCAGCGTTTTTAGATCTTTCTTCATGTTGTCCACCCCCTCAGAAGTGTCCACTTTGTTGCAATTTTTTGTGTCATCTGAAAAAAGGCAAACCTTTTCATTCAGTCACTCCACAATATCACTGACAAATACATTAAACAGTATCAGTCCCAGGACCAGTCCCTGAGGCACACCACTAAGCACCTTCCTTTCTTCTGAGTGAGTTCCATTTACCATCACCTTCTGTCATCTGTCAGACATCCAATTTCTGATCCAGTTCACCACCTTGGGACCTATTCCCAGACTGCTCAGTTTATTGATAAGCCTCTTTTTGCTGAAATCTAGGTATATCACATCCATCACATGCCCTTGGTCTAGTTCTCTGGTCACCCAGTCAAAGAACTCAATCAAATTTCCCTGCTACATAAGAACATACGATATGCCATATTGGGTCAGACCAAGATCCATTAAGCTTAGTATCCTGTTTCCAACAGTGGCCAATCTAGGTCACAACTACCTAGCAGTTTCCCCAAAAGACACAGGTTCCACAATGCTTGTATTGGGTCAAACAGTGATATCCTGAGTCCCTTTTAATAATGGTTTATGGACCTTTCCTCCAAGAATGTGTCCAAACCTTTTTTAAACCCAACTACACTAATAGCTTTACTACATCCTCCAGTAACAAATTCCAGACTTTCATTACATGTTGAGTGAAAAAATATTTTCTCTTAGTAGTCTTAAATAGGTTACTCTGTAGCTTCATTACATGCCCCCTAGTCTTTTATATTCTGATGATGTAAACCAATGGATTGCAAGATCCAAGCCAACATGGTTTTAGGGGAGATATGATAGAGGTCTATAAATTAATGAATGGAGTGGAACAGGTAAACACAGAATTTTTGCCCGTTCCACTCCATTCATTCATTTATAGACCTCTATCATATCTCCCCTAAAACCATGTTGCCTTGGATCTTGCAATCCATTGGTTTCCAGAAAGTCTATTATACTTTCTTTCAAGGGCACCTCCATTACTTTTCTCACCACAGGTGGCAAACCTAAAGTTTGCCACCTCTTCCCTATTACCACTTTTGTGAGAAGGAACCACATCAGCCCTTCTCCAGTCTACAGAACCTCCTCTCCAAGGATCTATTAAAAATATCCTTTAAAACCCATGCCAGGACCTCTCTGAGCTCCTTCAGTATTCTCGGCTGTATCCCATCCGGTCCCAATGTCTTTGTTCATTTTCAGTTTTGCAAGCTGTTCAAAAACATCATCTTCTGTGAATGATGTTGTATATTTGTCTATCTTACATGTCCATTTGTATATTTGTTCATCTTACTTGGTCTTTCTCCAGAATTTTGTTTCGTGAATACAGAAGTATTTTTTTAGCATTTTTGTTTTTTCAATGTCACTTTCTATAAATCCATCCTTGTCACTTTTGAGTCTTGCAATTCCACCTCTGATCTTCCTCTTTTCCTGAATATACCTGAAAAAGATTTTGTCTCCATGCTTCACATTTTTAGCTATCCTTATTCTCTCTTTGACTCTTTTAGCTTTATCCTGTATCCTTTTCTGTGTTCCTCTTTTTGTGATCTTCTCAATTTTGTGAAAGCTGTGGTTTTTGCCTTTATTTGTACAGCCACATCTTTGGTGAACCATATAGGTTTCCTTTTTATTTTGTTTTTATTTACTTTCCTTACATATATATCCATTGCCCCTTTGATTCCTGTTTTTAGTTTAGCCCACTATAATTTTGCTTCCTTTATCTCTTTCCATCCTGCCAACCTCTCCTTCAGGTATTTTCCCATTTTACTGAAGTCAGCATTTTTGAAGTCTAATACTTTGAGCTTGTTATAATTGGACTCTGCCTAGGCTTCTACCTCAAACCACACTGTGAGATGATCATTGCTGCTCAAAAGGACTCCCACCTGGACATTTGACACACTATCTCCATTGGTGAGTACTAAATCCAGCATCAAACTTTCCCTGGTTGGTTATATCACCAGTTGTTTGAACAATGCTTTTTGGAAGGCATCCATATTTCTTTTACTTCTTTCAAGATTTGCAGAAGAAAAACTTCAAATCCACATCTGGTATGTTAAAGTCACCCAATATGATCACTTCTCCCTTCATTGCTTCCTTTGCAATCTCAATGATCAAGTCTCTGTCCATTTCCTGAGTTTGTGTTGGAAGCCTGTAGACTACAATAGTGTGGATGATAGTGTCATCTCTTCTTTCTAACACAGTCCACGGTGCTTCTTCTTTCCCCCACATCCTCTACATTTCAGTGGCTTTAATATTGCTTTTGACATTTTGGGCTACTCCTCCCCCTTTTCTACCTCTTCTAAATAAATTATAGCCAGCTATGGCTATATCCCATTCATATGACTCATTAAACCATTTTCTGTAATAGCCACAATGTCCAAGTCTGTTTCCAGGTCAGGGACTTTCTTGGCTAGTGTTTGAGCATTTGTGCTCATTGCCCTCCAACAATTGTTGGTTGGCTTGCTTATATTTTGGACAATTCTTTTTCCAGACTCCTCTTCCCTCTTGTCATTGATGTATGGATTAATATGATGACTATTACCAATGTTATGTTCTTGCTGGGAGTGATGTCCTGAACTTGTTTTTTCCCATCCGGATGTCACCATAAATGACAAGAGTCTTGAAATAAATTCATCCAAAATACAAGCAAGCCAACCAACAATTGTTGGAGGGCAATGAGCACAAATGCTCAAAGTCTAGCCAACAAAGTTCCTGACTTTGAAGCCCTGATGGTGGAAGCCAGTGGAAGCTAGTGATTTTCATTCAGTGATGAACAGTGCTATATTGCAGTTAGAAAGATGGGCAAAAATTCTGTCTTTACAATTAAATACATCAAAAACAAAAGTCTTGCATTTTAATAACTCTAAACCCCTTCCTGGTCTATTAACACAAGCATTGGATTAGTTAGGACTCTATTCTGATTTAGTGCTTCAAGTTCTTGGTATCCTGATTGATGATAGTCTATCTTCTGGGGTTCACATCAATTCGATGGTATCAAAATCATTTTGTAAACTGCATCAATTGTGTAGGATTAAAGTATATTTTTCTGCTGATCATTTCCGCCTTGTGCAAAGTTCTATTTTGGCTTTCTTAGATTATGGTAACATTTTGTTCATGAATTGTTCACAGTGCCAAATAATGCACTTGCAACTCTGTCAGAACGCCGTAGCTTGTCTTATCTTTGGTGTGTCTCTGTATACAGCAGTGACCCCCTTATTTAATAATTTGCATTGTCTAAAGATTTCAAGTTTTATACTTTTCTTTATAAATGTTTTCATGATTTTGTTCCCATACAGTTTTCATCTCGATTGCTTCTTTTCTTAGCACATAAGTCAAAATGTTTGCAGTCCTTTTGCATTCTGTTATACCCTCCTTGTAAAGGTATCTGATTTAAATCTCAATTTATACATGCTATTCCCTATACAGTGGTGAAGTTTTGTTTGGAGTTACTAATGAGGCTAAAGAATTCCTTCTCTTTTCTTCATTTTCGAAAAAATTTGAAGGCATGGTTATTTAATTCTTAATTATTTTTTTTATGTTTCTTCTTTTTATGTAAATTTCTTGTTGTAAACCACACTGAACCACTTTCTATGGGATTGTAGTGATATTCAAGTACATGTTAGATTAGATTAAAAGGCATTGTGCAAGAAATGTAGAAATATCTAGCATACATAGGATGGAGAGACTAGACTATTAATAAGTGGAAGGGAAAGTGGACGAGATTAGATGTAGTAATGGTGTAGCCACAGGTTGGCTGGAACAAGCCATGCTCTCCAATCCCCTACATTTTGGAGTCAGGCCCCTCCAGTCTGTGGTACAGGCCAATGAGAGGAAGACTAGAGGCAGTATCAACATTTGCAGCGCCTCGTGCCCACCCACATTAACCTCAGGTCCCACCAAAAATTAGTTCTGCTATATTTATTAGCCTAAACAGGGATAAATCATTTCACAATTTCTTTAAAATAGATTCCTCTTTCCTAAAGTAGAATAACAATAAATATTAAAATCACTTAAATTAATAATATTCTCAAAATGGACAGAAGCCTCAGAAATTAAAACTGAAATTGCTTGAAATGTTTGACGTCAATTCATTAGTGGTTACCATGCATGCCAAGGTCATTCTGGGGGCTTTGATCAAAGTGCATTAAATACATATATTAGGGGAAAGATCTTTGTTACCTGAGAGCTGCCGCGCGTGTTTGTTCCACGGAGCAGTGTAGCAGGTGAGAGCCGGGTCCCTGCTTGGTCAGCTGCAGGCGTTGGATGGTCACCCTTGGTGCTGAGGACCCCCCCCCCCCCGAGCCCTACAAAGACCAGCGGGAGCTGCAACTTGCTGGGAAAGAGCTTTGTTACCTGAGAGCTGCCGCGCGTGTTTGTTCCACGGAGCAGTGTAGCAGGTGAGAGCCGGGTCCCTGCTGGGTCAGCTGCAGGCGTTGGATGGTCGCCCTTGGTGCTGAGGACCCCCCCCCCCCAAGCCTTACAAAGACCAACGGGAGCTGCAACTTGCTGGGAAAGATCTTTGTTACCTGAGAGCTGCCGCGGGTGTTTGTTCCGCGGAGCAGTGTAGCAGGTGAGAGCCGGGTCCCTGCTGGGTCAGCTGCAGGCATTGGATGGTCGCCCTTGGCGCTGAGGACCCCCCCGAGCCCTACAAAGATCAGCGGGAGCTGCAACTTGCTGGGAAAGATCTTTGTTACCTGAGAGCTGCCGCGGGTGTTTGTTCCACGGAGCAGTGTAGCAGGTGAGAGCCGGGTCCCTGCTGGTCAGCTGCAGGCATTGGATGGTCGCCCTTGGTGCTGAGGACCCCCCCGAGCCCTACAAAGACCAGCGGGAGCTGCAACTTGTTGGAAAGATCTTTGTTACCTGAGAGCTGCCGCGGGTGGTTGTTCCGCGGAGCAGTGTAGCAGGTGAGAGCCGGGTCCCTGCTGGGTCAGCTGCAGGCGTTGGATGGTCGCCCTTGGTGCTGAGGACCCCCCCGAGCCCTACAAAGACCAGCGGGAGTCACACGCGGCTGCGTGTTCACGGCCTGCGGGGGCGTGTCCTAAGGGGCGCGTCACAAGGGGCTTGACACGCTCCTTATGTGTTCCATCGGTGCTCCTGAGTTTCTCTGAGCACCGGTGGTTGAAGTTTGTTTTGCCGATGGGGAAGTGCAAGGCGAAAGCGGTGGCTAAGGCTGCTGCTAGTGAGGGTCAACGAGGTAAGCTGAGTGGCCCCATGGACAGACATCTTCTTCCCCTGCTTCCTGTTAATCAGTCTTCGGAAGGAGCTTCTCTCAGCCCCGAGCTCCGAATGCCGCCTCCCTTCCCCCATCTTCCACAATCCTCTACGTTTTTGGACTCGCCCCCTCCTGTTGTTGCTCCGACTCTCCTCCCTGTGGACCCAGCTGTATCAGAAGAGGTGTTGGCTCCCCTATCTCGGGAGGTGACTCTATCTGACATTTGGTTAGTGCTTCAGTGGATTGATTCCCGACTATCGACAACAGTCTCTTCTTTGTGTAAATTTACTCATTCTGTAGTGGATAAAGTTCAAGTTATTGATTCCCAGTTAGTCTCTGTTTCTAAATCTCTTGCCCGTGTTGATTCAATGCTCCAGTCGGGTAGAGACACTAATGTCTCCTTTATTAAGGATCTTTCTTCATTGTCGTGTCGACTGGAAGCACTTGAAAATCAGCAGAGGGCGAGAAACTTACGTTTCTTAAATTTTCCTCATACTCACCTGCTTTCTTTTGAAATTTTGTTAAAGAAATATTTCTCTGAAATTTTGCAATTGAAGGAGACAGTGGATGTGGTTCAAATGTATTGTATTCCTGTATCGTCTCCTGCCCTGCCGATGGAGGAAGGGGTTCCCCCCCCCCCTGCCGACATTTCGGTAGCGCAGGATCTTACCGCATTTTTGGAAGATTCACTTGATCGCATTACCAAGCGGTGTACCTTGGTGGTGACATTTGGCACTGAATCTCTCAAATTGTGTGTTCTTCGTGTGTATTTTAAATGCCTTGTTTTGTGGTTTCAAACTGCAAGTGTTCCCAGATGTTGGTTGCCTTGTTTTGTGGTTTCAAACTGCAAGTGTTCCCAGATGTTGGTCGGACCACTCAGGTTCGACGTAGGCAGTTCTTGGAGTTAAAAGCACGGGTTGTAGCGATAGGAGCTTCTTTTTTCCTTAAATTTCCCTGCCGTTGTTTAATTACACTGGAGGGACAGAGTTATGTCTACACTGATGTGGCTCAGCTGCGCCAGTTCTTAATTGAGAGGGAAGTTGGTGAGAAGGAGTAGGGGAATTGTATTTTTATAGCTCTCTTATGTGGAGTGGCTAGTGTCATTCCTTTTTGCTTTTTTCTGAATATTCTTTGGATTGATGAAGTTTCTTTCCTCTTGATGTGTTTCCTTATGATGGGTGATGTTTTGTTTTCTTGAATATTGTAATGCTTAATATGTATATTTCTTTATTATTATGTATACTCAAGGAAAAGTCTAAATAAAAGATATTAAAAAAAATACATATATTAATGGATAATGGTGACCTGCATAAGAAAGCAGTAAGTATAATGCATGATCCATTCAAAGGAGCTAAGCCTCTACTGGATTGCGCATAAAGGATGTAATTTTACAAAGGATTTTCTGCATGTAATTGACTTTATACATGTTTGAATTGAGTCTTATAATAATAATATGTATATAAGTATGAGCATTGACAATTAGGACCATACTTGTATGTGACCTAGGTATGGGTATGTTTGGGAAAGGAGCTTTGGAGGAGCACAAACAGACTCACGAAGTATACATGTTGGTTATAAAATACACACTTCCCTATTTACAGTACTTCAGCTATGTACATTTACATTAGCTCCCAAGGAATAATCCTCAACAAACTTGCCTTTGGAGAACTGGGACATGGAGAAGTGATAGTGGAGATTTGCTGGCTCACTCTCTGATTAGAAAATCTACCTTCTTTGCTACAGAAAGTGCCTTTCTGAGGAAAATTTCATATCAGTAGGAGGGAGGCTACAGTTTTACACAAACTGATGGTCCCTCTTAACCTCCAATAGTTGGACTCTCAAGATCGTCCAGTATGGGTACAGATTGCAACTATTTGGCGTTCCTCCTAATTGATAAAGAGAACTTATTTCATCAGCTCTCAGCACCACAAAATATAGATGCCTGGTTACTGACATGTGGCAAAAGTCAAGCACTAAATGAAAGGTTAGATATGATTGGAATATCAGAGACATGGTGGAAGGAGGACAACCAGTGGGACACTGTGATACCTGGGTACAAACTATATCGTAATGATAGAGCTGATCAAATTGGTGGAGGGGTTGCTCTCTATGTTAGAGAGGGCATATAGCCAGATTAATATGAATAAAATACAGTCTCTAAAAAGCTTGTATGCCAATGCTAGAAGTCTAAACAATAAGATGGGAGAGTTAGAATATATAGCACTAAATGAGAGGTTAGATATGATTGCACTCTCAGAGACATGGTGGAAGGAGGATAACCAGTGGGACACTGTGATACCTGGATACAAACTATATCGTAATGATAGAGCTGATCAAATTGGTGGAGGGGTTGCGCTCTATGTTAGAGAGGGCATTGAGTCAGAAACGATTAAAGTTTTGCAGGGAACAAAATTTGCTGTAGAATCTCTATGGATTGAAATTCCATTTATGAAGGGGAAGGTGATGGCAGTGGGAGTATACTATCGACCGCCTGGCCAGAATGAACAAATGGATGATGAAATGCTCAAAGAAATCAAGGAAGCTAACAAAAGTCACAACAGAGTAGTAATAATGGGTGATTTCAATTACCCCGGTATCGACTGGGTCAGTGTCACAGCAGGACAAGCTAAAGAGATAAATATTCTAGATGGAATAAATGTCTGCTTCTTGGAGCAGCTGGTTCATGAACCGACCAGAGGGGAAGCCATACTGGACCTAGTCCTTAGTGGAACGCCAGATCTGGTGCACGAAATAAGGGTGTTGGGACCACTTGGCAATAGTGATCATAGTATGGTCATGTTTGATTTAATTAGTGGAGGACAGATAGTAAAGGCATCCACAGTACTACCTTTTAACTTTCAAAAGGGAGACTATGATAGGATGAGGAATATAGTTAGGAAAAAACTAAAAGGAGTGGTTCCAAAGGTTAAAGACTTACAGCAAGCTTGGGTGTTATTTAAAAATACTATCCTCGAAGCCCAGACCAGCTGTATTCCACGCATTAAGAAAAGTGGAAGAAAGTCCAAAAAACTGCCAGCATGGTTTAAAGGTGAGGTCAGAGAGGCTGTTGCTGCCAAAAAAGCAACCTTCAGGAAATGGAAAAAAGAGCCAAACGATGAAAACTGGAAACAGCACAAGCACTGACAAGTTAAATGCAAAGCATTGATAAGGCAGGCAAAGCGGGAATTTGAGAAGAAACTTTCTACGGAAGCAAAAACACGAAATAAAGGCTTTTTCAAGTACATTCGTAGCAAAAGGCCTGTGAGAGAGTCAATTGGACCATTAGATGATAGAGGGGTAAAAGGGGCAGTAAGAGGAAACAAGGCTATAGCAGAGAGACTGAATGAATTCTTTGCTTCGGTCTTTACTGAGGAAGATGTAGGGATGTTACCCAAGACTGAAGTGGTATTTAAAGGTGATACTGCAGAGGAATAGAGAGAAATACCACTACACCGGGAAGATATATTACAACTATTTGATAAACTGAATAGTAGCAAATCACCTGGACCGGATGGTATACATCCCAGAGTGTTGAAAGAACTGAAATATGAGATTGCAGACCTGCTATTGGTAATCTGTGAACTTTCATTAAAATCATCTGTAATATCTGAAGATTGGAGGGTCGCCAACGTAACACCAATTTTTAAAAAGGGTTCCAGGGGTGACCCAGGAAATTACAGACCGGTGAGCCTGACATCAGTACCAGGGAAAATGGTAGAAACCATCATAAAGAACAAAATTACACAGCATGTAGATAGTCATGGCCTAATGGGAGACAGCCAACATGGCTTTAGACAAGGAAGATCTTGTCTTACTAATCTGATATGTTTTTTTGAAGGTGTGCATAAACAGGTAGACAAAGGTGAGTCGGTTGATATAGTGTATCTGGACTTTCAGAAAGCTTTTGACAAAGTCCCCCATCAGAGACTTTTGGCGAAGCTAAAAATTCATGGGATAGGAGGCAGTGTGCTATTGTGGATCGGGAACTGGTTAAAAGATAGAAAGCAGAGGGTAGGGCTAAATGGCCAATATTCCCAATGGAAAAAAGTGAATAGTGGAGTACCCCAGGGATCTGTACTGGGTCCGCTGCTTTTTGACATAGTCATAAATGACCTGGAAAAGGGAATAACTAGTGAGATTATCAAATTTGCAGATGACACAAAACTGTTTAAAGTTGTTAAAACCCAAGAGGATTGTGGAAAACTGCAGGAGGATCTGGATAAATTGGAAGACTGGGCATCCAAATGGCAGATGAAATTTAATGTGGACAAGTGCAAAGTTATGCACCTAGGAAAGAACAACCCACACTATAGTTACACGATGCAAAGCTCCACATTAGAAACCACCACCCAGGAAAAAGATTTAGGAGTCATTGTGGATAACATGTTAAAACCCTCCGCCCAGTGTGCAGCAGCGGCCAAGAAAGCAAATAGAATGCTAGGTATCATAAGGAAAGGGATGGAGAACAAAACAAAGGATATTATAATGCCTCTGTATCGCTCCATGGTACGACCGCACCTTGAATATTGTGTGCAATTCTGGTCACCGTATCTTAAAAAGGACATAGCGTTATTAGAAAAAGTACAGAGAAGAGCCACCAAATTGGTGAAGGGGATGGAAGGCTACTCCTATGAAGAGAGGCTAAGAAGGTTAGGGCTTTTTAGCCTGGAGAAGAGACGGCTGAGGGGAGATATGATAGAGGTCTATAAATTAATGAATGGAGTGGAACGGATAAACGTGGATCAATTGTTTACGCTATCAGAGTATAGAAAGACTAGGGGACATGTAATGAAGCTACAGGGTAAACTATTTAAGACAAATAAGAGAAAATATTTTTTTACTCAATGTGTAATCAAACTCTGGAATCTGTTACTGGAGGATGTAGTAAGGGCTGTTAGTATAGCTGGGTTTAAAAAAGGTTTGGACAAGTTCCTGGAGGAAAGGTCCATAAACCATTATTAAAAAGGGACGCAGGATATCAATGCTTGACCCAGTACAAGCATTGTGGAACCTGTGTCTTTGGGGATATTGCTAGGTACTGTGATAAGGAAGCTTATCATAGCTCAGGTAGGAGCTATAGAAAAGATGATGTGACTCTGAACAAGCAACCTGTCAGTTCTGGTAGAAGCAAGAAAACAGAGTTTTCACATAAAAGACTACCAGTCCCAGAATGCACCAGGTTTCCAGCAGCCATGAGAGGGCTGAAGTGAGAAAATGTGTGTGCAATCAAGAGAGCTATGAGGTAATCCCTAAGCACTCATCTCAAAGGGCAGGGCCTGATTCAAGACAGCTGCGCTGTGTTAGGGAGCAGCACACATTAGAACAGGATAAGAATAGAGCTTATTCTTCAGATAACATCTTCAGGGAGAGCTACAAGAACAGCTTCAGAAAGAGATACAGAGACAGCAACGGCTACAAGCTCAAGCACCAGTATCACCTGGAGAAACAGAAGCCAAGCCAAGCGGATAGAGAAAGAAGGAAACTCTCTGGAAGGAAGAGAAGAAAGCCCATTGGAAGGTCTGGGAGATTCCAAGGCAGTACCCATACTGGGAGGTATTCCAAATGCCAGCAGAGTCCATTGGACTGGATTCAGCCAGAGGAATGGATTGGCAGAGATAGGAATCACCAGTGGCTACCTGGAAGAGAGAAGACTGCATGTGGAAGGGACTTTCAGACCAAGGCCAGAAGGTATGTGAGAGGAGATCCAGTGTCCAGGGATCAAGATTGGAAGGCTGGACATCAGAATTGGATTACATATTGGCCAGGCTTTACAGAGAGGAATTATGATGGCAGGAGAGGCTCAGGTATGAACACTGATCCAGACCCTATCTATAATAGAGAATGGCAGCAAGGGAATAAGCATTCTCATGATAGTGCCTTAATGAAAGACTCATCTGTGCCAATGTATGATATTGACCCTATGATTGTTGATGAAGGGGGAGATACAGCAGATGAAACTATTTATATGGACTGTTCTCTATCTAAATGCTATTGCTAGTTTTCCGTGAGCAAACACATCAGCCATCACAAAGAAACCTAACTTTGTTCTTTATTTCCACTGCAAACAGCTTTTAAAGCAGGATTTGGGCTCACACAGTAGCAGCCAGCCAGCTAAAGGCCTTTCAGCTGGTCCATTGATAGTAATTAGGGCTGCACCTGATTGTGTGTGTGAGCAAGGGAGAATCACTGCTGAGATCGGCGTGGAAAATAAGCAGAAGTTAACCTAACCAGCAAAGTTTATTCTTTACTTTGTGCCTTTGTATTTGGTAATTACTTGCTAAGAAAACATTAGCTAATTGCCTGACAAGCTGAAGGTTGTTTTCTGGTTTACTTTGTGACTTTTTGTTATCCATTTAAACACTGCAAGCAAGTAATCATTTATAGTGCTATCAAGCATACATGTGCTGGGTGAATTAAACCCCATCAATAAAAGAAGTATTTTATTGATCTTACCACTTGGTTTCACAACTCAAATTATTGTCATCAGCTGTGTTTGGGAGTGAATGAACTACAATACCCACAATACCTTGCAAGAATCATATGAATATATGCATCGTCAAGATTGTGTAAGTTCTCACCCTAGGCAACCGTCTGACAGTACGTATAACCTAGATTGGCCACTGTTGGAAACAGGATACAGGGCTTGATGGACCTCAGTCTGACCCAGTATGGCATGTCTTATGTTCTTATGTTCTTATGAGTCAGAAAGGATTAAAGTTTTGCAGGAAACAAAATCTGCTGTAGAATCTATATGGATTGAAATTCCATGTAAAAGGGGGAAGGCAATGGCAGTGGGGGTGTACTATCGAGCGCCTGGCCAGAATGACCAAATGGATGATGAAATGCTCAAAGCAATCAAGGAAGCTAACAAAAGTTACAGCGCAGTAATAATAATGGGTGATTTCAACTACCCCGGTATCGACTGGGTCAGTGTCACGTCAGGACATGCTAGGGAGATAAAGTTCCTAGATGAAATAAATGACTGCTTCTTGGAGCAGCTGGTTCATGAACCAACCAGAGGGGAAGCCATATTAGACCTAATCCTTAGTGGAACACCAGATCTAGTGCAAGAGATAAGATTGTTGGGGCCACTCCCGCCCCCAGGCATGGCCACCGCCCCCACTTGACACGCCTCCACCCCGCCCCAAGGATGGCATCATCCAATCAGCATCCACCTCCGGGTTTGTGCCACACCCATGCCCCACCCCACAATATGGCATTAGCCAATCAGCGCCCGCTTCTGGGTTTGTGCCACACCCACAGCCTCCCATCCTCAACCACTCCCCTGCTTACATCATTGGAAATGACATCACCGGAAACAGGGTGTCATCAAAAATGGACTGTCCCTTTTTGCTGACATCACCGGAAACAGGGTGTCATCAGAAAAGGGCCGTGTCCTTTTCAGATGACCTCAGCGGAAGCAGAGTGACTGACTCCGGAAATGTGTTTTGCTTCTGGTTAATGTTTACATCTGCAAAAAGCAGGAACCCTGGAAAACAAAACAAAAAATGCTTTTCTCTCTCTCCCACTGCCCCAGTTATTTTTTCTCACAAAAGATTCTTAGCACAGCACAGGGCTTTTTTCACAGAGGCACAGACAGGATGGAAGCTTTTCTTTACAAATGTTAAACCTCAATTAACACATCTATTTTTAGAGAAACCACTGCTGTCCATGTGATAGAATTTTGCTATTAAGACCTCATGGTTAGAGAAAAATATTCTGGCAAACACAGTGTAAGTTCAGACTGAAATACAGAGAAAGAGAGAGAGAGAGAGACCTGAGTTCAAATCCCCCTAATACAGCTTCTTTTTTTTTTTTGAGAGAGAGAGAGCTGAGTTCAAACACAGCCACAGCTATTTTTTAGTGGCTTTGAAAAAACCAATACTGAGAGACAAGTCTGAACATACCTCTCTAGGGTGTGGTAACACGTGATTAGTTGAAACAAGAGGTCTGTTCTGAGCATGCTCCAGGTGTTCTGAGCATGTTCCTGGTGTAAGGCTGTGTGTCCTGTGTAAGGGGAACATTTTAACACAGAGATTCAAAAAGAAAAAATGGCTCTTTTTGGAACACCAAGCAGAATTTCCAGCAGGGCACACAACATTAATTACTTCCTTAAGGACCCTGATGCAGAAGCAGAGGGGTATCCACCAATTGAAAATCCATTTGAAATACTGGAGAGTCCGGCAGAGCCTGAACAAGAAATAACAGAGAATGTAAATTATCCAGATGCCCAAATGTATTACCTGGTAGTGTTCTAACTGTTCACTCACTAGCTTACAAACTAGGCTCAGACTTTAGATAATACAAAAGCTTTTATTTTAAGAATAATTATGAGATAATAAAGCATCAATACATCACCGAATATTGTAGCCTCACTCTGTGTCGGGGGACTCAGCACGACGTCCAGAGGAATCCTGGAAACACGCCGAAGTACGTCTACTTCTCCCAGGTGTAGGTCCCGGATTCCTGTGGAGAGTCCCCTTCTTTTATACATCATTTCTGGTCAGTTTTTGGTCATAATTTCCGTTTTTCTACATTGTTGATACATTCGTATTGGGTCTTTGATACATTATTGACACAATATCCCCTTTCTCCTCCCCATTCCCAGACTCAGTGAGCATGAGTCATTGTTCCAGCTAAAACTGGTTTTTACTAGCCAAATTCTTAAAACTGATCAACAAGTATGATCTTTAGTAACCTCATGCTGAATGTACAAGTCATCATAATTACTTCAAACTCACTCTCTCATATCCCACTTGTATCACAATCGGTCCTTGATGAGTTGACATTAAGCATAGGTGACTGTATGTATTTTACGTGGTGAACATATCAATCGATATGCCACCCAACAGTTAAAGCAGGAAAAGATCATCATGACAATCACTAGAATCAGAATGGGGTGAATTATTACATTTAAAGCACCTTTGGCAGAAGGTGAATATCCGAAGAAGATATCATACCAGTGGTGGGTGGCAGCAGAGGCAATCGCAGTGCCAAAGGATACCAATCGATCTGCTGCCACCACTGTTTGTACGTGATGGGCGGCAATAGTCCAATTAAGGTATTGTAAATGTCAGTGTATCAGTTGTGACTGGTTCAAAAGTTTCTGCAATTTAGTAAGATTGAAGTCCCAGGTGGGAACATTTAAAATATGTTGTTGCCAAGGGATTTCAGTAGATATATATATATCAGGAGTTAACAAATATGTCTCATTATACCAAGTTAAAGTGGTTACATTTTTCATACATCCTATGAATGGGAGGGAGATCTTTGGAATGACTTCTTGTATAGTAACTAAACATATCTCTTGTGGAGCCACCTCCACCATCCATTCATATGTAGAAGGCAAAATATTAAATTTACAAACATTCAATGAATTCTGCAATAGGCACGGTTCATATACATTCGATTGTGCTCTACATAATATACCATGCATAGTAGTTTCACATAAAGATAAATCATGCGTTTGATTATTAATATCAATATAGGTTCCGTATATTTCTGGCGCCCAATAGTACATGTGAGCACTAGCTCCAATCATTAATGGTAATACAATAAATTTGCACATTTGCATTTGCTTGGTTACATTATGAATAATAATTAAGCCATAACATATAGTTGAGTTACACTCAAGTTTCTGTAAGTTTACAGTTAACCACTGGGTGGTTAAATTCAAAAGTGAAGCCCAAACCTGCTGATTTCCAGTCATCAGCTGTGTTTGCATTGTGTCTCGTTGTTCTAATGCGAACAAAGTCTGTAGAGTACATCCAGTCCAGTTAATAAAATTGTTTAGATTTGCTTGCGTATCTGATTCAAATCGTGAGAAGTCATCGAATAATTGTTGTTGCAAAATTGATGCTTGAACCTGTAATCTGGAAGGATGCCATATTGTTGGCATCCAACGGGCTTGCAAGGTCAGGGCCTCTTGTGTTTTAAGTCCTGTATTACTCATGCGATTAGCCAACGTTTCTATATCAAAACTATTCAAAGTCCCAGTTACGGTTCCAATCCCTCCTAGCAAAGTGTCGTACCAGGCACGTCTTCGATGAGCACGACATTGTGGCATCTGAGGAAAAGCGAATGGTAGCTGTGAGAATCATCTTTCGTGCTTCGTGCCCAACTTGGATACAAGTGGAAGGAATTCTCTTTACATGTCCAGGATCTATCTTAGCAGTAGCTATATTAATAACACGTATATAGGAGGACCACCAAGTACGATTTGTAATAGGTGTGGCATTAATACAAAGTAAATAGGAATCCTGTACTGGGTATACATAATGTTGGGTTGCGTTAGAAAACTGACTTTGATTTAACAAAGTCTTAATCATATTTATCATTCCACATTTAGCGGAAAAATTCCACTCACTGACATTGGTACACCGGATCTTTACGGGCGCAGTCACATTAATCACAGCATTATCTTGGTACAATAAATAAATTGGTCTATACCCATTTGGAATAGGTGGTCCTGCCCACATACTGGCTGTACTAGTCACATTGATCATGGGGCACCGTTCATTAGGAAAACAGGTGTAGTTATCTTGTTGTCGCAGAGTGGCATGCCTTTTCCATCCCCACAACTGGAAGGGCCGGGGTTGCAATGGTTGTGCAGGTGTCCAGGCTTCTCCGGGGCCAACCCACCACGAGCAGCAGAGGATGCCAAGGAGGAGGGTCACCTGTTTCATCCAATGTCTCAACATTAGCGATGGTGGCTGCCGCATCTGCTTGAGAATTAAATAAACGATCCAAAGAGTTAGCAGGCATATGAGCATCTACATGAAAAACAGTACACTGTGTATTTTGCAGAATTTCCACTATATCTTTCCAAATTTCAACACCCCATAATTCTTTTCCATGGATTGCCAATTTAGTTGGGCCCAATGTCCGAGCCAGGTAGCTAGCCCATTTGCCACTGACCAGGAATCTGTGAATAAATGACATTGACCCCCCTGTTCCTGTTTTAATGCTAAGTATATAGCGTATAATTCAGCATATTGACTACTTTTCCCTTTACCTTCTACCTCAATAGTTTGATTTATAATCGGATTATATGCCACACACTCTTCCACTTGCGTTCCCCATTTACATATTTTGCAGATCCATCCGTAAACCAAGTATGCTGTCGTTGTTCATCTGTCAGATGTTCATATGAGACTCCCCATTGTACCGGGATCCCACATTTGGTACAGAAGGTTTAATAGGTACCTGATCTTGAGAGGGAGCCATGGCTACCTTTTCATGCAAAGTAGCAATTCCTCCCTCCCCTGTTTTCGCTCGCTGTGAAATATACCATTTCCATTTAATAATGGTTTGTTCTTGTGCATGTCCTACCCTATTTGATTTGGGGTTGGACATTACCCATTGCATAATTGGTATTTGAGGTCGTATCAACACTTCATGTCCTAAAGTTAATTGTTCTGTTTCTACTAAAGCCCAATAGCATGCCTGCAACTGCTGCTCAAAGGGTGTATATTTGTGCCCCGCTTCTGGTAATTTTCTACCCCAGAATCCTAACGGGACTCGTTTACCCTGTTGTTTTTGCCAAAGGGACCAGTTACAATAATTATTCTGTACAGATACATGTAACTCTATTGGCCCTTCCAACAACGGCCAGAGATCTACTGCCTTTTGAATAGCTTCCTTAGTAGCCTCAAAGGCATTTTGTTGTTCTTCTCCCCATTCAAATTCATATTTCTTCCTAGTCACCTTGTATAATGGGGATAATAACTGTCCCAAATGAGGAATGTGTTGTCTCCAGAAGCCAAATAACCCAATATAAGATTGGGCTTCTGCTTTTGTTTTAGGGGTAG
The DNA here is from genome assembly GCA_033557465.1 of Ichthyophis bannanicus. Classification (NCBI taxonomy): domain Eukaryota; kingdom Metazoa; phylum Chordata; class Amphibia; order Gymnophiona; family Ichthyophiidae; genus Ichthyophis; species Ichthyophis bannanicus. The sequence goes on from CM066033.1 coordinate 244,182,942, forward strand.
CAAAGTCTGAAATCTTTTGCCGAGCTTTATCGGTCACTTCTCTATGTCCCTGGTTCCACTGTATGCCTAAGAATTTCACGGTTTGAGAGGGCCCCTGTGTTTTGGCAGGGTTGACTTCCCAACCCTTCCCCTTCATATGTTGTACCAATAGTTCTAATTGCTGTTCCACCTGCTCTCGAGTCTCTCCCTGCACTAATATATCATCAATATAGTGGGAAATTTGAGTCGGGGTTTTCCTCATGAACTCCTCCAAATGTTCTGCCACTATCCTATGACAAATAGTGGGACTATGTAACCAACCCTGGGGCAACCGGGTAAAGGTATACTGTCGCCCTAACCAATTAAATGCGAATTGGTCCTGTGCCCGTTCTTCTACGGGAATTGTAAAAAAACGCATTAGCCAAATCTATGACAGCATACCATTCCCCCCTACGCTGTTGGATCTCTTCTATGATGGTAATGGTATCGGGAACAGCTGCTGTCAATGGGGGTGTCTGTTTATTCAATTCACGATAATCTACTGTCATTCTCCAGGAGCCATCACTCTTCTTGACTGGCCACACTGGATTATTCCACGCCGTAGTGGTGGGTCTTAATACCCCTACTTCTACCAACTCCCTTATAGTTTCACCGATTTCCTTATGCCCTCCAGGTATTCGATACTGTTTCATGGCTACCAATTTGAGAGGTGGTGGGATATGTACGGGGGGCATTTTCACTTTCCCTACCAAAATGGGTCGCATTTGGATAGCCTTTGTATTGTGCACACCGAAGGTGAACTTACCCTCTGCTAACTGTAGAGTCATTCCCTTCAGTACATTAATCCCTAGGATAAATTCAGGAATGGGAACCACTAGAACGTTATATCGACGCAGTGGCAAATTCCCTATTTTCAAGGTTACTTTGGTTTGAACTCCTTCAATTACCCTTCCTCCTAATCCTGAAATTTTCACTCGGGGTCCCTTAAATTTTTTCGGATTCCCCTGAATTAAAGTAGCCTCCGCCCCAGTGTCAATGAGTGCGGGAACCCTCTGAACATTCCCCCCTCGCCAGTGTATTTCTAGCGGAACATAGGGGCGTTCATCCCGCTTCACCCATGAGGCTTGGCTTCCCTGCTATGCCTCATAATCCTCCAGATCCAACAATGATCGGTCTGGGGCAGAGGGCGTTACCACTTTCCACAATCGCTTATCCTCCCTTAGTTGTGTGGCTACTGCCGCAGCCATCTCTTGCCAAGGGTACAAATTTTTAAATTTCTCCCACCCTTCCTCCTCCTTAGGTTCCTCCTTTGCCTGATCTCCCTTCTGCACTGGTCGGGCATTTAATACCTTCTTTTTGTATAATTGCCACAAGTGCCCCGTTTCCTTCCCATCAATCTGTTCCTTGGGCACCCCTGCTTTAATAAGGGCCAAAAACATATCTTTACGAGATACTCGAGGGGCCCCAGGGGTTTCTCGGTTACTATTTTTGTTATTATCTCTAGAAGATCTATTTCGCTCTCTTTCATCTGTCCCAGTGCCTGTCCCCCAATTCCCTAAATCTTGCAAATCTTTTAAACGGGCCAATACCTCAGACACTGGTTGTTCTGCCATGGACAACAACAGAGTAAGTAATACATTTTTGTAAGCTACTGGAGCCGTTTTAATCAAACGATTCCGTATCCCAGGAGTTATTTTAATATCAATATAATCTTCTATTATATCCATAATAGGGAGGGATGCCTTCATAGCCTCCTGTTTTAGTCGTTCTGTTCTGCCCCCTCCCTTATGGAAAACCAGGGTTTGTCCGAGATGGGCATGTCCTCGGGGGACGGGAATTTGTCTAGATAGGCACTTGCTACAATGTTAAACATACTTTATTATCCCGTTACCCCTCCATGGTTTGCAAAATATTGCCTGATTAATCGCTGTATTAATGGTTCTCGACTTAGTGTAATAAATCGCCCTACATCCTGACTATCCATAAACACTCCCCGGGCGCCAGTATCATATAGGCGCACCAGCCACTGTACATCCCCTTCCCCGGGCTGCTGCCTAAATCGCCCTAATATATCATCAACCTCTGCCTGGGTAAAATCTTCCACAGTCTGTCGTGTATGTGTATGCGGCTCATCTTCCTGTAGAAACAGGGGCCGCCTATTATCCCCTTCTCCCTCATATACAGGGACCCCATTCTGCATCAGGGGAATTGGATTCCCCTGAGCATCCAATACATTTCGTCTCCCTGGTCCAAATTCGTTTTTTTCTTTCCTACGCTTCACTGGTTGTGCTCGCACATCCGGTGGAGGGTCTATTTCTGGGTCGGGACAATATGATCCCCCCGGACAATCATCCCACTCATCTGAGGAGGAGGACCAGACATCCCCGTCCCATTTGTCCAAATCCCAATCAGCCGTGGCTGTAGCCACAGCTTTATAAACTTTCTGTTTATTCAGGCATCCTCGCCTTTTACGATATTTGTTTTGGGCCACTTTTACTGCTGCCTTCTCTGCTACCGCTTGGTAGTGATCTAATTTATCTTTTAACAATTTTTGGTTACACTCTAATACCACTATCCTACTTTCAGTATGGAGTAATTGTTGCTCCAAACCCTTATTTTTAACTATTGCTTGTTCTAACATTTGGTACACTTTCCGATAAGCGGAAAGTAGCACCCAAGTTTGCCTCCCCAACACACTAACATCACCGGCTTTGCCGGGCAAGCCTCCGAGTACATTTTCTACATCGGAGGGTGTGGCTTCTTTGAGTTTATTATCCCATGCTTCTGCTAAGCCATTATGTATCAATTTTTGGGCCAGAGATCCAAATGGACTCTCTGTCCACCCTGGAATATCTATGGTAGCCAGAGTCTGACTCTTCTCTTTGCGTCTAAACATTGTTGGCTTCCTGCCAAATCGGCGATTTTTTTGGCACACTGCCAATCACCGAATTCGGTATTCGTGGGATTCGCCGTGCACTGCGCTCCCCACAGAGACCGAATATCATCCCTTTCTACCTACCGTATCCTGCTCACAGCGCCAATTATGTATTACCTGGTAGTGTTCTAACTGTTCACTCACTAGCTTACAAACTAGGCTCAGACTTTAGATAATACAAAAGCTTTTATTTTAAGAATAATTATGAGATAATAAAGCATCAATACATCACCGAATATTGTAGCCTCACTCTGTGTCGGGGGACTCAGCACGACGTCCAGAGGAATCCGGGAAACACGCCGAAGTACGTCTACTTCTCCCAGGTGTAGGTCCCGGATTCCTGTGGAGAGTCCCCTTCTTTTATACATCATTTCTGGTCAGTTTTTGGTCATAATTTCCGTTTTTCTACATTGTTGATACATTCGTATTGGGTCTTTGATACATTATTGACACAATATCCCCTTTCTCCTCCCCATTCCCAGACTCAGTGAGCATGAGTCATTGTTCCAGCTAAAACTGGTTTTTACTAGCCAAATTCTTAAAACTGATCAACAAGTATGATCTTTAGTAACCTCATGCTGAATGTACAAGTCATCATAATTACTTCAAACTCACTCTCTCATATCCCACTTGTATCACACCAAATATTTTTCGACTCTCAAGAACCCTGCGATTCTGGCACCGAACTTGACTTAACATCTGACAACACAATGGATCTGGAGGATATAGAATTATATTACACCGCTGTAGATGCAGAAACACACTGTTTATTGGAAGAACTAGGATCAGCAGAGGTAAGAGAAGGTTTTTTTTTAATTTAGAAAAGTGTTATAGAAGAAAAGGTGGTTCACACTGACATTATTTTGTTTTTTTTGTAGGGAAGTGACGAATCTCCACTCTTACAGGAGCTAGAGGACAAACAAGCAACCAATCTACGCTGTTTGTGCTTTCTCTGTACATATCAAAGGGAAGCATTTGATGTCATAGCCAGCCAAAAGGACTACACAAAACTTGATGAAATAAACACATTGAAATCTGCTATATAAGCAACGGTGGGCTGTATTATCAGGAAATGCTGACAGGGCATTATGCATAGAGACTGTGCAGCTTGTGTAATACATGCTCCAGGGCAAAGACATCGTGATTGTTTGAGGTGGGGACATAAGGAAATACAGCAGAAAATCCATAAAACTTGTAACAGGTTATGTCTAGGACCTATTGTAAATGTTGCCATGATTTTTGGTCATAAAATGAATGCAACTGCCCTAGTTTATGAAAATTTGAATTTTTTGTTTGAACTCATCAGAGATTTTAATACCAGTAGAAATCCAGGACAACTGCTCAATATTTTGCTTAGATCTGTGGCAGACGGCGATATAGAACTAGTGGAAGGTTTAATCTGTGACAAAGATTATAGATCGTTCTTTAAAAAACGTTGCCATGATTGTTGATCATAAAATGAAAGAAAATGTATGTATTTCCAGAATCTATTAGTTGAACATACAGATGAACAAAAATTATATGTATGCCTTTATATTTTTTAATAAACTTGTAATGCTCAAATGAATCATTTCACAAGATGAAAACATTTTATTTGAAATAAAACATTTTGAACCTATGTGTGGTGTGTTTTAGGAATGCCTAGTTAATCAATAGGTGTGCCTTACACAATAGGCCATATGATAAGAATGTGAAGAGCAGAGCTCTATTGTAGAACTAAAATCCACTTAAGATGTCTGAGAATGGGGGTATGTGTATTAGCCACATACACAATATATAGCATCTATTACAATGTACTGTCTGAGAAAAAAAAGGCAGTGTGAATTAGCCAGGTCATATGATAAGATTATGAGATCCAGAGATATTTCAGTTAAAGAGTCTGGGGGGCTGTAAATCCCATCCAAAGAATTTCATTTTAAAAAGCTGCAGTATATTTCAGCAGCCAGAAGAGATCACATAGACTCTCTACAGCCTGTATCATCTGCAATTCTTCTTCAGACATGGTGGGTAGATATGAGTCTTACTTTTTAAAAAAAATATTGTTGGCTATGTAATGTTTCTGTCTCTTATGATTGTCTTTTAAAAAATAGGAGCAGAAAAAGGGGGTTACAAATAAACTTTCTCGTACAAAAGAAGGCAACAAAGAATGTTAAAAGGTATGACCTGTGGTTTTTAATTTTCCAGCAGCTATGCTCTTTATAATGTGCCTCAACCTTTAATATTTTTTTTTTATTTTAGACCAAGAAGATGCTACAAAACAAGATGTCCAGCCTAACCAACAGACGGTACCTTACAGAAAACCAAAAGACAAGCAGAATCGTGAGTATTCCGATTTTATCCAGCACCTAGATTTTAAGGTCGCTGTAAAAAGAAAAAAGTATTAGCCCCTACGTTTTCTTTTTCAGACCAAGAAAATGTTAGAAAACCAGCGGCTATGGGAGAGAAGTCTAACAGGAAAAGATCACACAGCGAAAGTTTTTCTGACGGTGAATCTATACACGCCGGTACAGAATACAGCGAGCATGGTGAAAGCCGTGTCTTTGATCACAGTGTTTCAGAGGACAGAGCAAATAATCTTGCATTAGGCCCTGCTGAAGAATCAGAACCAGTTAGCTATGTTCAGTTTGTGAAAAGGTGGGATCATAAATTGGACAAGTTTAATGGTGTAATTTTTTCAGAGGAATTTTGGTTTATTAATTTAGACAGGGTAACATCATTATCTGAGGCTCAATTCGCCATTCAGCAAGGTATTCAACATATTCTGGATGAGGTTAGCAGCAGGGTTTCACCCGGTGATTATGTATAGGTGCATCTACACGCATCTCTTTTTCACAATTCCTTGTATTCTGGAAAGTTAAACCCAGAAGCATTAGACGCTGACAATTTCTTAAATCAGATCGCTAAACTCCTTCAGAGTCACAGAGAAATCCAGGTTTGTGATATATTCCGTGTTGTTGTACTTGTCATAAGAAATCGGGGTGGGGGAGCTCATAGGGTCTTAAAGACTATACCATTTAGCCATATTATTCATAAGAAAAGGATGTATTTGATAGACTTGAACAACACTGATAATAAACTGTGTTTTGCAGGTAGCCTCACAGCCCTCATGTCACAGGTAAAAATGACAGATGTCGAATTGTTAGAAGGTGTTAAAATACTACATAATGAATTGGGATGGCTGGTACATAGAAAAGTCATGCTCGATGATGTAGCAATATTTGAACAGCATTTAAAGATAAACATACGCGTTGTGCTTTACACAAATTCATGGGTTTGTTTTAAGACATCAGACAGACCTGTGTTCCCTAAGACTGTGTTCTTGTTGCTACACAATGACCATTTTTATGGTATAACCGATGTCAAAAAATTCTATGGGGAGCGCAACTTCTGTAGCTACTGTCAGAAACCGTACAGTCACGATCATAATTGCACTTTATGGTGCCGTCTTTGTTTGACACTAACGTGTGCGAATAATGTTGGTGTACAACAGAAATGCCATAATTGCAAACTCTTTTGTCGTTCTAAAGAGTGTTTAGATAGACACGCGTATCTGGCTCTGAAAAAAGAAGTGGCGTGTTTATCTAAGATACTGTGCCAGAAATGTGAGTCTTATGTGGACAAGAAACATAAGTGCAAGGGCTGGCATTGTAAACTATGTCACGAGCCCCTAACCGGGGATGGCGTCCACTTATGTTTTATGACCCCTATTGGTAAAACTGAAACATCTGAAAAGTATATTTTTTATGATTGTGAATGTATGCAAGAAACAGGCTGGCATGTCCTTAATTACATATATACGACGGACTTAAATGATGAAAGAAACTGGGAATTCAAGGGTCTCAAATGTATTTCTGCCTTTATACAGATTTTTTGTGACCAAACATTTAAAGGCTACACCTTCATAGCCCATAATTCCAAAGGTTATGATGGATATTTTGTTTTAAACAACTGCTTAAGGAAAAGATGGACACAGGGCTGCTGGTTAAAGGTGCTAAACTTTTACAAATTACCGTTGAACCTTTGACTGTCCATTTTATAGACTCTCTAAATTTCCTGCCTATGAAACTTAGCAAACGTCCACAAGCCATAGGTTTTACAGGCAGCAAGGGGTACTTTCCGCACTTTTTTAATACGCTGGAAAATCTAAATTATGTGGGCCCCATGCCGGGTATTGAACATTACGGTGTGAGTAACATGTTGCCTGAAGAAAAAGAGGAATTTTTACAATGGTACAAGGACAATCAGCATAAAACTTTTAATTTGCAAAAAGAGTTGGCTTATTACTGTCAGCAGGATGTATCTATTTTGCGGCAGGCCTGTGTTCTCCACCGAGCTGAAATCATGAAAATGACAGAGAAAGAAGTGTTTGTAGAGCATGGTGACATCTCAGAAATTCAAACAAGGTGTTTAGACCCTTTCCAATATATAACCCTTGCATCTGTATGTATGGCTATGTTCAGATTAATGTTTTTAGAACCCAAGACTGTGGCACTCATTCCACCAGATAACTATCACCGGCAGATAAAGAGATATTCATCCCCCACTATTCAATGGCTGATGTATGTAGAGGTCAAAGAAAACATACAGATCACACAGGCTCTGAAAGGTGGCGAAAAAAAAGGTGGGGGTCTTATTTTCTTGATGGCTATGCCGTGATCGGTGAGGTAGAAACAGCTTTTGAATTTAATGGTTGCTTTCACCACGGCTGTCCAAGCTGTTATAACGATAAAGACCAGAATCCTGTCGCAGCCACAACCTATGGTTTTCTTCATTACAAAACACAGCTAAAAGCTGCATTCCTGGAAAGCCGTGGGTTCAAGGTCATAAGTCTATGGGAGCACGAGTGGAAGCAGATGGTAAAAGAAAATGACAGGGGCTGCGCAGATTTCCTGGCTGACTCCGCATTACCGCAACCTCTGATTCCACGAGATGCCCTTTTTGGGGGTAGAACAAATGCCATTTGTCTGTACCACAAAACAAGACCTGGGGAAAAAATACACTACTATGATTTTACCCTTTTGTCAATAAAACAAAGGAATATCCAATAGGCCATCCAAAAATCATTTATGACAAATTTGGTCCCCCTACAAAGTACTTTGGTTTTATAAAAGCAAAAGTATATCCCCCACGAAAGCTCTTTTTCCCTGTGTTACCCATACGGTTGGGCGGTAAGCTTATGTTTCCACTGTGTCACACGTGTGCTGACACACGGCAACAGGAAATGTGTGCCCACACGGATGAGGAGAGAGCTTTTGTGGGGACTTGGTGTACGGTGGAGATGAATTTAGCCACTGCAAAAGGGTATGTGGTTGTTGAAATCTATGAAATCTGGCATTTCGAGCAAAAATCTGATAATCTCTTTTCCGAATACATCAAAATGCACCTCCATCAAAAACAAGAGGCTTCTGGCTACCCTCGATGGTGCAATGATACTGAAAAACAAAATGTGTATATAGCTGATTTCTTTAGAAAAGAGGGGGTGTGTTTGCATGCAGACCAGATTAATGTAAACCCTGCTAAGCGTCAAATAGCAAAACTTTTCTTAAATTCCCTGTGGGGTAAATTTGGTCAAAGAACAAACCTGCCTACCACAAGCATTGTGAGAGAACCCGATGATCTCTTTAAATATCTGTTTTCTCCTGAATTCGAGGTTTCATCATGTGATTTTATTGATGATGAAACAGCCTGTGTGTCTTGGAGGCACTCAAAAGACCAGTGTATATTGTCGGGTAGCACCAACGTTTTCATTGCCTGTTTTACAACGGCTTATGCACGCCTGGAGTTGTACAACCTTCTTGATAGTTTGCAAGAGCGCTGTCTGTACCATGATACAGATTCTGTGATATTTCTAAGTCGAGAGGGTGATTGGAACCCATCTTTGGGTGATTATTTAGGTGAGCTCACAAGTGAGATACCCTCAGATGAACATATCACAGAGTTTGTATCAGCGGGGCCTAAAACATATGGCTACAAGCTGTCAAGCGGGAAGACCTGTATGAAAGCAAAAGGGATTACGTTAAACGTAGAAAACTGCCAGAAAATCAATTTCACTAGTTTGAAAGATCTAGTTTTGGACTACAAGCCTGGGGCAGCAGATTTATCCCAGAAAAAGATAGGAGTACAGCAACCTGGTATTATAAGAAACAAAAAGGGTTGGACAATAGAGACTGGTGTGATTAAAAAAACAGAAAAGGTTGTGTATGACAAAAGGGTGAAGTTGGAGGATGGCTTTAGCACATTACCCTATGGATACTAGCGTGGTGGATGTGCGCTGGTCACATCCTTTTTCTTGTATTTTAGCGGGGCCGTCCAATTCAGGCAAGAGCTTCTTTGTTAAAAAGATGTTAGAACACGCTGGTCATGTATTGACTGTCATGCCTAACAATATTGTGTGGTGTTACAGTTGCTGGCAACCTCTGTATAAAGAAATGTTAAATAAATATCCTTTTATTACATTTATGGACACTTTGCCTGATACTTTTAATGATGAACGAATGTTTCCAACCAATAAAGTAAACTTGGTTATTGTTGATGACCTAATGGATTCTGCCTATAAAAGTGATGAAATAGAGAAAGCCTTTACCAAGTATGTGCATCACAGAAACCTGAGCATCATATATATTGTTCAAAATATTTTCTGCCAAGGTAAAGCAAGCCGAACTATAACTTTAAATACCAAATACATGGTGCTCTTTAAGAATCCTAGAGATAAGTTACAGATTGCCATTCTAGCCAGGCAGATGTACCCTGGAAAATCAAAATTCTTTTTAGAAGTCTTCGAGGATGCAACCAGAAAGCTGTTTGGTTATCTCGTTGTGGATTTAAATAACACAGCGCCTGAGGCTTACAGACTGAGGACGGATATCTTCCCGCCAGATTGGACCACGGTATACTGTGAAAAACCACAAATCACACATAAAAAGAAATGAATATGTAACCAGCCCCTTCATATATGCTTGTGTGTCTCAGACAACATGTCTCGCCGTGTAAAGAGAAACCTGCCCCTTTTAAAACTTTTGGTTCAAGCCTCTCCGCAGCACAGAAGAGCCATCCTGAATAAAGCTTCTAATGATTTGGTAGCAGCTATAGTTGAAATCGCTCTCAACACCCTAAAAGGTAACATTCCTCTTTCACAAAAACAGATAAAGGTTTTAAAAGGGAAGCGTCATGCCATAAAGAGTCTGTGCGATAAAAGACTACCCATTAAAAAAAAGAAGCAATTGGTGAGACAGTTGGGCGGATTTATCGGGCCCCTGTTAAGTTTTGCATTACCGTTGATAACGGGGCTTCTGACAAACCTCTAATGCAGCACGCTGAAAAAATGTACATAGTCCCTAGTCAACAACTTGAGCACTTGAGAAACCCGCCAGATCGGGATGAAAATATTAGAACCACGACCATTCATAAGTTAGATGAAGAAATGAAAAACATCCTGCAAAGCGTCGGTATGTCTGAACACGAAAAGGCTAAATGTTACTCAGAAGTGCTACAGCGCTATCTCGTGCTTAACAGACAGAGGGATATGCAAAAAGAAAAAATAAACTTGTATCTACAGGCACAAGATGAGACATCAACGGCAGCATCTCTAGAAAATATTATACCCCCAGACCCTGTAATACAAGAAGTGTTAAACAGCATCAATATGCGCTATAGGAAAAATGCTGAGTTGCTGCTTAATAAACTGTTAAAAAACAAGGATGTGGCATCCTGGGAGGGAAATGGAACATTTGTATACTGGTGAAACCCCGTCAATGGCTTTAACCTACTCGACCTCGTTCGTGGGGCTACGCTGCCCCAAGCTCTTTCACAATGAAGAATACCCAGGGGCTGGGAGGAGTTCATGTAAACCCTAGCCAAATTAAATATGCCCTCTACGGTATATGTGTAATGCAGCCAACAGAGATGTACTGGCACGCCTCAAAGAGAACCCATCTGTGAAGGCTACTAAAATGTACATGCATCCGATAAAGAGCAAAGAGCTACTCCCACACAAAAAACGTAAATTATCCCACGGCCACCGGTGGTTGAGTGTGTAAAAATGTATTTTCAATAAAATGTTTAAAAACAAAAAATAAAAGACTAGACAGTGGTTTCTTTTCAAAAAACCTCCTTAGAGGGGTTACTTTTTATTTAGAAGCATCAAAACATTCACGATAGGAAACACACACTTGCTGATTATGAAACGGATTTCTTAAAGATCTACACAAAGTTTGTTTATTGCGTTTTACAAAATGTAACACCATATCATCATTTTGCATTAAATCTTCAGAATACATTTCTAAAATATTTTCAAAAGGCACCCCTTTACAGCGATGGTGCAAGAATACACAGTGATATCCACAAGCCGTAGACATTGGGTGCTGTAATTGTCTGTTGTGGTATAAAACAGTTTTACAAAGCTTGTTGAAAAAGCTCATAATGCTGGTAGGAAAGAATAAGCTATCAGGTGGTTGTCCATAAGAATCAAAAAATTCCCCTGTTCCATCTCCACATATATAGATGGCTAACCAGTGTTCTCCAGGTAGGTTATGAGGGTGTGTATTTACCACCAAACACACGAGCTTCCTTGATATTTGTACATCCGCTAACCAGTCGCTGGGTAGCACATCTAAAAAAGAAATCTGCAACACAGGGGTCCTTCTTTAAAATACGGAAGATCTGCAGGGTGTTCATTTTCACGAATGATCAAAAAGAACATTCCTTCTATGATTAATTTCTATCACATTGTCAAAACCCCCATAAACAATCATGTTAACTGTATGGGGTAAGGCACTGGCAAAACGTATTTCAGCCCGCAGGTTACCAGTTTTAATCAGTGAGTAATGGTCTGCACACTCCTGATCCGGTGAAAGGTCAAACGCCAATAGGGTATAACCTTTGTAAAACTCCTGATGGTCAATCAGCAATGCTGTATCTTTCAGATGTTTGCCACTTGCTTGTATCAGTTGCATATATTCTCTTACACAACATCTGTTTTGAAAGTCAGGTTGAAGAGGTTTCCCGGGTACTTGTTCACCATCCACATATAGAGCGGCAAAATTAATATCATAATGTTTAAAATTGAAGGGGTTTTTAGCATAATTATCGCTGAAAGCATCATTATCCACAAACCCCAGCACAATGAGTTTTGGTAGCTGCCCCAAAAAGAGATTTTCCTGGTTAGTCACACGGGCACCAGCTAGTATGCTAAACACCTTCGGCCCCACATGGTCAATAGCATACTTGACATTAGCTTTCAGCAGAGCTTCCGCATCTCCCAGGCGCACTCCGGGGGAAACTTTAACTCTCTTTACAAAGAGCGCAGCGTTTAGGATAAGGATTTTATAACTTTCTTCGGCATCACCTCTCATTAAACAGAAAGAGTTTTTGTTGCGGGTCAATTTGATTTTGAGATCCACAGCATTAATCAATAGCTTTTCTTGAAAAACTAGATCGCTATGTAAATGCCCCAAAAGCTCTACCTTGTGGCTAGAGACCGTAAATTGGGCCCTTTCAGTAAAGCCGACGTTGCGAGATCCTATCTCTCACACCTCATGCTGCCCGGCTGTGTCTTTATAAAACAGTCCGCTTGTAAACTGTGATTTGAGGGATCCTTCGCCATAATTGAGAAGCAGCTCTATGAGGGCTCTGTAGGGGTAGCAGTTGTTGCTCTTGCTAATGAGTTGGTCACCCAGGGTAACATCCAGCTGGCTAAACAGAGCTGCGATTGGGTAGTTCACCAGCGCTACTTTGGCTGCCGGGTCGATGTTCGAGCCATCTTCTGCCACAATTTTACAGGTCAGCTGCAAAAGTGTACTATTTAAATCAATGTAGTCTTCACCATGACCTGCGATATAGAAGTCCAAAGGGGCTGTTTCCGACAAAGCCGATAATGGCAGAATTTCCACATAAATACTTTTTTCGATACTTGTTTGGGTCGGTGCTAGTTGAAACAGGTCCAGTTCCGATTTAACACACTCTTCAGAGCCATGGTGTACAAAAGCCATGGTGCTTTTTAGAATATATCTCGCTGCCTAGAGCTAGCGCTTCTCTTCTTAGACCGGCGGTTAAGCTTCTGAGACCTGTCACCCACGGGTTTCTTTCTTTTAAAAGCTTGGGCGGTCCTTGCGATAACTCCCGAGACTTGGTTCTCTTTCTTTTAACAGCTCTTCTAATCACAGCCAGTCCTGATCCTGCCTATTCTGTAGCCTGGTTCATTTTATTTAGAACAGCCGTTGTGACATGATTCATGACATCCTTGGCTATGTTTTTTGCGGCGCCTTTCACGTGTGGTTTAATAATTTCAAAACCCCTTCTCAAAAACGGCATAGCTTTTCTAAAGAGGCTGCGAAAAACACCGCCTACACAGGCCCCGTACATGACCGGTACTCCATGATATCCTGAAAGCCCATAGCCGGCTTGTGTTGTATAATAATGCCTGTATGCTTTGGGGTCTCCGTAGTCTTTAGCCACAACCATTTTAAAAAACAGTCACCCTCCGGGGTCGCAGATGAAGCTTAAGGATCACCTTCCCGTAACGAAATGAGACGTGCCTGTCCTGATTCGTCTTTATTTCAAATGTGATGGTATCAATATGCTGTTTGTTCACAGGGACATAGTGCGGCTTATCATAAGTTAACGTGATAAACTCATCCCTAACCCCCTTAGTTGGAACACAGCGCAGCAGTGGCACAAAATGGTCACCTACTAACTGGTGCTCTACAATATCTGTGTACAGGTAGAGGGTATTAAAACCAGCCGTGATATTTTTATTATTTTATTCACATTTATATACCGCATCTTCCAAGAGTTCAGCTGCGGTTCACGATATCCGCTGGAAAATGGGAACGCTGTGTATTAACGTAAGCTTCTATTCCCAAAATGGTTGCCAAATCACCATACGCATAAATAGTAGACCTATCTTCCAATTTTATTCGGATTCTTCGTGCATGGGGCTCATAAATGATTAGTGGTGCCACCGATTTATAGATGTTGCTAATGTCCCGATTCATGGATTCCACTAAACTCTGCATGGTCGCGTAATGTCCTTTCCTGACTATAAGGTTCTGTATATTTCCTGCTGCGGAAGCGACAACATACTTATGGTCTTCCTTAATATTCTCCCAGGTGTTGGGGTATTGTATTTCCACGAGCCCCACTTCCCACTGTCCTTGTAAGTCCAAAGGCCTTGCTAGTTGTATGGTAAAATTAGAGCTGGTATTTTGGGAAAACACACCTGCTGAGGCATTGCTAGGCAGTGTGATATAAAAGCCACCATCATTCATTTTAAATTTTATTTTAATGCTGCTTCAAAAGAAAGAAATCAGATGTCTTGAATCTCTGATGCTTTAACCCAACTGTTAAATTTAACAGGCCATCCCCTCCATTTCACGAGGTAGAATCTGTTCCTGCCACATCCTTTTACCTTTAGAACCTTTTCGATTCGGTATATTCTGTCTTGTTGCGGTGTGACTTTTAGCAATTCTTCAGGATAAAAAGAACTTTGTATGGCTTCACCGTCATAATCCTGTATCTTTTATGTCGCTTTCTGGCCCCTGTTTAAAATGTCCGTTATTATAAATACCTCATCAGTCCACGTTTGCTCGTAACCTTTTTCAAATTTTCCTTTAGTTTTTGAAAGTCTTACATGATCTCCTTTCTTTAAGGGATTCTTGGTGTGCTTATGCTTGATGCTATCACCGTAGACTCTTTTCCAGATCTGCAGAGAATTTGTGTGTGTCACATCTACAGGCCTCGTCTTTATTGTTCTGTGAAAACTATGATTATAACTGTGCACAAAAGCCTGCAATACGTCTTGGTACCTAAAGGTGTTGTGTGTAGTAAAATAACGCCACATTTTGGATTTCAAAGTCCTGTTAAACCTTTCTACCACCGCTGCTTTAACATCGTTAATGGTTACAAAATGATGAACCCCTCTTTGTTTTAATAAATTCTTCAGGGACCTATTTAAAAATTCTTTACCCTTGTCTGTCTGTATTTTTTCAGGTATACGACCTAGATTAAATATTTTTTCAAAGGCTTTAGCAATTTCATGACCGGTTTTCGATTTTAAACTTGCAGCCCATGCATATTTTGACAGGATGTCTACCACTGTTAATATGTATTTGTAGCCATTGTTATAATGGGACAAGGCTGCCATATCAATTAAATCAGCCTGCCATTGCGCATCCACATCTGACACGATTGTCTTGTTTCTTTTAAAACGGACCCTAGCAGGTCTGTGTAAAGTATAAGCATCTTGTCCGGTAGCCCATCTAACTACATCGTTTCTGTTGACTGTTTTATCCTGCTTTTTAGCAGCTTGAAGTAGAGGATTTATGCCCCCAAAGCTCCCTGTTGCTTTGGGGTCATAGTAAATGCTCTTCAATAAGGTTTCCTTCATGATTGCCGTGCTTTGACTATTCTTTTTATTTTGCCAACATCTTCAGAATGGTTTTAGTAATTAATGTTGTGTGCCCTGCTGGAAATTCTGCTTGGTGTTCCAAAAAGAGCCATTTTTTCTTTTTGAATCTCTGTGTTAAAATGTTCCCCTTACACAGGACACACAGCCTTACTCCAGGAGCATGCTCAGAACACCTGGAGCATGCTCAGAACAGACCTCTTGTTTCAACCAATCACGTGTTACCACACCCTAGAGAGGCATGTTCAGACTTGTCTCTCAGTATTGGTTTTTTCAAAGCCACTAAAAAATAGCTGTGGCTGTGTTTGAACTCAGCTCTCTCTCTCTCAAAAAAAAATAGCTGTATTAGGGGGATTTGAACTCAGGTCTCTCTCTCTCTCTCTCTCTCTGTATTTCAGTCTGAACGTACGCTGTGTTTGCCAGAATATTTTTCTCTAACCATGAGGTCTTAAAAGCAAAATTCTATCACATGGACAGCAGTGGTTTCTCTAACAAAAGATGTGTTAATTGAGGTTTAACATTTGTAAAGAAAAGCTTCTACCCTGTCTGTGCCTCTGTGAAAAAAGCCCTGTGCTGTGCTAAGAATCTTTTGTGAGAAAAAAGAACTGGGGCAGTGGGAGAGAGAGAAAAGCATTTTTTGTTTTATTTTCCAGGGTTCCTGCTTTATGCAGATGTAAACATTAACCAGAAGCAAAACACATTTCCGGAGTCAGTCACTCTGCTTCCGCTGAGGTCATCTGAAAAGGACACGACCCTTTTCTGATGACACCCTGTTTCCGGTGATGTCAGCAAAAAGGGACAGTCCATTTCTGATGACACCCTGTTTCCGATTATGTCATTTCCGATGATGTAGGCAGGGGCATGGTTGAGGATGGGAGGCTGTGGGTGTGGCACAAACCCAGAAGTGGGCGCTGATTGGCTAATGCCATATTGTGGGGTGGGGCGTGCGTGTGGCACAAACCCAGAGGTGGATGCTGATTGGATGATGTCATCCTTGGGGCGGGGTGGAGGCATGTCAAGTGGGGGTGGTGGCCACGCTTGGGGGTGGGAGTGGGTGAGGCTAACTCACCATTCACTTCTATGGGAGGGGGCGTGGCCTAATGTGGGACATACACCGGAAGTGGACGCTGATTGGTACCTGTCAACAGTTTGGGGGCGGGAGTGGGTGGGGCTAACTCACCATTCACTTCTGTGGGAGGGGTGTGGCCTAAGGTGGGACATACATCGGAAGTGAACGCTGATTGGCTCCTGTCATCCTTATCTCACCTGTCAATCAGTTTGACGAGTAGTGTACCCATTATACTACTCCTACCAAATCCAAACTCCTCTTGCACCATCGTCTCTTACACACATCACATTGAGAATCTGGAGCACTGCCTGCCTTTTGGGTCCTGCGCGTATAATGGGAAACATTTTTGAGAATGCTAGCCTAGAAGTTTTGTATTTCAACTTCCTACCTAGCAGCCTAATTTTTTCCTCCAGAAGCTCCCTCCCACATCTATTCCTGGTGAGGATAACCAGCTGAACCTGAAAGTAAATTTGACCACCTCTTTCCCTTTAATAGATTTAAGAGCCTACTAAGAACAGGAAAAATCCTACCACTTGAATAACAATGGTGCTGAGCCCACTGCTATGTGATCTAGCATTCATAAATGGGCTCCCTGAAAAAGCCGTGAATGGCGAAACAGCCGATATTGGGGCTCTTGAGGATCAGCAGAGAACTTTATAAAGCTGAGATAGCAAGCCAAGACAAGCTAAGTATTTTGGAATCCATTTGAATTGTTTTGAATTCAGTATTGAGGATGTTACATTACTTTGGTGACATTACTTTGGTTGCTGCTTAATGAGCTCTATATGACCAGCGGGATTCAAGATATTATTTACTATATTACTGAATGAGCCACCTTGAAGATTTTGAAAGTACTGTGTAACCATTGTGGAAAGTGTGGAAACATTGAATCATTGAAGAAGTCATGCATTTGGACAAGGACTGTGGTTTACAAGTGATAGCATCTTGATTTTCCGAGTTGAGTTTTTTTGGGGAGATTTTTGTGTTTGCTTCCCACGTTCCAAGAGGTTTTTGACTGCTGATGTTTTGAGGCTAGTCAGACATTATTGATTTGATTGACTAGCTCACCCTCATTTTGTTTGGATATGAGGGTTGTTGAGGTCTTTTCCTCTTTAAGGTGAACACAGTGCCTTGTTTGGATGTTCTGTTTGGTTGTTAGTTTGGAGTATTTATTTATTTTTGCCGATATTAGTTTTTTTCTTTTGTTACTCTATCGCTTAATCCCAAGTATACGTGCACAGACAGATGGACAGACTAATCTTTGACAACAGGCTTGCTCACTTTCTTGTGAAACACATGAAAGGATAAATAGAAGAAGAAACAGAGGAGGCCATATTGGAAGACAGGCAGAGCTCAGGGTACAGTCAGGGTAAAGGTATTCTATCCAATACGGGAAAAAGAGAAAACAATGAGGGAAAATGAATAAGACAATATTTAAATTCTGCAGTCATCATTTTTTTAAACATCAAGCATGTTGTTGAAATAACATCTGAATATTCAGCGCCAATATCTGGATAATGACTTGCCCCGAATATCCAGATTCAGCATTGGCAGTGATTTCCAGCCTGCTATCCAAATAGCTATCCACAGAGCACTTAGCATTGAAAACTGCCACTCCAGTTAATTTTCCACTCCACCCTGACTCTGACTTAGCACAATCTGGAGAGTGCCACTGAATCTCACAGTCAATGGGGCTTATCTGGTTAGCAGGTGCTAAATGTTGCAGCGCTTATCTGGTTAGCCCTGTTGAATGTTGAGCCAAAAAATGTTTTTGCAGGACAGCACTTTTGTCTGTAATTTTAGAGTTAAAACTTAGTACATTCAATAGTATTTCAAAGGGGGCATATCTTAATCTGCCATAGAGACATTTTCCCTGCCTTATAGAAATATTCTCTGAGATGACCCAGATTACTTTTTTGCAGTGAATAAAATCATGCAGGCAAGAACATATATACATCCATTTTGTTATGCTAAGTGTGTTGAAAGATAGAAACCATTATAAAAGAACAAACTCAAAAATGTTTTCCTTCATGGCTATTTGTCTCATAGGGGGTATTTTACTACAGGGAACTAAAGAATTGCACTTATGTGTGATTAGTGCTGAAACCATGGTGCAATAGGTAAAACACCCCAGCGTTAACTTCCAGGGGTGTGGAAAGCATATCCCCAGCAGTTAACACAGAGCCCTGTCCCATAACGCTGATTTAACATGGGTGCACCTAAAACCACTTGTTGAGGTGGCTTAAAGTGAACGCACACTAATGCAGTTAGTGCATGCAGTATGAACATAGCGCTAACTGTGCCATGCCCATTCTCCGCCCCCACCATGCACACTCATGTCTCTAACCCAGGTTGTGCAGTTAGCATGGGAATCACCTGAACTAACTGTCATGGCTCTGCAGAAGCAAAATTAAAGGGCCCTGAATATGTCCCAAGGTGGGAGGTGAACATAGGACCCTGAGCACAGTGGCCTATGGTCAGAACCATGAGGCTACTGCTGTCAGTGCCCCTTTTGGGGAGGGGGCAGGAAAAGAGAGAGCATGGCAAGTCAGAGGGGAGGTCAGTATGAATGGTAGAAGTGCAAAATAAAGCAGTCCAGGCAGGGGGCCAACCGAGGACCCAGAGCACTGTGGTTCAGGACCAGAACCATAAAGCTACAGCTGTCAATGCTCCCAAGCTCCCAGAGGTGAGGGAACATGTCCCTTTGCATGTACACCAAATGCAATGACCAGCTGCTGCTCCCTCCCTCCCCAGCATGGCATGTTAAATTGATGTGCCACTGAGAGAAGATGGGGACATAGCACATGATGGGCATGTGCAGAGTACCAGTAGAACCACCCCATAGAGTAGGCAGATCTGTACTCTGGCAATGGTGAATGATGAGGTGTGCTTCGACCCCACAGACATTTCCAGATTCTGATTGATAAGGAGGCCTACCGCGTGCAGTGCTACTCAATCTACCGCACATAGCTGATACGGTGTATCCAGCAGCAGCTGCAGGAGGAGCAGGGAGAGTAGCCATGCACATAACCTGTCTGAGCAGCAAGCCAACAGGTCCCACATCACTGAGGTGGGCCAACACAAGTAAGAGCTGACACCTCCACAGAAACAGCATGCCCCCACCCCAGGATCCCACAACACATAGTCCCAGCCCATACTGCCCCACCCACTGCAGAGATGGGATGTGCTGGAACATCCTGCACCCCCAGCAACCACAGTCGTGAAGCTAACCATGACCTCCTTCTCCCACTGCAGCAGCACAGCGGGAGGAGGACCCCACCCCTGTCCCCAGATGGCTCCACCCCTGACACCGTGGAGGACACCGGCACAGATACACCCCCCCCCCCCAGCCCCAGCTGGTGGTGGCAGGGCTGAATGCACAGGCCACACACCCTTCGCCCTTTGCACACCACTGTCCATACCAACCAGTAGGAAACTAAATATGGTTCAGTCATTAGATGCTAACACACATAACAATGATAAAGCTGGACATTTTATAACTGGGCACCTAGTTTTAGGTACCCAGAAAGTGGCTATCTTGAACCTATTTTATAAAGAAATGTGCACTCAGCCCTGCCACCATCAGCTGGCGGCCATGCTGCTAATGCCCCCGAAACACAATCCAGCAGCGGAGAACCTTGCTTTCCTGAAAGCAACCTGGGGTGCCATGACATGGGCTGTCTGTGTCATGGAGGCAATGCTTGGGGTCCTGGGATGGACCCGTTTGGACGTTCATGTCGGGACATGCCAATGCGTACTTCGGCCAGGAGAGAAGAGTGACTGGTCCCTGGAGCGTGAGGCCCCACAGCAAACCAGCTTAAGCTTATATTTGCCATGCTGCCTTTGTGGGGCCAGCACCCAGAGCAGGCTATACCCAATGCCCCGCCCGTCACACGCCACTGCCCATACCAACTAATAGGAAACTTAAATATGGTTCAGTCATTAGATGCCAACACACATAACAATGATAAAGATAACATTTTATAACTGGGCACCTAGTTTTAGACACCCAGAAAGTGGCTATCTTGAGCCTATTTTATAAAGAAATGTAGATGCCTACCTTTCATTATAAAATAGGGGTATAAGTGTCCAAAAATGCACATTAAATCCATATATAGGCACTGCCTCTACCTTGATTTTTAAAGACCAGCTATAGTGTTTTATTACATGAGCATGTGAATTTGAATCCACCCACGCTTCACCTAAGCTCGCCCATAGTGAAAGTATACGCGTTCTCAAATGCTTACTTACTGAATAGCAGCCAACTAAAATATGTGTGCAAGTGCTCATTCATGAATGGAAATCCTGGAAAATAGGTGATTTAATATATATGCATAAATGGCACACATCTTTCCGCAGCTCCTTATAAAATTATCCCTAGATAGACATGCATACATCACTAGGTTTACATTAAACATTTACAACAAAGAAAATTAACTACACATCTGAATTGCCAACGGCCATAACAGCAGGTACAAGGTTTGAAAACACATGCCTCTAGAAAACTGGATGGGTTGGGGAAAAATGTATGCATTGATGGCAAGTTGCGGTTAATGTGGATGTTTTGGGTGTATGCTAACCATGCCTCTATAAGTGGCTTTGAGTGCACCCACAGGCCAGTTAGCATGGTGCCATGCTTTAGCAATATATTAATTGCAGGAAGATGAATGCATGCACCCCCCAAAATTAGTGTGGCCTTCTGTGCTAATTTCACTCCGTAAATGCATGCTACGAGCGCAGGCTTTAGTAAACATGACTCTAAACTTTTTAAGATGCACTAAAGCACTGAAAGCATGCTTGTGAATGAATATCTCACACAACATGCTACTTATGTGACAGATCAACCAAGAATAACTAATTACCATGAACCTATTGTGTCACCTCAAAAAATTGTTTTGAATTGAGGACATTGTTGCCTTAGGTTTTGTCTAATTTTCTGGGTTATGCTGTGCTTTTTAGTAACTGCAACAGATTGCTTCCTCGCACTAGGCTATTAATTATGGAATGCTAGTCATTTTCACGGCAAAATACTTGATCCTTAGTAGAAAAATGGATTTATTCAGGTTTATAACGTAACAACACATTAAAAGAGACCTCTTTCACTTAGCCTCGGTAGATATTCTTTAGTAAAATCAACATGCAAGACTACCCCTTAGTGTATTTGCAGGAAAAGAACACCATCTGCCCTGTCTGACACATAGGAGATGCATAATTCTGCTGACAGATAAAAAGAAATAAGACTGTCTTGATGGTACTACTGACAATATCAATCAACGATGTCTATTATGTCAAAATGTAGAAAAGCCTGCATTTATATGTAAATAAAATGTGTGACATTTTGATGGATGAATCTCTTTATAGTCTGAAAAACTTACTTGGATTCTTTTTTTGGTGATATGAGCTTGTTGACAATGGGGTTGATTTATCCCCATAGTTTAGGGCCTTTTCTTTGCTAATATAACAAAGAAATGTAACATGATGGTGGATAAGGGTTATAAGGCTGTTCTATTCTATCTAGTATCATTCCATGTGTAGTAACAGATACCAATGCATCTCTGAATTTTTCTTCAGTTCTTTAAAATTAAAGCTCTTCTGTGCATCCATGCTCTTTGGAATTCCGTTAGCACTTTTTTTTGTCTCAATCACATTCATTAACCAACCTTCCCATCACGAAATTATTTCCAGTGTTGATTCTAAGTCTAACTCCTTTGCGCTTCTAGAGCATAACTTACTCTAAGATGGTTTTGCTTTTTGTGTATTTTGATACCTCTAAGCAGGGCTGGCTCCAAAGTTGGTTCAAAGTGTCGGTGACCTAGGCAAATCTTAAGCCTTATGCCCCCTCCCCCCCCTCCCCGCTGTTAGAATCTATTGTTTAGCTTTGAATGCACTGTTCTTTGCTACACACACACACATCTAGTTTGTCTAGTGGTAGGCCTGGCCCTGCCTTTAAGTTTTTGGAATATCTCTACCATATCTCCTAGGATATTCTGGAGAAGATGAATGTCTCTCATCTCCTCCAGCATATACAACTTTAAATCATTAAACATCAAGAGAGACTTCCGGTGGCAATGAGCTGAGAGGACGCAAGCCGATCAGCTCCGGGGAAACCCCTAATTAAAACCTACTCATTCCTCTCCAGTTTGGGGCGCGCTTTCCCCTGGCTCCCGAGCGAACCGCAGAGGGCGAGGTGGTAAAGGTGAAACTTGCACGAGCCTCCTAAACTGCCCCGATGGCCTCGAAACTTGGTCGGAAGGAGAAGGGTCGGCCCCCAGAGAGCAAGATGGCGGATGAGCGGCCGAACAGCCCTGCTGCTGACACACACCAGGCCATGGTGGTTGAAGTGAGCACAGCGGTAGTCAATGCTCTTGATGATCGTTTTCGCTCCTTGGCAGAACAGCTCACTCAGGTCAGCCAAAGCATTGGTGACTTTACGGGGTGTATTGAGCAAGTTGAAACAAGGGTTTCGGAGGTGGAGGACTTGCAGCGCACCTTGCAGGAACAGGTGACGGCCCTGGAGACTCTAGCCCAGCAGCAAAGAGAAAAACTGGACGACTTGGAGAATCGGGGAAGGAGAAAGAACCTACGCTTCGTGGGCATCGCGGAGTCCGTCTCCGACCGAGAGCTTACTGGCTTTCTGGAGACTTGGATCGTGCAGGCCTTATCTAATGCAGTGACTGGCCCGCTCAGGTTGGAGCGTGTACACCGGCTGGGCCAGCGCCAAGATGGAGCGCGCAGACCACGTGCAGTCATAGCCCGATTTCTCGAATTTCGACAGAAAGAGGAGGTTTTGCGGGCTGCCCGGATATTGGTCTTTCAGGACTACTCCATTCTAGTGAGCCAACGGCACAAGGCTTTCAGCGCGGTCTGTGGACAGTTGATCAACCGGGACCTGCGTTTTGCCTTACTATATCCCGCAAAACTGCGGGTTGACCATAATGGCCGCCTGAGGTACTTTTCGACCCCAGAGGAGGCACAATCATTTCTGGGGCAACTTGCTGACCGTCCGGCCTCCTGAGACACGCTTGGCCTCGGCAGGATGGAGTACTGGATGGACAGCGTGAGCGCTGCACTGGGGCCTGGACATGGCTTGATTTAAGGTCTTTGTGGCCAATAGTGCTCCCGCTGGCAGACACTGGCTGTTTGCTAGGAAAATGTTTCCTTATTGTAATCACTGTTATATGAGCAGGGTGTTGTATTCTTGCTTTTTCTTGTGTTCTGGGTTTTGTTTGCAGGGGTTTGTGTCTAGCTGTTAGAGTTTGGGGTAGAAGTAGGGGGGAAGCTGAGGGGAGGTCGACGATGAGAGAAGCTGACTACTGTTGGTTCTGGAGGGAGGTGGGAGGGCTAGCAGGTAAGGGGGGGAGCCTGCTTATTGTTACTTGGTGGGGTAGACCCGAATGTCACCGGCACAGGGTCCCAGGTGGAGAGGGACGGAGATGGAGGATAAGGAAGGGGGGGTCAGGGAGGGGGGGGAAGGGAACAAGGGGGGAGTGGGGGAGGGGGGGCTAGTGGGTGTGATTTACTCAGGGAAGGGGGAGGGTGGGGGTGGAGTTTGCGATTAGGGAGGATGGGGGGGTTGATACGTTTATGGCATTTAGCTGTGGGTTTGCTGCACGACACTTGCTGGACTTTGAGTCGAGAAGGGGTTGAGGGAGGTGTGGATCCTGGGCTGGGGGGGTCTGTACCAACTATTAGTAGGCTTTTGTTGTTTATGGTAACGTGGGGGCCCCCGGATAATGGGTAAGCTCTTGAAATTAGCATCTTGGAATGTGTGTGGCTTAGGAACCCCTATCAAGTGGTACAAAGTGTTACAACAGTTGAGGTCCAAGAGGGTTGACATCGCCCTGTTACAAGAGACGCACCAGTCCATGGTGGAACATGAGAAATTGTGTAGAGGCTGGGTTGGTCGCGTGTATGGGGCCCCTGCAGTGGGGAAAAAGAGAGGAGTGGCCATTTTGCTTGCTAAAACGGTGGGCTGGGTTGAAGAATGCGTGGAAGTTGATGCTGAGGGGCGATATGTGTTTGCTTGGGGGACACTGGATGGTATGTGAGTGGTATTGGGATCTGTTTATGCACCGAATGAATTTGAGGCCCGGTTCTTCCGACAGCTGTCAAGACTCCTGACCAACCTGGGGCAATATCACTTGTACTTAGGGGGTGATTTTAATGCTGTTATGGATGACACGCTGGATAGGTCCCGGGGGGGTGGACTGCGGGACCAGAGGAGCTCCCGCAGCTTGAGAGGGTTGTGCGAAGGGTATGATCTTCTGGATGTTTGGAGGGTGATACATCCGGGAGACAGGGAATACACGCACCTGTCTCGGGCTCACGGGACATGGTCGAGGATTGATTATTTCCTTCTTTCCAGGGCCTTGTTCGGTGGGGTCTCCCGGGTGGATATTGGGCCTCCCGTTCTTTCTGACCTTGCCATGGTGGTCCTGGAAATGCAACAGCGGGACAGGGGGACTGGGAGGCTGTGGAGATATCCCTTGGATCTTGGGGGGGATGTAGAGTTTGCGAAATATCTGCGGGAAAGGTGGGCAGAATACTCGCAAAACAACTCTCAGCATATGGATAATCCTGCTCTCTTTTGGGAGGCGGGGAAGGCTGTGATGAGGGGGGAAATCATTAGTTATCATTGCCAAAAACGGAAGAGACTGAATAGTCGTATTCTGCACTTAGAAAGTGCTTTGGCCAAAGCGCGCCGCTGGCATGCCTGAAGTCAAAGTGGGGAGGCAAGGGCGCGGTTGCGGGAACTCCAATCGGAGCTGGAGCTATTACTTGGACAACGGGCTAAGAAATCTCTGATGTTTTATAAATACCAGCTATATAGGTATGGGAATCGAGCGAGCAAGTTGCTTTCGGTGTTGGTGCGGGCAGAGGGGGGTCCCGGACGAGTTGGGGTGCTCCGCCATGAGGATGGTACGGTTCGGTCCGCCGAAGAGGATATTGAACGGATTTTTTGTGATTACTATCAAACCCTGTACGCCCGGGAGGGTGGGGATGAGAGGGGGGGACGGGCCTTCTTGGAGGCGTGTGCCTTGCCGAGTGTAACGCCCGATCAACTGCAGGTACTGAATGTGCCACTGTCAGCGCAAGAGGTGCAGCGTGCGATTAAGAGCTTAAAGCGCGGGAAGGCCCCTGGGGTAGATGGTTTGAGGGGGGAGTTCTATAAAATTTTGGATGACAAGGTGGTGCTTCCTCTACTGGACTATTATGGGGACCTGATTAGCAGAGGTCACTTCCCTTATGCGGCAAATAAAGCCTTAGTCACAGTGTTGCCTAAGCCAGGCCGAGATCCGCTCTTACCTGGTTCTTACCTGCCTATCTCTCTGTTGAATGTGGACATAAAAATTCTTGCAAAGATCATGGCGGAGAGGTTGGCCGAGTTCCTTCCTGCTTTGATACATAAGGATCAGGTTGGCTTTGTGAGGGATAGACATGCGACCTACAGCTTGCAGCGCGTATTAGCCTCCATGTGTGCTAGCAGGAAGGCTAACCGGCGTTCACTGCTCATCAGTTTCGATGCCGAAAAGGCATTCGACCGGGTAGCCTGGAGTTTTATGTACCAAGTCTTGGAGAAGGTGGGTATTCAGGGCTTTTTCGTAGAGGTTATACGGCTACTGTATGCGAATCCCAAGGGGGCGATCTTGGTAAATGGTCATTTGTCTCCTGAATTTTCGATCCAGAAGGGGACTCGGCAGGGTTGCCCCCTTTCCCCGTTACTGTTCGTGTTAACACTGGAGCCCTTATTGTGTCAGCTTCGGAGCTCCCCAGCCTTTCAGGGGATACCCGTGGGACCGATGGAATTTCGGGTCGCGGCATTTGCTGATGACCTTCTGGTGCATATCGATAAGCCGGAGGAAGGTCTCCCCACACTGTTGCAGCTCATTCAGGTCTACGGCCATGTTTCTGGCTTTAAATTAAATTTGGACAAATCTGAGGCCATGCCGCTTGTCGCGGATATTGTTCAGTACTGGCCAGGTACCTTCCCCCTGAAATGGGTGAATGACCGATTTAAATACTTGGGGATTTATCTGCCCGTGGACCTGCGTGACCTATACCGTATTAATATCACTCTGTTGTTGAAGCATTTGACAGATAAGGTACAGAAGTGGACGGCCTTACCGCTTTCCTTAGGGGGGCGGATCGGATTGTATAAAATGACATTGTTTCCCAAGTGGCTATACGTCCTGCAAACGCTTCCTCTGTTGGTGCACCGGAAGGATCTCAAGTTGATGGAAAAGCAGCTTAATCTTTTGCTATGGCGGGGCGGGCGTCCTCGGGTGCGATTGGCGGTGTTGCAACGACCGTGGAGTAAGGGGGGTATGGGCCTTCCTGACATTAAACTTTATAACCGGGCATGCCTTCTTCGACATGTGCGGGACTGGTTATGGGGGTCTGGTGACTATACTCCGCTTGAGATGCTTGGAGCATTGGTTGCACCCTGGCGTGTTTCATACATTTTACACATGAACGGGGCCAAAGGTATAGACCAGTGGGTGTGGATGGTACTGCTTTCTCCCATCGTTCGCGCGTGGCGGTATCTCTGTGGCCAATTGGGGTGTTCGGCTTTTTGTTCCCCTTACCTCCCCATTCGTGGGAACAAAGATTTTGCGCCCGGCCTGGATGGGGCAAGTTTCGTACGGTGGGATCGGATGGGCATTTCTGCTATAGATTCGCTGCTTACCGGAGAGGGGCTCATCGAGCCCTTTGCCGTACTGAGTGGGCAGTACTCCTGGACATGTGGGGATGTATTCCCGTATGCTCAGATTCGGAACTATATTCGTACCCTACCTGTGGCCTCCTTGAAGAGCGCCATATGTTCCCAGGTGGAGGAGTCTCTGCTGGGAGGGGACCGGGTGGCTAGAGTGGCTCAGCTGCATAAGTCTCTCGCGGAATTGATGCCTTCCGGGAAGGAGGACGCCTTGGCGGAGGCCTGGACAAGGGATCTTGGTAAGCGCCTGACGGGTGACGAGGTGGTGGCGGCTATAGCGAGTATCCCCCAGTTAACGGTGTCTGTAAACTTCCGCGATATGCAATATCGGCTGATCCGGCGATTATATTTTGCCCCAAACCGGGCCTGGCGGGCGGGGATAGCGACCACGAACTGTTGCCCACGGTGTAGGGCTGCGGATGCTACCCTGGGCCACATGTTTTGGCATTGTTCGGTGGCACGGAGTTTCTGGGGTAAAGTACTTAGATATTTGGAGAGATGCTTGGCCATAGTGCTGCGGTTGACGCCCGTCAATTTAGTGCTTGATGTTTGGCGGGAAGAGCTCGGGTCCGGTATAGATAAAGTACAAGGGGATTGGTTACGCCTGGTATTTGTCACAGCTCGCATGACTATACTGCAATTCTGGGTGGATGCCCGAGGGCCATTGTACGGGCAGTGGAGGGTGCACTTGCATGGTATGTTGTGGTTGGATCGGTATCGTGCGCGGGGTCACCCATGACGTTGGGACATTTTCTTGATGGGTTGGGGTCCCCATCTTCATGGTATGCCAGCCAAAGCCAGGAGCCGTGTTTTGGATGGAATAGATAGATAGAGTCCGGTGGGGGGGTGTAAGAGTAAATCCCACTGTTTGCTGGTTCTGGGTGGGGGGGGAGGGGTTCTGCGAGGGGGGATTGCTGAAAAGGGGGGGGTTTAGAGGGGGTTGTTAAGAAAAGGGGGGGTACCCTGGGGTTTCTTTCTCCTATTCAAGGCACGCAGCAGCACCACATTGTGCGCCCTGTGGTCCCTGTCTCAGGTTTGACTGCTGGTCGGCGCAGAGAGGGTGTTCGGGAATTTGGTGCATGGTATGGATGCTTTCTGCTTGAAAGGTGTCTCTTGGGTGGTATGTGTTGGCTCCTGGGTGCCCTGGTTCCCACTATAATCTATTACCACTATAGTACTGGGGGAAGAGGGGGGAAGGGGGGATTGAGGCATAGGGTAGGGCGAGTTGGGTTGGCTATATACGGTCTCTGGGGGGGGTGGAGGGGTTCCGAAACAGCTCCTCTGCACGTCCTCTTTCCTTTCCCCTTTTTCAAATGTACGTAGATCTTTGGGCTTGTATAAGGTTCGTTATTTCATAAGGTGTTTTTCTCCTGGGAGCCTGCATTTTTACGCATGGTGGTCCTATACATAACAGCTGTATCCCTTGTTTGATATGTTTCACATGTTTATAACGAATAAAAAAGATTTAACATAAATCATTAAACATCACCTTCTCTGGCTTTTGTTTCAGACTCTGCACTATATTGCTAGCTTTCATCCAAAGTTTCTTTCTTGATCAGTGCACATCACTGCTTTCTCCACCCCTATTTATGTAATGATAACTTACTTTGGTTTTTGCATCCCAAATGAATTAGTTGACCATTCCTAAATTATTTTTAGATTATTCCTAAACCAGATCACTTTCTCTGGGTATCCATTCCATTGTGGATCTTGGTGTTACCTGCAAAAACAGCAAACGTTTCCCTCTAATCCCTTCATATCACTCGCAAAGATATTGAACAAAACAGAATTGTCCCTGAGCCACTCTATTAAGCATTTTTCTTTATTCAGAGTGAATGCATAGCAGCATAGTGAAAGAAAATAGATCAAAACTAAAATGGCCCCTCTAATTTGCCCACTTGTGATTCATACTGTCGTATAGATGTGTAAATGAGCTCCTACAAGCAACTCAACACAGCTTCCTCTTTTTGTATCTTTTTTCTAACCTCTGAACCCCTTAACTACTACTTCCTATCCTCCCCAGCATGCCCAGGATCTGTTTTACTTTGATTCCACCACCATCACCACTAGCAGGCAATATTTGGCCTTTTCATGTTCAATTTTCATTCTTACAGAATCTATTCTTCCCAGGGCCGGATTTACGTATACGCCATGTACGCCATGGCGTAGGGCCCACAACCGGCAGGGGCCCACAAAAAAAGAACCAGTTTTTTTTTTTAAACTCAATTAAAAAAAAAAACCTGGTGGCTGCCGCCGCGGGGCCCCCTCTGCTGCCGCGGGGGCCCCGTCTACAAGCTGAAGCGGTGCGGTCCGGTCCGGTCGGGTCGGGTCCGGTCGGGTCTCTCTCCCTCCCTCCCTCGCTCACTGCAGGCTGCAGGCTGCGAGAGATGCGAAGATAGAGCGTCTCCTCGCGTCTGTGTTAAGCCCGCAGGGGCTGATGGGATTTCCCATCAGCCCCTGCGGGCTTAACACAGACGCGAGGAGACGCTCTCCCTTCGCGTCTCTCGCAGCCTGCAGCCTGCAGCGAGCGAGCGAGGGAGGGAGGGAGAGAGACCCGACCGGACCGCTTCAGCTTGTAGACGGGGCCCCCGCGGCAGCAGAGGGGGCCCCGCGGTGGCAGCCACCAGGTTTTTTTTTAAATTGAGTTTTACTTTAGGCCGGGGGGGGGGGTAGGACTGGTAATGGGCTAAGGGGGGGGGGGTAGGACTGGTAATGGGCTATTGGGGGGGGTAGGACTGGTAATGGGCTAGTGGGGGGGCTGGGGCTGGAAATGGACTGAGGGGGGGTAGGGCTGGTAATGGGCTGGGCTGGGCTGGGCTGGGGGGGGTTAAGGCTAGAGGTGGGCTGATGGGGTTAGGACTGGTAATGGACTGTGGGCTGTTGGGGGGCTTAGAACTGGCAATGGGCTTTGGGGGGGGTTAAGACTGGTAATGGGCTGTGGGCTGATGGGGGCTGTCTGGTAATGGGCTATGGGGGGGCTAGGACTGGAAATGGGCTGGGGGGTTAAGACTGGAGGTGGGCTGATGGGGTTAGGACTGGTAATGGGCTGTTGGGGGGGGTTATAACTGGTAATGGGCTTTGGGGGGGTTAAGACTGGTAATGGGCTGTGGGCTGATGGGGGTTGTCTGGTAATGGGCTATTGGGCTGGGGCTGGAAATGGGCTGGGGGGTTAAAACTGGAGGTGGGATGATGGGGTTAGGACTGGTAATGGGCTGATGGGGGGGTAGGACTGGCAATGGGCTATGGGGGGCTGACTGGAAATGGGTTGATGGGGTTAGGACTGGAAGTGGGCTGATGGGGGGTTAGGACTGGTAATGGGTTATAGGGGGGGCTTAAACTGAAAATGGGGTGATGGGGGGTTAAGGACTGAAAATGGGGTGATGGGGGGTTAAGGACTGTAAGTGGGGTGATGGGGGGGCTAGGACTGGTATTGGGTTGGGGGGTTGCTAGGACTGGAAATGGGCTGATGGATGGCTAGGACTGGAAATGGGCTGATGCAGGGACTAGAAGGGAATGGATGCTGGGTGAGGCTGGAACTAGAAGGGAGCTGATGTTGGGGGAGGATTAGAATGGGATGGGGCTGGAAGAGTAAAATGGAGAAGGGAAAAATATTTTGTGTGGGAGGGATAAAAAATCTACAATTGGCCGGGTATTGGGAGAGTAAGTGGGGATTGAGGATGGAGGGGTAAAATTTGAGTGGATGAAATAGGAATGAGGAAAGAGCAAAAGGAGAAAGATTAGTATGTTAAAGCAGATGTAGAGAGAGAATGGAAAAAAATCTAGAAGAGAGAAGAAAGGACAAATGGACAGCAGACGATGGAGAGTTAGCAGAAGACACGAAGAAACCAGAAGAAAGTGGCTGGAGCAATTGCAGCTGAAAAAAATGCACAAAAGGTAGAAAAATATCTCTTTATTTTGAATTTATTAATTGGAATATGTCAGCTCTGGTAAATGTGCATCATTAACATCTGCGCTTTGTTTAGTACAAGAGCAAATTAATGTATAGTTTTATTTCTACAGTGTTGTACATTCCAAGTTTGGCTTTTGGGATTCCCAGTTTAATTATTGTCTTCCTATTTCTAAATTGTGATTACTTGTTTGGTGATGGTCTATGTTCTGCATGTGTAACTGAGCTGAGGTGTTCTGTTTATATAATTCCTATTTGACATTGCCACTTGTTCTCTTTCCCCAGTAGGTCATGTATTGTTGTTCTCTGAAATGCATTGGTTTAATATTTGCAGTGTTGCCTTTTGATTGGTAGAGTATGGTGCTTTGTGAGTCCTGGTAGTGCTGTTAGGATACGGCGGGTTTACTATGGGCAGTGTTTGTAGTAGTTCCTAATGTGTCTGGCAGTTGGCACTGGATTATAGTAATGTAGAAATCTTTTAGTCTTTCTTTATCCATACACTCATTAAGAGGCACGTTTACTAAAAGTTAGTATATGGTAACATTATGCAAATATTTATGCAAATGAGGCCCCTTATGCAAATGAGGTCCACACCCCCCTTGGGCCGCCCCTGCTGGGGGCCCACAATTTTTGTTGGCGTAGGGCCTCACTCAAGGTAAATCCGGCCCTGATTCTTCCCATGTTCACTGAAATTTGGTTTCAACTATGGTCCAAAATCCAAATAGAGACAGTGGAGAACAATAAGTATATAAAAACCTTTCCTGTGGCCCAAGAATTCACCATTCCCCAAATCCAACTCAGGCGCTTGCTCTCTCTCGCTCTCTCTATCTCTCAAAAACATGCACCTCTCCCTTCTCCCCTTCTCATCTCTCTATTTTTATTTTCCCTTTGCCCCCAGGCACTATCAACCCCTCTATCTCTCACTCTCTTACCCTCTCCCTTCTCTTAGCACCCCTTATTCTCCTCCCTGTATTGATAGGCTTATGCGATAGTTTACTTTGAGTTCAATGGGAAGGGTACCAACCATGAAGTGTGGATGAGCCAAAGCAGAATATCATGGCTTACATTTTGCATCAACAACAGGGAGCAGATTGCAGGTACATAGTTACCCATGGGATTGTTTTCCATAGTAGACCATCTAGTTTCAAATTACACTATTCAGCGGTAATATCAACTCGTGATGACTCTCTGTAAAGTTATCCTAAACTGTGGTCTTCAGTCAGGCAGCTAACTATTGATAGAGTGTCATCCATAGTTGCTGTAATTGATTCATCACATTTCTGGCCTTTTTCTTTTGAGCTGACCTTCAATCTTGCCAAGCATTATGCCTTTCTCAAATGATCTTTCACTTGATGTGTCCAAAATATGAAAGCCAAAGTCTTGTGATTTGAGCTTTTAAGAAAGCCTAGATTTAATTTCCTCTAGTACTTACTGATTTGTTCTTTGGACAGTCCAAGGTATACACAGTATTCTTCATCAGCACCATAACTTGAAAACAGTGCATTCAGTAAAAAAAGAAAAATAAATCTACAATTATTCTTAGATGTGCCAGTTTGTAGCTTAATTTGTTGTCCCCTAGTCTTTGTACTTTTTGAAGAAGTAAACAACCAATTCACTTTTACTTGTTTATAAGAACATAAGAAATGCCATACTGGGTCAGACCAAGGTCCATCAAGCCCAGTATCCTGTTTCCAACAGTGACCAAAACAGGTAATAAGTACATGGCAGGTTCTCAAAAGGCACACAGGTACCACAATGCTCACCCTGGGATAAGCAGTGGATTTCCTGAGTCCTCTTGAATAGTAGTTTATGGACCTTTCCTCCAGGAACTTATCCAAAACGTTTTTAAAACCCAGCTACACTAACAGTTGTTACTACATCCTCCGGTAATGAATTTCAGAGTTTGATTATGCGTTGAGTGAAAAAATATTTTCTACTACTACTACTATTGAGTATTTATATAGTGCTACCAGTCATACGCAGCACTGTACAGACATTTTCTCTTAGTAGTCTTAAATGGGTTACATTGTAGCTTCATTGCATGTCCTCAAGTCTTTCTATTTTTTGATAGTGTAAACAACCGATCTACGTTAACCCGTTCCACGCCATTCATTAATTTATAGACCTCTATCAAATCTCCACTCAGCTGTCTCTTTTCCAAGTTGAAGAGCCCTAACCTGTTAAGCCTTTCTTAATAGGGGTATCCTTCCATCCCCTTTACCATTTTGGTGGCTCTTCTCTCTATTTTTTCTAATTCCGCTATATCTTTTTTAAGATATCGCAACCCGAATTGCACATGATATTCAAGGTGTGGTTGCACCATGGAATGATACAGAAGCATTATAATATCCTTGGTTTTATTCTCCATTCTTTTCCTTATGATTCCTAGCATTCAATTTGCTTTCTTGGCCACCGCTGCACATTGGGCAGAGGGTCTCAACATTTTATCCATAATGACGCCTAAACCTTTTTCCTGGCTGGTGGTTTCCAAGGTGGTACCTTGGACAGTGTAATCATAGTTTGGGTTGTTCTTTCCTAGGTGCATAACTTTGCAATTGTCCACATTAAATTTCATCTGCCATTTGGATGTACAGTCATACAATTCTTCATGGTCTTCTTGCAATTTTTCACAATCCTCATGTGTTTTAACAACTTTGAATAATTTAGTGTCATCTGCAAATTTGATCACCTCATTCATTATTCCCATTTCCAGGTCATTTATGAATGTGTCAAAAGCAGTGGGCCCAGCACAGATCCCTGTGGAATTCCACTATTTACTTTTATCCACTGAGAAAATTGGCCATTTAGCTCTACTCTGTGCTTTCTATCTTTTAACCATTTCCTGATCCACAATACTACACTACCTCCAATCCCATTACTTTTTAATTTCACCAAGTCTCCCATGAGGGACCTTGTAAAATGCTTTCTGAAAATCCAAATATACTATAGCCCTCATTCTCAAAAATTGGGTGCAATTCACCTAGATCTTATTCCCCCATTGGCTCTCCCCATACGTCCTGTGCTTCAGGATGGGGAGAGCTGTCAGGAGCAGAAGGGGGCAGAGCGGGGGCGGGCTGCCTGGTAGCACATACAGGGCCGATTCAGATCACGTCCCTGTATATGCTGCTGGGCCTGCTGGGAAATTAAAAAGTCATGGGATTGGCATTTTTTGGCCAATCAGGGCAGGAGATACACCCCGATCCAGTCTGCAGGCCAGCCTTGGGTCAGGTGGCGGGGAAAATAAGGGCCAGGAACATGGATATCTGGGGTGCTTGCAGCAAGGACATCCCTGCAGGTGGAGGGGGCATGCTGAGCCATCCTCGAGCCCAATTCTGGCTCCCTGGACATCCCCCTCCCAGAATGGAGCTCCATATCAACTGGGTCACCTTTGTCTACCTGTTTATTTACACCATCAAAAAAATATAACAGATTAATAAGACAAGACTTTCCTTGACTAAACCATGCTGGCTTTCTCCCATTAAAACCTGGCCATATACATGATCAGTAATTTTATTCTTTATAATGATTTCAACCATTTTGGCTGGTATTGACGTCAGACTTACTGGTCTGTAGTTTCACAGATCGCCCCTGGAACCATTTTTAAATATTGGTATTACACTGATCATTCTTCATTTTTCAGGGACTACAGATGATTTTAATGATAGATCACTGATTACTAATAGTAGATCTGCAATCTCATATTTCAGTTCTTTCAATACCCTCGGATGTATACCATCTGGTCCAGGTGATTTGCTATTCTTTAATTTATCTAATAGTTGTAATACATCTCAGTTTATAAATACTTCTTTCAGTTCTTTCAATACATGATCTTTATATATCATTTCAGGCATGGGTAAATTCCCTACATCTTCTTCAGTAAGGACCAAAGCAAAAAATTCATTCAGTCTCTCTGCTATGGCCTTGTCTTCACTTAGCGTCCTTTTTACTCCTCTATCATCCAATGGTCCCAGTCAATACCTGGTTAATTGAAATCACCCATTATTACTGTGTTGTAACATTTGTTAGCTTTCCTGAATTCTTTCAGCATTTCATCATCTATCTGTTCCTTCTGGTCAGGCGGTCTGGCTACTGCCATTGCCTTCCCCTTTTTACATGGAATTTCTATCCATAGAGATTCTACAACTTATTTTGTTTCCTACAAAACTTTAATCCTATGTGACTCAATGCCTTCTCTAACATACAGCACAACCCCTACACCAATTTGATCTACTCTGTTATTGCAGTATAGTTTGTACCCAGGTATCACAATGTCCCATTGTTGTCCTCTTTCCACCAGATCTCTGAGATATCAATCATATCTAATCTCTCATTTAGAGCTATACTTCTAACTCTTCCATCTTATTTTTTAGATTTCTAGAAGTTGCATACAGACATTTTAGAGGTTGTATTTCATTCATATTAATCTGGTTATCAGTTTATAGAGGTAATTTGGAATCTTTCAGCTCTGTACTCAAGGGCATCTGGGTTACTTTTATTTTTATTGTAAGCTCTCTCTGTTCAGATGTCCTATCTTCCCTCTTTTGCTAGTATCCTTCAAGGATATATTCTTCCAAATCATGCAAACTAGGTCTACTGTTGGGTTTCCCCTATTATCTACTTTTAAAATGCTGTATCTCCTTTTTAAATGTTAATAACATCAGCCTGGCCCCATCCAAGTTAAGATGGAACCCATCCTTTCGGATGAGCCTCTCCCTTCCCAAGAATATCTCACTTTTTTTTGTTCCGGACCCCTGCACAATCATCGGGACTCCCGCGGCAGATCAGCATCTCTCCGACTGCCCTACGTGCAGCCAATCGGGACCCAGCTCCCCGACTTTAAAAGAGCACGCTGTGAGAAGGAAGCTCTCTTTGTTCCGGACCCCTGCACAATCATCGGGACTCCCGCGGCAGATCAGCATCTCTCCGACTGCCCTACGTGCAGCCAATCGGGACCCAGCTCCCCGACTTTAAAAAGAGCACGCTATAGGCGTGACCACGCCAGGCGGGCCCGCGCCTGAGGGCCTAGCCAGAGGGCCCTTTGGCGTGGCCCTTAGGCGAGGACCGAAAAAAAAAAGCTTCAAGGCTGACACGGTAAATCTTTACAAAAAAGGAAGAACACAGACGTCAATATCGCTAAGAGCTATAGAAACCAACTCATAACAACGCTGAGCTCTACAGAACAAACTCAACAACAGATTGAAAAACTGTTCGTTGACATACCTCTTCCAGATCTCCAACAAAGCAACTAAATGACTGATTGTATCTACAATAGTCCATCTCATTCAGGCAAAGGCGCTTCACGATCCTCAAACCTGCACGAATAACACAAAAGAACTACATCGCAGAGACAAACAGCCTCCTCATAGTGCTGCTGAGCTCCTCCAGGGTTGAGCCCACGTGGAACCACCGCCATCACACACCAACAAGTCACTGCAAGTATACCCAACCAAAATTGCCTCTCTCTCTCTTCAGCGGCACAGCTCTCCCAGGAGGGATTGAGCTGCAGCGTTCTTGTGCTTCACCTCCAGCCACCTCACCAGCCCAATCGGGGCAGACCAGATCGACCTGCTACCGGACCATACACAGCAAGTATACCACGACTCGCGCTTGACCTCTACATTCTGTGGATAAATATTAGTATACTACCAACTATACCTCATGGACTAATACCTACACTTGCATATGCTTTTGCCAGTATACACTGTTACCACCTTTTATATATATTGTTCTTACATTTACTGTCGTCAGTAACCTGTATTATCTCCACTTACATTTACTGTCGTCAGTAACCTGTATTACTGTCGTCAGTAACCTGTATTATCTCCACTCAACACTCATGTACTATCACTAGTAGCCATATAGTATACTGTTATATAGTAGCCATATAATATACTGTTGCCAGTATCAAGCATCAAGCATTCATACTGTTGACAGTAGATGAATATACTGTTGAAAATAACTAACTGTACTGTTGTCAGTAGATGAACATACTATTGAAAGTAACAAATTTCACTGTTGCCAATAGGTAAATATACTGTTGAAAGTAACTAATTTTACTGTTGCCAATAGTACTATAATATTGACAGTAACAAATTATACTGTGGTCAGTACATGAATACACTGTTGATAGTAACTAATTTTACTGCTGCCAAAATTATATATACTGTTGCCTGTAGACACATACACTATCACCAGAGGCCTCTAATCCCTGCAGAACTCCCTCTCACACAACCCCCTACACACAATGTATCCCACTAAATCTGCAAACCTCCCTCTCACTCTCCTGCTGATAACTCTCCTAACCCAACACATATATACATACAATACCAACCAAAGCCCTTACAAAAACATCCCCATCATCCACAATCACTACCGGAATCCTTACAATAACATCCCAACCACCCATAACCAGTATCAGAACCCAACACACAGCAATACATACTCAAACCCCCACTATCATCATTCGCGCAACGACTCAGACAAACCCCTTCACAGACGCATACAAATAAAACCCCAACCCTATAGTACAATAAACGAACGAGCTAATAACACAAACTCTAACCTACAAATCATCTTAATAAACATCCGTTCTATACGAAATAAAATACCAATAATCAATGACATAATAAAGGACACAACCCCAGATATTATCTGCATCACTGAAACATGGCTCTCACCCACAGACACCATACTACTAAACCAGTTAGCCACACATCAATATGACATATTCAACTGTCATCGGAATATAAAAAGAGGAGGAGGCGCTTTAATACTCACCAAAAAAGACCTAAAATTCACCCTAACAAACTTAGACAATATAGACGGAATAGACATTGTCAATATAGAAAATAGAACCCTTGCCCTCGCCCTCATCTACCGACCCCCATCATCCGATCAAAATAACCTCACCCCTATCCTAGAACTTGCTTGCACAGCATCTCAAAGCAAACCACTCATACTCCTTGGTGACCTGAACCTTCCATCACTGACCAACTCACAATCGAATAACTTCATAGAAGCTATGACACAAATGGGATATACACAGATAATACAAGCCCCCACACACAATAAAGGTAACATACTTGACCTAATCTTCCTTCCCTCTATGATCTACAGTCACCAGCCACACACCACTCCAACCATAACCGAAGTACCATGGTCCGACCACCACCTTATTACAACTTACCTACCAATACAAGCTCCAAAAAACACCACAAGCACACCTCCACATACATCACGATTCGCACACTTTAACAAGAATACATTCCTCAACGAAGTATTACCCAAACTCAACACAAACTCATCAGACATCAATTCAACCATAACACATTGGAATTCAACCATTCAAAATGCAGCTGTCCCCACACAAGTCTTACATAGACAAACAAAAAAGACCGAAAAGTGGTTCACGAAAGAGCTAGCAAAACTAAAAAAGCAACTAAGGAAACAAGAAAAGAGATGGAGGAAAACAAAATCGGATGAAAACAAATCCCAATACATGTTAATACTTACTGGATACAAAAATGCAATCAACAAATCAAAAAGAGACTACCACTCTAAAGTACTAAACTCAGCCATCAACCGCACGAGAGAACTATTTGCGATAGTAAAAACACTAACTAAAACTAATAACACCGAGCCTAAACAACCAGCAATAAATGTACAAACACTAGCAACACACTTTGCAGCGAAACTAAAAAACAAAACCACTACTCTGACACCAATATTTACAAGCACTAAACTCATAAACGAATGGACAAACTTCCACATAATAGACCGAAAACAACTCCTTAAAATCGTAACAATGATCAACACAACAACCTCCCCACTAGACCCATGCCCTGTATCATGGATTAAATGTGCAAAGGAGGAACTGGCGGAAAATCTACAACACATAGTGAACCAATCCCTCTCACAAGGCATAATGCCTGATGCCTTAAAACTCACAACACTTAGACCAATAATAAAGAACAACAAGCTTGACCCAAAAGACCCGAACTCATACAGACCCATAGCCAGCATCCCATTTATAGCTAAAATAATAGAAAAAACAATTCAAATACAGTTACAAGAACATATTGATGAACATAAACCACTTGACTCACACCAATTTGGGTTCCGCCCATTCCATGGAGTAGAAACTCTATTAATCACCCTAATGGATTTCCTCATCAGAGGTACAGATGACAACAACCAAGGCTTCCTACTTCTATTCATAGATATTTCTGCCGCCTTTGACAACATTAACCACTCCACACTGATCAACAGACTACAAAGCTTAGGAATAGGCGGGACTGTCCTTGATTGGTTCAAGTCCTACATATCAAACAGACTAATACGCGTACAAATTGACCAAGAAGCATCAGAACCATTCCCCCAAGGCCAAGGAATACCCCAAGGATCAGCCCTCTCCGCCCTCCTATTTAACCTGTATCTACAACCAATAACAAACATATTTAAAAAACACAGGATTAACCACTTTATATACGCCGACGACATCATGCTCGCTATCCCTATAACCGCTAAAAACCCCTCATATGACACACTATCAGAATGTATGACTGAGACCTCCTCCTGGTTAGAATCTAGCTACCTCAGCATCAACCTCAAAAAAACGGAAGCAATGTTCGTAACAAGGTCATCAACCACAGAGAACACCTTCCCAGAAACAATCACAATTAACAGAACATCCATACCTGTTAGAAAAGAAGTAAAATATTTAGGTGTGATAATAGATCACACACTCACCATGCTACCACACATAAAACAAACCGTAAAAACCATCTACTACAAACTAAAACTATTCAGCACCTAAGGCCACTCCTAGAAACTCAAGATTTTAGATCTGTAGTAAATACACTAATCACCCCCCACTTTGACTACTGCAATAGTCTATTAATAGGCCTCCCTCAAAAAAGCACATACCTTCTCCAAAGAGCTCAGAACATCTGTGCAAAAGTAATAGCTAAAGCACGTCTAACAGACCACGTAACCCCAATACTGCTAGAACTACACTGGCTCCCAATCAATAGCCGAATCAGATACAAAACTATCCTAACAACCTTTAAACTCATAAAAGACATAGCCCCCTCACACCTATCCACACTACTGCAATCACCAAACAAAACTAGATCACACAGACAAAACGAAGCCCACTCCCTTATCACACCAAAAGCCTTCAGGAAGACAAAGAAAACCACTAGCTCCAGAGCATTCACATTCACTGCCCCTACGCTCTGGAATGACCTCCCAATAGACCTTCGCGTCATAAATGACCTCTATCAGTTCAGGAAAGAGCTAAAAACTTACCTCTTTACTGAACACTTTGAAATCCCATATTCCCCCAAAACACCTCCATAACCATGGTATTACACACACGAACCCCCTTGCTCAAAACTAAACAACTCACCCCCCCGTCTGAAACCCCATACACACCCCCGATTTACGTCATAAAAGGAAATAAATTCCAAAATATACACAAAACACAACCACTGTAAATATCCAATGTAAATAATTTAATGGTTGTTTGTATTACTAATACATCTTGAAGTTGAAGTTTTGTTAAATGTAAATAGTTAAACTTAACCGTTCATTGTAAATAGTTGAATCTGATTGTTCAATGTAAATGTATACATCTGTGTACAATTGTTAAAATGTTCCTTGTAAACCGCCCTTGATCGCTGGAAGGGGCGGTATAGAAAAATATAGATAAATAAATAAAATAAATAAATAAATAAATATTGCCCAGTTCCTAACAAATCCAAAACCTTCTTCTTTGTACCATCATTTTATTCACACATTGAGACTTGGAGCTCCACCTGCCTTTTGGATCCTGCACGTGGCATAGGAAGAATTTCAGAGAATGCTATGCTGGAAGTTCTGGATTTCAACTTCCAGAACCTCCCTTCAACATTTCCCTGTGTCACTGGTACCAACATGAACCAAGACAGCAAACTCCTCCTATCTAAAACCTTATCTAGGTGGCTTGTGAGGCTCACCACCATTGCACCAGGTAGGCACATTACTAGGCAATTCTCATGTCCACCAGCCACCCAGCTATCTACATGTCTAATCATCGAATCATCCGCATAACTCTGGAGAAACCTCCTCGGTGCGAAATGGTATTACATCTCCTGGTGGTCAGGTCCTAGTCACGATCATTTCCTGCCTCACCAAGGTGATGCTCTCCTTTTATATGACCTCTATCCTCCATGGCAACTGAGAGTCTGCCAGACTGGAGTTGGGTCTTCAATACTACGTCACTGTAGGTCTCGTCTATGTACCTCTCTGACTTCCTTATGTCCTCCAAGTCTACTACTCTAGCCTCCAGAGATCACAGTTATTTCCCAGGGGCAAAGAGCTCCTTGTACCTAGTGCACACATAAGACCCCTCACCCAACTTGGAGAAAATCGTACATGTGACACTCAGTGCAAAAGACTGGATAATCCCATCTCACTGCTGGACTGCTGTCTGCATCTTAGCTTGAAAGTTTTGTTTAGCTATTTAAGTTGTTTGAAGATACTAGGGATACTTGTACTAACACAAATATACCAAATAAGTTTAAGGGACTTTGAGGTATGTTTACTAAAGAGTGGTAAGAGAGTCCACATGCCGTTAATGCCTGTTATTGGAACCCTCATACCCTTAACATTATGATACCATTGCATTAACGATCATTAAAAGCTCCTGCAGCATTAAGGGAATAAGGCAGAGAGTAGGCATTAATGGGGCAGAGAGTGGGTGGTGACAGTGTGTTCTCCCTTAACACCTGTTGCACAACAGGTGTTAAAGTCCTTTAACACTAGGAACCCTAATGCCAAGCAAAACCTTGCAGAAAGGGTATATTTCAATAGGAGAGAGACTATTCAAACATCTGTAATATGATCTACACACAGGGGAACCCAAGACAGTGGTAGAAGTGCTCCATTATCCGCAACAGCATAGTGACCAACTATGAAAGGCTGCTATGTTGATGGTGGAAATGGGACAAAGATGATACCATGTGAGTGATTCAGTGGGGGTCAGTGGTGCGCAAGGATGACCAAGCAACTGCCCAGGGGACACATCTGTGATGGCTGGCATGACCCCACAGTGGCAGTGGCAGCACACAGACATGCTGCTGCTGTTGAAAAGGTCACGTGCAACCGTGGGGTGGGCCAAGGGGCTCTGGCACCATAGGGAGATAGTCTGGCTGGCTCCTAGCCCTGCTGCTGACAAAGCCATCGCAGGAGGGACAGGCTGACATAGCAGTGGTAGTACCCCTAAAGGGGCTGTTGAAAGCAGCTGCCCACGAAGCTACTGGGGCATATGTCTTTGTCCCTCTCCCACAAGAGATGAAATTGGTGGTAGCCAGGGAGGGGTCAGCAGTGGCATGTGGGTGGGGGGACATCATAACCGGCCATGCATGTCACTGCTGCCCCAACTGGTTGTGCCTCCCCAGGCCCCTGCCTAATCTGCCCAGTTGATGGACTGGCAATACATCCCACCCCGACTGACATCATAGTGTCATGTCAGCATGCTGTGTCTGTAGTGGTGGCAGATGCTGCACATCCCCCCAGCAGCAGACAGAGGCTCTGATCTGGCCCTGTGTGTCATGTGTGATGCCACATTTACCTTCATCATCCTGAGGACAAACAGTCCAGCCACAGGAACAGTGCCAAACAAGATGATCCCACAACACCGAGGCTAGACATAGCATGACATGTGCCTACACCCTAGTAGAAGGGGTCTGGAGTGGCAGGATGGGTATAGCTGCACAGTGTGATAAGGAGAGCTGTGTGGATTGAATGGAATGGGAGAAAAGTGAGGAATACACCTTTAAAAGCAGAGGTAAACAAGGTTCCCATAGAAACCACAAGCTACCGAAGCATGCAGTAGCTAGAGCTAAGCCCTGCCCTAGCAGTGACGTAAGAGCTAGTTTGAGCCCTAACAAATCTCACATGTGCAGCAAGGAGGGTGTGGCTGGAGAGAAGCACCATTTTAAAGCTGCTTCAGAGTTTTGTAGGGAGGAGCCCAGCAGAGACAGAGGTACAGTCTCTGAGCTTACCAGAGACATAGTGGAGAGAGAAGGAGAAGTGGAGCCTGCTGATTCTTATTCTCAGAGAGCACTGGAACCAAAGCTGAAGCTTCTGCCAAAGCACCCCAGGGAGGAGAAACTGGAAAGGTTTGACTCCAGGTGGGGAAACAGCTCTGATAGCAAGGGAAGCAAAATACGTTGGGAAGGTACGTTTGCTTCAGTTCCTAGCGGGGGCTGTGCTGAGGACTGTCAGACGGCTGCCTAGGGTGAGAACTTACACAATCTTGACGATGCATATATTCATATGATTCTTGCAAGGTATTGTGGGTATTGTAGTTCATTCACTCCCAAACACAGCTGAAGACAATAATTGAGTTGTGATACCAGTGGTAAGGCCAATAAAATACTTCTTTTATTGATGGGGTTTAATTCACCCAGCACAAATATGCTTGGTAGCAATATAAATGAGGTTACTTGCTTGCAGTGTTTAAATGGATAACATAAAGTCACAAAGCAAATCAGAAAACAACCTTCAACTTGTCAGGCAATTAGCTAATGTTTTCTTAGCAAATAATTACCAAATAAAAAGGCACAAAGAAATGAATAAACTTTGCTTGTTAGGTTAACTTCTGCTTATTTTCCACGCAGATCCCAGCAGTGATTCTCCCTTGCTCACACACACAATCAGGTGCAGCTTTAATTACTATCAATTGACCAGCTGAAAGCCTTTAGCTGGCTGGCTGCTACTGTGTGAACCCAAATCCTGCTTTAAGAGCTGTTTGCCGTGGAAATAAAGAACAAAGTTAGGTTTCTTTGTGATGGCTGATGTGTTTGCTCACAGAAAGCTA
Organism: Ichthyophis bannanicus; assembly: GCA_033557465.1. Classification (NCBI taxonomy): domain Eukaryota; kingdom Metazoa; phylum Chordata; class Amphibia; order Gymnophiona; family Ichthyophiidae; genus Ichthyophis; species Ichthyophis bannanicus. Next base: position 244,226,811 of record CM066033.1, read on the forward strand.
GCAATAGCATTTAGATAGAGAACAGTCCATGTAAATAGTTTCATCTGCTGTATCTCCCCCTTCATCAATCAGCATAGGGTCACTATCATACATTGGCACAGACGAGTCTTTCATTAAGGCACTATCATGAGAATGCTTATTCCCTTGCTGCCATTCTCTATTATAGATAGGGTCTGGATCAGTGTTCATACCTGAGCCTCTCCTGCTATCATAATTCCTCTCTGTATAGCCTGGCCAGTATGTAATCCAATTCTGATGTCCAGCCTTCCAATCTTGATCCCTGGACACTGGATCTTTCCTCACATACCTTCTGGCATAAGTCTGAAAGTCCCTTCCACGTGTAGTCTTCTCTCTCCCAGGTAGCCACTGGTGATTCCTATCTCTGCCATTCCATTCCTCTGGCTGACTCCAGTCCAATGGACTCTGCTGGCACTTGGAATACCTCCCAGTATGGGTACTGCCTTGGACTCTCCCAGACCATCCAATGGGCTTTCTTCTCTTCCTTCCAGAGAGTTTCCTTCTTTCTCTATCCGCTTGGCTTGGCTTCTGTTTCTCCAGGTGATACTGGTGCTTGAGCTTGTAGCCGTTGCTGTATCTGTGTCCGAAGCTCTTTCTGTAGCTGTCATCTGAAGAATAGGCTCTATTCTTATTCTGTTCTAATGTGTGCTCTTCCCTAACACAGCGCAGCTGTGTTGAATCAGGTCCTGCCCTTTGAGATGAGTGCTTAGGGATTACCTCATAGCTCCCTTGATTGCACACACATTTTCTCACTTCAGCCTCCCTCATGGCTGCTGGAAACCTGGTGCATTCTGGGACTGGTAGTCTTTTATGTGAAAACTCTGTTTTCTTGCTTCTACCAGAACTGACAGGTTGCTTGTTCAGAGTCACATCATCTTTTCTATAGCTCCTACCTGAGCTATGATAAGCTTCCTTATCACAGGACGTTGTCAGGGAGCTGAGGTTAAGCGCTGAACAGAGTGCTGGCAGAAACGCAGTGAAAGCAGCTCCAAGCAGAAGTAAAAGGAATTCAAGTAAGTCCAATGAGACAGCACTAGAGGCTGTGGAAAAACTGTTGCAAGAGAGAAAGGTTCAGTCCCTAAGTAATGTGGGTGCTGACCAGAAAGAACAGTTTTTAGGAAAACTTCAGAAGCTTCTGCACAATATTAAGTTTAAACCCTGTGATAAAGGCTCCCAGGAGGACAACCCAATTGAACCTTGTGAAGACATGCAAATAGATGTTTATGAGACACCTCTTGATAATGACATAATTGAAATGGATTGCTCGTTTTGTAAAACAAACAGCTTGAACATGTGCTAGGCTCATGCTGTGAGAAGAAGTTTGCATAGCCTGTATGTTAAGTTGAAAGGGAAAGAACTGTTGCTGAAAAATTTAAGTTTACCTGATGTAATAGCCAGCCGTAGCTGTGAAGGGCATTTATCTAGGAGGAGCCTGAGAATAGCTGCTGTGTAAAGAATACTTCTTTTTTTTTGTGTATAAAGTTTTATTGAAAGTCATAAAAATACAGACAACACAGGATAACTCCAGCACTAACATCTTATAACAACACAGTTCCATAAACCGTATGAGATGACTAATATACATAGCTTGGTTATAGCTTAAACAGCTGGTAAAGCGAAAAAGGAAGGAAAAGCAGAAAAGGAGAAAATACTCAGACCTTAAGAGATCCAATATCTCCCAAGCAGCAGTTATAACACCAAGCACAATCCCAACATCCTTAACAAACGAAGCCATCCCTAAGGGAGAGACTTCCATTACCTAAACCCCATCCCTTCCCCCGAACTTCCCCACCCATCCCCCCTTTCCTCCCCCCATCCCCTCCCTAATCCTCCTCCTCCCCTATCCTAATATCCTAATACACTATCAACCTTTTTCTGCGTCACAACCCCCAAGAAGGAGAGAGAAAGAGGAGAGAGAATCGCCTCACTTCAACCCCCATAGCAAAATAGGAAAGGAGAAGCAGGAAGAACAGGTCTACCTCTGCAGTCTAGAACTCCTACCACCCCCTCCCAGCACCCACAGGAAAACCCCCATTATTCCGGATCCATATCACCCATCAGTCCGCATCCCAAAAGGTAGACAGCCACCCATCTTTACCCGACTACAGGGACAAGAATTTACTCCATAACGTATTCACCTTATCCATCCTTCCATGTAGTTCCATCGTTAATTTTTCCATACGATAGAGATCCCACACCTTAACCATCCACTCCACCTGAGTGGGAACCATCTGCCTCTTCCAAAAGCGGCTAATCACCGATCGAGCGGCTAAAAACAGGCACTGAGCTAACCGGGTATGCTCTTTGGATAGTATTTCTGGATAAAAATAACTCAAAACGCAATGCTCCACATCACAAGGGATGGAAATCTCTAGTTTCTGGGTGACCACAGCATGAATCTGACCCCAAAAAGCCTGTATTATCGGACAGCTCCACCACATGTGTGCGAAGGTGCCTACCCCCCACATAGTCGCCAACACAGGGAATCATCAGACCTCCCCCATCGATAAAGGTCCGCCGGAACTACTGACATCCTCAAAACAATCCAAAGTTGGGTATTGATGAGAGGGAAATTGAGCATGTGTGCATATGGTAAAACACATCCTCCCAGAAGTTTTCTACTTGGGGCTGAATGAGGTCTGCCCACTGCTTACACCGCCTTGGAACTGGCTCTACTTGAACAACCGCATTCACTAATGCCCGATATAATTTCGCTAAGAGTGCGTTAGTGGAATTTGCGAGGAAAAGCTATCTCTCCCAGGGCGCAGGGACCAATGCAGCAGCTGCCCGCAACTCCGCAGAGTTGAAACAATAGCAGCACTGCATGTATTGAAACCTTGAAAGTGGGCTTTGAAACCGCGATTCTAGTCCTTCTCGAGAAAGCTTCGACAAAAGTCCACATAAAGAAGCTAGTTGTAACGAACCTAATGAGCGTTGTAAAGATGGAGGTAAGCTTCTTACAAAGGCAAAGGATCCCAAAGAAGTACACGGAGACCACTTCGAGGTGCGAGCAGTTTTAGCACAAACTTTATGCCAAGCCGTCCAGACCGGGCCTAAAAAAATATGGGAGCGAATTACCCAAATCACCTGCGGCTCGTCTACGAAGGGAACTGAGATCAATGGGATAGGGGCAACGCTTGAAGCTTCCAATTCCACCCAACTCGACACCTCTCCCAAGCGCCACAAGGGAATCGCCCGAAGGCACGCGCATAAGTAATGAAGCTCAAAATCGGGGAGACCAACCCCCCCTCCTACCTTGGGCCTAACCATGCTACTCCAACTTAATCTCGGCCGACTCCCCTTCCAAATAAATTGCTAAAGTATTCTACGCAGGCGAAGAAAGAAAGACCTCGGGACTGAAATTGGTAGTTGCTGAAATAGAAAAATAATTTTTGGTAATAGAAACATCTTGATGGTATTCACCCTACCAAGCCAGGAGATCGATAACGCTTGCCAGTGTGTCGTCTCCTTTGCCAATGTGGCGAGAAGCAGAGTGTAGTTACGTTCAAAGAGGTCCTCCACTTTCTGAGGAATCTGTACACCCAGATATTTGAAGCCATGTACCAGAGAAAAAACCAGAATCTCTCTGTAACTGACACTGCCCTCGTAAAGCTACACAGGGCATCAATACCGATTTCGCAAAATTGATTGTATATTCAGACATCCTAGAAAAATCGGATAAAATGGAGACCAGCTCCGGCAGAGTCCGGTCCGGCTCTCGAAGAAAGATTAGCATGTCGTCCGCATACAATGAAATCGTATGAAACTGGTTCGCCAAGGGAATTCCCAGTCGAGCTTCCCGCATTCTTAATTGTACCTCCAAGGGTTCCAGCGCTAACGCAAACAAAAGAGGTGAGAGGGGGCATCCCTGCCGGGTCCCTCTCTCTAACGCAAATGGTGCTGATATAAACCCATTAACTTGTACCCTACTCGACGGGGCATTATATATGGCTGACATCCACGTAAGAAATGAAGGCCCGAACCCAAAGTGTCGTAAGACACCAAAAAGATATCTCCATTCCACTTTATCGAAGGCCTTCTCTGCATCTAAAGACAGCACCCCATAATTTCCTACTAGCCGCCTAACTCCCAGTAGTATGTTAATGAGACGCCGGACATTATCGGAGCCCTGGCGCCCTGAAATAAACCCGGTCTGATCCGGGTGCACTAGTTCTACTATCTTGGACTTTAGCCGGTCTGCGAGGATCTTAGTAAAAATTTTGTAATCTACATTCAACAACGATATAGGTCTATAATTGCTGACTTGTAAGGAATCCTTATCCTCCTTGGGAATTACTGTGATTAAAGCTTGCCGCTGCGTTTTGGGAAGAGAAGGACTCACGAGTATAGAATTATAAACTCTAGTTAACACTGGCACCACCTTCTCTGCCAACGATTTATAGAATTCCGCCGGCAGTAGGTCCGGGCCTGCGGCCTTTGCAGATTTTGATTGCTTTATGGCTATTCTCACTTCAGCAACAGTAATTTCTTTATCCAGGGCAACTTTGTCTACTGACGACAGTTTCGGTAGCGGAAGATCTGACAAAAACTGATCTATCACGGAGCTCTCTGCCAAAAGATGAGATGAGTATAACTCTTTATAAAATCTAGCAAATCGCTCAGCAATCTCCAGGGACTTGCTCACCGGCTTATTATGTTCATCTACAACCACGGACACTCTGTGACTCACACGTTGTCTCTTCAATTGCCATAATAGTAGTTTATGGGCTTTGTCTCCATGTTCAAAAAACTGCTGCCTCGTTCGCAGCATCGCAGAGGATATATCTTTTGTCTCCAAGGCTGCTAGCTGACACCTCAGTGCAGTTAACTGGTGGAAGACCGAGGGTCCTTTACCTTGCTTATGCTGTCTTTCCAGAATCTCAATCCGTGATCTAAGGTTTGCCTTAAGGTGTTCCCCCTGACGTTTGTATGAAGTCGCCAAAGAAATAGCCTGCCCTCTAATTACGGCTTTCCCAGCCTCCCACAGTAGGGAGGGGGATATCCCCTCCTCATCATTGTGAGCTAAATATTCCTTCCATTTCTCCTCCAATTGCTTCACAAAACCCTCTTTCTACAGCAAATGTCTAGGGAAGGACCATGCACATGGGGGGACCTCTGATTTTGAAGCCTCCCAGTTTAAGGCAATGAAATAATGATCAGAAGGCCCTCTCGCGCCTATCCTAACTTTATCAATCTGTCTTGCCAACGATTGAGAGGTAAACCACATGTCAATACGCGAATACGAGTGATGAGCCTCGGAGAAAAAGGTATAATCTCTTTCCCCTGGGTGATGAGAACGCCACACATCCTCTAAGGCAAGAGACGAGACCAATGCAGACAACGTAACAGATGCTCCCGACAGTGTGCTGGGTCCTGAGGACCTATCCATCTCAGATAGAACACAATTGAAATCTCCTCCCATCAGTATATCTCCCGTCACTTTAGTTGTTAAAATCTCAAACAAACTCTCTAAGGATCTCACTATATCCGTGGGGGGAATATACACATTCACCAAAGTGATCATCGCCCCCTCAAGCATGCCTGATAATATCAAGAAATGTCCCTGAGGGTCTTGAATTTGACTTACCATTTGAAACTGACATTTCTGAGAGAACATAATCACCACCCCCCATTTATGAGGAGTACACCGCAGGAAAACCCAGAGGAGTACACCGCAGGAAATTTACGGGACTGCAAACAGGAGTGGACTCCTGGGGCCAGATGAGTTTCCTGCAAAAAGACAATATCGGCATGTTCTCTAGTCAGCCCCTCCAGCACCCTGCGACTCTTTATCGGGTGATACAAGCCCCTCACATTCCAGGATATTAGCTTAACCATTATTTCTATGAGCTCCTCGAAAAGCTATCTGAACATTCGTCCCGGCACATTGTACCCTCACTAGCACCAGTTTCTTACCCTCCCAGCACCTCCACCAATGCTGCACCCTCTCTGTTATCCAAATCTTTAGCCCATCCCTCTCAACTGCCATCCAATCCGTGAAGCTACAAATCCTCCTCTCTTCCCCCCACCTTGATCTATCATATATACTCTCCCCCTCTCTTCTCCCCCCATCCCTCCCTCTATTCCCCCCTCCACTCCCCTTCCCCTCCCTCCACCCTCCTCCCCCCTCTCCCCAACCCAAAATATCCCAACTCCCTATTTATAGCTCGAAAGGAACCAATCCTATTCTCCTAAAGAGAGTTCAAAAAGTGGGTGGTGTATCTTTCCACCCAGTAGGGGCACAAATCCTTAAGGTCCCCTACAAACACATAGCCATCACTCTTTCCCCTAGCTTCGCCAAACATCATATCCCTGTATGAAACTTTAACTAATCACTGACTTCCTATCGCTACGGTATCATCCAAACACTGGCCCCAATCCCCCACCCCCCAACCCTTTAAGAGAAGGGAGACGGGAGAAGATCTGATAAGGTACAAAACAGATTAGGCCCCAATCCCCCCTGCGAAAGACACATACTTAATATCATGAGAAAGTAACATCTTTATTTACTCCACATCTCCCAAGTAGGAAAATACTCAAAATCTTAGCATAACAAAGTAGAAACTATCTCTCCTTCAAGTGGGGGAGGTGGTGTCCATTCCAACATTTCCAGTTCCCTCTGTATCCGCTTCCGAAGAGCAACGAGATCTCAGAACTTTTCATCGCTTAGGCACTGAGACTTCCCAGTCCCCATTTGGCTTACGATATGTTGGTGCTCGGTCTCCGTACTGGATAGAATCCAAGAAGCGTAAACAGTCAGAGAGTTCTGAGATTTTCTTCCGAGATCCTTCCCACTCAAAACATAACGAGAAGGGGAATCCCCACCGATACTGAACCGACCGCTTCTGAAGCACCTGCGTTAAAGGACAAAAACTTTTCCTCCGCTCTAGAGTTCGCTGAGTGATGTCTTGAAATATCTGCAATTCATGGCCCTTAAAAACAAAGGAGCGTTGGCCCCGCATGCTGCGGAGAAGAGCCATCTTGTCCTCAAAGAAGGAGAAGCAAGCCACTATAGGCCGCGGACGGGTGTTATTCTCTTTCCTGGGACCCAGAGTACGGTATGCACGCTCCAACTTAACCGACCGCTCCGCTGAGGGAACACAGAATGCAAAAATCTCTTGTACAAGATTTGTCGAATTGTCTTTGTCCCCAGAGCATTCTGGAACTCCAAGAATGCACACATTACATCTTCGCTGCCTATTTTCAAGATCCTCTTGCCGATCCAATAACTCTCGAGATGCTTGGTCTAATTTTCTCAATTTGGTTTGAACCGCTATCGTAGACTCCATTTGCTCCCTGATAAGAAGCTCAGTATGAGATATTCGGTCATCCAGGGCTTTAATATCCACCCGCATACCAGCAATCACTTTGGTGAAATCTGTGCGAAAAAGTTTGAGTTCCTGTAAGATCTCTGCCAGATCCTGTTTTTTTGCCAGTGTGGAGAGCACTGCCTCTTCAATTACTCTGGGTACCATTTGCTGTTCCGCATCTGGAGTCAGTTTTGGCGATTCCTCCCCAGTTCTCGAGAATTTAGAGAGCACTGCGGCATAGTTCTTTGCTTTGACCATCCTTATTCAGATCCTCAGTTCACAGCAGCGCAATCTCCGTCTATAGGAATATAGAATCTATGCAAAGTTTTTTCATCCAATAGGGGTGTTTTAGAGAGAGCTGGACACTCTTGATATCTTTTTCCAGACCCTCCTGTGATGCACTATATCCCTCTGCTGGAACTTACGAATGCTAGCAGCAGGGCCAATTTAAAAGTTCCTTTGCCTTTAAAGATCCTGCAGCAATCTAGACTAGCACTAGATGGAGCTCCAGGACAGCTCAGCACTTCAGTATAGGACGAAACTGAAAGTAATCACAGCTGTAAAAGATATAGCCACAGATCAGAGAAATCCAACAGCATTTTCAAAAGAATCATAAGGATTTTCGCAGCCTTCTTCAGCCTCTTTTGACAGAGAGATCTCTCTCCCGTTCCAGCATCACTATCTCAGAGGGCAGTTCAGAATCATCTGTTTCTTTAAGGGGGCGTGCCATGCATTCCAATGACATGCAGCTCAGACGGTGGCCATCTTAGAAGCACAGCTCTGCGTTCCAACTCACAGCATGAAGGGGGTTTTTACGACAGCCACTACACCACAGGATTGCGTTCCATTCTACCTTTTCCCGCCATAACTCCTGCACCATTCTGCGTTCCAGTAAGTGAAACTGTTGTTTGAATCCAAGATGGCTATTTTTCCGAAGTGAAATTCAGCAGAGCCCTCTAGGATTTTTTTCATTGCACAGAAACTCCCCACACATTTGTTTCTCACATACTGTTTGTCTTAGTGCAGCTCAGAAAGGGATCTCTGAAGTGCTTCTGCATATTATTTGCTCTCAGTTCTGTTTTAAAAGCACTTCCCCTTACAAACGTGTGAGCCTTCATCTTCCCATTAAACAGATAAGCCAGGCACTTCCACCGGGAGGGAGGGAGAGAAACCTGCTTTAAAGAAGGACTCCTTCTCAGTCTCACTCTTTCCCCCCGAATCTCTTCTTTCCCTCCAGATCTTCACCAACCTCTATCCCTCTGCTGTCCACTGCTCCACATTCTCTCAGGCAGACGCTCAGTGAGCAGCCACATATCTCCGCAATCAGGCTCTGTAAAATGGAATCAGCAGCATGCTTGGGACCAGGCAAGCATATTTAGCGAGGAGAAGTAGTTTTCAAGCATAATTCATTTGGATCGCTGGTAAATAAGCCATTGGCTAGGGAGTGAGGCTATGGAGAGTCACTAAAGTGTGGCCATCTTGATCGGGCTCACTAGCGCCCCCTGTAAAGAATACTTCTGAGTTTGATGTTTCAGCCTAATTTTTTCCTGATATCCTTTATTTTGGAAAAAGAATCCTTGTCTTGTGTTGCGCTATGAATTTGATGCAAGGGGGAAACCCAGAATAAATATCTTTGTTTGCCTTGAACACCCCGTGTGGTCAAACTACTTTGTCTGAAGAGTGATAGAAACTACAAGTCCCAGCATCCATTGCTGGAAACCAAGTCTTGGGACATTACTTAAAGGCAAATAAGGCAGCCCTTTTGCTTACCAGCCCTAGGCCTAGGCAGGGGTCACGACAACAGATGCAACAGCAGGGACGCTGCCTGCAGCACAGAACTGGTGTGATGGCAGAGAGAACATAAGAACATAAGATATCCCATACTGGGTCAGACCAAGGTCCATCAAGCCCAGTATCCTGTTTCCAACAGTGGCTAATCTAGGTCATACGTACCTAGCAGTATCCCCAAAAGACACAGGTTCCACAGTGCTTGTATTGGGTCAAGCATTGATATCCTGGGCCCCTTTTTAATAATGGTTTATGGACCTTTCCTCCAGGAACTTGTCCAAACCTTTTTTAAACCCAGCTACACTAACAGCTCTTACTACATCCTCCGGTAACAAATTCCAAAGTTTAATTACACGTTGAGTAAAAAAATATTTTCTCTTATTTGTCTTAAATAGTTTACCCTGTAGCTTCATTACATGTCCCCTAGTCTTTCTATATTCTGATAGCGTAAACAATCGATCTACGTTTACCCGTTCCACTCCATTCATTAATTTATAGATCTCTATCATATCTCCCCTCAGCCGTCTCTTTTCCAGGTTGAAGAGCCCTAACCTTTTTAGCCTCGCTTCATAGGAGTAGCCTTCCATCTCCTTTACCATTTTGGTGGCTCTTCTCTGTACCTTTTCTAATAACGCTATATCCTTTTTAAGATACGGCAACCAGAATTGCATACAATATTCAAGGTGCGGTGGTACCATACAGAGACATTATAATATCCTTTGTTTTATTTTACATTCCTTTCCTTATGATACCTAGCATTCTATTTGCTTTCTTGGCCACTGCTGCACACTGGGCGGAGGGTTTTAACATGTTATCCACGATGACTCCTAAATCTTTTTCCTGGGTGGTGGTTCCCAATGTGGAACCTTGCATCATTTAACCATAGTGTGGGTTGTTCTTTCCTAGGTGCATAACTTTGCACTTGTCCACATTAAATTTCATCTGCCATTTGGATGCCCAGTCTTCCAATTTATCCAGATCCTCCTGCAGTTTTCCATAGTCCTCTTGTTTTGTTTTTGTTTTTGTTTTTTATTGAAATTTTAAACATACTTACAAAGAAAGTACGCAAGCAATCAAGATGCCAATGTCAATCCAGAAACAAGAAAAAAAAAGGAGGAAACCCTCCAAATTTTAATAAGAAAAATAAACACATCAGCAAATCATATTCTTAGCCCACTATAAGGGGGAGAATTAAAAAGCAATTAATACAGCAAAATATTCAGGAACCCAAATCCTAGTACTAAGACAGCACAAACCTACCATCCCCACTTCTCCTAGCACAAGTGTGCACCTTTATTTATTATCCAAAAATAGCTGCAGTTGGGAAGGATCAACAAAGGTATATTTAGACCCCTGAAATGTAATTAAACACTTACAGGGGTAACGAAGAAAAAAACTTGCTGAAAGAGCCAAGACCTTAGGTTTCAAAGCTAAAAAAGCCTGCCTCCTAAGTTGAGTGGGCTTACAGACATCAGGAAACATCTGAATCCTAGCACCACAGAACAGAACAGATGACCTTTTGAAATACAGTTTAAACACAGCGGATTTATCATACTCAGATACAAAAGTGACTACCAAAGTAGCCCGAGTAAGAATAGTATCCTGAGAATCTTCTAAAAATTTGGTAAGGTCAATGTCAGCGCCACCTTGGAGAGTATCACACTCACCAGGCGCGCCGGCAGATACCTTCCTCCCAGTCAAATAATACAACTCAGAAACCAAAATAGAGTCGGCAGACGCCAGACCCAAAGATTCTTTTAAATACTTCCGAAATAATATATCTGCAGATAACAAATGACATATAGGAAAGTTTAACAGCCGAATATTTTTAGCTCTAAACAGATTATCATACATTTCCATCCTGTGATGAACATACAAACTCTCCTTAAATTTCATCTGTCATTTTGATGCTCAGTCTTCTAATTTATCAAGATCCTCTTGCAATTTTCCACAATCCTCTTGGGTTTTAACAACTTTAAACAGTTTTGTGTCGTCTGCAAATTTGATAACCTCACTAGTTATTCCCTTTTCCAAGTCATTTATGAATATGTCAAAAAGTAGCGAACCCAGTACAGATCCCTGGGGTACTCCACTATTCACCTTTTTCCATTGGGAAAATTGGCCATTTAGCCCTACCCTCTGCTTTCTATCTTTTAACCAGTTCCCGATTCACAATAGTACACTGCCTCCTATCCCATGACTTTTTAGTTTTGCCAAAAGTCTCTGATGAGGGACCTTGTCAAAGGCTTTCTGAAAGTCCAGATACACTATATCAACCGACTCACCTTTGTCTACCTGTTTATTCACACCTTCAAAAAACATATCAGATTAGTAAGACAAGATCTTCCTTGTCTAAAGCCATGTTGGCTATCTCTCATTAGGCCATGACTATCTACATGCTGTGTAATTTTGTTCTTTATGATGGTTTCTACCATTTTCCCCGGTACTGACGTCAGGCTCACCGGTCTGTAATTTCCCGGATCACCCCTGGAACCCTTTTTAAAAATTGGTGTTACATTGGCAACCCTCCAATCTTCAGGTATTACAGATGATTTTAATGAAAGTTCACAGATTACTAATAGCAGGTCTGCAATCTCATATTTTAGTTCTTTCAACACTCTTGGATGTATACCATCCGGTCCAGGTGATTTGCTACTATTCAATTTATCAAATAGGGATGGGGTGACCTGCAGGCCACCACCAATGACCATTGTCCCATAGCACCGGTCCACATAAGAGAGTGGAGCGCCTATGCCATTGATTGGGATCACCCCACCTCGACATGTGCATGTGTGGGGGACATATAGGTGCTGCTGAAGACCTACCCTGAAATAGGACAACAGGGCATGTTTAGGACAAAATGTCAACCCAGCAACCTTATCTGCACAATGAAAATATTACTACTACCATGATACATCTGTCTTGAAGTGCTACAAAGGATACGCAGTGCTGGACAAACACATAGAAAGATAGTCCTTGCCTGAAGAACTTACTATGAAGTGATGACAGACATTTCAATACAAGAGATAGAAGGGTATAATAGGGGGAGGAGACACCAGGAAAACAAGAGAGGTATGCCTTCTGCATGTATATGAAGAGGAAGAGAATGAAGATATAATTTAAGGATGGAGGACACTTGCACCAGACATAAGGAGCAGCAAGGTGAAAGAAGGGAAGTCAAGGGATGGCAGTAGAAAAACAGGGCATAGAGAGGGGGTAGGACGAGGAAATGTGAACCCTACGGGTAGATGAAAGATGCAGAGGGGCAGTACAGGGGATGCAGCTATAGATTAGATGAAGATGATTGAGATAGATAAGTAAACATATGGGGAGTCAGTGAAGCAATTTCAGGAAAGGGATGATATGAGTATGTCGGAACTGGAGGATGATGAACCATGCAGCAGAGCTCTGAAGTGATGGATGATGTGAGAGATGACTCCGAGGAAGAGGAGCTAGGAGAAGGGTGAAGGTGCAAGATGAATGGTATCTCTAGTGTGGACACAGGTTTTAGTCCTGCGTTCAGAGAGCAAGGTACTCTGTTTGAACCGGGGACCCCTCCAAATGTGCACACCCAGTCATGAACAGCCATCTGATGCACCAGTGCATCCATGTCAGCAAAATCTGTATTTAAGATGCGACATCATAGCCTGACCACACCAGAAACATACACCAGGTATGGGGGACCATAGCCATTTGGCCTGCCCCACCATGCCATGTTATGTGTTTGTGTATCTGTTGCATTGTCTATCCCCCAGATTTGACATATCCCATGTGTTTCAACAAAATGTCAGTTCCACCAGCAGCTTTGGTAGTCAGTGTAGTATATACAGTAGAATGAACAATACGTGTCCCTCTCACACCTGTCAAACACACATTGCCAGACAAGTATGGCCCAGGGCCTGCAGAGATCCCAGCAGACAAGAGCAGGCCCCTCTGCATGACTGCATCCGCCCTGACAATGGCCACATTTATTTATTTGCTTTTATATACCGTACTCCTTAAAATCTGTGTGGTTTACATATAACGTGAAACAGTGAAACAATTTACATAGAACAGGTAGTTAACACAGAACTGAGAACCATGGAACAGGTAATATACAGGGATAAAGAACAGGCGGCTAAAACATTAAATGTTAAACGGGGAAATGAACTTAGAATGTGCAAGAGGGAGAACTAATAGCAAGCTGGATAGTAGAGTTGTAATATCAGACCTTGTTTAGGGTGGATGGTCATAAGCTAGTTGAAGCAAGTATGTCTTTAAGGCCTTCCTAAAGGATGACTGGTTTGAGATGGCTCGGATTGCTGGAGGTAGGGCATTCCATAGTGTTGGTGCATATAAGGAAAAGGTATGATTCTTAGTAGACTGGGTACATGTCCTTATTGCTGAAGGGGTGACAAATGAGTTCACCATGCATGATCTCCTAATTCTGTTTTCAGGTGTACATTGTATGAGTGCTGCGAGGGAGGTTGCAGACATGTCGTGAAGAGACTTGAAAGTAAGTAAAAGGACTTTGTATATCAGGCGGGTTGTTATAGGGAGCCAGTGTAGCTGAATCAAGAATGGCGTGATGTGTTCAAATTTGGACACACAGAGGAGTGTTCGGGCAGCTGATACTAGGCCATGAATGAATATTAAATTTAAACTTTCTACTGGGTTTTAAACTTAAAATGAAAGCTCTCTGCTGGGTTCTGAATTTAAACTGAAAGTCCTCTGCTGGTTTATTAATTAAAGCTGAAAACTCTCTGCTGAGTTCTAAATTCAAACTGAAAGCTCTCTGTTGGGTTTTAAATTTAAATTGAAAGCTACCTGCTGAGTTTTAAATTTAAATTAAAAGCTATTTGCTGATACTAGGCCTTAAATAAGTTAACAAACACAATAGATTCTAATTTACACAGATTAACCAGCTTTAATCTAAAGAACTTATTTTTCCCCAAGATTTAGAAAATCTCAGCCATCTCTTCTCCAAGCTGAAGATCCCTAACCTTTTAAATATTTCTTTATAGAAATATCCTTTCATCCCTTTAATATTTTGTTTGCCCTTATCTGTATCTTTTCCATTTCTGCTATATCTTTTTTAAGATGTGGCAACCAAACTGAACACAATACTCAAGATGTGGTTATACCATGGAGCAGATGAAGAGGTGTTATCATATCCATTGTTTCATTTTCCAATTCCTTATAATTCCTAGCTTTCTATGAGTCTTCTTGGCTGCCGCTGCACACTGAGCAAAGGATTTCAACATATGACAATTAAATCCTTTTTCTTGAGGGTGACTCCTAATGTGGAACCTTGCATTATGTAGCTGTCATTTGGATTGTTCTTTCATTAAGTGCATAACTTTGCTCTTATCCACATTAAATTTCATCTGCCATTAGAGACCCTAGTTTCCCAATTTCTCAAGGCCCTCTTGCAATTTTTCACAATCGTCTTGTGATTCAACAACTTTGAATAATTTTATTATCATCTGCAAATTTGATCACCTCACTCGTTATTCCCATTTCCAGCTCATTTATAAATACGTTAAAAATCAGTGTGTCCCACACTGGTCCATGGGATTCTATATTGAAAACAATTGATCATTTTGCCCTATCTTTTAACCAGTTCCCCTGTCCACAGTCCTACATTTTCTCCTTTCTCATGACTTTTTCATATCCTCAAGAGTTTCTCGTGAGGGATCTTGTCGAAGGTTTTCTGAAAATCCAGATAAACTGTAGTCACCAGCTCACCTTATTCTATCAGTTTATTCACACCTTTAAAAAATGCAGCAATAGAAAAAGATAAATCATAGCATACCCCATGGGTCTGTGTGGGGCCCACTGATTTTTAATATAAAATGACCTCAAAATGGGAACAAGTGAAATGATGAAATTTGCAGATGACTAAAAAATTATTCTTGGCTGCCATTGCTCCTGAGTGGTGTCTTCTAATGTGGAACCTTGCATCATGTAGTTATATTTCCTATTTTGAATTTTAAAATCGATCACATTAAGGAAAAATAGAGTAAAAAGGACTAGAGGGCAAGCTTCTAAACTAGCTGTTCAGTGCTGGTCTGTTTTAATTTGGTGTGACAAAAATTAATTTCTAAGTGCTTTGGAGTGCTGGGAATGATGATATGACACAGGCATGTCCAACAGGTAGATTGCGATCTACCTGTAGATCGCGGAGGGGTCAGAGGTAGATTGCCAGCCCCACTTGGCTCCATCTCTCCAGCAGCTCACCCCGTCGCTAAGAGAGAGCTCGTGCCGGCAGGCCATCTGCCGAGGGCTTGCCGCTGCTGCTGATCCTTTGCCTGTCTTTTTTCCCTGCCTGCAGAATCTTACCTGTGGGTATATTGGGGCGCTTGTTGTTTTCATGCCAATAGTTTGTGGGTACCCCAGGGGGCCACCGCCCACACACCGTGATGAGATGCTACAGGCCTGGTGTCATACCTGGTCTCCTGCCTCTCCGAATCACCCATTCCTGCCCACACCCCAACACCCCTTAGAAGTGTGTTATATATTGGGCGATATCCATTCGCTCGGGCTTTACCTGAATACACTTACTGTATTAGTTGTGTCGTGTGCTGGTCGTTGGTCGCTTTATAGTTCACTTTCATTAAACGTTTTCGGACAGACACAACGAATTGTCAAGAATTTGGTGATTTTGGCGGGCTTTTCCAATTTTGTTCTAACTTACCTATGTCTTGCCTTCAAATTGGTTCAAACCACTGTGACTTTTGCTTGCCTCTGCAATTTTATTTTGCCTAGCCTTTGCGTTGATTCTACAGTACAATTTTATTTTGCCTTGCCTTTGCGTTGATTCTACACTGTTTGCAGAATTTATTAAATCGCTTGTGGTGGTATTTGAACTTGTTTGGCGGTATTTGATTGTATCTGGTTTGCTGGACAGGTGTTTGAGTTTTTTGATGATTGTTTGGTGGTATTTGATTATTGGTGCCAGTATGATGAATTCTTATTTTTACTTTTAGAACTGCATGCATGGTTTTGGCATCTCCAGTCCTTGTATTGCACATCATCCAGAGGTCTTCAGTTCCTGTTGATCTTTAATACTTTGGGACAGTGACAGTTTTGGACCAGATCCAGCCAAGGTTTCTACTAACTTAGCAGATTTGGCCTTCCTATATCCAGCCACCCCAGTATAACGAAGATGAGTGTTCCAAAGAAGAGCAAAACCTACCACTTTCATGATGAATGGGAAATGGACTACTTCTTCATCATGGTGAAAGACAAGTGTTGTTGTATAATTTGTAACAACCAAGTATCCTTGCCCAAAAAGGGTAATCTAGAACATCATTATAAGGCTCTGCATAGCAATAAGTTTGATGCTGATTTTCCACCCAAAAGTGAAATTCGTAAACTGAAGCTCAAAGAACTTAAACTGAAATTGGCTACTCAGCAACAGTTGATGGCGAAGCCAAGGTCACATTCGGTCAATGCAACCATAGCATCCTTCAAGGTCAGAAACCTGATCGCAAAGAAATGCAAACCTTTCACTGAAGGGGAATTTGTAAAAGATTGTTTTCTTGAAGCAGCTGACAATCTTTTTGAAGGATTTAAAAATAAGAAAGATATCATAGCTGCTATTCAAGAAGTACTATTGTCAAGAAACACTGTCGTGCAGCGAATAGAAAAGATGAACAATTGTTGGAGGATGTTTCAAATTGTGTTGCTTTCTCACTCCAACTGGATGAGTCTACAGACATAAGAGACATAGCCCAGTTACTAGTCTTTATCCGGGTGGTTTTCGAAGACTTCAGTGTTAAAGAAGAACTACTTGGAATGATTTCTTTAAAAGGGAGAACTACTGGTCAGGAAATATTCAGTTCTTTCCATTCTTTTGTGACAAAGTGTAATCTTCCATTGCATAGACTTGTCTCCATCACTACTGATGGAGCAAGGGCAATGACAGGTGAGGTTAACTGTTTCATAGCCCTCTGTAGACAGCATGCCGACTTCCCAGATTTCCTTTCTTCACACTGCATCATTCACCAGAAAGTTTTGGCAAGCAAGAGACTCAATACAAAGACTGTCATGGACATCACTTTCAAAATTGTAAATTCAGTTCATAGAAGATCACTTCAAAGACGGCTTTTCAATCTTACTCGTGATGAAGGGGCAGCGGAAATCATTTTGCACACAGATGTAAGGTGGTAAGTAGGCACAAATTTCTGCAAAGATTTTGTGATTTGCTGAATGAAATAAGAAGTTTTTTGAAGGAGAGGGACGATGACCAAGCAGAGTTGGAAGATGAGGAGTGGTTAAGTGATCTGGCATTTCTCGCTGACTTTACAGGCGAACTAAGTGATATGAACCTTGAACTACAAGGTAAAAACAAATGCATTGGCGAGATGATGAGTACAGTTTCATCCTACAAGAGTAAATTTGAGCTAATGATGACTGACCTTGCAAACATTTTTGATTATTTTCCTAATATGCAGGACCATCTGGGACAATATCCAAATTTTGTTTTTCAGAACGAGAAGTATGTGACAGAAATCTGTTCTGTTATCCAGGAATTTGAAAATAGATTCTGTGACTTCCAAATAATTGGAACAGTTGTGGAGTACTTTTCATACCCATTGTGGACAATAAAGAAACTGCAGCTGCTATCAGTAAAAATTATTAATTGAACAAGCCATCTCTTGAAAATGAAATATTAACTCTTAAAAATTACATTTTTCTCAAGACCCGTGCTGAGCAAGAATCGTTTTGGAAGCTAGTGCCTAGAGACAAATTTCCCAACTTGAGAAGATGCAGTGAAGCTGTACACTCCTGTTTTGGTTCAACTTATTTGTGTGAATCTGCATTTTCCCATCTGAAAATGACAAAGAGTGCACAACGTTCCAACATGACAGATGAACATCTCCAGGATTCCCTGAGACTGGCCCTCATGCAATATTCACCCACTTCAAAAAGCTGGTGGATGAAATGCAGGCTCAGATGTCTCACTAATGAGCAAGAGCGAAATATTAAAGATTTTGCAAGATCAGCCTGAATCAATACTCGACCTAAATTTAACACAAATTACTCAATAAAAGTTAAAAAAAATCATTAAGACAGTTAAAGAAAGTTATTACTCAATAAAACTTTAAGAAAAAATGTACTTTCCATTTCCCCTCGCAGTTCTTACTGGATCTTCGTCTCTCTGTTTTGTTTTTGCTTAATTTGCTTAACAGCTGATCACATCCAAGTAAATAACAGAAGGTTCATTAAAAATGGGGGGTGGGGGGACGGGAATCCTTCAACTTTATTGGGTTAAAATTTAATTTGAAACTAATTTGAAACTTAATTTTCATGGTGGTAGATCACCCGCACTTTTCGCCGGAAAAAGTAGATCATGACCTGTTCGAAGTTGTACATGCCTGATATAACATATTGTCAAAGAATTGTCCTTGCATGTTATCCCATAGTAAATTGGTTAATACTGAGACATTCAACTCAGGTCCTGACCAAAAAAAAGTAGCTGCAGCAGTGTAAATAAACAGGTAGACAAAGATGTGTCGGTCGATGTAGTGTATCTGGATTTACAGAAAGCCTTTAACAAGATACTTCATGAGCGACTCTTGGTGAAATTAAAAAGTCATGTGATAGAAGGCAGTGTACTATTGTGGATCAGGAACTGGTTAAAAGATAGAAAGCAGAAGGTAGGGCTAAATGGCCAATTTTCCCAATGGAGAAAAGTGAATAGTGGAGAACCCCAAGGACCTGTGCTGGGTCCGCTGATTTTTAACATATTCATAAATGACCTGGAAATGGGAATAACAACTGAGGTAATCAAATTTGTAGATGACAAAAAAGTATTCAAAGTTGCTAAAACCCACGAGAATTGTGAAAAATTACAAGAGGATCTTAATAAATTGGAAGACTGGATGTTCAAATGGCAGATGAAATTTAATGTGGACGAGTGCAAAGTTATGCACCTAGGAAAGAATAACCCACATTATGGTTACACGATGCAAGGTTCCACATTAGAAAGCACCACCCAGGAAAAAGATTTAGGTGTCATCGTGGATAACATGTCGAAACCCTCTGCTCAGTGTGCAGTGGCAGCCAAGAAAGCAAAAAGAATGCTAGGAATCATAAGGAAAGGAATGGAGAATAAAACAAAGGATATTATAATGTCTCTGCATCATTCCATGGTGTGACCACACCTTGAATATTGTGTGCAATTCCGGTTGCCATATCTTAAAAAGGATGCCTGTTCTTTGATGCCTGTTCTATGCAAAGTGTTTATTCTTATTCTCTGTAAACCACGCTGATTTCAAAATAGTGTGGTATATATAATCAAATAAATAAATAAATATAGCAGAATTAGAAAAGGTACAGAGAACAGCCACCAAAATGGTAAAGGGGATGGAAGGATACCCCTATGAGGAGACGGCTGAGGGGAGATATGATAGAGGTCTATAAATTAATGAATGGAGTGGAACGGGTGAACATAGATTGATTGTTTATGCCATCAAAATATAGAAAGACTAGGGAACTTGCAAAGAAGCTACAATGCAACCCATACAAGACTAATAAGAGAAAATATTTTTTCACTCAATGAGTAATCAAACTCTGGAATTCATTACCGGAGGATGTAATGAAAGCTATTAGTTTAGCAGGGTTTAAAAAAGTTTGGAAAAGTTCCTTGAGGAAAAATACAGTACATAAACCATTATTAAAGGGGACCAGGGAAATCCACTGCTTGTCCCAATACAAGCATTGTGGTAGCTGTGTCTTCTGGGGAAACTGCTAGGTACTTGTTTCCTAGATTGGCCACTGTTGGAAACAGGATACTGGGATTGATGGACCTTGGTCTGACCCAGTATGGCATATCTTATGTTCTAAGTGATACTATATGTAAACAATTCCATTAAAGCAACAAAATTATATGGCTTATGAGGGAAGGAGGAGGCACTGTAGGTTAAACTGGAAAGAGGGAAAGGAACATCTATTTGCAATGAAATGATATACAGATCTCCTTCACAGGCAGAAGAAGTGGATAGAGAAATCCGTAGTTTTAAAGAAAATAAGAAATCCCCTTGGGCATCCCCAGAATCCAATACTATTAAGACCACCTTAGGAAAAGAGCACCACCATTATCAGAGACAGGGTACTTTTAGGGACTTAGCATCACATCCACCCCTGAGTCAGAAGTAATGATGGGAGCTACCTTTGTGATTTACAGATGCCCCAGACCCCTAGATTCTATCCCTGGCTGGTAGTGTCTTTAAGCAGTAACAGAAGGCCTGAGTTCTGTCGATTTTTCTCCTGTCTTTATTTCAATTCTTCAATTATTTCCTCTGTCTTCTGCTCTCCTCCTCCTCCTTTGTTATGGCTCCACACTACTTTTTCTTCCATTTACTGACACTCCATAATCTTTTCCCCTCATACCAACAACTTAAACCACCCTTCCTTATCTCTTTCTCTCTACCTTCCATTTTAATTCCCCCATCTTGTCTTCCACCCTTTCTTCATCTCTGAAACTTCACCTTTTTCTTCATCTCATTCATCCCTCTCCTTTCTTACTGAAACAACCTCACCTTCATTTCCACCGTGCCATATCCTCTCTGCCTCACACTCTTCTTCTCCTTCTCCTTCTATCATCTGGTGATATTAAAACCAACCTTGGACTCCCTAGACTTTTCTCTCACTCCTGTGATAGTTCAATTCCTCTCCTTTCCTCATTCTCTATCCCTTTCTCATGTACCTTATGGAATGCTCATTTCATATCTAATAAACTTCCCTTTACTCACAATCTCGTTATCTCTAATGCTTTCCATGTTCTAGCTCTTACTGAGGCCTGACTCCTCCCTGATGACACAGATTCAGTCATTGCCCTCTATCATGGTGGCTACCAGTCCTCCCACATGCCTCATCCTACTGGCCATGGTGGTAGTGTTGAGTTTCTACTGCCAATTTCAACCCCTCCTTCCACCTCAGTCTCACTCCTTTTCCTCCTTTTTAATCTCTTACCTCTCCGGATAGCTGGATTGATCTTCCCCCTCTCATATTCTTGATGACTTTAATATTCATGTTGATAACCCTTCTGACCCCTCTGCTTCTAAGCTCCTTTCCCTTACCTTCTCATTCAACCTCCAGCTTTGCTGTACTGCCCCTACTCATCAGTACGGTCACTGTCTTGACCTTTTTTTCTTCTCTAAATGTTTACTCTCTAATTATCATACCTCATTTCTTCCCTTATCTGACCATCACCTGCTAAGCTTCACTCTTCATCACTCCCTGCATCAATCTTGCTCAATCTCCTTCCTTTTTAGGAATTTTCATGCTATCAATCCATCAGCTCTCCGCACCATTGTCTCATCACTTCTTTCCTCCTCCTGGTCTTCTAAGTGTGTTGATGAGGCTATAGTTTCCTATAATACTGCTCTCTCCAATGCTCTGGATGCTCTTGCTCTGCCCATGTCACGTATTGTGCGGCACACTATATCTCAATCCTGGCAAGTCTTCAACTATCCATTATTTAGATCCTGTGCCCACTCAGCTGAGTGCATTTGGCTCAAGTCCTGCACCCTTTCCGACTTTATTCACTTCAAATTCATGCTTGCCTGCTTTCAGTCAGCCTTAGCACTCACCAAACAAAACTATTATGTCCATCTGACTAACTCTCTTGCTTCTGACCCCTGCCATTGCTTCTCAACTCTCAACTCTCTCCTCAAAGCACCTCTGCCTCTGACCCCTCCTTCCCTTTCTGCCCAAATCCTAGCTAACTATTTCCATAACAAAGTCTACAAAATTACATTCCAGCTCCTCACAAGATCAGCTTCATCCCCTCTTCCCACTCTTCAATACCAACTCTTCCCTTCATTCTCTGCTACCCTTTTGTCCTTTTCTAAGATCTCCGAAGAGGAAACCTTATCTTCTTTCTTCCTCTAAACTCACTACCTGTTCCTCTGATCCTATCTCTACCCATCTCCTTAACATCTCCTTCTCTGTCATCCCTTCCATCTCTCATAGTCTCAGCCTATTGTTCTCCACTGCAACTGTCCCAGCAACCTTCAAGCATGCTATAGTCACACCTTTCCTCAAGAAACCTTCACTTGACCTTACTTGTCCATATAATTGTCGACCCATCTCCCTTTGTCCCTTCATTTCCAAACTTCCTTAATGTGCAGTTCTGTGCAATTGTATTGAATTTCTCTCCTCTCAAGCCTGCTAGATCTACTACAATCTGGCTTTTGTCCCTTACAGTCTACTCAGATTGCTCTTGCCAGAGTCTCCAGTGACTTGTTCCTGGCTAAATCCAAGGACCTTTAATTGATCCTCATCCTTCTTGACCTTTCTGCTGCTTTTGACACAGTTGACCTCCATCCTCTCCTCTACTCATTGCCCTCACTTATTTTTAGGGGCTTTTTTCTGTCCTGGTTCTCTTCTTATCTCTCCCATCACTCTTTCAGTATTTGTTCTGGTGGTTCCTTATCTATTGCTATTCCATTCTCAGTTCGTGTACCCCAAGGGTCTGTTCTGGGTCCTCTCCTTTTCTCTCCCCATACCCATTCTCCTCCCATGGTTTTCAGTACCCTTTTTACACTGATGACTCTCAAATCTATCTTTCTAGACCTCATATTTCTGCGACACTCTAGGCCCAAATCTCTTCCTGCCTTTCTGACATTACTGCCTGGATGTCTCACAACCATTTGAAATTGAACATGACCAATACCAAACTTCTTATTTTTCCCCCTAAACCCTCCTCCCCCTTCCTCCTTTCTCTGTCTCTCTTATACTTCCTGTTTCCTCAGCCCGCAACCTTGGTGTCATCTATGACTCTTCCCTCTCCTTCTCCACACACTTCCAACTGCTTGCTAAAACCTTTTGTTTCTTTCTTTATCTTTATCATTATCTTTATTCAGTATTTGCTATACCGCCCAGATGGCCCTGGCATCAGAGAGGTTTACAATAACAATAAAACAAAACAGTGGCTGTAGGAAAGGTGAAAATGAATGCCAGAGTTGTGACAGACAGCATAGAATTGAAAGAATAGGGAAGAAACAGAAGGTGGGCAGTTGCAGAACAGGAGAAACACATCTGGCCACAGAAGCACCTATAACATTAACAAATTTTCCCCTTTGTTTCTGAACACACTACTAAAACACTTATCTACTCTTTAGTTACCTCCTGTCTAGACTATTGCAAACTCCTCCTTACTGGTCTCCCTCTGAGTTCTCTCTCTCCCCCCTTCAATCTATTCAGAACTCTGCTGCACAGCTAATCCTCCACCAGCCATGATATACTCAGAAGGCCCCTCTTCATTGGCTCCACTTTTGTTTCCAATTCAAACTTCTCATTCTGACCTATAAATGCATCCATTCTTCTGCTCCTCACTACCTTTCCTCTTTCCTCTCTCCTCTCTCCCTACACCCCTCCTCATGAACTTCGCTCTTCTACTGGCTTGCTTCTCTCTATGCCCTTTTCTCTGACTGCCAACTCCAGATTTCAATCCTTTTACCTTGCTGCTCCATATGCCTGGAGCAAACTACCTGAATCTGCATGTCAGGCTTCATCTCTGCCCCTTTTCAAATCCATGCTAAAGGCTCACCTCTTTGAGGCTGCTTCTGGATCCTGTTCCCTTATTCTCCTCGTGTCTCCTTACCTTTCTCTATTTGTACCCTTGTTCTCAGCTATTGTATTGTCTGTCTTAATTAGACTGTAAGCTCAGATGAGCAGCGACTGTCTTCTATATGTATCTGTACAGTGCTGCATATGCCTGGTAGTACTATATAAATGATTAAGAGTAGTAATTATAAATCTACCTGCTGCTTCTGAGGATTAGCATCCACACTCTGCAACGACTGTACTGTATATGCTTAGTTAAAGACCCCTAGACTAAGATGGTGGCATCTGAAACAGAAGATAGCTTCATTTTTGCCTTCCTTTATCCCATCTTATAGTTGTGGTCAACATTATTGGCACCCTTGCTCTTCAATGCCTTAACGTCCCATATCTCCTAAACAATGTGGACAGTGAAATGGCTTTGGACTATATATGCACACATATTTGACACATAAAAGAATCATATAAAACAAGACCAGTTAAAAAAGGAAATAGTAGGAAATAGTGTAAAAACTGGGACATCGCCAGGACATTAAAACTGTCAACCTTATGGGGGCGGAGCCAGCTCGAAACCGGCATGGAAGCGTAAGTCCTCTTCTCCTAGGCCTCGTGTTAAAATCCTGCGACCTACCCGATCATAAACATACCCCGGTAGCTGAATTTGCTAGGGCTGCTGCAGGAGAATGTCGGGGAGTAAACAAACGCGTCTTGACTTTCCCCCAACATTGCCAGCGTCGGGATCTAAAAGATCTAAATCTGACCCGCTGTCCCCGCACAAATCTGGGCCTCAACATGAATCAGCGGAGGATTTCAGACAACTCCTACAGGAAGTTCGGGCCATAAGAAGTCGAGTGGACTCCAAAGGAGAGACTCTTTCAGCCCTTCAGGACGATATAAAAGATCTGGGCTCTCAATTTCAAACCCTTTCTGTTCGGGTGGAAAAAGTGGAACAAACGCTAGTGGAGCACGAAGACAAGCTTAAGACTGCTTCCTCCTTGGCGCGCAAGATCGACCGACTCGAGCAACACATGGACGATATGAGTAACAGAGCCCGACGAAATAATATTCGCATCGTCGGCTTGGGTGAAGGGGCGGAGGGGACGGACCCCATCTGCTTTATGGAGTCCTTCTTACCTAAGATATTAAAAATAAACTTTGATCCCCCGCTAGAAATTGAGCGGGCTCACAGGATTCCAGCATCTCCTTCAGCCTCCAGCCCCCATGGAACGCGACCTCGTCCCTTCATCATGTGCCTTTTAAGGCACCAACAGGTTATGCAGATATTTGCCGCGGCCAAAGCTGGCCAGCCGCTTCAACATGAGGGGCGAAAGATTTTCTTCTACCCGGACTATTGTAAGCGCACAGTAGAGAAGCGGAAGCAGTTTTTGGACCTTAGGTCCAGGCTCCGCAACCTGCAGGCCCGTTTTGGACTATTCAGCCCAGCGCGCTTTAAGGTGACTTTGGACAACCGTACTAGGTCTTTCGAGGACCCGAATTTGCTGCGTCAGTACATTGAAGAACACGAGGAGCTTCGAATGCAGCAAAGTTGAAGTCGTGGCTCACCTGGTGATTTGTGTTGTTGGTCAGAGCCCTGTATCGGGCAGCTAATGCCTTGGTCTGCATTTTCAAATAATGGACATGTTTGCTCCTGGGGGATGTTATAACATTTGTATTGCTAGCCAGGCGGGTGGTCGGGTTATGGCTAATGGATACTTAAAAGGGGCTGCTTCATGCAGTTAATGTGTTTCTGCTGTCTTACCCTACTTGATCTTTTTTCTTATTTGTTTGGGGGGGGGTTCTGGCTCACTGAGAATCAAAGTACTATGGTCAATTGGAAAGGTCCCACAGAGTTTTGTCTGATTATAGTTGTAAAAAAATGGTTAATAACCTGAGACTGTTATCCCTTAATGTGAAGGGGCTTCGGTCACCTATTAAACACAAGAAAATCTTATTGTACTGTAAGCGCCAATCTGCAGATATTATTTTGCTCCAGGAGACGCATATCTCTGCGCTGGAAGCAAGTAAATTGGCAGACAAATTATATGTGGTGGCTGGCTGCTCCCCTGCTGTGCATAGAAAAAACGGTGTTGTCACTTTAATAAAGAACACCTTAGATCCTCAATTGATTAATTCATCGCATGATGAAGCTGGGAGATGGGCAAAGTCCATAATGAAAATTGGGCGCGGTTTATTGTCCATCATAAATATCTATGGACCTAATATAGATGACCCCATTTTTTTCTCTACTCTCAGTGGGATGCTACATGAGGAACCAGAAGCTAAGATAATTGTGGGGGGGGACTTTAACTTGGTTACTGAACCCTTATTGGATAGAAGTCCTGGCAGGGTTGAACGTCCTTCTCGTGCACGTCTCGCGCTCACCTCTCTGATTGATTCCTGTGATCTTGTAGACGTATGGCGTTTGTTTCATCCCAAAGAGAAGGATTTCTCTTTCTTTTCTCCGGTCCATAACTCTCTCTCCCGCATAGACTTTTTCTTGATTTCTAGGTCTTTGGTCTCCGGTTGTAGTGATACTTCTATCTTGAGCAGATCGGTTTCAGATCATGCAGCCATAACAATCGATGTAGCTGTAGAGGACGTTGTGTGTCCCAATCAGACATGGTCTTTCAATAGGTCATGGTTGGCAGATCCTGCCTTTCAGGAGGTCATTCGCCGAGCCATCACCTCCTTTTTTGCTTGGAATAAGAGAGGAGTTACTGCTGATTGGGCTTGGTGGGAGGCCTTTAAGGCCTCTATTCGCGCAGAGATCATCAGCTTTAAAATAAAGGAGACTAAACGTCAGCAGGTACAACTACGTACTCTGGAAGCGCAAATCCGTGCCGGAGAGAGACTCTGGATTCGCCAACCTCGGCCGGAATTACTTCTCCGTTTGCAGAGACTTCGGTTTCAATACAATGAAGTTTTAAGTACTGAAGTCGAGCAAATCATGTTAAAACAGTCTGCCCGGTTTCATGTAGAAAGGAATAGAGCTGGTAGGCTCTTAGCTCACACCCTAAGGGGACAGCAGAGCAAACCCAGAATCGCCTCTATCTTATCTAACAAGCAAGAGAATCTAATTAAAGATGCGCAGATAGCGGCTGAATTTTCCAAATTTTACAGCCTACTCTATTCCTCAGAGATCTCTGCTGATATGAGCTCTTTTTCTGATTTTGTCAAAGATCTTAACCACCCAGTTTTGGAGGCGGAACAGGCCTCTGTTCTCGGCAGGCCTTTCCTTCATGATGAGCTCATTTCAGCTCTCCAAGCTATGCCTTCTGGAAAGGCGGTCGGTCCAGACGGCCTTCCTGCCGAATTTTATAAGGTTTTCAGCACTGAATTGGCTCCGTTCTTGTTAGAATTTTACGATGGGCTTGCCAAGGTAGGAGGCCCTACGGGTAGATTTTCAGAAGCTACCATTGTTGTATTGCCAAAACCGGGCAGGGATCCAACTCTTGTTGCGAATTATCGGCCTATTTCTCTTTTAAATGCCGACTACAAAATTTATGCGAGTATTTTAGCGCGTAGACTAGCCCAGGTGATTGGGGACTTGGTCCATCCGGACCAATGTGGGTTTGTTCCTGGGAGGTCAACCTCTGACAATGCTCGTCTCTTATGTAACCTGCTCGAGAAGACCTCCTCCGCTACCTGCCCGTATCTTGCTCTGGCCTTAGATGCTGAAAAAGCATTCGATAGGTTGGAGTGGCCGTTCATGTTCTTTATCCTACAGTGGTTTGGCTTGAGGGAAGGTTTTATCCATAAGGTCAAGGCGCTTTATTCCCATGCATCAGCCAATATCTTAGTGAATGGCTTGTTTTCGAGTCCTTTTTCTCTCCACCGGGGGACTCGGCAGGGGTGCCCCCTCTCCCCTCTTTTATTTAATCTCGCCCTGGAACCCCTGGCTATAGCAATCAGAGAGCGGGCGGACCTTCAGGGAATTCAAATCGGGACGTCATGTGTGAAGCTCTCCGCTTACGCTGACGATTTGCTTCTCTTTACGCAACCGGGGGAGGTTCACTCCATATTGGCTTTATTTGATAGATACTCCAAAGTATCGGGATATAAGATCAATTGGTCAAAGTCTGTGGCGTTTCCCCTTAATCATCTCACAACTTCAATAGACATGGCGGAATTTCCTTTTAAATGGGAGGCGGGTAGTATTAAATATCTAGGGGCATGGTACAACGCCTCGGTGGACGACATGATTGTGAAAAACATGGAAGATCTCCTTCTTTTCCTACGGTCTAAAGTAGTAGCCTGGTCTCCTCTTTATCTTTCGTGGTGGGGCCGCTTAGAGGTAATTAAGATGACCCTTACCCCTAAGATCAATTACATTCTCGGTATGCTCCCTTTCTCCATCCCATCGGCTTGGTATCATAAGATATAGCGTGTTCTTATTTCCTTTCTGTGGAACGGGAAGCAACCACGTATTGCTACTAAGAAACTGAAGGCTGCCAGGGATGGAGGAGGAGTGCACTTCCCTGATTTCTATCAATATCATCAAGCGCTTCTAATTAAGCAGGGCTCACTCTGGTTGGTCGCAGATGATAGTGAGCATAGGCCGACTTGGTTAGCGGTGGAATCCAACTTGGCCGCCCCCACTCCTCTTCAATATCTATTAGGGGTGCTGCATCCTGTGTGGTCCCCGGTTGGCAGAGTCATCAGGTCCACGCAAGCCGCTTATCTCGCGCTGCTGAGGCTTACTGGCCAGGTCTCTGTCTCCCCGGCGCAGATACCAGTGTGGTGGAATCCCCGATTTCGGATTCGTGGACGTAGGTTTGCCTGGAGAGCTTGGCAAGATCGGGGTGTTTGGTCTTTGGGACAATTAGTTGATACCAATGGCTGGAAGGACTTTGCAGTGTTACAAAGGACGTTCTCATTGCCAGGCTCCTGTCTGTTCAGGTGGCTCCAGCTGAAACATAGCATCGTGGCTTCTGGTTTCTCACTACAAACCACTGGGTTAGATACGAGTGACACGTTACCTTGCTGGTTGACAGCTACGGCGACGCAGAGAGGGGCTACTTCCAAGATTTATGCATTTTGGAGGAGGAATGTCTCCAGCACACCCATTGGGTTGGCTCGAGTCTGGGAATCCGATATATCTCGAGATATTACACTATCTGAGTGGTCAGCCTTATGGGGTCCAGTCTCCCGTGTATCCAGATCAGCTGCACTCACTCAGTCACTTTTTTTTTTTATGCACAGGGCCTTTATTACTCCGTCTAAGTTGGCCAGATGGGGTTCTAACGACCTGGGATTATGCTGGTCTTGCTCCGCAGCTAAAGGAACTTTTATGCACATGTTTTTCGAGTGTCCCTATGTCCAAAATTTTTGGAGACAGATATGGTCCAGGATACAGTTGATCCTGTCCTTTGATGCGGAGTTAGACTGGAGATGGATCTTTTTGCGGTCCGCTAATTTACCTTCTGTAGTGCCCCGGGATCACTCCTTCCTACTCAATTTTATGGTGGCTGTCGCCCTAAAGATGATTCTGTGGAAATGGAAGAACTTTAGTAGCTTAAGCCCGGACGGATGGTGGAACTTGGTTTGTCATTATTCAAAACTGGAGAAACTCTACAGCAAACTTCACCATCCGGAAAGGATTGATCTCAATGTGCGTAGGTGGATACCCCTGGATACTTATGTGGCTCGTTCTCGGGTTCATTAGAACCTGGTGGGTACCTTCAACAACTGTATCTACCCTTTCCTTTTTATAGACCTAGTAATCTATTAATTTGGTGTGTCTCTCAGTGAGCTAAGGGGGGGGGAGGGTAGTGTGGGGCGGGGGGACCTTTTTGTAAGTCTGTTTTTAATTCTACTTTTTATTTTGTATTTGGTATTGTGTAGGCTAATTTGTGTTGTGGGTTTGCTTGTGTTGTAGCTGCTTGATAAAAACTTAAATAAAGAGTTAAAAAAAAAAAAACTGTCAACCTTATAAACAATTCAAATCAGTTTGAACAGAAGAAACACGTTCCCATTGCAGTAAAATTAGATGCACCTGTGATCAATTGTCAGTACTCACATTACTTGAATCAACCAATGAATGATGGCTCTAATGTTTAAAATGGCTACACTCACTCACTGTTCCATTTTCATAATAATGAAGACATGAGAGCTGCCTGAGACCATCAGAAAAGCCATTATTAGCAAACATCAAACTTCAAAGAGGTACAGGACCATCTCCAAAGACCTTGGGATTCCTGTGTCTACAGTTTGTATGTTATTAAGATGCTTTCTGCTCATGGAACTGTCAAAAACCTTTCAGGACGTGGTGGGAACAGGAAAATTAATCCAAGATGTCTTCAAAGGTTAGTGTGAACTGTTGGAAAAACACCATTTATAACATCCAAAGAGCTTAAGGCTAACCTGGAACAATCTGGAGTGGTGATTTTAGCCCACAGCATAAACCACACACTGAACAAAGAAGGACTTCATAGCAAAGGCCAAGGAGGACCCCACGGCTCAAGATAGACATAAAAAGGTATGCCTGACCTTTGTCCAAACCCACCTTGAGAAACCACAATCCTTCTGGGAAAATGTTATGTAGATAGATAAAACCAAACTTGAGCTCTTTTGCAATGTAGGCCAATGATACATTTAAAGGTGAAGAAATGAAGCTTATAAGGATAAAACACCATTCCTAAAGTTAAATATGGTGGAGGTTCCATAATGTGGAGCTGTTTGACTGCTTCAGGAACTGGAGACCTGGAACGTATTAAAGGAATTATGAAGTCAGAGGACTACCAAAGTATTTTGAAGTGAAATTTGCTACCTAGTGTCAGAAAGCTAGGTCTGGGTTGAAGCTCATGTGTCCCTCAGCAGAACAATGACCCAAAACATACATCCAAAAGTACAATAGAATGGTTACAAAGAGATAAAAAATGACTGTTTTAAACTGGCCAGCAATGAATCCTGATCTCAATCGAATCAAGTACCTTTGGAAAGAAATGAAATCTGCCATTGGTAAAAGGAATCCTGGAAACATTCATGAGCTGAAACAAAACACAGTTGAAGAGTAGGAGAAACTACCAGCAGACAGGTGTAAGAAACTTATAGATGGCTACAAGAAACATTTGGAGGCTGACATTTCTGCAAATGGTTGCGCAATCAAATATTAGTGGTGGGTACCATTAATCCTGTTGATGTCATTTTTTGTTTTTTTTTTCTCAGAAATTACTATGTCTAAGTTGCACAGAGATCTTTTTTTTGTTGTATACCTTTGAACATACTGTTAAATTATTATGATGACATATAGCCTAAAGGTTGGACACTGGCTTGGTAACCAAGAGACCAGGATTCAGTTCCCACTGGCATTCCTTGTGGCCTTGGGCAAGTCACTTAACCCTCCATTGCCTTGGAAGAAAGGTCTGGCAATCTACTTCTGGTCATACTGCCAAGAAAATCCAGGAGGCTGCTGGGTCACCAGGAATCAATATTGACTTGAAAGCACAATTGCATTACAGTTGTAATATTTCCAATTATTTATCAAGATATTGTTAATTGGTCTTGTTTTATATGATTATTTTATGTATCAAATATACATGCATATATAGTCCAAAGCCATTTCACTGACTATTTTTCTTTAGGAATATTAAGACGTTGAACTGCAAGGGTACCTTAGAAATAACACACAAGACATTATTGTGCATTAATTGTTAATGCAACAGATACTGTGGCAAGGTAAACACCCTCCAAATAAGCACAACTAATTGTGTCATTTTTGTCATTTAGATAAACATGTTAACTGAATGTTGAAAGGCTGTGAACATCCCCATTCATTAATACAGAGGCTTTGCCGTTACTGTGCAATAATTGTGGCCCTTAACCTTCAGTAACTGCAAATCTTATAGAACTAGCAAATAGACCACTTAGGTGCATGTTTTCTAAAACATGCAACATTAGTGTGCTTTCAACTTCAAAGATTAGAGACAAGACCTTTGGAGAGGTGTCACAAGTCCCTCGGCCATTAGCACTTTGAACAATGCTATATGGCCTTCAGGTGATTTTACCACCATCACTTGCAGAGATGGTACTGTGAGTGCACCCATGTTAATGGCAACATCAAGGTTGGTGCAAGGAATGGAGGCACCCAAGGTGAGCCCTCCATCCTGCTGTCCCCTCTATTGCACCCCCTCCCCCCCATCCCATTGCCACTGCTGCCTCCCTTTCTGGGACCTGCAGCAGTGGCAATTGCTCTAAAACCATGATGCAGGTATAGAGACTGGTGACCTGCATGGAGTGATGGGTACAACCCTAAACAAGGGCATAGAGGGGGATGACCTGAAATGGTGTGGCACGTGCACCTACTCTAGCTAACTTACTGGGCAGACTAGATGGACTATACTGGTCTTTATCTGCCATCATTTACTATGTTATGCAAAGGCTTTAGTGTTGCGTCACGGTTTCCATGTGCTCCTACCTGCCACCTCTGTCCCTCTTCGATACAGACTTCTGGTTCGGAAAAGGGTGGAAGTGGCAGGTAGAAGCACATGGGAACCGTGATGCAGCTCCAAAGCCTTTAAGCAAGCACTGCGCCATGGTTTTTGAACCGTCCCTGCTGCTGCAGGCCCCGGAGAGGGATGGCAGTGGCAGCAATGGCGCACCCAGAGGTCTGGTGCTCTAAGCGACCATCTAGTAAGCCTGACTGTATCACTGGCCCTGGGCAACATTTGCGGTTAGTGCACGACAATGACAACCATGCTAACTGTATGTGGAGTCATCAACTAGCTTCCTCCTCAGCCCATCCAGTCCCCACCCCATTAGCATGGGACTTTTACCACTCTGCCTGCCCTGTCAATGCAGTGCCCTTTAGTAAACATGCCCTTTAGTAAATAGTGCCCTAAAAGTGCAGATCAAATCCTTGCACATATCTCAAAATTCTTGCAATCAGAAAACTGGAGAATGAAATCTGACACTGGTTTTATTTCTTATGCAGACATTTGTTAATAACGAGTGAATGTGGTAAGCCTTAAGGCAAATGAATAAAAAGACAATATATCCTTAAAGGGAATTTTAAAATCACAATAAACTATCACGGATCTGAAAATATTTTTCCCTTTAAGCATGTGTGCATTACATGTACGACCAAATTTCTCAGGAGTAAAAAAAAAGTCTTTGAATTACCATGCAATGTTTGTTTTATTAGAATTTGAAATATGTTACAGTTCATAAAGTTTTACTGCTCAGTTGAAAAATTATTGTATTTAAACAATAATAGGCTATGCCAGCAGCAAAGCTGGAATTAAATTTTAAAGTTTACCATAAGGACTACGAAAAGCATTCATAACAATTAAAATTATTTTACTTAGTGGATAATACAGCACTTCTAGCAATAAATTAATGAATGTTTCACAAGAATTAATTAGATGCTACTGAAAGAAGATAAGTAGATTAAGTTACCTCAGTTTCCTTCATAGAATCCATAAAGGTTTGAAGTGGAGGATTAGTGCATGAAAGGCCAATTTTAGATAGAATGTGGAAAGGGAAATTAAGCCATCCAGGTTAGGACATAGAAAATTCCCACTGTCTTTTACAAAAGACTCTACCAAATAGATCCACTTTTAAAATGCATGTAAGGGCACGCAGGAGTGCATATCAATATCTCCCCACACCCAGAGGGAGCAGCAAAGTTAAAAAGCTGCACATGGGTGAAAAAGCATGCAGCTTTATCTTAAAAGTATATGGAAGCAGCTGTTAAAATCACTGCATCCTGCTGGATAAAACCTAATAGAGATCTTGCAGAATGTTCAAACTATCGGCCAAGATCCCTTATAAATTTTGATTGCAAAATGTATGTTAAAATTGGGGTGATTGGTACTATTATTCATCCTCATCATGTGGGCTTCCGAAAGGGGCACTTTGTGGCTGATAATAACATTTACTCTGTCATGTTCTCCATTTAGCTTCAACTTTACCTATCCCTATGGCAGCCTTCTCCTTGGATGTGAAGACCTTCAATAGGGTACAACGGGGTTATTTATTTTAAGCAATGCATTATTTTGGTTTGATCTATGGTGTTTAAAAAATGGCCCAAGTGCTCTATGAGAATCTGATGGCTTGCTTATCTATCAATGATTCTATCTCTAGTGAATTATCACTGCCTAGAGGAACCAGGCAAGGATGTCTACTCTCTGCATTACTGTTCCTTGTCACATTAGAGTACTGTCCATGGTGATTAAAAGGAATATAATTTACCAGCCTATGCTGATGGTTTCCTTTCATATTTAATTAATCTGCATCATGTCCATACACCAATTCATGTCCTACTTCATCAGGTCTTGAAACTATCATGCTATGAGGTGAACTGAATCAAGTTGGAGCTGTTATTTTTAAATCTCTTTGTCTGCAGGCCATTTGACTATGTTCTCTTTAAGTGATGTGCCAATTGGATCAAGTATTTATTTATTTATTTATTTGATTTTATATACAGCACTATTTTGAAATCAGCACGGTTTACATAGAATGGGAACAATAAAATGTTTTACACTGAACAGAGAAGTCAACTTGGGTAGTAACGGGGGAACTAAATTACAAGTTCGTAAGTGGTTCATAAGAGGTTAGCAAGGGGGAAGCTGTAGCTGTGGGATTGATAAGCCTTGTCTCTAGCATATCTACGTATGGTATACTGTATGGTCATAGAATAGTTGGAACAAATGAGTCTTTATTGCTTTCCGTCACCTCCAGGGCCACCCCCGATGCCTCAGCCGGCTCCCACTGCCCAATCGGGGCAGCCCGGAGCTGTGAAAAGGGAGCGCCGGCCCCAACAAAGGCCTTTCCGGCCCACCAGCTCTCCCAGGAGGGAGAAGGCCCACCGTCACCTCCAGAGCCGCCCCCGACGCCTCAACCGGCTCCCACTGCCCAATCGGGGCAGCCCGGAGCTGTGAAAATGGAGCGCCGGCCCCAACGAAGGCCTTTCCGGCCCACCAGCTCTCCCAGGAGGGAGAAGGCCCACCGTCACCTCCAGGGCCGCCCCCGACGCCTCAGCCAGCTCCCACTGCCCAATCGGGGCAGCCTGGAGCTGTGAAAAGGGAGCGCCGGCCCCAATGAAGGCCTTTCCGGACCACCAGCTCTCCCAGGAGGGAGAAGGCCCACCGTCACCTCCAGGGCCGCCCCCGATGCCTCAGCCGGCTCCCACTGCCCAATTGAGCGGCTGGCAGAGAAAGGGATCCAGGACACAGCCTTGAGATGGTGCGAATCCTACCTTTCAGACAGATGGCAGCATGTGAGGACAGGATCCACAACGTCTAAAGCTTTCCAGCAAACGCAAGGTGTCCCACAGGGATCATCCCTCTCAGCGCTATTCTTTAACATATACATGCAGCCCATCTGCACATTTGCGCAAGCCTTCGGCATCTCATGCCTTGCATAAGCTGACGACGTATTACGCTACACGCCGTTCACCACAGACCAACCAGATTTCTCAATACTAACCTCCTGTTTCAGCGCCATAGCAGACTGGCTTTACACCCAAAACCTAAGGATAAATTTAAAGAAAACTGAAGCGCTATTCATCTCCAGGGATCAATCCTTTACTCCACCGTCTGTACTAAAAGTAGGAGACGCCGAACTTCAAAGCAAGCCAACCATCCGCTACCTAAGGATAACAATCGATCAGCAACTGAACATGAAAGCCCATATAAATAACACCGTCAAGGCAGTATACCTTAAGATTCGCACAATCCGCCACCTACGACCTCTGCTAGACCCGGATGACTTTAGGACAGTCTACCAGGCACTAATCATGCCCCATTTCGATTATGCCAATATCATCCTACAGGGGCTACCAAAAAACGCGCTGATCCCACTACAACTAGCTATGAATGCCGCAGCCAGAATCCTACATGGTGCATCCAGGAGGGACCACATAACACCAATCCTGAAGCAACTCCACTGGCTACCAGTTCATTGTAGGATCACCTTCAAGACCCCGCTGATGACATTCAAAGCCATCAATAGAATCACTTCTGCCTCTATCACAGACCTCATCATCCCCACTCCCACAAATAGAGCCAGAAGATCATTCACAGTAAACACCCTGAGTATCCCCAGTGAGATCACAAAATGCTCACAGGCCACAAAAAAGAGAGCTTTTGTGTACTACGCTCCTTCGTGCTGGAATACACTCCCACCTAGCATCCGGTCCATTACAGACCTCACCACATTCAGAAAGGCCCTGAAACATCACCTCTTCATGCAACACTATGGCTCCTCTCAACAACCAGTCATCTCCAATCAACTAAACAGCCACCCCATGCCACCCATTATTCAGGACTCTAGCACAACATGTTAGCTCTACCAGAACCTGAGCATGACCCTGTATATAGTATCTAAGAATGTCTATAATATCTTAGACTGTAAATAGCCAGCTTATCCCTGTATATAGTTTACCCAGTTAAACCCAAGTTTACCACCCCTGTTCTCTGTAAGTCCAGTACGGGCCTCCACGACTGGACAAAGTTAATGTTTCTTGTAAACCGAGCTGAATTTGAAAAAGCGCAGTATAGAAAAGACTTTAAATAAATAAAAATTTCCTAAAGGTTGAAAGGTCAGAGATGGATTGGATCGGGGCAGGGTGGTTATTCCACAGGGTTGGTGCATATAATGAGAAGGCTCGGTTCTTGGCAGCTTGGGTACTTATCCTTATTGCTGAAGGGGTGGTGAGTAATAAAGATAACAAAGAAGAATTGTTAGATAACATCAGAGATAGCTGATAGGAGTGTGTAGCTAAAAAAAATGTTTTAGTTCGTTTTCTGACAAATGTGCTGAAGTTTTTGCTTTGTTTCATCTTCTTCTATTTTTTTTGTCATTTCCTGTTTTTCATTGATAGTGCACACTTATGTAAAAGTGTGCACTATTCACGCATGCACCTGCAAATGCACATGAGCAAATAGTACACACTACTGCATAATAGGGCACACTATTGTATAATAGTGGATACTATTTGCCCACAGTACATGCTATTGCTGAAAACCAGGAAATGATGAAATTTCATTGTTTCCCCTTTTGTTTTCATTCAAAAATGATACAAAACAAAACAAATATACATCCCTAATAGCAGATCCGCCTCTACAGTTAGCATATTTATATGCTAAGTGTATTTCCTGTACTCTTTCCAAAAACCATCTACTGTATAAGCAGATTGACCGACTCATTGGCTTTTTTTAATATATAATTTTAAACCCCAGTAGATATCTTTACTCAAACTGAAATTGGAGAAAGAGCATGTGACCTTATTTACCATGTAACCCTTTTACTTAGGCAGGGATACCAACAAACTGTTATGCATCCTGTTGTGTAGACTTGAGACAGATTTTGTAAGTCCTCTTTGAATGGATTTATTTCCCTGCTATAATATGTCCCTCTAAGGGTATGTTTACTAAAGAGCGGTCAGGGAGCAAAGGTGTCATTAACAGGCATTATTGGCACCCATGAGTGGTTAATGCTGAGGAAAACACCAATAATACTGGATTAACATGCGGAAGCTGGTCCCTTAAAAGAGGTAAAGAGTGGATGTTAATGGGGTGAAGACTGGTTGGGGATAAAGTGTGCTCCTTGAATGCTAGTTGTTGTCACCGTGAGATAAAGGAGTCGGCTTAGGGAGCCCTATCTCCATCTCCAAGCTTGCATGCTAAGGGCTATTTCTGAGGATAGAGAGCCTATTTAGATGTATGCAATATGCTCATCCCACTGTAGACCTCAAATTAGTGATATTAGTGCTCCATTGTCAGTAGTAGCATGGTGTCCTATTAATAAAGAGTGGCATGTTGTTGCTGGCAAACAGGCAAAGGAGGTGTCGCGTGTGTGATGCAGTGGGGCTGACTGGTCCACCAGGTTGACAAGACGGCTGCTAGGGTGCACATCTGCAATG
This sequence comes from Ichthyophis bannanicus, assembly GCA_033557465.1. Lineage (NCBI taxonomy): Eukaryota > Metazoa > Chordata > Amphibia > Gymnophiona > Ichthyophiidae > Ichthyophis > Ichthyophis bannanicus. Next base: position 244,264,347 of record CM066033.1, read on the forward strand.
TCTGCTGTGACTCTGTTTATTTGAGAGATGGTACTGGAAACTGCGGGACGAGATGAGTGCACCAAGAGACTGGGTATAGGAAGTGAAAAGGAGAAGCCAGAGACAAACAAATGGAAATAAGAGAGGTAAACAAGATTACAAACAAAAAATGCAGAGAAGGTAAAAAGCACACCAACAGAGATAAAATAACTAACTAAATAAATACATATATATCAAGATAGACAGAAAGGGCTCAAAAAGAGGCAGTAAAAAGTGTGGCCCTGGAGCTGGAAGCAGAGCTAGTAATAGAGTTACACTTCCCACAGCAAGAACAAGCAAATGGCAGAAGCACATGTGGGGAGGGGAGATAAGGAGGGTTAAACAATTCAAAACAAATTCTTCAATGGGGGAGGAGGAAGAGCTATATAACTACACAAACAGGTAGATTAGCAAAGAGGCAGGAGGATATTTATAGGTGAAGAGCAGCACAGACAGAGGTAGCAGTGAATAAAAGATCTGCATTGCAGCCTCATGATGTGTGTGTGTGGATATTGTGCATGAGACCATGCATTGATGATACCACCAGGGAAGATGTGCAGTGGTGCACCCCACCAGCACCAGTCCTGCATGAGTAAGGAGCTGATGTACATGCAATGTACGGATTGCTGCACATAGGAATGGACCACCCTATGTAGACCAATCCTAACTGCAGTGATGGTTAGCCACATCGCACCTGAAGGAGGACATGGTGCTTGGAGTGGTGATTGTTGAACACCCCTCATTGTAGCCTACATGGCTATAGGAGACACCCACCCTGTAATTGGGGGCATTGGTGTGGTGCAATCACATACAGCAGTTTTGCAATTATGTACTTTGCCCACTCTGGTCCATGCCCCCTGTGTGAGCTGCAGGTCACACGCTGTACCTAGTAGTCACAAAGGAATGTACTACACATGTATGAAAAACATCCTGAGAGGTCTTCATGGCTGCCTGTGGTGTAAGTGACAAGATTGGACAGGACACCCACCACAATGTCTCATGGACTTCCCGGTGCAGCCTCTGCACCTTCCACCTGGGCCTCTGGCTGGGAAGCTCCTGCCATTTCCACAACATCTTCCATTCCACCTGCCTCCTGGGATCTGTCCTACACCTCTTCTGTCTGGCCACCTTCCATTTCAGACTCTGATTTTGACTCCAGATGTAGTATAATAAAGACTAGGGGACATGTAATGAAGCTACAGGGTAAACTATTTAAGACAAATAAGAGAAAATATTTTTTCACTCAACGTGTAATCAAACTCTGGAATTTGTTACCGGAGGATGTAGTAAGAGCTTTTAGTGTAGCTGGGTTTAAAAAAGGTTTGGACAAGTTCCTGGAGGAAAGGTCCATAAACCATTATTAAAAAGGGACCCAGGATATCAATGCTTCACCCAATACAAGCATTGTGGAACCTGTGCCTTTTGGGGATACTGCTAGGTACGTATGACCTAGATTGGCCACTGTTGGAAAAGTCTTTGAATTACCACACAATGTTTGTTTTATTAGAATTTAGGATACTGGGCTTGATGGACCTTGGTCTGACTCAGTATGGCATATCTTATGCTCTTATGTTCTTAATGTTGGCTCCATCCTCACTTTCCCCAGCTGTGGAGCACTGCCCTGGCCATTCCTCCCATCCATGCTCTTCAGAGTTGACTGAGCCATCATGTCCAGAGACACTATCGCCATGCCACTCACTGTCACACAGGGATGTCTCCTCCTCGATGGATTTCTGAGTGCTGTTGCTGAGGATATGTTATGGCTGTGTTTCCTATATGGTTCTCATAGCTCCTGCTGCAGGCTTGGATGGTGCCATTAGGACAACTGGCAAGAGAGTCACAGAGTATACAATCAAACATCTAGCATGCAGCAGGCATCCCCACATGGCAGCAGTTGACAGAGATTCTGCATATTTTGGTAGGGCCACTGACCTCATATGTGGGTGCTGTCAGTTCAGCTTTCCACTGTAAGTCACATAACAAGTCCTGCGTGTTCCCACCACAAAGTGTGCTGTCTTTCTACCACAGGTGCACAAGCATATGGTGCACATGGTGATAGACAATACCATTCACCATGAGCTAGTGAAGGCCCTGTATGTCCAGAGTTGCTGGGTTACACAGGGGACTTATTCCACACAGAGGTGGAATGTCCCCCCCCATGGGCAGCGACCTGCACTGGCAGACCTCCCTGAAGACAATGGCTGCAGGGGAGATGCCCGGATGTCCGATCTAGGCTGTAGCAGACCCCTCTGGGGGTTAGGCAGTGAGGAATGCCAGGTATGTTGCCGACAGCGCATCAGGGCCTCTGCTGCCATGGCGATAAGATGCCATAGTACCGGAAGTCATGCAGGCACTTCAAGCAGGTTGTGCAGGGAGGGGGCTGGACACATAGATGCTCAGAATTGGGGTATGGCCTGCCTGTCTAGGGGCATTTAGCCCCCATGGGATCAGAATTGGGTGCAAATCCAGATTCTGGATGTCTGGACGAGCCCCAAACAGAATTGGCATCTAACTGGATAGTGCCTGCTTAAAGTTAGTTTTTTGCCTACCTTGTGGTACACTGCTTAAAGTTAGGACAAATGAATGGCTGTCCTAACTTTAGGTGTGTGTGCTGAATATCACTGCTAACAGGATAGCAAATGTATTTATTTAACAGTTTTTTTTATACCGCTTTATCATTTCAATCAAAGTGGTTTACATTGTAACTTAAACTTGGTAAACGTACATTAAACAGGGACATTGATAGCTTGGATTTTTCTGAGCAATGAAGGGGTTAAGTGACTTGCCCAAGGCTACAAGGAGTGCTAGTGGGAATTGAATCCTGGTTTCTGGGTTCCCAAGCCAGTACTCTAAACACTAGGTTACTCCTCCACTCCAGATGGCACCAGAGCTGAATATTCAGTTTCACTTTCGGCTACTTTAAAGCATGCTGTCACAGCAGGCATTTTACACATATAGGGTGGCCCAAAAAAAGTGAGAACATCTCGTAAATTAAAAGTTTAAATAGTTTACTTATTTACCTTTTTTATCTATATGACATCTTTATTTCGACAATTTCCAGTCGCCATCTTTTTTTTAAAATTTGTCAATCGTTTACATCTGTCTTTTTGAATTTTTAAATAACTTATATGCGACGAGATGTTCTCACTTTTTTTGGGCCACCCTGTATATGTAAAGACTGCTTGGATGCCAGAGTATTACAATATAGGATGAAAAAGAACTAGCACTTTCCACAACAGGAAGCCCTTTTGTTTACTGAATGCATCATTATGGGAGGATACTTCCCTGTAAGGAAAAAGCCAAATGATATATAAATCCCTCCCAAAGGCAGAAGTCTGTCTTTGACACACAGCCACTGTATTATGTAGGCATAAGGAGTTGCCCTTTAAGAGTAGCTATTCCCCAGAACAGAAAGGCACCTGAAATGCATTAGCATGGATCTGCAACTACAGGAGCCACCAGCTTTGATGAGAATGGAATCATAAGAGGACACTTGCACCCATCCAGTGACAACAGAGCCTTAATGGAGATCCACGAAAATAGCAGGAATTATGACTGCATTACTACCAACATCAGGTACACTGGGAAAGAGAAATTAATTCAGGCAATCACAAGCAGTACTATAAGTGTGGCAGTAAAGAATATAAGAACATACAAATATAAGAAATGCCATATTGGGTCAGACTAAGGGTCCATCAAGCCCAGTGGTCATTCCAGATCTCAAGTACCTTTCAGGTTCCCAAAGGGGAAAGCAGTGTCCTGGGGTAAGCAGTGGATTTCCCCAGTCCTCTGTAATAATGGTTTATGGACTTTTCCTCCAGGAACTCATCCAAACCACTATTTAAATGCAGTTACACTAACAGTTTTTATTACATCCTCCAGTAACAAATTCCAGAGTTTGATTACTTGTTGAGTGAAAAAAAAAGTTTCTCCAATAAGTCTTGCATGTGCCACACTTTCGTTTCATACCATAGAAATATGTATAATCACCCAAGTGAGATCCACATCAATCACAGCAAACCAATTCCACAGTTCTAAAGTTCAGCTCAATCATGAATTCATTCCACAGAGACCCCTGATATAGAAAAAAATTATATATGAACCTTAGAGTACAGGGTCAAGAGATATGAAAGAGCTTCTCACCTTCGGTCTCAATCATCAGTTCAGTTTTTCCTTAATATAAAACAAATTTAGTAAGAGTTCATTAGTAAGAGTTCATAAGCTTAAAAATTAAATCATAAAGAACTTCAGATCTCCAACGTTTAGTGCTTATTTGAATTCTGTTCATCAGTCTATACATCTTCACAACATGAATCCAAGTTTCATTGTTATTTTGCGTCAGGAGAAAACATAATAATCTGGCCATGAGTGACTGTGCTGTAGAGTCACAGTGACATTGTTATGACTAGGAAGAGCAGAGGGCATTTAAATATTGCAAAATATTCTGGATTACTGTAAGAATGTGGTGTGCCCATCTAAGTACAACAGGCTGGCTGGTTTTAGCTAATTATTCTCAAGATAGGCAGTGGTACCCAGCTTTAGAGGATACTTTCACAAACAGATGCAGAGAATTTTTGGTGTTGCTTTATCCTTCTCCTAGTGCCTTGGGATCTCCTAGTGCCACTATTTATTGATTTCACATGTTGCCTTCCTATTTTCCTAAAAACTGTGTTTGGTCAATATCTTCTTTGCAAGAGGGGAATAGTAAAGACAAGCATTTAGGCTGCATTCCAAACTGAGACCTAAGTATTCTCATATTATTTCTCTATCAAACTCTCCCAAGTAAATATAACTATAGAAACACTCAGATACACCTTCATGAAACTTCCTAATGTACCCATTTCCACACACAGTTCTGACCCATCCCGTTGTTGCTCCTTTGACCAGTGCTCAGAGGATCTGGGGTCTTCTTGAAAAGTTTGGAACATTCCCAATCTTTCAGAGGGCAGTGTGCTGCTTGGTTTCAGAATCTAAAAGATTTGTTCACCACTTCTGATGGTTTAATCAAAAACAGAAAAGCAATATATAAATGTTTTAAAATAAATTGTTAAGATTGATTAGAGGCTTGAAAATAATTCTCAGAGGAACATATCAAAACAGCTGTCAACCAACAGGGGATATTTCTTTGAATAACCTCCAAGTTTCACCTAAATTGAAAGAGATTTCCTGAAATTGTAGGTGTATGGATTTCTCAGTACTAGAGACTTTCAAATTAAAAATGCCATTTTATATGTTGGGGGTGTAATGCAATTTGTTGCACTGTGGGTGTTGGACTAGATCAATGTACATTTGAGCACCCTTAGAAGTTTCTAATTATTGTGTTTGACAGTTTGAGAAAAGCAGAGGTGGGTTTTACAGGAGCTTCACTCATACCTGCAATCTCAAAGGATAGAATACACTTAAACTTCAATTTGATAGTCTGTAAAACTATTCTAGCATTTGGCATGTCTAGCAGAATATGTACATTTGTAATAGAGGTCATAACAACAAAAGCATGAATGTATGTTTAAGCCTACACAAGAAGATTTTCAAATGTACCTTTGTATATATGGAGCAATTTTATAACCAGGCACATCTAAATATTTCTAAAAACATTCCTATTTTATAAAGACAGCATAGCTTCTTATATAGCTTTATAAAATAGGTGTTCAAAACTATCCCCAGTAGCACACAACCAAACTCACACAGATTTATACCTGTTCCGAGGAAGGTGCAAAGATGTGCAGTGGTCTATGAACTTATGTGAGTAACTTATAATATATGCACATACGTACATTGCAAATCCATCCTGGCAAGGCCGCGTGGCCCCCCCACGGGATGTGAGTGCAGCCGGCGTTAACCGGGGGGGGGGCGGCTGGCCGCGCTCCCGACGGGTTGCGGACGCGTGGTTCGCGGGGGAGAGCGCGCAGCGGTGAGAAGGCTCCCATTGGCTCCCGCAGTAATGGGCACAGCGTGGGAGCCAATGGGAAGAGGGAGGTCGAGCTTCAAGGGGGGGAAGGAGGGCGTCGCGGCGTCTTTCGGCCCTTTCCCGTCTGGGAGCCAGTGGTGCCGGACGTCCCGCCCTTAATTTAGGGCCCGGGGGTGGGATGGCTTTTGTGGGGTGTTGCAGCTGGGAGGGGGGCGGGATCCCGGAGGTTTCCGGGGTCCGGAGCCGGAGCCAAGCAGTAGGGTGGGGGTGGGGTACCCCCGACCCGGACGGTCCCTCAGGCTTTTGCTAATAATATGGCGAAGCCGGAAGAGGGAGGCTAGGCAATTTTCCGGGGCCTGGACAAGGCGGAAGCGGAAGCGGCATCACTTTGCTACTCACATGGCTGGTGAGGGTTCGCTCTGCTGGGGGGGGGGGGAGTAAAGTTAAGGTTTTGGATTGTTGTTGTTTAATGTTTATGGCAATAAAGCTGCGACCAGTTGAATTCCCATATAAGTGTTGTGTATTATTGTAATGACTGTTGGGGGGGGGTGTTGGGAGAGGAGGTGGGCCGGTCCGCCTTACCCGGTTATTGTTGAACTCAAACTCCAGGAATGTTTACATGCAGTGCACCCGTATGTGTGATCTTGTCAGCACAAGTACTTGTAATTGTGTATTTGGTCCCAAAATATATTGAGCCATTTTCCACATTTAAAAGATGCTTTATGCCTGAAAAATGTTTTATAAAATGAAATTCATAGGGTTTGCATATGAGGTTGCATTGAGGTTGTATATCAGGCCATCCCTAAAAAGGTTAGACATGAACCCTAGAAGCAGTATCATAAGCCTGCCTTTAAGGAATTGTGGGGGTCATTTTGAACCCGGTGCTGGTGCTATCCAGAGTGAGAGCGGATTACTCCTGCTAGCCTACCCCTGGATCACTAGGGTTTCTTAAAAAGTAGGCCTGAGTGGCCTTCTGAAGATGGGGATGAGTCTTGGGGGTGGAGGGAATGTTGAATAGGGATCTGTTTGGGGGTTCTTCTGATGAGACTCAGGGGGGTGCCAGGGTCTCTGTGAGGAGGGAGGATTATTTGGGAGGGGGCTGAGACATTGGCAGCCCCATGAAGAAGAGATCCCTGGATTACAATTTTAGTCTAACAGTGTGGTCCCTTTTAAAATTGTGGTATGTAGCATCAGGCCACGTACAGTATTAGCAGTCCAGTGCTCCCAGCCAGGAAGCTTATGCCAACATTGAGCTGGTGTTAATTTCCCTCGGAATAACGTGGCTTGCAATGGTCATCCCAAGCTGTGTTACTTCTTTACTGCAGGAATCACTGCAGTACTTAATTACCACAGATTAGTAATTAGCCCACTCAGCTATTCTTATCCAGTTAACAGGTGCTACTAATTGGATAATTGCTTTTGAAAATTAAATATTTTAACTATCAGCTCATCTCTTCCAGACATGTTATCATATAATCACAAGAGTAAGCAAACTTCATTTATTACTGCATAACAGTAACTAATAAAAGAATCTGCTTGGTGAAGACAGTAATATATATTCAATTCAACCAGTGCCTACTTGTACTAACTGACGCATCAGTATTTACACATCTTCAACATTTTAAAAATGGCTCCAGGTTTAGCAGGACCTTTTCTAAAATACTTCCAGAATTGCGTACATTGTGACCATGATGTCTCATTTCCTTTATGTACTTTCTAAAATGTACCCCCACATCTTCAATTAGCTTGAATCTGCACTACCACAGCTTGTAATTAAGATCGATGAAAGATCAACAGGACTGAAATATAGCAAGGGAGCAAGAACAATTGTGAAATGTACAAGAAAGTCAAAAGTTGCATTATCAAGGCACTTGCAAGATATTTTTTTAAAGTGAGCCATTTCTTTGCAAAGATATAATAGGTATGATACTGAATTAAGTTTGTTACATTGTATTTGTAATTATGTTTTTATGCTACAACCATATTTCCAATATATAAAAACAATAATTTCAGAAGAAGACGGGGCTTGAGAAGGTAGGAAGGTAAGGTTTTGACCAGGGTAGGCATTTGATGAGCAGGGGTGATACAAAATTGTTAACCTAGTACCCCCTCAATTAACTTCTGGGCCTCTATCCTCCCCCTCCCTAAGATTTTGATAATTTAACTTAATATGATGATGATCAGCCCAATACCCCCTTCCCCCCACCATAGAAGACTGGACATCATGATTTGAAATATTAAGGGTCTGATATTCAGTGATGGAAGCCAGCACTACTAAAGCAACGAGCTTTCACTGCTGACCGAAGAACCCAGATATTCAATGCCAGGGCTCTATCCAGCCACGGGCACTGAATATCTGGGTCAGCTGAATAGCACAGAAGCTAACTGGGTAGTGGCAATATTCTGCCACTGCCCAGTTAGCTTTGGTGGCAAAAGTTAAACCAGGCTTTCAGGTGCCTAACTTTTACCACTTAGTGATAACTGGGCAGTGGCTCGATATCGCTGCTGCCCGGTTTTCGCTGGGTGCCATCTCCACTCAGCCTCTGGAATGTGCCGATGCTAGCCAGCTATCATCTAGGAATGCAACAGTGGCACCCCTGCATATTCAGCCGGTGAGTATCCCAATCAATGTGATTATTTATGTATTTATTTATTTAACCAGTTTTGTATGCCACCTTATCCTTCAATCAAAGTGGTTGACAAGACAACAAAGGCTAACATATTGAGGGTATGGGAAAACAAAAATGATACATTACAATATAAATACAAAACAAAAGAGTATGTTATAATACTATATCATAGTGAAATTAAATATACATTACAATATAAATACAAAACAAAACAGTGTGTTATAATACTATATCATAGTGAAATTAAATATACATAATGGTTAATTTAAGTAATTTCACCAAATGATTCTATAAATAAGTAAGTCTTTAAAGATTTGCGAAAGTCCTTAAGGTCTTCCTGAGTTCTTAAGTCTTCAGGAATAGAATTCCATAACTCTGGTGCCATAAAGGAAAACACTCTTTTAGAAGTCATTTGTTTTGATTTGTTGAAGTTCAAAGGAGTATTACGTTTATTGATATTTTGAGATCGTCTTGGTCTTATGCCCTTGTCTTTTGAAATAATAGATTGTAGAATATCTGCTGAGGATTGGTGAAAATCTTTGAAAATAGTCATTAGGTTTTTATATTTTGCCCTTGCAATAACCGGAAGGAAATGTAACTGTCTGAGGACTGGAGTTATGTGTTCAAATTTTGTAGAGCCAGTTATAATACGCGCAGTAGTGTTCTGAACGAATTGGAGAGGATGGATAGAGTGTTTAGGAAGACCTTGATACAAGATGTTTCCAAAATCAAGTAGAGGTGTTATGACTGCCTGACATACCGTACAAAAGTGATTTGTATTTAGTATTGGTTTTAGTCTTCTTATAATCTTTAAACAATGGTATACTTTTGACACAATTTTGTTTATATGAGATTTTAAATTTAAATATTTATCTAATGTTACACCTAAATATCTTACTTCATCTTTAATTTTTATTTCTTTATTTAATAAATTGATTTCAATTGATAGTTTCAAGGACTGGCATTTAGATATGAACATTGTTTCTGTTTTGTCAGAATTTATTTTTAAGTTGTTGTTATTAAGCCAATCATTCATATCAGCCAAACAGTAACTGAGGTAGCTCGGACACGGTGCTCCGGGCCCCTCTAACCATCCACCCCTCCCCCCCCACACACTTTTAGTTCCACCTCCTTTCCAACAAAATACACACATACAACCGCTCTTGGGAAAATAACCAGTCACAGCTTTATTAACTTTTATAACATACCGAACATTACAATCCAAGAATAATCCTCTTAACAATCCAAACAGCAGAGCAATGCCTCACCAGGCATGCTATTAGTAAGGTGACCCTGCCTCCGCTTCTGCCGCGGTCATGCCAACAGCAATCTTCCTAATCCCCTTTCCACGACCTCGCCATGTAATTAGCAAAAGTCAGCCAGGGGATGTCCGGGTCGGGGGCACCCCGACCCCGGCCCAAGTATAGCCTAAGTCCCCGGACCCTGGAAACCTCCGGGATCCCGCCACCGGCACAGAGGACATTAATGTAGGGTTGAAGGCACCCTGCCTCCGGACCCCGGACACCTCCGGGATCCATCTACCGGCACTGGTGACATTAATGTCCTGAAGCCGCCCCCCCCCCAAAAGAAAGCTGCAACCAGTGAGCCCCCTGCCAAAGCACACCTTTCAATAGCACCTGCCAGTGGTTGCTAAGCAATTCGACACCCATTGCTAAGCAATTCAACACCCCTAGGGGATAAGCACCCTCCCTCCCCTAACAACCATACACCCTCGCTCTCAACTCATGAATGCCTGATTAGCTAACTGCCTTGTTCACGGACCCCAACAGGCGCACAGCCGATTCCCCCCCCCCCTTTTTTTTAGCCCGCAGACCTAGACATTACATCCGACCACATCAACACCGCCTTGAAACCTGCACCAAAGGCCGATCCATGACCCTGTCATTGCCCCTCAAATGTAACCAGAGCTATGCTCATGGTGTCCAAGCAAAGGTATTAGCTGCAGCCAACTGCAGCTGCGCTCACCCAGCCATAAAACGACTCCCCCGTCGGATCCCGACTTGATGAGTCCACACCGGCCACACCAATTCTCCCTAACCATCCCCCGCCACGATGGAATGACTCCTCAGCCAACCGACCCCAGGCCTGGCTAACATCGACAATCACTAGACCCCTCACCTCCCTGAAGCCTAAGCAAGCCTGAAAAACCCTGGCACCCCATCTGTCGGTGCTTGTAGCTCTTAGCTCGGCAAACCTGCCATGACCCCACCAGTCGCTGCCCCAAAGTCGGCTGAGTGTGCTGCAAACTGCCTCCGCCATCTCCTACGTGCTGCAGCACCATCCTCAACACCGTTGGACTTACAAAATGCATCCGTCTCCTACATGTTAACGCGGCATCCTCAGCCCAGCCGAACATACAGAAACGTGTCCATAGCCATGCATCCTCCTACCTGAAGATTTCCCTCCCTCGCGGTCATAACCGCCCAAAGACCAACAAGGTGTCCACTTGGCATAACCCTAAACCAGCATCCCCTCCGATACCTCCGAAATCCCTTCATTTGCAGTCCGTCTCCGATTTCGCTAGGATGACCCGCAACAGCCCTTCGTCTGCCCGTACCTGCTGTCACTGTATACCGCCTCCCACCCCAGCTTTTCCGGAGTTCGCTACTGACCCCCCAATATAGAATGCTCTGAAATTATACCAGGCATCACCACCCGGAATAGGGAGGTGTCATACCGTAACATCCCCCCAGGGTAAGGCAGAGCAGCACCTCCCCATTAGCCCCTGTGTAATAGGCCACCTGGAATCAAGAGGCGTTAATCACGAACACTCCCACGCCTGTAGCTATTCGTAATTCCGCATCTCTCCCAGCTAATGGTCCATCATTTCTGTGGGACCCCTCATCCTTTCTGGTCTGCCACCGTTCCCCCTTTGGGACAGGAAAGAGCATCCACCATCCTGTTAGAGCCTTCTGGGATATGCCAAGACGTATCCCCCATGTTCCGACGCAAACGTGCTCACACCTCTTCCCTCCACTGACCACTGCTGCATTGTCGCTCCCACACTCTACCCTGTGGCTGCGCACTTACCGAGCCACAACTCTCCAGCCCCTACCTGAGTGAAAATTCCCAGAAGGCTATTTCCGAGTTAGGCTGGTTTCACGCCAAACTTGCTATGAGCCGCCTGCATGCCACACTCCCCTGACATAATTCCAGTACCTATAACAGGCGGTCCCAACATAAAACAGTCATCATGCCTGTGGAAAGTCTTCCCCAGCCACAAATCCACACGCATCCTATGGTTCCCACATACGTTGGTGCATTTCACGCACTCCCAAACTTGACACCGCCTACTGCCGCCGCAACCCCGCCATCAGGGCCTGCAATTTCCTTCAACGCTAATTACGGTGAAGCCCACCCATTTGCCTCCATCCCTCGCCATCTCAACCTTTATCCAGAGGGAGACGATCCCCCATCTCCGCGAACTCCAACTCACCGCCTAACAGGTACTCCTCAGCACCAGGCCTTCTGTCTTACCCTGTTCGTGCTGCCAATCCATCACGCATTTTAATACCTCCTAACACCCCACTGATGGTACTGCTCCCCCGCACCCATTATCTACTCCTGAACAACATTTGCCCGGCCTACCTCCCCCCCCCCCACAGCCATAGCCAGAAAGTACGAAATCTCCAAACTGACACGGCACAGCCCATTGTCATGCATTTTTGAACTAACCTCCCCCTTTCGAGCTGTCCACTGCCCCATCAATAAGTAGCCTGAACCATACCCCGCTCCACGATATGTGATCGTTCCCTGCACACCTAACAGAAACAAAGTTATTAATCTGCCGGAATTTCTGAGGTTCTTTGATTTTTTTTTTTTTTTTTTTAGATGATACCTCTAAGGGGGGCCGGGATTCCGCCTAATGTCACCTCGACCTCCTACTCATATCTAACCATGCGATGAAAGCTCCGCAACAAAGGCAAATTTCGCGCCTAGGACGCTCCAGCATTTCCTTGCACCGGACTCCCAAAACCTTCCAGAAACCTCCCCTAATCCCTCCTCCCCACTGCGGGTCCTAGGCCGGCTACCCTTTCCTGAGTGCTTGAGGGGCCGGCCCGGAGGCCCAACGGGCCCCCATTTTTTTTCTTTTCTGCCGAGTGTCCTCCCTACAGACTGAGTCCACAGGTCAATATTTGCAGTCCCAGGCGGGCAAGAAGACTTGGGATCCTCCAATACAATCCATCTGCCCTGATGCCTCCTAGCTGTTGTATCGCTGCCGCTCCTGCCCAACCGGAATGACCCCACTGTCCCCCTTCAACCCACTGGGCATGCAGTACCTGCCCTGTTCGACCTTTCGATGGTGTGGTCTAATCCTGTGCGACACATGACAACTGGCTCTCTCCCCCCTCCTCCTTTTTTTTTTTTGACGCATCCCCTGCTCGTCTCCTTTTTTCTTCAACGTACTCCCTCTTGACCATCTTCTGCCCGATAGAAGGCGGAAAGATCTATATATCGCCACTTCCGAATCCTCCGGCGCAAAGTCTTCGGACTCTACTCCCGAACCAATTCTCCTCTAGCACACTGCTTCCCACCCCTTGCTCAATGACATCTGCCCCCAGCGACGCGGATGAATAGTCGGTGACGAAGAGGCGGATGACTCTGAACAGCGGCGCAGCCGATGCTAATGCCTCTTTTTCTTGCCTGCTTTACCCCCGCTCCTTCCTGTGATCTTGGTCGCAGCACCTTCCCTGGTCCGCCTACAACTCACCTGCTGCCCCTAACTCGGCCCCCATGCTGCCAATGGATACAGCATCAAGTGTCCACCATCCTTGGTCCACTGATGCAGCCTGTCCTGTGCGCTCTGATCGCAGTTGGCCTCCTCCATACTACCTGTCAGCATGCCAATTTCTTATCGCCATCTGTGGAGACATAAAGAGAAAAACAAAGAAATCCAAGGTGGGGGAACCACTGAAGACCCAAAGGCTGCAAAGTCCCTAACCCCTCTGCCCCGCCTGGCCTGTGGCATACCCCCATCCCGCTCTCCATGAGCAGTGCCCCCTAGTGGTGCACAAGGCATTTTATTTATTTATTTATTTATTTATTTATTTATTTTTTATATGGTGCCATCCAGTCAGTGCTGACTCATAGTGACCCAGCTAGCTCTGGGTTTTCCTGCCCATGTATCACCGGAAGTAGATTGCCAGCCCCCTCCTCTGAGGCAATGGAGGGCAAAGTGACCTGCCCAAAGACACCAGGAGTGCCTGTAGGAATGTGAACCCTTGGTCTCCTGGGTACTCAGCAGTTGCTCTAACCACTCGGCTACTCCTCCACTCCAATAGTCCCATTGCACTGCGGCCCACCCCCCAGGATAACTTGCAATTTGTCCTTCTAAAGCTGGGGACCTCTCACACCGACCTTCCCCCCCCCCCAAGCCCTATAGCCCCCCTCCAAACGAAGACCCAGACTCCCATCCCCCTGACCCCTCCTCCCTCCTCGGATTTGCATCCAACTCCCTGCTAACCCCCCTTTTCACATTGTGCATCGCATTAACATCCTCTGCTACCCCACCCCGTCCACTCTCCAAACTCCTGGCACGCTGCAACCAGTGCCCCACCCCCTCCGTACCTCTCAGTGTCCCCCCCAGCCCCCGAGCCCGTGCCCCTCGAGCCCTCCCAACATTCTTACCCGTCCTGCTTCAAGTTATCTTCCCCCTTTTTGCCCCCTTTTATGCCCTTAACCCATATAGGACTCACTCCCTCCCCAATTTCCTCTGTCCTCCCCTTACGACTCACCGTGGCTCCCTGCCTGTCACTTCCGCCCGGCCCTGCCAGCACTCCTGCCCAGGCATCTATTTTGTTTTAGATATTTATTTGAAATTTTCCCTTATTTATTTATTTATTTTATTTTATTTTTTAAAAGGGGTCGATGCGACCTATCTTCATGCACCCCCGTAACCAGCCCCACACACCGAGATACAGTTGGGAAATGATCCATTCCACCCATTCACAAACCCCCCGGCTACACCCCCAGAAGGTTCAACAACAGAAACCCACACCTAGCCGCCTCCCACCAACCCTCCAAAATCATCCCAAGCCTCCACACCAATTTTGCCCCCCCCCCCCAATTATTATTATTATTTTTTTTTTTTTAATTGGTAAAGCAAACATTTTCTTTTCTTTTTGAACACTCGCCTCCTATGTAACATGCTTGCTCTAATCCTGCAGATGTCCGCTCCCGCGAGACATGCATAGCTCCTGCTGCCCTCGCCCCCAGCTCCACGGCCCAACTGCCTCCGCTTTGGCCGACCCAGCTCCAACTGCCCTCCTCACTGCTCCATGGGCTCAGCTTTCTCCGTCATCAAGGATGAGGCTGCGACCGCTCTGCCTGGCGCCTCAGCTCTGCGCCTTCCCGCCGGCTCCCGTGCCTTGCCTCGCCGCACGAAAGGATGCCGATTCCCATCGCTCCACCTCTCGGCCTGCCAACCATCAAAGCAACAATCAGGCCCAGCAAACACCATCCCTGGGAAGCCTGGGAAGGAGGGAGGGAGGGAAACCGGCATTGTCCCCGAGGAGGAGCAGGAGCCACGGCAACCGTTGCCGACTCCTGGCTCCTCCCCTCCCAACGCCACGCGCCTCCCTCCTCCCAGGCTCCACCACACTCCTGCACGCGGGTGAAGCCAATCATCTCTACTGGCGCCCTCAACGTCATCACGCCTCCATCCCCATGATGATGACGACCGCGGGCCAGGGTTCCTGCACCGGCCGAGCACCCGGTTACCAGCGGCCACCGGGACCCTGCCCCGCGGCTTTGCATTTATTAATTTTTGTTGTATCAAAGGTATTTTGGTCAATTATAGTATAAACCATAATGTCATCAGTGTATAAATGATAATTAATTTCATGAATATTAATAATTTGACATATGTGTTGAATATAAATATTAAAGAGAATAGATGATAAAGCTGAACCTTAGGTATGCCTTGTCCAATCGAAAATTGAGAGGGGTTTTTGTCACCATATTTTACTAACTGTGTACGATTAGTTAGATAAGAGGCAAACCATTTTAATGTATTGTTGCATAAGCCAATATCTTGTAGACATTGTAACATTATTGTGTGAGACACAGTATCAAAAGCTGCTGAGACATTGATGAAGATTAACAGAAATAACTTATTTTTTTCAAGGCCTGTTATAAGATTATCAAAGAGAGAAATAAGTAGAGTTTCCACATTGTGATTAGGTTTAAATCCATGCTGATGTATATCCAAAGGGGCATACGAGTCAATGTGATCTTGCAGCTGATTTTGCACTACTTTTTCTATAATTTTTGAGATAAATGGTAAACTCGAAATAGGACGGAATTACTTAGGGTCAGTGATGTCCAGTGATTTCCCTTTATAGACTGGTTGAATTATAGTACTCTTTAGCATAGGTGGTAAGTAACCTTGTTTTACAGAATTATTTACAAAATTTAAAATGTGAAAGCTAATATGATTTTTAGTACTTTTAATCCATTGTACTGGACATGGGTCAGCTGGTGAAGTTGTTGTATTAAGTGCGCTGATTATATTTTCAATCTGTTTTAAAGTTGGTAAAGAAAAATCCTTCCAGACTTTTGTGGATTCAGTGCAAGGTTTAAACCAAAGTTGGTGGAATTGTGATGTAGATAAGTTGTTTGACGAAATAGCATTCTTGCTTATCAGGTAAATTTTGCAAATTTTTGGGGGTCTATTTGAGATCACCATATAAAGTGGTCATTTTTGTAAGTTGTTGAACAATGTTGAATAGTTCTCTTGGTTTGTTAGTTGCTTTCATTATTAGATTTGTATGGTATTGTTGTTTACGGTCATTAATTAACTTATTATATTCCATTTGTTTTACATTAAATAGGAATTTTACATCTTGAGATTTAGTTAGTCTCCATTTACACTCAAGTTTTCTTAGCAGGCACTTTGCCTCTCTGATTTCATTAGAATATCATTGTGCGCTCTTCTTCCTACTGTCATGAAGAAGTCCCTTCTGAGCCTATGGAGGTAGGGCAAGATGAGGATTCACTTTCAGAAACTGACAGGCAGTCTGAGCACATGGCTCACTGTTTGCAAAGAAGAAGTAAACAAACAGAGTCACGAGCTGGAGAGACACGCCCCTGCTGTGACGTATGCCCTAGCTCAGGAGGTAATAAGCTTCACCTGTTTCAGGGCAGGGCACAGCTAAGCCCTGAGAGTTACAATGATAAAAACTGGTCATTAGCTTGGACCAGGCAGAACGAGAGCCAGAAGGAGAAGCAGATGCAGAACCAAAGGGAGGACAAGAAAAGAAGCCAGCAAAGGAGCACACTGACTAGAAGGAGTCAAAGAGGAGTGAGAACCAAGGGAGCCATATTCCTGAGGCCAGAAGGAAGCAACCTAGGACAGGGGTTGTCTGGTAAAGGCAGGAGAGAGAAGAATCTTCCTGAGAGGCAGGCTTGGCAAAGCTCACACGCTCCGAGGAGAGAGACAGGCTGGCAGGAGAATACCAGTACATCTGAGGGGAAAGTTAATAGGTTGAGAGGCAAGCAAACACCAGCTGTGTTTGAGAACCAGTCTAACCCTGCAGAGTGGAGAATTCCTTCCTTTTCAAAGCCAAAAGGTAGGCTTAATTCATACAAGTTTGAACCTAGCTATAAAGCAGTTCCCTATAGTTACCAGAAAGTAGCAAACTCCCTGGACAAAAACTACAGCATACATGGTAGTTTACAACCCTGCTCAGGAGAGTGTTACAGAGAGAAACCACGTGAGATCAGAGAAACCGTTTGTTGCAAAGATCAGGATAGCAGCTTACAGACACACCCTGCTCTTCCTGATATTGAGAAAATGCAGATAGACTCTGTCCATAATGAAATAGTGGATGATCGGATGGACTGTACATTATCTTTGGCCGACCATGTGAATTCCCTATGCTGAACAGTGTCTGTGAGAGACGGTAAAAGCAGCAGAAGAAAAGGGAACATTTTCTTTGCTAACTGAAGCTGTTGTGTTTTGTTTTGTATCAACCACTGCACGTTTAAAGCCTGAAGCTGACAAGGCTAACTTACCTGAGTTCATGTATAATTTCCTCAAGCCAATTGTATGGCATGTTTTGTCCTGAGTTATTCACTTGCATTTAATCCACTGGGAAGGGGAAAATAAATTCTTGTCATTGCCTGAAACCACTCGACTGCAACTCATCTGTGCTCAAAGGGTAAAGGGACTTACTTTCCCAGAAGGCCTTGCAGGGTTAAAGCAAGCCCACGCTCTCTGAGGCAGGAACTCCACAGGCAGACCAAGACTCAGCGCACTAGGCGTTGGGCTGGCCACTGTGAGGGTGACACTACGCATTTGTGCTTTATTATTTTTGGGGGGGCTAGCACAGCATTTTAAATGATGTTATTCCACTTTCTATGGCTTTATCCAGTTCAGTGCAATTTTGTTGCAATTGTGGAACAATGTCCTTAAGAAAATCCTCTTTATGGAAAGCTCTAAATGTTGTAGATTTGTTAGGGGATGTTTGTAGTTGCAAGGTAAATGAGATAATATAATGATCAGACCAAGGTACTGGGGTAGTTTTTGGGACTGTAATTTGGTTTTGTGAAAAGAGTTGCTCAAGGCAAAAAATTAGATCAGAAGTGGTTCCATGTTGGTGTGTAGGCTGGTTAATTATCTGTTGATAACCTAAAGATTTTACTGCTTTCAAGAAGGATCTGTTCTCATTAGAAGGTGATGATGATAGATTGTAATCACCTAATGCAATTAATGGTTTAATTTGAGAGCTATAAGTGCAAATTAATTCTAAAATTTTTGAGAGGTGATCCTTAGCAGCATTAGGTGGTCTATATGTGAGGCAAACATTGAGGTGGTGATTTGATATAATAATTGAAATTGTTTCAGTCGAATTGTTAGTTGTAATGGCTTTAAACGTAAAGGTTGTTTTTGTTAATATTAAGATTCCTCCTCCTTTTTCATATTCTCTAGGACAATTAAATATATCATAATCTAAAGGGGTAATTTGGTTTAAAATAATTTGATCTATGTCTTTTAACCAGGTTTCAGTGATGCAAAGTTATAAGGCCGCGGGCCTGTCCCGGGCGGCCGGCAGTAATCGGGCCGGCGGCACATGGTGATCCTACCCCTCAGTGTGCCGCATGGGAAGAAGCCACTGCGGGAGGCTGAGGCGGCGTCTTTTGAATTGATTGGCTCCCGCGGGTGGGTGGCGGCAGCGGTAGCCAATCAGGAGCTGTGGGGCAGGCAGGAAGGAGGGAAGAACAACGGGGAGCCGGCAGGGCCATTATTTGGGGTGCGGAAGAGGAGGAAGGCAGCCAGCATCAAGTGTGGAGGCGGTCGAGGGCCAGATTGCCAGGATTGGGGGTGCGTGCTGGTGCAGGGAGCGATGGAGAGGCAGGATTTGCGGCATTGGGACGCACGTGGTGGCCAGGAGCCTGGCTGGACAAGGGGGAGAGAGACGGTGATTCAGAGGAGCCGGGGAGCAGCTTGAGCACAGGCAAGTGCTAGCAGTAACCCAAAATAAATAAATAAATAAATAAAGATTATTAGTGGCAGGATGCCGCTTAGCAAGGTTGGGCAGTCAGAGGAAGGGGTGCAGGGAGGCATAGCAGAGCAGCGCAGAGCCAGGCCAGGCTCCACAGATGGTTGCGGGTCCTTTACAAATTGAGGATCAAGGAAGGGGGGGCAGGGGTAGGCGGGGAGCGGAGGCCGGGACAGAGGTGGCTGTTAGGACTAGGAGGACCGGGGGCAGCAAGGGGCGGTTGCCAATTTGCCTAGGAGGGGCAGGGGTTGGGCTAGTGCTGCGCAAGGAGGAGAGGGTGGTGCTTCGGGGGCAGCAGCACCACTGGAAGCGCCAGCGGCAGGGCAAGGGCAGGGGGGGGCTCAGTTGTGGGTGAATGATTCAGGGGAGCGAGGGGGGGCGGGCAGGACAGCCCAAGCGCCCTAGGTATACCAGGACGGGGGTTTGGGCCCTGGAGACAGGAAGGGTATTACCCTACGTGCAGACCCTCGGCTTGGGATTATTTGAGAGGAAGGGGCTGGGTTCATCAAGGGCAGAATGGCTAGGTGCTTGGCAACCCACGTGGCCTATGGCTGTTCCCCTCCCTGTGTTTCCCTTTCTATCTCCACAGGCATCTACAGTGTGGCAGCAGCCAGACGGATATGGAGCAGGAGTGCCACATCAAGTGGATACCTGGGTGAGGCAAACGGCGAGGTGGATGGACGCAATGGCGGATCATGAAGGAGGGACGCCGAGTGAGCAGAATGTAGAGCTGCAACCAAAGATGATGGCAGAGACACCGGCTGGGAAAAACACGGTGGGGGGTGGCAGGTGAGTTACTATTGGGGTGCGATGGGAGGGTGGAAAAGATGGGGGGCCAGAAGAGGAAAGGGGTGGGAAGGCACGGTAGAAATGGGAGTATTCTTGTCGGCAGCATAGTGAGGATACTTCCTCGTTATCGTCCAGCGAGTCCTCGTCCTCTACCTCGGGGGAGGATTCGGCACGGTGGGTGAGAGTTCAGGTGGCATAAGGGGCTGGTGAGAGTGGAAGGACCCCTACATTTGTGTCATTTTCAGAATTATGGGAAGGGGTTCCGCGGGCCTTGTGGCAGAGGATTCAGAAACGGAGGTGTATACATTGTAGTATGCTTGTTTGATGTACACCGCGCTGATTTTAATAGCGCGGTATAGAAGCAAATGTTAAATAAAATAAAATAAATAATAAATAATATAGACATTTTCCGTTTACTCGAAGGGAGGAGGCAGTTGGGCGAGTGACGAAAGAAGAGGAAGGAAGACAAAAAGGCGGGAAGGATAAAATGAGTCTCCCCTAATGTGGTAACCTGGGCAAGGGCTTTCTTGAGGCTGGCAAGTGTGTGGGGTCACCACTATCCAGAGTAATATGGTATGTTGCTCGCATATGTTGATTCTATTCTGGAAATGGTTCAAACACATGACGGTTGGGCCTGGCTCAACTACGATGAGACGTTTTGGGATAAAATGGAGGAAAATAGATCCTTGTCCTGGGGGATGCAGGATATTAGATTGTGGTTGACCCAAATGTCGGCCAGAGCCGGAGGGTCAGGGGGTTCAGGGGGACTTGGAGGGACACTGGGGGGGAAGCGGGGGCGACAGGGGGGGGCGATCCTTTCGGGTGTCAGGTGCCTCCTCATTGCAGAAATTGGGGGGGGGGGGGTGATGGAGCAGGAGATATTTGCTGGCGATTTAACAAATCGTCCATTTCCCGACTGTAAGTTCTGGCATGCATGTTCCAACTGTAGCGGGATGCATTCTGCGCTTAAATGCACCAAAAGAGGAGCCCCCTCCCCTGCCCTCCCGGCTCCCAAGTAGTATAGACTTGGTGGGCGGGCTTCCATGCCAATACGAGTAAAGGCCTTATGGCCTTGGCTCTGCCAATACCAACGGCGGAGGGTCCGGGTAGCACTGGAAGAAGGTTGTCGGGATGGATTTCGTATACCAGTGATAGGTACAGTGGGGTCAGTGCAGGCTGCAAATGCGGTCTCGGTTAGAAGTTTCTCCCACATTGTACGGGACAAATTGCAGAAGGAAGTAGTTTTGGGTGGAATTGCCGGCCCGTTCGAGAGCTGGCCATTTGACAATTTAGTGGTTTCGCCGCTGGGGATCATACCAAAAAAGTAACCTGGGAAGTTCAGGCTGATTCACAACCTGTCCTTCCCTTTGGGGGCTTTGGTGAATGATAGGATTCCGAAGGAGTGAGGCAGGGTGCGATATGCGTCCTTCGATGCAGCAGTGGACTTGGTATGCAGCTGCAGCACGAGGAGTTGGTTGGAAAAGGTGGACATTGAATCGGCCTTCCGATTGCTGCCGGTCCATCCGTCGGCCTTTCCATTGTTGGGGTTTTGTTTTAAAGGGGGATGGTATTTCGATAAATGCATGCCGATGGGTTGCTCGGTTTCATGTGCCTACTTTGAAATGTTTAGTATGTTTATGCATTGGGCGGTGGTGCAAAAAGTGGGATGTGCAAACATAGTGCATTACTTAGATGACTTCCTCTTAGTGGGCGAGGCGCAGTTGTTACAGTGTCAGGAGTTGCTGGAAGGTTTTGGCGGCAGAGAAGACGGAGGGTCTGGCCATGTGCATCACTTTTTTTTTGGGTGTGCAGCTGGATACGGTGGAAATGGTCACGCGCTTACTGGGGGAAAAGGTGAGGCGGTTGCGAGTCTTGGTAGCCAATGCGCTTGGGTCACGCAAGCTCATGATGCGCGAGATGCAGGCCTTAATTGGGTCTCTGAATTTTGCTTGTCGGGTGATACCGATGGGTAGGGTGTTTTTGCGACGTTTATCAGCAGCTACGGCTGGAGTGCAGAAGCCGCATCACCGTGTTAGGTTGTCACAGAGCATTCGGGCAGATTTAGGAGTCTGGGATGTGTTCTTGCAGGAGTTCAATGCTACATCGGTTTTGATGGAGGCGGCGATCTCTAACGCGGACCTGCAATTATTTACGGATGCGGCGAGTGGGAGAGGTTTCGGCATATACTTCGGTGGTACGTAGTGTACGGCGCCCTGACCGCAATCGTGGCAGGATGAGGGGCTGACTACTAATATCACTTTTTTGGAGCTGTTCCTGCCCTTAGTGGTATTGGAGCTGTGGCCGGACGGATTGCATAATCGCAGAGTGGTTTGGTGGTGTGACAATGAAGCGGTAGTGAGTGTGATCAACCATTACACACCACATTGTCTACAGGTGGCGGCCCTAATGAAGGTGGTAGTATTAGCCTGTTTACGTTTGAATGCGTCAGTTAAGGCCCGGCATATTGCAGGTAACACTAACAGGATTGCTGATGCTCTTTCTTGTTAAGTGGGACCTTTTCAGAATGCTGGCACCGGAAGCAGACGACGAGGGAGCGACAGTCCCGGAGCACTTATGGCAGCTTGGCCTGCGGAGACGTTGATGTTGCTACAGAGGTCGGTGTCACCAGCGACATGGGTGTCTTATCAGTGAGGTTGCGATAGAGTAGTGGCCTTCCTCTTGACACAGGCCCGGTGTCCAATCAGTTGATTGCGGAGTATGTGATTGCGGCAAAGGGGGCTGCGGTGTCAAAAGCAATGGTACAGACGCACCTGGCAGGGTTTACATTTTTTGCGCGTTCGGTGGGTTGGGGCTTCCAGGCTGGGGGGTTTCTGACATGTAGACACTTACAGGGATGGGAGCAGGCTCAGCCAACCCCGTGGGATAGGAGGCTACCAATCACGCATGACTTGCTGGTGCGGATCTGTGCGGCATTGCCTTGTCTGACGAGCTCCCCCTATGAAGCTAGACTTTTTCAGGCAGTCTTATTCCTGGCATTTTTTTCGCCTTCCGGGTGGGAGAATTAGTGGCAGATGCTCGCCGGGCCTCTCGGGAGGATGGTATGGGGAAGCATTAGGTTCGGCTCCTGCAGGGGGGAGTTGCGCATACTGCTGTCAAAATCCAAGACGGACCAGGCGGGAAAGGGTCAATGGATAGTGTTAAAGGCGATCAGGAATTCCCCAACATGCCTGGTGTCGGCGTTAGTGGGCTACTTGGGGGTGCGGCCGGCGGGAGAGGGGCGGTTATTCTTGCATGAGGATTCTAGCTTGGTGATGCACTATCAGTTTGCAGCAGTGCTACGGTTAGCTCTGCAGGTCCTGGTTGTGGATCTCCGGTGCTTCGCCCCACATTCCTTCTGTATTGGGGCCGCAACCAGTGCAGCGGCAGCAGGGTTGCCTAATAGAGAGATCCAACGTATAGGTCGATGGCGTTCGCAAGCATTTCAAGGTTAGGTGAGGCTGTGAAAGAGTAAGGTGTTCCGGGGTGGCTGTTAACTGTTGATTTTCCTTGCAGATGGGGTAAGGAATCCGGGTACTTGTTGGGTGATCAGTCACTCCTTTGTGCACTGGGTGGAGCAACAAGCAGCAGTGTGGCCAGTGGGGCCTAATATTGGAGTGGATGCAACACAGATGGCAGTCCTATTGTTGAGCAAGCGGGGTCTGCATTGGGCAGAGCTCTTGACTTTGCTACGGCACCATGGGCGAGTGCGGGATTGGCCTGCGATGATTCTGATACATTTGGGAGACAATGACCTGGGTTCTTGGACCTGTAAACAGTTGATAAGGGCAGCAGAACGGGACATGGGAGCTGTTTTGAAGATGTTTCCTGATGTAATTCTGTTATGGTCGGATATCATTCCAAGGCCTGCCTGTAGGGAGCAGCGACGATAGTCTAGGGGCTTGACTAAGGTCAATCGCCAGATCAGACGTTGGGTGTTGGAGCAAGGGGGTTACCAGATACAGCACCCCTGGGTGGAGATAGCTTGTGCGGGTTTATATCGAAGGGATGGGGTGCATTTATCCCCAGTTGGTCTAGACTTGCTCCTTAATGACTGGCAGGAGGCATTGGAAGGGGTTCTGAGGCAGGATGTACGCTGGCCACAGCTTTGGGGGGGGGGGGAGGGCGGCTCAGAGATCTGGAGATCATCTGAGCCGGTGGTGGGATCCCGGAGGTTTCCGGGGTCCGGAGCCTTTGTTATTAGTAGGGCGGGGCTGGGTACCCCCGACCCGGAGAAACCTGGTGGGGCTTTTGCTAATAATATGGTGAAGCCGGAAGAAGGGGTGGTAGGCTGGTAGCCGTGGACTTGCTGCAGTGGAAACAGAAATGACATCTCTTTGCTACCCACATGGCTGGTGAGACATTTCTGTTGAGGTGGAGGTTTAAGTTGAATTGTGTGGAATTGTTGTTGGATATGGTTAAAAGTTAATAAAGCTGTGACCGGTGTTATGCCAATATTGTAGTGATGTGATTATTGGGAGTTGGTTGGGGAGGGGTGGGGTAAAGGGAGGTTGGGGGAGAGGGGGGCAGAAGGAGAGCACTGTGTCTGCTGTGCCTTGGTCAGTTATAAGGCCGCGGGCCTGTCCCGGGCGGCCGGCGGTAATCGGGCCGGCGGCATGCGGCAATCCTGCCCCTCAGTGTGCCGCGTGGGAAGAAGCCACTGCGGGAGGCTGAGGCAGCATCTTTTGAATTGATTGGCTCCCGCGGGTGGGTGGCAGCAGCGGGAGCCAATCAGGAGCTGTGGGGCAGGCAGGAAGGAGGGAAGAACAATGGGGAGCCGGCGGGGCCATCATTTGTGGCGCGGAAGAGGAGCAAGGCAGCCAGCATCCCTCCCTCCCACCCATTAAGCGGGCAGGGGGCTGGTTATTAAGGGGTGTAGCAGCTGGAGGGGGAAGCGGGATCCCGGGGGTTTCCAGGGTCCGGAGCCTTGGTTATTAGTAGGGCGGGAGTGGGTACCCCTGACCCAGAGAACCCCGGTGGGGCTTTTGCTAATAATAATATGGCGAAGCTGGAAGAAGGGGAAGTAGGCTGGTAGCCGTGGACTTGCGGTGGAAACAGAAATGACATCACTTTGCTACCCACATGGCTGGTGAGACATTTCTGTTGAGGTGGAGGTTTAAGTTGAATTGTGTGGAATCGTTGTTGAATATGGTTAAAAGTTAATAAAGCTGCGACTGGTGTTATGCCAATATTGTAGTGATGTGATTATTGTGGAGTTGGTTGGGGAGGGGTGGGGTAAAGGGAGGTTGGGGGGGGCAGAAGGAGAGCACCGCGTCTGCCGTGTCTCGGTTATTATATCAAGCTTTTGATCTTTAATATAATTATAGATAATGTTTGGTTTATTCCGTATTGACCTTGCATGCATTAAAACACACTGAATGGGTGAATAAAGGATTGGATTTCTAGTGCTATGTTTAGATGATGAAGAATGAATTTTTATTTTACCTAGCATAGTTTGGAGAAATAAGATTAATTACCACAGTGTTTGGTAAAGCTTGCTGTGTAAGGAATAACATATTAAAATATAGAAGTATAAATTGATAAGTTGTATGCATGTTTAAAAAACTAAAATGAACTTTTAAGCAGTTAGATATACGAGTTATTTAGTTATTAAGAAGATATACACTTAAAATTTCATATGATTACATTCAATGTATTAAACTTTCTAACATTTGTTTTAGTTGGGAGGAAGAATAGATTAGGTAAGTTTTTTAATTGATTTATTAGGGTAGGTTGATGAACTATTGATATGACTTAGTAGCTTACCATTTGTTTTCTTACTTTTGTTGTTGATAGTTTTGTATGTTTCTTATCACGTCCCCACCTAAGGGCCATCAAGTCTGCTAACCACAGCGATTGCTTTGAATCTTTGCAAATTATCCCAGGTGAGTGGGCCATTTGAAGACTTCCCATCATCCCTGCTGTTAAAAGAATGCATTGATGTTTATTTGAGTTTATGTGGTCACCTGGAGTCAGAATTAAAGGCACACATTGCAAAAATAACCTATTGTTTTATTTTTTGATTGCTGCTCCTCTTTGCCCTGGGACCGGATGGGATACATCCCAAGATACTGAAAGAGCTCAGAGAAGTTCTGCAGGACTGGAAAAGGGCTGATGTGGTACCTCTTCACAAAAGCAGTAATAGGAAAGAGGTGACAATCTATAGGCTGGTAAGCCTTACCTCTGTGGTTGGAAAAGTAATGGAGGCACTCTTGAAAGAAAGAATAGTGGACTTTCTGGAAACCAATGGATTGCATGACCTCAGGCAACATGGTTTTACTGGGGGAAGATCATGCCAAACAAATTTGAATGAGTTCTTTGACTGGGTGACCAGAGAACTAGATCAAGGATATGCAATGGATGTAATATACTTATATTTCAGCAAAGCATTTAATACTGTTCCTCATAGGAGGCTTATCAATAAACTGAGTAGCCTGAGAATAGGTCCCAAGGTGGTGAACTGGATAAGAAATTGGTTGACTGACAGACGACAGAATGTGGTAGTAAACAAAACTTACTCAAAAGAAAGGAATGTGAATAGTGGTGTGCCTCAGGGATCAATCCTGGGACCGATACTGTTTAATGTATTTGTGAGTGATATTGCAGAAGGACTGAATGGAAAAATCTGCCTTTTTGCTGATGACATGAAAATTTGCAACAGAGTGGACACTTCTGAAGGGGTGGACAACATGAGGAAAAATCTAAAAACACTGGAAGAATGGTCTAATGCTTTGCAGTTAAGATTTAATACAAAGAAGTACAGAGTCATGCACTTGGGATGCAGAAATCCAGAGGAATTGTATGTGATAGGGGGAGAGAGGTTAGTGTGCACAGACCAGGAGAGGGACCTCGGAATCCTAGTGTCTGCGGATCTCAAGGTGACAAAACAATGCAACAAGGTGGTCGCCAAAGCCAGAAGGATGCTGGCTGCATCCAGAGAGGAATAACCAGCAGAAAGGAGTAGGTATTAATACCCCTGTACAAGTCATTGGTGAGGCTTCACTTTGAGTATTGTGTTCAGTTTTGGAGACAATATATCACAAAGGATATAAAAAGACTTGAAATGGTTCAGAGGAAGGCAACAAAAATGATTTGGAGCCTACACCAAAAGACAAATGAGAAGAGGCTTGACATATGAGAAGACCTAAATACATATACCCTAGAGGAGAGGAGGGACAGGGGAGATATGAAACAGATGTTTAAATATTTAAAAGGTATTAATGAACAAACAAACCTTTTTCAAAGAAGGGGAAGCTGTAAAACTAGAGGGCATAAAATGAAGCTGCAAGAGGTAAACTTAAAAGCAATGTTAGGAAATACATTTTCACTGAAAGGGTAGTGGATGCTTGGAATACTCTCCAGATGGAAATGGTGGAGGCAAATACAGTGACGGAATTCAAAATGGCATGGGACAGACACAGTGGATGCCTTTATAGCAAGAGGATAAAATCATAATAAACTTAACTATTTTTTTATACTTCAGCGAATAGAGGTGTGATCTGTACCTAGCGGCAGGTACACCTACTGTAGCCACCTTATTGGCAGACTATATGGACCATACTGGTCTTTATCTGCCATCATTTACTATGTTACTATATTGCCCCCTAGAAACTGCTGCACTAGATGACCGTTTTGTTTGTCAGATGGTTTTATTAACCCTAGTGATAAATCAGGCTGCCATAAAATTCTACCACAGCTAAAATTTGGAAAGTAAAATTGATTATGCATGGAAAGATGCAGTAGTAAGGAGACAATGCATACACCATAGAGAACTAAAAATATTATATGCAGTATATCAGTGTTGTTGGAGAAGGTCCTAGGTTCAAAATTCTGTGTGACACTAATCCCTGTAGAAAAAGTGCCATAATATTCAGTAGAAAATAGTGTGATCATCCATAATTCATTAAAATCAGCTTATGCCACAAATATTCTTTAGGGATAGGAAGGAAACAGTTTCAGTTAAATATAGAGAGAGGTTTGACTAAACTTATGGATATTATAAAACCTGGGTTTGTTGGCCCATCAGATAGAATAAAACCAAAGTTGAAACAGTGAGGTATGGCAATTAAGGGTGGGGTGGGTTGGATAGGATATCTTAAAAAAAGTACAGTATCAATTCCACATGTACCCCAAACCCCCCTAAGATGAACCTTTACCTCCTCCTGCTGAGCTGACTATTAAATGCCAATGCAGCTAGCAACATTTAGGAGGTCTTTTATTAAAGTGTGTTAAGCACTTTACGTGGGAATTAGTGCATTTTAACTGATATTACATTGTGTCATAGAGCAGGAGCTAATAAAAGTGAGGATATAGGAAAAGAAGCTGTCTGTCCCAAAACAAATGAAGTGCAGAGAATGCAATTGTCTAGAAAAACAGCTAGAGGGAGCAGACGTGCACTTACAGAGGCTGAGTGGACACACCTAGCTAATCAGCAGCACCTGAGAACTAGCCCTGGAAGCTCAAAGGCAGAAGACCTTTATAAGCAAGAGGCTGGAGACAGAAAGCAGAGCAGCACCGGAGAGCAGAGCACTGCTGAGAAACGGAGCAGTGGAACCAGGACTAGTGGCACAGCTGCAGGAACTGGAAGAGAACCAGAAGGTCCCAGGGAGAAAAACAGACGGAGGAGAGTCAGTCCTGTGGAAGTCGTGGTAGCCAGAAACTCCAGAGGTAAAGAGCTAAGAAGCAGGAAGCCAGGCTTGGAGAGAGGCCTACACTTGCCAGAAAGCCCGGAGACCAGATTGAAAGGTACCAAAAGCTTTCAAGAGGAGAACACTTCCAGCTATGCCTATTACAGGAAGCCAAGGTATGATGATTCTTTATTCATGAAGAAAAACTCAGCTGCTAGAAGCCCTTATAAAACAGATGCCCAGTTTAAAGGAAGAGAAAGCAGGCCAGAGTTTCACCAGCCAAGATATAGAGGCTATAAAACAGGCCATGCTCATTTAAGAACCGTAGAACAATTGTATGGAAAACAAGGGAACAGAAATAGGGACTGGCCAGTGATAACAGCCAGAGAAAGCCCCGGCCCAGAAGAAGATAATAGTGATTTAGAACCGATGCAAGTGGAGCTTATAGACCCTATTCCCTCATCTCAGGAGGAATTGATGGATTGTTCCATGTATGTGGTGGGTAGTTTGGAATCACTGCCGGAACTGTGAGCCATATAGATATTACTTTAAGAAGTTTTCATATTTGTGCTGATTGAAAGAAGAATGCTCAGACGTAATTTACTCCAATGTTGAAAGAATCCTTGGTTAAAATCCTTCCCACAACTGTGAAGATTATAACAGTTTACTTTGTACCTTGAGTTTGGTTTATGCCTGAAAAGAAGGACTTTCTTTAATTTTTGTAGCCCAGCGAATCTTTTTGTGAAAAGGGAAATAAAAGCCTTATTCTCCCTCCATTTGGCTTACATGACTTATTTGCACCAGGAGCAGGACTACATAGACCAGGCTGCACCTGGCCTTAAAGAACCCTCCTCTCCTAAAATTAACTATATGCCCAACCTCCCCGTTCAGCTACCGGCCACCAGGGGGAGGTTGGCAACAATTGTCACATGAAAACAACACAGTGGCTTGTAACTTAGGGGGCTACTTACTAAGGTGCACTAACATTAACATGCATTAATTTATTACTACCATGCATTATTTTAGTGCAGGTCCCATGATATTCAGTGGAACCTAGTTATTAATAAAGTGAGCCAGCAGTGAATTGTTGTAGGCAAGGAATGAGCGCAGATTGTGCCTTTCAGTTGACACATAAGAACTCATCTAAGTCTGGAGCTTTCTGGCTTACCAGGAAACTAGTCATCCCACTTTTTTGCCCCAAAATGGAAAACTCCATCATTCTGTTGTTTCTGTTCAATATTTGTGAGTAATTTTGGACAGCACTCTTTCTTTTGGTTATATTTAGAGGGTGGTTGGGAATTGTTTATGTCTCTGAGACACACCAGATCTCTGAGGGCTTACTTAGATAGGGGGCACAAAAAATATTCTACTCCATGCCCTAGTCTTGAGTAAATTGGATTACAGTTCATTATTAGTTGGTGTTCCAGTTTACAGGATAAAAACATTGCAATTTACTCAAAATATGGCTATAAGAATGCTCTATTCTATCAAATCAAAAGGCCGCATATCCTTACAATATTGGCTACCAATAGCAAGTAGGATCAAATATAAAATCTTATTACTGGTGCATTAAAATTTTTATGCAGGAATTCCACTCCCATCCTCATTCATTTATTCCTTATTGTCAAAAACATATGCTATGCTCCTCCCAGCAAAATTATTTGGCAATGCCCCCACCGTCCAAGTTCTGACTTGAAATGACACAAAATGACTCATTCATTTTTTGGCACCATCTTTGTGGAATGAGTTCTCTGTTGAGTTACATTATGAGAATTCCATGTCCAGATTCAAGAAGGGAATAAAAGAATGGTTTCTACTGAAATCATTTGGTTCTGTTCAACTCCAGATAGAGGTACTAGAAACCTCCCTATCCAATCTATCCTGGATCATAAGGGTTAGGTTAGTTTTCTTCATTCTCTTTTGTGTCTTTGCCATGATGTTACCAGATTAAAACTGTAGTGCCATGCTTCTTCTTGTGTCTTATGAAGGAACCCCAATAGTGTTAAGTTGATTAATGCACATTAAAATGCTTTAATCCAAATATATTTCCCCATTTATAGGAATATAAATCTTACCCAATTTTATTTTTTAAAGAAGAAGGACCATCAGATTATAGAAGGCATGTCAAGGATAAATATCCCTCTAAAAATTGGCTCATACAATCAAACAGTAGTTCATAATTTATTTGTCACATTTTTCCAGTGTCCAAACTTAAAATCAAAAATTCATTCCTAGAGTGCATCAATTGATTCATCTTTTTTTAAATTGTTACAAATATTAAAAATTGCATTTTATAAAAATAATCCATTTACTTATCTTTTTAACTCAGCTATAGCATGCATTGAAAACTTGATATTCACATCACTCCTCTTCTGTCCTTTCTCTAAAGTATACATATTGAGATCTTTAAGTCTACTTATGATGAAGACCATTGATCATTTTAGTAGCTGCCCTCTAGACTGATTCCATCTTGTTTATATCCCTTTGAAGGTGTGGTCTCCAGAATTTCACACAGTACTCCAAATTAGGTCTCCCTACACTCTTATAGAAAGGTACTGTCACCTCCTTTCTTCTGCTAGTCATTCCTCTCCCTCTGCACCCAAGCATCTTTCTGATTTTTAACATTGTTTTTTTCTATCTGTTCAGCCAGAAAAGACCATCTGATATGAGCATCCCCAGTTCCCCCTCTTCTTTCATGCACTGAAGTACTTCAGATCTCATTCTGTACTACTCCCTTAGGTTTTTTCATTAAATCTTAGCTGCCAAATTCTTAACCATTCTTCAAGCTTTGTTAGGTCCCTCTTCATAGTATCCACACAGTTCTAGTCTGTCTATATTGTTGCAGATTTTTGTATCATCTGCAAAGAGGTATACCTTTCCTGACAGATCTTCTGGAATATTGCTTACAAAAATGTTAAAAACAATAGGACCAAGGACCAGTACCTGAGCCATACCACTGGTAATACCATTACCTCTAGGGTGAAATCCATTTACCATTATCCTCTGTGCTTTCCACGCAACCAGTTTCTTACCCAGTCAGTCACTTTAGGACCCATCCCAAGGATACTCAGGACCCGATATTCAAAGGCATTTACATGGTTTATAGAACTGTAAACCGTGCAAATGCCCCTAAGTGGGATATTCAGCAGCACTAACATAGTTAGCATTGGGGCATTCTGGGGGTATTCCATGGGCAATACCTTGGGATAACCAGTCAGAAGCAATATTCAGCTGCTGCCCGATAAGCTTCCAGCTTCTGTGGCTGACCCAGATCTTCAATGCCAGTGGGATATTCAATGCCAGGTTTAGTGTTCAGCAGCAACGGCTAGGCACTGTAATCACACAAGCCGGTACCGCTTAATATCGGGCCCTCAATTTATTTATATGTCGTTGATATAGAGTGATGTCACAGGCCTTACTTAAATCTAAGGTGTATGTTTACTAAAGTGCGATGGTTGTTGGTAGCTAATACCGGGTGATAGCAGCAAAAAACTAGTGATATCTGCAAAAGTCCCATGGTATCTGCAGGGAGTGTTCCCACTGTTTCCCCTGCAGATATCATGGAGAAGAAGCAGGCTTCAAGAGCAGCCAGCTTCCCAGATGCAGGTATCGCCACTCAGTGAGGTGGTAATAGCTGCATCCACACAGCCTATAAAAGGAACCGTGAGCATATGATGCAAATGCCCAGAGTAGCTGCTCCGAATTGGAATGTCCACTCTCCAACCACCTCCAAACACTTTTTCAGGCTTGCACAAAATTCAAATACTACAGGGAAAGGCCTATGGTAGCTGTATTTTTTGTGCGTTAGTTGTCTTTGCAGCATGACAATCCCATGTTAGCACCCTGAAGACAGCTAAAAACTTTAAAAATACGCCCCAAGGTATTCCAAATCTGGTGTTCTCTCCCAATCCAATCTGTGGTCACCCAGTCAAAGAAATCATTCAGATTTATCTGACAAGACTTACTTCTAGAAAAACAATGCTGTCTCAGATTCTGTAATCCCTTGGATTCCAAAAACGGCACCAACCTTTGATTTAGCAGCATTTTCATTAATTTACTCACCACAGAGATCAGACTAACTAGTCTGTAGTTACCCACCTCTTCCTTACTTCCACTATTGCAGACAGGAATCATATTTACCCATCTCTAGTACTCCGGGATCACTTCTGATTGAAAGCAGCATTGAAAAGATCAGCCAGTGAATCTGCCAGTACTTCCCTAAGTTCTATCAATACCCTCAGATGAATCCCATCTAGCTTTTCATGAACACAGTCTTCTACAAATAGAAATATTTAATACACAATTCCATCTTATCCTCATCCATCTCTACATACTCCACTCCTTAACCCTTGAGTCCCACAATGCTATCTTTGTACTTCCTCCTGCCATCATCATACCTAAAAAAATAAGTCTTGCCCACGTTTTTTTTTACTGTGTTGGCTATTTTGTCCTCCATTTGCATCTTTGCTTTCTTGACTACTTTACCAGCTTCCCTTAACTTCTCCAGATATTGTTGTTTCTCCAGGACCAAGCAGGAAGTCAGTCCTCACTTACGGGTGACGTCGGCGCCGACGGAGCCCACACGGAGCAATTTCCCCAGCTTTCGAAGAAAGCCTTTGGGATTGCAGCGCGCAAGCGTGGTCCTCTTCCTGCCCAAGGATGCCATCTTGCTCAGTCTTCTTTTTTCCGCGGAGCCCTGCAGACGTAGTTTGTTACCGCCGCTGAAAAAGTTGATTAATTCTTTGTTGTTTTTCTCGGTCGCGTGTCCTTTTCCTGCCCGGCCTCGACTTTCCTCTATCGAGTCCGTTCACATTCTTTTTTGTTTTCGATTTTTCTAACTGGCGTTCCCGCCACTTAATTTTCCACCCCTGGCGGCACGGTCTTTCGACCTCACGGGGGGCCTTTTTCCCCCGATGGCTGCCAGCGGGTTTAAAAAATGTGATCATTGTTCTAAATTAATGTCTCTTACAGACACGCATAATTTCTGCCTCCGTTGCCTCGGACCCAACCATGACTCCGGGAGTTGTAGTCCGTGCGGCAAGATGTCCTCCAAGTCGCTGAGGAGTCGGCAATCACAAAGGGACCGAATCTTCTCTTACCCCGAGTCCGGTCCGGCCCGGACCTCGTGGGAGGCGTCGACGTCTCGTGACTCCGGCCACGAGCACCGTCGGAGTTCCTCTGAACGGGGGTCCCCTGGCCGGGAGCATCGTCGGCAGAGGAAACTCGCGCGGGCGTCGTCGGAGGACGCACCTGGTCCCTCTAGGGCCGGGTCGCATAGCCCCGCCAGCCGCCCCGTGTCCTCGGAGGCGGAGAGACCTTCTAAGCTACCTCGACTCGAGGTGGAGCCACCTGGACACGTGAGTACTATTGTCCTCCTGGACTCCCCTACGGAACCGACGTCGGGCCCGACGCCGTCAGGGCCCGAGTCGGTGGCTGCCGGGTCTTCTGAATTTGACCTCAGATTGACGACCTTGGAGCGCAGTATTTCTGCCTTCTTGGACCAGCAGCGGGCTTGGATGACTGGCATCGCCAGTGCATCTGCCCAGACCACCGGGACGTCGACGCCCAAGTCGACCCCGGCGGCCGAGTCGATCCTCTAGTCGATGCAGGCTGGAGTCGATCCTCGGTCGAGGTCTCCCTCGGCCTCCCGTTCGGGACCGAGGTCGTCGACGCCGGCTTCGGCATCGGGATGAGCCCTCGCCCACACGGAGCCCCTCGATTCCTCCACGGAGGCGTCGGGCTGGGACATGGAAGGGGACGAGTCGCCCGGCTCTTTTCAGACCCGGTGCGTCCCCTCCGACTCACTCGAGTCGGAGCCTCGAAGGCAATCCCCTCCGGAGGATACGCGCTTCTCGGATTTTGTGCGGGAGATGGCCAAGGCTTTGGCTTTCCCCGTGGATCCCGAGGAGGAGCCTCGCACGGAAGAGCTCGAGGCACTCCAGTACGACTCTCCCCCGAAGGAGGCCTTTACTGTGCCGGTCCCTCCGATGCTGGAGCGGCTGCTCTTCTGCATGTGGGAAAATCCGGCCTCGACGCCGGTGTTGAGCAGACGGATCGATTCGATGTATCGAGTCCGCAAGAGCCCCGCGTTCCAGAAGGCGCAATTGCCGCACCACTCCATGGTTGTGGAATCGGCAATGCATCGGCTTAAGAGTCAAAAGATTCACTCCTCGGTGCCCCCAGGTAAGGAGGCCCGAGGCCTGGATGCCCTCGGGAGGAAGTGCTTCCAGGGTTCCATGCTGGCCTGCCGAGTACAGACATACCAGCTGTATATGGGCATGTTCCTCCGAGACCTGGCGAAAGAGATTGCTGGGTTCTCGGCTGGGCTCTCCGACGAACCTTTGCAGAGGTTCCAGGCCTTGTCCGCTAGCATTCGTGAGTGTTCGAAATTCATTTCTCGGGCGGCCTACGATGGCTTCGCGGCATCAGCCCGAGTGGCCGGAGCCGGCATCAGTGCCCGCCGGCAGGCCTGGCTTCAGTCATCCGACCTCGAGCCATGGGTACAGGACAAGCTAGTCGATGTCCCCTGCAGAGGTGAAAACCTCTTCGGCAAGCCCATGTCTGACAAGGCGGCAGAACTCGAGTCCGAGACTCTCACTCGGACTCGCCTGTTCCGAAAGACCTCCGCTCCTCCGCAGAAGAGGAAGGGGCCGGGGAAGAAACCTTTTTACCCGAGGAAGGTGCTTGCCTATAAGCAATCCCACCTTCAATACCAAGCATCGGCGGCTCCCACTCAGGACCCGCAGGCTAAGGGTCAGGGAAATGGGCCCCGTAGGCCGAGGGCCCCCATCCCCGCTATGCAGCCCCCTGCCCAGCAGGGTGGGGGCTTTTGACTATGCCAGCATAGCCTCCCCCCCCCCCCGCGCATCCTTCGCTCAGCACGGGGGGCAGGCTGATCCACTTTGCCCACAGGTGGTCAGCCATAACATCCGATTCCTGGGTGCTGCAGGCGGTTCAGAGGGGCTACCTCTTGCATTTTCACCAGGTGCCCCCCCTACTTCCCAGGGGAACCTCCAAGGCCCCCTCTGCACAGAGACTTGCTCCTTCGGGAGCTGCAGGGTCTGCTGGGGGAGCAGGCTGTGGAGACAGTGCCACAACATCTGTGGGGTCAAGCGTTCTACTCGAGGTACTTCCTGGTCCCAAAGAGAACAGGAGGCCTCAGACCCATTCTGGACTTACGCAACCTCAACAAGTTCCTGCAGCGGGAAAAGTTCAAGATGCTTACCCTTGGAATCCTGATGCCCTACCTCATGCAGGGAGATTGGCTATGCTCCTTGGATCTAAACTCACATCCTTATTCATCCGGACCACCTTGCTCCAGCAGGGAGATTGGCTATGCTCCTTGGATCTACACTCACATCCTTATTCATCCGGACCACCGACAATATCTCAGATTTGTGGTGGCAGGGAAACATTATCAGTACCGCGTGCTGCCATTCGGCTTGTGCTCCGCCCCCAGGGTGTTCACAAAATGCCTGGCAGTGGTGGCGGCCTTCCTGAGACTTCAGGGCCTGTTCATTTTTCCCTACCTGGACGACTGGCTCGTCCGGGCGCAGTCGGCCATGGAGGTCGCTCAGGCCATGCAGCGCACGGTGGCTCTGCTTCAACACTTGGGCTTCGTCATAAACTTCGCGAAGTCCACGTTGCATCCCTCTCAGGATCTTGAGTTCATAGGGGCACGGCTAGACACTCTGCGAGCTCGTGCCTTCTTGCCTCGGGAGCGAGCCGACAGGCTCATGGCTCTGACCGGCAGGTTTCACAGCGCGTCCCCGGTCCCGGCCAGACGGTTCCTGCAGCTGCTCGGTCATATGGCCTCCACGGTCCATGTCACACCGAACGCCCGGCTACACATGAGGCCTGTCCAGTGGTGTCTTCGCACTCAATGGCATCAGGCCACAGGGGGTCTGGCGGACCTTCTACAGGTCTCCGAACGCCTGGTCTCCTCTCTGCAATGGTGGCTTCACCTGCCCAACCTGGTACTGGGCATGACTTTTCAGTCTTCCGCACCTTCCCAGGTGCTGATGACAGATGCCTCTCTCCTGGGGTGGGGAGCGCATTGCCAGGGAACACGCACTCAGGGCCTTTGGACCCCTTGGGAGGCGGCTCAGCAGATCAACTTCCTGGAGCTGCGGGCGATCCGCCTAGCTCTGCGGACCTTCTCTCACCTCACCTCGCGTCAGTCTGTATTGGTGCAGACGGACAACCAGGTGGCCATGTTCTACGTGAACAAACAGGGGGGCAGGGGCTCCCTCCTGCTCTGTCAGGAGGCCCGGAGACTGTGCTCCTGGGCAGTCGACCACAACATCCTCCTCAAGGCTGTTTACCTGCCCGGGCAGGAAAATTGCCTGGCCGACAGGCTGAGCCGGGTCTTGCAGCCCCACGAGTGGAGGTTGAACCCCGGCGTTGTCCAGCAAATCTTCCGCCGGTAGGGCTCCCCCACCGTGGACCTCTTTGCCAGCCCCCTGAACCGGCAGCTCCCCTGGTTCTGCTCTCGGCATCCGCATCCCCTCAGAGTAGCTCCGGATGCTTTCCTCATTTCGTGGTCCACAGGCCTACTGTATGCTTTTCCTCCCACACTGCTGGTGTCCCGGACGCTATTCAAGGTTGTCCGGGACGAGGCCTACGTGATCCTGATAGCGCCCCGATGGCCACGGCAACCCTGGTTTCCTCTGCTCCTGCAGCTAGCGGTGGACACCCCTCTTCCTCTGGGGTTTCAGCCCGATCTTCTGACCCAAGATCAGGGTACTCTCCTGCACCCCAACCTCCGGGCCCTTCACCTGATGGCCTGGCTGCTGAGAGGGTAGTCCTAGCTCCGCTCTCGCTCCCTCCGGAGGTAGAAGCTGTCGTCCTGGCATCTCGACGACCTTCTACCCGGAAATCTTACGTCCTCAAATGGCGTCGCTTCTCGGTCTGGTGTTCTCAGCGTTCTGAGGACCCATTCGCCTGCCTAGTATCGGTGGTATTGCAATACTTGCTTCACCTCTCCGATCTCGGCCTCAAGTCCAACTCTGTCAGAGTCCACCTCAGTGCTCTTTCTGCACATCATTCGCCGGTGGAGGGCCAGCCTCTTTCCTCGCACCCCTTGGTGGCGCGTTCCTCAGGGGCCTGCTTCTGCATAAGCCTCCGTTGCGCCCTCCGGCTCCTGACTGGGATCTCAATGTGGTTTTGCAAAGGCTTACTTGCCCGCCTTTTGAACCCATGGCTACCTGCTCCCTCCGTTTCCTCTCATGGAAAACTCTCTTCTTGGTAGCCCTTACCTCCGCTAGGCGCGTTAGTGAACTACAGGCCCTAGTGTCGGAGCCCCCTTACACCAGGTTCTACACGAATAGGGTTGTCTTACGGACGCACCCTAAGTTTCTCCCGAAGGTGGTTTCCTCTTTCCACATCAATCAAGAGGTGGTTCTTCCGACCTTCTTTCCCAGGCCGCATACCAGCAGAGCTGAGACTGTTCTGCATACCCTGGACTGTCGAAGAGCCTTGTCCTTTTACCTTGATCGTACGCGTGAGCATAGGAAAGCTGCCCAGCTTTTCGTTTCCTTTGACCCCAATCGGTTGGGGGTCCCTGCCTCTAAGCGTACTCTGTCCATCTGGGTAGCTGACTGTATCGCCTGGGCATATGAGGCGGCCGGCCTCTCCGTGTCAGGGCGAAGGCGGCGTCTGTAGCCCACCTCCGCTCTGTTCCGTTGGCAGACATCTGCCGGGCCGCTACTTGGTCTTCCAGCCAGACTTTTGCGGCTCATTACTGCCTGGAGAGGGAGTCCCACAGGGATAGTGCTTTCGGACAGGCAGTCCTCCACAATCTCTTTGAGGTTTAGGCAACTCCTACCCTCCGGCCCCGGTGTTGGCTACCGGCCGGATTCGTATTCAGAGAAGATTCCTTCCTTCTGTGCTGTTGAGCTGGAGGGTGCTCTTTTCGGCTTGAGGTCTCCGGTAGCCTTAAGCTAGGGAGTCCCATAAGTGAGGACTGACTTCCTGCTTGGTCCTGGAGAAAGAGTAGTTACTCACCTGTAACAGGTGTTCTCCAGGAGCAGCAGGAATCAGTCCTCACTACCCTCCCTCCTCCCCTTGGAGTTGCAGTCATTCTTATGGTTGTTGTCTTCCGCTATGTCATTCGACTGAGCAAGATGGCATCCTTGGGCGGGAAGAGGACCGCGCATGTGCGCTGCAATCCCAAAGGCTTTCTTCGAAAGCTGGGGAAATTGCTCCGCGTAGGCTCCGTCGGCGCTGACATTACCCATAAGTGAGGACTGATTCCTGCTGCTCCTGGAGAACACCTGTTACAGGTGAGTAACTACTCTTTCTCTTTCTGGCATAGTATGCCATGTGGTCGTCATATTCAAAATGCCTAATGCCAGTCCATTTTGTTTTACTGATACTCTACAGATTGAGTTGTACATCTTCCACTTCATTCTTGACCACCTCCAATTTCCTTTGGTTCGTGCTTCATATGTTCCATATCCAAATATGTAGTTTATAGTTTATTACATGTTTTGATATACTACCCTATCAGACTATATCAGGATGGTGGCAATAAAAACTATGTGCCCGATATTCAAAGGCATTTACACGGTTTACAGAACTGTAAACCGTGTAAATGTCCCTAAGCACGATATTCAGCGGCACTAACATGGTTAGTGCGGATGAATATCCCACAGTATTAATTATTTTTTTTATTTGACTGTTTTTTGTACCGCTTTTCACTGGAGCAAAGCGGTGTACATTACAATGAGATGTTATACATAGAACAATGGAACATATTTACAGAGCAATTTATATATGCTATTGATATTACATAGAATGGTGAAACTTATATACATTATAAAACCTTGGCCGTATAACTTATATACATTAATTCTGGACAGAAGGGGTGATTACATTGCATGCAGGTCGACTGAACATTATGGGGGGGGGGGCATTCTGTGGAGGGGGGAGGGTAATGTAATGGGACCAAAATGTTCATTGAACAGGTGTGTTTTGAACAGTTTTCTGAATGTGGATAGGTTTTTTGTTGAACAGAGGGTTCCAGGAAGGGAGTTGCAGAGGGATGGCGCATAGAGTTCAAATGCCTTGTTGCAGGCGTACTGGGTGCTTTTGTTTTTTTCTTGTGGCATTTTTAGCATATTTATGTTTTGCCTCATTGATCTGCAAGAGCTGAGGGATTGTAGATAGTGGGAGGATTGGTTCTTGATGATCTTGAATGTTAGGTGCAGGCCTATGTAGAGTATGTGGGTGGGTACAATGTTCCCTCTAATTTTTTGTAGGCTGTGTGCACATAAAATATCAGCTGTGTGCAGCTTTTGAAGGAAGGTTAAATTTTTGTGCACCACATAACGACACTCGGAGTTATATACTTTAAAATTTGACTACACGTCAGAATACAGTATGTACACCACATTGATTTTAATCAAATTAAATGAAAATAGACGTTTACTAAATGAAGTGGGAAATTTCTAGTAATTACAATCATAACTTTTAAATTTTAAGACGTCTGTGTTGTTTTCTATCAGAATCAGAGCCATAATTTTTGTGCGCTCTGTTGTAAAGTATGTGCGCTCGCTCAGCGAGGTGTGTGCGCGCACACACGCGCACAGCTTAGAGGGAACAGTGGGTGGGTAGGGGCAACCAATGGAGTTGTTTGAGGATAGGCGTTATGTGCTCATACTTTGCTGCACCTTGAAGTATGCATACAGTAGTGTGCAGCGCGGTGATTAGTGGGAGCAGAGTGGATTTTGATAGTCCTTTGTAGATTGAATTGCGGTAGTCAAAGTGTGGTGTTATTATTGCCTGGAAAGCTATGCAGAAGTTGGATGGGTCCAGCAGAGGGCGGAGATGGCGGAGAGTTCTGATTTTATAGAATGTTTGCTTTGTTAAGTTGCTTATATAGGATTTGAATTTGAGTTGCTGATCAAGGGTAATTCCCAGGTACCTGACCTTGGTTTATACCTGTACGTTAACGTCATTTAGGGTTATGGATGTTGGTGGTTGGAATTTTGTATCTTTTGTTATGAATAGTGCTTCCATCTTCTTGTAGTTTATTTTTAGAGAGTTGTTAGTTAGCCATAGTAATATTTCTGAGAAACATTTTTTTATTCTATCCTATGTTGGCATGTTGGAGTTGATTGGGGCATATATCATTATGTCATCTGCATAAATATGGAAGTGAATAATATGTGTGCGGAGGATTGTATATAATGGTTGCAGATAGATGTTGAATAAGAGAGCTGATAGGGAAGAGTCTTTTGGGACACCTTGACTTTGCAAATAGGGGGAGGAGGCAGTGGATCCCATTATGACTTGCTGTTGACGTTCACTGAGGTATGATTGAAACCAGCTCAGGACCTTGTCTTGGATTACGATGGATTGGAATCTGTGTAGGAGGATGCTGTGGTTGATGGTGTCAAAGGCAGCTGAAATATGTAGGAATATTAGTAAGAATCCTTTATTAGAGTATTTAGAAGACAGGTTAGCAAGGTTTCAACCCCATGGCTTGGCCTGAAGCCATATTGCTGAGGGTCAAAGGGGGTATAGTGATCAAGGTGGTCCTGGAGTTGTTGCTGGATGTTTTTTTTAAAATTATCTTCAACAAGAAAGGTAGACTTGCTATGGATCTGTATGATGCTGGGTCATTGGGTTGGCGTTTTTCAAGGTGGGGCAAATGGAGGAGGATTTGAATTGTTTAGGCATGTTCCCTTGTAGGATAGAGAGTTGGGTGATTCTCAGCAGGGTGTGACTGAGCTCATCCTTTGATTCCTTGATCTAGCTCACTGGACATGGGTCAAGTGGTGAGCTAGTTGAGTTTAACGTGGTGATGGTGAATTCTATGTTTTCTTTGCTTATTGGACTGAAGGTAGACCAAGGATTGAGGTGCTGGTTGAGGATGGGTTCTGAAGAGGAGGCTGGTATGTGGAGCTGTTCTTTTGATAGTGAGATGCAAAGTTTGGGGCTCAGGAAGGGTTTCCAATGTGGTTGTGTATGACGGCTAGTTAGATTCTTTACTATTTGGAAGAGCTGTTTTGGTCAGTTGAGTGATTTGTTTCTGATTTTTGTATGGAAGGTTCTCTTGCAGTTGTCAGTTTCCTGACAGTATTCAAGTAGTAGAAACATGTAAGAGTTTTTGTCCTCTGACTTTGTCTTTCTCTATTTGTGTTCCATTTTTCAGAGTTGCTGCTTGAGTTCTCTGAGTTCTTTAGAGTATCATTGTGTCTTTTGCCATCTGTTGGAGTGTCATTGGTTTGTGGTTTCAGTGGCTGCTTTTCCAATTACCTGGTTCCAGTTCAGTACAAGGATATTGATGTCTGAAGTGGAGTTGTCCAGGAGGGGGAGTACTTCCTTAGTGAAAGCTTTTCTGTCAAAGGGTTTGAATTGTCTGTTGACTTGGTTCTGGTAGGTGCAAGTGGAATATGACAGTTGGAAGTTTATAATCACGTGGTCAGACCATGGAATAGGCAGGGTAGTTGGTAGTGGGGGTGTGATGTGGATGGGATTTGAGTTAACAAAGATGAGGTCCAGCGTGTTTCCTTTATCATGATTTGGGGTTTGTACTATTTGGATAAAGTCCATTGCAGTCATGGCATATAGAAAGGATATGGCTTGGTTAGCGGAGATTGAGGTGAAGTTGAAATCTCCCAAGAGTATGAGATACTTATTTGGGTGTGAGTGCTTGAGTACAATTTCCAATATATTTGGGAAGTATTTGGGTGAAGTAGAAGGGGATCTGTAGATGAGGCAAAGAATAAGGTGCCTGTTTGATATTGAAATGTGGTCTATCCTGTCTGTGCTGCTGGTATTTAGTTGGTTGAATTTGAGGTGTGATTTCACTATTACCATTACTCCTCCACCTCTCTGATGAGCACGTGGACAGTGGAACAATGAGTAGTTGTGTGGTTTCAGCTGGTTTAGCAGCACTGTATCTGTTTTGGTGAGCAATGTTTCTGTGATACAAAGAATGCCCAGTTTGTTGGAGGTGATATAGTTATGGATTATTGTTAGTTTGTTCCTGACTGAGCGTGCATTGATAAGCGCTTATTTATAGGTCTGGGAATTGGTGAGTGTGTTGTATATGTGGAGGACTGTAGGGTTGTTTGTTGGGATGTGGATTAGGTTGTTTAAGTTCCTCTGCTTTATGGTGTAGCTGGCCAGATAGCATGCATGTGGGTGTGAAAGTGTATGTAAGGGCTAGTGTCTCTGAGGTGAGGCAAAGAGCAAGGATTGCTAGTAGGGCATATGTGGTGGCATAGATTGGGATCATGTTTGGAGTCACTGGCAATAGTTTGTAAAAGCTTCTGTAAATATGAGAATCCTGCTGTTAATTGATGTAGTTTTCTTATTACCTTCTTTTGTTGTTTTGGTCTGTAGTGCATTGGTTATGTGTGAGGCTGGTTGGTATAGGGACATTGCTTCCACTTGTGTAGAGTTATCTAGTTGTAGTTTGAGTCCTCTTCTTTGGTCCTCGCTTAAGTGCCTCGCCAAAGTCCCTCTGGCAAGGTCCTCAGGCACGGTGTGCCTGATGGCGCTTTAAATTTAAAGTCCACTGCTGCAGCCCTGATTTGCCTGTTGTTGGGAAGTGGGGAGGTGTTGAGTCTCCCGCTCCCTTGCTCGATACCAATAGGGGCAGTGAGGGTGATGGCACTGTTGATCTTGAGTTCCTGCACCCAATGGTGCTTAAAATTTAAAGTCCACTGCTGCAGCCCTGATTGGCCTGGTGCTGGGGAGCGGGGAGGAGTTGAGCTTCCCTCTCGTTTACTCATTGCGGATCAGGGCAGTGAGGGTGATGGGGGCGCTGATCTTGAATTCCCACGCTAGATGGTGCTTTAAATTTAAAGTCCACTGTTGCAGCCCTGATTGGCCTGGTAGTGGGGAGCGGGCAGGAGATGAGCTTCCCTCTCCCTTGCTCAATGCCGATCAGGGCAGTAAGGGT
This sequence comes from Ichthyophis bannanicus, assembly GCA_033557465.1. Lineage (NCBI taxonomy): Eukaryota > Metazoa > Chordata > Amphibia > Gymnophiona > Ichthyophiidae > Ichthyophis > Ichthyophis bannanicus. Next base: position 244,307,756 of record CM066033.1, read on the forward strand.
GATTGCTGTGCTGATCTTGAGTTCCTGCACCCGATATATGCCCCTATGCTAACAGCTTAGCACTGGGGAGTGTCGGGGGCATTCTTGGGATGATATCCAGTGATAACCATGCAGCGGCAATATTCAGCCACTGCCAGGTTATCCCTCAGCTGCAAAAGTTAGGTGCAGCAAAAGCTGTCCTAACTTTTCCTGCTGAAATTAACCGGGCAGCAGCTGAATATCGCTGCCGCATGATTATGTTCTGTGCTGTGTGTGGCTGTGTAGCAAACCCAGATATTCAATGCTGATGGCTAGATATGACCCTAGATTGAATATCCGGGGTTAACATTTGCTGGTGACAGCTATGTGCCTTAGACATCCTGATCCAACCACATCATAAATATTGGCTTCTTTGAAGGTTCTTCAGCTCTTCCCCAGTAGCTGTTGAGTGTTTTCCGACCCGGGGGGTCTCATCTTCCAGCACTATATAGAAGTTTGTTTTCATGGCAAGATAATGGAAGTAGATTGTCAGGTTTTTCTTCCATGAAGGTAATGCTAGTTTTGTCGCCATTGTCACAGAAATGTGATCCTAAGACATCAACACCATCCCATAGTGCTGCTGCCCAGATGGCTGTTTGTCTTTGTCTGTCACCTCAGCTGAAACCTGTCCAGCTTGAGAGACCCTGCCAATAGTTAAGCCACCAACAGCATAGTTCTCATCATCCCTGATGCACAGAAGCCTTCACAGCATTTTCATTTAGATTGTCATATTTCTTATAGATAAAGAAAGAGAAAGATGTAGTTCACAGAAATATTAGCTTTGCTTAACATTCTTATTTTGTTATACATGCTTTGTTGTTGAAATCAGCTATGTTTTTTTTTTTCTTATATTATTATCAACAGTGGTTTAAGAAAAGTGTCAAGTGTCAGCTGAACAGGTATCATAGTAGGACGCCCGGCGGCTGCAACAACAGTGGGTTTAAAAGCCACCTTCCCTTTCCTCTTAATCATTGAAGAGAAAATGCCACTGAGCTCACTAGAATCAACCATTAATGAATAACTCCTCCCCCTCAATAGAGCAGCTTTTAAACATAAAGGAAAGCCGACAGTCACCCGAGAGTGCATGATGCAGAATGATGCATCCTTGAAGGATACTAGCAAAACAGGAAAGGTAGGGCATTCCGATGATGAGGTTCCAATGAAGGTAAAAGCAACCCAGATGCCTTTAAGTAGAGAGCAGACAGTTGAACGATTCCAAATTACCCCTGTCAACTGATCACCAGATTGTTAATATGAACAAAATACCACCTCCAAAATGCCTGTATGCAAATGCTAGATATCTAAAAAATAAAATTGGAGAGTTAGAATATATAGCACTAAATGAAAGGTTAGATATAATTAGCATCTCAGAGATCTGGTGGAAGGAGGATAAGGGACACTGTGACACTTGTGTAGAAATTATATTGCGATGATGGGGTAGATCAAATTGGTGGAGGACTAGTGTTCTACATTAGAGAGGGCATTGAGAGGGTAAGGTTTTGCAGGAAACAAATACACTTTAGAGTCTCTATGGATTGAAATTCTATGTAAAAAGTGGAAGGCAATGGCAGTGGAGGTGAACTACCATCTGCCTGGCCAAAATGAACAGTTGGAAGATGAAATGCTAAAAGAAATCAGAGAAGCTAACAAAAAATACAACACTAATAACACAGGTACACTACCAAAAAACTGCCTCCAGTTTTGCAACTGATTCCTATAGATTTTGGGGTGCTGAATCCAGGAAAAATAGCCAAAATGTTCCATCACGTCACGTTTTCTTGCAAAATTAGATTTCTTACCCATATAAGGAATGTTCACATAATTTCTTTTTAGCCGACTGCAGTTTATTTTCTTGGCCCAAAATAGAGGTTGTAATGGTTAACTAACTAGAAACACTCCCTCATGATATTTTAGAGTGTTTTGTATTCATTTTATACATTAACAGGACAATTGGGAGGCGGGGGGCTAAATCCAGTACTCGCGCTGGCGCATGTTCTTTCCTGTTCGCCTCGCCTCGTTCGCTCGCTCAAACACGGTGGTTGCGACATGAACGTTCCTGTCAATTTTCAGTTTCTTGCAAGTTCATTATTACCTTTTGTTTGCTCAGTCGTAATCCAGCTTTATTCCGAAGTGGTTCACTACAGTTGTAGTTTGCAGTGCTGTGTATTTGTGATGGCTCACAGAGCCAGAGGTTGCGTCAACTCTCCGGACAGTTTTTGTTTTATTTGTGGGGAATATACCGTGAAAAAGCGGCAGAGGAACATTTCTGCATTTATTAAAAAAGTATATTTCGCCTATTTCGGTTTGAAGTTAGGCGATCAAGACAAACCGTGGGCTCCTCACAAAGTGTGCAAGACATGTGAGGAAGATCTACGCTTATGGATGAAAGGTAAAAAACAAGCATTTCGTTTCAGAATACCTATGATGTGGCGTGAACAAAGAGACCACAGCAGTGACTGCTATTTTTGCTCTTGCATTGTGAAGGGATACAACTTAAAAAATAAGAACGTAATAAGTTACCCCAGCCTTCCCTCAGCAATTAGGCCTATGCCTCATAGCAACGAAGTACCTGTGCCTGAACCACCAAAATCTTTGGATCATATTTGTGTGGACGGTTCTGATCATGATGAGACTCATCAGATGACTTTTCCCGATGAGTCCAGTACTTCCGAGTTTGAAACTGAACCAGATCCGAAACCTGAACTTTTCTCTCAAGCTGAATTGAATGATTTAGTCCGGGATTTAGGACTCCCAAAAGATGCTGCCCAACTGCTAGGTTCTCGGCTTAAACAGAAAAATCTATTGTCACCAGGAACAACTTTTTATTGGTACCGCAAAAGCGAGACACAATTTTTGAAGTATTTCAGCAAAGAGGAAGATTTGGTATTTTGCAACGATATATACGGAGTGATGGAAAAGTTTAAACTCAAGTATGATCCTGCTGAATGGCGGCTGTTCATTGATTTGTCAAAAGACAGCATAAAAGGTGTTCTTCTTCATAATGGCAACACATTCGCTTCAGTTCCTATTGCTCACTCTGTTATTCTCCAAGAAAAATACGAGAATTTGGCCCTGATTCTTCAGAAGATTCGTTATGATGAGCATAAGTGGATGATTTGTGGAGACTTTAAAATTCTATCCATGCTATTACGGCAGCAATCTGGTTTCACCAAATATCCCTGCTTCCTTTGCTTGTGGGATAGCCGGGCCCGCGACCTACACTAGGGGAAAAAAGACTGGCCAATTCGGGAGTATTTGAGACCCGGTGAGAAAAATGTTCTTCATGAGAGCTTGGTACCTCGTAATAAAATTCTATTACCACCTCTCCACATTAAGTTGGGTCTCATTAAGCAATTCATCAAGTCCCTTCCAAAAGATGGTGAGTGCTTTCGGTACCTTTGCTCAAAGTTCCCCCGACTTTCTGAAGCAAAGCTAAAGGAAGGAGTGTTTGTTGGCCCTGATATAAGGAAACTCATTTCAGATGGAGCATTCGCTGAAACGATGTCTGAGAAGGAAAAAGAAGCCTGGGATTCCTTCAAGGATGTTGTTCTCAAATTCTTGGGGAACAGGCGGGATGAGAACTATAAGGATATTGTTGCCAGGATGCTCAATGCCTTCAAAGAACAAGGCTGTAACATGAGCCTGAAAGTCCATTTCTTGCACTCCCATGTGAACTACTTTCCCGAAAACATGGGGGCGTACAGTGAAGAACAAGGTGAAAGGTTTCACCAGGACATCAAGGACGCAGAGAGAAGGTACCAAGGAAGATGGAACACCACTATGATGGCTGATTTCTGCTGGTTGCTGCTGCGGGAAACCCCAGATGAAAATACGCCAAGCAGCGCACCAAGAGAAGCATTCGGGGAAGAAGAAACGGGCCCACCAGGAGATTGATTGACCCAAGAATGACTTTAAAATCTAAACTGTGTTGACAAATATCGTGTTTTTACTAAACTTTGAAATAAAAATTTGCTAGTTATTACCACAGTGTCGGATCTCATTTATTAGAATTTTATTTTCACACCATCGGGTGTTTGTCTTCATGTATTGCAATGGTGCGGTTTGCGTTTTCTATTCTTACATACATACCTGTACAACATTTTTTGCACATTTCTTTGCTTTGCTTTGTGTCTAACCTCGCTCTTATATGCTCAATGTTTGTGCACATGTATGTGGCTGTTTTAAGTGCAGACAATTTTGCTACCATCACAGTGTGTTTTGTTGACATTACTCTATTCTTATGTGCTGCCTTGTTACAATTTTCTTTATTCTTATTTGAATAACTACTAAACAATTAGTATAAAGAATTCATCCAAGAAACTTTTATCTCGATCGCACTCAATCTGAAACGTTCACCTCAAACTGCTAACCCAATGTAGCAAAAAATCTGTACGTGATGGAGCAAATTGGTTACCAGATTTGGATTCAGCGCACCAAAAAACGTAAAAATCAATCAAAACATTAGAGGCAGTTTAAAAAAAATTTTTTTAGTGTACCTGTGTAATGGGTGATTTCAATTACCCTGGTATTGGCTGGATCAATGTAACATCAGGACATGCTAGGGAGATAATGTTTCTAGATGAAATAAATGACTGCTTCCTGGAGCAGCTGGTTCATGAACCAATATGAATGGAAGCTATTTTGGACCTAGTTTTTAGTGGAACACAGGATCTGGTGTGAGAGATAATGGTGTTGGGGCCATTTGGCAATAGTGATGATATGATCACATTTGATTTAATAAATGGAGGAAGAATAGCAAGGAAATCTAGAACATCAACATTTAACTTTCAAAAGGGAGACTATGATAAAATGAAGAAAATGGTTAAGAAAAAACTAAAAGGAGCAGCTGCAAAGATAATGTTTATATTATGTATGGGAATTGTTTAACAATACGATCTTGGAAGGCCAGACCAGATACATCCCAAACTTTAAGAAAGGTGGAAGGAAGGCCAAATGTCTGCTGGCATGGTTTAAAGATGAGGTTAAAGAATCTTGTAGCCAAAAAAGCATCGTTCAGAAAATGGAAAAAGGAGCCAAATGATGAATCAGGGAACAATACGAACACTGGCAAATTTGATGTAGCGATTTTACAAGGCAGGCAAAGAGAGAATTAGAAAAGAAGCTTGCCATGGAAGCAAAAACACATAATTACATAAGAACATGAATGCAGAAAAAGATCACATGGCCTGTCTAGTCTGCCCTTCCAGATGAACTACAATAGTCTCCTTTTTCCCTTTAGAGATCTTCTGTGTTTGTCGCATGCTTTCATGAATTTAGATACTATCCTTGTCTCTACTACCTCCACTAGGAGACTATTCCATGCATCTACCACTCTTTCTGTAAATAAATAGTTCCTCATATCACTCCTGAATCTATCCCCTTTCACCCTCATCCTATGTCCCCTCGCAGCAGAGCTTGCTTTCAATCAAAAGAGGCTCTCCTCCTGTGCATGTATGCCATGGAGATATGTAAACATCTCAATCATATCCCCTCTCTCCGGCCTTTCCTCTAATGTATACATATTAAGATCTTTAAGTTTGTCCTCATGCTTTATAAGGAAGACCACTAACCATTTTAGTAGCCACCCTCTGCACTGACTCCATCCTATTTATATCCTTTTGAAAGTGTGGTCTTCAAAATTGCACACAATACTCCAAACGAGTTCTCACCAGAGGCTTATACAGAGGCACTATCACCTCCTTTCTTCTGCTGGCCATTCATCTCCCTATGTACCCAAGCATCCGTCTGGCTTTTGCTGATGCCTTTTCTACCTGTTTAGCCACTTTAAGATCATTAGAAACAATCACACCCAGGTCCCACTCTTCTTTCCTGGACAGAAGTACTTCTCCCTCTACACCCTACCGCTCCCTTGGATTTTTGAAACCCAAATGCATAATAAGAACTTTTTCAAGTACATTCATTGCAAAACACCTGTGAGAGAGTCATTTGGAACTTTAGATGACAGCGGGGTAAAAGGTGCTCTAAGGGAGGACAAGGCCATTAGGAGGAGATTTTCAGAAACCCTTGGACAAGTCATGAGATAGGAGGCAGTGTACTGCTGTGGATTAGGAAATGGTTAGAATATAGAAAACAGGCAGTAGAGCTAAATGGCTAATTTTCTCAATTGAGAAAGGTTAAAGTGGGGTACCCCCGGGATCAATTACTTGGGAATAACGAGTGAAGTGATCAAATTTGCAGATGACACAAAATTATGCAAGGTCATTAAAACACAAGATGATTGTGAAAAATTGCAAAAGGACCTTAAGAAATTGGGAGACTGGAAGTCCAAATAGCAGAGGAAAGCTAATGTGGGCAAGTTCAAAGTAATGCACTTAGGAAAGAACAACCAAAACTATAGTTACAAGATGCAAGGTTCCACATTAGGAACTATCACCCAGGAAAAGGATCTAGGCATCCTTATGGATGATACATTGAAACCCTCTCCCCAGTGTGCAGTGGCATCTAAGAAGGCAAATAGAATGCTCAGAATCATAAGGAAAGGAATGGCGATGTAAACCAAGGATATTATAATGCCCCTGCATCACTCTATGGTGTGACTGCACCTTGAATATTTTGTGCAGTTCTGGTCACCATATCTTAAAGAGGATATAGAACAATGTGAAGAGGTACAGAGAAGAGCCACGGAAATGATAAAGGAGATTTAAGGATACCCCTATGAGGAAAGGATTAAAAGACGGTTCTTCCACTTGGAAAAGAGATGGCGGAGGGGAGATATGATAGAGGGACCCTATTTTTGAAAGGCATTTACATGGTTTACAGCCTATGACTGTAAATGCCTAAGACGGGGATATTCAACGGCACCTACCTGGTTACTGCCATTGAATATACCCATCTAAGTCTCCTACGTGCCATGATGCTATCAGGTTAGTATTAAGTTGTGTTGGGAGCATTCCGGGGTAAAATGGAGGTAGAGAATGGCACTAACCAGGCAGCAGCAATATTGAATGATGCCCGGTTAGCAATCTGCACCTTAAAAATAGGCGAGGAAAAATCAGATTCAGGAGTGATATGCGGAAATATTTCTTTACGGAAAGAGTAGTGGATCCGTGGAATAGTCTCCCAGTGGAGGTGGTAGAGATGAGGACAGTAACTGAATTCAAAAAAGCATGGGACAAACACAGAGGATCTCTAAAGGTAAAAAGGGGACTGTTGTAGTTGTTGATATGGAAGGACAGACTAGATAGGCCATGTGGTCTTTTTCTGTCATCATATTTCTATGTTTCTATGTTTTAAAAGCTGTTAGTGTAGATGTGTTTAAAAGAGGTTTGGACAAGTTCCTGGAGGAAAAGTCCTTTAGCATTATTAACCCTCATCCTACCAACATATTTTACAAACAAATTTTACCAACTGGGGGCCAAATGGACCCCATGTAGTTTTTGTGATTGCTGATGAAAGTTATCATCACTGAACACTTTCTTAATGTGGAACACATACTCTGTGATGCTGACAACACAAAATTTAAGTTACAGACATTTTTCTTGTAGCACTTTTAATCAGGAATAATTATAAATCAATCAACAAAATGTGACTTTGTAATGAAATTGTGTGTGGTTTTGATGTTACATATGAACTTAACAAACTATGAACTTTAGAAACTAATGGTAGGCAATGTTCGTGATAACTTTACAAAGTCAGACATAGGAATGCACACATTCACTTATATTTTAATGTATTCATTACAAACAGTACTTATAAACTAAAGTCCAAATAACGTTTAACATAAGAAAAGAAAAATTGATTTGGACTTACCACTGGTGAGAGAACAAATTCTCAAAATAGCTGCTGTTGATAACTTCCCACTAGAGGACAGCAACCTTGGGCCGGAAGGACTGGGGTTTCTAGTACCACAGGTGCTCCTTGTGGTCTTGGGCAAGCCACTTAACCCTCCATAGCCCACGTTCCCTGTAAACTAGTTATCTCCAAGTTATAATGCCCTGTTCAATGTAATTTCAGTTTGTTCAATGTAAACCGCACTGATGCAGAATAGCGCGGTATATAAGAGAATGTAAATAAATAAACTTCCGGTGTTTATATAGCGCTAGCAAACTACTGCGTGGGGTCCAATCTGACCGCACTTGGTAGGATGAGGGTTAAAGAGGACCAGGAAAATTCACTGGGATAAGCAGCATGGAATCTGTGTACCTTTTTGGGAATCTGATAGGTACCTGTGACCTGGATTGGCCACTGTTAGAAACTGGATACTGGGATTGATTGACCCTTGGTCTAACCTAGATAGGCATATCTTATGTTCTTATGAACCTAGTGATGGCTGGGGGCTCACTGCCAATCAGTGTGGGCCTATTCTGAGAAAGACATGCATATATGTGTCCAAAATGTGTATGTTCGAAACGTAGATGCAATTCCCTGCTCGTGCGATTAGATGTGCAACCACGCGTTAGAATATGGGGTTATACGTCCAGTCGCTAAACATGCAACTCTCGAACAGTGGGATTTGGTTTACGTGTAAGTAGCACATGTAACCCACGACAAGATATGGGCATGTAGTTCCAAAAACGTGTCCACCTGTAGTTGTCCATGTGCAACAGGAAACAGGATACAGTAATTCCCTCCCCTCCTCCACCACCAGCAGACCCGTGGAAAATGGCAACGAGGTAGGTTAACTTCTCATAACCCGAGACTCACCTGCTCTGCAGGCTAGTTCTCGAAAACGAACATGACCTGCTCCCAATGGGACACAGACGGCTAGCCCTAGCTGCAGCACGCAGGGGCTGGGAAAGGATTAGGACCACCCTGGTGCAGTAAGTAGGGCAAAGCAGGAAAGGGAGGAGGCAGGGGAAATGTGGTGGGACAAGAACAGTGCAAAGAGCCAAGAAGTAGATGCAAAAGGAAAGGGCAAAAGGAGCAGGGGGTAAGCTGGACCCACCACACAACCAAATGACAGTAAACACACAAAACAGGGTCCACATATGACACAGGCAAACAGAAACACAATGGTCAAGGGGACAGCAAGGTGGAAAAAATGCAGAATGGACAAAAGGGAAAGCACATATGGAAAGGAAACCTGAACACTGTGAAAAAACTACTATGTGTAACAGAGCAGCAACATGGCCTAAACATAGAGACATGGTACTAGTAAAGACAACTACCCAAACAAAAATAACTTATGTAATTAAAAAAAGAACATTTAAACTCATCAGTATAGTACAACACCTGTCCCTTCACAAAGTTACCAAGCAGAGGAGAAACGACCTCTGTAAGGCTATTTCTCTCTTTATGCAGCAAGAAAATTTGCCTGAAAGGGATGTGCCCTATCATACCATCATAGGTTTAAAAAACCCCTCCTGTTCCCTAAATCAAGTTCATTAAACCCTATCTATTACATTACAAAATATTGAAACCCTGAAAAGTCACAAATCCCAACTTCACATAAACATCTTAATACACAGCCTCAGATACACATAATCCGAAGCAGTAAAATCAAATGAACTGCATTGGCGCTATGCTGCAGAGCGAGCATTCCACTGTCATCTGAAACAAAATACAGTAGAACTGAGCCAGACATACACTCCAACAACAACCCAGCCTGCCCCTTGATACGTAGTTTTCAAGCTGAAGATCAATATCCAGAGTTGTGGGGTGTCTCCAAATGATGTATCAACTAACTTAATTTGTCTGGAATGTAAATCATATACATATTGTATAATAGCTCACATTATAGTATAGCTCACTATGTAGATAATGCAACTCACTCTAACACATTATACCATAACTTTAACTTTTATTTCTTTACATTTTCTCACTAATACTCTTAATATCTTTGTTTGTAAGACCGCTTTGATTGTATGATAAGGCGGTATAGAAATCCAATTAAATAAATAAATATATCACTCAACCTTCACCCTACGAAGATCTCTGTTTTGCGGGAACTCCGCTTCATCGGGGGTATGGCTTAACCTGTGCACAACACATGGCTGACCTAGGCCGACCTCCACTACCAACCACCACACCAGTCCCCTGAGAGAACCCTGTGCCCACCCCATGATGTCTGAAACTGTCCACAACAGCACCACCTCCAGTGGGAAACTGCCCCATGCAGCCAGCACTGTGACCACAAAGAAACAGTCCTGCAGATGATGCCTGAGTATAAACCCACGACCCCCATCCCATGACACTGTGCAGCAAGCATGCACAAGCCCTAAAAGGTCACCTCTAGAATGTAAATCATAGGAATAATGCCCGAGGCCGCGGGCCGGGTCCCGCGGCCGACAGTAACCTGGGCCCGGGCCCGGCCGCGGCCTCCAACGTGCCGGGTAAAAGGGGGGGTGCGTCGGGGGGGGGGAGGGGGCGGTGCGAGGCACTTGAAATCGCTCCGGCGCGCCGTCGGAGCGATTTCATTGGCCCGCATGTCATGGGGTGGGCGGTGCTGTTCGCGAGGAGCCGCGTGGCCGTCTCCTTCTGGCCGCGGCTCCTCGCGTACCGGTCGCGTTCTGCCTGTGCTCGGTGAGTGGGGTTCGTGGAGGGGGGTCTAGTGGCTCCCGGGGGCGGTGGGGGAGGTTGCATTCGGGCGGGGGGGGGTCTGCAGCCGGTCGGGGCATCTACAAAAAAAAACAAAAAAAAAAACGAACCCCTGCTTCCTTTGCTGCAGCGGGTTCTTTACCCCTGTGCTGGGCTGCTGCTCAACGGTTGGGGGGAGGGCCTGAGCATGGCGGGGAAAGGCAACAAGAAAGTTGCTCCGGGGGGAAGGGCTGGGGGGGGCTCGAGGGGGTCCCGCGGGGTTTGGGCAGCCCCAGGGGCCAGAGCAGGCCGTGGGGGGGGGGGCGGGAGTAGGGGGGAGGAACAGTACGCGGAGGGTTGGGGGGGGGATGCGTGGGGCTCTCTCTGCCCCTGCAGCTGTGTTGGGGGGGCCGGAGGAGGTGGTGGGCCCCCTTGAAGGGGTCGTGGGGCCTGGGGCGCGGGAGGCGGAGGGGGCGTCGAGGGGGGGTGCTGGGGCAGGTGGCGTTGAGGAGGGGAGCGTCGCTCGGGGGTCGGGGGGGACGGGGCGGAGTGTTCGGGTGCGGTGGGGCATGGGTGGGTTCCGGTTCCTCCAGGAGCATATGGGCCCGCCCCGGGGGGGTGGGGACGGTGCGGAATGCGTAGCGACGGGTGGCAGGCTTGGTCCCCGGTACCTGGGATGGCAATGGGTGGGAGCCCTTGGGGGGGGGGGCTGGGGTGGGGAGCATTGGGGGGCCGGTTTTCAAAGTGTTGGGGGACAACTCCCCTGGGGGGCTTCAGGCTGGGCAGTCGGGGGGTTGGGGTCCTCGGGGGGGGTGCAGGGAGGGGGTGTGGGCTGGGGGGCGGGGTCTTATGGGATGGCTTCGCAGGGGGTTGGTTTGCCTCCGTCCCCGTGTGTTGGCTCTCCTCTCCCTTTGCAGGTTTCGGGGAGTGCGCCCTTGACAGCAGGCGGAGTTGGCGGTGGAGCGACAGTGATGTCGGTGGGTGGGGGCCAGTCCGGCCCGCCCATGATGGAGCAGACGGAGTCCACCTCGGGTGTGCAGGTGGCGGCGGAGCCGGCGGCGGCAGGTGAGTGCTCCGGGGCGACGGCGGGGGGAGTTGGGGGGGCAGTGCCGTCGGGGGAGGGTGCACCGCCAGCTATTAAAGCCAAGGCAAAGCGGAAGCACCGACGGCGTCGGCGGAGGAGCGCGTCGTCTTCATCTACATCGTCGGGGTCTTCGGACACTTCCTCAGCGGACTCCACCGGCGGGCCGCGGGTTGGCGAGGGGGCGGGATCGGCGGTGGTGCGTTGCGCGGAATTGTGGGAGAGTGTTCCGCGTAAGTTGAGGCGGCGGATTGTGAAGCGGCGTTATTTAGATATTTTCCGGCTATTGGAAGGGAGGAAACGCTCGGGGGAGAGTCGTAAGAAGCGCAAGGAAGACGAGAAGGCGGGGAGGGTACGGAAGGTTTCGCGGAACACGTTAAATTGGACTCGGGCTTTTTTGCGTTTGGCGAGCGTATGGGGGCATGAGGACCCGAGTCGTTATGGTGAGATGTTGGCTTATGCCGATGCGATCTTGGCGGCTTCCCAGGCCCACGAGGGGTGGGCCTGGCTTAATTACGACGAGGAGTTCCGCGATAGGATGGAGGAGAACCGGCAGTTGTCATGGGGCATGAAGGATATCAACCTTTGGCTCACGCAAATGTCGGCAAAGAGGAGTGGAACGGGGGGGGGTGCAGGTCCGGCTAGGGCGGCGGGTGCGGCAGCTTCGGTGGGATTGCGGTCCTTTCGGCCAGCGGGCCCGGGGCCCGAGGCGAGTAAAGTTGGGGCGGGCGGTTCCCGGCGGCGATTTGTGTTGGCGCTTTAACAAAACGTCCTGCCCTTTCCCGGACTGCAAGTTTCGGCACGCTTGCTCCCTGTGCGGAGCCGGTCACTCGGCCGTTAAGTGCAGCCGTCGAGCGGTGCAAGGGGCGGCGGCGGCAAGTAAATGACGGGTTGGAAGGGGGTCTGGCGCCTACCCCCATTAGGATATGGGCGTTGCTGCCGTGGCTGGAGCTCTACGCGGCTACCAGGCATGGCCCGGCGGGGACGATGTTGTGGGCGGGGTTTTCTGAGGGCTTTCGTATCCCTTTTCAGGGGGCTGTCCGGGATTTGGAGTCGGGGAATGCTCGCTCGGTGATGCGGCTGGCGGATGTGGCCCGCGCGAAGATTGCGGCGGAGTGCGCTCTGGGCAGAGTTGCTGGGCCGTTCCTTCGGCCGCCCTTTTCACCGTTTATTGTTTCACCGCTCGGCGTCATCCCGAAGAAGGAGCCCGGGCGTTATCGGCTGATACATAATCTTTCTTGTCCCCTCGGGGCTTCGGTGAATGACCATATCCCGCAGGAGCTGTGCTCAGTGCGCTATGCGTCCTTCGACGAGGCTTTGGAGCGTGTGCGCCAATGTGGAAAGGGGGCTTTGCTTGTGAAGGTGGACATTGAGTCTGCCTTTCGTCTCTTGCCGGTGCACCCGTCCGCCTTCCCTTTGCTCGGCTTTCGTTTTGACGATGCTTATTATTATGACAAGTGTATGCCCATGGGTTGTGCGATCTCGTGTGCGTACTTTGAGGCCTTCAGCTCTTTCCTGCAATGGGTGTTGATGCGGAGGTCCGGTCTTAGGTCTATAGTGCACTACCTCGATGATTTTTTGTTCGTCGGGCCGGCCCAGTCTGCAGTGTGTGCATCCTTGTTAGAGCTTTTCTTGGGTATGGCGGCGGAGTTTGGCATCCCTTTGGCGGAGGGTAAGACAGTGGGGCCGGTGACTTGTATTTCCTTTTTGGGGATTGAGATCGACTCTGTTGAGTTTGTGGTCCGGTTACCGAGGGATAAAGTCGAGCGGCTGCGGCTCTTGGTAGCTGAGGTGGGCTCCGCTACGAAGGTGACGTTGGCGGAGCTTCAGAGGTTAGTCGGCCACCTAAACTTTGCCTGTCGGGTCGTCACAATGGGAAGGCCGTTTGCGCGGCGGTTGTCTTTGGCGATGGCCGGGGTGCGCTGTGGGCACCATCGCATTCGGGTGACTGCGGGGATGCGAGCTGATTTGCGCGTGTGGGATGCTTTTTGGCGAATTATAATGGCTGCTCGGTGTTGCAGTCCGAGGAATTGTCCAACAGGGATTTGGACTTGTTTTCAGATGCTGCGGGGGGGTTCGGGTATGGGATTGTTCTGCCAGGGCTCGTGGTGTGCAGTGCCGTGGCCGGCGGCTTGGTCCGCGAGTGGGCTGACGCGCAATGTGACGTTCCTGGAGTTGTTTCCGATTGTAGTGGCCTTCTGGGTATGGCCAGAGAGGCTACGGGACAAGCGGGTAGTCTTCTGGTGTGACAACGCTGCGGTGGTGCAAGTCATTAATCGTCATTCGCCAAAGTGTCCAAGGGTGGCGGCGTTGATGCGTGTGTTGGTGCTGGCCTGTCTTCGTCTCAATGTCACGGTTCGGGCGCGCCATGTGCCAGGTGCTCTGAACGTTATTGCTGACGCTTTGTCTCGTTTCCAGTGGGAGCGGTTTCGGGAGTTGGCCCCGGGGGCGGACGAGACCGCGGCGGTGGTGCCGGAGCACCTTTGGCGAATTGGGACGCCGGAATGATCTCATTGTTGCGGTCTTCCCTGGCACCAGGTACGTGGAAGGCTTATCAGCGGGGGTATGGGCGGGTCCAAGAGTTTCTCTGGGGGAGGGGCTGGAGGGGGGGTAGAGTCGGGGACATCTTGGCAGGTTCTTTCATAGCGTGGGCAAAAGAGGGTGGTTGGTCCCGGGCGGCAGCACGGGCGGCTTTGGCCGGCTTCTCCTTTTTTAGCAGGGCGGCGGGCTGGGGCAGTCCGAGCGCCTCGTATGTGGTGAAGCGGCTATTAGCCGGGTGGGCGCGAGCGCAGCCCTCCTGCCCGGATTGGCGTCGCCCCGTGTCGCACGCCCTTGCTGCTGCGTATTTGGGGCGTTCTACCCGAGGTGGCGGCTACGCCGTATGAGGCAGTCCTTTTTCGGGCGTTGTTTGTCACAGCCTTCTTCGGGGCCTTCCGAGTTAGCGAGCTGGTCCCTCCGTCGGGCGGACGAGGGGGGCGGGGGGGTTTGCTGGTGCAGCAGGTGGACATACAGGAGGCGCGCGTACGGATTTTCCTGGCCCGCTTGAAGACTGACCCATTGGGGCAGGGTCGGTGGGTGCTGCTGAGGGCCATTCCGGGTCTGGGATCTTGTCCAGTGCAGAACTTGGCGGTGTACCGGCGGCAGCGGCCGGATCGGGCCGGGTGTTTCTTCTGCCATGCTGATGGGACAGCTGTTACCCAATTCCAATTCACGGCAGTCTTCCGCTTGGCGTTGCGGCGGCTGGGCGTGGATGAGCGCGGTTATGCGTCTCACTCCTTTCGGATAGGTGCGGCAACGAGCGCAGCCGCCGCTGGCCTGGGAAGTGAGGTGATCCAGCGGATCGGGCGCTGGCGCTCCAGGGCCTTCGAGGGCTACGTGCGTCCGGAACAGTTGTAAGCGGTGGTGGGGGAAGGGGGGTGGGCGGGGGGGGGGGTTCTAATGCTGTTTTTTCTCTTTCAGGTCTACTGCTGAACGTGCCGACAGTGGCTGCTGCCCGGAGCGCGCCGGGTGTTTGGTGGCTTCTGGGGCATTCGTTCGTCTACTGGGCGGAACGCAGAGCCTCAACTCGTCCGCTGGGTACACACCTGGGCTTGGTGTCCTGCAATTTCCGGCTGGAGTGGCTCGGCGAGCGGGGCATGCGATGGTGGCAGCTACTTCCAGTGGTTCGAGAGCACGCGGAGCGGCGGCAGAGGCCGGTGGGACTCCTGATACATCTTGGAGGGAATGATCTTTCCTGTTGGACTTGTCGGCAACTCATCCGCGCAGTGCAACGTGACCTGCGTGCGCTGCAGGAGCAGTGGCCTGACGTTGCAATCGTCTGGTCGGACATCATCCCTCGGCCGGCCTGCTTGCCTCAACGACGCTGGTCGAGGGGGTTGGCCAAAGTGAACAGGCAGATTGGCCGTTGGTTGCAACAGGCCGGTGGATGGCAGGTCCGGCACCCCTGGGCGGACCCCCAGTGCACAGGACTGTACCGTACCGACGGGGTACACTTGTCCCCGGTCGGTCAGGACTTATTGCTTAATGATTGGCAGGAAGCGCTGGAAATGATTGGTCGCAGCTTTATGGTGGGGGCGGTGCGAGGATAGTGCCTACCTCGCACCGGTGGCGGGGTACAGAGCCAGCGCTCGCAGGAGCGGCGCGGGCTTGACCTGGTTTACAAGCAGTGGGGGGCGAAGTGCTCCCCGGGGTGGGGCGAGACAGCCCGGTTGGGGGTCTCGGCCCGGTAGCGGGGGGGTGGGAGCCGGCCTTTGCTACTAGGATGGCGAGGCAGGCGGCGGGGTTTGGGGGGGAGGAGGATGCTCCGCCTTGCTACTAAGATGGCGGGTGGGGGGGCATCCTCCGGTAAAGGGGTGCGGGGTTGGGTTTTGTTCAATTGTTATCTTAGGCCCGTGTTGGGCCGGTTGTACAGGTTGTAAATAAAGCTGCGACCAAAAGTTTGTACCAAATATTACTGAGTTGGTGAAGTTATTGGGGGGGGGGGGAACAGGACTGGAGGGTGTCAAATCGGGGAATTGAGGTGAGGAGGGCTTCCGGGTTACCAGTGTTAATGCCCGAGGCCGCGGGCCGGGTCCCGCGGCCGACAGTAACCTGGGCCCGGGCCCGGCCGCGGCCTCCAACGTGCCGGGGAAAAGGGGGGGTGCGTCGGGGGGGGGGGGGGGGGGGCGGTGCGAGGCACTTGAAATCGCACCGGCGCGCCGTCGGAGCGATTTCATTGGCCCGCATGTCATGGGGTGGGCGGTGCTGTTCGCGAGGAGCCGCGTGGCCGTCTCCTTCTGGCCGCGGCTCCTCGCGTACCGGTCGCGTTCCCGCCCGCCCGCCCATGGTTTTGTTTTGTCGGGATGTTGCAGCTGGAGGGGGTGGCGGGGTACAGAGCCAGCGCTCGCAGGAGCGGCGCGGGCTTGACCTGGTTTACAAGCAGTGGGGGGCGAAGTGCTCCCCGGGGTGGGGCGAGACAGCCCGGTTGGGGGTCTCGGCCCGGTAGCGGGGGGGTGGGAGCCGGCCTTTGCTACTAGGATGGCGAGGCAGGCGGCGGGGTTTGGGGGGGAGGAGGATGCTCCGCCTTGCTACTAAGATGGCGGGTGGGGGGGCATCCTCCGGTAAAGGGGTGCGGGGTTGGGTTTTGTTCAATTGTTATCTTAGGCCCGTGTTGGGCCGGTTGTACAGGTTGTAAATAAAGCTGCGACCAAAAGTTTGTACCAAATATTACTGAGTTGGTGAAGTTATTGGGGGGGGGGGGAACAGGACTGGAGGGTGTCAAATCGGGGAATGGAGGCGAGGAGGGCTTCCGGGTTACCAGTGTTACTGCAAGGTATATCACTCTACCATTTTTCACACATCACATCAGGTAAACAGTGGATATGGAAGGAGAAAAGAGCCTCAGAATCCAAGGAGGTAGGGGAAATGATAAAAGTCAACTGCAAACCAGGCCTGGAGGAAATAACAGCAAAGGTCTTGAAATCAGCTGAAGAAACAAACAAGAGTCAGCCAGAAGTTAGAGAGGAATTTGTTAAAGGTAGGGTACCATGCCCTTGGAGGAAACATCACTCTCCAGTTTATAAGTTTCACCCCTGTGAATGCTTCCCAAAAAACAACCAGCAGAGTTCAGAATAACCCATCATCTATTGTATCTAGAGGTGTAGTTTTTTCATTGACTTTACGGACCATATTCTGTGCTCTGTGTTCTGTACATTGATGGGTCATGCAGTGGAAATATTGATGGGTTAGGGACAGAGCTCATGGAAAACTAAAGCAGATATTGAATGAGTTTATAAACAATTGGTAATACATTTAGAAAGTGCTTGTTTGGTAAAGCTCTACCTATAACATGCACAGTGTCAGAGGCATTCTTTGATAGTCTGAGCTCTTTTATATCATGAACAATAGAGCATTAAATGAGGCACCAAATAAAACTATACATCTGGATGATTCTGTTAGTTCTGTGGGGACAGTTTCTCCAAATGGGTTAGTTTTGTGCACACCATGACAGTCGTGAACCTCACTTCTAAGTCAGGGCACGGGGCTGTGAGATGTTAGAGGTGCTCAAGTGGAAGGTACAGGAGTTAGAATTTCTGGTGAGAACAGATGAAGAAATGGGAACAGAAGTAGAGATGTTAGAATACAATTTGCTCCTCCTCTTCACTGCCGCTTCCTTCTAATTCCCTCTGTTTCCTCTTGTCTCTCTATCTATCTGATATCCATAGAGATTGAAAAGGGAAACTGCTAAAAAATAACGTTTCAAAACAAATTTACCCTCTTTCAAGTTTCTAGGGGTTTTTTTCCTGTCATTTCAATTACTGAGTTTTGCACTGTACTGCCCAAATAATTTACTCTGAAGAATTGGAATTGCACAACTCAGTGAAGTGAATACCTTTTAGAAAATGACATTTTTGGGTTTCCAATGAGTTCCATCCAGATTTAAACCTCAAAGTGGAGAGTAAAGATAAAAAAATATGCACATGTTAAAGAATTTTGAGGAACATTGTTAGATGAGTGACATATTTTATTTTGGTTTATGAAAATCATGCATTTAATAAATTTCTAAAGCAAAAGACACTCATGTGGCATTTGATACTATCACTTGCACATTTATGATCTACAAAGTGAATGAATAAACTCACATTAATCATAAGGTGCTATTGGATTTCTGCCTTTAACAACTTATGTTTGTAACCAAGAAATAATGAAAGACGTAACAGGGCCATATTAACAGTATTGCATTTAACCAGATTCAGGGTCAAAAATGAGTCATCATTTAAAAGATCTGAAATGTCACAGTACAGAGAGGCCAATGCAGCCTTTTTTTGTTCAAACTCTGGTAGACATCAGAAATTATAGGTAAGGCCTTGTTTTCTTAATTGTATTACATTACCTTTATGTTAGTTAGTTTGCTTCCGTAATGTGGGCTATATTGTGACCCTTGTTCTTTGATTCTGGTTGTCCTTTGGGCAAGAAATATTGTTAATTTCATTGCTTGTCAAGTGTACACTTCATTTTTCCTTTCTTGTTTTGGTTGTTGTAATGACTAAAAAAGTTCATTAAAAAAAAAAAAAAAAAAAAAAAAAGAAATTATAGGTAATTATTCTCAAATACTGTACATTACTTAGGTAATTTTTTCTGGCACTCAGAAGTGATTTTTAATACAAAATCTTTGGAGAGATTAATAAATAATTCCTCGGAACCATCTGTTCCCATATTGGGGTTCTAGCAGGGTTTTTTTAAAATTAATATTGTTCAATTCAAACACAAAGAAAGCCTGTTCTTAATGAAGTAACCTAATACCCTGAATGTTTATATTACTTTTCATATTTCTATGTTAAGATGTATATGTATTTTATTTAAAAAAAAAGGAAAAATAGATGATCCCCCAAAAAACAACTATATAAATCAAAGTAGGGGAGTATCAAGAATCCACAGAAAAATATTTATTGATGTAACCCAACATGGCCATGCTTTATCACAATATGCCTGTATCAGGGACATTTACAATAACTACATACATGAATAACA
This sequence comes from Ichthyophis bannanicus, assembly GCA_033557465.1. NCBI lineage: Eukaryota > Metazoa > Chordata > Amphibia > Gymnophiona > Ichthyophiidae > Ichthyophis > Ichthyophis bannanicus. The sequence goes on from CM066033.1 coordinate 244,326,840, forward strand.
AACATAAAAGTATAAATGCATAAACATAAAAAAATATAAATAACAAAACATGATGAACTGATTCAGTCAATTAATACATTTAAAAATATGTCATTAGCTATTAAGTCAAAAATTCCATAGGGATGAAAAGGATTATGAAAGGAACAAAGTTTATCATTGGATGTATCATGGACAAAAGAATAATAGTTGAAGATATGTTACATTTGCAGATGATTCTGAAGATTCTGATTGGAGCTCTGATGGATTTTCTGACGATAGACACGTATGAGATGACTTTTTAAAGGAGTGAAGCCAACCCTGATTCAGGGGTGAGGTGGTGGATACAGATGGAGAAGGTCTCAAAGATTGAACTAGGGGCCCAATAACTCACTCAAAATCTGCTCAAAGCCATCAATAACTAACTTGTCTTCTGTTCAACTTACTGATACAGAAAAAGTTCTAAATTTGGGTCAAGGATTTGTACCAACAACTCAATATGATCCATTTAGTACTCAAGTATATTTGCATCAGTTTTTTTAGAAAATTACAACTTCAATTACACTAGTCAACATTGAAATCATTACTGACTTTTAAAGGCCCTAATCTTTAGTATCTTGGTGAACTGAACACGAATATAACATTAAAAAAGATTTATTGGCTCTCGTTTTGAAGATATTGCATGTAGTTCATTTTTTGACGTTTCACCGTGTAAATTTATCCTGTAGGACATCAACAACATCCCAAATAAGCCTTGAATGATGTAATATTGCATCACATTGCATAATACCAGCATGCACACATCATCCAGAGTTGATTGCATCATTTTCTGATGCAATGCAATACTACTGCCAGACGGCTGCTGAAGCCATCTGACGTCAGCAGTGTACTATACACAGTCGGAAAGGTTGAGCATTTAAAATATTTCAGACTGTGTGTGAGACAGTTTAAGCTACTATTGCATGTAACTTTTATTAATCATATAATTTTAGCCATTTAGGTACAATACCGAACAGTAATGCTGCGAAAGTGCGTTAATACCGTTGACAATTTCTGCTACATTTGTGGGGAAGTGACATTTGCCAATCAGAAGAAAAGTATCACTTCTCAAATGAAGAAGGCATATCATCTTTACTTTGGATGCAAGATTGGTGACCAAGACAAGCCTTGGGCCCCACATATATGCTGCACTGCATGTACAACACAGCTTTCACAGTGGTTGAATTGCAAAAGACCATCAATGCAGTCCCCATGGTGTGGAGAGAGCCAAGCAACCACATAAATGACTGCTACTTCTGCTTGGTTCCTCCTCTTTCCAGTGGAATAACAAAGCAAAAGAAGTCTACCCAAACATTCCGTCTGCATTGAGACCAGTTCCACATGGTGAGGGACTTCCTATTCCAGATCCTCCATCAGAATATTCTCTTGATTCATCTGATGAGGACAGGTTTGAGCCAACCTGTTCTTCTCCTGGTCCGTCAGCATGCAGTGACCCAGATTTTCACTGGGATGTATATCAACTCCACACGGAATAACACAATAAGAACTAAATGACCTGGTTCGTGATTTGGACTTATCCAAGAACAAGGCAGAATTGCTAGGATCAAGACTACAACAATGGAATCTTCTAGAAGAAGATGTTAACATTACTTCATATCGAAAGCACCACCAGCAATTGGAGCCTTTCTTCAGAAAGGAAAATAATCTGGTATTCTGTTCTGATATTGAAAGTCTCATGAATGCCTTAAAAATCACTCATGACCCACAAGACTGAAGACTATTTATAGACTCTTCGAAAATGAGTCTGAAGGCTGTGCTTTTGAACAATGGAAACCGTCTTCCATCTATTCCATTAGCGCATGCCGTCCACATGAAAGAAACATATGATAACTTAAAGCATCTACTGACTTCCATTAACTATAAAAAGTACAGCTGGCACCTCTCTGATGACTTGAAGGTAGTTGCCCTTTTAATGGGACTGCAGAAGGGATATATAAAATACATGTGTTTCTTATGTGAGTGGGATAGCCAAGCAAGGGATTGGCACTACTTGCGGAAGGAATGGAATTGTAGACAAAATGGAGAGAAGAATATCCAGCACCGAGCTCTGGTTGAGGCTCACAAAATCCTGCTACCACCCCTTCACATCAAACTAGGTTTGATGAAAAACTTTGTAAAAGCCATGGACCGCACTTCGCCAGCTTTCCGATACCTGCATGAAAAATTCCCTCAACTCAGCGAAGCAAAGATTAAAGAGGGAGTTTTTGTGGGTCCTCAGATTTGAGAGCTCTTCAAAGATGACCAGTTCAACAACTTGCTGCAGGGTGATGCAAAACAAGCTTTTCACCTAGTGTCAACAAACTTTCTTGGGAATGTTAGGGCAGAAAACTACAAGGAACTAGTAGAAGACATGCTGATGCAGTATCATAAAATTGGCTGCAATATGTCTCTAAAGTTCCATTTCCTTGATTCCCATCTTGATTTCTTTCCTGACAACTGTGGTATGGTTAGTGATGAACCAGGGCGAACGTTTTCACCAGGATATCGCAACGATGGAGCAAAAATACTAGGGAAAATGGTCCACTACAATGCTGGCTGACTACTGCTGGACACTCCCCAGAGAAGCTCCCAAACAGCTGTACAAGAGACAGGCGAAAAAATCTAAAAAGTAGTCTATGACTTGTTTTTTTACAGGTATTAACCAAAGGCGTATTATATTTACTATTGACATGCATTTTGTGATGTAAACATTAATTCTTGTAGATTACTAAAAAGCTAGAGCCAACATTGCAATTTCACTGTCATATTTGTGTTCAGCATATAAAAATTGATAAGAAATGACTATTTTTATTTCAGTAACATGACTTTTGTAAAAATTTGTTGACCAGTGTTATTTTGCAGAACCGATGGGGGATCAAATGATCTATCTTTGGCATGACTTCAATCTTATTGAATCCTCCTGGGGCTATGGACTCTACTTTTAATACATTTAAATGACTGGTTTTAAGACAAGTTGACTATACTGAGAAGAATTTTGAACAGAGGAAGGTTTGGTGAAGTCTGAGCTCTACAGAATGTATAGCAGTTTGTCAATTACAGGAACAGAATGATCTCATTATTAAGAGAGCTGATAAAAGTAGGTCTGTAATAATTCAGAATGTGGAGGATTACTGTGCTGAAAGAATTCAGTAATTGTTAGATAACATATCACATTCTGACTTAAGATCCAACCTTAAGGCTGTTACGAATGATTGAGACTGCTGTAACTAGCGTTACATTGAGGAATGCTAATTAAAAAGGAGAGTATGGTCTTGGTTAATAAACAAAAAGTTCAATTTATTTATTTTCTGCCAAAGGTCCATAAGGATATTCATATGCCTCCATGTAACACAGAAATATGATGACAGAAAAAGACCACATGGCCTATCTAGACTGTCCTTCCATATCAACAACTACAACAGTCCCCTTTTTACAATGTTCTTCATGCCTGTTCAAGTTTTCTATTGCCAAATTCATGGAGATTTTATGGGGGATGACTTGTGCTCCATTGCTAACGATGCTATATATGAGCAAATTTGAAGATTCTTTGCTGTGCTCTGCTTAATGTTTCTCTAAGGTGAGTCCTGAAATGCTTCCTATCCAACATTTTCTGCATATGGGAAGGTGTGCAGGAAAACCTGCAAGAGTTCAGTGAATGGTTGAACCTATTGATCTTTAATTTGAAGTTCAGGACGAGCTGTCAACAGAAAAGTATTCACTTCTTATATGTATGCATAAGTATCATCAGAGGAAGTTTGGTAACTGATTTATATGGAAAATAAATTGACCATAATAATTTTCTTTAGTTTCAGAGTTTTCAGCCTTATAAACTGAGATTGAGTCTCCCAATTAGTCAGTTCCTGAGGCTCCCGAGAATATCGAATTTGAGACTCAAGCGGCAGATCTAATGAAATGGTTTGTAGAGAGGGGCTATCCAAACAATGGGCAAAAGACTGCTTATAAATGGGCCTGACTTGCCAATTGGGAGCTGCTGATCAATTATCAACAGAAAGAACCTCTGCCAAGACTCGCTTGTGTGCTTCCATTTTCTACAATCTAGTCTCAAATCTCTAAAGTTACTTATAAATTCTGGCAAATCTTTGATCTTCCTGGGACTTTTGCTGAAAGGTCTATTTGTCATACAGAAGAGCAAAGAAACTGAGAGAAATGATTGCCCAGATAGTTAAGAACAGCTTTGATGCAACCATCCATAGTCATGAGAAATATGGCTGTTGTGGGTGATGGGAGAGAGAAGGCAATGATTGGGGATAGCTGGATGCACCCATTTTCTGGGAAACAAATTGAAGTCCACCAATCTACATCCTATGTAGTCTATGTGATTCAATGCCCTTGTTTGAAGATCTAGATAGGTAAAACTAAGGGGTATGTTTACTAAACTGCGGTAACGTTACATAACGCGCGTTATGTAACGTTAACGATCGTTAACGCATCATAACGCATCATAACGCGTGTTAACCTAAATTAACGATCGTAAAGTTCCGCGGCGTGGTAAAACACCGCAGAAGGTGGAGAGAGGGTGGAGAGAAGGTGTCAGTGGGCGGAGAGTGGGCGGGGAGAGGCTCCCTTCACACTAACGCGCTGATCTGAAGAGCTGAATCCTAACATGATTGAAAACCTGCCGTTAGATGCACATTTGCAGGGGAGAGAAACCATTTCAGTGTCAGCAATGTACAGGATAGGCAGGGAAACATACAAAAAGTGATAAGTGTGATACATGTGCCCAGAACAACAGGCAGGGCCGGCCTGTCCATTGAGCAAGAATGTTCTTTGCACAGGGCCCCACGTTTCAGGGGGCCCCGCGCAAAGAACATTCTGCTTTTTTTTTTTTAAATTATATTAAAAAAAAAAAAAACTGGCTCTGGCTGCTGCTGCGGCCTCCGCAGCAAAATGGAGTGTCCCGCGGGGCCCCCTCTCATCGCTGAGCCTCTCTGCAAGGGCTTTCAGATTCGCGAAGGGAGAGTGTCTCCCTCACATCTCTGTTAAGCCCGCAGGGGCTAATGGGAAATTTCCCATCTGCCCCTTTAGACGCGAGGGGCTGATGGGAAATTTCCCATTAGCCCCTGCGGGCTTAACAGAGACGCGAGGGAAACACTCTCCCTTCGCGAATCTGAAAGCCCTTGCAGAGAGGCTCAGCGAGGAGAGGGGGCCCCGCGGGACACTCCATTCTGCCGCTGCCGCAGCGGCAGCAGCCAGAGCCAGGTTTTTTATTTTAATTTTAAATTTTCCATAAGCCGATATGGGGGGGGGGGGGGGTGTTAAGACTGGGGCTGGGCTGGGCTGGGCTGGGCTGTGGGGGTGTTTAGACTGGTGCTGGGCTGGGCTGGGCTGGGCTGGGGGGGGTTGTTAAGGCTGGTGCTGGGCTGGGCTGGGCTGGGCTGGGCTGGGGGGGGTGTTAAGACTGGTAATGGGCTGGGGGGGTTAAGACTGGTAATCGGCTGAGGGGTGGTTAAGACGTAAAGTCCTGGGGGTGCTAGGACTGGTAATGGTCTGCGGGGGGGGTTAGGACTGGAAATGGGCTGCAGGGGGGGGGGGTTAAGACTGGTAATGGGTTGGGGGGCTAGGACTGGTAATTGGGCTGTGAGCTGTTGGGGGGGTTAGGACTGGTAATGGGCTGGGGGGGGTTAAGACTGGTAATGGGCTGTGGGCTGTTGTTGGCAGTCTGGAAATGTGGTGATGTTGGGTTAGGACTGGTAATGGGCTATGGGGGGGGGCTAGGACAGGACATGGGCTGATGGGGAGGGGTTAGGACTTGAGGTGGGCTGATGTGGTTAGGACTGGTAATGGGCTGTGGGCTGATGGGGGGGGGTAGGAATGGCAGTGGGCTATGGGGGGCTGACTGGAAATGGGCTGATGGGGTTAAGACTGGAAGTGGGCTGATGGGGGCTTAGGACTGGTAATGGGTTATAGGGGGGGCTTAAACTGAAAATAGGGTGATGGGGGTTAGGACTGGAAGTGGGTTGATGGGGGGCTAGGACTGGTACTGGAAATGGGCTGTTGGGGGGAGCTAAGATTGGAAATGGGCTGTGGTGGGGGCTTGAATTGAAATGGACTCATGGAGGGGCTAGAACTGGAAGTAGGCTCATGGGGGGGCTTGGACTGGAATTGGGCTGAGTGGAGGGGAGCTAGGATTTGACATGGGCTGATGGTGGGGCTAGGAAATGACTAGAAATGGGCTGATGGGGGGCTAGGATTGGAAATGAGCTGATGAAGGGACTCAGACTGAAAATGGATGGGGGAGCTAGGACCGGAAATGGGTTGATGGGGGGTAGGACTGGAAATGGGCTGATGCAGGGACTAGAAGGGAATGGATGCTGGGTGAGACTGGAACTAGAAGGGAGCTGATGTTGGGGGAGGATTAGAATGGGATGGGGCTGGGAGAGTAAAATGGAGAGGGGAAAAATATTTTGTGTGGGAGGGATGAAAAATCTACAATTGGCCGGTTATTGGGAGAGTAAGTGGGGATTGAGGATGGAGGGGTAAAATTTGTGTGGATGAAATAGGAATGAGGAAAGAGCAAAAGGAGAAAGAGTAGTATGTTAAAGCAGATGTAGAGAGAGAGAATGGAAAAAAAAACTAGAAGAGAGAAGAAAGAACAAATGGACAGTAGACGATGGAGAGTTAGCAGAAAACATGAAGAAACCAGAAGAAAGTGGCTGGAGCAATTGCAACTGAAAAAAAATGCACAAAAGGTAGAAAGATATCTCTTTATTTTGAATTTATTAACTGGAATATGAAAGCTCTGGGAAATGTGCATCATTAACGTCTGCGCTTTGTTTGGTACAAGAGGAAATTAATTTATAGTTTTATTTCTACAGTGTTGTACATTCCAAGTTTGGATTTTGGGGTTCCCAGTTTAATTATTGCCTTCCTGTTTCTAAATTGTGATTCCTTGTTTGATGATGGTCTATGTTCTGCATGTGTAACTGAGCTGAGGTATTCTGTTTTTGTAATTCCTATTTGACATTGCCACTTGTTCTCTTTCCCCAGTATTCTCTGAAATGTATTGGTTTAATATTTGCAGTGTTGCCTTTTGATAGGTAGGGTATGGTGCTTTGTGAGTCCTGGTAATGCTGTCAGGATATGGCGGGTTTGCTATGGGTTCTAAATGTGCAGCGTTTATAGTAGTTCCTAATGTGCCTGGCGGTTGGCACTGGATTATAGTAATGTAGAAATCTTTTAGTCTTTCTTTATCCATACCCTCATTAAGAGACATGTTTACTAAAAGTTAGTGTATGGTAACATTATGCAAATATTTATGCAAATAAGGCCACTTATGCAAATGAGGCCCCGCACCGAGTCTCCGCACATAGCCCCGCACCCCCCTTGGGCCGCCCCTGACAACAGGGCACAGAAACATTGAAAATGACCCCAACAAACTGGAAAAAAACCATAACCAAGCTGGCCAATAGTGATTTTAATGGGAAACATCAACCCCCCCTCCAAGAAAGCTCCACAAAAAAGATATTGCTCCATCCCCATACAAGGTGAATGAGCCCACAGTGAAATAGCGCTGTTCAGGGTTTTCCCATCCATCATACAGGGTTCCTATAGCATGCACATGTCCCACAACATCAGGACGGGCATGTCGGAACGGCAACTGGACAGATGCCGGAAAAGGGGATACAGGAGGCCGCAGGCGGCACATGCTGTGGTGCAGCTGGGCCACAGTGCAGACTAGGGTGATGCCTAGGTGGCCCATACGAATGCTGAAACAGCAGAGCAGCCAGACAGCAACTACTGAAGGCCCAACATGGGTACGAGTGTGTTTCCGACAGTGTCACAGGGGATAGTACCCAACAGCTACCACCAAGGGCACGGAACATTGGCAGGCGGGGCTGGGGGGGGGAGCGTGGACGTCTATGCAGGCACCCCTACCCCAGAACCCTCACCATAGGCAGCCGCCTACCTGCACACTGGATGGCCTGAGACTGCGCACCACCAGCAGAAGGGCATGTCAGCATGGTGGCAGAGGGATACTGGTGGTGGAGGGGGGCAGTGGCAGCTGCCCAGAGCAGACCGTGGCCTAGCCCTGTGTAGGTGGGTGCCGTGTACTGCAACAGATAGGCCCTGTCTGACGAACAGTCATGGTATCACCAAGGAATGTACTGACTCTGTGACAACAAGGTGGTGCAGTGCACAAAACCAGTGTATTCAGAAGCAGAAGGTCACAGGTTCAAGTCCCAGCTGTGGTTCCTGCCAACCCAGTCCCCATATTTTACCCACTACTACAACGTGCTAATACAGACAGCACCTTTATTGCAGATGACGTAAACATGCCCAAGACACCTACATTTTACCCTACAGAGCACAGACACCATAAACATGTGCATTACCTAGAGCAGAGTCTCCCAAATGCAGTCCTGGAGGGCCAAACACCATTCCGGTTCCATGCTGCCTCTAATTAAGATGCCTGTGCTGCATTTCTATGCACCACCCCCATGGTATGCAGATGTATCTCATGCATATTCATGAGGGACAGCATGAAAACCCGAACAGTGTTTGGCACTGCAGGACTGGAGTTGGGAACCTCTGCCGTAAAGCAGCAGCCAACAGGGGCAGACACACCCGCACCCACAGGCTCCATTATCCAATGCCTCCTGGAGAGGAAGGATGTTGGGCCCTGCATGCATCTCCCAATACTAGCACTTGCATACTTTAGCAATGCCACCCTAAACCTGGGAATATAGTACACAGCTATCAAAAGGTTGCTATGACCACTGGCAGATAGCAATTCCTAAGTTAAGCTCAATTCGCTGATTGAGCTGCATCATAGCAACCTTTCTGATGTCTGTGGAGTGTGCCTCAGGTCTTGAGTCTGACAGAGTGACCCCAACAGTATTGCATACCATAGCCATGCCTGCACTGTGCCCAGGATTGGTGTGGTGGCCTGGGCTGCCAAACACCTCTATAGTTGCACACTGCTGGCATAGGTGTGGGAAGTGTGTGTCTGTCTATCCAGTGTGAGCTGGCTGCCAATGCCCTCCACAGCCCACACTGCTAGCACTGTTGCCAGTATTGGCCTGCCAATGTGCATAATGAGGAGCATGGTACCGTGAGAATAGCCTAGATAGGGTGGCCTGGCCTGGATGCATGTGCACAGGGCATAGGGCAATGGCTCGGACATTGTAGTGCCTGGCCACCACCTGCACAAACAGGGTGGCCACAGCATGTCCTGCTGGGAGGTCACTCTCACCCTGACTGAGCAGTGACCATGGCATGGCTAGGTTCCCCCATAGTGCTATATAGTATTTCTCTCATGTGATATTTATGGATTTTCTTTTGGGGAATCTAACAAAAAGATACCTTGCTCCCAATAATATATAAAAAATTATTCCAAAAAGTTACAACAAATAATTCAACATCAACATCAATCTCAGGCTTTAATGACCTCAGATGGCACAACTCCACATTTGATGATAAATCACCATAGGTGTTGTTAGACGCTCACATCACCGGTCATAGCCTACCCTACCTTCCTAAACCTAAAAGATCCAAATCTTCCATTTATTAAATACACCCCAATCTTTTGGGGCCCAATCACTGACTTATCTGCTTGGTGTGTATGCTGACACCCCCGTTCTGGGTACATGCATCTCCTCCAGGACCATGCACTATGGACTAGCTGGCAGACTGTCTGCAGCTAGTATGTGTCTTGCTGGAACATCTTGCAGGGTGCAGTGGCTGGAGGCTTGCTGCTGGAGAATGTCAGATAATGGTGGGGGGCAGCTGAGCATTTCCAGGCCTACTGTCTGTCTGCTATTGCGTTATGGATGTGTACCGCTCTATCTGTTCCCCAGCAGGACTGGGGTTGATGGTCCCCTCTACTGCTACCATTGCAGGGAGGTAGAATGTGGATCTATTGGTGGGTGATCCTGTTTCCCACCTTGAGCCCCAGAGGGTGGGTTGTGTGGTGGTACATAACCTGCCTATGGGTCCAAACACCCCTCCTCCCTTCACCTACAGCAGGTAACCATGGCACCAACACAGGATATGCACTATTCTGGGTGCATCATCGCCCATAAGGGCTAGACATGACTAAGAAATACAGAAGGACACAGATGTATCTTAGGTGTGGCTAAAGGAACTACCTATCACACATTGATGGGGACCTGCAGCATGGCATATTTCAACCATGAAAGGTGCTGTGAACCTGGTGCTGGGTGCCCCACCTCAACCTCAGGGTGAGCACAGTACCCGCACAATGTGACTGTCTGTGGCTACTCTGTGCCAGTACCACACACGTTCTGTTCCCCCTACCAGGCCGAGGTGCTTTGTGGATGCATACCCCATCTTGTGCCCATCTGTCGACTGCTGATTTGCATGTGCAGTGCATCATGGGTATGGGTGGGTTAACCCTATCCTGGTAACCACAGCAGACAGTTTGTGTGGTGACGTGCAGTCCTTTTGCAGCCAGCCAGGGCTTTGTTCACAGCCTTATAAGGTGTCCTATAGGGGACATTATAGGGTGCCTTGGCGGACAGTACACTTTATAATGTGCCCTATGGAGTGCGTTATGGGGGTGCCTTATGCGGCACCTTAGGTTATGCCACCGTCAGGATGTGTTTGCTGGCAGCACTAATTAAAATACAGGTCAAATGCCTCAACAATCACTACTTAAATGTAAAGGGTGCTGCCTCAGCCAGCCTTATACATTAGGCCCACTGGGGAATCGAACCCATGACCCCTGTACCATCAGTCAGTGTAGTAACCATTGTGTACAGCTCTGTTGCTGTGCTTGCATGCCTGCGCGCCTTCTTAAGATTAACGCGCGGTAACGTGCCATGTAGCACTCGTTAATTTATGGCGTCTTGTAACGCGCGTTATCGGTAACGATGTACCGCCCATGTCCTTATATGGGATTTCTGCTTCTACCGCCAATCCTAATGCGAATCACATTACTGCAGTTTAGTAAACATCCCCCTAAATGTAAGATCATATTGAGACTGAATGAACATTGAGTAATTTATCTGCTCCACTTGTGGAACATTGGATTCAACATAAGCATGAAGTTTCAGATATTCAGTGGAGAATACACAATCAAGTGAATAGGGCTTGGTGAGGGGGTGATCTTGATCGCTTGCTTAACTATAGGGAACAACAATGGATTTTTCTGCTGAATTCCTTGGACCCTAATGGATTTATTTCTGAGACTGATTGGGTGTCACTAATCTGAAGGATATAATCTGCCGATTGCTTCCCTATTTTTAAAATCCAGCTACCTGTGTGTGACCAATAGAGCTCCTTAGAAAGAAGCTGGAGTCATTGATGAGAGCTTATGCCTAACCCAGAGCGGAAACATGATGTCGTGTTGGATCATATTTCTATATTATGCTTATGCAAGAAAAGTATTCCATTGCTTAATATTTATGTTGGATTATGAACTGTGGAATGTATATTTCCCAAATTAAGATGTACCTACCCACACACCCAAGAACACTACCTACACCACCACTGCATGCCGACACCCCCACACCACCCCATCCGATTGGTTTGCAGTGCAAAACCACTTTGATTAAAGGATAAAGCGGGATATAAATACTTATAAATAAATAAAATAAATAAATATTCAGGGAAGTAACTACTCGTTTTCATACAAATGGGGGTAAAATAAGAAATAATTCTAAATTGAACCCCCATGGTGTAAATCTGTTTCAAGAGTGTGAGATGAGCACTTTTTTTTAATTTTTTGATTGTTTGGTGTTTAAGGACTGAAAGTACATACACCAAACATACATCAAACATACACAAACATACACCAAACATACACACATATAAAACGAATGGGACCAGTGATGATACTCAATTGAGGAGAGGGAGTGAAATATCTGGCTCTCTACAAATACTGTATCAGCAGCACTTCTCCTTTCCTAGTAATACTGTGAATATCTTCAGTTAAATTTCTGTTCAGTTCTGCCTGTGAAGGAGGTCTGTATATCACACCAATGCAAATGGATGTGCCATTCCCTCTTTCCCATTTAACCCACAGTGCCTCCTCTTTCCCTCCTTCTTCTTTTTGACAACCCTCAACAAACCTAAAAAATACCAATGTGCATTCTCTTCCTAATCTTTTTCCACCAGGAACAGGGGACCTACTTCTGAAGTTCAATTAAAGCAAAAATAACAGACTGACTTCTTTGCCACATAGTGCCCGGTTCCCCAGGTACTGCCACCACTGGGACACCACTGCCAGATGAAGCTGAGGAAGAAGTCCAACTCAGATGTAGAATCCAAGTTATCACACCATCGAACCTTACTCTTCTTCCTCTTCCCCTTTTGTGGCTGGCCTCACTCCCAGCTTCCCTTGCTGATTCACTAGCCTCAGAGACAACCCTTGAGACTCACTTAAAGAAGAGACATCTACTAGAATGATACTCTGGGCTGCTGAAGGAACAACACCTAGTAATTGAGCCACTGAATCCTATGTACCCAACTTGGTAGAAGTTGACTTTTAAGTTCTGTGGTCTCTCTACACAACACGAAGATTGATGCTGTACTAGCAGAAGTGGGGTCCCGGACCAGTCCTTGGATCTGTGAAGAAAACTGCAAGTCTGGGAGAAAATGATATGAACAAAACCCCTAGCAACCAAAACAGTGGTAACTTGTCCCCTTCCCCACTGCATAGGCCTAACGTCCTTGCCTAAAGAGGCATGTACTATAGCCCAATCCAAATGACCACCCCTGGTGTAACTCCTCCCTCAACACCATAGCTGGACCATGCTGAAATGTCTGAATAGTAATAAATGGTACATGTCTGGAAATGCAGCAACCAACAGGGCTCCCACAGTCTAATCAAGGGCTATGCACAAGTACAGAAGGGGTGCTGACATCATCACCGGGCTTCCAGGATGCCAATAAGAGTGAGTTCCTGCATTTCATTGGGGAGGCGGGGCTGCCAAGTTCAGAGCTCACACAGGGCATATTTCTAGTTTGGTACTGCCCAGGTCTAACCCTCTGGTGGTGGTAACAGTCCCACTGCCAATGTACCAGCTAGAGCCTTATTCACCACTAGCTTTCTAGCCATCCTACGCACCAGAATCCCCCTGACCCACTGGCATAAAAGCATCAAAACGTGGATGAATGGGAGGGAAGAGTGACCAGCACTCACCTGCCATATCATACAAAGCATAGGCCTGGATATAGCACCACCTATAGTCCCTCCCACAACTCCATCTGCTACTGGGACGATAGTAGGTATGGCAGATCTACTCTCCTGATTCAAAACTGCCCACCCCCATCCAGGTCTTCCCAACTCTGATCCTTCCCCACCCACCATAGCAGGCCAGGCCTCTTGCTATACACCTCCCCTACCTATATCTTTTCAACCCCCTTCTTGGCCCTCTTTCCCCATTCCACCCTGTCCCAAAACAACAGGGGCAGAGACGAGGGGGAATGCAAGAGGCAGAGGAGGAGAGACCCAGCAGTCATGGGAGGAGAATATGAGGACACTATTGAAGTCAAACAGGAATCATGTGTAAGGGCCAATGCTAACCATCTAGTGTAACCCCACTAAGTACATGATTGGGCCTGGTCAGGGCCATCTTGAGCAGGAACTGCTGCAGCAGCAGAGGAAGCAGTTCTAGACCATGACTGAGATGGGGATTAGAGAGGAAAAGGCAGAAAATGAAGAAATAGGAGGACAGAAAGGCAAGAGGGGGCAGGGGGGATGAGGGGAAAGGGGAAAGGGAAAGGAGAAGTAAAGAAGTGGGAAGAGAAGATACATAATAGACTTTTAATCATGAATTATAGCGTTTGAGCAGCAGATAAATTGTACATCCAAAAAATACTAAGGTGGGTAAAAAACTGCACCGATAAACATAATGATTCATAAGAATTACCCGCAGTCAGGTCTAATTACATAGAAACAAAGGGGTATGTTTACTAAACTGCGGTAACGTTCCCCGCGTTAGGTTCCCTGGATGCCCATATAAGGGAATGGGCGGTGCATCATTATGGCAACAACAGCCTCTCTGACCTCACCTTTAAACCATGCTGGCAGTTTTTTGGACTTCCTTCCACTTTTCTTAAAGCGTGGAATACAGCTGGTCTGGGCTTCCAAGATAGTATTTTTCAACAGCCAAGCCTGATGTACGTCTTTAAACTTTGCAACTGCTCCTTTTATTTTTTTCTTAACTGTTTTCCTCATTTTATCATAGTCTCCCTTTCTAAAGTTAAAAGGTAGTACTGTGGATTTCCTTACTATCCCTCCTCCACTAATTAAATCAAAGGCGATCATGCTATGATCACTATTGCCAAGTGGCCCCAACAACCTTATCTCTTGCACTAGATCTGGTGTTCCACTACGGACTAGGTCTAATATGGCTTCCCCTCTGGTCAGTTCATGAACCAGCTGCTCCAAGAAGCAGTCATTTATTTCATCTAGGAACTTTATCTCCCTAGCATGTCCTGACGTGACACTGACCCAGTCGATACCGGGGTAGTTGAAATCACCCATTATTACTACTGTGCTGTAACTTTTGTTAGCTTCCTTGATTTCTTTGAGCATTTCATCATCCATTTGGTCATTCTAGCCAGGTGCTCGATAGTACACCCCCACTGCCATTGCCTTCCCCCTTTTACATGGAATTTCAATCCATATAGATTCTACAGCAGATTTTGTTTCCTGCAAAACTTTAATCCTTTCTGACTCAAAGCCCTCTCTAACATAGAGAGCAACCCCTCCACCAATTTGATCAGCTCTATCATTTTGATATAGTTTGTACCCAGGTATCACAGTGTCCCACTGGTTGTCCTCCTTCCACCATGTCTCTGATATTCCAATCATATCTAACCTTTCATTTAGTGCTATATATTCTAACTCTCCCATCTTATTCTTTAGACTTCTAGCATTTGCATACAAGCATTTTAGAGAATGTATTTATTCATATTAATTTGGCTATTGTTAGACATGGGTAATTTGGGATCTTTAAGCTCTGTCTGCTCCATACTCGAGGGCATTTGGGCTACTTTACTCTTTTGTGGAACCTCTCTGCTTTTGGTAGTATCCTTCAAAGATACATTCTTCCGAACCATCTGCTCTTGGGCGACTGTCGGCTTTCCCCTAATATCTAGTTTAAAAGCTGCTCTATCTCCTTTTTACAGGTTAATGCCAGCAGCCTGGTTCCATCCCGGTTAAGGTGAAGCCCATCCCTTTGGAAGAGCCCCTCCTTTCCCCAGAATGTTCCCCAGTTCCTAACAAATCCAAACCCCTCATCTCTGCACCATTGTCTCATCCACGCATTGAGACTCCGGAGCTCTGCCTGCCTTTTGGGTCCTGCGCGTGGAACAGGAAGCATTTCGGAGAATGCTACCCTGGAAGTTCTGGATTTCAACTTCCTACCTAAAAGTCTAAATTTAGCCTCCAGAACCTCCCTACCACATTTTCCTATGTCATTGGTACCGACATGTACCAAGACAGCAGACACCTCCCCAGCACTATCTAAGACTTTATCTAGGTGGCACATGAGGTCCGCTACCTTCGCACCAGGCAGGCATGTTACCAGGTGATCCTCACGTTCACCAGCCACCCAGCTATCTACATGCCTAATGATCGAATCACCAACTATAACGGCTGTCCTAACCCTTCCCTCAAGGACACATGGCCCTGGAGAAACTTCCTCGGTGCGAGAGGGTTTTTTCATCACCTGGAGGACAGGTCCTAGTTACAGGATCACTTCCTGCCACACCAGGGTGATGCTCTCCTGTCACGTGACCTCTCTCCTCCATGGCAACAGGGATGCTGCCAGACTGGAGGTGGGACTTCAGGACTATATCCCTGTAGGTCTCGTCTATGTACCTCTCTGTCTGTCTTATGCTTTCCAAGTCTGCTACTTTAGCCTCTAGAGAACGGACTCGTTCCCTGAGAGCAAAGAGCTCCTTGCACCTAGTGCACACGTAAGACCTCTCACCAACTGGGAAAAAAATCATACATGTGACACTCAATGCAAAAGACTGGAAAGCCCCCATCCTGCTGCTTGACTGCTGTCTGCATCTTAGTTTTAAGTTTGTGTTTAGATTTAAGTTCTTTACTTACTAAGGGTTGCTATGGATATTTATACTAATAAAACTGTACCTAATACGTGTAATATACCTTGTTCACCTGAAGCTTAACTAATCTCATGTCCTTAGTGTATGACTGATTTGGGTAATGAGCTTCACCTGAGAGCACCTCCTGTCTTTTAAGATGTGTAAGTACCTATAAAGCTACGATTATCCCAGGGGTGGGTGGGTGTGGAGAGGGAGGGAGGGAAATAACACTTATTAAAAGAGGGCTGCTACACAGTACCCTGTCTTGTGCTGCTGAGGTAAGCTATATTCTGATTTGATTTAAATTATAGCTCTTAGCTGCTGCTAGGCACTAACTTCTTATGAAATTTAAACTACAAGTTCTCTGCTAGGTTCTAAATTTAACCAGAAAGCTCTCTTCTGTGTTTTAAATTTAAGCTAAAAGTACTTTGCTGATGCTAGCCCCTGAGTGACTATTCAATTTAGACTACAAACTCTCTGCTGGGTTCCAAATGTAACCAGAAAGCCCTCTTCTATTTATGTTTTATTTTATTTAGCTGTATTTATATCCTGCTTTTCACCGGGTCAAAGCGGTCAATTGGGGGATACATTTAACACGAGGGGATATGAGACACATATGCTAATACTTACAGGGAACATGGGCAATGGAGGGTTAAGTGGCTTGCCCAAGACCACAAGGAGTGTCTATAGGACTAAAAATCCCAGTCCCTCCGGCCTGAGATTGCTGTCCCCAGGTGGGACTTGAACCCCCGGCCCTCCAGCCTGAAGTACCTTGTCCTAACCACTAGACCACTCCTCCCTTCTGTGTTTTAAATTTAAACTAAAAGTACTTTGCTGTTACTAGGCCCTGAGTGACTATTAAATTTAAACTACAAGCTCTCTGCTGGGTATGAAATGTAACCAGAAAGTTCTCCTCTGTGTTTTAAAACTAAAAGTACTTTTCTGATGCTAGGCCCTGAGTGACTATTATATGTAAACTACAAGCTCTCTGCTGGGTTCCAAATGTAACCAGAAAGCTCTCTTCTGTGTTTTAAATTTAAACTAAAAGTACTTTGCAGTTACTAGGCCCTGAGTGACTATTAAATTTAAACTACAAGCTCTCTGCTGGGTATGAAATGTAACCAGAAAGTTCTCCTCTGTGTTTTAAATTTAAACTTAAACTGCTGCTACTAGGCCCTGACTGATTTAACAAAAAATAGTGGGTTCACAGATTAATTAGCTTTAATACAAATAATTCCTTTTAGAAAATTACCAGAAGTATATACTCACAGTTGCAGATCTCTCTCCAGAAGTAACAGTCCCTTTTTCTAGTCCTTCTGGACATGCACTGGGTATAGTCTATGGGCTGCTATGGACAGTGTACAGTGACAGTGGTGCACATGTGTTGCGATACATACACATCTATCACCACATGTTTGCAGTACCCAGAGCAGCAGACTACAGCAAACATCCATTCTGGGCCTGTCCTGGGGCTCACATGTGCTCCCTCACCTAGCAGCCACGCATCTCCAAGCTGACCCCTTGCAGCTGCCTGTCCCAGGCTAGACTGGGCAAGGACAAATGCATCATGGCAGGACCCTGGGTAGTGGACGCACACATCAGTGAAGTCCATGTTGGCATCCACAATGACCTGCATGTTCATCGATGTGTTCCCATGCCTGTTCTGGTATGCCCTCTGCTCCAGCCATTGTGCCCGCAGTGCAATGTGAGTGCAGTCTATATATCCAAGCCCTGATGGGAACCCAGTAACACTGTAGAATGCCTGCATGGTCTGCTGCTGCTTCTGCTGTGTCCGTTTGTGCAGTTTGTGAGGTCTCGTGTGCTACTGGGGTCTTCGAGTATCATGGCGTTCAATATAAGTTGCGGGATGACACTTCTTGTGACTCATCCTTTGTTGTGTATGCCATCAGATGCCCGTGTCAGCTTCTTTATATTGGGAGCACATGTCGGCCTTTTCGCAAAAGGGTATTGGAACATAAGAGCAGGCTTCGGTGTGGTGTTCGGGAAGCACCTCTTGTGTCTCACTTTACTGAGTTTGACCATTCCTTTTGTGATGTGGTTTGTTTCTGTATAGAGCAAGTTTCCTGTGGGCGTAATGGGAAAAGCAGGGAGCAAACTCTTCTGTTACGTGAGCAAAGCTGGATTTTTCGGCTTAACACCATCGCCCCGGCAGGTTTGAATCTTCGGATTGATTGGTCGGTTTGTTTATGAGTGGGGTTTTAGAGTTGATACTGTAGCTTTGGTAGTTTTGACATTTTAGGTTGATTGGTGTACGTGGTGTCGTGACGTCATGGGGTTCCCTTTAAATTATAGCGGCTATGTGGTGTGGCATGGGCGGCGTTTTTCTGCTCGGCGTGGTTGAAGGTTAGCTGGCAGGTAGGCAATTGGAGTTGTGGTCTCGTGAATTTTAATTTTTATAAGGTGGTTTTAGGTGTGTTTCATAGTAAAATAAAGGTTATGTTTAATTTGTGTGTTGTGTGTGTGTGTTTTCACAGATTCCCCTGAAGCAGCGGGTAGTCCCGCGAAACGTTTGAAGGGCTCTCTTATGTGATAACGTCGGGGATGCAGTTGGCGGTTTTGTGTTTCCCTGCCTGGCTCTTAAGCTAAGTGTTGAAATTTGTATATCTAAGAAGCTTGGTATGGGTATCGCCAGTTGCTAGACACTGGGTCATTGATGTTACTGGGCTTAGTATTGGTGTAGATGGCCTGAACATGTTTTGGGCTGTTTTCTCACCGTATGCCCTTGGATGCTGAGACCCGGTATACCTTTTGATTTTGATTACCAAGTGTTATTTAAATAGAAACACACATGTGTACATTGGAGTCATTTAGAACCCATAGCAAACCCGCCGTATCCTAACAGCACTACCAGGACTCACAAAGCACCATACTCTACCAATCAAAAGGCAACACTGCAAATATTAAACCAATACATTTCAGAGAACAACAATACATGACCTACTGGGGAAAGAGAACAAGTGGCAATGTCAAACAGGAATTATATAAACAGAACACCTCAGCTCAGTTACACATGCAGAACATAGACCATCACCAAACAAGTAATCACAATTTAGAAACAGGAAGACAATAATTAAACTGGGAATCTCAAAAGCCAAACTTGGAATGTACAACACTGTAGAAATAAAACTATACATTAATTTGCTCTTGTACTAAACAAAGCGCAGACGTTAATGATGCACATTTACCAGAGCTGACATATTCCAATTAATAAATTCAAAATAAAGAGATATTTTTCTACCTTTTGTGCATTTTTTTCAGCTGCAATTGCTCCAGCCACTTTCTTCTGGTTTCTTCGTGTCTTCTGCTAACTCTCCATCGTCTGCTGTCCATTTGTCCTAGTTTTTTTCCATTCTCTCTCTACATCTGCTTTAACATACTAATCTTTCTCCTTTTGCTCTTTCCTCATTCCTATTTCATCCACTCAAATTTTACCCCTCCATCCTCAATCCCCACTTACTCTCCCAATACCTGGCCAATTGTAGATTTTTTATCCCTCCCACACAAAATATTTTTCCCTTCTCCATTTTACTCTTCCAGCCCCATCCCATTCTAATCCTCCCCCAACATCAGCTCCCTTCTAGTTCCAGCCTCACCCAGCATCCATTCCCTTCTAGTCCCTGCATCAGCCCATTTCCAGTCCTAGCCACCCATCAGCCCATTTCCAGTCCTAGCAACCCCCCAACCCAATACCAGTCCTAGCCCCCCCATCAACCCACTTACAGTCCTAACCCCCATCACCCCATTTTCAGTTTAAGCCCCCCCTATAACCCATTACCAGTCCTAACCCCCCATCAGCCCACTTCCAGTCCTAACCCCATCAACCCATTTCCAGTCAGCCCCCCATAGCCCATTGCCAGTCCTACCCCCCCCCATCAGCCCACAGTCAATTACCAGTCCTAACCCCATAAGCCCACCTCAAGTCCTAACCACTCCCCATCAGCCCATTTCCTGTCCTAGCCCCCCCATAGCCCATTATCAGTCCTAACCCCCCCCCATAGCCCATTACCAGTCCTAACCCCCCCATAGCCCATTACCAGTCCTAACCCCCATCAGCCCACAGCCCATTACCAGTCCTAACCCCATCAGCCCACCGCCAGTGTTAGCCCACCCCCTCAGCCCCTTTATAGTCCTCACCCCCCCATAGCCCATTACCAGTCCTAACCCCCTCCCAAAAGCCCACAGTCCATTACCAGTCCTAACCCCATCAGCCCACCTCCAGTCTTAACCCCCCCAGCCCATTTCCAGTCCTAGCCCCCCATAGTCCATTACCAGACAGCCCCCATCAGCCCACAGCCCATTACCAGTCTTAACCCCCCCAGCCCATTACCAGTTCTAAACCCCCCCCCCCAACAGCCCACAGCCCATTACCAGTCCTAACCCCATCAGCCCACCTCCAGTCTTAACCCCCCAGCCCATTTCCAGTCCTAGCCCCCCCATAGCCCATTACCAGACAGCCCCCATCAGCCCACAGCCCATAGCCCATTACCAGTTCTAACCCCCCCAACATCCCACAGCCCATTACCATTCCTAACCCCATCAGCCCACCTCCAGCCTTAACCCCCCAGCCCATTTCCAGTCCCAGCCCCCCCCCCCCAATAGCCCATTACCAGTCCTACCCACCCACCCCCCCTCGGCCTAAAGTAACATTTAATTTAAAAAAGAAAATGCTGGCTGCCGCCGCGGCAGCATGGACTGTTCCTGCGGGGCCCCCTCTTCTGCCGCGGCAGCATGGACTGACCCGCGGGGCCCCCCTCTGCCCGGCTGAATCGTCCGTCCATCCCTCCCTCCCTCCGTGCCGCTTTGAGAGGCGCGAAGGGAGAGTGTCTCCCTCGCATCTCTGTTAAGCCCGCAGGGGCTGCTGCAAACTATGCCATATACCAGTCCTCTTCAGGCTCTGAAAAGTGTTAGGTAATCCCAATGTACCCTATAATTTTAAGCCTTTCCTCATAGCGGTATCCTTCCATCATTATTACCATTTTGGTAATTCTTCTCTGTACTTTTTCCAATTCCACTATATCTTTTTTAAGATGTGATTACCAGAACTGCACACAATACTCAAGGTGTGATTATACCATGGGGCAATACAGAGGCCTTATGATATCTTTTGTTTTATTCTCCATTTCTTTCCTTATAATTCCCAGCATTCTATTAGCTTTCTTGGCTGCATTGAATATTGAGCAGAAGATTTTAATGTATTTTCCACAATGACACACAGATTCTCTTCCTGGGTGGTGACTCCTAACATGGAACCTGCATCGCGTTGGGTTGTTCTAAGGGGGTTATTCTGAGCCACAAATAGCGGGGATGGACGGCCCAACAGGACGTTCATCCCCGCTATTTGTGGCTTCTCCTGCCCCCAAATAACTTCCCCACCAGTTGTGCGGGGAAGTTAAATGGGGGCGGGGAATGGGCGGAATGGGGGTAGAGAGTGGGCGGGCAGTGGGCAGTCACCAGACCTGGAAATACAGGGCCAATTCTAATGTCGGTCCTGTATGTCCAGTGCTGACGAAATATCCAGGAAAGTTATTCCACCTCTGAGGTGGAATAATTTCCCTGGACATTTTTTTTTTTTGGAAGGCCAGGGGTTGCAGATGGGGCAGGGGGGACCAGGTCTTAGAAGACCAGATCGGGGGCCGGGCTGTGGGAAATAAACTCTTTTTCTTGGCGGCCGGCATCATGGCTTTTAAATGGAGCTGCGGTGCCGTGGTGCCGCGGTTCCATTTGAAAGCCCTGACTGAGTTAGTCAGACTACTAATGTACGTGCAGGATCGCGATCCCCTCTGTGAGTCAGGTTCAGACCGGACACACAGAGGGGATCTACATCTGGGACAGAATTGGACCCTAAGTGCATAACATAAGAACATAAGAACATAAGATATGCCATACTGGGTCAGACCAAGGTCCATCAAGCCCAGTATTCTGTTTCCAACAGTGGCCAATCTAGGTCATATGTACCTAGCAGTTTCCCCAAGGGACACAGGTTCCACAATGCTTGTATTGGTTCAAGCATTGATATCCTGTGTCTCTTCTTAATAATGGTTTATGGACCTTTCCTCCAGGAACTTGTCCAAACCTTTTTTAAACCCAGCTACAATAACAGCCTTTACTACATCCTCCGGTAACAAATTCCAGAGTTTGATTACACGTTGAGTGAAAAAATATTTTCTTTTATTAGTCTTAAATAGTTTACCCGGTAGCTTCATTGCATGTCCCCTAGTCTTTCTATATTCTGATAAGGTAAAAATCGATCTACGTTTACCCGTTCCACTCCGTTCATTAATTTATAGACTTCTATCATATCTCCCCTCAGCCGTCTCTTTTCCAGGTTAAAGAGCCCTAACCTTTTTAGCCTTTCTTCATAGGAGTATACTTCCATCCCCTTTACCATTTTGGTGGCTCTTCTCTGAACCTTTTCTAAAATAGCTATATCCTTTTTAAGATACGGCAACCAGAATTGCACACAATATTCAAGGTGCGGTCTCACCATGGAACGATATAGAGGCATTATAATATCTTTTGTTTTATTTTCCATTCCTTTCCTTATGATACCTAGCATTCTATTTGCTCTCTTGGCCGCTGCTGCACACTGGGCCGAGGGTTTTAACATGGTATCCACAATGACGCCTAAATCTTTTTCCTGGGTGGTGGTTCCTAATGTGGAACCTTGCATCGTGTAACCATAGTTTGGGTTGTTCTTCCCTAGGTGCATAACCTTGCACTTGTCCACATTAAATTTCATCTTCCATTTTGATGCCCAGTCTTCCAATTTATCAAGATCCTCTTGCAATTTTCCACAATCCTCTTGGGTTTTAACAACTTTAAATAGTTTTGTGTCATCTGCAAATTTGATAACCTCACTCGTTATTCCACTTTCCAGGTCATTTATGAATATGTTAAAAAGCAGCGGACCCAGCACAGATCCCTGGGGTACACCACTATTCACCTTTCTCCATTGGGAAAATTGGCCATTTAGCCCTACCCTCTGCTTTCTATCTTTTAACCAGTTCCTGATCCACAATAGTACACTGCCTCCTATCCCATGACTCTTTAGTTTTGCCAAAAATCTCTCATGAGGGACCTTGTCAAAGGCTTTCTGAAAGTCCAGATACACAATATCAACCGACTCACCTTTGTCCACCTGATTATTCACTCCTTCAAAAAAACATAACAGATTAGTAAGACAAGATCTTCCTTGTCTAAAGCCATGTTGGCTGTCTCCCATTAGGTCATGACTATCTACATGCTGAGTAATTTTATTCTTTATGATGGTTTCTACCATTTTTCCCGGTACTGACATCAGGCTCACCGGTCTGTAGTTTCCCGGATCACCTCTGGAACCCTTTTTAAAAATCTGTGTTACATTGGCGATCCTCCAATCTTCAGGTATTAGAGATGATTTGAATGATAGTTCACAGATTACTAATAGCAGGTCTGCAATCTCATATTTCAGTTCTTTCAACATCCTTGGATGTATACCATCAGGCCCAGGTGATTTGCTACTCTTCAGTTTATCTAATAGTTGTAATACATCTTCCCGATGTATCGATATTTCCTTCAATTCTTCCGCACCTTTAAATACCACTTCAGTCATGGATAACATCCCTACATCTTCCTCAGTAAAGACCGAAGCAAAGAATTCATTCAGTCTCTCCGCTATCGCCTTGTCGCCTCTTAGTGCTCCTTTAACCCCTTTATCATCTAATGGACCAACTGACTCTCTCACAGGTTTTTTGCTACGAATGTACTTGAAAAGGTCTTTACTTTGCGTTTTTGCTTCCGCAGCAAGCTTCTTCTCAAATTCTCCCTTTGCCTGCCTTATCAATGCCTTGCATTTGACTTGACAGTGCTTGTGCTGTTTCCAGGTTTCGTCGTTTGGCTCTTTTTTCCATTTCCTGAAAGATGCTTTTTTGGCAACAACAGCCTCTCTGACCTCACCTTTAAACCATGCTGGCAGTTTTTTGGACTTCCTTCCAGTTTTCTTAAAGCGTGGAATACAGCTGGTCTGGGCTTCCAAGATAGTATTTTTCAACAACAGCCAAGCCTGATGTACGTCTTTAACCTTTGCAACTGCTCCTTTTAGTTTTTTCTTAACTGTTTTCCTCATTTTATCATAGTCTCCCTTTCTAAAGTTAAAAGGTAGTACTGTGGATTTCCTTACTATCCCTCCTCCACTAATTAAATCAAAGGCGATCATGCTATGATCACTATTGCCAAGTGGCCCCAACACCCTTATCTCTTGCACTAGATCTGGTGTTCCACTAAGGACTAGGTCTAATATGGCTTCCCCTCTGGTCAGTTCATGAACCAACTGCTTCAAGAAGCAGTCATTTATTTCATCTAGGAACTTTATCTCCCTAGCATGTCCTGACGTGACACTGACCCAGTCGATACCGGGGTAATTGAAATCACCCATTATTATTACTGTGCTGTAACTTTTGTTAGCTTCCTTGATTTCACACACACACTCACTCACTCTCCTATTGCAGCATTGTGCAAGGATAGGGGTGGTTGGAAACCCTGCCCGCCACACTGGTCCTGATCACAGTGCCGACATTGCTAAACTGTGCAGCAGGTAGTAGTAGTGCACTGGTGATAACTGCAGCTCTGTGCTGGGGCCAACAGCCTGACTCTTCATGAAGCTTTGGATAGTGGAGCCTGTGTGAGTGGGTGTTTGTACCTCTGTTTGCCTCTGCTTTGGGGATTGCACATGTTGATGTTGTATCTGCATTGTAGGGTACAATATAGGGACATACTCTGCAGTATCCACAGCTGGAACCTGAACCTGTGACTCTCTGCTCTGTGACACACTGGCTGTGTGTACTGCACCACACTGTTGCCACAGAGGCACAGCAGTCCCTGGGGCTGCCTTTAGATTTCCTCAGCCAGATCCTTTTCTGTTGCACTGCACACCATGTACTGGTACAGGGCATGGCCTAGGTCCACCGCAGGCAGGTGCCGCTGCCCTCACCATCACCAACGCACACCCCCCTGCCAGGCTGACATGCCCATATGCTGTCAGTGCTGGTAGTATGTAGTCCTAGGCCATTCACTGGGCAGATAGGCGGGTGCCTAGGGTGCGGGCTCTGGTGTGGGGAGGCATATATGGACATCCACACATCCCCCTCATCACCACTGACCAATGTTATGTCCCTTCGACATGGGGGAGAGATGGTTTAGGGGATGTCAGGTTGGTGCTCTAGCAACTATTGGCTAGGGTGGACCAGGTAGTTGTAGGTTGCTTGTGTTGTGACAGCCGACTGTGGACAGGCTAGGGCATGCACCTCAGGTACGGTGTACCCGGTTCAGTCTACTGGTTGTATATATGTTTCCGACAACGTGTGATCACACACTGCAATGCCTTACTAGGGGCTGCAGTAAAGGGTGTTCAGTTAGGTGGGTTTACGAACTGTTTGGAACGCAGCCTGTGTAAGGTCTGTGGACCCTTGTTAGAGTGGTCCCCAGAGGTGCACTAATTGCCTCAGTACAGGCATAGTGGTACCTGTGTGACCTTTGGGGTACATGCTGATTAATGTCCCATGGATGGGACACTGTGGAACACTGACTACTGGGCATGTTTGGACTTGGTCAGCTGCTGTCCTGATGATTTCAAGTTTCTATATTCCTATGTGCCACCTAGGAGACAGCCTAGTCTTCCCTGTGTCCCAGCTGCCCCCACTGCATGTCCCGCCTGCAGCCCCCATGCCCCATTTGCGTCATTACCATAGTAGCCTTTCATACTTGGGCACTATACTGTTGCTGCAAATGGAGCGCTACTATCACCTTTTTGGGCTCTCTGTCTATGCTGTACATTGCTGACGCTGAAATGGTTTCACCTTCCTGCAAATGTGCATCTAACTACAGGTTTTCAGTCCCGGTAATGTTTGGCCCTTCATATCCCCGCGTTAGTGTAGCAGGAGCCTCTCCCCACCCACTCCCCACCCTTTGACCCCTTCTCTCCGCCCTCTTTCCAACCTCTGCGGGCTTTACCGCGGCCATCAAAGTTAACACGCGTTAAGTAACGTTAATGTTACTTAACAAGTAACGTTAATGTTACTTAATGCGCGTTAACGTAGCCACTGCTACATTACCGCAGTTTAGTAAACATACCCCAAAGTTTCTAAATAAAATAAATGACTGCTTTTTGGAGCAGCTGGTTAATGAACTGACAAGATGGGAAGATATTTTGGACCTAGGAGGAGGTTTACTAAACAGCGATAATGTCGCAGTGGTGCAGTTAGCGCTGATACATAATGTTATTGCGTGATACATAACGTTATCATGCGATAGCATGAGGTTTCGCGCGATAACATCTCCGGTGGCGTTAAGGCACACAGAGGGTGGAGAAAGGCTACCCAGAGGGTGGAGAGAAGGCGTCAATGGGCGGGGAGTGGGTGAGGAGAGGCTCCAGGTACACTAACGCTGTGAAATGAAGGTCTGAAAACTAACGCCAGTGAAAACCTCGCATTAGAGACACATTTGCAGGAGAGAGAAACCATTTCAGTCAGCAATGTACAGCAAAAGCAGGGAAACCAAGAAAAGTGATAGTAGTGGTACATGTGCAGCAACAGAATAGTGCCCAAGTATGAAAGGGCACTATGGTGAGGCTGCAAATGGGGTACAGGGGGTGTCAGGCGGGACATGCAGTGGGGCAGATGGGGCACAAGGTGGACTAGGAAGATGCCTAGGTGTCACATAGGAAGACAGAAACTGCAAATCAGCAAGCCAGCAACTGACCAAGGTCAAACATGCCCACGAGTGTGTGTCCCACAGTGTCCCAGGGGACAGTACCCATCAGGTACCCCAAAGGGCAAATAACATTGGCAGGTGGTGCCGGGGGGAAGCGCAGATGTCTATGTAGGCACTCCTACCCCATATCCCACACCATAGGCAGCTGCCTACCGGCACACTGGATGGCCTGGGACTGCACACCACCAGCACCACCAGCATAAGAGCATATCAGCATGGTGGTGGAGGGGTGCTGGTAGTGGAGGGGGCAGTGGCATCTGCCCACAGCACACCAAGGCCAAGCCCTGTTCAGTTGGGTGGTGTGCAGTGCAACAGACAAGGTCTGTCTGATGAACAGTAATGGTGTCCCCAGAGAATAACCTGCTTCCGTGGCAACAGTTTGATGTAGTACACACAGCCAGTGTATTCAGGGGCAGAAGGTCACAGGTTCAAGTCTCAGCTGTGGCTCCTGCAGACCATGTCCCTATATTTTGCCCTACAGCACACATACACCATAAACATGTGCAGTCCCTAGAGCAAAGGTTCTCAACTGCAGTCCTGGAGGGCCAAACACCATTGAGGATTTCATGCTGTCCCTAATAAATATGCTTGAGATGCATTGGTATGCAGTGCCCCCATTGTATGCAAATGTATATCATGCATGTTCATTAGGGACAGCCTGAAAACCTGAATTGTGTTTGGCCCACCAGGACCAGAGTTGGGAACCTCTGCCCTAGAGCATCGGCCAACAGGGGCACAAACACCCACACCCACAGGCTCCACTATCCAAAGCCTCATGGAGAGTCAGGCTGTTGGGCCCTGTGCGGAATAGCAGCTACCAATACTAGCACCTGCATACCTTAGCAATGCCTGTACTGTGCCCAGGTCTGGCGTGGCGGCCAGGGCTGCCAACCACCTCTATCTTTGCACAATGCTTAAATAGGTGTGGGAGTGTGTGTATGTCTATCCAGTGTTTTGTGGCTGCCTACACCTTACAGAGCTCACAATGCTTGCACAGTTTCCAGTGTTAGCCTGCAAAGGTGCATAATGATAAGCAAGGTATTGTGGGTATGGGCCAGACAGGGCGGTCTGGGCAGGATGCATCTGCACAGGGCATAGGGCAATGGCTGGTTAATGTTGTGGCCAACCACCACCTGCACAGACAGGGTGGCCACAGCATGTTATGCTGCGAGGTCACTCTCACTCTGACTGCGCAGTGATCATGGCATGTCTAGGTTCCCACATACAGTGTTTCTCTCCAGTGATATCTTTGTGTTCTGTTTTTTGGGGCCCAATCACTGGCATACCTGCTTGGTGTTTGTGCTTATATCCCACATCTTGGTGCACATAGTTCCTTTTGGAACATGTACTGGCTAGCAGACTGTCTGCAGTTAGCATGTGTGTGGCTGGAACACCTTGCAGGGTGCAGCCTGGCTGTGCTCTCTGCTGGTGAATGTCAGATTGTGGTGGGGGGCAGCTGAGCTTTGCCAGGTCTAATGCCTGTTTGCCAGTGCCCTTTGTGATAAGTATAGTTCTTCATCATCTGCCATGGACAGTGTCCATTCACCAACTGGACTGGGGTTGCTCGTCCCACAGCCCCTCCTCATGTACTTCTACTGCCTCCATTGTAAAGATATAGAGTGTGGGTCTGTTGGGGGCTGATCCTGTCCACCACCTTGACACAGAGAGTATGATACATGGTGCTACATAATCCACATGTGAGTCCAGACACACCCCTGCTCTTATGACACATGACCATGGCAACCATACTGGATATGCACTATTCTGGGTGCATCATGGTCCACAAAGGCTAAATGTGACTGGGGAATACAGCTGGACACAGGATTATTCTAAGTGTGTTTGTAAAGAATACCTGCCACACACTAGCACTGATGGGGATCTGCAGCAAAGGCTACTACAGTCAACCCGGGTACTGCGGACCTGGTGCTGGGTGATCCACCTCACCCTCAGGGTGAGCATAGGACCCACACAATGTCATTGTTTGTAGCTACTCTGTGCCAGTTGCACACACGGTCAGTTCCCCCTACCAGGCTGAGGTGCTGTGGAGACGCATACTCCATCCTGTGATCAGATGTAGACTGCTGTTTTGCATGTGCAGTGCATCATGGGTACTGGTGAGTTTACCCTATCCTGGTGACCACCACAGACAGGTTGTGCGGTGGTCTGAAGTCTTTCTTCAGCCAACCAGTGCTGTAGCAAAAGCTATAGAGGTGTAGCCCACTGGTTAATACAATGACTGCTGAGGCAGAGGTCATGAGTTTGATCCTGCAGTGGTGTTATTTAATGATGCATTTCCTTTTAATTCCTGTAACACTCAGACACATCTCTACAATCTGTGTTGCCAGTCATAAACACCCTCACCTCAGTGCCATAACTTATAGGGCACATTATACAGTGCCTTTTCAGCCAAGGCGCTGTATAAGGCATCCTATAGGGCACATTATAAGATGCCTTGGCTGACTGGGCACTTTATATTGCCCTATAGGGCACATTTTAAGGTGCCATGGCAGACAGGGCACTTTATATTGTGCCCTATGGGGCACCTTAGGTTACGGCACTGAGGTGAGGGTGTTTTTGCTGGCAGCACATATTGTTGAGATGTATCTGTTACACACATGAAAAGGAATTGCCTCAGACAGCCTTATTAGATGAGCCCACTGAGGGATTGAACTCATGACTACTGTCTTAAGCAATCATTGCATTAACCAGCATGCTACACCTCTTTAGCTATTTTTGTGACACTGCTATGTAATTATGGTTACCGTGCGCTAACGAGCCACGGCACACACACTATTGCATGAGGACAGCAAGGCGCTCTCTATCGAGCGATAACCAGCTATTGTTGCCTTGCCTCTGGAATGCCCACTTCCTTATATGGCATTCTTCACATTAATGCTGCAACTAGCGCCGGTAACATTAGGACGGTTTAGTAAACATACCCCATTTGGCAATAGTGATCATAGCATGATCGCATTTGATTTAATAAATGAAAGAAGGATGGCAAGGAAATACACAGTACTACCATTTAACTTTCAAAAGGGAGATTATGATAAAATGAGGAAAATAGTTAAGAAAACACAAAAAGGAGCAGCTGCAAAGGTTAAAGATTTACATAAAGCATGGGTATTGTTTAAAAGTGCTATCATGGAAACCCAGAACAGATGTATTCCATGCTTTAAGAAAGGTGGAAGGCCAAAAAACTACAAGGATAATATAAAAGTGAGGTCAGAGAGACTGTTGCTGACAAAAAAAAATCAAGAAATGGAAAAAGCAGCCAAATGACAAAATTGGAAATCAATCTAAGCACTAGCAAGTTAGATGCAAGGCACTGATAAGGCAGGCAAAGAGAGAATTTGAAAAAAAGCTAGTCATGGAATAAAAAATGCATAATAAAAATTTTTCAAAGTACATTTGTAGCAAAAAACCTGTGAGAGAATCAGTTGGACTATTGGATGATAGAGAGGTAAAGGGGGTACTAAGTGAGGAAATGGCTGACTGAATGAATTCTTTGCTTTGGACTTTTCTGAAGAAGATGTAGGGAATTTACCTATGCATGAAATGGCATATAAAGGTGATGTATCAGAAGAATTGATAGACATATTGCTATCCAGGAAGATGTATTATAACTATTTGATAAATTGAAGAGTTGCAAATCACCTGGAATAGATGGCATATATCCGAGGGTACGGAAAGAACTGAAATATGAGACTGCAGACCTACTATTAGTAATTTGTGACCTATTATTAAAATTATCTGTAGTACCTGAAGATTGGAGAATGGCTCATGTAATGCCAATATTTAAAAGGGTTCCATGAATGATCTGTGAAACTACAGACCAGTGAGTATGTCATTACCAGGCAAAATGGTGAGTATGTCATTACCGGCACACTGGATGGCCTGGGACTGTGCATCACCAGCACCACCGGCATAATGGCATGTCAGCATGGTGGCGGAGAGGTGCTGGTGGTAGAGGATGCAGTGGTATCTCACCACAGCAGACCATGGCCAAGCCCCGTTTAGGTGGGTGCCACGCACTGCAACAGACAGGGTCTGTCTGACGGACAGTCATGTTATCCCCAGGGAATGATCTGTCCCTGTGGCAACAGTGGTGCAGTACACACAGCCAGTGTGTTGAGGAGCAGAAGGTCACAAGTTCAAGTCCCAGCTGTGGCTCCTGACAACCCTGTCCCCATATTTTACCCAGTACTAAACCGTGGTAATAACGATGGAACCTTTATTACAGATAAAATAAACATGCCTGAAATACCTATATTTTACCCTACAGAGCACAGACACCATAAACATGTGCAATCCCTAGAGCAGAGTTTCCCAACTGCAGTCCTGGAGGGTCAAACACCATTCAGGTTTCATGCTGTCCCAAATAAACATGCCTGTGCTGCATTTGTATGTGCTGCCCCCATTGTATGCAAATGTATATCATGCATATTCGTTAGGGACAGCATGAAAACCTGAACAGTGTTTGGTCCACAAGGACCGGAGTTGGGAACCTCTGCCCTAGAGCAGCGGCCAACAGGGGCATAAACACGAACACCCACAGGCTCCACTATCCAAAGCCTCACGGAGAGTCAGGCTGTCGGGCCCTGCACGGAGCAGCATCTCCCAATACTGGCACCTGCATATCTTAGCATATATTAGATATGATTGGACTATCAGAGACATGGTCTAAGGAGGACAACCAGCGGGACACTGTGATACCTGAGTACAAACTATATCATAATGATAGAGCTGATCAAATTGGTGGACGGGTTGTGCTCTATGTTAGAGAGGGCATTGAGTCAGAAAGGATTAAAGTTTTGCAGGAAA
The DNA here is from genome assembly GCA_033557465.1 of Ichthyophis bannanicus. Lineage (NCBI taxonomy): Eukaryota > Metazoa > Chordata > Amphibia > Gymnophiona > Ichthyophiidae > Ichthyophis > Ichthyophis bannanicus. The sequence continues at coordinate 244,358,490 of CM066033.1, forward strand.
CAAAATTTGCTGTAGAATCTCTATGGATTGAAATTCCATGTAAAAAGGGGAAGGCGATGGCAGTGGTGGTGTACTATCGACCGCCTAGCCAGAATGAACAAATGGATGATGAAATGCTCAAAGAAATCAAGGAAGCTAAAAAAGTTACAGCGCGGTAATAATAATGGGTGATTTCAATTACCCCGGTATCGACTAGGTCAGTGTCACGGCAGGACATGCTACGGAGATAAAGTTCCTAGATGAAATAAATGACTGCTTCTTGGAGCAGCTGGTTCATGAACTGACCAGAGGGGAAGTCATATTAGACCTAGTCCTTAGTGGAACACCAGATCTAGTGCAATAGATAAGGATGTTGGGTCCACTTGGCAATAATGATCATAGCATGATCACCTTTGATTTAATTAGTGGAGGAGGGATAGTAAGGAAATCCACAGTACTACCTTTTAACTTTCGAAAGGGAGACTATGATAAAATGAGAAAATAGTTAAGAAAAAACTAAAAGGAGCATTTGCAAAGGTTAAAGACTTACATCAAGCTTGGGTGTTGTTGAAAAATACTATCTTGGAAGCCCAGACCAGATGTATTCCACGCTTTAAGAAAAGTGGAAGGAAGTCCAAAAAACTGCCAGCATGGTTTAAAGGTGAGGTCAGAGAGGCTGTTGTTGCCAAAAAAGCATCTTTCAGGAAATGGAAAAAAGAGCCAAATGACGAAACCTGGAAACAGCACAAGCACTGGCAGGTCAAATGCAAGGCATTGATAAAGCAGGCAAAGGGAGAATTTGAGAAGAAGCTTGCTGCGGAAGCAAAAACGCGAAATAAAGATTTTTTCAAGTACATTCATAGCAATGAGAGAGTCAGTTGGTCCATTAGATGATTAGAAGATGTTTTACAACTATTAGATAAACTGAAGAGTAGCAAATCACCTGGCCCGGATGGTATACATCCAAGGGTGTTGAAAGAACTGAAATATGAGATTGCAGACCTGCTATTAGTAATCTGTGAACTATCATTAAAATCATCTCTAATACCTGAAGATTGGAGGATCGCCAATGTAACACCAATTTTTAAAAGGGGTTCCAGGGGTGATCCGGGAAACATAGAAACATAGAAATATGACGACAGAAAAAGACCACATGGCTTATCTAGTCTGTCCTTCCATAACAACTACAACAGTCCCATTTTTTACCTTTAGAGATCCTCTGTGTTTGTCCCATGCTTTTTTGAATTCAGTTACTGTCCTCATCTCTACCACCTCCACTGGGTGACTATTCCACGGATCCACTACTCTTTCTGTAAAGAAATATTTCCGCATATCACTCCTGAATCTATCTCCCTTCACCCTCATCCCAAGTCCCCTCGTAGCAGAACTTGCTTTCAATTGAAAGAGGCTCTCTCCCTGAACATTTATGCCACGGAGGTATTTAAACATCTCAATCATATCACCTATATCCCGCCTTTCCTCTAAGGTGTACATATTAAGATCCTTCAGTCTGTCCTCATATGCTTTATAATGAAGACCACTAATTATTTTAGTAGCCACCCTCTGCACCGACTCCATCCTGTTCACATCATTTTGAAGGTGCGGTCTCCAGAATTGCACACTATACTCCAAATGAGGTCGCACCAAAGACTTATACAGAGGCATTATCACCTCCCTTTTTCTGCTAGCCATTCCTCTCCGTATGCACCCAAGCATCCTTCTAGCTTTTGCCGTCACCTTTTCTACCTGTTTAGCTACTTTAAGATCATCAGACACAACCACGCCTAGGTCCGGCTATTCTTTAGTGGACAAAAGTACTTCACCTCCTATACTGTATTGCTCCCTTGGATTGCTGCAGCCCAAATGCATGACCTTACATTTTTTAACATTAAATCCCAGCTGCCAAATTCTAGACCATTCTTCAAGTTTAGCTAGATCCCTCCTCATGTTATCTACCCCTTCCTGGGTGTCTGCTCTATTGCAGATTTTGGTATCATCCGCAAAGAGGCAAACCTTACCTGAAAGCCCTTCCGCTATATCACTAACAAAGATGTTAAAAAGAATCGGACCAAGGACAGATCCCTGGAGCACACCACTGATGATATCCTTCTCCTCAGAGTGAGCTCCATTTACTTGTACTATTTGTCGCCTCCCACCCAACCAATTTCTAACCCATGCAGTAACTTTAGGGTCCATCCCTAGGGTGCTCAGTTTGTTTATAAGTCACCTGTGAGGAACAGTGTCAAAGGCTTTACTGAAATCTAAATACACCACATCTAGGGCTCTCCCTCGGTCCAACTCCCTGGTCACCCAGTCAAAGAAATCAATCAGATTTGTCTGACAAGACCTGCCTCTGGTGAATCCATGCTGCCTTGGATCCTGTAATCCTCTGGACTCCAGAAACCTCACTATTTTCTCTTTCAGCAGCGTTTCCAATAATTTACTCACCACCGAAGTTAAACTAACCGGCCTGTAGTTTTCAACCACATCCTTACTTCCGCTTTTGTGTAAAGGCAGCACATGAGCCTCTCTCCAGTCCTTTGGCACCACTTCCGACTCCAACGAGGCATTGAAAAAGTCAGTCAGTGGAGCTGCTAGAACGTCCCCAAGTTCCCTCAGTATTCTCGGGTGTATCCCTTCCAGTCCCATCGCTTTGTCTACTTTAAGTTGAGATACTTTCTCACAAACACAGTCTTTTGAAAATTGTTCAAGATGTCCTTTGCTTCTGTTCCTATTTGTGGGTGTTTTCTGAGGTCCTGCTCCTGGTTCTTCATCTGTGAACACAGAACAAAAATATTTGTTAAGCAATTCCGCTTTATCCTTATCAGCTTCTACATATTCCTCCCCTGCTCCCTTGAGTCTGACAATACCACTCTTGCCCTTCCTCTTCTCACTAATATATCTGAAAAATGTCTTATCCCCCCATTTTATTGCATTGGCTATTTCCTCCTCCTTTTGAATCTTTGCCTTCTTGACTACTTTGCTAGCTTCTCTAAGTTTTTCCAAATACAGATGCCTGTCTTCCTCTCTCTGTGATCTTTTCCATTTTCATGAAGGCCTCCCTCTTTTTCTTCACTTTTTCAGCTACTTCTTTCGAAAACCATAGCGGTCTCCTTTTCCTTTTACCTTTATTTACCATTTTAACAAAAAGGTTGGCTGCCCTTAAAATATCCCCTTTCAGTTTTTCCCACTGTTTTTCTACATCCCTCAGCTGTTCCCATTCAACTAACGACTCCCTGAGGTATTGGCCCATCTTCGCAAAGTTAGTCTTCCTAAAGTCGAAGATCCTCGCCTTTGAATGGATACTAACAGCCCTAGTCCTAATACTGAACCACACCATCTGGTGATCACTGGATGCAAAATGATCTCCCACTACAACATCAGAAACACTTTCACCATTGGTAAGCACCAAGTCCAGTATGGCCCCTTCACATGTGGGGTCTGTTACCAATTGCCTGAATAGTTCTCTGAATAGTTCTCCCTGTAGAGAATCCAGGATCTCCTTACTTCTAGATGATACTGCAGCAGGAATGTGCCAATCAACATCTGGCATATTGAAATCTCCTACAGACTGGTGAGCCTCACATCGGTACCGGGAAAAATGGTAGAAACCATCATAAAGAATAAAATTACTCAGCATGTAGATAGTCATGGCCTAATGGGAGACAGCCAACATGGCTTTAGACAAGGAAGATATTGTCTTGCTAATCTGTTATGTTTTTTTGAAAGTGTGAATAAATAGGTGGACAAAGGTGAGTCGATTGATATAGTGTATCTAGACTTTCAGAAAGCCTTTGACAAGGTCCCTCATCAGAGACTTTTAGTAAAACTAAAGAGTCATGGGATAGGAGGCAGTGTACTACTGTGGATCAGGAAGTGGTTAAAAGATAGAAAGGAGAGGGTTGGGCTAAATGGCCAATTTTCCCAATGGAGAAAGGTGAATAGTGGTGTACCCCAGGGATCTGTGCTGGCTCCGCTGCTTTTTGACATATTCATAAATGACCTGGAAAGTGGAATAATGAGTGAGGTTATCAAATTTGCAGATGACACAAAACTATTTAAAGTTGTTAAAAGCCAAGAGGATTGTGGAAAATTGCAAGAGGATCTTGATAAATTGGAAGACTGGGCATCAAAATGGCAGATGAAATTTAATGTGGATAAGTGCAAAATTATGCACCTAGGGAAGAACAACCCAAACTATGGTTACACAATGCAAGGTTCCACATTAGGAACCACCACCCAGGAAAAAGATTTAGGCGTCATTGTGGATAAGATGTTAAAAACCTCAGCCCAGTGTGCAGCGGCGGCCAAGAGAGCAAATAGAATGCTAGGTATCAAAAGGAAAGGAATGGAAAATAAAACAAAAGATATTATAATGCCTCTATACCGTTCCATGGTGAGACCGCACCTTGAATATTGTGTGCAATTCTGGTCGCCGTATCTTAAAAAGGATATAGCGTTATTAGAAAAGGTTCAGAGAAGAGCCACCAAAATTTTAAAGGGGATGGAAGGATACCCCTATGAGTAAAGGGAAAAGAGTGGCTGAGGTGAGATATGATAGTGGTCTATAACTTAATGAATGGAGTGGAATGTGTTAATGTAGATCAGTTGTTTACACTATCAAAAAGTAGAAAGACTAGAGGACAGCAATGAATCTACAATGTAACCCATTTAAGACTAATAAGAAAAATATTTTTTCACTCAACGAGTAATCAAATTCTGGAATTTTTTTACCGGAAGATGTAGTAAAAGCTGTTAGTATAGCTGGGTTTAAAAAAGGTTTGGACAAGTTCCTGGAGGATAGGTCCATAAACCATTATTAAAAAGTACCTGGGAGATCCACTGCTTACCCCAGGATGAGCATTGTGGACCCTGTGTGCCTTTTGGGAACCTGCTAGGTGCTGGTGACTTGGATTGACCACTGTTGGAAACAGGATACTGGGCTTGATGAACCTTGGTATGACCCAGTATGGCATTTGGTTCTTATGTACATTAACACTGCCTGCAATCGTGTTGTTTTATGTACTAAGTAGATGTTAATAACAATGAATCCATGGAATTTGCACTGATTTTGTTTGATTACCGATTCATTCTTCATTTGCATGGTGTTATTTCAAATCTGCATATTTTTCAGTAACAAAATAGGTTTGTTTTGTTTCTGAAAGTTAGCCATTTCCTGACTTATTTTTCTCAAGCTTTTTTTTTTCCTTCTGAAATAAGTGTACCCATTCCTTCTGATAATGTTATTGCTGAAAAACAAATGGTAATTTGCATTTGCTGAACTTCATTAAGCAGAGCTCTGTTCATGGCAGAAAATGTAATGATCCCTGGCATAGTCCCACCACCTATAATGGTATCTCCATGCGGTGAGAATAACGCTGTTAAATTATACATTATGTTCTTAATGAGACTTAAAGATGAATTCCAGATATAGACTGAATAAAAATGAACTGAAAACCCTATTCAAACTATCCCCATTTGCAAAGCATTTTATTTGCAGATTTTGTTGTACTCTACTGCTGAGTTTCTCTAGAGCCTTTTTTTAAGTGCCTTCAAGACAATGCTGAATCCTGGCAACCCAGCAGCCCCTGGGTTTTCTTAGCAAAGAATGACTGGAAGTAGATTGTCAGGCCATTTCTTCCAAGGCAATGTACAGTGAAGTGATTTGCCCAAGGTATGCCAGGAGAAATTGAACCTAGATCTCTTGGGTAGTAGGCTCATGCTCCAACCACTAGGTTGCTACTCCTCCAGTCCTTTTTTGGACTTAGGAGTATGTTTACTAAAGGGCATTAAGGTAATAGGTGTTAACGGCAGTTAACGGCAGGTGTTACATGCAAAAAAGGCTCTGGACGGGTAGGAGGCGTTCTGGCATTAAGGGCACAATGGGCCATTTAACGGGAGTTAACAGGATATTGGACATTACGATGTCAAGCGTACACCTTAATGCCCAAAAATGGCCATCACGTTATTGCTGGATAAAGGAGCCCCAGCATAAGCCAATGTAAAGGTGATGAATGGAAGGGCAGGTGAGAATTGAAGGGCCTGACAGATCTGTGGGCATCTGACGTGCCAGCCAGCAAGTGTGATGAACATGTGGGAGGCAGCTGTACCTAAGCAGGCCGTAATGTCAGTGTGTGGCATAGGATGCGGAAGACGTGTCCCCCAGCAGAGTCAGAAGTGGCATGATGTGTGTTTTGAAAGGAGGACAGAGCAGGAGTGGTGACATGAAGATCAGGCACAAGAGAGGCATGAGTGATGTGTCCAAATGCGGAAAAGTGTACCTGTGTAGGCCATGGTGTAGCAGCTTGCATGAGAAGACATGACTGCACATAGCAGCCAGAGGATGTGGCAGAGGAAAATGTGAGGATGGGCTAGCAGCACCGATGTACTGCAGGTGCCATCCCCAGTGCATTTGTACTGTATGGGGAAAACATGTGTCAGTGCCACGCGTAAAGCCTGATACAAGACATGTGGGTCTCACACCTGTCCCAGCCACTCAACCACCATACAACAATCCAGACAAAAGTGCAAACAACAACTTGACATGAGTGGCTCAAACTTGGCAAAAGGGGCACATACATACACATTATTTGATACCTGCAGGTTGCTATCCGAGGGGTAGGATGTGCCTGTATATAATACAGAGATGTAATGGAGCCAAAGCTATACCGTCAAAGTCATGATTTCATACCTGTCTCATGTTGCACAAGTAGGTTACAGCTGTATGCATATAACTGCCTGTTACATCAGTGCAATCACATCGGGTTATGTTGTACCAAAAATGTGATAATGTCTGATGAAAAACAGGGGCTGTAAGAACCTGCAGTCAGCCGAGACAATGGAGGGTTAGGTGACCCGCTCAAGGTCACAAGGAGGTGTGGACAATCCATGAAGATTGTGGCATACATAAAATACCACAGTAAAACATTTCACGTTGTCGCAAGAGGAGTGCTAGTGGCCTCAAATCCTTGTTTCTAAGCCAGTCCCATGACCATTATGCCACACCTCCATGCAGTTGCCAAACATCTGCAGGGTGTTTGACCCTCTGCAATGGGCTGCAGCAGAGCCAATAAAGCCATGCTCACAGAAGGTCATGATGTTGAAGTCTGTTTGCTGACCCAAATTGTGGCCAGAACATATAACAAACTCTAAAGGATGTGTATCTGCCATTCACAGCAGAGTCTGGACTGTTACAGGCATGAAAATGAACTGAGTAGCACATAGTCACAAAAAGAACAAGTGGGCATCAAACCCCTGTTTACTACTTTTAGCAATATTGCACTAACCAACAGGCTACATCTCTATATCTCTTTGAACAGCAATGACTGGTTTCAAAGAGACTGCAGGTAACTGCCTTAACAGTCTGCTGTTTGTGCCTGTATAGGTTAGCCTCTCCAGTAGCCATGATGCACTGCACATGCAGAACAGCTGTCTGCAACTGATCGCCAAATGGAGAATGCACTGACCCTTTCACCTCAGCTCAGTAAGATGCACTGACAATGTGTGATACAAGCACAGAACAGCTGCAAACTATGCTACTGAGCAGTTTCAGTGGTCACCCTGAGAGTGAGGATAGGGACCCAGCACCTGGTTCCCAGAGTTTGCACTACTAGAGATGGTATTTACTGGCTATGCTGCAGGTCCACATTGCTGCTAGTGTGTGGCTGATGTTGTCTGCAGTCTGTTATGCTATTCATCTTGTTTCCTACCCAATTGCAGCATGTTTTAGGTGCTTATCATATCTGGGCCCTGCTCCTGTTGGACTGCTAGAGATGGTATTTGCTGGCTATGCTGCAGGTCTACATTGCTGCTAGTGTGTGACTGATGTTGTCTGTAGTCTGTTAAGACTCAGCTGCGAATCACCGTGGCCGAGCACAGGTGGGCGGCGGCAGGCCAACCTTGCTGGGGGAGGGCGGGCTGCGGCCAGCTATAGAAGGGCAGCGAGAGCTGCAGCCCAGCCTCTTACCCCTCTATAGAGGACCGGTGCAGAAATCCGATGCAGAAATCAGTCAGAGGACTGATGCATTGCAGCCTGTGCCCGGCCGCAGCCATTCGCGGCTGAGTCTTTTCCATCTGGATAGAGAAGTTGCAGAGGTTGCTTTACGGTGGATCAAGCAGCCTTCCGTGAAGTTCCGTGAAGCTGATCACGGAGGCCGGCGAATTTCGGCAAGGTAGTACAAAAAAAAAAAGATGGCAAAGGATGAGGGGGAAGATCCAATGGTGCGCGCGGTGGCAGCTGGAATGTGTTGGCCCGATGCTGAAGCGAACAATTGTGTGCGGGCGGTAAAGGGACTAACTGCCTGTGGGGGGCCCAGTGATGGCTGTAGAACCGGCAGCCCGATAATGAAGTGCAAAAAAAAAACCCAAACCCCAGAATCTAGCTACTATGATGTATGGGGAGAGCGAGACTGCTATCTTGTGGCCACAAAGCATTATGACATACTTTATAAAAAAAAAAAAATAGGTAATGTGTGGCACGGACTATAAAAAAAAAATACATAGATGGTATTACATTGATACTATTAGGCTTTACAGCTGGCAATGTTAAGGCAGTTAATAATCTGAAGTGTAGCCTAATGGTTGGTGTCATGACTCCATATGTAGTGGTCATGAGGTCTGTGCAATGATTCCAGTGGTCATGGGTCAATTCCTTAAAAAAAAAAAAATATATATATATGTATATATATAGTAATTAAATTAAATTATATATGGATAAAGAGTAAGACGCTAGCGGAATTCAAAGGGAGAGTGTAGATAATAAAAGAATGTATTTAATTAAAATTTGCACGGGGTTGTGACTTCAGCCGCATGACAAATGATAACTAGGCCTTTGTTTTATTCTCCTCCCTGCTCTTCGTAGTACTCTTTTATACAAGTGCTAGACATGCCACAGAAGGACAGCCAGAACACCTCCAGGACCCGCAGAAGCCAACAGCCCTTGGGCAGAGGGATAGCGAAAGCAGCACCTGCGGCCACAAACAGGAAGACAAGCAGGGGAGCATCGAGGCGATTTGAGGTGGTGAAGAGCAGAGATGCAGTGAGCAATACGGCTGCGGAATCCAGATATCGCACTAAACGGATGCCACCGCAACAGCAAACACCCACACAACCCGCGGCAAGCCAGAATTTAGACGACCTACTTTGGATGGTATGGGAACAGGTTTCAGAACACAGCATTGGTGCAGTCTGCCAACGGCTGGAGGTGCCTGATACAAGGTTGGAAGAACAGCGCCAGCGGTGCCAGTCACCACTCACGATACAGGACGAGATCCGCACTCTGGCGTAAGCACACTAACCAGCTCAGTGCTCAGAAAATTGAAGAAGCGCATCTGGAGGAGGGAATACATAGATATGTTATCCCTGTTGCTTAGGGATCAAGAAGGGGAGTTGCATGAGGGAAAAGATAGAGAGAAAGGGGGGGGGGGAGAGGGATAAGGACAAGAAGCCGAAAATCCCCAAATCAGTTAATAATTGGGTGTCAGCCTTCCACATATTTATGAGCATTGTGTTGGAGAGGGAATCTGAATCGGGGCCTTATTTGATCAGGTACCTTGATACAATCACCCGGGCGCACAAGCATTTTGGAGGCTGGGCCTGGCTAAACTACAATGTGGTTTAGGAAGAGCATGGCAGAGGACCACACCATCACATGGCAGCACAGAATACTGGACCTGTGCCTGGACAAAATGGCTCCCAACAGGCCATGGAGTCAAGAAGGGCTACCGCAAGGGAGTTGTACATGGCGGCCATGTAAATTCAGACACTCCTGCACAACCTGTGGCGGCGGTCACCCGGCGAACGCATGCAGATCAACAAGGAAGTTGAAGCCATTCAGACCAGGACAATAGCATGTGAACGAGGGCCATGGCCCCTACCCCATCAAGCCTGAGCGAATGCGCCCGTGGCTGCAGGCATACCCCATATGAGACAAAGCTTGCAATATTGAGAATGGCTTCGCCTATGGGTTTTGTATTCTCTCATCAGTCACAATGAAGTCACATGTCATCCGCAACCCCCCTTCAGTCAACAAATCTGCTCCTTGGTACACAAGAAATTGGCGAAAGAAATAGGTATGGGGAGAGTCACAGGGCCATTTAAGAACCCCCCATTCAATCCCCTGGTACTCTCCCCACTAGGGATAGTACCAAAAAAGGAGCCAGGGGAATTCCCTTTGATTCACAATTTATCGTACCCAGAGGGAAGCTCAGTTAATGACTACATAGACCCAGTGCTATGCTCCATGAAGTACACAACTATCGATCAGGCCATGGCATTCATATGGAATTGGGGGCAGCAGACCCAACTGGCAAAGGCAGATATTGAATCGGCCTTCTGGCTTCTTCCCATGCACTCGGAGTCCTTTCCATTGTTGGGCTTCACCTTCGATGGGGACTACCTTTACGATAAATGTCTACCCGTGGGATGTGCGGTATTCTGTGCATATTTTAAGCAGTTTAGTTCATTCATCCACTGGGTCGTGGAGGATGTCGCTGGCCCCAACACAGTGGTGCACTACCTGGATGATTTTCTATTCATAGGAAAGGACTATGTAGACTGCAGAAGGATCCTTAGTATCTTTGAGCAAGTCGAGCAGTCATTTGGGTTACCGTTAGCGACAGAAAAGACCTGTGGCCCAGCTCAGACCATCACATTCCTTGGCATCCAGCTAGACATGTCGGCGCAAATGTCCCAATTGCCAAATGATAAGGTGCTGAAGCTGAAGAGAGGCATGCAACAGATGCAAGGGCAACGAAAGGTTACGTTGGAACAATTCCAGTCATTGCTTGGTTTGCTGTGCTTTGCCTGCAGGGTCATACCAATGGGCTGGGGGGTTTTGCTGACACATGGCGCTTGCAACAAAAGGTTTCAAAAAGAAACACCATCTCATCCGAGTCACCAGAGAAATACGCGAAGACCTTCAGGTGTGGGAGCAATTCCTGCAAACCTTTAATGGTCTAGCATTTGGGCAAGAACTTCCGGTCTCTAATACAGACCTGGAATTAGTTATGGATGCCACCGGGGGAATGGGTTTTTGGCATATATTTCAAAGGGGCGTGGTATTCTGAGCAATGGCCTCATGAATGGCACTCGAGTGGGATCACCAAGGACATCACGTTCCTGGAACTCTTTCCCTTAATGGTCTCCTTGTGCATCTGGGCCCCGCAAGTCGCCAACAGAGCAATCACCTTCCACACTGACAACATGGCAGTGGTATGTGCGGTGAATGGAATGTGGGCGTAGTGGGGGTAGTGGCGTTGCTGAGAAGAATTGTGTTGCTATGCCTTATGCACAATGTAACTATTAGAGCAGAGCACATTCCAGGATACCATAATAACACTGCTGATGCTCTTTCTCATTCTAAGATCACGTTCTTTTGTGCACTCGCCCCTAAAGCAGATGCATGCAAGACGGCGGTACCCGAGCAAATATGGGAGTTGGTTCACCGAGGTCTGGGAGCTCCTCCTGGGTTCCTTAGCAGAGCAGACAAGATGAAAATACTTGGCAGCATGGGAACAGTTCCAAGAATTTTGCAGAGACGGCCATATTCAGGAGGCGAACAGACTCAGTGCTGTTTCTATCTTGACATGGATCCTACACTGCAAGGACCACGGTGTCACAAAGTCGGCAGTACAGGCTTGCCTAGCAGCGGTGGAATTCTTTGCCAGGGCGATGGAGGAAAGGAGCCCGAGAACAGACTTCGTCATCACGAGAGTCATGAAGGGATGGGCGACGGGGCAATGCCATAATAAAGACCAGAGACGCCCGATCACTCACAAGATGTTGCAAAGAATGCTGGTAATCGCAGGCAAGGTCTGTTATGATGAGTACGAGACCTGACTTTTCAGATGTGCTTTTTTGTGGGCGTTCTTCGGGGCCTTCAGGATTGGTGAACTAGTAGCCTCAAGGCACAGGATAGCCTACGGAGGCATTGGGAAGAAAGAGGTAGGCCTACAGGAAGGGGCGCTGGTATTATACCTGCGCAGATATAAGACGGACATGATGGGCAAAGGTGCCTGAGTGGTGTTATCTCCGTTGCCAGGTGACCCATCATGCCCAGTCAGAAACTTCATTGAATACAAGCAACTCCGCCCAGCCAAAGGCGAACATTGGTTTGTGCATGCGAACAGTGCCCCCCTATCATGTTTCCAATTTGCCAGGGTGCTAAGGCTAGTCATATAACAAGCAGGTTGGGAGGCACACTTTTACGGCACGCACTCCTTCCGCATTGGGGCCACTTCTATGGCGGCCAGCATTGGGATCTCAAAGGAACAGGTTATGAATATAGGCAGATGGCGCTCGGATAGATACAAAATTTATGTACGCCTGGTTTAACGCCGGCCATATCGCCTTTGTCATGGCGTATTTGTGAGCCTTGCCTTGAGTATGGGGTTACAGAGCCTTGAGTATAGGGTTAATAAAAAAATTTTTTTAAAAGTGGGGAGGGCAACATTTCAGAATTCAGGAGGGAGCGTCGGGTTGCTTCTCTGTCACCATTGTCTGCAGTTATTTAACTGGGTTCTAAATATATATAATAAAAAATGTATGTATGTATGTATATGCATGGATGGATATATATGCATATATGGATGGATATATATGCATGTATATGTATGGATGGATATATATGCATATATGGATGGATATGCATATATGCATATGGATGGATATATATGCATATATATGGATGGATATATATATAGCATATATATATCCATCCATATATACGCTACACAATCTAATCCCGTACTAATGAATTAATAGAATGTTACTTATGCAATAATTGTTTCTTTCTTGTCCATGACACGACCCAGATGCGAGTTCCCCCCTGGGGCCTCAGGATATGCGGCTATTCCTTTGTACATTGGGTGCAAAGGAGGACACAGAACAAACCGCAGGGGCTCAATCTGGGGCTGCCAAGTGCAGAAGTGTCAGTAGTGTGGATGGGTCGGCGGGGTATGGTGTGGGACCAGCTGCTGCCATCCTTGCTGCAAAAGAAGAGAGTAGGGCCTAACCCGTGAATTATAGTGATCTACTTAGGGAGCAATGACCTGGCATGCACACGCAGCTTTGAGCTCACAAAGAAAATGCAAAAGGACATGCTGACATTGGCAAACGCTTTCCCGGGGACAAGACTAATATGGTCACACATCATACCACTCCATGTTTGGAGGGGCGAGAGGTCACATAAGGCACTCGAAAGGATGAGGCGGAAGGTGAACAGATGGATGGCCCATTTCATGGGGGCAACCGGGGGGTACAGTATCATGCATGACCTCATTGAGGAAAGTTGCCCGGGTCTGTATCGCTCGGATGGGATACATTTGCCTGGCATCAGAATTAATGTGTTCCTGTGTGCCATACAAGACACTGTGGAACAGTTATGGCATAAGCGGGTGTTGGCCACAGCTGCGAGCTAAATGGGGTGTGGGCCCCCTGGCAAGTGAGTAGTCGCTGCCATGGGGTTTGGCAGGAGAACAGGGCCACTAAGAGACCGCAAAGCCCCTATGAGAGAGAGCACAGCCCAGGCATGGGGTTAAAAGGAGGAGAGTGGCTGGAAAGAAACTTGGCCTTGCCCACCGATGGTTAACAGGGTGGGCAGCAGGAGCACCGTGCAGAGGGCCCCCCTTTTGCTGTGCCTCTCGAGAGGGAGGAAAAACTAGGGCAAGAAGTGCAGGAAAGAAAATGTAAAATGTTATCTGTTGTTGTTTGGTTGTTAAAAAATTTGATAATTGTCAAGTAGAATCATATGAATATGTAAGGTCATACTGTGGCCAACAGTTTTTGTTCTGTTATTTCCAACATTGTCAATAAAACAAATATGTGTGTCGAAAGAAATGGAAGTTCCTTTGTGATATGTGTGGGGGGGGGAGGAGGGGAAGGGGGGGGGAGGTCGGGGTAAGGACCCGAGGCCGTCATGCTGGTTGCCCGGCTGTGCTAGTCACCTTGTTTCCTACCCAATTGCAGCATGTTTTAGGTGCTTATCATATCTGGGTCCTGCTCCTGTTGGACAGGGATTCTCCAAAAAGAGCACATGTCAATGCCTAGTATTGCAGCAGCTGATGCCATTGATATCAAATAAGTGGGGCTTCTAGGATTGTCTTGGGCTGCTGCTACAGTCCTGCTGCGACCACAGTGAGCAGACCAGGAAAAGCTGATGGCCCAACCATTCAGGACTGCCAATCCACCACAGGTAGCACAGTCAGACTGCACCTGCAGGCTACCACATGGCTTTTTCAGCCGTGCACATACCAACTCTATCTGGTCAGCACACAATGCATGTGCAGAGACTGACCATGTACACCTTGGCTTGGGCCAATCAGCATTTGGCACAGTGATTGGGCTCCCAGGACAGGGAATGCACCCCCATCACTAGAGCTGGACTGTCTATGGCACTATGTGGATACATAGTCATGCCATGGTTACAGCATAATCAGAGTGCCCTCACAGCGTGAACTGCTGTGAGCACCCAGGCCATGTACATGGCAGACGGGTACTACTAAGACTCGGCCATTGACCCTACCTCCAATACAATGCTTGAGCTGATATGGAGACCAAAGAGGCAGGGAGGAATGCTATCCATCCCCACTTTTGTACAGCATGGTGATGTGTGTGTGTGTGTGTGTGCATGTGCTTGTGCATGTGTGTGTGTTGTCTGCCTTGGCTGTTCCCAGTATTAGTCTGCAAACATGCATGATGAGGAGCAGAGGATTGTGGGTATGGCCTTAGAGAGGTTTCCACAACACACACACATGCACAAGCACACGCACACACACACACACACACACACATCACCATGCTGTACAAAAGTGGGGATGGATAGCATTCCTCCCTGCCTCTTTGGTCTCCATATCAGCTCAAGCATTGTTAACATGTACTCATTGTGCAGGCACTAGTAGCATGCTTTGATATTCATGCATATTGTTAACGCCAGCTCAGTGAGCAGGTACTATCAGTCTGCCTTTCCATCCAGCCGTGGATAATGGAGCCTGTCCATGTGGTTGACGGGTGTCTGTACCCTTGCTGGCCGATGCTTTGGGGGTTGCACATGCTGGTGCTCTAGCTGCACTGTAGGCAGACCTGGGCAAATGTTGTGATGCGATCGGCACATAAAGTCATGACATGTGTCTTTGCTGCAGGCGGGTACTGCTGCACCTGCTGCTGACACCCACACACCATGCTGCCACGCCAGCATGCTCTCAGTGGGGGTAGTGCACAGTACTGACCGGTCCACCATGCAGCTTTGGCAGATGCCTAGGGTGCCAGTTCAGATGGGTGGGCACACATTGATGGACATGCCATCTCCCCCAAACAACTGCCACTGCCATAACACCATCACCGCCTGTCACTGATATGTCTTTGGGGGAGGCAGGCAGCCTCAGCTGTGGTATTTCCCCGGGGGCTTGCATTTTCAGATCCCTGTAGCACTATAGCTGCTCATACAATCACCATAGCTGGCTTCAGCAGCGGCAAGGTGGGCCAGTCGGAGTCCCTGCCCAGGGTGCCAGGAAATCTTGGCCCATCCCATCTGGTGCATCACCTTTCTGCAGCAGCAGCATGTCTGTCTGCAGCCAGTGTTGATGTGGGATCATGACGTACATGACAGATGTGCCACCAGGTGTTAAGAGCACACTTGCTCTCTTAATGCCCTTTAGTAAAAATATCCCTTAGTGTCTATCAATTTGAATACTTTAAGGGTAATTTTAGAAAAGGGTGACTAAGGGGTATGTTTACTAAACTGCAGTAATGATCATTAGGTAATATTAACGCGTGGTATGTAATGTTAACGTGCGTTAATGTTACCTAACGAGCATTAGCGTTCCCATCCGTGGTAAACACCGCAGAGGGTGGAGAGAAGGGGTCAATGGGCGGGGAGTGGGTGGGGAGTGGCTCCCTACACACTAACGCGCTGAACTGAAGGGCTGAATCCTACTGCAAATGAACACCTGGTGTTAGATGCACATTTGCAAGAGAGAAACTATTTCAGTGTCAGCAATGTACAGTATAGGCAGGGAGCCCAAGAACGTGATAGTAGTGCTCCATTTTCAGCAATAGCATAGTGCCCAAGTACGAAATGCCACTATGGCGATGGTGCAAGTGGGGCACATGGTGGACTAGTCGGGTGCCTAGGTGGCACATAGGAACATAGAAGCCAGAAGTCAGCATGACAGCAGCTGACAAAGGCCAAACACAATCCACCTACATCTACCTGGTCCACCCGAGCTAACAGTTGCCAGGGCACTGACCTAACATCCTCCCAGCCAACCCTCCCCCAAGCAGAAGGGACATACTATTGGTAGGCAGTGATGGGGGGGATGTGAGGATGCTCATGTATGTCCCCTGCCCCAGACCCCGCTCCCTAGGCGACCATCTACCCACAGAATGGATGGCCTGGTACTACCAGCACTGACAGCATATGGTCATGTCAGCATGGCAGGGGGGGTTTGCCCATGCTGGAGGGGGCAGTGGCACATGCCTGCAGTGGACCTAGGTCATGCCCTATACCAGTACGTGGTATGCAGTACAACATAAAAGGTCTGGCTGAGGAAAAGTACAGGTAGCCCCAGGGACTGCCATGCATTTCTGGCAACAATGTGGTGCAGTACACCTAGCCAGTGTGTCTAGAAGGAGAGCATCACAGGTTCAAGTCCCAGCTGTGGTTCCTGCAGAGCATGTCCCTATATTTTACCCTTCAATGCAGATACAACAGCAACATGTGCAAAGACCAAAGCAGCAGCGAACAGGGGTACAAACACCCACTTACACAGACTCCACAATCCAAAGATGCATGGAGAGTCAGGCTGTTGGCCCCAGCATTGAGCTGCAGCTATCATCAGAGAACTACTACTACCTCCTGCACAGTTTAGCAATGTCAGCACTGTGATCAGGACCAGTGTGGCGGGCAGGGTTGCCAACCACCCCTATCTTTGAACAATGCTGCAATAGCAGTGTGTGTATGTCTATCCATTGTTCTGTGGCTGCCCACCCCTCTCTGGGCCAAAATGTCCCACTGTTACCAGCGTTAGCATGAATATGTGCATAATGAGGAGCAAGGTGTTGTGGGTATGGCCCGGACAGGGCGGATTGGCCAGGATGCATCTTCACAGGGTGTGGGGCAATGGCTGGGACACTGTAGTGCCCAACCACCACCTGCATGGACAGGGTGGCCACAGCATGTCATGCTGGGAGGGCACTCACTCTAACCGAGCAGTGACCATGGCATGTCTAGGTTCCCACTTAGCGCTCTTCACTATCTGCTCCAGTGATACTTTTGTGTTCCTAGTGCTGGGGCCCTAATCACTGAGATGCCTGCTTGGTGTGTGTAGTTCCTCTGTGAGCATGTACTATAGACTGGTAAGTGGACTGTCTGCAGTTAGATTGTGCATGGTTAGAACACCTATAAGGTGATGTCTGCTGGTGACTGGCATACAGTGGTGTGAGGCAGTTGGGGTTTTCCAGACTTAATCCCAACATTGCTGCTGGTCTGCCACTGCCCCAGTCACAGGTATGGCTCTGGCCCACCAACCTTGGAGGGCTGTCTCATACCAGCAGGATGGAGGTTGAATCACAGGGGGTGGGGGCACCTGTCCCTTACCTACAAAAAGGGTGATGTGGGCCCTTTGGGGTATGTAGTGTATACCACTTTGAACTTAAAAAGGCACTGCTACACATTCCTCATGCAGATCTAGAAACCCCCTGCCCTGATAACAGGTGTTCATGTCAGCCAGACCCTAACACGGGATACACATTAATCTGGGTGGTGTCTGGTCCCAGAGGACCACATGTGACTGCAGGATACAGATGGACACCGAATTGCCTTCACTGCACTGCAAGGAACACCTGTCACACACTGGTAGTGATGGGGATGTACAGCAGGCCCTATCTCTAGCACCACATGTACTGCGGACCTAGTGCTGGGCACCCAACCTATCCCTCAGGGTGAACACAGAACCTGTACAATGGCATGGTCTGTAGCTACACTGTGCTAGTATCACACACTGTCAGTTTGTCTTTCCAAGCTGAGGTACCGGAGAGGTGCAGACCCCATTTGGTGATCAGCTGTAGACAGCTATGCAGCATGTACATTGCATCATGGGTACTGGTGGGGTTACCCTATCCTGGCACTCAGAGCAGACAGTTTGTGCGGTGACCTGCAGTCCTTCTGTACCAAGCCATTGCTGTGACATACACTACAGAGGTATAGCCTACTGGTTAATACAATGCCCTTCTTGGCAGTGTTCATGGGTTCAATTACTCATTGTTCCCTCCTCTCATGCCTGTCTTACTCAAATAGCGTGCATGCCTGTAACAGGCATATTTTTGCAGATCTGTGCTGCCAGCCCATAAAACCCTCTCCACAATTGCCAACATTCCCTCGGTTTGTCTATCTGCGTGTGTCAGCTGTGTAGAGTCCTGTCTGCCTGTGCAGGCTGCCACCCCATGTCCTGCACTGCTACCCTTTCCTGCATTGCGCCTCATCGTGCTTACCTCACCTGTGCCTGATCTGCATGGCACCACTACTCCTCTGTCCACCCATCATTGTATCTATCCTGCCACCTCCCCCTCCACTGGGGGACACGTATTCCCATTGTCTGCAACCAACTGTCTTTCCAGTACTTTACATTGCTAACACCCTTTGTTGTGGTACAGTTGCCCCACCATGTTTGTCATCAGTACTGGCAGCCACATGGGATGCCCGCAGATATGGCGGGTCCAGCGGCTCCCAGCTCTCCCTCCTTCACTCACCTGTTCATTGCCTTCCCTGAGTGCTCTATCTAGTGTTAGGGCTACATCTGTCTCTGTTCCTCACAGATCATGCATGTCATCCTGAAGCACCTTGCAGCCCTTAGAGCACACTAACCTAGGGCACCGTAACCTTGTTAGGCCACCTTATCCTATGGTTCCATAGCCCAGGGTGCCTTCTACCGTGCCTTGTCCAGGGGTGCCTAATACGGCGCTTAGCCTAAGGAGCCCTATAGGGCGCCTTATGAGACACCTTATAAGGCACCTTACAAGGCACCTTATAATGCACCGGTGCCTTGTAAGGTTCCTTATAAGGTGCCTTGTAAGGTGCCTTGTAAGGCGCGTTAGTCTAAGGCGCCTTGTACCATACATTAGCTGATATGGCTTGCTGCAACGATGCACCACCCATGCCTTTATATGGGAATCTGTACCTTTACTGCAGAACCTAACGCGAGTGACATTACCACAGTTTAGTAAACATACCCTTAAGTGAAACACCCCCAAAAGCCTATTTAATGCATGTTTTATAAAGGCATTAAAGATGACTATAGGATTGATTATGGGAATCTTCTTTCACTAAGTATACCAGCTTAGTCCCATAAATACTAACAGTTCTAGAAAAAAATTGTTGGACGTTTTTGTAAAAGACACCAGCTAATATGAAGCTAACTCTGCCTATGGTCTTTTTTAATTTATTTAACTTCTTCTCGCAAAGCTCACTCACACCGCTCACACCAACTGAAAGTCAGAAACTGATCTAAGTGCTTTAATAATTTCCCCTGAAGAAACCTGTGAGGGTGAAACGCTAATGACAGCGTGCCTGACAGCGTCAGGATAAATAATAGAAGCTGATACTCGCTGCTCAAAGCTAAGCACTGAATTCTTACAATTTACCGAAATGGAATATGAGTGTGTGAAAGTTAGAAACTGCATTTAATATGGAATAAGTCAAAGTATAGTCTGAGAAAGGTTCAAAGCCGTATTCATCATAACAGGTCATTGATGGCATATAGTCCGCTTGACAATATACTATAGGTCAGCGGCAACCCAAGTTTCTGAGACCTTCACGGCATTTTTGAAATGAACCAGACTATCAGTTGATATACCAATTTCAGTCTAAATGAAGATACATTGTACTTTCTAGTTGCATTGCAGAGTAATAAGTTATACTAGTCTTTCATAAAAATCCTTTTACAATGCCCATTTTTTTTACTGCTTCCAGAGGCAACTTGAATGTCACAGGCTTAACTCTCAAAATGGCTGCAGTGTCCTTTTCAGCCCCACCAACCCTTGACACGTTCCAAAAATTTAAAGAGACCAGACCCCTTTTTCACTTTCAAAAGAACATAAGAACATAAGATATGCAATACTGTGTCAGACCAAGGTCCATCAAGCCCAGTATCCTGTTTCCAACAGTGGCCAATCTAGGTCATAAGTAACTAGCAGTTTCCCCAAAAGAAACAGGGTCCACAATGCTTGTATTGGGTTAAACAGTGATATCTCGGGTCCCTTTTAATAATGGTTTATGGACCTTTCCTCCAGGAACTTTTCCAAACCTTTTTTAAACCCAGCTACACTAACAGCCTTTACTACATCCTCCGGTAACACATTCCAGAGTTTGATTACACGTTGAGTGAAAAAATATTTTCTCTTATTAGTCTTAAATAGTTTACCCTGTAGCACTATGGACTAGCTAGTGGACTGTCTGCAGTTAGGTTGTGCATGGTTGGAACACCTATAAGGTGTCCCTTGCATGTCCCTTGCTTGTCCTCTAGTCCTTCTACATTCTGATGATGTAAACAATCGATCTACGTTTACCCGTTCCACTCACCTCAGCCGTCTCTTTTCCAGGTTGAAGAGCCCTAACCTTTTTAGCCTCTCTTCATAGGGGTATCCTTCCATCCCCTTTACCATTTTGGTGGCTCTTCTCTGTACCTTTTCTAATAATGCTATATCCTTTTTAAGATACGGCGACCAGAATTGTACACAATACTCAAGGTTTTGTTGCAGCATGGAACGATACAGAGCCATTATAATATCCTTTGTTTTATTTTCCATTCCTTTCCTTATAATACCTAGCATTCTATTTGCTCTCTTGGTCAACGCAGCACACTGGGCAGAGGGTTTTAACATGTTATCCAAGATGACAGCTAAATCTTTTTCCTGGGTGGGGGTTCTTAATGTGGAACCTTGCATCGTGTAAACTTAGTTTGGGTTTTTCCTTCTTAGGTGCATAACTTTGCACTTGTCCACATTAAATTTCATCTGCCATTTTGATTCCCACTCTTCCAATTTATCAAGATCCTCTTGCAATTTTCCACAATCCTCATGGGTTTTAACAACTTTAAATAGTTTTGTATCATCTGCAAATTTGATAACCTCATTCGTTATTCCCTTTTCTAGGTCATTTATGAATATGTCGAAAAGCAGCAGACCCAGCACAGAGCCCTGGGGTACTCCACTATTAACCTTTTTCCACAATAGTACACCGCCTCATATCCCATGACATTTAGTTTTGCCAAAAGTCTCTTATGAGGGACCTTGTCAAAGGCTTTCTGAAAGTCCAGATACACTATATTTATCAACCCACCTTTGTCTACCTGTTTATTCATACCTTCAAAAAACATAACAGATTAGTAAGACAAGAACTTCCTTGTCTAAAGGCATGTTGGCTGTCTCCCATTAAGCCATGACTATCTACATGTTCACTATTTTTGTTCTTTTGATGGTTTCTACCATTTTTCCTGGTACTGACGTCAGCCTCACCAGTCTGTAGTTTCCCAGATAACCCCTGGAAACCTTTTTAAAAAGTGACGTTACATTGGTGATCCTCCAATTTTCAAGTATTACAGATGATTTTAATGATAGTTCACAGATTACTAATAGCAGGTCTGCAATCTCATATTTCAGTTCTTTCAACACCCTTGGATTTATACCATTCAGTCCAGGTGATTTGCTACTCCAAAGTTTATCAAACAGTTGTAATACATCTTCCCGGTGTATCGATATTTCTTTCAATTCTTTTGCAGTATCACTTTTAAATACCACTTCAGTCATGGGTAACATCCCTACATCTGCCTCACTAAAGACCGAAGCAAAGAATTCATTCAGTCTCTCTGCTATAGCCTTGTCACCTCTTACTGCCCCTTTTTTATTGTTCTTTTTCAAATTTTACAAACATTATCACTAGTATAATCAAACAACCACAATTATATCTCCCTAAACACCTACAATACTAAAAATATCCCCCCACACCCTGGCGCATTACGGGCTTGGTATTATAACCACAATGACCCTTATTAACATTCACCCTAATTTGTAGTATCATTTAAGGCAAGAGTTACATATTGATCTAAGGCAGACCATCTAGAGACTTTTAACAAATTACCCCTAAGACTCGATACTTTATCCTGGGCCTTTTTGTACTTGGCATATAAGGACATTTGATTCCACCATACCATCCAATTTAACTTCAAAGGAGTCTTCCAGTTAGCTAGTATTAGTTTTAAAGCCACCATTATCATAAAGTTTAATAAAAGGACATTTTCTTTAGCCAAGGACGGGATCTCTGCCAAGGCTCTTAACATTATTATACGCCATGAAAGAGTGGCAGAGAACTTTAAAACTTGTTGAATTTTGACACAAACTGATCTCAAAAAACTTGAATGTAAGAGCACTCCATCATCATGTGTTTTAGCGTACCCACCTCCTTATTACATGACCAGCACCGATTGGAGCCTTCCTTATTCCATTTAGCCAGTTTGACCGGGGTGATGAATGTCCGGTGAGCAAGAAAGTACATAGAGTGAGTAAGAGCAGTGGAGCTAGAAGCTCGAATAGTAGCACCCCAAAAAAACCTCCAAGTCTTCTGTTTAAAGCTTACTCCTGTTTCTTCTTCCCATACTTTTAACAATCCTTTATTTTGAGGCGAGAAGTGTTCCTTAAAGATCTTATAAAAACTTGATATTGCCCCCTCTTTGGAGCTAATTTCCTCTGATTCTATGCAGCTCCCATTTTTGGGGAAAAATCTCCCGGACTCAACTTTAGACTACCAACACAGTGCCACAGTTGTAACCACTGATAGTAGCATGAGGATGGGAGGTCATACTCCTATTGCAGCATCCCAAAGGATTTCCAATTAGAACCGTCTATCAATTGCCCCACCGTCCAAATGCCACAATTTTGCCATATTGTCCATGTGCAGGAGGCTTTGTTGATTTTAAAAACAGGATTAAGCCATATAAGTGTTAGATGTAAAGGGGGATTATCCTTTTCAATGATTAGATGAAGTGCTTTGCATAGAAATAACTATGCATCTCACTCTGGAATTATCTGGATGTCTCATCCCCATAAGCAACTCAATAGGATACGGAGATGCCAATCTCTTCTCCACTTTCAACCATACGGGCTCTTGTACAAGGGTATCAACCATAGCCCACAGCATTCCTTGGCTTTAGGAGGAAAGCAAGATGATACCAATAAAAGTCCGGAAAATGGACACCACCTTCATATTTTCTAGCTTTCAACTTCTTTAGTGCTATTTTAGGTGTTTTCCCTTCCCATAGGAAAGTATTGATTGTACGCTCCAAGGTTCTATATACTGCTTGAGTGAGCAAGATGGGAAGCATTCCCAATATGTAATTTATCTTTGGCACCAGCATCATCTTAACAGCTTCCAGCTGACCCCACCAGGTAAGGTGCAGTGGTGACCCATTTCAATGTAAAAGAGCGTGTCATATCATGAAGCTTTACTATGTTTAATCTTACTGTTTCATCCATTGTCACACGATATTGGACCCACAGGTACTTTATGGCTGAAGTCTCCCATTGAAATGGATAGCTTTCCACTAAGGACGCATTCGCTTGGTTATTCATAGGAAAGGCTACTGACTTAGACCAATTGACTTTGTATCCTGAAAGAGATGAATATTGTGAGATCAATGTAATAGTGGAGAGATTGATGTAGGACTGAGGAATAGTAATAGGTCATCCGCATATGCTGAGAGTTTGGTTTGAAGATCTGCTATTTTAATTCCTTGTATTTCCATCTGACTGCCGAATAAACAATATCAGCGGCTCCAGTGCCAAATTGAATAGCAGTGGGGACATAGGACAGCCTTGCCTAGTTCCCCTGCGTAAAGGGAAAAATTGTGAGAGCATTCCGTTGGCCAAGATCCTAGCATTAGTGTTGGTGTATAGCACCTGTACCATATTCATGAATTCTTTCGGAAAGCCAAACCATCCAAGGACCTGGAAAAGGAAAGGTCACTCTAAACTATCAAAAGCCTTTTCCGCAACGAGTGAAAAGCCAATAATAGGAGCATCCAGATGCTCCGCCACCTCCAGCAGGTTGCACAACAATCGTTCGTTGTCTGCTGTAGACCTCCCAGGTACAAAACCACACTGATCAGGATATATTAATAGATGCAACACTTTGTTCAGTCATCGGGCCAAGGTGCTAGAGTACAGCTTGTAATCAGCGTTAAAAAGAGAGATTGGCCTATAGTTGCTAACCAGCTCCAGATCTTTTCCCGGCTTCTCTAAGACAACAATTGTTGCGCTGGCAAAGGCACCAGTGTTACCCACCTCCTCCTTCAACATTTGGTAATAAATCTTCATCGGGGGCAATAAATCTTCTGTGAAGATTTTATAAAATTCTGTCGGAAGCCCATCAGGTCCGGCAGCCTTCCCATCTTTCATGCTTGCTAATGCCTCTTTAAATTCCAGCAAGGAGATAGGTTCACTGATAGCTGCTGCTTGTTCCTCATCCAGTTCTGGACGGATAACTCCTTCCAGCAGATTTTTACATAAAGACTCATCAAATTTAACTTCTGTAGCATAAAGCTGAAGCTAGAATGTTCGGAACGCCTCTACAATTTCAGAATTGCTACCTAGGAGACCCTGCTGCTCATCAGTATACTAGCAATGTGTGATTTAGCATAGCGAGACTTTAGTTTTGAAGCCAGGAGTTTGCCAGCCTTATTCATCTCTGTATAGTAACGCATTTGCTGTTTAAACATGCATTGTTCCACCTGAGAACTTAGCAACATATTGTATTGAAATCTCAGGTTTTGAAGGTGGTTTAAAGCCAGGGGGTTGGATTGCCTTTGTAAAATTCTTTCACCTGCTCTTATCTGCTGGTCTAACTCCTTAAGTTTCTTCTTCGCCTTTCTAACAGCTGCAATAGAGTAACTGGTTATATGAGCTCTTAATGTGGCCTTACAGGCTTCCCACCAAGCCCAGTTAGGAGTATCCTCTGGAAGATTGTTACCAAAGTAATCATTTATAACTTATTTTATATGAGTTTTAAAGGACTCGTCTACCAATAAAGCCTTATTAAAGATCCATGCCTGTTTCTTGGACGAATCTTCACCAGGACGTAGCTCTAGCTTTATTGCAGTGTGGTCGGAGACATGAGTACTTAGTATACTATTTGCGGTATCATGCACCAACATTCTAGATACCAAAAAAAAATCTATTTGAGAATGGGAGTTATGGGGATGAGAAAAAATTATGTAGTCCTTTTCAGAAGGGTTCATGAGCCTCCATATATCCACCAGGCCCATTTCTTCCATAAGCGACTTCAGTACTACCACTGCCCTGCTACTTCTTTTTAATCTGTTCGGTTTACAGTCTATTAATGGGTCTAAGACCAAACTGAAGTCTCCTCCTAAAATAATTGGTAGTGTAGAAGCCTCCTGGATCTCCTCTGCCAATAGGATCTCCTCTGCCAATTGAAAAAAATGTGGGTGATCACAATTTGGAGCGTATACATTTATTATTACGAGATGCTTTTTGCCAAAAACTAAGTGTGCTTTAGCCCAACGTCCCTCACAGTCAGCCCGCACAGAGAGAATTTGGCCTCCTGCCACATTGCTCATTAGTATTGCCACCCCGTTCTTTTTCCCAAGAGCTGGAGCATGAGCTACTAAGCTATACTTTCCCATAGCAAGTTTTTTAGTTTCCGATGTAGATAAATGAGTTTCCTGACGCATAATTATGTCTGCATTTTGTTTTTGACAATACACAAGTATCTTTTTCCTCTTAGCAGGGTGGATAATGCCTTTTACATTCAAAGACAAGATTTTAAGCGGGGTCATAACAAAAATGCTTATTGGAACATAAATCATTCTCTAGAAATTGATCTATCTTGCCCAAATGAAAAATACCCTGTATACTCATCATTCCTATAATGTGCCCATAATGTGCCAACCCCGCCCTCATACCGAGGAAAAAAAAGAACTGGGTGAGACAACGGACCCACACCATGGCTGTCGTTTGACCCTTCAGTATTCTAAGTACAAGCCTTGTGAACCAGTTACATTGAAATATAACATTCATCCTACTGTTATACAATATCAAATACCCATTCTCCTTTGACTACCCTAGTCGCGGTTACTGTGAAAAGGTTTCCAACATTTTCTCTTAATCTTTATATTATAAAGAAAAATAAACTTTCCAAACATTCTTTATAAGTCTCTTCCAATCCAGCTTCGCCTTGGCCATAAATTCTCAGCCGTCTGAAATCCTTTTCACTGCATTTTTAAAGCCTCCTGATCCTCAATAATCTGTAGAAGAGCAGTGGGATCTTCAAAAGTTTTGGTATGATTGTCCAAAGTGACCTTGAATCTAGCTGGGTAAAAAAGTCCATACCACGCTTGCAAATGTTGCAGTTGGGGTCTCAGCACCAAAAACGGCTCTCTTTTATCCATCGTTGCTGAAATTGGGATAAAAGTAGATATTGTGCCCATCGTAGGCCAAGTTGGAGGTCGCTTTTCCCGCGGCCATTATCTGCATAGCGTGCTGGGGTCGTAGCAGCCAAAAAATCAACGGCCTGGGCTTCCGGTTGTGTAATCCGGCCTGTGCAGGTATTCTGTGGGCCCTCTCAATTTCCAACGATTTGCTGAAATTTAATCGGAGCAGCTTAGGGAGTAAATTTTCCAAGAAAACTATAGTGTCTGGCCCTTCAGCCCCTTCTGGTATACCGACCAGTCTGATATTGTTTTGCCGAGATCTATTACTGAGATCTTCTAGATTTTGTTCCAGGTGCTCTATCTTTTTGTTGGACATGCCTAATTGCTTGATCTTCTACTCATGTGCTGCAATGGCATTATCCACCTTATTCTGCCGACCTGACAAGCTCAGCATTTGTGATTTCAGGTCTTGTATGTCCGATTGCATTAGCAGCAATGCCTCCCCCATTTGCAGAAACGAGCGCTCTCACCGATCTTATTTCCTCCAATATCTCTCGTATCGCTTCATCAGCCATCAGCCATCAGCGGCCATCTTTTGAGGGGAAGGAGGGCCCGGCTTAGCACGCTTGGAGCCGGTATTTGTATTTGCCGAGAACTCCAGTTTGGTTGGTTTACCGCTAGCCATCTTCTACCCTTTATCAAAGGTCTAACCAGCAGGATTCCAAAGTAGAAAGTTTACCAGAACACAGGTTTAACATACAGGATTTGCTCGGGTCCGCAGAAGCGATTTCCTAAGCAGCCATCTTGCTTCGCCACTGGCTCCACCTCCTCTTACTGCCCCTTTTACCCCTCTATCATCTAATGGTCCAACTGACTCTCTCACAGTTTTATTGCTAAAAATATACTTGAAAAAGTCTGGTTTTTGCTTTCACAGCAAGTTTCTTCTCAAATTCTCTCTTTGCCTGCCTTATCAATGCCTTGCATTTAATTGGCCAGTGCTTGTGCTGTTTCCCGTTTTTGTCATTTGGCTCTTTTTTCTATTTCCTGAAAGATGCTTTTTTGGCAACAACAGCTTCTCTGACCTCACCTTTAAACCATGCTGGCAGTTTTTAGGACTTCCTTGCACTTTTCTTAAAGCATGGAATACAGCTGGTCTGGGCTTCCAAGATAGTATTTTTTTTTTTTTTTTTATTTATGAAATTTTTGAAAAATAATCTAGAAAGTTTACATAAACCATTCTTGCAGAAATTGAGAAGGCAATCAGAAAACCATCCACAATAATGGGACGCATTAACAAAAGAAATAATTACATAAGTACAGAGTGCCTGCTTTCTCTAGCCCACATAATGGGGGAATTAACATAGTAATATCATTTAAACCCAATATATCAAGAAAACAGCATACAGTCATGAAACGGACCGACAATCCTATGAGTCAATGGAAGCTTCCAGACGTCTGGCATTTATGAAAGCCAGCAATTGGGAGGGCTCAAAAAAGATATAAGAAATCGTCTGGTACTTCACCAGACACTTACAAAGGTGCTTAAGAAAAAAGAGCCCTCCCAATTGTGTAACCCCAGAGCGGAGCAGTAAAAACTCTCTGCGCCGTTTCTGGGTTTCCCTTGATAAATCGGGATATATACGGACAGAAAGCCCTCGAAACATGATTTTCCGCTTCTGAAAGAATAATTTCAGTAACCATTCCTTATCAGACAATAAAGCGAAAGTTATTAACAGCGTTGAAGGCACCTGTGATTCTAAACCAGAATTTTCTAATATATCAGAGACATTCAAAATACTTTCCTGAGTTTGGTTACCTCCTAAACCCGAGACTTGCTTTGCTTTAGGTAAATAATAAATTTTAACCAAAGGGGGCACCAACTCAGGGGATACCCCCAGTATCTCTACTAAATACTTTTTAAACATATCTCTAGGGGAAATCGATGGAACTTTAGGAAAGTTAATGATTCTCAAATTATTAGCTCTGGATTGATTATCCAAATTTTCATTTGTAAGGACTGAAAGTTCTTTCTATGTCCATCTGAGTGTTCCTCAAGACACAGTACCTTATTGTGTACATCAACGCAGTCCATTTGAATCGTAGAAACCTTCCTCTCCAAGTCATTCACCAGACCCACAGAAAGATTCACCTTCTTAGCCAAAGAAGAAACTTGAGGCAACAAAACCTCACCCAGGGATACAATTGCATTCCAAATGGCTTCCAGTGTAAAGTTCTGAGGTCTCTGCAAAGAGAAAGACACTCCCGACTCAGCAGGTGATGTAACTGGCTCCATAGTCGCCGAAGGACCGTCTCCACCCAAAGAGGGAAACTCCTTCTCTGGGCGTGCCTCCTCAAATGGCGCCAAAGATCTTTGTGAGCCCAGCTCTCCAAACGGCTCATTCTCTAACCCAGCCAAGACAGCCTGACCTGGCCCTCGTGAGGAACTGCTCCCCACACCTAAGGGAGGGGTAAGTAGCTCCAGGAAGCCTTCTGGCAAGGGCTGGCTATGAGGCAGTTTTGACGCCGGACTCAATGCGGGGGACAGAGATGATAACGACGCAGATGCCGGGCACTCCAGCTCCGGCGAACCTGCTAGCCGCGAGATTCCTCCCGCTACATCCGAAACTCGAGCGGTGCGCACAAGAAATGGGTCTAACGGGCCCGAGACAGGATTTACAATCGGCATGGAGATAGCAGGCTGTGAGGGTAACGGCCCGGACTTCCCCTTTCGCTTCCTCCCCATCAGCGCACTCACACGAAGCTGACTGCTGCTTCTGCCATCTTGGACCAAAATAGTATTTTTAAACAACACCCAAGCTTGATGTAAGTCTTTGACCTTTGCAAGTGCTCCTTTTAGTTTTTTCTTAACTATTTTCCTCATTTTATTATAGTCTCCCTTTCAAAAGTTAAAAGGTAGTACTGTGGATTTCCTTACCATTCCTCCTCCATTAATTAAATCAAACTCGATCATGCTATGATCACTATTGCCAAGTGGCCCCACCACCCTTATCACTTGCACCAGATCTGGTGTTCTAATAAGGACTAAGTCCAAAATGGCTTCCCCTCTAGTCGGTTCATGAACCAGCTGCTCCAAGAAGCAGTTATTTATTTGTTCTAGAAACTTTATCTCCCCTAGCATGTCCTGCCGTGACACTGGCTCAGTCAATACCAGGGCAATTGAAATCACCCATTATTATTACTGTTCTGTAAATTTTGTTAGCTTCCCTGATTTCTTTGAGCATTTCATCATCCATTTGTTCTTTCTGACCATGCAGTCGATAGTACAACCCTACTGCCATCGCCTTCCCCTTTTTACATGGAATTTCAATCCATAGAGATTCTACAGCGAATTTTGTTTCCTGCAAAACTTTAATCCTTTGTGACTCAATGTCGTTTTAACATAGAGCGCAACCCCTCCATCAATTTGATCAGCTTTATCATTATGATATAGTTTCTACCGAGGTATCACAGCATCCCACTGGTTGTCCTCCTTCCACAATGTCTCTGAGATACCAATCATATCTAACTTCTCATTTAGTGCTATATATTCTAACTCTCCCATCTTATTTTTTAGACTTCTAGCATTTGCAAGCAAGCATTTTAGAGATTATATTTTATTCGTATTAATCTGGTTATCGGTAGGCAGGGGTAATTTGGAATCTTTAAGCTCTGTCTGCACCGTACTCAAGGACATTTGGGCTACCTTTGTCTTTATTGGAACCTCTCTGGTAATGTGTCCTAACTTCATTTTTTTGGTAGTATCCTTCAAGGATATATTGTTCCGAACCATGCGCTCTTGGGCGACTGTCGGCTTTCCTCTATTATCTAGTTTAAAAGCTGCTCTATTTCCTTTTTAAAGGTTAATGCCAGCAGCCTGGTTCCATCCCAATTAAGGTGAAGCCCATCCCTTCAGAAGAGCCCCTCCTTTCCCCAGAATATACCCCAGTTCCTAACAAATCCAAAACCCTCATCCTTGTACCATCGTCTCATCCATGCATTGAGACTCTGGAGCTGTGCCTGCCTTTTGGGTCCTGCGCGTGGAATGGGAAGCATTTTGGAGAACACTACCCTGGAAGTTCTGGATTTCAACTTCCTACCTAAAAATCTAAATTTTGCCTCCAGAACCTCCCTACCACATTTTCCTATGTCATTGATACCGACATGTACCAAGACAGCAGACTCCTCCCCAGCACTATCTAAGACCTTGTCTAGGTGTCGCGTGAGGTCCGCTACCGTCGCATTGGTCAGGCATGCTACCTGGTGATTCTCACGTCCAGCAGCGACCCAGCTATCTACATGCCTAATGATCGAATCACCAACTATAACGGCTGTCCTAACCCTTCCCTCATGGGCACATGGCCCTGGAGAAGCTTCCTTGGTGCAAGAGGGTTTTACATCACCTGGAGGACAGGTCCTAGCTATAGGATCACTTCCTGCCACACCAGGGTGATGTTCTCCTGTCACGTGACCTCTCTCCTCCATGGCAACAGGGATGCTGCCTGATTGGAGGTGGGACTTCAGGACTATATCCCTGTAGGTCTCATCTATGTACCTCTCTGTCTTCCTTATGTTTTCCAAGTCTGCTACTCTTGCATCCAGAAATCAGATTCGTTCCCTGAGAGAAAAGTGCTCCTTGTGCTCATGTGCTCCTTGTGCACATGTAAGACCCCTCACCAACTGGGAGAAAATCATACATGTGACACTCAATGCAAAAGACTGGAAAGCCCCATCTCGCTGCTGGACTACTGTCTGCACCTTGGTTTTAAGGTTGTGTTTAGATGTTTAAGTTCTTTACTTATTAAGGGTTGCTGGGGATACTTATACAAATAAAACTACTTAATACGTTTAATGTACCTTGTTCGCCTGAAGTTTAATTAATCTCAGATCCTTAATGTATGCTGATGGGAATAAACAGCTGCACCTGAGAGTGAATATGTCACCTCCTTTCCTTTAAGAGGTGTAAGCACCTATAAATCTATGATTAACCTAGGGGTGGTTGGGGAGGGAGGGAGAGAGAGAGAGAAATAAGTCTTATTAAAAGCTGGCTGCTACACTGTACCCTGCCCTGTGCTTCTAAGGTAATCTGTGATCAATCTCCAAGGGGAGTCCCACAGCCCTTGCTTGGATAGAGGGAGTCTTGGGTTCTAAATTTAACCAGAAAGCTCCCTTCTGTGTTTTAAATTTAAACTGAAAGCTCTTTGCTGCTACTAGGCTCTGACTGATTTAACAAATACACTGGGTTCACAGATTAATCAGCTTTAATCTAAAGAATTCATTTTTCCTTAAGATTTAGAAAAAATCCCAGAAGTAAATACTTACAATTGCAGATCTCTCTCCAGAAGTAGCAGTTCCCTTTTGTAGTCCTTCAAGACTAAGAAGCACAGAACTCTTTTTGAACTATTTATGCCTGTGCTTCTGAGATAAGCTGTGACCAATTTCCTGAGTGATTAGCAGTCCTTGCTTGATAGAGGGAGCCTTTCAAACTGGCCCTCTTATCTGTCACCTGGCTTTAACACCTATTTAAAAAAATTCACAGGTCTCTTGCCCCCTATGTAGAAGGCTTCTTTGTAAGGGTCTCTAGAAATAATTTATTGTTCAAGGAATACTGACCCTGTTTTACCTTTTATACTAAATTATATTCTGATTGGATTTAAATTAAATTAAAGCTCTTTGCTGCTACTAGGCCCTGACTGATTTAACAAATACACTGGGTTCACAGTTTAATCAGCTTTAATCTAAATAATTCCTTTTTCCCCAAGATTTAGAAAAATTCCCAGAAGTAAATACTTACAATTGCAGATCTCTCTCCAGAAGTAACAGTTCCCTTTCGTAATCCTTCAAGACATCAGCGTGTTCCAATCTACTTGTTAAATCAAACCACTGAGATGCACTGTTCCCACGCAGTATATCCAAAACTGTTCCCTGTAATTCATACGGGCCTCATGATCACCTCCTCTCCAAAAACTCAGTACGTGATCAATAACTCTCAAACACAGTTGTGCAAATGAATGACTGTGACTTGTATTTTATGTTTTATTATGGTTTATGGTTTAGGCACTTGATATACCGCCTTTCACTTGCGCATCAGAGCGGTTTGATATACCGCCCTTCAATAGATAGCAGGGCAGTTTACAATAAAAGCAAGGTAATTATAAGAGTGAAGAGGAAACAGAAATCCATAATATGATAAAAAAAGACTATATCACAATCACACCGCAATGAGAGAAGAGGAGAGGGAACTAAATAGAGGTACAGGGAATGGGATGATCCATAATACTCCGCTGTTGGCGCTGAATATGTCTTAGGGGTATGTTTATTAAAACGAGGTAACGTAGCAGCGGTAACGTTAACGTGCGTTAATGTCTCCAGCCACGGTAAGTCCCGCAGAGGGTGGAGAGAGGGCTGAGAGAAGGGGTCAAAGGGCATGGAGTGGGCAGGGAGAGGCCCCTGCTGCACTAACACTGTAACATTAACGCTGGAACAGTACCGCGAGTGAAAACCTGTCGGTAGATGCATATTTTCAAGAGAGAGAAACAATTTCAGTGTCAGCAATGTACAGGCAGGGAGCTCAGGAAAAAGTGATAGTAGTGCTCCATTTGCAGTAACTGCATAGTGCCCAAGTATGAAAGGCCACTATGGTGATGGTGCAAATGGGGCATAGGGGGCTGCAGGCGGGACATGCAGTGGGGCAGCTGGGGCACAGGGCTGACTAGGCAGATGCCCAGGTAGCACATGGGAACACAGAAACCTGAAATCAGCAAGACAACATCTGACCAAGGTCAAACATGCCCCGTAGTCTGTGTCCACAGTGTTCCACCCAGGGGACATTACCCAGCAGGTACTCCAAAGGTCACACAGGTACCACAATGCCTGTAATAGAGCAGGCAGTACACATCTGGGGATCACCTGATCAAGAGTCTACAGACCGTCCCCAGGATAAGTCCCAAACAGGTCGGAAACCCAGAGAAATGAACACCCTCTGCTGCAAACCGTAGGAAGGTATTGCAGGGTCTGACCACCCATTGTCTGAAACATATCTACACCCAGTAGGCCAAACCGGGCACACCATACTGGAGTTGCATGTACTAGCCTGTCAACAGTCTACAAGGCAGAATACAATCTACATATATTTACCAGGTCCACCCTAGACAATATTTGCTAGATCACCAACCTGACACCCCCGAGCCATCTCCCCCAGGAAAGGCAAGCACATACCATTGGCAGGTGGTGCCAGGGGGGAAGTGTGGATGTCTATGTAGGCACCCCTACCCCTGACCCTACACTCTAGGCAGCCGCCGACCTGTACATTGCATGGACTGGGACTGCGCACCACCAGCACCAGCAGCATATGGCCATGTTAGCATGGTGGGGGAGGGGGCAGACAACAGGGAGGCAACAGATATTCTCACTAGAGCACAGTTGGAATGGCAAACCGCTGGTGGTGCAATGATGTTCTTGAATGTGATACCAGAAGCAGATCACTCTTTAGTAGTAGTGAATATCTGTGGATTTGCACTTCAGCCACTACACTCTGTCATGGGAGTTACCAATTCTTCCATTTGCTTTCTCCATTGGGTGTGGCGGTGGTATTGGATGTCTACTCTCCCATTTCTGACAATTTCAATCCCTCCTTCTACCTCAGTCTCACTCCTTTCCTTCCTTTGAAGTCCACTCCAACTGAATCTTTACTCCACTATTCCTATGGATTGCTGTCATTTATCAATTCCCTGATAAGTCCACCTCTACCTTTCTCACTAATTTTGACTCATGGTTGTCCCTCTTTATGGATGTATCTTTCCTCTCACTTATTCTTAGGGATTTTAACATTCATATTGATAACTCCTTTCCCTTACCACCTCATTCATTCTCCAGCTATACTCTACTGCCCCTACTCACCTACTAGGCTACTACCTTGACCTTGCCTTCTTCTTTAACTGCTTGCTCTCAAACCTCTGCACCTCAGTTATTCCCTTATCTGACCATCACCTGCTAAGTCTCACTCTTCATCACCCCCACCTCACTCTTGCCCATTTTCTTCCAACATCTTTAGGAATATTCATATTATCGACACATCAGCTCTCTCCACTGCTGTCTCACTATCTCTTTACTCTACTATATCATCTAAGTTTGTTGATGAGGCAGTATCTTCCTATAACACTGAACTCTCCTCTGCTATGGATGCTCCTGATCCTCCCACTTCATGCCCTGTGAGACATACTGTACCTCAGCCCTAGCGGCCCTCTAAAACCCACTGCCTATGTTTCTGTGCCCACTTAGCTGAGCACCTTTGGTCAAATCCCCAACCCTTGCGGACTTCCTACATTTCAAACTCATGCTTACATCTTTGGAGTCTGCCATAGCACTTGCTAAACAAGAGTATTATGTCCATATGACTAACAGTCTTGCCTCTGACCCTTGCTGTCTCTTTACAACTCTCAACTCTCTCCTCTAGGTGCCTCTGCCTCTGACCCTTCCTTTCTGCCCAGACCTTGTGTTGACTACTTCCATGACAAAGTCCACAAAGTTACTCTTGAGTTACCCCAGGGTCATCTCCATCTCTTCTTCCCCCTCTTCACTCCCAAATCCTTCCCTCAACCTCTCTACCTATCCTTCTAATTATTGATTCATCTCTCTCTACCCCTTTATTTCTAAACTACTTGAATGTGCAGATCACCGGTGCTTTCTTGACTTTCTCTTCTCCCATTCTCTTCTGGATCCACTGCAATCTGGCTTTCACATCCTACATTCTACTGAGACTGACTCTTGCCAAAGTCTCCAATGACTTGTTCCTTGCCAAATCCAAGGGTTTTTACTTGAATCTAATTCTTCTTGACCTTTCTGCTACTTTGAGACTCTTGTTTACTATCTTCTCCTCGATAATCTATCCTCACTTGGCTTTAGGAGTTCTGTTCTATCCTGGTTTTCTTCCTATCTCCCACCTCACCTTTAGTATTTATTCTTGTGGATCCTCCTTTACTGCTATCCTGTTATCAGTTGGTGTATCCCAGGGTCTCTGTCTGGGATCTCTCCTTTTCTCTCTCTACACTCAGTCCCTTGGTGCACTCATCTTCTACCACAATTTTCAGTACCATCTCTATGCTGATGACTCCCAGATCAACCTTTCTGCACCTGAAATCTCTCTGGGTGTCCAGGCCTGGATCTCTACCTGCTTATCTGACATTAGTGCCTGAATGTCTCACTGCCATCTGAAATTATACATGGCCAAAACTGAGTTCTGACAGGTGAAAAAAAGAAAAGATGGGCTGAATATGTACCAGAATTAGTATTGGCCTACAACAGCAGCGTACATAGCTCGACTGGATATTCACCCTTTTATTTGTTGTTTGGTAGAGATTCCAGATTGCCGTACGATCTACAAACAAAGACTTCGGAAAACAGAGCGGAAAAACTTGATGATTGGGTTGAACAGCATCATCAAAGACTCCGGAAAACTTTCCTGGTGGCACAACAAGAATCTGCACGAAGGGCAGCAGTTAGGAACTGAGTAGTGCCTATTGATATCCTCAGGGAAGAATTTAAAGATATAAGTTATAAGAATAAGCCAGTCCTTGTTAGTGTGCAGATAAATTGAATCTGGCTAATTGAGTTAAAGAGAAGTTTTACTCTGTAGTTTCTCTGAAAGGAGCACAGCGCTGAATACTCACCTACCAACCGGGAAGAGGATTCAGCTAAGTATAGACTGCCGCAGTGGACTTTGTGTCTTTGTGCCAGAAATAAAGAATAAGTTTTAAAGGGAATGATTTTATAAATGTTTTAATGTTGAATTGAATAAATGTGTTTTCTCTTACTTCGCAACCGACTTGAGTGCCTTAAGTTACACAAATGTGTATGCTAAAGTAGCGCTGTGTCAGAATCGTACAAACCCCGACTTTTATGCGCCCTGCTGTGAATACTAGGGGGGATGTGTGGCCCGGCTCTTGGGGAATAACAACTGGCCTGCTACCGTGATCGGCAGCCGACAGCCCCTGTCGGCCGCTGCCAAGTCAGAGCCCGGGGCCAGCGCGGAACCCCGAGGGGGTCACACTCACCTCCCCACTTCCTCCATTCTCCATTTCTGTGGATAACACTCTACTTCTCCCTGTTTCTCAGCTTAAAGCTTTGGGTCATATTTGACTCATCCCTCTCCTTCTCCACACCATCCAACAGAGCAAAACCCTGTCGCTTCTTTCTCGATAACATTGGCAAAATGTGTCCCTTCCTTTCTGAACACAATACTAAGACCTTTATCCATTCTCTTGTCACCTCTCATCTAGACTATTGCAAACACCTCTTCACTGGTCTTCCTCTGAATCATCTCTCCCCTCTTCAGTTTGTTCAAAACTTAGCTACATGGCTAATCTTTCACCAGTGTCGCTATGCTCATTTCACCCTTCTTCTCAATTCACTTCATTGGCTCACTATCCATTTCTGCATCCAGTTCAAATGTCTATTATTGAACTATAAGTGCCTTCATCTGTCTGCTCCTCACTACCTTTCCTCTCTTATCTCTCCATACATTCCTTCTCGGAACTCCACTCTTCTGGTAGATCCCTTCATCTGTGCCCTTCTCTTCCACTGCCAACTGCAGACTTCAATCTTTCTACCTTTTTACTCCTTATGCCTGACATAAACTACCTGAGTTGGTATGCCAGGCTCTATCTGTGGCCTTGTCCAAATCCAGGCTAAAAACCTACTTCTTCGAAACTACTTTTGGATCCTGATCCCCCTAATCTCCTGTTCACCTCTTAGGTGTTTCCTTACCATTCTCCTAGATATATCCTAATCCCCACTTGTTGTATGGTCTGTCTTGACTAGACTGTAAGCTCTTATGAGCAGGAACTGTCTCTTACATGTCTCCGTGCAGCGCTATATACGCCTTGCAGCACTTTAGAAATGATAAGTAGTAGTAGTAACTTTACTGTCCTCAGAGGGCTTGCAATCTAGTTTTGTACCTGCGACAGCAGAAGGTGAAGTGACTTAAGACATAGACACTTAATTTAGGAAACAAAAATTGTAATATTGAATCCAGAAAAATAGGGTGGAGAGATAATTTATGGGGATGAGGGTTGAAGGGTGCACTATTAGAGCCACTAACCCCAACAAAAATACCCGCCTTTTCATTGGTAGGCAAAGCTGGAACTAGTTATACTAAACTGTATGACGTTTTGACTTTTCATACTTAGTGAGTGAGTTGGGAGAACATCAAAGTTGGCAGCATTCTCATCAGAAAATCATGCACGTTATGTGCATATCCCACTCTTGAAATGGCCATATGTAGCTGCACCAAATTTTGGGATTGCAGATTATAGGTCCAAGCACTCTTTTCACCCAGTACTACCATAATACATGCAGATATATCCTTCATAGAAAAGGAGCATCCACAATTGTCTCTTTTCCTAGATATTGCCATCTAATCACTCTTTTGCATTCTTTCCCTCTTTTTCTCACTCTCCTATCTTGTCTTTCTTTCCTTCTTAAACTGTCTCCCATTCAAAGATGTGCAGTAGTGAAAACATTTGTTGACCATTCTTTATGCAGCGCTGAATTTTGTCTTCCTTCTGGACTATGGGGTATGTTTACTAAACCGTCTTAACGTGGCAGTGGCGGTATTATCATGCGATAACGCGGCTGCAGCATTAAGGCACCCTAATGCTGTGAAATCCGGCTCTGAAGGGTGGAGTAAGGCTTCCCAGAGGGCGGAGAGAAGGGGTCAATGGGTGGAGAGTGGGCAGTGAGTGGCTCCTTGCACACTAACGCCGTCAAATGAAGGGCAGAAAATTAGCACGAGTGAAACCCTCGCATTAAGGCACATTTGTAGGAAAGAGAAACCATTTCAGTCAGAAATGTACAGCAAAGCCAACGGAAACCCAAAAACGTGATAGTAGTGATAAATGTGCATGGAACTAAAAGGCAAATAAACATAGAAAATGACCTGAACCACATTTAAAATCCCAATAATGAAGCTTGTCAATAGTGATAATAATGAGAAACATAAAGAAACACTACTGAGAAAGCATAAAAAAGAAGATATCATATTTGGAAGGGTCTATTGTCTGTCCCCCTACAAGGTGAATGATCCCACATTGAAATAGCGGTGATCAGGGTTTTCCATTTATATTTGGCAGGTTTGTTATGGCGTGCACATGTGCCACAACAGCAGGGTGGGCATGTAGGAAAGGGCGACTGTACAGATGCTGGAAATGGGATACAGAGGGCTGCAGGCGGCACATGCTGTGGTGTAGCTGGGGCACAGTGCGGACTAGGCAGATGCCTAGGTGGCACATAGGAATGCTGAAACTGCAGAGCAGCCAGACAGCAACTGATGAGCGTCCAACATGGGCATGAGTGTGTGTCCCACAGTGTCACAGGGGAGATTACCCAGCAGGTACCCCCAAGGGCACATAACATTGGCAGGTGGTGCGGGGGGGGGAAGCACTCATGTCCATGTAGGCACCCCTACCCGAGAACCCACACCATAGGCAGCTGCCTACCGGAATACTGGATGGCCTGGGACTGTGTACCACCAGGACCATTGGCATAATGGCATGGCAGCATGGTGGCGGAAGGGTGCTGGTGGCAGAGGGGGCAGTGGCATCTGCCCAGAGCAGACCATGGCCTAGCCCCATTTAGGTGGGTGCCATGCAATGCAACAGACAGGGTCTGTCTGACGAACAGTCATGGTATCCCCAGGGAATGAACTGTCCCTGTGGCAACAGTGTGGTACAGTACACACAGCCAGTGTGTTTAGGAGCAAAAGGTCACAAGTTCAAGTCCCAGCTGTGGCTATTGCCAACCCTTTCCCCATATTTTACCCAGTACTAAACTGTGGTAATAAAGACGGAACCTTTATTGCAGATAAAATAAACATGCCTAAAATGCCTATATTTTACCCTACAGAGCACAGACACCATAAACATGAGCAATCCCTAGAGCAGAGTTTCCCAACTGCAGTCTTGGAGGGCCAAACACCGTTCAGGTTTCATGCTGTCCCTAATAACTATGCCTGTGATGCAAATGTATCTCATGCATATTCATTAGGGACAGCATGAAAACCTGAACAGTGTTTGGCCCACAAGGACCGGAGTTGGGAACCTCTGCCCTAGAGCAGCGTCCAACAGGGGCATAAACACCCACACCCATAGGCTCCACTATCCAAAGCCTCATGGAGAGTCATGCTGTTGGGCCCTGCGTGCAGCAGCATCTCCCAATACGAGCACTTGCATACCTTAGCAATGCCGCCCTAAACTTGGGAATACGTTACACATATATCAAAAGGTTGCTATGAGTAATGGCAGATAACAATTCCTAAGTTAAGCACAGTTTGCTGATAGAGCTGCATCATAGCAACCTTTCTGATATCTGTGGAGTGTGTTTTAGTTTTGGTTTCTGACAGTGTTTACCACCCCAAGGAATGACCCCAACCGTATTGCGTACCATAGCCATGCCTGCACAGTGCCCAGGACTGGTGTGGCGGCCAGGGCTGCCAAAAGCCTCTATATTTGCACAATGCTGGCGTAGGTGTGGGAGTGTGTGTCTGTCTATCCAGTGTGTTGTGGCTGCCTACACCTTACTGAGCCCACATTGCTTGCACTGTTTTCAGTGTTAGCCTGCCAATGTGCATAATGAGGAGGAAGGTACTGTGTGTCTGTCTATCCAGTGTGTTGCGGCTGCCTATACCTTACTGAGCCCACACTGCTTGCACTGTTTCCAGTGTTAGCCTGCCAATGTGCATAATGAGGAGCAAGGTACTGTGGGTATAGCCCAGACAGGGTGGCCTCGGCAGGATGCATCTGCACAGGGCATAGGGTAATGGCTGGGACATTGTAGTGCCCAGCCACCACCTGCATGGACAGGGTGGCCACAGCATGTCCTGCTGGGAGGTCACTCTCACCCTGACTGAGCAATGACCACGGCATGGCTAGTTCTCCCCATAGTGCTATCTAGTATTTTTCTTAAGTGATATTTATGGGTTCTTTTTTCGGGGCCCAATCACTGACTTATCTGCTTGGTGGGTGTGCTCACATCTCCTCCAGGAACATGCACCATGGACTAGCTATCAGACTGTCTGCAGTTAGTATGTGTATGGCTGGAGCACCTTGCAGGGTGCAGTGGCTGGAGACTCACTGTGCTTGCTGCTGGAGAATGTCAGATAGTGGTGGGGGGCAGCCGAGCATTTCCAGGCCTACTCTCTGTCTGCCATTGCCTTATGGATGCGTACAGATCTGCATTAACTGCCTTGTAGAATTCTTGTTCCAGAGCAGGACTGGGGTTGATGGTCCCCGCTACTGGCACCATTGCAGGAATGTAGAATGTGGATCTGTTGGTGGGAGATCCTGTCCCCCACCCTGAGCCCCAGAGGGTGGGTTGGGTGGTGCTACATAATCCACCCATGGGTCCAAACACCCCCCTTCACTTAAATCATGTGACCATGGCACCCACACAGGATATGCACTATTCTGGGTACATCATAGTCCACAAGGGCTAGACATGACTGGGAAACACAGGTGTATCCTAGGTGTGTCTGCAAGGACTACCTATCACACACTGGCACTGATGACGACCTACAGCATAGTCTATCTCAGCTAACCCAGGTGCTGCGGACCTGGTGCTGGGCGCCCCACCTTGCCCTCAGGGTGAGCACAGTACCCCCACAATGTGTCGGTCTGTAGCTACTCTGTGCCAGTACCACACACGGTCAGTTCCCCCTACCAGGCTGAGGTGCTGTGTGGGTGCATACCCCATCTTGTGATCATCTGTAGACTGCTGATCTGCATGTGCAGTGCATCATGGGTACGGGTGGGTTAACCCTATCCTGGTAACCACAGCAGACAGTTTGTGCGGTGACCTGCAGTCCTTCTGTAGCCAGCCAGGGGTTTGTTAGTAGCTATAGAGATGTAGCCCACTTGTTACTTCACTGAATGTGGAGGCAGAAGTCATGGGTTTGATCCCACAGTGGTGTTATTTGATAGGGCTGTCTGAGGCATTTCCTTTTTTAAATTTAAATTAGTGCTGCCATCAAAAACACCCTCACAGTGCTGTAACCTTAAGGTGCCTCATAAGGCACCCTATAAAGCCCCTTATAAGGCGCCCTATAGGGAACATTATAAGGTGCCTTAGCGGACAGTGCACTTTATAATGTGCCCTCTGGAGTGCCTTATATGTTGCCTTATGCAGCACAAGGTTACAATAAAATAATAAATCCCTTTGAACATAAGGAAAAAAAAGACCTTAACAGCCTTCCCAAACACCAACACCCCCACCCCCTCTTCATGCGACCATCTTAGACAGGTACTTGAAAAAAGGAAGAAAGATGCTTGCAACGGCTATGGTGCCACAAAAACTGCCTTATACTGTGTGCAAACATGATTGATTGATTACCCCCTTATTCACAGTATATTGTGCTTTCGATATATAACCATATAGGGGTTTCCATTTAAGCAAGGTAGAAGGCATAGGAGTTGTATCATAATGTGGCATCTGCTCATATTTACAGCATAGACATAAACGATTCCACCATGTGTGCCAACTGAGATCTGCCGTGCGTTTCCAATTTGCAATTATGAGATGCAGCACCACTCCCATCATAAAGTCAAACAGGAAATGACAATCCCTCTGTAACGACGA
The DNA here is from genome assembly GCA_033557465.1 of Ichthyophis bannanicus. Classification (NCBI taxonomy): domain Eukaryota; kingdom Metazoa; phylum Chordata; class Amphibia; order Gymnophiona; family Ichthyophiidae; genus Ichthyophis; species Ichthyophis bannanicus. The sequence continues at coordinate 244,400,528 of CM066033.1, forward strand.
GATGTCAATTGTTGAATGGAAAACAATAATAGACCAAGAGAGAGTGGCCCTGCATCCCGAGACCTCTTGGATTCGGTTCCAAATCGAAATCCAGTAGGATTGAACATTAGGGTAGTCATATACCACATGTCATAAAGTACCAACATCCCTCTGACAAGACCAACACACATTTCCAATTGACTTATCCCACTTGGAGACCTTTATTGGGGTAAAATAGGCTCTGTGCGCAAAGAAGTATAGTGCCCGGGAGATTGAGGCGGATTGAGAAATTCTAATTAGTTTACCCCAAAATTTCCCCCACGATTCCAGAGAGAGAGTGTCCCCAGTATCATGCTCCCAAACCCACTGAGTGCCGAAAGAATGTGGAGAGGGACGATGGGCTACCAATTGATAATAGTAGGAAGCCACCCCTGAGGTCTGTTGGGCTGTTCCTATAATATTAAGTAACCCCCTTTCCTAAGGTAAAGATCTGATATTGATAAGGGATTTCTCTATAGTGTCTCAACTGAATCCACTGAAAGTATAAGGATTTAGGCAAGTCAAATTCATGTTGTAGGAACACAAAAGGCTTCCACCTGCCTTCAGATATCAGCTAGACCAAATGCCCCTGCTGAACCAATGCTTCCAGGAGAACGAACTTTGATGAATTTTTAAAAAAGGACTATACCAAGTTTGAATAAGCCTCTACATTCATTTCTCTCAAGGAATTACACTCGCTAACTGCTGGAAAGCCTTTTGGGTGTCCATTATAACATTATGGAACTTCAACCTCTCTGAAGACACCATGCCAGGGAGGAGTCTCAAGGGAAATGGAGCAGTCAATCTCTCTTCCAAATCAAGCCATACTGGGCGTTGACCTTTATCCTTTTCCACCCATTTTGACCCCTGTTTTAACAAAAAAGCGCAGATAGGCCTGAAAATCTGGAAAATTCACACCCCCCTCCTCTTTTTTAGACTTAAGCTTCCTAAGAGCAATTCTAGGTGGTTTGTTTTTCCATAGAAACTGGACAAGAGTCCTTTCCAGTTGTCAGTATGTCTTATCTGAAAGGAAAACCAGCAGCATTTCTAAAATATAGTTCACCTTAGGAGTGATAGTCATCTTTATCGCTTCAAGACGACCCCACCAAGAAAGATAGACCGGCGACCATCTCGCAGTCATATTTCGTACCATAGTAAGAAGAGTCTCTTCATTATATTGCAAAGCTTCAGTAAGAGGATGGCAATAATGAACTCCTAAATATTTTACCATTTTGGATTTCCATACAAAGGGTAGTCAATCAAGTCCATACTACAACTCCATGACTTTAAAGGGAACGCTACAGACTTTGTCCAATTAATTTTATATCCTGATATCCCTGAGTATTGGTCTATTAACTCTAGAACAGTCGGAATTGAACTGGGAGTAGTTAACAGCAATAAATCATCAGCGTAAGCAGAAAGCTTAATTTCCATACCAGCTATGGGCACACCTTTGACCGCAGAGCTCTGTCTCAACAGTAGGGCCAAGGGTTCCAAGGTCAGATTAAATAGGATAGGTGAAAGGGGGCAACCCTGATGGGTGCCACGCCCTAAGAGAAAATCTCTAGATTGAGTCACATTCACAAAAATATTGGCACTTGGTCTCGCATACATAAGTTTAATTAGTTTAAGGAATCCTTTGCCAAAAACAAACCACCCCAAGATGGCAAATAAGAAAGGCCCCTCCAGTCACTCAAAAGCTTTCTCTGCATCCAACGATAATCCCACCAGCGGGTCCTGCATTCCTTCCGCTCCTTCCAAAACAGGACAAAACACTCTGGCATTGTCAGCTGTAGCGTGTCCCTCTGTGAAGCCACATTGATCCGGGTGGATCAAAGAAGGAATTAATTTGGAAAGACGACCAGCCAAGATGGCAGCAAATATGCTATAGTCTGCATTTAGTAACAAAATTGGGAGATGGTTACTGTTACTGACTAGCTGAGGGTCCTTCCCAGGTTTTTCAAGGACCACAATGCTTGCAGAGGCAAATGCTCCAGTCTGGGCATCCGCTTCCAAGAGAAACCTATAGTATTGTTGAAGATATGGACCTAGCACTTTGGAAAAGGTTCTATAAAATTCAACCGGAAGGCCATCTGGTCTGGCAGCCTTGCTCATTTGCATAGAATCGATGGCCTAGATAATTTTCATGACCGCGATCTGCCTATCAAGAACTGTAGCTGTTTTCTGATCCAGAATAGGCCTCTGAACATCGGCCAGTAGTCTCTCAAAAGCTTCCTCAGAGAATTCTATCTCAGGGGAGTAGAGCTGAGCATAAAATTGACAGAAAGTTTCAGCAATTTCAGTGTCTGCGACAATCAATTGTTGTACCTGGGGATCTCTTAAAGCAGCGATGCGAGAAGCTTCTTTGTGATCTTTTAACAAGTTAGCTAATAGCTGTCTGGCCCTATTGCCTTCCAAATAATACCGCCCTTTCTGCACCTGAATATTCTGTGAAGCTTCAGTAGTTAGGATCGAAATGCAGCTGTCCCCACACAAGTCTTACATAGACAAACAAAAAAGACCGAAAAGTGGTTCACGAAAGAGCTAGCAAAACTAAAAAAGCAACTAAGGAAACAAGAAAAGAGATGGAGGAAAACAAAATCGGATGAAAACAAATCCCAATACATGTTAATACTTACTGGATACAAAAATGCAATCAACAAATCAAAAAGAGACTACCACTCTAAAGTACTAAACTCAGCCATCAACTGCCCGAGAGAACTATTTGCGATAGTAAAAACACTAACTAAAACTAACAACACCGAGCCTAAACAACCAGCAATAAATGTACAAACACTAGCAACACACTTTGCAGCGAAACTAAAAAACAAAACCACTACTCTGACACCAATATTTACAAGCACCAAACTCATAAACGAATGGACAAACTTCCACATAATAGACCAAAAACAACTCCTTAAAATTGTAACAATGATCAACACAACAACCTCCCCACTAGACCCATGCCCTGTATCATGGATTAAATGTGCAAAGGAGGAACTGGCGGAAAATCTACAACACATAGTGAACCAATCCCTCTCACAAGGCATAATGCCTGATGCCTTAAAACTCACAACACTTAGACCAATAATAAAGAACAACAAGCTTGACCCAAAAGACCCGAACTCATACAGACCCATAGCCAGCATCCCATTTATAGCTAAAATAATAGAAAAAAACAATTCAAATACAGTTACAAGAGCACATTGATGAACATAAACCACTTGACTCACACCAATTCGGGTTCCGCCCATTCCATGGAGTAGAAACTCTATTAATCACCCTAATGGATTTCCTCATCAGAGGTACAGATGACAACAACCAAGGCTTCCTACTTCTATTCATAGATATTTCTGCCGCCTTTGACAACATCAACCACTCCACACTGATCAACAGACTACAAAGCTTAGGAATAGGCGGGACTGTCCTTGATTGGTTCAAGTCCTACATATCAAACAGACTAATATGCGTACAAATTGACCAAGAAGCATCAGAACCATTCCCCCAAGGCCAAGGAATACCCCAAGGATCAGCCCTCTCCGCCCTCCTATTTAACCTGTATCTACAACCAATAACAAACATATTTAAAAAACACAGGATTAACCACTTTATATACGCCGACGACATCATGCTCACTATCCCTATAACCGCTAAAAACCCCTCATATGACACACTATCAGAATGTATGACTAAGACCTCCTCCTGGTTAGAATCTAACTACCTCAGCATCAACCTCAAAAAAACGGAAGCAATGTTCGTAACAAGGTCATCAACCACAGAGAACACCTTCCCAGAAACAATCACAATTAACAGAACATCCATACCTGTTAGAAAAGAAGTAAAATATTTAGGTGTGATAATAGATCACACACTCACCATGCTACCACACATAAAACAAACAGTAAATAAACTCTACTACAAACTAAAAACTATACAGCACCTAAGGCCACTCCTAGAAACTCAAGATTTTAGATCTGTAGTAAATACACTAATCACCCCCCACTTTGACTACTGCAATAGTCTATTAATAGGCCTCCCTCAAAAAAGCACATACCTTCTTCAAAGAGCTCAGAACATCTGTGCAAAAGTAATAGCTAAAGCACGTCTAACAGACCACGTAACCCCAATACTGCTAGAACTACACTGGCTCCCAATCAATAGCCGAATCAGATACAAAACTATCCTAACAACCTTTAAACTCATAAAAGACATAGCCCCCTCACACCTATCCACACTACTGCAATCACCAAACAAAACTAGATCACACAGACAAAACGAAGCCCACTCCCTTATCACACCAAAAGCCTTCAGGAAGACAAAGAAAACCACTAGCTCCAGAGCATTCACATTCACTGCCCCTACGCTCTGGAATGACCTCCCAATAGACCTTCGCGTCATAAATGACCTCTATCAGTTCAGGAAAGAGCTAAAAACTTACCTCTTTACTGAACACTTTGAAATCCCATATTCCCCCAAAAACACCTCCATAACCATGGTATTATACACACGAACCCCCTTACTCAAAACTAAATAACTCACCCCCCCCTGTCTGAAACCCCATACACACCCCCGATTTACGTCATAAAAGGAAATAAATTCCAAAATAGACACAACACACAACCACTGTAAATATCCAATGTAAATAATTTAATGGTTGTTTGTATTACTAATACATCTTGAAGTTGAAGTTTTGTTCAATGTAAATAGTTAAACTTAACCGTTCATTGTAAATAGTTGAATCTGATTGTTTAATGTAAATGTATACATCTGTGTACAATTGTTAAAATGTTCCTTGTAAACCACCCTTGATCGCTGGAAGGGGCGGTATAGAAAAATATAGATAAATAAATAAATAAATAAAAATATCTAAATCTAAGGCATTGTAAACGTATCAGAATGTTAGGATCAGTTTTCTAATCTAGGATGCGTTCCCCTGCTTTGATCTGCCTGTCCAAAGCTTCTAGTTCTGCTTTACGTTGTTTGGCCTGCCATACAGCACAGCTGGTTATGGTGGCCCAAATATTAGCTTTGAAACCCTCCCACCACCTCCATCCTGAAGTGTCCTGGGGCGAGTTAAACTGAAAATACTCCTCTATAACCATTAGAATGGTTTCATGAAACTCCTGATTGTAAAGAAGAGTTCTATCAATAGCTCGTTGAGTCTAACAGGGAGAATGAAATTGTGCCATGATCAGAAATATGAGCAGCATGAATAGGATTCACTGACTCTGGAACATAGTCCCTTAGAGACTAGGAAAAAAATCTATGCGCGATACCGAGTTATGAGGGGGAAAGAAAAAAGTGTACTCCTTATCAACAGGATGCTGCAACCGCCATATATCTACTAGGCCTAATTCTTGCATTACTGACAAAAGAACAGGGTGTGCTTTGGGGACCTTATTAGTTCTCACAGGACTTCTGTCCAACAAGAGGTCTAGTGTGAGGTTGAAGTCTCCCCCCAAAATAGTCAGGTATCTGGATACCTCTTGCGCCAGAGCCGCTATGGAGCTATAGAAAATAGGGCAGTCTACATTGGGGGCATAGATATTGATGAAGGCCAGTTCAGTGGATCCTATCTTGATAACAGCCATTGCCCAGCACTCTTGATATCAGATTTGGTTTGCAGCACAGTAGGGGATAAAGATTTCCTTGCTAGATCGGCTACCCCATTTTTCTTATGATTAGCAGCTGAGAAAGCCACAAGTGTAAAGAGTTTCATATCTAATTTTAAAGACTCCTTCACATTCAAATGTTTTTCTTACAGAAATAAGATGTCAGCACATTCCTTGCGCCCATATAAAAATATCTTTTTTCTCTTAATGGGATTGTTAATGCCCTTAACATTCAGTGAGACTATCTTAAAGGAAGACATAGAGACAATATAGAACACAGTGATGTACAATTGTTGCAGAAACATACTAGGTTGTAACAAATAATTTTACATTGTTAATCCACATCTTTGAAGCACCCAGAATTGAAGCCGCATTAATAGCCTGAGGGAAAAAACACAAGCAGAAATACCACACCTTGACCATAGCCCTTATAGAAGATCGCCCAAAAAATAACATGATTCTAGATGCCAAAGGCCATAAAAACCCTGGGGGGCTATTCCGAACTCTAAACTTAGCGGGTGAGCCTAAAAGGACAAGACAGGCACGGAGCATATAACCAACTAATTCACTTCTTTTCTTCTACCAAGTAAAACTCCTTGCATTAATCACTACCCACACCTAGAGTAACTTCCCCAAACGCCGAAGCTCTAAAACACTAGAGAAGAATGGTGCCTCCCAATGCATTGCATGATCACAAAAGGATAAATGTAAATATATGAGGGTCATCCTATCTTTCAATGCCCTGACGCCATCTAATCTAGCCCAAATGCCACACATGATGAGAAAAATAAAAAAAGAAAAGAAAGAACAAAAGAAGAGAACAATGTGACCAGAGCAATACCCTGGAGTAACCCCAAAAGAGCCACAATGAATGTTAGCTCTATATGATTCAAATTATGGCTTCATGACCTTATATCCAATCAAGGCACCCATATAAGGAAAATTAAGGTACTCTACAAGCTTATGTCCACTGCTGAGTGTAAAGCAGGGTTTTCACCGCATCAACACCAGTTCTTTGTCTTCCAAGAAAGCGTGCAACTCCCCTGGATCGTCAAATGTCCTAGTTTGGTTGTGCAGCATGACTCTCATATGGGCAGGATAAAACAGCCCAAAATGGGCCTGCAACTGCAGCAATTGTGGATACAGCGCCAAAAAACTTTTCCTCCGGTCTACCGTCGCTTTTGCAAAGTCCAGAAAGAAGAGGAGTTTATGCCCTTGATATTCCAATGGAGAGTGGAATCTAGCTGCTTCCATAATTTGTGAGACTTGTTGAAATTGCAGAACTTTTAGTATGATTGGGCGTGGACGCTTGCCCTAGACCACAGACTGAGTAGGCACCCGATGGGCATGTTCGATCTCAAATGGCATAGCAAACTTTACATTCAGCACACCGGGGATCATTGACTGCAAGAAAGCCATCATATCTGTGCCTTCAGCACCTTTGAGGACTCCCAGGATCCTAATTTTGTTTCTCCAAGCATGATTGTTACCACCTTCCAGGTCTCTCTGCAATGACCGGATTAGCTTTGCTTGCTTCTCAATGGCCCTGAACCGCTCCCCATGTGTTGCAACCACGTTCTCCACCTTTTCCAGCCTCATCGTGATCGACTCCAAACTGTTTTTTAAGGCAGAGATATCTTCTTGCATTGTAGTCAGAGAATCTCCATTTGATTTGACCATGTCTTCAACAGCATGGATCTCAGAGAGAAGTTCATGCAAGACCTCAGGGCAATCTCAGATGACCACCATTTTGTGAGGTGAGTGAGGCTCCGTTTTAGTACGCTTTGCACTGGCATTTTGTGTTCCTTGATAATCCAGACATGTCGGTTTGGGGCCAGACATATCCAGAGGGATGGGCTTCATCTTAACCGGGACGGAACCAGGCTGCTGGCATTAACCTTTAAAAAGGAGATAGAACAGCTTTTAAACTAGATAATAGGGGAAAGCCGACAGTCACCCAAGAATGCATGGTTCGGAACAATGTATCCTTGACGGATACTACCAAAAACAGAGAGGTTCCAAAAACAGTAAAGTAGCCCAAATGCCCTTGAGTATAGAGCAGACAGAGCTTAAACATTCCAAATTACCCATGCCAACCAATAACCAGATTAATATGAATAAATTACAGTCTCTAAAATGCTTGTATGCAAATGCTAGAAGTCAAAAAACTAAGATGGGACAGTTAAAATATATAGCACTAAATGAGAGGTTAGATATGATTGGAATCTCAGAGACATGGTGGAAGGAGGACAACCAGTGGGACACTGTGATACCTGGGTACAAACTATATCATAATAATAAACCTGATCAAATTGGTGGAGGGGTTGTGCTCTATGTTAGAGAGGGCATCGAGTCAGAAAGGATTCAAGTTTTGCAGGAAACAAAATTTGCTGTAGAATCTCTATGGATTGAAATTCCATGTAAAAAGGGGAAGGCGATGGTGGTGGGGGTGTACTATCGACCGCCTGGCCAGAATGAACAAATGGATGATGAAATGCTCAAAGAAATCAAGGAAGCTAACAAAAGTTACAACACAGTAATATAATGGGTGATTTCAATTACCCTGGTATTGACTGGGTCAGTGTCACGGCAGGACATGCTAGGGAGATAAAGTTCCTAGATGAAATAAATGACTTCTTCTTGGAGCAGCTGGTTCATGAACTGACCAGAGGGGAAGCCATATTGGACCTAGTCCTTAGTGGAACACCAGATCTGGTGCAAGAGATAAAGGTGTTGGGGCCACTTGGCAATAGCGATGATAACATGATTACGTTTGATTTAATTAATGGAGGAGAGATGGTAAGGAAATCCACAGTACTACCTTTTAACTTTCAAAAGAGAGACTATGATAAAATGAGGAAAATAGTTAAGAAAAAAACTAAAAGGAGCAGTTGCAAACATTAAAGACTTACATCAAGCTTGGGTGTTGTTTAAAAATACTATCTTGGAAGCCCAGACCAGCTGTATTCCATGCTTTAAGAAAAGTGGAAGGAAGTCCAAAAAACTGTCAGCATGGTTTAAAGGTGAGGTCAGAGAGGCTGTTGTTGCCAAAAAAAGCATCTTTCAGGAAATTGAAAAAAGAGCCAAATGACGAAAACTGGAAACAGCACAAGCACTGGCAAGTTAAATGCAAGGCATTGATAAGGCAGGCAAAGAGAGAATTTGAGAAGAAACTTGCTGTGGAAGCAAAAACGCATAATAAAGACTTTTTCAAGTACATTCGTAGCAAAAAACTTTGAGAGAGTCAGTTGGTCCATTAGATGATAGAGGGGTAAAAGGGGTGGTAAGAGGGACAAGGCTATAGCAGAGAGACTGAATGAATTCTTTGCTTCAGTCTTTACTGAGGAAGATGTAGGGATGTTACCTATGACTGAAGTGGTATTTAAAGGTGATACTGCAGAAGAATTGAAAGAACTATCGCTACACTGGGAAGATGTATTACAATTATTTGATAAACTGAAGAGTAGCAAATCACCTGGACCGGATGGTATATATCCAAGGGTGTTCAAAGAACTGAAATATGAGATTACAGACCTGCTATTAGTAATCTGTGAACTATCATTAAAATCATCTGTAATACCTGAAGATTGGAGGATCGCCAATGTAACACCAATTTTTTAAAAGGGTTCCAGGGGTGATCCGGAAAACTACAGACCTGTGATCCTGACGCCAGTACCGGGAAAAATGGTAGAAACCATCATAAAGAACAAAATTACTCAGCATGTAGATAGCCATCGCCTAATGGGAGACAGCCAACATGACTTTAGATAAGGAAGATATTGTCTTACTAATCTGTTATGTTTTTTTGAAGGTGTAAATAAACAGGTAGACAAAGGTAAGTCGGTTGATATAAGGGTATGTTTTCTAAACTGTCTTAATGTTACCGGCGCTAGTTGCAGCGTTAATGTGAAGAATGCCATATAAGGTAGTGGACATTCCAGAGGGAAGGTTGCAAGGAATCGGTATCGCGCAATATTGGGCGCCGTGGCATGTTAACACGTGTTAACCCTAAGTTCATGCCAGCACAAAGTTAGAAGCTGTAAAGATGTTGCCTGCTGGTTACTGCAATGACTGTGGAGGCAGAGGTCATGGGTTCGATCCTGCTGTGGTGTTATGTAAGAAAGGCTGTCTGAGGCATTTCTTTTTAATTTAAATCAGTGCTGTCAGAAAAAACACCCTCACAGTGCCGTAACCTAAGGTGCCACATATGGCACCCTATAAGGCACTCCATAGGGCAAATTATAAAGTGCCCTGTCCACCAAGGCACATTATAATGTGCCCTATAGGGCGCTTTATAGGGCGCCTTAGGTTATGGCACTGTGAGGGTGTTTTTGCTGGCAGCACTGATCTAAATTAAAAGGAAAAGCCTCAGTCAGCCTTATTAAATAACACCACTGTGGGATCAAACCCATGACCTCTGTCTTCACAGTCATTGACATAACCAGTGAGCTACATCTCTACAGTGCCTAAGACTCTGCTGGCTGGCTAGAGAAAGACTGCAGGTCACCACACAAACTGTCTGCTGTGGTCACCAGGATAGGGTAAACCCACCCGTACCCATGATGCACTGCACATGCAGATCAGCAGCCTACATCTGATCACAAGATGGGGTATACGCCTCTATAGCACACTGGCCTGGTAGGTGGAAACTGACCGTGTGTGTTACTGGCACAGAGTAGCTACAGACCCTGATATTGTGTGGTTCCTGTGCTCACCCTGAGGGTGAGGTGGGGCGCTGAGCACCACATCCGCAGCACATGGCATGGCTGAGATAGGCTGTGCTACAGGTCCCCATCAGTGCCAGTGTGTGATAGGTAGTCCTTGCAGACACACCTAGGATGCACCTGTGTCCATCTATATTTCCCGGTCATGTCTAGCCCTTGTGGGCTATGGTACACCCAGAATAGTGCACATCCTGTGTGGTTGCCATGGTCACATACTATTAAAGAAGGGTGGCGTTCGGACCCAAAAGCGGATTATGTTGCACCGCCCAGCCTGCTCTCTGTGGGTCCTCTGTGGAGGACAGGATCTCCCACCAACAGATCCACATTCTGCATTTCTGTAATGGTGTCAGTAGAGGGGACCATCAACTCCAATCCTGCTGGGGAATAGGCACCCTACAGGGCAGTCAATGCAGATCTGTATGCATCACATAGGGCACTGGCAGACAGGCAGTAGGCCTGGAAAAGCTCAGCTGCGCCCCACACCACTATCTGACATTCACCAGCAGAGGGCACAGTCAGTCTCCACCCTGCAATGTGTTCCAGCCATACATATGCTAACTGCATAGAGTCTGCCAGCTAGCACATAGTGCATGTTCCTGGAAGAACTGTCTGCACCCAAATATGGGATGTGAGCGCACACACCAAGCAAGCATGTCAGTGATTGGGACCCAGAAAAAAAAACCTCATAGATATCACGTGAGAAAAATACTATGCAGCACTATGGGGGGAACCTAGCCATGCCATGGTCACTGCTCAGTCAGGGTGAGAATGACCTTCAAGCATGACATGCTGTGGCCACCCTGTCCGTGCAGGTGGTGGTCGGGCACTACAATGTCCCAGCCATTGCCCTATGCCCTGTGCAGATGCATCCTGCCCAGACAGCTGTGTCTGGACCATACCCACAATACCTTGCTCCTCATTATGCACATTAGCAGGCTAACACTGGAGACAGTGCAAGCATTGGGTGCTCAGTAAGGTGTAGGCAGCCTAAAAACACTGGGTAGACAAACACACACTCCCACACCTATGTCAGCATTGTGCAAAGAGAGAGGTGGTTGGCAGCCCTGGCCACCACACCAGTCCTGGGCACAGTGCAGGCATTGCTATGGTACTCAATACTGTTAGGGTCATTCTCCAGGGTGGTAAACACTGTCAGTAACAAAATATGAAACACACTCCACATATATTAAAAGGTTGCTATGATGAATCTCTGTTAACAAATTGTGTTTAATGTAGATCTGTTATCTGACATTGATCATAGCAAGCTTTTGATATATGTGGAACGTGTTTCCATGTTTATGACGGCATTGCTAAGGTGTGCAGGTGCTAGTATTGGGAGATGCTACTCCGTGCAGGGCCCAACAGCCTGACTCTCCACGAGGCTTTGGATAGTGGAGCCTGTGGGTGTGGGTGTTTGTGCCCCTGTTGCCTATGCTCTATGGCAGAGGTTCACAACTCCGGTCCTGGTGGGCCCAACATGATTCAGGTTTTCATGCTGTCCCTAATGAATATGTATAAGATACATTTGCATACAATAGGGGTGGTGCATACAAATGCATCTCAAGCATATTTCTTAGGGACAGCATGAAACCTGAATGGTGTTTGGCCCTCCAGGACTCCAGTTGGGAAACTCTGCCCTAGGGACTGCACATGTCTATGGTGTATGTGCTCTGTAGGGTAAAATATAGGTGTTCATGGCATGTTTATTTTATCTGCAATAAAGTTTCCTTCTTTATTACCACGGTTTAGTACTGGGTTAAATATGGAGACATGGTCTGCAGGAGCCACAGCTGGGACTTGAACCTGTGACTTTCTGCTCCTGAACACCCTGGCTGTGTGTACTGCACCAAACTGTTACCACAGGAGCAGGTCATTCCCTAGAAATACCATTACTGTTCATCAGACAGACCTTGTCTTTTGCACTGCATGGCACCCGCCTAAACAGGGCTTGGCCTTGATCTGCTGTGGGCAGATGCCACTGTCCCCTCCACCACCAGCACCCCTCCTCCACCATGCTGACATGCCCTTATGTTGGTTGTGCTGGTGGTGTGCAGTCCCAGGTCATCCAGTGTGCCAGTAGGCGGCTACCTATGGTGCATGATATGGAGTTAGAGGTGCCTGTATAGACAACCATGATTCCCCCCGGCACCGCCTGACAATGTTATGTGCCCTTTGGGGTACCTGCTGGGTAATGTCCGTTGTGGCATTGTGGGACACAAACTCGTGGACATGTTTGCCCTTGGTCAGTTGCTGTCTTGCTGGTTTTCCGTTTCCACATTCCTATGTATCACCTAGGCATCTGCCTAGTCTACCCTGTGCCCCAGCTGCCCCACTGCATGTCCCACCTGCAGCCCCCTGTACCCTATTTGCAGCCTCACCATAGTGCCCTTTCGTACTTGGGCACCATGCTGTTGCTGCACATGTATCCCTACTATCACTTTTCTTGGTCTCCCTGACTTTGCTGTACATTGCTGACTGAAATGGTTTCTCTCTCCTGCAAATGTGCCTCTAACGCAAGGTTTTCACTGGCATTAATTTTCAGACCCTGATTTGACAGCATTAGTGTGCCTGGAGCCCCTCCCCGCCCACTCTCCGCCCATTGACCCCTTATCTCCACCCTCTGGGGAGCCTTACTCCACCCTCTGTGTGCCTTAACGCTGCTGGAGACGTTATCGCGTGGTATTATCGCGTGATAACGTTGCCACTGTGACATTAGCACTGTTTAGTAAACATACCCCATAGTGTATTTGGACTTTCAGAAAGCCTTTGACAAAGTCCCTCATTAAATACTTTTGACAAAACTAAAGAGTCATGGGATAGGATGCAGTGAACTATTGTGGATCAGGAACTGGTTAATATATAGAAAGCAGAGGGTAGGGCTAAATGGCCAGTTTTCCCTGGCTCCGCTGCTTTTTGACATATTCATAAATGATCTGGAAAAGGGAATAATGAGTGAAGTTATCAAATTTGCAGATGACACAAAACTATTTAAAGTTGTTAAAACCCATGAAGATTGTGGAAATTTGCAAAAGGATCTTGATAAATTGGAAGACTGGGCATCAAAATGGCAGATGAAATTTAATATGGATGAGTGCAAAGTTATGCACCTAGGGAAGAACAACCCAAACTATGGTTACACAATGCAAGGTACCACCTTAGAAGCCACCACCCAGGAAAAAAGATTTAGGCTTCATTGTGGATAACATGTTAAAACCCTCTGCCCAGTGAACAGCGGTGGCCAAGAGAGCAAATAGAATGCTAGGTATCATAAGGAAAGGAATGGAAAATAAAACAAAGGATATTATAATGCCTCTGTATCGTTCCATGGTGCGACCGCACCTTGAATATTGTGTGCATTTCTGGTCACCGTATCTTAAAAAGGATATAGCGTTATTAGAAAAGATTCAGAGAATAGCCACCAAAATCGTAAAGGGGATGGAAGGATACCCCTATGAAGAAAGGCTGACATGGTTAGGGCTCTTTAACCTGGAAAAGAGACGGCTGAGGGGAGATATGATAGAAGTCTATAAATTAATGAACGGAGTGGAACGGGTAAACGTAGATCGATTGTTTACGTTATCAGAATATAGGAAGACTAGGGGGCATGCAATAAAGCTACAGGGTAAACTATTTAAGACTAATAAGAAAAAATATTTTTTCACTCAACGTGTAATCAAACTCTGGAATTTGTTACCGGAGGATGTAGTAAAAGCTGTTAGTGTAGCTTGGTTTAAAAAAGGTTTGAACAAGTTCCTTGAGGAAAGGTCCATAAACCATTATTATAAAGAGACCCAGGATATCACTGCTTGACCCAATACAAGCATTGTGGAACTTGTGTCTTTTGGGAAAACTGCTAGGTATGTATGACCTAGATTGTCCACTGTTGGAATCAGGATACTGGGCTCAATGGACCTTGGTCTGACCCAGTATGGCATATCTTATGTTCTTATGTTCTTAGAATTGACTGCATCCAAAATAGATAGGATCCACTCTAATAAAAGCAGCAGAAGTCAGGATTCTTGATATATCCCTCTGGAACATAGCTCTTACACGTCCATCTTGCCTGAGGTTAGGCTCCCCCCCCCCCCCCCACCACCACTGACCATTTTGGTAGCTATCCTCTGTATCAACACCATGTTGTTTATATCTTTTTGAAGATGTAGTCTCCTTTTTTCTGCTGGCCATTCCTCTTCCTATGCACCCAAGCATCCTTCTGGCTTTTGCCATCGCTTTATCTACCTGTTTAGCCACCTTAAGATTATCAGAAGCAATCACTCCCAGGACCTGCTCTTCTTTTGTGGACAGACGTACTTCACCCACTAAGCCTGATCATGGGCATTTTGCGTGCAGGAAATGTGAATTCTGCAATTATACAATTCAGGGTGAAGCACGGACTCCAGCTTCTATATCTAAACCATGTCAGTTGACTTGGCTTACATCTTGTCAGACCACTTAAGTAGTTTATGTTCTTTTTTGCCCCTGTAAAAAATTGTATGTGGGGCATCCAAGATGTACTATGATTAAAAGATTGCATGAGCATCATTCTCATTTAACTACTAGAACTGTAAGTGCTCTTATTGCAGAGCATTGTTTGCAATATTCTCACTCCTTCAATCAACTATCCTGGCGGGTAATAGATCATGTTCCACCTTATTGGTGAGGGGGTGATTGTGATGTTTGATTGAATTACAAGGAATAATTTTGTATTTTTACCCTGAATACTGTAGCTCCTATTGGCCTCAGTCATCAAATTGATTGGCGTACTTTGATTTGATAGGTTTCATCTGTTTTGGATTTTCTTTTTTTTTATGTCACCTTGTGTTTAGGGGCAGTTTTGTTTTCCTTTTAAAAAATGCCATGGCCATATCTTTCTATAAGCCATGAAAAGCTCTCTGATGACTCATTATGGAATCATATTTGATTTGAAGCTTTTTCTGCTTGATCCATTCAAATGAGCATTAATTTTGAATATCCATACCCTGATGCAGAATAAGTAAATGTTGTCATTTTTTTCTGGATGCTTTTGTAATTTTTTTAGCATGATCACTATTTATAGAATAAAATGGACATAATAAAAAGAGCAGTTTGATAACTACTTTTGATAAAATGTCCATCATAAATATATATATATATATATATATATATATATATATATATATATATATATATATATATATATATATATTTAATTTATATTTAGTATATTGAAGAGCTTTTGAATAGGGGATATTATACTGATAATTTATTTTGCAACAATCGTGTTCATCTATTGTCTGTGGCAGAAGCTATAGAGGTGGGAGGGCACCTTGGTTACTCTATTCCATGTTCATAGAAGAATACAGCTAAAAGATAAATGCAAAGTAAAATAAAAGCTACAAGACAGGCAGTCCCTAGGAATCCAATCTCATTAGAGCATTAGCTGAACAAACCTATTACTCCCTCTCCTGATCCCTTCAAGGGTACCAGTGGTCTGGTAGTGCAGAGCCTAGCCCAGACCAGGCTTGGGACTCCAGCCATGGTATCTGAGACAGCACTGCTGTGGAGGTGGGATGGCACACTGCTTTATCTATTCCACCCCACGTTCATTGAATAATAAAGCTAAAAGTTAAATAAAATATTGAATACCTGTAAAACCTAAAAGACAGACAGTTGCAAAACCTAAAAGACAGGCAGTTGCAAAACCTAAAAGACAGGCAGTTGCTGGTTCCAAGTTGGAATCCAGTCCCATTGGAGCATTAGCAGAAATATTCTCCACACCCCTGGTCCTCTCAAGAGTGTCGGCAGATAGGTAGCATAACTGCCCAATACAATAGATGAAGTCAGGTGTGGGAACCCAGCCACGGTATCTGAGGCAGATAACTTGGGGTGACAGTACTCCAGGGCAGCAGAGGCTTGCAGGGCAGTACAAGTAGTCCAATGACAAGGTAAAATATTGCACACGTAGACCACAAAAATAAAGCAATATCACAAATCAATTGTATAAAAAATAATTTAATTACAAATATTAAAAAAGAACCAATATAAGACCCTATATGACCATGTTTCAGTGGCTGCCTCCTTTGGAGGTCATAAAAATGTATTTAAAGAAAAACAAAGAGATCATAAAATAATAACTCAAAAGCATATCTAACAAAGCAAATTATTATTACAGAAAAGTAGGAAGTACTGATACCTTTCAATGAGATCCACAATATCAACAATGCTCCTTCAGCAACAGGTCTAATTCAAAATCTATTATTAAAATATGTTGAATAAATAAAGTTCTCATATAACGTAAACTCCGTTTCTTGAGAGTTTTATTATATCAATAAAAGAAAAGATACTTTATTAAACAGCTCCAAGCCAGCGAATGTTTCGGCAAGGAGGATAGATTAATTACTTTGCATCGCATAAACTGGCCATAGTATAAACATGTAGATTAATACTGCACAGGATTACTCAAAACCTCTTTAGGATTGCAAATTATATAAGCTCTGTACCTACTGCCTGTGTCAGATTCTGCGCAGTATCTGTGAAAAGCAAGTGTCATCTGCATATTTCATGGAACATGTGAGAATGTAGAAAGGGAGTTAAAAAAATGTTCTCAGCATTTGCAAACATGATCTACAAATGAATCAAGGAGCCAATGATGTTAACATGAGACACAACTGAGCGATAAAATTAAATGATTCTGTAGATATGAATAAACCAAATCAAAAGAGCAGGCTGCATGCAATTATTAAAATGCAGTAACTACAATCCATATGTACCATCTGGTAAGACTTCCTATTGCTAACCATAAAAATCCATTGGCTGTCTTCCGCAATACATAATTGAACCTTGAAAACAACATTCGGGAAATGTTTGCTTTCATTATTAAGCAGTTAATGTTCTACTAGAAGTACCCAGAGCATTCCATTATTTGATCCTGTATCACCAATAAAACAGCAGCAATTACTAGTTTTGTATTAATAGACATTAAAATGCTCTGGAAGAGACTTATGGGAAATGTCCAAAGCAGCATGTAAGCCTTACCATTTGGTGTTATACCAAAAATAAAAGGGCATTGTACGAAATCCTTCCAATGGAACAGTAGTGAGAAAAGTGAAATGCCATGACAACATATGTTGTGAGCATTGTGCCAATGCATTAACAAAGAGGAAAAATCTTATACTGAATTCAGAATATTCTAAATTTTGCCTATCAGAATTATATTGTGGAAAGTCAAACCTCTAAATCGTTTGTGCTAAAACCCTGAAACAGAATAGGAGCCTCATACCACTATGGAATAAACCTGAAAGAGGGATTGGAACATCCATTTGCATTGGTGTGATATACAGACTTTCTTCAATGGCAGAAAAATTGGACGGAGATTTAATTGAAAACATTTGCAGTACTGCTATGAATGGAAAAGTGTTATTGATAGGTGATTTCAATATGCTGGATGTTAACTGGCAGAGCCCTGCTGCGGTGTCATCTAGAAGTAAAGAGATCCTAGATTCTCTACAGGGAAAAAATATTCTGGCAACTTGTAATGGAACCGATATGGGAGAGGGCCATATTGAACCTGATGCTAAGAATGGGGAGAGTGTTTCTGATGTTATAATGAGTGATAGTTCACATTCAGTGATCATGAGATGGTGTGGCTGAGTATTAGAACAAGAGTCTACACTTTTATAGTCTATTCAAAAGTGAGGATTCTATACTTTAGGAAATCTAACTGTCAAGATGGAACAGTACCTCAAGGAGTCATTAGTGGTGGACCGTACAAAGCTAGAAATATGCCCTGTGCAACTAAGGAATCTGGTGCCCCTCTTCCACCCAGTCAGGTTCAGTAACTCACTCTTTTTGAGCTTCCTGGAAGCCCAGTGATGGTATAGGTATCCCCTTCTGTGCTTGTGCTCTGTACAGTTGCACTACTCGCACAGCCTTAGGTATGACCCTGGTTAGTGGGATGGGAACAACTGGGGGATGTATAAAAGCAGTGGGCAAAAATGAGAGGGGATATTTTAACCTTTTGGTTAGGAAAATAATAAAAGGAAAAGGAAAAGGAAGCCACTATGGTTCTCAAAATAAGTAGCTGAAAAGTGAAGAGATACAAGAGATCACAGAAAGAGGAAAGCAAACATCAATAGTAGGAAAAGCTAAGAGAAGCTAGGAAAGTAGTCAGGAAAGCAAAGATACAAATTGAAGAAAAAAAAGCCAATGCAGTAAAATGGAAGGGAAAAACATTTTTCAGATACATTAGTAAAAGGAGGAAGTGCAAAAGTGGTATTTTCAAACTGGGCAATTGCTGCAAAAAGCCAGGGTTAGCTGCAAAAGTCCTATAGTATGTACAGGGGGCATTCCCAGCATTTCCCCTGCAGATACCACAGAGAAAATACTGGAATCACAGTGGGTCAGCTTGCAGATGCAGCTAATGACACCCATTGAGATAGCAATAGCTGAATCTGGGAAGCTTGCTAAAAGTGCTGCTACTGCATTTTGTGAACACCCCTGGTAGCTGCTTGAAAATGAAACATCCACTCTCCACCAACATCCCAGCCATATGAGCAGCCACACACAAAATTTAGCTACCTCATGAAAAGGCCCATTGTAGCTACATTTCTCCCACATTAAATGATCCCATGTTAGTACCCTGAAGACAGCTAACACACTTAGGGGTATGCTTACTAAACCGTCTTAATGTTATCAGCACTAGTTGCAGCGTTAATGTGAAGGACGCCATATAAGGCAGTGGGTGTCCTGGTCTTAAGGTAGCAATGGCGGGTTATCGCGTGATAGAGGGTGCCTGTCCGTTACCACGCTATAGAGGGAACCATGCACGTTATCGCATGTTAACCTTAACATCGCGCGCTGACCTGTGATCACAGGAACAGAGGTGTAGAACACTAGTTAATACAATGACTACTGAAACAGGGGTCATGAGTTTAATCCCTCAGTGGGCTCAATGAATAAGAGTGCCCAAGGCAATTCCTTTTCCTGCCTGTAACAGTCAGACACATTCCAACAATCTGTGCTGCCAGTCAAAAATACCTGCACCCCAGTGCCGTAACCAAATGCACCTTTTAGGGAGCACCAGAAGGCATATCATAAACCACCATGTCAGCCAAGGCAGGTCATAATGTGCCCTAGAGGGTGGCACAAACGTTTGGCACCCCCCAAGGCATCATATAAGGTGGCCCATAAGCTGCCGGAATCTAAGGTGCCGCTAAAGATGCCCAAGGATGTATAGATAACTCAAGAAATGGTGCCCAAGGGCAGTAAGGTGCCCCAAGTTGACACGCAAGAAAGGTATGGCCCAAACACAGATATAACCCTAACACTGCACAGAGCACCAAGGAAAGGCAATGCACAAGTGATGGAAGGAAGTAGATCAGAGCTGATGGACCAGACAAATCTGCGTGCAGCCCATGTGGCAGCTGGTAAAGTGGAAAAACATATCAGGGGCAGCTGTACCGATGCAGAGGGTGATGGTACTGTAAAGTGCAACAATGACAGTGTGTGGCAGAGGATGGGAATACGTGTCCACCGGAGGAGGTAGAGGTGCAGGATAAGTGCAATGACAGGGGGACAGAGGAGTAGTATTGCCATGCAGAGCAGATACAAGAGGCAAGCATGAAGAGCCACAATGCAGACATGTGTACCAGTGCAGGACATGAGATAGCAGCCTGCACAGTAGGGCAGGATGCCACACAGCTGGCACACACACATAGACGGACAGAAGGATGGTTGGCAACTGTGATGAGGGTATAATCGGACAGATGGACAGATGGCAGCACATCCGAACCGGCTCCTCTACTTCCAAACCTTTCCCACAAGAGAAAGGCTTGCCACAGGGGTCATCACTCTCAGCCCTATTGTTCAATGTCTACATGCAACCCATCTGTGCTCTCATCCACTCCTTCAATATTAACTGCCTGGTCTACACCGATGACGTCCTGCTTTACATGCCTATCTCAACAGAACACCCAAATCTCTCACCATTGACAGCCTGCTTCAATGCCATCACTGATTGGCTGCATATGCAGAGGCTCAAAATAAATTTCAACAAGATGGAGGTCCTCTTTATCACCAGGAACCCAGCATTCACACCCCCCCCCCGCCTCACTGAAGGTATGAGATGCCGAGCTCTTCAGCAAGCCCACAGTACACTACCTAGGAGTCACGCTTGACCAACAGCTTGACATGAAGGCCCAGATCAGCAACATGGCCAAAGCAGTCTACCACAAAATAAGGTCACTCTGTCAACTCCGGCAGCTGCTCAAGCCAGATGACTTCAGGACAATCTTTCAGGCCCTAGTAATCCCACATTTTGATTATGCTAACGCCATACTATATGGACTCCCGAAGAGCACGCTAAATCCACTGCAGCTTGCAATGAATGCAGCCGCCAGAATCTTGCATGGAGCCTGCAGGAGGGCACATATAATGCCAATCCTGAAGCACTTACACTGGCTGCCGGTCCATTGCAAACTTTCCTTTAAAGTGCTACTGCTGACCTTCACAGCCATAAATAAGTGCTCATCTACCTCCCTCACGGACCTCATCCAACCCACCCTATCAACAGAGCAAGGAGGTCAGCTGCCATTAATACACTGATACTCCCGAAGGCGATCAGAAAATGCTCCCAATCAACAAGAAAGAGAGCCTTCATCTTATACGCACCCACGTGCTAGAACGCTCTTCCACCCGCCATTCGAGCCATCACCGAACTCGCCCAGTTTAGAAAAGTGCTGAAGCACCATCTCTTCATCCAGCACTATACTGATTCATACAACATCTCTCAACCAGGCGCACCCAGGAAACAAACCACCACCCCCATTGCAGCCACCCTGCAGGATTGCAACCCCACTCACTAGATCACGAGACAATCTGCTGATGGAATTGTGCACATGCTTAGACCAGTCACTCTGTATACATTAAGTAAATAAATCTGTAAATAGTTGTGAGCTGACCACGTCACCTATGATGGCTAGCTTGCCTGTACATAGTTACCCTGTCAGTCCTGTTTAGAAACCCCTGTTTATTGTAAGTCCAGTCATGGGCTCTGCCTGCGCTGCACAAGTTGTTAAATGTAAACCGCGCTGATTTTAATGAGTGTGGTATAAAAAATACATTCAATAAATAAATAAATAAAATAAATATAATGTGCCAGCAGCACATATCTGCACAGCTATGACTGTTACAGGAATGGAATGTAGTTGTTTAGGACAGGCATAAAAAAAAGTGGAACAGAGAGGAATGGAACCCATGACCTCTGCCACTGAGATCATTGTAGTAACCATTGTGCTACATCAACATGGGCTTTATCATACCAATGGCTGGCTACAGAAAGAGTGCAGGTCACCAAACAAACTGTCTGCTGTGGTTACCAGGATAGGATAGAACCATCAGTACCCATAATACAATTCACATGTACAACAGCAATCTACATCTGCTCTCCAGATGGGGTATGCACCTCTACAGCACATCAGCTTGGTAGGGAGGAATGACTGTGCGTGCTACTGGCACAGCGTACCTACAGGCCATGCCATTGTGTGTATTCCGTACTCACCCTGAGGGTAGGTGGGGTGGCCAGAACCAGGTCCGCAGTACCCACATTGGGTGAGGTAGGCTTTGCTGCAGGTCTCCATCAGTGCCAGTATGTGACAGGTATTTGTTGCAGACACCCTTAGGAGTTTTCTATGTTCATTTGTATTTGTCAGTCATGTGTGGACTATGGTGCACCCAACATAGTGCATATCCAGTGTGCTTGCCGTGGTCACTTATTTCAGGAGCAGGGGTGTATCAGGTCGCACATGACGATGATGGATGTAGCAAACCACCCTCTCTGGGTCAGGGTGGGGGGCAACATGATCTGCCCCCAACAGACCCACACTCTCACTTTTTGCAATGGGGACAGTGGAGATACATGATGATGGACCATGGGACCAGCAACCCCAGTCCTGCTGGTGAACAGACAGCTGATGCAGATCTGCAGTTGGGACAGGGCCACTGACAGACAGGTAGCATGCCTGGTCAGCTCAGCTGCCCCCACTACAATTTAACATTCACCAGCAGAGGGCAGTCAGTGTGCACCTGCTGCACTCTGCAAGATGTTGGGGCCATACACAAGCTAACTGCAGACAGTCTACTAGCAAATACATAGTGCATGTTCCTAGAGGAACAATGTGCATCCAAACATGGGATTTGTCACAAACATCAAGCAGGTTTGTTAATGATTGGGCCCTAGAAATGGGAACCCACATATATGACTTGCCAAAAACACTGTATAGCACTATGTGGGAACCTAGACATGCCATGGTCACTGCTCAGTCAGAGTGAGAGTGACCTCCCAGCATAACATGCTGTGGCCACATTGTCCTTGCAGGTGATGGTCACGCACTACAATATCCCAGCCATTGCCCTATGCCCTGTGCAGATGCATCCTGACCAGACCGCCCTGTCCAGGCCATACCCACAATACCTTGCCCCTCATTATGCACATTGGCAGGCTAACGCTGGAAACTGTGCAAGCATTATGGGCTCAGTAAGGTGCATGCAGTCACAAACACTGGATAGACATATACACACTCCCACACCTATTTCTGCATTGTGCAAGGACAGAGCTGGTTGCCAGCCCTGGCTGCCACACCAGTCCTGGGCACAGTGCAGGCTGTGCGAAGGAACGCAATACTGTTAGGGTCACTCTCCTGGGTGGTATCCACTGTCGTAAACATATCTGGAAGCACACTCCACATATATCAGAAAGGTTGCTATGATGCATCTTTTTTAACAAATTGGTTTATCTTTGGATTTGTGATCTGACATTAAGCATAGCAACCTTTTGATATATATATGGAACGTGTTTCCATGTCTATGATGTCATTGCTAAGGTATACAGGTTCAATTGGTGGTGGCTGCTGCTCCACGCAGGGCCCAACAGCCTGCCTTTCCATGAGGCTTTGGATAGTGGAGAACGTGGGTGTGGGTGTTTGTGTCTCTGTTAGCCGATGCTCTGGGGCAGAGGTTCCAGACTCCGGTCCTGGTGGGCCAAACACGATTCTGGTTTCCTGGCTGTCCCTAATGCATATGCGTGGGATACATTTGCATGCAATGGGGGCAGTGCATGTTAATACATCTCATGCATATTTATTAGAGACATCCTGACATCCTGAATGGTGTTTGGCCCTCCATGACTGGAGTTTGGAACCTCTGCTCTAGGAAGTGGACATGTTTATGGGGTATGTGCTCTGTAGGGTAAAATATTGGGACATGGTCTGCAGGAGCCCCAGCTGGGATTTGAACCCGTGACCTTCTGCTTTTGAGCACACTTGCTGTGTGTACTGCACCAAACTGTTGCCACAGTGGTAAGCTGTTCCCTGGGGATCTGATGACTGTTTTTCAGACAGACCTTATCTGTTGCACTGCATGCCACCCACCTAAACAGGGCTTGGCCTTGCTCTGCTGTGGGCAGCTGCCACTGCCCCCTCCACCAACGGCACCCCCCCATCACCATGATGACATGCCCTTATGCCGGTGGTGCGCAGTCCCATGCCATCCAGTGTGCCGCTAGGTGGCTGCCTATTGTGTGGGGGTGTAGGGTAGGGGTGCCTACATGGACATCCGCAATTCCCCCTGGCACTGCCTGCTGATGTTATGTGCCCTTGGGGGTATCTGCTCGGTACTGTTCCCTGAGACACTGTGGGACGCACACTCGTGGCCATGTTGGATGCTGGTCAGTTGCTGTCTTGCTGCTTTTCAGTTTCTGCATTCCTGTGTGCCAGGTAGGCATCTGCCTAGTCCACTCTGTGCCCCAGCTGGCCCACTGCATGTGCCACCTGCAGCCCCCTGTACCACATTTACACCATTGCCATAGTGCCCTTTCCTACGTGGCCACTCTGCTGTTGCTGCACATGTGAAAGCTACATAAGCAAGCTGCCCAATATACACCACAGCAAACCCTCATCAACACTATCGATGTTGGAACATTCACTTTGTAGGGGGAATCAGAATTGACCTTTCCAAAAGTGACATATTCCTTTTTATTCTTTATGGGTAGTGTTGATTACCGTTTTTTTTTTTTTTCTATTGGCCAGCTTGGTGTTTTGTATTTCTTTTTTTTTTTATATATCTTTATTTACTTTTTCAAAACACCAGTAGCAAAACAAGTTCCTTGATGCAGTACGAAAACAGGATACAATCGTAGTCCCCAACTGTTAGCCCAACACCCCCCCTTCCCCCTGCCTCATCCCAAAAACAAAACTCAGTTGTAATCACCAACAAAACCCCCTGCTACCCCCCCACCCCTCCCCCTCCAGTGTAAGGAAAAACCAAAGCAAGGGTAGCTGGCCGCTAGTGGCAAAACCTGAGTGGGAGACATGAGTGAGTCATGAGAACATTGATTCAATGAGCATGTGCAGCAAAATCATTGAGAGCCCTCCATTTGAGGTGCTGGGGCACGTCTCTTGACACACCTTTTCTGGGCTACTGCTCAAATTTACTATACACACAAATGAGGTTCCACCATGCTGACGAGCTAACTTCATAAGTATGTTTCCAATTTCTGACTATCAAATGCACTGCAACACCCACCATAAAATCAAGCAAAAAATAACATTCCTTTTCAAGGGAGGGGATACCAGCAGCCGATCTAAAGCTCACTATGGCCCAGGAGAGGGGGGCTCGAAAGCTCAGGATCAGTTGTACCCGCTCCCACACTTGTGACCAGAAGTTCTGAATGCAAGGGCAGCTGTACACAATATGCTCAAGGGTGCCTATGGACATCTGACAAGACCAGCATTTGTTGCTGGAAGCTGTGCCCCACCTATGTATTCTGACCAGGGTGCAGTATGCCCTATGGGCAAAGAAAAACAGCGTTTGAGTAATGGAAGCTGCTTTAGACGCCCTGACTGACTTCATCCATACTTTCTCCCACTGCAAACTAGTAAGTGAAACCCCAGTGTCATGATTCCAAACCTTCCCATTAATAGGAAGGGGAGCTCTAAGATGCAGTGCCTTGTAAAAGCAGGAGGCTACCCCGGCTGTTTGTGTAACCTGCGAGATCAAGGAAACTAGGCCATTGTCCTTGCTCAATCACTGGATGTCAACCCCAGCCTTCCCCACACAATGCCTAATTTGTATCCATTGAAAATATACCGCCCCGGGGAGGCTAAATTCCCGTTGCAGCCTGTCAAAACTTTTCCACCCACCCACTGCAACAAGGTGACTGAGGTTCCAGATGCCCCGAGTGTACCACTGAGGCCAGGCAAACACCTCCCGTTGTATCTTGAACAGTGGGTTATACCACAAGGGAGTGGCTTCAGAAAAGTCCTTATCATAGCCTAAGGAGTGCTTCAACCCTGAAAAAGCTCTCTGCGTATCCGTTATCACCACTGGGACCCTTTTACTTGGGCAAAGCATATTGGGCAGAAGCCCGAGAGGAAAGGGGGCAACCAATTTCTGTTCCAGCACTAACCACACAGGGCTGCGGTCTGTAACTTGTTCTATCCATCTGGAACACTGCTTTAGCAGGAAAGCAGTGTGGTAGGACCAGAAGTCTGGGAAATTAACCCCACCGTCCTCCTTTCTGGCTTTACGTTTTTTTAAAGCGATCCTGGGTGGCTTGTTATTCCAAAGATAACTGTTTAACATCACTTCAATCTGTTGATAGATATGCCTTGGAAGAAAACATGGGAGCATTTCCAATACATAATTGATCCTAGGGGTGATAGTCGTCTTAATCGCCTCTAATCGCCCCCACCATGATAGAGTTAAGGGGGACCATTTAGTAGTCAACGCCCGGGTTTGGGCTAATAGTGCCGCCGAGTTAAACTTAACTGTCCCTTCCAAATGGTAACAATAGTGAACACCTAAATATTTGATCATTTTCGACTCCCAAACAAAAGGGAAAAGCGCCATGTCAGATTTGTTCACATAGGGGTTCAAGGGAAAAGCAATAGACTTAGACCAATTTATTTTATATCCAGACATACTAGAGTATTGGTCAATCAACTTGAGGATCGGGGATACTGAGGTAGGGGTGGGGAATAAGACCAAATCATCGGCATAAGCCAACAACTTAACTTCTACCCCCGCGACTGTTACACCCTGAATATCCGAGCTCTGTTGAATTAACAGAACAAACGATTCTAAAGCTAAGTTAAATAGCAACAGGGATAAAGGACATCCCTGACGCGTTCCGCGACCGAGCTCCATAACCGTTGACTGCACATTGTTTACGCAGATGGTGGCCATCGGGTGGGTGTACATTACTTTGAGAAGACTAACAAAACCCTGCCCAAATCCAAACCATTCAAGAATTGCAAACATAAAAGGCCATTCCAGGCGGTCAAACGCTTTTTCTGCGTCAAGAGCTAGGCCAACAATAGGATGACCCACCCGCTCCGCCCCAGCAAGAATATGGCACAACAACCTGGCGTTATCTGCAGTAGACCTGCCATCAATGAACAAAGGAGCCACCTTAGACACTCGCTGCGCCAAAATAGTGGCAAAGATTTTGTAATCTGAGTTTAACAATGAGATGGGACGGTAGTTGCTTACCAAGTGGGGGTCTCTGCCAGCTTTTTCTAACACAATAACATTTTCTGCTGCAAAAGCCCCAGAGTGAGCAGGATCCTTCACCAAAGCTTGGAAGTAGAGCTGAAGCTGAGGGCCTAGTTCTGCCGCAAAGGTTTTAAAAAAATTCTATGGGGAGACCATCAGGGCCTGCGACCTTCCCCCTTTTCAATAAGTCAATAGCTCGTTTAATTTCCGCATCGGAGAAGATGTCGCCTAACCTTTCTGCAGCCTCTTTGTCTAAGATAGGCCTCTGCATCTCCGCAAAGAGAGCAGCGAAACCCTCCTTCCTGAAATCAACTTCAGATGTGTAAAGGTTCTTATAGAAGGATCGAAAAGACTGGGCAATTTCTGCATCCGAGACTAACAGATCCTGACCTTGGGGGTCTCGAATAGCCGCGACACGGCCCACTTCCCGGCAAGCCCGAAGGGCATTTGCCAGTAATCGCCCAGCCTTATTGCTTTCACAATAATAAGCCCCATTCTGAGCCTTAATACTATGAGAGGCTTCATCTGACAGAATCTGATTATATTGATACCTAAGCCGCTGTAGGCGGATCAGTGTACCGGGGTCAACACGCAGGGTGGAGATACGCTCCCCTGCTTTTATTTGGGCATCAAGTCTGCTCAGTTGCCCCTTGACCCTCTTTTCTCAAGCGATGCTATAACTTGTTATAATAGCTCTGATATACGCTTTAAACCCTTCCCACCAAGCCCAGCCTGCAGAGTCCTGCAGTCTGTTAACCTGAAAAAACTCCACTATGGCGGCCTGGACTTGCAGCTGAAAATCCATGTCATCTAAGAGGGATCTATCAAAAAAACACCTTCCAGAGGATGGGACAGGAGTGTCATCCTTGATTGACATAGATATAGCTGCATGATCCAAGATGTGTAAAGCATGAATGTTTGTTGCTACCACCTCAGGGATCAGCGCCTTAGAAATCAAAACAAATCAATATGTGACGAGGACTTGTGCGGGCTGAAAAAAAAGTAAACTCCCACTCTGCTGGATGTTGGAGCCTCCAGATATCCAGGAGTCCAGCCTCCTGCATCAGAGAAGCAAGGACCACCTGTGCCCTGGATGCCTTAACTGTTCTAAGAGGAGTCCTGTCAACTAGTGGGTCTATCACTATATTGAAGTTGCCTCCCATAATTACTGACCCAGGTAGCGCATTAAGAGTCTCCTCGGCTAAGGAGCTAAAAAACTCTGGACTATCTGAGTTGGATGCATATATGTTAATACATGTGACATTTGTGCCCCCAACTCTTAATAAAACTTTGGCCCATCTACCTTCCTTATCCGCACCCGTCTGAAGTACTCCAGGGACAAGTGATTTTCTAACCAGAATGGCGATGCCGTTACGCTTATGCATGGCCGGCGAAGAGGCCACAACTGTATATGGCTTCATACTCAGTTTCAGGGACTCTTTCGCATTAAGATGTGTTTCTTGGAGGAACAGGACGTCAGCATGTTCCTGTCTCCCATACAATATTATTTTCTTTCTTTTGACGGGGTTATTAATCCCTTTGACATTTAGAAAAAGTAGCTTAATAGCCGCCATACTAATTGATTAGTGCTCCCTTAGTTACCTGTGCCCACATCCCAGCAAGTATATGCGCATATCGCTCACCTCCAATCCGACCACACCCCATGCTCACCCATGTTAAGACCCCTTGATAGCAAAGAAAATTTTCCCCTAGCACCACCCAGCTCACCCTACCCTCTAATGATACACCAGCAAACACTGGAGGGAGAACCCATCTTACACCATTTCTCGGAGAGCCCAGGGAGAAAGAAAGGGCACAGAGGGCAATCCATCAAAACATTTTCCTCAGCATACTAGGCTACTTAAGAAGAGCACAGAGCCATCAGCAGGGCAATACCCAGCCGCCTACCCCACCACCCCACCACCCCTTCAACACCCAACTAAACATAACAGCTTTAACAGGATTTCTGTTCCATGACTCATCCCCAACAAGCACCCCCACCACTGACATTCGCTCCAAAAAAGAGAACAATTAAACATATACATGAGTGTCCTGCGGCGACTACCCCCCATCTAAAAGGGGGGGAGCACCTCCAGCTACGCCCAATGGAGAGATCAAGAAGCTGTTTTCCAAGTTCACTCATCTCATCTGCATCAGTTCCTTCTCCTCTAGATAAGCAGCTAAAGCTGCAGGATCTTCAAAAGACCTCGTCTGATTGTGCAATGTCACCCTCATACGAGCAGGGTGCATCAATCCAAACTTCGCTTGCAGCTGTTGCAGCCTGGGCCTCAGGGCTAGAAAACCCTTACGACGATCCATAGTGTACTTGGATAAGTCGGGGAAAAAGAACAATCTATGCCCCTCAAATTCAATGGGTGTGCGCGTACGCGAGGCCTCCATAATTTGCATCACTTGCTGAAAACGCAGAACTCGAAGGATAATTGGCCTCACCCGTTTGCTGTTGAGCTGTGGCTGAGAAGGAACCCTGTGAGCGCAATCAATCTCAAAAGGCAGCTCGAAAGTTAAGTGCAACACCTGAGGGATCATTTTCTGTAGAAAAGCAAAAACATCTTTGCCTTCTGCCCCTTCAGGGATCCCCACGATCCGAATGTTGTTCCTCCTTGCCCTGTTGTTCCCGTCCTCCAGATCCTTTTGCAGGGTTTTGATCTGCTGCACTTGCCTCTCAAGGAGGCGAAGACGCGTGTCATGGATGTCGAGCACTTGTTCCGCCTTGTCCTGTCGCAGGGTAAGCGCCTCTATAGAAGCTCGCAGCGCTCTGACATTCTCTTGCACGGCGGAAAGCGCCTCGCCGTTCAAATGAACCATTTCCCTGACTGCTCTCACCTCAGTGAGTAGTTCTTGGAGGGAGTCGGGCTCGCGGGCGACCGCCATCTTTTGCGGGAAGGGAGGCTCCATCTTTGAACGCTTCGCGCTGTTATTCTGCGCTGAAGGAAAATCTAAGCGAGTCGGCTTAGGCCCTGACATCTCTCCCAACTTGCCGCATTTCAAAACCACCGTCTCCCGTCACAATCACGAGTATGCTAGGAAGGATTCTTCTCAAGCCCTCCAGAGCCGAAGCTCTACGCAGCCATCTCTCTCAGCGCTAGGTTCCGCCTCCTGGTGTTTTGTATTTCTATTTTGGTTCTGGTTATTATCTCTCTGGTTTTTGCATGTTTTGTTACTGCACATGTATCACTACTAACACTTTTCTGTGTCTCCCTGCCTTTGCTGTACATTGCTGACTGAACAGGTTTCTCTCTCCTACAAATGTGCCTCTAGCGCAAGGTTTTCACTGGCGCTAATTTTCAGACCTTCATTTCACAGCGTTAGTGTGCATGGAGCCTCTCCCCGCCCATTCTCCGCCCATTGACCCTTTCTCTCTGCCCTCTGGGGAGCATTACTCCACCCTCTGTGTGCCTTAACGTCGCAGGAGACGTGTTCGTGTGAAACCTCATGCTATTGCGCGATAACGTTACTTTATCATGTGATAACATTACGTATCGCACGATAACATTACGTATTGCGTGCAAACAGCGCCGCTGAAACGTTAAGATGGCTTAGTAATCATACCACTTAGTAAACATATTCCATATACAGGGTGGCCCAAAATAAGTGAGAACATCTCGTAGCATATAAGTTATTTAAAAATTCAAAAAGACAGATGCAAATGATTGACAAATTAAAAAAAAAAAAGATGGTGACCTGAAATTGTCGACATAAAGATGTTATATAGCTAAAAAAGGTAAATAAGTAAACTATTTAAGCTTTTAATTTACGAGATGTTCTCACTCTTTTTTTGGCCACCCTATATAAAGCAAGAGAAAAAAGAAACAAAATTGGTTCTCTAAAGAAGTGGCTGTGAAAATAAAAGCAAAAATGCCATTGTTCACAAGTTTCAGAAGATCACAAAAAGAGGAACACAGAAAAGAATACTGGATAAAGCTGAAAGATGCAAAAAGAAATCAGGATGGAAAAAACAGATGTGAAAGAAAAAAGGTTTACAAGTATGAAATAAGAGGCCAAGACTTTTTTTCAGATATATTGAGAAAAGGAGAAAGGCTAGAGGGTGAAATCCAAGACCCAAAGGTGGTGAGGACAGATTTTGTGGAAAGTGTAATGGAAAAGCGGAATTGCTAAACAAATACTTCTGTTCTGTGTTCACAAAAGAAAATCCTGGAGAAGGACCATGACTAATAAAGGTATCAAAGGTAATGGAGTAGATATAATGCCATTCATGAAAATAGATATTTATAATCAATTTGCAAAACTGAACGTGGACAAGGCCAAGGGGCTAGATCAAATGCATCCCAGAATATTGAAGTAAGATTTTTTTCAGGACCTTTAAAAGATGTGTTTGTTAGATCCTTGGAGGCCAAGGAGGTAATGCAGGATTGAAGAAGGGCTGATGTGGCCCCACTTCACAAATGTGGCAATTGAGAAGAAGTGCAAACTACAGACCAGTAAGCCTTACCTAAGTTGTGGGAAAAGTAATGGATACTCTGCTGAAAGAAAATATAGTGGTTTTACTAGAATTCATGGGTCATGAGATCTGAGAAAACACTGATTTACCAGAAGGAAAGCTCATGCCAAACAAATATGATTGATTTCTTTGAGTGGGTGACCAGAAAACTAGATCAAGGACATGTGATGGATGTGGTCTACTTAGATTTTGGCAAAACCTTTGATACTGTTCCTAATAGGAGGTTTGTTTAATAAACTAATCAACACAGGGATGGATCCCAAAGTGGTGAACTGGATCAGGAACTAGTTGACTGACAGACAAGAGGGTAATGGTGAATGGAATCCACTCTGAACAAAGGAGGGTGAGTAGTGAAATGCCTCAGGGATCAGTCCTGGAACCAGTACTATTCAATATTTTTGAGAGTGATATTGCTGATGGTTTAAAAGGAAAAATTTGCCTTTTTGCATTTGACATGAAGATTTGCAATACAGTGGACACCTCAGAGGGAGTAGAGAACATAATAAAAAATCTACAAAAGTTAGAATGGTCCAATGGTTTGCAAATGAGATTTAATGCAAAGAAATGCAGAGTGATGCACTTGGGATGCATAAACCCAATAGAGAAGTATGTCATAGAGGGCAAGAGGCTGGTGGGTAGGGACCATGAGAGGAACTTTGAGGTGATAATGACTGACGATCTCAAGATAGTGAAGCAATGTGACATGGTGTGGCCAAAGTCAGAAGTATGCTAGCTGTATACAAAGAGAAAAAAACAGCAGGAAGAAGGAGATATTAGTGCCCCTGTACAAGTCATTGGTGAGGTCTCACTGGGAGTATTCAGTTTTGGAGACCATACTTTGCAAAGGATATACAAAGACTTGAAATGGTTCAAAGGAAGGTGAGCAAAATTATATAGAGCCTGTGCCAAAAGGCATAGAGACGAGACCTGAAGACCTATGTATTTATAACCTAGAGAAGAGGAGGGATATGGCAGATATGATACATACAAAGATGAGAAAGTTGTAGAACTACAGGACACTAAATGGAACTGAAAGGAGGAAAACTTAGAAGCAACATCAGGAAATATATTTTCATGGAAAGGGTGGTGGATGCTTGCAATGCCCTCCCAAAGGAGATGGTGGGAGCAAAAAGAGTGTAGAATTCAAAAAGGCATTGGACAAATACAGAGGATCATTATATGGCAAGAGGATATTATCAAAGCAAACTTCAATAACTTCATTAATAGAGGGGAAGTAACTTGTATGGAGCGGCAGGTACAACCAGAAAGGGATAGACGGTGAATAACCTACACAGAGCAGCAGTTGCAACTTTACAACTCTAGCAATTTTACTTGGCAGACTAGATGAAACATGCTGGTCTTTGTCTGCCATCATTTACTATGGGGGTCATTTTAGATGCCTTATTCATTCTTTGTTCAAATTTCTAAAAATCAAAACCCTTAATCAAGAAGGAAAATGACAAGTCAATAACAACTAACAAAATGATATTCACGTGGTTTGGTGGCAACACAGGTATAGTAAGGAACTGATGGCTGAAACTGAGGAGCAAAATTGCAAGGTAATATTGGCACCAGCATGACTCCATTCTGATGGTTCCATACACTTTTTCACAATTTTTGTACATAGAAGTACCCACTTTGTGATGTGTGGGAACAAGATATTGCATTGACTTTTTGTGGACTTATTCATGCTTTGGACATCCAAAAATGAGCATAAAGATGTCAAAAGCATAGAGATGTCTCCAGAGGCATTTAAGAAGCCATCTATTGGGATGTCCCCAGTATGAGAACATCTGAATCTGAATGGGGGCATGGAGGAGGCATGATCTGGGTGTATCCAGGAACCTGGAGGCATGGTTAGGGCATTCCCAGGAACCAGAATGTATGTGTCTGATCATAGGAATGCCATGGACATCTGGCATCAGATCTAACATTAGACCTGCTCCAAGGCATGAACAGCAATGAACAAGCCTCTGAAAGGTGTTCTTTTCAGTTGAAAAACATCCAGAGGGTGTAGAGAAGAATGCACTCCATCATCTCAAGTATTCAATGACTCCAGCACGAGTTGAATCGCTGATGCACTGTTTCTGGCCAACTACTCTAATCATTAGGTCAATCTAGATGTCCAGGTTCTGTAATGCCATTCTGGGAATGTCTAGTTAGATGCCCCTGTAGATGTCCTTACTGGGCATGTCCAGGTTTGTGAAATCCTCTCTGCACCTGAACATGCCTGCATTTTTTTCAGACATTCTGGCTTAGACATTCCAGATTGCACTTGAGCAGATCTTCTACAGTAAAATTCTTCACTACGGGGTCTATTCTGTCCATCCCCGCTATATGACCCCTTTCATCTCAGGCAGAAGCCTCCCCATACGAACAAGGAGTTTGTACAGAGAGGCTTATTTGGGGGCGGGAAGGGGTGTTCCAGAGACAAAGCGAGGGCGAGACATGGGTGCTCCACGACATCGGAAGTACAGGGCCGATTCTGAAGTCATTTTAGATGCCATCTCTGCTCTGCAACCAATGGTCCAACTGACTCTCTCACAGGTTTTTTGCTATGAATTTACTTGAAAAAGTTTTTATTATCAGCCCGATTCTGTCCCGCACATCCAGTCCCTTTGTACGTCCGGGCTGACCCGAACATACAAAGGGGGTCATGATTCTGATCCCGTGGGGCACATCTAGCATCACGGGATCAGAATCACGATCAGGCCTGTACATACAGGCCGAGACTGCAATTTAGTTCTGGCCTGCATGTACAGGCACTGCCCGGATAGCTCAGTCAGGCTTTTAAATGGAGCTGCAGCAACAAGGCATCATGTTGTCATAGCACCGCGGCTCCATTTAAAAGCCGTGATGCTGGCCGCTGACCAAAACTGTAAATTCCCTGCAGCCTGACCCCCGATCCAGCCTCCAAAGGCCAAGGTTGGGCTGCAGGGAATGTTCCCTGGCCCCTCCCAGCCCCTTCTGTGCCCCGAATGTACACAAAGAAAATGTCCAGGGGAGTTATTCCCTTGGAGGTGGAATAACTTCCCTGGCCATTTTGCCGGACCTGGAAATACAGGGCCAGTGACCACCCACTGCCCGCCCACTCTCCACCCCCAGGCCACCCCTTCCCCGTCCCTCACTAACTGCCCTGCACAACCGGCGGGGAAGTTAGTCTGGGGCTGAAGCTGGGGACATCCATCCCTGCTATTCGTGGTTCAGAATGACCCCCTATGCATTTTTGCTTCCACAGCAAGCTTCTTCTTAAAGTCTCTCTTTGCCTGTCTTATCAATGCCTTGTATCTAACTTGCCAGTGCTTATGTTGTTTTCAGTTTTCATCATTTGGCTCCTTTTCCCATTTCCTGAAAGATTTTTTTTTTGGCTACAATAGCCTCTCTGACCTCACCTTTAAACCATGTTGGTAGTTTTTTGGACTACCTTCCACTTTTCTTAAAGCATAAAATACAGCTGGTCTGGTCTTCCAAGATAGTATTTTTAAACAACACCCATGCTTGATGTAAATCTTTAACCTTTGCAGCAGCTCCTTTTAGCTTTTTCTTAGCTGCTTTCCTCATTTTATCATAGTTTCCCTTTTGAAAGTTAAAAGGTAGTATTGTGGATTTCCTTGCAGTCCTTCCTCTACTTATTAAATCAAATGTGGTCATGCTATGATCTCTATTGCCAAGTGACTCCAACGCCCGTATCTTTTGCACCAGATCTTGTGCTCTACTAAGGACTAGGTCCAAGATGTTTTCCCCTGTTGTCGGTTCATGAACCAGCTGCTCCGTCATTTATTTCATCTAGAAACTAGTGCAGGGTGAGAGACCATGAGAGAATCTTCAGGTGAAGGCAACTGATCCCTGTATTCCCTGCTGAAAAAGTGTGACGATTGTCTTGGGAGAAACTTATATCTGAATCATCAGATATTGAAAGGGTTTTGGCTAAAGAGAGCATTGAAGAGGTTGTTAGCATGCCAATTGGTGAGGAGGTACAAAGTGATACTAGCAGTGCCAAGACAAAGAGCACTGCATAGTTCGAGGGGACACTATTAGGTGGGAAGTCTGCCTCTGGCCTTTCATTTTCTCTTAAGCCCCCAGTCATGAGTCCAGCAGCTAAAGCAAGTGAAACAGCCTCCTCCAAGGAAGCACAAGGGAAGTCTCATAAAAGCTATCAGATGTGAAAGCATTTTAAAGTGCTTAATAACCTGTGATAAGCAGAATGTAATTACTGTGGTCAGCACATTAGCTAAGTGAAACTGATGGGTTATCTTACAGTGGTCTGCTGCATCATTTGGAAAAGCAACACTCTGCAGCTAGGTACAAAGGAGGATGCTGATCCTAACCTGGGGACTTCATCCATCAGTGTAAATAGCATTGGTGGTAAAGGTACAGGAAAAATTAAATGCCTTTCTCACATAGGTCCCATAGCCTTTTCTGCAGCAGGTCTAATGTGCATCAAAGCAAGTCACCATGCAAGAGATGAGGTAGTATTCAGTAGCACAGATGGCAGGCAGCATCAAGAGCAGTAACCCGGTGCATCAAGAAATTTGCATCAGATTTGCATGGGAGCTTTGCTTGAAGGTGAGAGATGCAGAGCTCCCATGCAAATCTGTGATACGCTACCTGGGTGTCACGCTTGACCAACAGCTCAATTTCAAAGAACACATAAAGAACACCACCAAGTCCATTTATAATAAAATCATGATGTTAAGGCACCTAAGACCTCTTCTAGCTCCAGATGATTTCAGAACAATATTCCAGATGCTTGTAACACCACATTTCAATTTTGCAAACATCATTCTGCATGGTCTCCCCAAGAGCACCCTCAATCCATTGCAAATGGCGATGAATGCAACAGCCCGCATTCTCTGCGGCTTATCCAGAAGAGATCACATCACGCCCATACTTATGGAGTTACATTGGCTAACGTTGAACAGCAGGCTCATCTACAAGGCACTACTCCTAACCTTCAAAGCAATCAACCTGATAGCCCCCTCATCCATCACTGCTCTCCTCACCGCCACACCCAACAACAGGCTGAGAAGATCAATAGCTGCCAATATGCTCATTATACCATCGGAAGCCACAAAATGCACACAAACAACCAGGAATAGATCCTTTGCCTTCTATGCCCCGAGGTGCTGGAACAACCTCCCACCACATATCAGATCAATCAGGGACCTTTATCAGTTCAGGAAAGCTCTTAAACATCACCTGTTCCTCCTACACTTTGCCCACCCTAACCCAACACAACCACCCCCCACACCTCAACCCACTCATACAGCCCCTAACACACCCATAACATGACTTATGACAAACTATACAACAGAACCTTCCATCAGGTATTATAAATTGTAAATAGTTTTACTGTTTGTAAATACTGTTTGTACATGTATATAGTTATTCCAGTTACAGTCCCAACTTATCTATCCTATTACAATGTAAGCTTAAGGCCGTTTGGTCTGCTGCAAAAAAACTTTTGTTATCTATAAACCACACTGATACTAAAAAACGCGGTATAGAAGAGCTTTTAATAAATACAATAAAATAAATAAATAAAAATAAATAAATTTTAGCCCTGGATAACCCATCCCATAAAGATGGTTGAGAAGGTGGGACTTAAGAGGCTGCTACATCACTCAGTTCCTGCTTACCGAATGTCCTACAGGACAACTTTTAGTAGGCAGCTAATCCTCAGCCTGTATAATCAGTAGCATTGCTAGCTACAAACAGATCTGGTAGAAGCTTTGCACCACTGACATTTGGACTAGACAGAATTCTATATATGCCTACCTCTCCCTGACAGAAAACTGGTGGCAACTGGCCCAGGCAGGAACCTGTTGTAGTTCTAATGGGGGGAACAACAGCAAGAAAGCACCAAGGGCTGTGCTGCACAGCTTGTTAATGGAGTACAGCCATCCGTATCTTAGCAAAAATAAGGGCAGTGCTGCAGGGCTGGCAAATAGGGCATAAACAGTACCATGCATCCAGGTTTCTTTGTAATATATGGTGGGATGGACATGGTTAAGGCAGTGAAGGAGGGGAGCTTTTGTGGAATCAAATGCTTTGTACACTTGTTGCACCTTGTTTGTCAGAAACTCCATTAGCCTTGGTTGCAAAGCAAGTGGCAGCCCTGGCATGAGGGAACTATTGAGAACACTAAAAAATAGCTAGATATGTTTACTGTAGTATCAAGGGTGGACATGAGATGCTTGGGAAGCAGAAAGCAAAAGAAGTGCCTGTGCACCAGACTGAGCAGTCTGTTAGCACCAGGTGGAATTACACTTATGATATACTGGAGAGGTCAGTAGAGCAATGGATGGCCATGCATCAGATGGCATTAGAGATCAAGATCAGCATTCATATGTTCTGGGTCACTAGGATTCCAGTAGTATATATATTAAAGGTCAACATAGAGGGTTTTCGGCATAGATAAGGAATCATAACAGAGGGTTTGGTGATGGTAAACTTCTTGTATATTCAACCACTTATGAAGTAGGATGCTTGTATGCTAGCTGATCTCTGTGACCCATGGATGAAAGGAACTATGGGGTATGTTTACTAAACCGTCCTAATGTTACCGATGCTAGTTGAAGCGATAATGTGAAGAATGCCATATAAGGAGTGGGCGTTCCAGTCTTAAGGTAGCAAGAATATGTATCGCGCGATAGTGGGCGCCATGGCATGTTAACGCGCGTTAACCCTAAGTGCATGCCAGCGCAGTGTTAGAAGCTATGACGATGTAGTCCACTGGTTACTGCAATGACTGTGGAGACAGAGGTCATGGGTTTGATCCTGCAGTGGTGTAATCTAAAAAGGCTGCCTGAGGCATTTCCTTTTAATTTAAATCAGTGCTGCCAGCAAAAACACCCTCACAGTGCCGTAACCTAAGGTGCCTCATAAGGCACCCCATAGGTCACATTACAATGTGCCCTGTCTGCCAAGGCACCCTATAATGTGCCCTATAGGGTGCCTTACAGGGCGCCTATGAAGCACCTTAGGCTACAGCACTGTGAGGGTGTTTCTTCTGGCAGCACTGATTTAAATTAAAAGAAAATGCCTCAGACAGTCTTTTTAGATTACACCACAGCAGGATTGAACCCAAGCCCTCTGCCTCTACAGTCATTGATGTAACCAGTAGGCTACATCTCTATAGTTACTACCACACTGCTGGCTGGCTACAGAAAGACTGAAGGTCACCACACAAACTGTCTGCTGTGGTTACCAGGATAGGGTAAACCCACCCGTACCCATGATGCACTGCACATGCAGATCAGCAGTCTACAGCTGATGACATAATGGGGTATGCACCCCACAGCACCTAGGCCTGGTAGGGGGAACCGACCGTGTATGTTGCTGGCACAGAGCAGCTACAAACCGTGACATTGTGCGGATCCTGTGCTCACTCTGAGGGTGAGGGGGGGGGGCATCCAGCACCAGGTCCGCAGCACCTGGCTTAGCTGAGATAGGCTATGCTGCAGGTCCCTGTCAGTGCCAGTGTATGATAGGTAGTCCTTGCAGATGCACCTAGAATATACCTGTGTCCATCTGTATTTCCCAGTCACGTCTAGCCCTTGTGGACTATGATGCACCCAGAATAGTGCATATCCTGTGTGGGTGCCATGGTCACATGTTATAGGTGGGGGGGGGGGGTTGGACCCAAAAGTGGATTATGTAGCACCACCCTCTGTGGCTGAGGGAGGGAGGGAGGAAAAACAGGATCTCCCACCAACAGATCCACATTGTACATCTCTGCAATGGTGAAAGAGAGGACCATCAACCTCAGTCCTGCTGCATAACAGGCACCCTACAGGGCAGTCAATGCAGATCTGTAGGCATCACATAAGGCAATGGCAGACAGGCAGGCAGAACACTGGAGAAGCTCATCTGTCCCCCACCACTATCTGACATTCACCAGCAGAGGGCACAGTCATTCTCCACCCACTGCATGGCATTCCAGCCATCCACATGCTAACTGCAGAAAGTCTGCTTGCTAGTACATAGTGCATGTTCCTGGAGGAACTATGTGCACCCAAAAATGGGATGCGAGCACACACACCAAGCAGGTATGTCAGGGATTGGGTACCAGAAAAGAGAACCCATAAATATCACTTGAGAGAAATGCTGTGTAGCACTATGGGGGAATCTAGCCATGCCATGGTCACTGCTCAGTCAGGGTTAGAGTGACCTCCCAGCATGACATGCTGTGGCCACCCTGTCCGTGCAGGTGGTGGTCGGGCACTACAATGTCCCAGCCATTGTCCTATACCCTGTGCAGATGCATCCTGTCCAGGCCACCCTGTCCGGGCAATACCCACAGTGCCTTGCTCCTCATTATGCACATTGGCAGGCTAAGACTGGAAACAGTGCAAGCAGTGTGGGCTCAGTAAGGTGTAGGCAGCCACAGCACACTGGATAGACAGACACACACTCCCACACCTATGCCAGCATTGTGCAAATATAGAGGTTTGTGGCAGCCCTGGCCGCCACACCAGTCCTGGGCACAGTGCAGGCATTGCTATGGAACGCAAAACTGTTGGGGTCACTCCCCGGGGTGGTAAACACTGTCAGAATCAATAACTGAAACACACTCCACAGATATCAGAAAGGTTGCTATGATGAATCTCTATCAACAAATCATGTTTAACTTAGGATTTGTTATCTGACATTAATCATAGCAACCTTTTGATATATGTGGAACGTGTTTCCAAGTTTAGGATGACATTGCTAAGGTGCCAGTATTGGGAGATGCTGCTCCGCGCAGGTCCCAACAGCCTGACTCTCCATGAGGCGTTGGATAGTGGAG
The DNA here is from genome assembly GCA_033557465.1 of Ichthyophis bannanicus. Taxonomy (NCBI): domain Eukaryota; kingdom Metazoa; phylum Chordata; class Amphibia; order Gymnophiona; family Ichthyophiidae; genus Ichthyophis; species Ichthyophis bannanicus. Next base: position 244,440,680 of record CM066033.1, read on the forward strand.
CCTGTGGGTGTGGGTGTTTGTACCCCTGTTGGCCTCTGCTCTAGGTCTGAGTTTCCCAACTCCGGTCCTGGTGGGCCAAACACTGTTCAGGTTTTCATGCTGTCCCTAATGAATATGCATGAGATACATTTGCATACAACGGGGGCGGCACCTACAAATGCAGCACAGGCATGTTTATTAGGGACAGCATGAAACCTGAATGATGTTTGGCCCTCCAGGACTGCAGTTGGGAAAATCTGCTCTAGGGATTGCACATGTTTATGGTGTCTGTGCTGTGTAGGGTAAAATATAGGCATTTCAGGCATGTTTAATTTATCTGCAATAAAGGTTCTGTCTTTATTACCACCGGGTAAAATATGGGGGCAAGGTTGGCAGGAGCCAGAGCTAGGACTTGAACTTATGACCTTCTGCACCTAAACATACTGGCTATGTGTACTGCACCAAACTGTTGCCACAGGGGGAGATCATTCCCTGTGGATACCATGACTGTTCATCAGACAGACCCTGTCTGTTGCAGTGCATGGCACCCACCTAAAAGGGGCTTTGCCGTGGTCTCCTTTGAGCAGATGCCACTGCCCCTCCACCACCAGCACCCCTCCGCCACCATGCTGACAAGCCCTTATGCCGGTGGTGCTGGTGGTGCGCAGTCCCAGGCCATCCAGTGTGCCAGTAGGCTGCTGCCTATAGTGTGGTTTCTCAGTTAGGGGTGCCTACATGGACATGCATGTTTCCCCCTGCCACCGCCTGCCAATGTTATGTGCCCTGGGGGTACCTGCTGGGTAATATCCCCTGTGACACTGTAGGACACACACTCATGCCCATGTTGGTCCCTTGTCAGTTGCTGTATTGCTGCTTTACAGTTTCAGCATTCCTATGTGCCACCTAGGCATTTGCCTAGTCCGCACTGTGACCCAGCTGGACCACAGCATGTGCTGCCTGCAGCCCCCTTTATCCCATTTACAGCATTAGTACAGTTGCCCTTTCCTACGTGCCCACTTTGCTGTTGCTGCACATGTGCATGCCCTAACAAACCTACCCAATATAAACGGCAAAACCCCTGATCACCGCTATTTCATTGTGGGATCATTCACTTTGTAGGGCACAGAACATAGACGATTCCAAACATGATATTTTTCCTTTTTACTCTTTATCAGTAGTGTTGCTTTATGTTTATCATTAATATCACTATTGGCCAGCTTGGTTATTGGGATTTCAAATGTGTTTTTGGTCATTTTATATGTTTATTTGCCTTTTTGGTTCCTGCACATGTATCACTACTATCACTTTTCTTGGTTTTCCTGCCTTTGCTGTACATTGCTGACTGAAATGGTTTCTCTCTCCTTCTCTTTTGCCTCTAACGCCAGGTTTTCATGCGCGCTATTTTTCAGACCTTCATTTCACAGCGATAGTGTCCCTGGAGCCTCTCCACGCCCACTCTCCACCCATTGAACCCTTCTCTCCGCCCCTGGGGAACCTTACTCCACCCTCTGGGGAGCCTTACTCCACCCTCGGCGCACCTTAGCGCCGCAGGAGATGTTATCGCGCGATATGTAACGTTATCGCACGGTAATGCGCCATTATCACACGATAACATCACGTGTCGTGTGATAACATCACAGCTGCGCCATTAGCGCCGTTTAGTAAACATACCCCTATATCTCTGTGGTACAGCTCACTGAGGTACTGTAAGGAAAAGCTGGTGATTGAGCTGGAGGAAAGGGACCACCAGAGAGAGGGGTGGTGGTTTTGGTGGTGGTGATATAGCAGAGAAAATACCAGACATGCCAGCAAGCAGTATTGCTAACATGAATATTACACGGCCACCTATCACTCAAATTTACATGCCTGTGGCCCGTGGCTCATGAGCCCCAGACTGAGATAATCTTTGATCAACCAAGTCAGAGTTCTGCATGGATTTTAGTGACACACTACATTGTATAGTCCATTGAATCAATGTATTCAGATCCCTTGGCATACTGGGCACACAAGCTGGCAGTCTGGCCAAGGTTGCACAGCTTTTGCTGTTTGTCCTTCAACCAGTGTCCCTAGTGGATGCATATTTCCCATGGCAGGGGAATTCATGGCTTTTTATTATTCATGGCTAGCACTGAAGGAAAAGTTAGTGTTTCTGAAGACAAAACTCCCCTTTTTTTGGCTTCCTTTCAGGAGGAATAAATGTAGAACGCTACAGAGGGACAGCTGCCCACACTCTGTGCTTTCAGTGTATCTACAAGCTATGTTTTGACATTTTGCACTGCTGTTTCTCTGGGATGTTACCCATTTCTAGTGGCTTCTTTTCAGCCCCCCTCCCCCATGCCAAAACCTAGAAGAAAATAGCAAGAAAAAAAGGCAAAAAAAAAATAAAACAAATAGAAGGGAAATAAAAGAAAAAGAACTAACAAATGTCTGCCTCTACAGCTGGTGCCAGTCTCATTGTCCTGCCATTTCTGTCACATTAGAACATAAGATGTGCCATACTGGATCAGACTGAAGATCCATCAGGCCCAGTATCCCAGTTCCAACCATGACTGATCCAGGTCATAAGTGCGGTATCTGTCAGGTTCCCACAAATTCCATGCTGCTTATCCCAGGGGTAAGCAGTGGATTTCCTCTGTCAACTTTAATACTAACAGCTTTTACAATATCTTATGGCAACAAATTCTAGAGCTGACTCACACACGTGGAGGCCGATTCTGAGTGGGGCATGTCCGGGCCATCCTGACACATCAAAGATGTAGGGGCCCAATATGAACCCGATTCTGCAACTGTGGGAGCTATACTTTCCCATGGTTGCAGAATCAGGGCACTTAGATAGCCTGGCGTGCCATTCATTCTGCTGCGGGGGACATCCATCGCTGTGCCTGGCCAGCCCTCTCTATACTTTGGTTGGTGTACCAGTGCAGTGGCATCCTGTTGTCATGGCACCAGCACCTCCAACCAGAGGAACAAAGTGCCCAGCCATGAAAAAGCCCCTGTCTGCTGAATGCCCAGCTTATTCCACCCTGGTGGAATAGGTCCTGGGCACCTCGGCAACTGTAGACTGCAGCTCCCCTACCCCAGCACACCACCGGGACCGAGCTCTGGAATCACTCCCACAGTGCTGTGCTGGGGTAGGGGAGCTGCAGTCTACAACTGTCGAGGTGCCCAGGACCTATTACACCCTCAGGGTGGAATAAGCTGGGCATTCAGCAGACAGCCGGTGAACGTACAGGGCCCTGACCTGAATAGGACCTGTATGTCCAGGTGCTTCGAACCACCCCTGCTCTGTCCCCTCTTTGCTTCCATCCTGCCCCCTCCCACCCCCATCTAGCACTCCCCGCATAAACCCTTTATATGTGCAGGGAGAGCTGGGGTTAGAATAGTGTCCAGGGACTCTTCGCGGGTTGTATGTCCAAGCTGGACGTACAACCCCACTATTCGCTTTGCAGAATCTACACCTGAGTGAAAAAATATTTTCTCCAGTTAGTCTTAAATCTTATACATTGCAGATTCATTGTGTGTCCCTTACTTTTCTACTTCTTAAAAGAGTAAACTACTGATCTATGTTTACCCATTCCACTCCACTCTTCATTTTATAGACCTCTGTCATATCTCCCCTCAGCCATCTCTTTTCCAAGCTGAAGAGCCCTAACCTTTTAAGCCTTTCCTCATAGGTGTATCCTTCCATCCCTTTTATAATTTTAGATGCTCTTCTCTATGCCTTTTCTAATTCCACTATATCCTTTTTAAGATGGTAACCAGAACTGCACAAAATATTCAAAGTGTGGTCACACCGTGGAGCAATTCAGAGGCATTATATTATCCGTGGCTTATTCTCCATTCCTAGCTTTCTATTTGTATTCTTGGCTTCTGCTGCACACTGGGCAGAGGGTTTCAACATATTATCCACAATGTTACCCAGATCGTTTTCCTGATCGGTGATTCCTAATGTTGAATTTTGCAATTGTGTAAGTGTAGTTTGAGTTGTTCTTCCCTAAGTGCACAGATTTGCATTTGACAATATTAAATTTCATAGACCATTTGGACTCTCAATTTCTCAAAGTCCTCTTGCAATTTTTCACAATCCTCTTGTGTTTTAACAACTTTGAATAATTTTGTGTCATCTGCAAATTTGATCATTCCCATCTCCAGGTCATTTATGAATATGTTAAAAAGCAGCACAGATTCATGAGGTACTCCACTATACAGCTTTTTCCATTGAGAAAATTGGCCATAGCCCCACTCTCTGTTTTCTATCTTTTAACCTTTTCCTAGTTCACAATAGGACAGTGCCTCCTATCCAATGATTTTTTAATTTCCTCAAGAGTCTCTCATGTGAGATCTTGTCAACAGCGAAAATTCAGATATACTATATCAACCAGCTCATTTTTATCACACCTTAAAAAAATATAACAGATTAGTGAGTCAAGACTTCCTTAGCTAAATCCATGTTGCTTTGTCCCATTAAACAATGGCTTTTTATACGTTTAACAATTTTGTTCTTTATAATGGTTTCTACCATTTTGCCCAGTACTGCCATCAGGCGCACAGATCTGTAGTTTCCAAGATCACACCTGGAAGCCTTTTAAAAGACTGGTGTTACATTGGCCACTTTCCAGTCTTCAGGTACTGCAGATGATTTTAAAGATAGTTCACAGATTACTATAAGTTGGTCTGCAATGTCATATTTGACTTCTTTCAGCACCCTCAGATGTGTATCATCTGATCCAGCTGATTTGCTACTTTAGTTTATCAAATTGCTGCATAACATCTTCCAGTTTTATTGAGATTTGCTTAAATTCCTCCGATACATCATATTTAAATATCATTTCTGTCATCAGTAACTTCCCTACATCTTCTTCAATAAAGAATGAAACAAATAATTTATTCATTCTCTCCACCATGGCCTTGTCCTCTCATCATCTAGTAACATAGTAACATAATATATGATGGCAGATAAAGACCAGCATGGTCCATCTAGTCTGCCCAGAAGGGTGGCTAGAGTGGTTGTCACTGCTGCTCTGTGCAGGTCACCCCTCTCTATGCCTATGTTTAGGATTGTACCTGCCGCTCTGTGCAGGTCAGCCCTCTTCTATTCATTGAAGTATAAAAGATATTTAAGTTTGTTTTGATTTCATGCTCCCACTATAAAGGGATCCACTGTGTCTGTCCCTTGCCATTTTGAATTCTGTCACTGTATTTGCCCCCACCACCTTTATCAGGAGGGCATTCGAAGCATCCACCACCCTTTCAGTGAAAAAGTAAAACTTCCAAAGCTTGTAGAGAAGAAGAAGAATTAGGTGCCTAGCCTTAGATCACAAAGGCCTATGTGGGGATTTGAACCTTCGCTATGCTGTTCCTAACTGACTACTTTAACCATTATGCTATTTCCCACACTCAAAATTTTTATTGCAGTTCACCAGAACCAAGAACACTACATTCAGCCCCCCCTCTCCTCCAACCCATATTGTCCCCGTAAATCCTCAAAGGTCAATGTAACTCCATCCTTTACAAGTTGTCCCACTCTAACCAACCTTTTATGTGCCCATACCTGAATTCTGGTGTACATCCTCCCCAGGGTAAACTCAGTGCATAAAGCAAGAGTATACCTTGACACCCAGCAATGACTGCTTATATTTCCCCTATACCTTCAATGTGGTACGTAAAATCAGATTATCAATTCCAGAAAATTGTTTAAGTCCTTCCCCATGCTAACACATAGGGGTATGTTTACTAAACCGTCTTAATGTTACCGGCTCTAGCTGCAGCGATAATGTGAAGGATGCCATATAAGGAGTGGGCATTCTGGTCTTAAGGTAGCAATGGCGGGATATCACGCGATAGAGGGCGCATGTCCGTTATCGCGCGATAGAGGGAGCCATGGCACGCTATCACACGTTAACCTTAACTTCACGCACTGACCTGCAATTACAGCAACAGAGGTGTAGCATGCTGATTAATGCAATGACTGCTGAGACAGGGGTCATTAGTTCAATCCCTCAGTGGGCTCAATGAATAAGGGTGCCAAAGGCAATTCCTTTTCCTGCTTGTAACAGTCAGACACATTCCAACAATCTGTGCTGCCAGCTAAAAATACTTGCACCCCAGTGCCGTAACCTAATGCACCTTTTAGGGCGCACCAGAAGGCACATCATAAACCACCGCATCAGCCAAGGCGGGTCATAATACGCCCCAGAGGGCGGCACGAAAGGATGGCAATCCCCAAGGCAAAATATAAGGTGCACCATAAGCTGTCAAAATCTATGGTGCTGCCAAAGATGCCCCAAAGTTCTATATGTGACTCAAGTAATGGTGGCCAAGGGCAGTAAGGTGCCCCAAGTTGACAAGCCAGAAAATTATGGCCCAAACACAGATGTAACCCTAACACTGCATAGAGCAACAAGGAAAGGCAATGCACAAGTGATGGAAGGATTTAGATCAGAGCTGATGGACCAGACAAATCTGCATCCAGCCCATGTGGCAGCTGGTAAAGTGAACAAACATATCGGGGGCAGCTGTACCGATGCACAGGATGATGGTAATGTACCGTGCAACAATGACAGTGTGTGGCAGAAGATGGGAAGACGTGTCCAGCAGAGGAGGTAGAGGTGGCAGGATAGGTGCAATGACAGTAGGACAGAGGAGTAGCAGTGCCATGCAGAGCAGACACAGGTGAGGCAAGCAGGTAGAGCCGCAATGCAGAAATGTGTACTAGTGCAGGACATGGGGTAGCAGCCTGCACATCAAGGCAGGATGCCACACAGCTGGCAGACACACATAGATGGACAGAAGTATGTTTGGCAACTGTGACAAGGGTACAATGTGCCAACAGCACATATCTGCACAAATATGACTGTTACAAGAATGAAAAGTAGCTGAGTAGGACAGGCATACAAATGAAATAGAACAGAGAGGAAGCAAACCCATGACCATTAGCACAAATGTCAATACACAAACCGGTAGGCTACACCATCAACATGAGTTCATTAGCAAAGGCTGCATACAAGAACACTGCAGGGCACCACACAAAAAGCCTGCTGTCTGCCAGGATAGGGCAACCCCCAACAGTAACCATGATGAAATGTACATGCAGAACTGGTGTGTACAACCAGATCACAGTCTGTAATTGGGGCGAAAGCCACATATAACTACATGCACACACACAATGAAATGTTATGCAGTGGATACAGCATACCAAAGAGGAATGAACCTAAACCTGCTGCCCTTTGGGTTTAGGTTCTTTCCTCTTTTGCATGCTGTATCTGGCACCGTATGTGGAATGCTGTATCTGGCGCTGTATGTGGCATCTGGCACCATACAAGGATGTGAGCACAGGTGGGCCATGTACCTGACCAGGAAATCACTAAATACATGTGTTAGTGTGGTCAAGCAGAAGCAGAGATAAATGTGCGTCCAACACATATTTTTATTCTGGTTAACCATGAGACATAGCATAGATACCGCCTTACATAATATCAAGGTGTATGGATAACTGTGAAAAAAGTGACAACACATTTGGCAGGGCAGCAACTCACATGTCACAGAAAAGTCACTGGGCCATCTACAGATGATGTGCTGGAGAGATAATGAGCAGTAGGTACATGGTGTGCACTATGCATTAGCCGCCCACCCCCCACATGCTGGCGCACGCCCCAAATGCCTCATTCACATATGTGTGCATGTAGACAGTAGGTGGTTCATGATGAAGGCCCAACACACTTTAGTCATAATTTTTACCCAAAAACATATCTGTGCGCAAATACAGGAGGCACAAAAATGAAACAGCATACATTGTTAAAAGTAAGCAAGTGTAAACACAGATATCGAAATATATGTTACAGCTGTCACATAATGCCTGATATAGGAGTCAAAGCGGCAATAATGTAACCAAAAACAATCGCCAAATGCAAAATGAGGATATGGTAACAGGTACAAGAGGCACATGAACACAGGGAATTCAAATAAAACGAACCGCAGACACATGCAGAGATAGCACTATGTAGAAGGTCCCCTGCAATGGGTGGTGTGGATACAGTGTCTGTACACATATATCACGGTACATGGAATGCACAAATGAGGAAGCAAATGGACACCCACACTGCCACACTCCAAATATAACTGGGCAATGTGAGTGCCAGAACCTCAGGGGATAAATAGGACTGTGCAGACATGCAATGCTAGGTTTGTAAATCAATGTAGAACGACACGTCTGTACAGTAAACAAACACAATAACCTGTCTATAGAGATTGAAAGAAAGGTCAAACATGTTCCAGTAACCCACACAGAAGCCATATTGTCCCATGCTGTGTTGCACCAACATATCCAGTCACATGCACATGAACCGTGTACATTGACACATGATACAGTGATGCCACACATGCACTGTAACACCCTTGGTGAGGGCAAACATCAATCCAAAAGGTTGGTGTGCAGTAAAGTGGTGTGGTGGCAAATACTGTCTCATGTCCAAATGGAGGGTAGGCCAACATTGACAAGAGGACCTCCCCAATGTTCCCCTTGTGCCACACGCATGGCTGTATGCCCCTGCTGAACTAAACAGATGAGGGTATTCTGTGGTTCAGGTCACACACATGGGCAAAACACACCAACACAATGTCAGATGGATGTACAACATACAGCGACAATGTCAGTCCCTGCTGCACACGTAGGGACTAGTACACAGTGTCCACAGTGCAAAGGGTGTCCGCAACCCAACAAGGCCCATTAAGACTATCCCTGAAACCATGGGCATGCATAGTCAAGTGTGACATTTCAGTATGCCACAGTACTGGAGAGGTCATGTGTGTTTCCTGCGATGAACACAATACCCAGCCAGAGCACGGTAGCAATGGTGTGTTGGACAGGCCTGTTATGCTCAAAGTAGTAGTCCAACAATAATGTCCATCCAAGGCAGGTGTCCCACTTGTAGAGGTCAAACATCCTAGAAACATAGAAACATGACGACAGAAAAAGACCACAAGGCCCATCTAGTCTGTCCTTCCATAACAACAACTACAACAGTCCACTTTTTACCTTTAGAGATCCTCTGTGTTGGTCCCATGCTTTTTTGAATTCAGTTATTGTCCTCATCTCCACCACCTTGCTTTGTGTGACCTGTCCCCATACACTTACCTCACGTGGATAATCCACAATACAATTGTACCGCCTCGTGACGTGCTCCAATTCCCTCCTAATGCAGCAGAGGTCCTGGCGTTTGGAGGAGCCTGGAAATAGTTTGTGCTGCCTAGCTCAGATTAGTCCTGCAAGGTGTCACAGCTCCCAGTGGGTGAAGGCAGGCTTCCGTGACCGCATCGCCATTTTCTCAGATGCCTTGCTGATGCATGCACACACGTCACATATGCGCTGCCACGCATCACTACGGCATGCTAGCTATGTGCCAGTGCCATGGCCAGTACACGGCGAATGGTGGCACCACCAAGATATGCGGCATAGCAGGCTTTCTGCCCTTTGTCCAGGCCGGATTCATGACGCACTTTCTGCCACGCCATGCTGTGAGGCACCTTTGGGGTAAACGGCTATGGTGAAAAGATTTATGCTACAGACATGTGTCTGACTATTCTTACCATGACATACATCTTAGGCATTTACATCTTAGGCATGTATTGAACCCACCACCACTGGCTGTAGAGGCATTGTATTAACCAGTGTGCTATGCCTTTTAGCATAGCAATTGCTGGCTAAACAGCAATGCCAGGTCATCTGCACACACTTTCTGCTCTGCTTACCAGGATAGTGTAAGGCCACAACTAAGGCACTTTACAGGGCACCTTAGTTTGGGCAACTGAGCTGAGGGTGCTTTTGGGTGTGCACACTGATTTCAGATATAAGTCAGACTGTTACAGGCAAAAACGGGCGTAGCCTCGAACAGTTTTACTGACGGACACACTTTGTATATAGCTCACCAGCTAATCTAGCAACCTGCAGCCCACACCACTCTTCCAACATACCCACTGCATGCCACTGGCCACACTTTTAAAAATTGTTTCATGTGGTAAAATGCTCTGACGCAATGATAATATGGCATATTATTTCTGTCCAAATACATCAATATACAGGCTCACTGGGGTATTGAACCCATGACCCCTCCCACTGAGCATCATTATATTAACCATTGTCCTACATCAACATTGGCTGTAACTAAACTATGGCTAGCTACTGAAAAAAGTGCAGGTCACCAGACACACTGGTGTGGCTACCAGGATAGGTTAGCACCAAGAGTACCCATGATGCAATTCACATGCAGAGCAGCAGTCTACATCTGCTCACCAGATGGGGTTTGCACCTCTGCAGCACATCAACTGGGTAAGGGGACTGACTGTGCGTGTTACTGGCACAGTATGCCTACTGACCATGCCATTGTGCGTGTTCTGTGATCACCCTGAGGGTAAAGTCGTGTGGCCAGCACCAGGTCCACAGTACCTGGGTTGTTTGCGGTAGGTTTTGCTGCAGTTCACCATCATTGCCAGTGTGTGAGGTATTCTTTGCAGCCAGCCTTAGGAGTTTTCTATGTCCATTTCTATTTGCCAGTAATGTGTATCCTGTGTGGACCATGATACTTGCAACATAATGCATATTCAGTGAGGTTGCCATGGACACCTGTTTTTGGAGCAGGGGTGTGTCTGGACTCACATGACAAAGATATACGTATCAAGCCCGCCCTCTCTGGATCCGGGTAGGGAACATGACCTGCGAACAACAGACACACACTATCACCGTTTGCAATAGGGCCAGTTGAGGTACATGATGACAGACTGTGGGACCAGCACCACCTGCCAACTGGCAAACAAAGAGCTGATGCAGATCTGCACATGGAACTGGACCACAGGCAGACAGGTAGTGTGCCTGGTCAGCTCAGCTGCCCCCCACTACGATCTGACATTCACCAGCAGAGGGCAGTCAGTGTGCACCTGCTGCATCCTGCGATGTGTTGCAGCCATACACATGCTAACTGCGGACAGTCTGCTAGCACATACATAGTGCATGTTCTAAAAGGAACAACGTGCACCCAGACGTGGGATCTGGCGCACACACACCAAGCAGGTTTGTCAGTGATTGGGCTCCAGAAATGGGAACCCACAAACATCACTTACAGAAGCAGTGTATAGTATTATGTGGGAACCTGGACATGCCGTGGTCATTGCTCAGTCAGAGTGGGAGTGACCTCCCAGCATGACATGCTGTGGCCACTGTGTCCTTGCAGGTGGTGGATGTGCACTACAACATCCCAGCTATTGCCCTATGCCCTATACACATGCATCCTGCCCAGACCACCCTGTACGGCCCATACCCACAATACCTTTGCCCTCATTATGCACAATGGCAGGCTAATGCTGGAAACTGTGGAAGCATTTTGGGCTCAGTAAGGTGTAGGCAGCCGCAAAACACTGGATAGACATATACACACTCCAACACCTATTTCTGCATTGTACAACGATAGAGGTGGCTGCCAGTCCTGGCCGCCACACCAGTCCTGGGCACTGTGCAGGCAGTGTGAAGGTATGCAATACTATTAGGGTCAATCTCCTGGGTGGTAGACAGTGTTGCAAACACATATGGCAGCACACTCCACAGATATCAGACAGGTTGCTATGATGAATCTATTTTACCAAATTGTTTTAAGTTAGGATTTGTGATCTCACATTAATCATAGCAAACGTTTGATACATATATGGAACGTGTTTCCATGGTTCTGACCACATTGCTAAGGTATACAGGTGCAGGGGGTGGTAGCTGCTGCTCCGCACATGGCCCAACAGCCTGACTCTCCATGAGGCTTTGTATAGTGGAGCCTGTGGGTGTGGGTGTTTGTGTGTCTGTTGGCCGCAGTTCTGGTGCAGAGGGTCCAGACTCCTGTCCTGGTGGGCCAAACACGATTCCGGTTTCCTGGATGTCGCTAATGAATATGCATAGGATACATTTTCATACAATGGGGGCAGTACATGTAAATGCATCTCATGGATATTTCTTAGGGACATCCTGACAACCTGAATGGTGTTTGGACCTCCAGGACTGGAGTTGGGAACCTCTGCTCTAGGCAGTTAACATGTTTATGGTGTCTGCACTCTGTAGGGTAAAATAGTGGGACATGGTCTGCAGGAGCCCTAGCTGGGATGTGAACCTGTGATCTTCTGCCTTTAGGCACACTGGCTGTGTGTACTGCACCACACAAGCAGGCTGTTCCCTGGGGATCCCATGACTGTTCCTCAGACAGACCTTAACTGTTGCACTGCACACCACCCACCTATACAGGGCTTGGCCTTGCTCTGCTATGGGCAGCTGCCACTGCCTCCTCCGGCGCTGGCACCCCCTCTACCACCATGCTGACATGCCCTTATGCCGTAGGTGCACAGTCCTATGCAATCCAGTGTGCCGCTAGTTGGGTGCCTATGGTGTGAGGTCTTGGGTAGGGGTACTGACATGGACATCAGCACGTCCCCCTGGCACTGCCTGCCAATGATCTGTGCCCTTGGGGGTATCTGCTGGGTGATATCCCCTGGGGCACTGTGGGACACACACTCGTGGCCATATTGGACCCTGGTCAGTTGCTGTCTTGCTGCTTTTCAGTTTCTGCATTCCTATGTGCCAGGTAGGCATCTGCTTAGTCCACACTGGCCCCAGCTGGCCCACTGCATGTGCTACCTGCAGCCCCCTGTACCCCAATTACACCATCATCATAGTGCCCTTTCCCACATGCCCACTCTGCTGTTGCTGCACATGTGTAAGCCACAAAGGCAAGCTACCCCATACACACCACAGAAACCCTCATCGGCACTATTTCTATGTTGGCACATTCACTTTGTGGGGGGACTGAGAATTGACCCTTCCAAAAGTGAGCTTGTCCTTTTTATTCTTTATAGGTTGTGTTCATTATTTGTTCTATTGGCCAGCTCGGTGTTTTGGATTTCACTTTTGGTTCTGGTCATTATTTATGGCTTTTGCCTTTTTGGTTGCTGCACATGTATCACTACTACCACTTTTCTGTGTCTCCCTGCCTTTGCTGTACATTGATGACTTAAATGGTTTCTCTGTCCTGCAAATGTGCCTAGCGCGAGGTTTTCACTGGCGCTAATTTTCAGAGCTTCATTTCACGGCGTTAGTGTGCATGGAGCCTCTCCCCACCCACTCTCCGCACACTCTACGTCCATTGACCCCCTTCTCTCCGCCCCTGGGGAGCCTTACTCCACCCTCTGGGAAGCCTTACTCCACCCTCTGCGCACCTTAACACCGCCGCAGACATTATCGCGTGATACGTGATGTTCTCGCATGGTAATGCACCATTATCTCGCGATAATGTTACGTATCGTGTGATAACGTCACAACCACAACGTTAGCGCCGTTTAGTAAACATACCCCATAGTCTCTAGTGATTGTTCCCCTCCTGTAGCTTCCTCTAACTGTACCCAGGCTTTTCATCCCAACTGTCCCCTCCAATCAAACATAGCTCTCAATTGTGCAGCAGCATAATAAAAACATAAATTGGGTACATCCAACCCTCAATCTTCCCTCTTCATAAATATGACCTTATGTGCTATCCTTGGGAGTTCCCCCTTCCATAAAAACCTGAACAATAACGATTGAAATTCCTGAAAGTACTGACCCAAGACCTTCCGAGACAGTGACAGGAAAAAGAACAGCACGTTCATTTTAAGGATAGCTATTCTACCTACCCACGACAAGCATAACCCCTTCCATTTAACCAAATCACCTTGAAGTGTCTTCAATAGTGGAAAAAATTAAATTTTAAACAATTGTCTCAGGTCCTCCTCCAATTTAATGCCCCGATATTGTATACCACGTAATGTCCATTTAAAGGGAAATGCCCCCTGTGACCTACTCCTCAAATCACCAATATTAATAACTATCATCTCTGTTTTTGTCACATTAATTTAATATCCAGAAACCCCACTATACTGCTCCATCAGCCACATTAACACTGGTAACAAGACCAAGGGTGTTCGAATTGTAAGCATGACATCATCTGCAAACAAGGACAGCTTATGACTCTCCCCACCCACTTCTACAGTGCCGTGTGAAAGTATTCATCTCCTCAGTGTTTGTCCTGTTTTGTTGCATTACAACCTGGAATTAAAATTGAGTTTTGGGGGTTAGCACCATGTGATATACACAACATGCCTACCACTTTGAAGGTGCAAAATATCCTTTATTGTGACACAAACAAATAATTAAGAAAAAAACAGAAAATAGGAGTGTGCATAAGTATTCCCCGCCCCCCCCCCCCCACACCCAAAGTCAATACTTTGTAGAGCCACCTTTTGCTGAAATTACAAATGCAAATCTCTTGGGGTATGTCTGTATTAGCTTAGCACATCTAGCCACTAGTATGTTCACCCATTCCTCAAGGCAAAACTGCTCCAACTCCATCCAGTTAGATGGGTTGTATTGGTGTACAGCAATCTTCAAGTCATGCCACAGATTCTCAATTGTATTGAGGTCTGGGCTTTGACTAGGCCATTCAAAGACATTTAAATGTTTCCCTTTAAACCACTCCAGTGCAGCTTTAGCAGTATGATTAGGATCACTGTCCTGCTGGAAGGTGAACCTTCATCCCAGTCTCAAATCTCTGGCAGACTGAAACAGGTTTCCTCAAGAATTGCCCTGTATTTAGTGACATCCATCGTTCCTTCAATCCTGACCAGTTTTCCTGTCCCTACTGATGAAAAACATCTCCACAGCATGATGCTGCCACCATCATATTTCATTGTGGGAATAGTGTTCTCGGGGTGATGGGAGGTGTTGGGTTTGCGCCACACATGGCGTTCCCCATGATGGCCAAAAGGTTTAATTTTTGTCTCATCTGACCAAAGTGCCTTCTTCCATGTGTTTGGGGGGGTCCACCACATGCTGTTGTGCAAACTCCAAACGTGTTTTCTTATTTCTTTCTTTAAGCAATGGCTTTTTTTCTGGCCACTCTTCCATAAAGCCCCTCTCTGTGGAGTGTATGGCTTAAAGTGGTCCTATGGACAGATACTCCCATCTCTGCTGTGGATCTTTGCAGCTCCTTCAGTGTTATCCTTGGTGTCTTTGTTGCATCTCTGATTAATGCCCTCCTTACCCAGCCTTTGAGTTTTGGTGGGAGGCCTTCTCTTGTCAGATTTGTAGTGGTGTCATATTCTTTCCATTTTGTTATAATGGATTTAATGGTGCTCCATGGGATATTCAGAATTTGGGGTATTTTTTTTATAATCCAACCCTGATCTATAGCTCTCCCCAACTTTGTCTCTGACCTGTTTGGAGTGCTCCTTGGTCTTCATGTTGCTTGCTTAGTGGTGATGTAGTCAGGGGCCTTCATACACCCGCCAAACATCAAGATACAAAACACTACTATTCCAATAAAATCAGAAGTGAGATACCTTGGAGTTACTCTGGACAACAAGCTAAGCCTCAAGCCACACATAGACAAAACAATACAAAAAGTCTACTACAAGATGCGAATCATCAGGAGACTGAAACCACTCCTTGCCCCAGAACACTTTCGTACCGTCCTCCAAGCACTGATAACCCCAATACTGGACTTCTGCAATCCGATATACTTGGGACTACCGAAACAAGCCCTCAAACCACTCCAGCTAGCACAAAACACTGCAGCACGAATAATATCCGGTACTGCAAGACAGGACCACATCACACCCACCTTAAAAGACTTACACTGGCTCCCAATCGGTGCACGCATCAGATACAAAACTATCATAAACCTATTTAAGATAAATCAGCACACATCAGCCAACAGCCTACACACCCTCATTCAACCAGACAACAGCACTCGTCCTAGAAGAAAACAAACACGCAACCGAGTCAGCACCCCAGGTGAATTCAAACACACACGCAAGGACACAACAGACAGAGCTCTCTCCATGGCTGCTCCAACTATATGGAACAAACTACCAGACGTCTTGAGGACAACTACAGACCTCAAAGACTTTAGAAAACAGCTAAAAACCATGCTGTTCATAGAACACTATGGACACATCACATAACCTAAGAGAATGTATAACAGCACATATTGCTGCCTGTACAGATAATGTTTTACAGCACCACTGTATATAGCCCACACTGTACATAGCTCAAACCATTCTAGCATGCAACACACCACACCTTGTACATAGCTCACCCCAATCTAGCACACGATACAACACACACTCAACTAAATTGCACCCTCACTGCATGATTAACACACTCACTTTACCCGATTGTTTGCTGTGATACCACCTTGATTAATAAGATAAGGCGGTTTAAAAATACTGTTAAATAAATAAATAAACTATATTTATACAGGCATCATGTGACACTGATTTCACACAGGTGGATCCCAATCAACTAATTATGTGACTTCTGAGGTTAATTGGTTGGATTAGAACTTATTTAGGGGTTTCATTGCAGAAGGGATGAATGCATATTGTCACAGCCCCTCCTGGTGGCAGCGTGCTGAAGGGTCAGGGCAGACATTTATTGTTTGTTGAAGCCGGAAACTCTAACTTAGACCAGGTGCTTTATGGTCCTTGTAGTTCCCTTCTTTATAAAGAATAGTTGTGTGAGCCTTGTGCAGGGTTAAATATAAGGTTTTATTCCCTTGATGCGCTAAGGTTCTCCAAGAAGACAACAGAATTCACCTTAATTCAGGGTTTCTACCAAAGTATTTACAAAGTCCAAAACATAGAAACATAGAAACATGATGACAGAAAAAGACCACAAGGCCCATCTAGTCTGTCCTTCCATAACAACTACAACAGTCCACTTTTTACCTTTAGAGATCCTCTGTGTTGGTCCCATGCTTTTTTTAATTCAGTTACTGTCCTCATCTCTACCACCTCCACTGGGAGACTATCCACTACTCTTTCCGTAAAGAAATATTTCCGCATATCACTCCTGAATCTATCTCCCTTCACCCTCATCCCATGTCCCCTCATAGCAGAACTTGCTTTCAATTGAAAGAGGCTCTCTCCCTGAACATTTATGCCATGGAGGTATTTAAACATCTCAATCATATCACCTCTATCCCGCCTTTCCTCTAAGGTGTACATATTAAGATCCTTCAGTCTGTCCTCATATGCTTTATAATGAAGTCCATTAATCATTTTAGTAGCAACCCTCTGCACCGACTCCATCCTGTTCACATCCTTTTGAAGGTGCGGTCTCCAGAATTGCACACCATACTCCAAATGAGGTCGCACCAAAGACTTATACAGAGGCATTATCACCTCCTTTTTTCTGCTAGCCATTCCTCTCCGTATGCACCCAAGCATCCTTCTAGCTTTTGCCGTTGCCTTTTCTACCTGTTTAGCTACTTTAAGATCATCAGACACAACCACGCCTAGGTCCCGCTCTTCTTTAGTGGACAAAAGTACTTCACCTCCTATACTGTATTGCTCCCTTGGATTGCTGCAGCCCAAATGCATGACCTTACATTTTTTAACATTAAATCCCAGCTGCCAAATTCTAGACCATTCTTCAAGCTTAGCTAGGTCCCTCCTCATGTTATCTACACCTTCCTGGGTGTCTACTCTATTGCAGATTTTGGTATCATCCGCAAAGATGCAAACCTTACCCGACAGCCCTTCCGCTATATCACTAACAAAGATGTTAAAAAGAATCGGACCAAGGACAGATCCCTGGGGCACACCACTGGTAACATCCTTCTCCTCAGAGTGAGCTCCATTTACTTGTACTCTTTGTCGCCTCCCACCCAACCAATTTCTAACCCAAGCAGTAACTTTAGGGTCCATCCCTAGGGTGCTGTTTGTTTATAAGTCGCCTGTGAGGAACAGTGTCAAAGGCTTTACTGAAATCTAAATACACCACATCTAGAGCTCTCCCTCGGTCCAACTCCCTGGTCACCCAGTCAAAGAAATCAATCAGATTTGTCTGACAAGACCTGCCTCTGGTGAATCCATGCTGCCTCGGATCCTGTAATCCGCCGGACTCCAGAAACCTCACTATTTTCTCTTTCAGCAGCTTTTCCAATAATTTACTCACCACCGAAGTTAAACTAACCGGCCTGTAGTTTTCAACCATATCCTTACTTCCGCTTTTGTGTAAAGGCACCACATGAGCCTCTCTCCAGTCCTTTGGCACCACTCCCGACTCCAACGAGGCACTGAAAAGGTCAGTTAGTGGAGTTGCTAGAACGTCCCCAAGTTCCCTCAGTATTCTAGGGTGTATCCCATCCGGTCCCATCGCTTTGTCTACTTTAAGTTGAGCTAGTTTCTCATGAACACAGTCTTCTGAAAATTGTTCAAGATGTCCCTCGCTTCTGTTCTTATTTGTGGGTGTTTTCTGAGGTCCTGCTCCTGGTTCTTCATCTGTGAACACAGAACAAAAATATTTGTTAAGCAATTCCGCTTTATCCTTATGAGCTTCTACATATTCCCCCCCTGCACCCTTGAGTCTGACAATACCACTTTTGCCCTTCCTCTTCTCACTAATATATCTGAAAAATGTCTTATCCCCCCATTTTATTGCATTGGCTATTTCCTCCTCCTTTTGAATCTTTGCCTTCTTGACTACTTTGCTAGCTTCTCTAAGTTTTTCCAAATACAGATGCCTGTCTTCCTCTCTCTGTGATCTCTTGTATTTCATGAAGGCCTCCCTCTTTTTCTTCACTTTTTCAGCTACTTCCTTTGAAAACAATAGCGGTCTCCTGTTCCTTTTGCCTTTATTTACCATTTTAACAAAAAGGTTGGTTGCCTTTAAAATACCCCCTTTCAGTTTTGCCCACTGTTTTTCTACATCCCCCAGCTGTTCCCATCCCACTAACGACTCCCTGAGGTATTGGCCCATCTTCGCAAAGTTAGTCTTCCTAAAGTCTAAGATCTTCACCTTGGAATGGATTCTAACAGCCCTAGTCCTAATACTGAACCACACCATCTGGTGATCACTGGATGCAAAATGATCTCCTACTACAACATCAGAAACACTGTTATAAGAGCTTCACAGTCTTTTCCATTCAAGTAGGATTTTTCAATATAAACAGGTTAAATAAACACAAAAACTTCATCTTTTCAGCTCAACAAAGCAATGACATTTTAGAGCATGTCTTATGCTATGACTCTGTGAGAGATTCTATACTCTCAGCTACACAGAGAGTACAATCCATAGGGTATTCAGGTAGTAATGGTTCGGGTTCTACAAGGTCAGTTTGCATATCCTCTTGTTCAGATATGGTGTCTGCCAAACCTGAGCTTTCCCTAGGCAAAACTGGTTGTACTTCAGTAGTTCTCTCCAAGACTTTCCAGCCTGGCTAGACCTGGTCTGGCAAACAATTAATATAGCTTTTATCTAGGATCTTCTGCACAGGTTTCCAAAGCTTTTCCCAGCTTTGTTTCTCATAGCTATGGCTCTCGGGTTTACAAGCCTTTCTAGGACCTGGCACACATTCAGGAAAGGAGATGTGAATGTACCTTTGTTCTCTGAGATGTGCGTTGCTGGTATTCCCTCTACCAGGCACTCGCATGCTTACTCTGTCTTCCCTGGAGACTTCTTTCTGGAGCTTTTCAGCATGGGCTTGTCCTTCCTGGAAATTGTCCCTTCCTTGTAAGGATTGCAAGCTTAACTGCCTTTCCTTCCGTAGTTGGAGCTTTCCCCTTTCTCTCTCCTTAGTAGCAGGGGTTTCTGTTACTCTCTGTATTTGTGGTCCTCTCTGCTCCTGTGGTCGTCTCCCTATTCGTGGTCCTCTCTGCTCCTGTGGTCGTCTCTCTATTCGTGGTCCTCTCTGTATTTGTGGTCCTCTCTCTATTCTCCTGACTGAGCACTGCTTATAAAGCCGTTTCTCTAGTGAGATTTCTGGCCCTCTACTCAGGTGTGTTTGATTAGCTATTGCATCATTACAATCTGGGTGTGTCAGCCTACCTTCTGCAGCCTTATACCTACTCCCTCTAGCTGCACTTCTTGGTAACTGTAAATCAGTTTCTTTAAAAGAAACAGAGTTTTCCCCTAACTCCATAGCTTCAGTAGTGTCAGCTTCATCACAATATGCACTCACAGCTTTTCAGTTCTTACTTGTTTTTAATACATACAAGGTATTTTATTGTTATTCCACTTCAACAATTTGGACTACTGTTTATTACCTAACATTCAAATGAACCTGCATTTTCATTCCAGGTTGTAATGCAACAAAACAGGACAAAAACCGAGGGGATAAATATTTTCAAATGGTGCTGTATTCCCTTGATGTCCCCCTTCCCTCTGATCCACTCTGCCAACAGTTCAATAATGACCACAAACCATAAAGGGGACAATGGGCAACCCTGCATCATCCCCCTCCCCAGTGTGAATTTTTCTAAATACTCCCATTTATGTGGATACACACCGACGGAGTCTCATACAATGCTTGAAGCCACTGAATAAATTTATCTCGCACGCCCATCCTGCGGAGCACTGAGAACATAAATCCCCATTCAACCTGAATGAGTGTTTTTTCAGCATCCACTATAATCACCAGCATCTCCTTACTATCCTCTTTTGCCTGCCCTTTGAAATTCAGAACCCTGCAGACATTATCACATGCCTGACGGCCTGGGATAAACCCAGTTTGGTCCTCCCCCACCAATTTGGGCAAATATACCTGTAACTGATTTGCCAAAACTTTGGAAAGGAGCTTAGCATCCAAACTTATAAGAGATATAGACCTATAAGACTCATACATGCCTTGCTTCCTTGCCTGGCTTGGGTAATATGGTTATCCCCGCAGTATTCATAGAACATGGAATCCCGTGCCCCTGTACCACATCATTAAATGTATGTGTCAGTGGTTCCAAAAGCTTATTCTAAAACGTTTTGTAAAATTGGGCAGTGAACCCGTCTAAACCTGATACCTTACCTATTTTAAGGGACTTAATCTCAACCGCTATCTCTGCCCTGGAGATATCTATATTAAGAAACAATACCTCCACCTCAGAACATTCTCTTAGTACACACTCACACAAGAATCCCTCACCTACACCTTCCTCCATTCCCACCTCCCCAGTTTATAACTTAGCATAGACGAATCTTATCAGATCCAAAAACCAACACTCCCTTATCATCCCTTATTTGGAGAACTTGCTGCTGCTTGGCCTAACCTTTAAGGCTCATCGCCAGCAGGCGACGTGCCTTATTCCAATGCTCATAAAAAAGTTTGTTTGGCTTTTTCCAATTGAAAGGCAATATCTCCCACCCTCACCTTCTCTAACTCCCCCCTTAGCCTTTCCAGAGTTCTCAAGGTCTTTCCCCCCCCCCCCTCCTTCGTTCATGTTCCACCTTAACCTCTTTAATTTTCAGCAACAACCTCCTCCCTCACTAATTTCCTTCACTTTTCTGCTGTGGCTACCCCTATTAAATGCCATCTAATTACTGCTTTAAACTCATCCCATACCTCGCACTAGGGTACATTCACTCCCACATTAAACTGGAAGCATTCATCTATTACCTCCAAGAGCTTATCTCTACAATTCTTTATCTCCAAAATTGAATCATTCAATCTCCAAAATTTTATACCGCCCCTCTCCCCCCTAGTCTGAACTGCACACTCAGGGGGTATGGTCAGACCATGAAATCTGCCCAATCTCCCCATCCAACTCACTCGTCACTCCACTCCCAATCCATACTATATCAATTCTACTATAAGAATTATGAGGGAAAGAGAAGAATGTGTAATCTCTCCTAGATCCATTGCAAACTCTCCAAATATCAACTAAGCCCAACATATGTTTATTTATTTTACTTGATATATTGTCCTTCAAATAAAAACAAGGCAGTTTGCAAATTCAAATAATATAGAATTGGGCCATGGGCACCGAAAAGGAAAAAGAAGTTACAATGGTAGACAGAAAAGTGAGAGAACAGAGCAAGCATAACATGCATATACGGTGAACATGACGAAGAGAGAGGAACACATAAGACATAACAGAGAGTGAGACATTTTTGCCAACTACAGCCTGTGCTTATGCCCCTCCCCCCCACACCAAGAGGCTCCCCCTGAGTTAGCTAAACATGGATTTACAGTTAGATTGAAATCCCCAGCCAAAAGAATGGGTTTCTCCCCAAAAGCTACCAATTTCTCTTTAAGCCCCCCCCCCCCCAAAAAAAAATAATTTTCCTTGCCTCTCATTTGTGGCATACACACATGAAACCACAATGTCCTGCCCCACCCCCCACACTTACCCATAAAAATATATATCTCCCCTTTGGGTCCCACACCTCTTTTTTAATCTCCAGTATGTACCACCCAGAATTCAAAATCCCAACCCCCCCCCCCTTTCCTCAGAAGATCCTTATTAGCAGCCAGACATACCCCAAGGATGCTTTTTGTCACTAATAACCCTGCCTGTGACATGCGCAAGTAGGTCTCTTGTACACATAAGAAACAAGCTTTTAGTCTCTCTCCTTCTCTGACCAGAAACCTTCACTTGTATCAGGTGTTAACACCTCTAACGTTGATGGATGCTAGAGTAATTTTCTCCCCTTCCATAATCCCATATACAGTTTCCCACTCCCCCCACTTCCTCTCCCCCCCCCCTTTTCCATTGGTCCATTTCCCTCCTCCAAGCCCAAAACCAACAGAGTAATAACATCACCTTCCCTCTGTCCCTCCCTCTTAACAGATTTACCACCCCCCCCCCAGTATATCCTTGCATCACACATCATTACCTCCACCCCACTCTCACCCATCATAATGCAGTAATCCTTTCATTCTCCATTCAACCCTCAGAGCCCATCCAACACCCAATTTTCTCCACCTTTACAATTTTCCCCCTCGTAAAAGAAAATGAAATCTGCCACTCAAAAGTGTACAAGTAGAGAACAAGCACAAATGAAAACCTTTCACAGTCACTGAAACTCAAGTCTCCTCTGTTCTGGAGTGGCTCTTCTGTCTGTTTCCCTTGTTTGCCACCTTTGTCCAGGTCACCTTCTTAGCCCTCTGCGCTGGCCTAGCCGATTTTGGCACGTCCCCCACCTCAATTCCAGCTTCCAAAAATCTGTCTCATGCCTCTTCCAGAGTCTGGATTCTTCATGTCTGCCCTTCCTTTGTGAAGGCCAATCCAAAGGGATATAACTAGCAGTATTTCAAATTTCCCTGCCGCAACTTAGCTGTCACTGCTCCAAATTCCTTCCGACATTGCAACGTACTGGCAGACAAGTTTTCAGTGACCGAGACTTTGTACCCCTGCCAATCAAAACTAGATCGGGCTCTCATTTTGCCTTGACCCATTCCTTGATAGTACTGTACAGTCATTCAGGCACATGATAATGTCTCAGGGAAGATTACCCCACATTAGCTCCAAAGCCCGGTGAGCACGATCAAGCTTAATATCCAAGTCACCTTCATCCTCTCCCTCTGGGCCTTGCAATTAAAGATTTTGATCACCACCCGCTTACAATCCAGAGAGGTAGGGTCTTATGGTACACCTTGAATATGCAAATTATTTCTGTGCATATGATTCTCTAAGTCCAAACAAACTTCCTATATCTTTACGTTAAGTCTTTTCTGTTCCCCTCTTCAAATCCATGCTAAAGGCTTACGTCTTTGAGACCACATTTGGATCCTAGTTCTCCTTGTCTCCCCATGTTTGAACCCCCTTCTCTTAAGAACATAAGAACATAAGATATGCCATACTGGGTCAGACCAAGGTCCATCAAGACCAGTATCCTGTTTCCAACAGTGGCCAATCTAGGTCATACGTACCTAGCAGTTTCCCCAAAAGACACAGGTTCCGCAATGCTTGTACTGGGTCAAGCATTGATATCCTGGGTCCCTTCTTAATAATGGTTTATGGACCTTTCCTCCAGGAACTTGTCCAAACCTTCTTGTATTGTTCTATCTTGATTAGATTGTAAGCTCTATGATGTGGGCCTGGTTTCCCCACAAAAGTTTCCCAAATATTACCAATTACCAATGAATAGTTCAGACAACCGCTGCTTGGCTACAAAAACTTTTATTTAGCATAGCAAAAGAATTGTAAATGCAGAATAGCAAATGTCTGTCTGAGAGATGGCAGGCAGCATTCTCTCTGCAAGGGGAGAAAACACTGCCCACGACCCTCTACAATTGCTGTCTTATATACCTCTCTGCTTCAAATTCAAGAAAGTTCCAGCAAATTCTGCATAAATTCTTAGGTGTTTGCAGGCTTCCTGCAAAGCTCTTTCCCAGAACCCTCTTATGTTTATACAGCTGGATCAGCTTATCAAGGTTTGCTTATCTATACAGTTGATTGTAACCCTTCTGCCTCTTCCTGTGTTTTTCCAACTCCTGACACTAATTGAAACCTTCAGGGCAAGAGTATTTGTGTTCATTAATTTGAATTCCCAGCTTGGCCTGTATTTTTTCTTGCTAGGCCCCAATATTCTGCACACTCCTGTACAAAATATGGTTACCAAGACTCCTTCATAGTAGGCCGCATATACCGCATATACTCTCTCTTGTAGCCCACATGTGTTGTCTTCTGTGCCATCCATATACTGTGTGCAGTTCCAGAAAAAAGGGTGCAGTCATACAAAGCAAACATATAAAGCAGACCTGAGCCTTATAATCCCTTTATTCCAATTGTCCCTTCAATGAACAGGGACTGTCTTCTTTATATTTGTACAGTGCTGCATACACCTTCTAGTGCTATGTAAATGATTAATAGTAGTAGTAGTTAGTCCTCCAACTTGAGGTGCATGGTCTCCCTCTTCGCTGCCTATTCCACAGCCTGTTCCTCCATTAATTTGGAGCTCCTTTCAGCACCTCCAGCCTTTCCTCTTGCTCCTGCACTCTGCTCCCAAGTTTGACTACATCTCCCCTTAACTCCGTAACTCTTTTGTCCAACTTCGTTTGTGCCGATACGATCTGTGTTTTCACCTCATCAAACCATCCTCGCAGTTCAATCAGGGAGACTTGCATAAGTGTTACCACATCCTCCCGGTTGGGGCCAGACTGAGCTGCCTCATCTTTCTGTGCACACGGGGCTCTCTCCGCCATCTTGGATTCATCTCTCTCATCCTGTCGCCCTCCAGGGCCCATGTACGCATACTCTTTTAAATCCAGGTTTTATACGCCTAGTTGACATCTGCATTTGGCATGGGTCACCACCAACACCCTACTCCCACAGCAAACTTCTGCCTAGAAGTGGAGAAACACACTAGCAAATCCAATTTTAGGAGGTAACTGCTGGAGCTTCGTCCTGAAGCAGTGGTGATGTCACTTCCTTCCAGCAGTTATTTATTTCATTTAGAAACTTTTGAGGGGATATTCATAGGCATGCACATGGTTTGCTGGTTAGTGTCAGGGCATCTTGGGGTCATTCCTGAGCAGAGTGAAAGTGGAACCCATCACTAACGAGGCAACAACGATATTGAGCCACCGTGTGGTAAGCAACACATGAGTAAAGTAAGGCATGCCAAATGCTGGCCTAACTTTTCCCACAGAAGCTAACTGGGCAGTGTCTCAATATAGCTTCCAGGTTCTGTGGCAGACTGGATATTCAATGCCGATGGCAGTATATTCCCCCCTTTATCTCCCTAGCATGTCGTGAAGTGTTGATACTGGGGCAATTGAAATCAATTTAATTTATGTATTTATTTATTTATTTAACTGCATTTATATCCTGCTTTTCACCGGGTCAAAGTAGTTTAACATAAAAAGGGGGGGGGCCGTCACCAGGGGGATAACATAGTTGATCTTCACAGAAAGTAACAGTACTAGACAGTTGACCATTATTATGGTGTTGAAACTTTTGTTAGCTTCCCTATTTGTTTTATCATTATATCAACAATCTCTTCATTCTGGCCAGGTGGACGGTGGTACACCCTCGCTTCCATTCCCTTCTCCTTTTTACATGTAATTTCTATCCTTAGAGATTCTGCAGTGTATTTTGTTTCTTGCAAAACTTTTATTCTGTTTGACTCAATGTCCTCTCTAACATATAGCGTAACCCTTCCACAAATTTGATCTGCCCTGTAATTGCAATAAAATTTGTACCCAGGTATCACAGTGTCCTACCAGTTCCCCTTGTTCCACCAGGTCTCTGCAATGCTACTGCTACTACTAGTACTATTACTGCCAATTATACTGTATCTAACCTTGCATTCAGTGCTATGTATTCTAACTCTTTCATCTTATTTTTTAGATTTCTAGCATTTACATACAGCTATTTCAAAGTTTGTATTTTGCTCATAGTAACAATTTGATTAGTTAACAGAGGTAATTTTGTATCCTTCAACTCTGTCTATTCTTTAATTAAAGGCACCCAGGTTATGTTTATCTTTGTTGGAACCTCTCTATTGGGATGAACTAACTTCCTAATTTTCCCTTTCTGCTAGTATCTTTCAAAGATACATCATTGCGACCCATGTACTATTGGGTAACAGTTGGCCTTCCCCCAATCTGGTTATCAGTTAACAGACTGTCCTTTTGTTA
This sequence comes from Ichthyophis bannanicus, assembly GCA_033557465.1. Taxonomy (NCBI): domain Eukaryota; kingdom Metazoa; phylum Chordata; class Amphibia; order Gymnophiona; family Ichthyophiidae; genus Ichthyophis; species Ichthyophis bannanicus. Next base: position 244,467,070 of record CM066033.1, read on the forward strand.
GCAGCCAGTCCTGCCCATATTGCAATGGTTGCAAACCTGCTCCTTCTGTACAGCTTACTCTATGTCCTGCTATCACATTTCCAATGGATCCATTTAAGTCCCCATAGAATAACAAAGAAGAAATAAATAAAAACATGACATAAAAAAAAGAAAAGAAAGACCCCTCTCTCTGCTGCTGCTGCTTCTGAGTTTTGGCACTACTCTCATTGCTTGCCTTACTGCTACTCTTTACCTCTATGTCCTCCACCTCTGATTTGGGGCTTCATGCCTCTCTTCTAGCTGTGTGGCTCTATGACCAGTGTGCTTTATCTTTTTTCTGGGCCACTCCACATCCTCTTCCAGCTTGGTCTCTTTGTGGGTACCTGTGGCTTGTTATTACATGTTTCTTTGGGTATTCTGTTATTCACTTCCTAACAACCCGAGCTCAGGAAAAACTGAACCCAACACAGTGGTGGAACACTACCATCGTCAATGAGTCTTGAGCTCTCTCTCTTCAAAGTTCTTTTCAAATTTCCATTATTCTAACAGAGGAGTGCATCTTTATCATATAATAATTGTGTATATTCTTTCTACCTTTTCTTGATCTTCTCAGCATCATTCAACATGGATCCTTGAGCATCTTGTAACATTCCAATTCAAGACTAAAGTTTATTAATTAACTCTCATAGCTTTAGGAAAGCCAATCTTGTTCTTACTCTAATAGTTCCTGCTTCTACTTCCTTGCATACGTCATTGTAGTACTTCTCCTTGTCTTGCTGCACATTGGAAATCTCTGTTGAGCTCTGCAATTGCCTCTCTTTCTCCTCTGGTTTTAGCTTATCTGTGTTTCTGCGCAATTTTCAGAGTTTCTTTGGTCATCCATTTTGGCCGGTTTTGCTTTTTCATCTTTTGTAGAGATTTCTCACTTACTTCCAACACAGCCTTCTTGATGTCATCCTATAACTCTTCTGGAGCTCTGTCATTTGTATTTAAAGTAGCAAATCAATTTTGCAGGTAGTCTTTAAATTCTGGTGGTATATTCTCAAGGTCATATTTTGCTACATTCATGAGTGGCTTGCTCTTTTTCAACTTCAGCTTGAGTTTGCATGCTAGTAGTTGGTAATTTGTACAGTCAGCTCCAGGTTTTGTCTTTGTTGATCTTATAGAACCTTTCCATCGTGACTTCCACAGATATAGTCAATTTGATTTTTGTACATTTCATTAGGTGAAGTCCATGTGTACAATCACTGTTTGTGTTGCTGGAAGAAGGTGTTTGAGAAGAATAGATCGTTGGTCTTGCAGAATTCTATCACTTTCTCCAGCTTCATTTCTTTTGCCAAATCCATATTTTCCAGCCACTTTGCCTTCTTCTTTGTTGCCAACTTTTGCGTTCCAGTCACCCATGACTATCAGGATATCCTGTTTGCATGTTCTGTCAATTTCAACTTGTACTTGTTCATAGAACTCATCAACTTCATCCTCTTTTGCAGCTGTTGTTGGGGCATATACTTGAATTATAGTTATATTAATGGGCATTCCTCATAGACAAATAGAAATTAAGCATTCACTGATTGCATTGTATTTCATTGCAGTTCTTGCAAGTTTCTTCTTAATTATAAATGGAACACCATTTCTTCTTTGTCTTTCATTTCCAGCATAGTAGACCTTGTGATCATCAGATGCAAAGTGCCTGATGCCAATCCATTTCAGTTCACTGACACCCAACAGATCGAGTTGTACACGTTCCATTTCATTCTTGACCACCTCCAACATTCCTTGGTTCATGCTTCGTATGTTCCATGTCCCAATATATAAGACATCTTTGCAGCTTCTGACTTCATTTCATGCACACCTACATCATCAGTCAGACGTCTCGAGGGCTTTGATCCAACCACATCGTAAATGCTAGCTTTACTCAAAAAGGTTTTCAGCTCTTTCCCAATAGCCAATAGAGTGTCTTCTGACTTGGGGGTCTCATCATCCAGCACTATATTGCAATTTGTTTTGTTGTGGCTATCCATTGTTTTTTTTTGGCAAGATACTGAAGTAGATTGCCAGGCCTTTCTTCCACGCAGTTTAAATTTTAGTATTGTTGCCATTGTCACTGAAATGTAATCCTCTGCTGCCAAAAACATTGCATTCTGCTGCTGCCCAGATGGGTGGTTTGTCTTGGTTTAGCACCTCAGCTGAGACCTGTCCATCTTGGGAGACCCTGCCAGAGTTAAGCTACCGATATCTTAGCCCTCAGCATCATTGATGCACACAAGCCCTCACAGCACGACAAGCTGCAAACAAAAAAAAACCCAAAATACGACCTGGACAGGAATAATGGCATCCTTGGCTAATCACAGGTACACTAAAAAAAAAATTTTTTAAACTGCCTCTAATGTTTCAATTGATTTTTACGTTTTTTGGTGCGCTGAATCCAAATCTGGTAACCAATTTGCTCCATCACGTACAGATTTTTTGCTACATTGGGTTAGCAGTTTGAGGTGAACGTTTCAGATTGAGTGCGATCGAGATAAAAGTTTCTTGGATGAATTCTTTATACTAATTGTTTAGTAGTTATTCAAATAAGAATAAAGAAAATTGTAACAAGGCAGCACATAAGAATAGAGTAATGTCAACAAAACACACTGTGATGGTAGCAAAATTGTCTGCACTTAAAACAGCCACATACATGTGCACAAACATTGAGCATATAAGAGCGAGGTTAGACACAAAGCAAAGCAAAGAAATGTGCAAAAAATGTTGTACAGGTATGTATGTAAGAATAGAAAACGCAAACCGCACCATTGCAATACATGAAGACAAACACCCGATGGTGTGAAAATAAAATTCTAATAAATGAGATCCGACACTGTGGTAATAACTAGCAAATTTTTATTTCAAAGTTTAGTAAAAACATGATATTTGTCAACACAGTTTAGATTTTAAAGTCATTCTTGGGTCAATCAATCTCCTGGTGGGCCCGTTTCTTCTTCCCCCGAATGCTTCTCTTGGTGCGCTGCTTGGCGTATTTTTCATCTGGGGTTTCCCGCAGCAGCAACCAGCAGAAATCAGCCATCATAGTGGTGTTCCATCTTCCTTGGTACCTTCTCTCTGCGTCCTTGATGTCCTGGTGAAACCTTTCACCTTGTTCTTCACTGTACGCCCCCAAGTTTTCGGGAAAGTAGTTCACATGGGAGTGCAAGAAATGGACTTTCAGGCTCATGTTACAGCCTTGTTCTTTGAAGGCATTGAGCATCCTGGCAACAATATCCTTATAGTTCTCATCCCGCCTGTTCCCCAAGAATTTGAGAACAACATCCTTGAAGGAAACCCAGGCTTCTTTTTCCTTCTCAGACATCGTTTCAGCTAATGCTCTATCTGAAATGAGTTTCCTTATATCAGGGCCAACAAACACTCCTTCCTTTAGCTTTGCTTCAGAAAGTCGGGGGGACTTTGAGCAAAGGTACCGAAAGCACTCACCATCTTTTGGAAGGGACTTGATGAATTGCTTAATGAGACCCAACTTAATGTGGAGAGTTGGTAATAGAATTTTATCACGAGGTACTAAGCTCTCATGAAGAACACTTTTCTCACCGGGTCTCAAATACTCCCGAATTGGCCAGTCTTTTTTCCCCCAGTGTAGGTCGCGGGCCCGGCTATCCCACAAGCAAAGGAAGCAGGGATATTTGGTGAAACCGGATTGCTGCCCTAATAGCATGGATAGAATTTTTAAGTCTCCACAAATCATCCACTTATGCTCATCATAACGAATCTTCTGAAGAATCAGGGCCAAATTCTCGTATCTTTCTTGGAGAATAACAGAGTGAGCAATAGGAACTGAAGCGAATGTGTTGCCATTATGAAGAAGAACACCTTTTATGCTGTCTTTTGACGAATCAATGAACAGCCACCATTCAGCAGGATCATACTTGAGTTTAAACTTTTCCATCACTCCGTATATATCGTTGCAAAATACCAAATCTTCCTCTTTGCTGAAATACTTCAAAAATTGTGTCTCGTGGTTGTTGCGGTACCAATAAAAAGTTGTTCCTGGTGACAATAGATTTTTCTGTTTAAGCCGAGAACCTAGCAGTTGGGCAGCATCTTTTGGGAGTCCTAAATCCTGGACTAAATCATTCAATTCAGCTTGAGAGAAAAGTTCAGGTTTCGGATCTGGTTCAGTTTCAAACTCGGAAGTACTGGACTCATCGGGAAAAGCCATCTGATGAGTCTCATCATGATCAGAACCGTCCACACAAATATGATCCAAAGATTTTGGTGGTTCAGGCACAGGTACTTCGTTGCTATGAGGCATAGGCCTAATTGCTGAGGGAAGGTTGGGGTAACTTATTACGTTCTTATTTTTTAAGTTGTATCCCTTCACAATGCAAGAACAAAAATAGCAGTCACTGCTGTGGTCTCTTTGTTCACGCCACATCATAGGTATTCCGAAACGAAATGCTTGTTTTTTACCTTTCATCCATAAGCGTAGATCTTCCTCACATGTCTTGCACACTTTGTGAGGAGCCCACGGTGTGTCTTGATCGCCTAACTTCAAACCGAAATAGGCGACATATACTTTTTTAATAAATGCAGAAATGTTCCTCTGCCGCTTTTTCTCGGTATATTTCCCACAAATAAAACAAAAACTGTCCGGAGAGTTGACGCAACCTCTGGCTCTGTGAGCCATCACAAATACACAGCACTGCAAACTACAACTGTAGTGAACCACTTCGGAATAAAGCTGGATTACGACTGAGCAAACAAAAGGTAATAATGAACTTGCAAGAAACTGAAATTTGACAGGAACGTTCATGTCGCAACTACCGTGTTTGAGCGAGCGAACGAGGCGAGGCGAACAGGAAAGAACATGCGCCAGCGCGAGTACTGGATTTAGCCCCCCGCCTCCCAATTGTCCTGTTAATGTATAAAATGAATACAAAATACTCTAAAATATCATGAGGGAGTGTTTCTAGTTAGTTAACCATTACAACCTCTATTTTGGGCCAAGAAAATAAACTGCAGTCGGCTAAAAAGAAATTATGTGAACATTCCTTATATGGGTAAGAAATCTAATTTTTCAAGAAAACGTGACGTGATGGAACATTTTGGCTATTTTTCCTGGATTCAGCACCCCGAAATCTATAGGAATCAGTTGCAAAACTGGAGGCAGTTTTTTGGTAGTGTACCTGTGTATTGGTTGCAGAGCCCTTAGCAGTGATGACAGCTTCCAAATTTTTCTTGTAGTCATCTATGAGTTTCTTACATCTGTCTGCTAGTAGTTTCTCTCACTCTTCAATTACGATTTGTTCCAGCTCATAACCTTTGACTCAGAATTAGCTTTCTGACACTAGGTAGTATATTTTGCTCCAAAATACTTTATTAGTCCTGTGGCTTCATGATTCCTTTAATATGTCCAAAGCCTCCAGTTCCTGAGGCAGCCAAACAGCCCCACAACATTATGGAACTCACATCATATTTAACTGTAGGAAGGATGTTTTTTTCCTTATAAACTTTATTTCTTCACCTGTAAATGCATCGCTGGTCTGCATTACCAAAAAGCTCAAGTTTGGTTTCATCTGTCCAAAGAACATTTTCCCAGAAGTATTATAGTTCCTCAAAGTGTATTTGGACAAAGATCAGATATGTCTGTCAGAGCAGTGAGATCTTCCTTGGCCTTTGCTCATGAAGTCCTTCTTTGTTTACTGCAAGTGTTTGGTGCGGATTGAAACCAGCACTCTAGATTGCTCCAGGTCAGCCTTAAACTCTTTGGATGTTGTATGTGGTGTTTTTCTAACAGTTCACACTAACCGTTGAAGACTTCTTGGATTTATTTTTTTCCACCACATCCTGGGTGGTTCTTGACAGTTCCATGAGCACAAAACATCAATAACATTGTGAACTGTAGACACATGAATCCTAAGGTCTTTGGAAATGGCCTTGTAAGCCGTTGAAGTTTGATGGTTGGGTGATAATGTTTTTTCTGATCAGGCAGCTCTCTTGTCTTCACCACTGTGAGAATGGAACAGAGAGTGAATGTGGCCATTTAAAACATTAGAGCCATCATTCATTGGTTGATTCAAGTCATGTGAGTACTGACAGTTGATCATAGGTGTCTCTAATTTTACTGCAATGGGAATGTGGCTCTTCTGTTCAAACTTATTTGAATTGTTTATAAGGGTGCCAATAATCGATGATGTCTTTTGAGCAGCCATTCAGCTTCCAGGGCTTGCCATTTAAAGAACCGTTGGAACTTCATGGGTTCCCAGCATTTACCCTTTCATTTCTTTAGCACTTGAAGCAGGGTCTTCCTGGGACCCAAAACATGTATGTTGTGCATTTATAAGCCAGTTTACTTCAGAACGGCTTGAGATCGCTGTGGACTCAGACAACAGATAAATCTTTCAAGTTTATAAAAACAATTTCAAAAAAAGGGTCTACAGACCTTTGTGCAGAGAGGTTTTCTCTCGCTGCTCCTGTCCGTTCGGCCCGACATTTATTGAGGATTTGGTAGCAGAACTATTTTTGACTGATGACTTGATTTATTAGTGTTTCATGTGTCTTCAGTTACACCGAGGTATACTTACACACAGTAATCATATCCTGGCAGTATCCCAGCTTTTATACTATTTCCTACTATTCCTTTTTTAATTGGAATTGTTTTGATTCTTTTATGTGCCAAATATGAGTGCATATATACAGGGTGGCCCAAAAAAAAGTGAGAACATCTCATAAATTAAAAGTTTAAATAGTTTTCTTATTTACCTTTTTTATCAATATAGCGTCTTTATTTCAACAATTTCTGGTCGCCATCTTTTTTTTTAAAATTTGTCAATCGTTTACATCTGTCTTTTTGAATTTTTAAATAACTTATATGCTACAATATGTTCTCACTTTTTTAAAATATCTTTATTTAGTTTTTCAAACACTCAAAAAACATAATACAATACTTAACAAAAGAATACTGCAGGATACAGCTATTTTTCCCAACATTACACTACTCCCCCTACCACCCTCCCCTCCCCCCACCCTCCCCACCCCTCCCGGGTCCACAAGCAGACTGCATATAAGGCAACTGGCAGCAATGACGGGTTAAAGGACTAGGGTAGTTCTCCAAATCATTTCAGCGAGCATGCACAACAAAGTCATTTAGGGCCTTCCATTTAAGATGCTTAAACAAATTCGTTGACATACCTTTTTTAGGCATTTGTTCATATTTACTATACATACATATAAGATTCCACCATGCTAGCCAGTTAACATCGTAAGTATGTTTCCAATTCCTAACAATCAAATGTACCGCTACTCCCACCATAAAGTCAAGTAGAAAATGGCATTCCTTTTCGAGAGAGGGGATCCCAACAACCGATCGGAATCCTACTACGGCCCAAGAGAGGGGGGCCCTGAAATTCAAAATTAATTGTATCCAATCACATGCTTGCAGCCAGAAGTTCTGGATGCAGGGACAGATGAACACTGTATGTTCTAGAGTGCCTATCGATTCCTGACAGGACCAGCATTTATTACTGAAAGCTTTGTCCCAGCTAGCCATTCTGACTGGAGTACAGTAAGCCCTGTGGGCAAAAAAGAAAAGTGATTGGGTAATGGAGGCCGCTTTAGACACACTAATCGACTTTGTCCAATATTTCTCCCATTTCAATATGGAGAGAGCAGCCCCTGTGTCATGTTTCCAAACATGTTGTAACCCACTTATTTGAGGGGGAACATTTTGGTGCAATATTTTATAACAATGGGATGCTACCCCAGCCATTTGTGTAACTTGTTGAATCAAGGAATCTATATTGTTCTCTTTTCCCAATCGCTTAATATCAACCCCAGCTTTCCAAACACAATGTCTAATTTGTAGCCATTGGAAATAGAGTGTTCCTGGGAGGTTAAATTCCAGCTGAAATCTGTCAAAAGCCTTCCACCCTGCTTCTTCAACAAGATGACCTAAGTTCCAAATGCCCGTGAGTACCACTGATTCCAGGCAAACACCTCTCGTTGTATTTTGAATAATGGGTTATACCACAAAGGAGTGGATTCAAAGGCAACCTTGTCGTACTTCAAGGAGTGTTTCAAAGTTAAGAAAGCCCTCTGCGTGTCACAGATCACTATGGGGGCAGCCTTACTTGGGCATAGCATATTAGGAAAGAATGTACTGGGAATGGGGGCAGTCAATTTCTGTTCCAGGGCCAACCAAGTTGGACTTTGTTCTATTACCTGCTCCATCCATCTGGAGCCCTGTTTAAGTAAAAAGGCAATATGGTAGGACCAAAAATCGGGGAAATTAATCCCTCCGTCCTCTTTCCTGGCTTTCAGTTTTTTCAAAGCAAGTCTGGGAGGTTTATTGTTCCATAAATATTGGCTTAGCATCCCCTCAATCTGGCGATAAGTGTGCCTAGGAAGGTAGCATGGGAGCATCTCAAGAACATAATTGATCTTTGGGGTAATGGTCAACTTAATCAACTCTAACCGCCCCCACCATGACAAGGCCAAGGGGGACCATTTACTAGTCATAGCCCGGGTTAGGGCTAGTAATATCGCTGAGTTAAATTTAATTGTCTCTTCCAGTGGGTAACAGTATTGCACACCAAGATATTTGATCATTTTTGGTTCCCAAACGAAGGGGAAATGCTCCAAGTCACTTTTTTTTGCAGCAGAGTTTAATGGGAAAGCAGTAGATTTTGACCAATTTATTTTGTATCCTGACAAATGGGAATGCTGATCAATAAGACTAAGAATCTGTGACACTGAGTTTGGGGTGGAGAATAGTAATAAATCATTGGCATATGCCGAAAGTTTGACTTCTAAACCGGCAATGGAGACACCATGGATATTCGGGTTTTGTCGGATTAACAGAGCAAGAGATTCCAATGCTAGGTTGAGTAGTAGCGGGGATAAGGGACATCCTCGCTGTGTGCCACGCCCAAGCTCCATAACCATCGACTGAATGTTATTTACACAAATAGTGGCAGCGGGATGGGTGTACATCACTTTAAGTAAATTAATAAAACCCTGTCCAAAACCAAACCAGTCAAGGACTGAGAACATAAAAGGCCATTCTAAATGGTCAAATGCTTTCTTCGTGTCAAGAGATAGACCGATGATAGAATGACTCACCTGTTCGGCCCCTGCCAGAATATGACATTGCATTATCGGCAGTTGACCAGCCTTCTACGAACCCGCATTGGTCAGGGTGGATCAACAAAGGAGCCACTTTGGACAATCAATGAGCCAAAACAGTAGCATATATTTTGTAATCTGAATTTAACAGTGAGATGGGACGGTAGTTGCTTACCAATTGATGGCCTCTACCCACTTTCTCCAGGACAATTACATTTGCTGATGCAAAAGCTACAAGTTGAGCAGACACTTGTGCAAGGGCTTGGAAGTATAGCTGGAGCTGAGGGACTAGTTCTATGGCAAATGTTTTAAAAAATTCTATGGAGAGTCCATCAGGGCCAGATGCTTTCCCCCTTGCCAAAGAATCAATAGCTTGGTTTATTTCAATTACTGAGAAGGCATTGTCTAATCTATCAGCTTCTTCTTTGTCCAAAGTGGGTCTTTGTGTCTCCGCTTACAAAGCAGCAAACTCCTCCTTTGCGAAATCTGCTTCAGAAGTATAAAGATTCCTATAGAAAGATCTAAATGTCTCAGCTATTGCAGCATCAGAGACAAGGAGGTTCTGACTTTGAGAGTCCCGAATGGCCAAAATCCGATCTACATCTCTGTGGGCCCGTAGAGCATTGGCTAGTAGTTGTCCAGCTTTATTACTTTCCCAGTAATAAACTCCATTCTGCACGTTAATGCTACGCAAGGACTCATTTGTGTATCTAAACCGCGGAGTTGTTCCTTGGCCCTTTTTTGCTTGATTGATACATTAGCTTGTTATAATAGCTCTGATGTATGCCTTAAATCCTTCCCACCATGCCCATCCTGCAGTGTCCTGTAGCCTGTTGAGCTGGAAGTTCTCCCCTATGGCGGCCTGGATTTTCGACCTAAAATCCTCGTCATCTAAGAGAGATCTATTGAAAATCATCTCCCAGAGGAGGAGTCATGAGCGTCCGCCCTAATTGATATAGATATGGCTGCGTGATCAGAGATGTGGATCACATGGATGTTTGATTCTATTACTCTTGGAATCAATACCTTAGAAATCATTAACAGATCAATGCGTGAAGAGGACTGGTGCGGAGGAGAAAAGAAAGTGAAGTCACGGTCTGCCAGGTGTTGAAGTCTCCAGATGTCGACCAGCCCGGCATCTTGCATCAATGAGTGAAGGATTACCTGTGCCCTGGACGGCTTCACTGTTTTTTTTTTTTTTGGGGGGGGGGGGACCTGTCAATTAATGAATCCATCACAAGGTTGAAATCACCTACCAGAATTATTGGCATTGGCAACGTAGCAAGAATCTCCTCTGCTAGGGAGTTAAATAAGTCTGGACTGTCTGAATTGGGTGCATATATGTTGATGCATGTTACCTCAGTCCCCCCAATGTTTAAAATAACTTTGGTCCATCTACCTTCTGTGTCCGACCATGTTTTAAGCACCCCAGGGATAAGTGACTTCTGTACCAAAATGGCAATGCCATTTCACTTATGTATTGCTGTTGAGTAGGCCACTAATGTAAAGGGTTTAATACTAAGTTTCAGAGATTCTCTCGTGTTTAGATGTGTTTCCTGGAGAAACAAAACGTCGGCTTTTCTTGTCTCCAATATAGAATTATTTTCTTGCATTTAATGGGGTTGTTAATCCCCTTTACGTTTAGAGAGAGTATCTTAATGATCACCATGTTTGTTACCTAACAATCCTATAGTTGACTGAACCTGTACCATGACATATTTTGGCACACGTCTCGCATTGCCTGTCCTGCCCCACTTCATTATAACCCAAGATGTGGCCCCATGATAAATACATGAATCACCTGGTTGTGCTGCCCAACTTAACATGAACTCTAGTGATGCTGCTGTGAACACTGGCGGGGAAACCATCCTTTCAAAGTAGATGGGAAGCCCAGGGGAAACAAGATGGGAAAGTATTGAAGAATCATCACCAACATACCAATACCTGAACATTAATCATGCAATTAGAATAATTAAGCCCTGCCTCCCTCCCCCCCTTCCACCACCACCAATTAACATGCCAACATTGAAAAGTATACTGCTCCAAACATATCTCAGCCAGCTACTCCTTTTTAACAGAACCTTTGAAAACCAACTGAAGCCAGATAACATTTGTCCTGGAGTGATAGCCCCTCAACATAGAGGAAGGAAGCATCCCAGCGAAACAGATCAGCGAAGGCTAATGCAATTCCCTCTTTGTTGAATCATCGCATCTGCATCAGTTCTTTTTCCTCTAAGTATGCAGCTAGAGCCTCCGGGTCCTTGAAAGTCTTGGTCTGGTTGTGCAGAGTCAACCTCATCCGAGCTGGGTACATCAGCCTGAACCTTGCTTGCAGCTGTTGCAACCAGGGCCTTAGAGCTAGAAAGCCTTTCTGCTGGTCCACTGTGTACTTGTCGAAATCAGGAAAAAAGAACAGTCTGTGTCTCTCGAATTCTATTGGGGAACGTGTGCGCGAGGCCTCCATGATTTGCATCACTTGCTGAAATCAAAGGACCCTAAGGATGATTGGCCTCGCTCGTTTGTTATTGAGTTGTGGTTGAGAAGGAACCCTATGCGCATGCTCTATCTTGAAGGGGAGCACAAATGTTAAGGTTGACACTTGAGGGATCATTTTCTGTAGAAATGCAAACATATCTTTACCTTCAGCCCCTTCTGGAACACCAACAGTCTGTACATTGTTCCTTCGTGCTCTATTATTCCCGTCTTCCAGGTCTTTTTGTAGAGTTTTAATTTGTTTCACCTGTCTATAAATGAGACAGAGTCGTTCTTCGTGAGCGCCAAGCACTTGTTCTACCTTATCCTGTCTTAAGGTAAGCGCCTCCATAGAAGCTCTCATTGCCCAGATATCATCTTGAACGGCTGTCAGCGCCTCGCCATTCAATCGGACCATCTCTCTGATTGCTTGTACCTCAGAGAACAACTCTTGTAGGGCCTCAGGCTCTTGGGCGGCCGCCATCTTTTGTGGGGAAGGAGGCTCTGTCTTCGATATCTTCGTGCTATTATTCTGTGCTGTGGGGAAGTCCAGTCGCGTCAGCATGGGCCCGGACATTTCTCCAGGCTGTCGCTCTCCAAATCCACGGCTTCCCGATAAGATCAGTAGTATATTGGACAGGATTATTTTCAAGCCCTCTGGAGAGAAAGCTCTATGCAGCCATCTCGTTTGGCGCTAGGCTCCGGCCACCGTTCTCACTTTTTTTGGGCCACCCTGTAGTCCAAAGCCATTTCACTGGCTACTTTTTTTTTTAGGAGATATTGGACATTAAGGAGTTGAACTCCAAGGGTGCCAATAATGTTGACCACAACTCCACTCTTTTCCTCTCTTCTAGTGTCCCTGGAAGGTTTGTAACACTCTTGGTAGCTTGTAGTGCCCTATAGTGCTGTTACAGTTGCCTGCCATTAGGTTTCAGGTAGGTTTGATTGAATGATTGAATTTAGTTGGCAAATCTGACTGCTGCATTAGAAAATAGATTCCCCCATAGACTTTATTGGGGATGAATGGAACAGATACATGAATGGTTCAGTTCCTGAAGACTAACCAAATGTGTGTTTTCTGATGAACATCTTTGGCATGCACATACCTAGTAGATAAGGCCTTCAATGATTTATCAATGCCTAGCAGTAGTCTCACAGTACTACCACTAGTGGTCATAATGCCAAATAAAGGAACACATTTTTAATTGGAAATCTGACCATTAGTGGTAATGCCACAAGACTACCACTAAGGTTAAGTGGCACCATTTTGAACACAAAAGATGACAGGGCAAAAAGACTGGGGATTAATATTGTCTACCCACTAGATACCAGGGAAACCTCTTTTAAACACTGGTGGGGGGGGGGGGGCGGGGATAGTATACCGAAAAAGAATTAAAGCTGTTTTCAGACTTCAAAACTGCATTACTCCCACTGATCAGGATATTCAAGGGCAGATGCCCAGTTTGTGCTGCTGAATATCCCCACATATCCCAGTTAAATGCCCCAATGTTAACCACTTAGTGTCGGAGCATTCCAGGTGTGGCAACAAAAGTCTGCATCAGAGGGGGAAGAAGTGGTAGATGGTGAAAGACAGAAACTGCAATGCAGCACCAGAAAGTTTAGATAGGCGCTGCATCATGGTTTCTTAGTCATTGCTGCTGCTGCTGACTCCGGAGAGGGGTGGACGTGGTGACAGTGCAGTCGGGGGGGGGGGGGGGGCGCAGCAGGGAAGGTATCAGGATATAAGAGTTGCCTAGAGCACCTCCAATCCTTGCACCAGTCCTGGGTCCAGAGGAAAAGGTATAATCATTAATCACCAAAAAAAGAAAATGAGGTAACACTTCTGAATAAATTGCTAGTGAGAAGTTTTGTATTCAGTTCCAGAGGTCACATCTCTGAAAGAACAGAGACAGTCTAGGGGATAATTATCTAACTTTTGCATACCAAGAACCAGAGAGCTATAAAAACTTTACTGAGTAAATCCTAGAAGAAAGGATGGATAGGGGGAGAAATGATAGTCATTGATTTTCAAACTATTTTTTAGATAAAGTATCTGGGAAAAACACACCCATAGACTTTGCATTACTTTTCAAAGAGAAAGAACACCTGTCTTCTCTTTTTGAATCTTGTCATGGATGTAAGCTATGTCTTTTTCTATAGTTTCCTTTTTTATGGGAAAGATAGGCATAGATTTGCCTGTTTTTCTACCTCCAATCCATGCACATACCTGGGAACATGTCCTCTAAATGTAACTGAAAATGCACACATTAGGGTTAATTTCATAAGAGAACATCTATGTGAGAGTCCAAAAAGGTACCTCTTTTAAACTATTTTATAAAAGTGCCTGTGTGCCTTTAAAAATATGTTCCCAGAACCAGCTCCAACGGTACACTAATGCCCATGTACAAATCTGTTCCTGTTCCATAAAGGGAATAAATATGTAAGTACAATCTCTGTGTGTATCTGCATATTCTATAAACTACCAGGTCATTATTGAGCCCTAGCGGTCAGTGTTTTTTTTTTTCTAATACCAGCTACCATGGATGAAAATATTTGGATATTCACTGCTGGCATCCAGATAATGACTAGTGCCGATGCGATTGCTATCAGTACAGTGGCAATATTGAGGATAGCCTATCTGCCTCTAGCATTACCTGGAGTACCGAGGCGGCCTGTAAGGATGTTCAGCAGCACTAAATGCTGGCGCAACGGGATATTTCAGCTAGCAACACTATTCTAGTTAGCAGGTGCTGCTAACGGGATAATTGCTGGCGAATACTGACCCATGCAAGCTTATTTCACAGATTTGCCTCTCTTTATTTATTTATTTGTACATTTTTTATGCCGCCTCTTCCAGAGATCAGTGGCGGTTTACATATAACAAAAACTATAATAATAAAGATTATTATTATTTTTACAATGAACATTTTAGAAATTTAACTAGGTGCAATTTACAAGGCAAAAACAGGAGGCAGAAACGTGCCACAATATTAACAGCAGTTGTCAGTATAACTAGCATCAAACTATTTACAGGAGTATATCATAAGTAACCATAGGAAGTGTGTGCGTATTAGCAGGTATTAACATTTTTAACAGGAGTGTTGCATAGAAATCAGGGGAAGTGTGAGATGGGATCAGGGGCGGCTCAAGACACTCTGCTGCCTGAGGCGAGAGATGTGCTAGCGCCCCCAACCCCCTTGGTAACCAAACTGGAGGGTCTCCTCGGAGCTCCAGTTAGGAACCAGGAGATCCCTTCATTCATAAAATGGATTTGGTGGTTACCCTAAGAATAAAGAAAGCAATATATTCCCAGGCCATATACTTTTTAAAAAAACTTTGCAATATTGTTTTTAATGCAACAAACATTACAGCAACTTAATTAGGCAGCCTGTAACATGGGCCCTCATTCTCCATCAGTGTTCATTGTCAAAATGGAAAATATAGGAGACATGAGCAGACCATCTCCTCCACACCCTCCAAATGTCTGTCTGACAAAACAAGCACTTTTCCAATGCCTATTGTTGCCTGGAGCAGATATAAACTTGGATTCAGTTCAGGACATAAAGGGTGTTTCTGAAATTGCGTGAGCACATCCAAGTCCTGGAACATCCTGGACATGTCTACTCCACGCCTCCATTCAGACATGGATGTCCTCCCCCAGCTTCTAAAATATATCTGGGGTATCACCTGGTGGTATGATATCTACCTCTTCAGATGCTATGTGGAGCATTTCTTCTTGTCTCCTCTATTCCTTTAACTATCACTATATATAACTGAAATTATGGAACTCCGTAAAAAACTAAAAACCTATTTATTCTCCATGCACTACGGCAACATAGATAACCCCTGGATACACTCAGATAAAGGTTAAAAATTATGACAGAGTAATACTAATCCCAACAATTTAACAGACAATACACAATTATAAAAACACTATGATCCAATTCCAAAGTACCCACAACATGTATTTGTATATAGTTTTTTGTACATAGTTTACAAGCCAGTTTTGCTATTTTTGCATTAGTTCATGCTGTTAACTATTACGTTTATTGTTACAAAATGTTCGATGTAAAACTAAGCTTCTGCTTTGTGGATTGTTGTTTTTTGTGAACCGCAACTGAACTCTGGAAGTTGCGGGTTATAAATATATGTTAAATAAATAAAAATAAAATCACTGTATCTCTTATTCTGACCTATCTAATTAATGGTGTTCTTTTCATATTTTCTGTAACTTTTAAGTAATATTGTAAAACGCTCTGATTCTTTGGCTTGAGCAAATGTAATAAACATAAACATAAACATCTCCTTGCCCATTTTCAGACATCAAAGCATGAATAGGGCTTCTAAAATAACCCCCATATTCTACACAAAAAGAAGCCCATCTTCCACAATGGATGCAGAAGACATTTCCCCATTGAACTCAACATACAAAAAATAGTTTTTGATTCTGATGTCATCTCAGTAACAGCAATATAAACGCTCACCAGTACTGGGTATACTGTGAAGTAAAGTAGAGTGTATCCCTCCCCCTGTCCCTGTTACCATGTTTACTTAACTGTTAAAGTTGTATTAAATGTAAACCATCTTGATCTTTGGAAATGCGGTATATAAACCTGCTAAATAAAAATAAAATAAATAAATACTACAAAGCTCTGTAACAATCACTCAGGATCTATAGAGAAAATCTATCACACTATAACAGCTTCAACTTCTAAAATTCACACAAAGAGCCTACCCAGAAAACATCAGCACTGTACATATTGCAGTTGGCCCTAGAACATAGATAAACCTATTTGGAAACTGAACAAACTGGATTGCTACAGATTCATAAATAGAAACTCCATTCTAACTGAATACCTGGCATTGGTCACACACTCAGAATACAGATAGATCCTCACCAAGTATAGATTACATTACCACAAACTAAAAATAAAATTATGTAGACAAAATTGAATTAAAAAAAAAATACCAGACTGCATCCAATACAACACTAGAGAAACAGATTTGCAGATGTCTCTTTACTGTGCAAAGTGTAAAGATAAAACATGTATGGTCCAAGAGGTTTATCTGGTTTATAGTAGGGCCGACCCAACCACTAGGCAAACTAGGTAGTCGCCTAGTGTGTCAGCTTACTGGAAACAGCAAAGAGCAGAACATTCAAAGCTAAACAACAGAGTCTGGCAGTCAAAAGAGGCTTAAGACTTAAAGTAAGCCTATGGCACCAACACCTTAAACCAACTCTGGGGCCTGTTCTGGTTAGATAAAGCTTACTGACAGAGATTCAGAGAGCACTAACCGGCCAGTGCTGCTGAGAATCTCCTCTAAACACCATGCCACTGTTTAGCACAGTGCTAGGACAATCCATGAGAAGGGCAAGGTTAGTCATAAGAACATAAGATATGCCATACTGGGTCAGACCAAGGTCCATCAAGCCCAGTATTCTGTTTCCAACAGTGGCCAATCTAGGTCATATGTACCTAGCAGTTTCCCCAAAAGACACAGGTTCCACAATGCTTGTACTGGGTCAAGCATTGATATCCTGGGTCCCTTCTTAATAATTGTTTATGGACCTTTCCTCCAGGAACTTGTCCAAACCTTTTTTAAACCAGCTACACTAACAGCCTTTACTACGTCCTTCCGTAACAAATTCCAGAGTTTGATTACACGTTGAGTGAAAAAATATTTTCTTTTATTAGTCTTAAATAGTTTACCCTGTAGCTTCATTGCATGTACCCTAGTCTTTCTATATTCTGATAACGTAAACAATTGATCTACGTTTACCCGTTCCACTCCGTTCATTAATTTATAGACTTCTATCGTATCTCCCCTCAGCCGTCTCTTTTCCAGGTTAAAGAGCCCTAACCTTTTTAGCCTTTCTTCATAGGAGTATCCTTCTATCCCCTTTACCATTTTGGTGGCTCTTCTTTGAACCTTTTCTAAAATCGCTATATCCTTTTTAAGATACGGCGACCAGAATTGCACACAATATTCAAGGTGCGGTCTCACCATGGAACGATATAGAGGCATTATAATATCTTTTGTTTTATTTTCCATTCCTTTCCTTATGATACCTAGCATTCTATTTGCTCTCTTGGCCGCCGCTGCACACTGGGCCGAGGGTTTTAACATGGTATCCACAATGACACCAAAATCTTTTTCCTGGGCGGTGGTTCCTAATGTGGAACCTTGCATGTGTAACCATAGTTTGGGTTGTTCTTCCCTAGGTGAATAATTTTGCACTTGTCCACATTAAATTCCATCTGCCATTTTGATACCTAGTCTTCCAATTTATCAAGATCCTCTTGCAATTTTCCACAATCCTCTTGGGTTTTAACAACTTTAAATAGTTTTGTGTCATCTGCAAATTTGATAACCTCACTCATTATTCCACTTTCCAGGACATTTATGAATATGTGAAAAAGCAGTGGACCCAGCACAGATCCCTGGGATACACCACTATTCACCTTTCTCCATTGGGAAAACTGGCCATTTAGCCCTACCCTCTGCTTTCTATCTTTTAACCAGTTCCTGATCCACAATAGTACTCTGCCTCCTATCCCATGACTCTTTAGTTTTGCCAAACGTCTCTGATTAGGGACCTTGCCAAAGGCTTTCTGAAAGTCCAGATACACTATATCAACCGAATCATCTTTGTCCACCTGTTTATTCACACCTTCAAAAAACCATAACCGATTAGTAAGACAAGATCTTCCTTGTCTAAAGCCATGTTGGCTGTCTCCCATTAGGTCATGACTATCTACATGCTGAGTAATTTTATTCTTTATGATGGTTTCTACCATTTTTCCCGGTACTGATGTCAGGCTCACCGGTCTGTAGTTTCCCAGATCACCCCTGGAACCCTTTTTAAAAATTGGTGTTACATTGGCGATCCTCCAATCTTCAGGAATTAGAGATGATTTTAATGATAGTTCACAGATTACTAATAGCAGGTCTGAAATCTCATATTTCAGTTCTTTCAACACCCTTGGATGTATACCATCTGGCCCAGGTGATTTTCTACTCTTCAGTTTATCTAATAGTTGCAATACATCTTCCCGATGTATCCTTATTTCCTTCAATTCTTCCACACCTTTAAATATCACTTCAGTCATGGGTAACATCCCTACATCTTCCTCAGTAAAGACTGAAGTAAAGAATTCATTCAGTCTCTCCGCTATCGCCTTGTTGCCTCTTAGTGCCCCTTTAACCCCTCTAGCATCTAATGGACCAACTGACTCTCTCACAGGTTTTTTGCTACGAATGTACTTGAAAAAGTCTTTATTTATTTTAACACTTATTAAAAGAGGGCTGCTACACAGTACCCTGTCTTTTGCTGCTGAGGTAAGCTATATTCTGATTTGATTTAAATTATAGCTCTTTGCTGCTGCTAGGCTCTAACTTATTATGAAATTTAAACTACAACCTCTCTGCTGGGTTCCAAATTTAACCAGAAAGCTCTCTTCTGTGTTTTAAATTTAAACTAAAAGTACTTTGCTGATGCTAGGCTCTGAGTGACTATTAAATTTAAACTACAAACTCTCTGCTGGGTTCCAAATTTAACCAGAAAGCTCTCTTCTGTGTTTTAAATTTAAACTAAAAGTACTTTGCTGATACTAGGCCCTGAGTGACTATTAAATTTAAACTACAAGCTCTCTGCTGGGTATGAAATGTAACCAGAAAGTTCTCTTCTGTGTTTTAAATTTAAACTTAAACTGCTGCTACTAGGCCCTGACTGATTTAACAAAAAATAGTGGGTTCACAGATTAATTAGCTTTAATACAAAGAATTCCTTTCAGAAAGTTCCCAGTAGTATATACTCACAATTTCAGATCTCTCTCCAGAAGTAACAGTCCCCTTTTCTAGTCCTTCAAGTCCCAGTACTTAGCTGGTTAGCAGCGAATTTCAGTCCACTAACTGGCTAAGTGCCCATATAAAGTAAGGACATTTCAATAACTGTCCTGACTTTATGCAATTCAGCTATCTGAACAGCAGTTGAGTATTGCCATTGTCTGGATAGCTGTGCTGCTCAGCACTGAAACTGGATATATAGTGCCAGAGGATATCCTGATTCCAGCACTGAATATCCAGTTTCACTTCTGCCTCTCTAGAGCTGGCTCTGCTTCCCGGGAGCTGGGAGAGAGGCCCCGAGCTGTCTGATGATATTGCCGTTGCCACACTGATGTGGTGGCTGAGAAAATACAGCAGCAGTGGGGGTCTTGTAATAGTACGGGGCCATGGTGAGCATGATGCCTAGGGCTGGCTCTGCTGTCTTCCATCTCCCTTTCACCCCTAGTCCCTTCTGCCATCAGCTGCCACTTCTCCTGTGTCGGCAGCAGCAGCAGCATAGGGGTTGCCAACTTTTTGAAAGATAAATATCCACCACTTATGGCTATCTGACCATGCCCACCTTCTACCCCACCCTTGCCCTGCCCCAAACTGAAGAAATCATCATCACAAGAGACTCCACATTCATTCCCCATACTTCTATCAACATATCCAATACACCAATCACAATAAAAGATGAAGCCCAATACCTAGGAGTAATTCTAGACAAGCAACTCACCCTCCAACCGCATATCAACAAGATATCCAAAACAGCCGTCTTCAAACTAGCAATGCTCCGGAGACTAAAACCTCTCCTCAATAAAGAACATTTCCGCACAGTATGCCAGGCCATTTTTATACCTATACTAGACTACTGCAATATAATATACCAAGGTCTACCCAAACAAAACACCCGTCCTCTACAAATAATCCAGAACACTGCTGCCCGCATAATTACAAGCACATCAATACAAGACCACATAACTCCAATACTATACGACCTGCACTGGCTACCAATCACATCATGGGCAAAATATAAAGCAGCACTCACCATCTTCAAAATTAAAAACAACATGTCAGCAGAGATACTACAGGAACTCATCGGAACCAAAACAAGCAATAGACCAGACAGAAACAGCACCAATAACAACATACCAACACCCAGTCTATTCACAAGAACCAACAAATCCACATCCATGCAAGCTTTCTCTCTTGCTGCCCCTGCTATCTGGAATGTCCTCCCAGATAAACTGAAAGCAGCAACAGACATAAAAGAATTCCAGAAGCTACTCAAAACCACCGTATTCATTGAACAATTCAACGAAGATCAGCAACCCCCAACCACCCAAATCACCCCACAAGCAAACCTCACCCAAACAAGCAAAACCCAAACAAGCAAAACCCACTCACTGACAACCTGAGAGCAAGAAATGAACTCAATAATGTCCAGAAGATGCTAAAGACAATACTCTTCACAGAACCCTACAATGAAATCACATGAACTGTCCAAACACTACAATGACATCACATGAACTGCCCAAACAAAATGTAAAAATGCAAATGTAAATATAAATGTAAAAATGTAAATAGTTCCTGTACAGTGCTCATAATGTATAAAACTCAGCACGCAATCAACCTCCTCATACCACACACACACACATGCCCCGAATTTCACTGCCTGCACACACCCCTGCACCCAACCACTTGATTTGTTTGCTGTGAAATTGAATTGATTTGATCTGATTTGTTTGCTATATAATTTGATTTGATTAGATTTGTTTGCTGTGTAACACACTTTGATTTCAGGATAAAGTGGTATATAAATCCTTTTAAATAAATAAAATAAAATAAATAAATTTCATCCCCACCACTCTTCCCAGACCTTCTCCCTCTTTCCACATTTCTACTTTTCGCAGACATATGCGGTTACATAGTTTTATAAAAGCCTTTTCTACCATGCAGAGGAGATAAGGCTTGTGTGGAATAAGTTCTGTACTTTCAGCCACATTGAGGAGGGCATGTTTCAGAGTTTTGGGGGGTAATTTTATAAAGATGTGCCTACTGTAGGTTCTAGCAATGCATGTGAACACCAGAACTCTCTGTTCAAATTTATAATATTCCTAATGTTTGTTGTAAATTGTTCTTAATGTTCCTTTCAATTGTTCACTATCAATTTCAGTTCCATGTAAATCATTTTGACTTGTAGAAAAACGGTATATAAAAATGTGTTAAATGAATTAATTTAGGCACACATGTGGCCAGATATACACACAAATGACCTCTTATGAAAATATGACCAGCATAAAAGTATGGGTGTTAACTGCAGGGCATGTGTTTTCACTGTGGGCATACACAGGAGTGGAGTTTGGGGGGATCGTGAACAGTGAAACAAGTACGCATGTTGAATATGAAATATGATCATTTACGTACATACTTTTAAAATGCAGACATGGTCATTTACACCAGCTCTAGAGTAAGTATAAGTTATTCTGTTTTAATTTAAGGCACATTCTCTGCTCTTTATGCTAGTGTTTTATAAAGATACTAACTGCATGGGAAGATGCCATGCACATCCCCATTGGTTAGCATGGATCCTGCGTAACCCTGATGCTGAATTCTGGAGGCTGAACATCTGGTGAACTACCGAGTATTAATAAACATGACCCCTAAATGAATAGTGGTGGCAGTGTTGATTGCATATACTTGTTTATTCACTGATGCCGACTATAAGTACAGTGGCACTGAATAAATATAATAATTTAAAATGTGGACACTGGATTTTAATTTATTATGGTCACCGCCGCTGCTGAAAATTTACCCCAGTAAAATTAACAAGGAAATATAATTACATGCCAGTCTTCCTGATATTTTAAGTGTATAGTATGGAATGCTAGTGCTGGCAGCAGTCCTTCATCATGATGATATTTGTAAAAACAAAATTGGGATATTCTTAAAATGACTGTACTCTTCAATGGCAAAATATACTGCTGTGCTCTGAATATTCCTGGGGCTATAACAGATTGAGGTAGATTTAGGTGTCAGCCTAACACCGTAGCGCAGATAAAAAAAAGTTCTATATGCAACACATTTCTTGCAGAAACCTGCAAATGAAAATGATCTGTTTACCGCTCTACTTACTGTGCAAACACACAAATCTTAACCTTCTCTGATCAGCAGGGAAATCTAGAGTGAGCTAATATGCCTTAAGTAGTCCATCAGTCTTGCGAATCACATCGTTATAGCATTAAAAAGTCCAATACTGTGGTAGAATGTCAGACTGTGAAATAGCAAAGTTCACAATTAAAAAATAAAGTGCTGGCATATTTCTTACTGCAATTATATTATTAGATGGCATTGCGCTAATTTGAAAAGAAGATGATTGTTTTTTAGCAAATGATTAAAAAGATACCTGCATTGCAAGCATAATTTAGATGCCACAAAAACAGCTACCATGTGATGGAAATTGAAATTGTTTTTCAATGGAGAAAGACTAAATAAAGGTGTCAGACAGACTCACGGCCCATGAGTGGAGGGAAGGAAATAGTCCTTGTCCTTGTGCAATAGCAACAACTAGTCTTTGGATTTAGGGTTCTTGACTGCAGGATTCTGAAAGGAGACTTGGTGCATAGTCCTTAGGTGGAGGAGTTGGGCGGGGAGATTAAATAAGGGGAATATCCCCAAATATTTATGCAAGAAGGGCTCATGGTATTATAGACCAACAACTATGAACTGCAAGTTTTAATATAAATACCTACTCACATTTAAAAAAAAAAAGTCTAAAAGATTCCAAATGCATAGGTATGCTTAAAAAACAATTTGACAAGCCATGACTCTCAAGTCATTGATGCTCAGTAATTCCTGTTACAAATAAAGTGGTTTAAGTAAAAAAAAAATTTATGATGAATTTGAGACTTGAAAATCTAGAAGAACACTTCATTTTAGACAATATTTCTCAGTAAAACCTGACTACTTGATTTGTCAAGATTTTCTCTTTAGATACAGTACTGTGATTACTGTGTACTATTAAATACACAAAAATATACATTATGAGGTCAATTCTGTACTGGCTGTCCAGCCCCTGTACGGCCGATCTGAATTGGGGCATAAGGTAGACCCAATTCTGATCCTGTGGGGGACATGCCCGTGGGATCAGAATCAGGTCTACAGCCTGGGTGTGCAGGTCAGACCCCGATTCTGATCGGCAGCATGCCCAGCCACATACCCAACTAATTCAGCTTGCTCCATAAAGGAGCCACAGTGCCAGGCGTCTCATTGCCATGGCTCTATTACGGAGCCATGGTCCTGGCCACTATTCCAAAATGCCCTTTCCCCACAGCCTGACCCCCGATCCGGTCTCCCATGGCCAGGTTCGGGCTATGGGGAACCCCCTTCCCCCTTCACCCTTCACCTGTCTGTCCCCACTATATGCCACCATCCCCTGAAGTCCAGGGGGACTTATTCTTTCTCAGAGGTGGAATAAGTCCCCCGTCTACCTGGCCAAACCCGGATGTACAGGATCAGCCTCTGAATTGGCCCTGTATGTCCGGGCCCTCATCCCACCTCCCTCCCACCCCCTCCCACCCGTACAGCATAGTAGTACATACAGGGAGCATTTCCACTGGGGCAGCAGGGGGACATATAGTGGGGATGTAAATACCGACACAGAATGACCCCCTTATTGGATTATCCAATACATTTCTTGATTAGGTTTTTCTTTTTTAATTTATTTCATCAGGTCAAATTAAAATAAACAGGGGAAGGCAAATATTGAAGTTAAGTGAACAAATAAGTGATTGGCAGGATATATTACAACACTGGTATGAAGGGCAAAGGGCATATTAACAGAGTGATTAGGAGAACTGAAACAAAGCAGAATTGTGTGTGTAATCCTTGCATGTTTGTCTTGAAGTAGAAGCATCTGTGAACAGGGTATCCTGATCATCCTCAAGAGAACATCAAACTCATCTGTTGACTGCCAGAGTGACAGCAGAGGCTGTGTCAAAAGCTGAGAAAGTCAGTGAAGGGCCTATGCACTAGTGAACGCTCATCTGGCTTTTCTTAACACAGGACGCCATATGGGATGGAAAGAAGAGGGGCAGAGGAGCCTATGATTGCAAACTATCTTGGTTACAGATTGCTGATGCTGTCCTGGAGGTCAAAGGGTGAGCCCAATGATACTGGGCAAGAGGAGGGAAGAGACACTAAAGATGCTTGGCAAGGGTAGAGGAGAGATAGACAGAATGAAGGGAAGCTGGGCAGGATGTAGGAGAAAAATATAGAAAGGCTAGATGTTATGCAGGGGGTGGGAATAAAGAGAGAGAGAGAAGAGATGTTGGAAAGAGGGTAGAGAAACATGAAGAGATGATATAAGGGAAAAGGGGGAAAAGAAAAAAAGCAAGAGGAGACTGGTCTGGATTAGAAGGAAAGAAAGATGAGGAAAGCTGGGGAAGAGTGAGGACAAATGTTGGGTAGGAGATGGAGGGTTAGAAAGAGGAGATGCTGAGCCGAAGGTGGGGGAAGAAGGATGAAAGATGCTCTATAGGGGGATGGGGGAAAGAAAGTGAGGAAGGATATGGGCAAGGGGTGAGAAAGAGAGAAAGGAAGGATAATGTGTACGGTGTGAGGGAAGGACAGAAGCGACATGCTCTGCAGGATATGGGGACAGATAACCCAGGAGTAGAGATGGTAGGATCACAGAAAGAGATCAAGAGAGAGCTGTCCCTGGCCACTTCTGCCAAGAAGAAATGCTATGCCAAAGGCACCGTGGGTAACTGGAAAGGGAAAGGCAGCTTGGGAAGGGAGTAATTCTGAGACTCTGCCCCAGGCACTGAAAATGCTGACCTCAGCACTAATCAAATTTAGATCAGCATGAACCAATTAATATCTAGTATCCTTCCCTGATAAATGAGTTTTGAATCATCATTATTTTCATTGCTTAGTAAGGATTACTTTAAACTAGGTTCATAAGTGAATGGTGACTAAGGCCCAAAAGTAATCAGGACATGCAAAAACAATAATGAAATCATAGAAATAGGGACAGATGGAAATAGTTCTGTATTAGTAATTGAGTAATTGACTAAAGAATACCAAAAGGATATCTATTTGTGCTTTATCGACTATAGCAAGGCTTTTGACTGTGTAAACCATGAGAAACTCTGGGCCACATTAAGAAGCATGGGTATACCAGAACACCTGATCGTTCTCTTGCGCAATCTGTACATTGATCAAGAAGCAACAGTTCGAACGGAACAAGGAGAAACAGAATGGTTTAAAATAAGCAAAGGTGTAAGACAAGGCTGCATACTTTCCCCCTACCTGTTTAATTTATATGCAGAACAAATCATCAGAGAAGCAGGATTGTATGAAGACAACAGAGGTGTGAAGATTGGTGGAAGAGTCATCAACAACCTTCGCTATGCTGATGATACCACATTACTGGCTGAAAGTGAAGATGATCTGAAACATTTGCTTCTCACAATCAAAGAACATAGTCTCAAAATGGGCCTGCACCTTAATGTAAAGAAGACAAAGATCATGACAACTGGCATAATCAACAGGTTCATCGTTGAAGGAGAAGAAATTGAAATTGTGAACAACTTTAACCTACTTGGATCAACTATCAATAAAGAAGCAACAAGCAGTCAAGAAATCAGATGACGCATTGCTTTTGGCAGAATGGCTATGAAAGACCTAGATAAGATTCTCAAGAGCAGAGATGTCTCTCTCCATTCAAATATTCGACTTGTTCAAGCCATGGCATTTTCAATAACATCATATGAATGTGAAAGCTGGACAGTGAAAAAGATAGACAGGAAGAAACTTGATGCCTTTGAATTATGGTGCTGGCGGCGAATACTGTGTATACCATGGACTGCCCGAAAAACAAACCAGTCGGTACTAGAGGAGATCAAACCTAAGCTTTCTTTAGAAGCTCAGATGACAAGACTTCGACTTTCATACTTTGGACACATCATGCGAAGAGAGAGATCATTAGAGAAAGACATTATGCTTGGCAAGATAGAAGGTCAACGCAAAAGAGGAAGGCCAGCAATGAGATGGATCGATACAATAACAGCAGCTACGGGTACCAGTCTGTCAACAATGAGCCGCCTGACTGAAGACCGAACACAATTTAGAATAGCTATCCAGAGGGTCGCCATGAGTCGACTCCGACTCGACGGCACTTAACAACAACAATTGAGAACATTCAGGTAATAGGAAATTTGGATGCAATAAAAATGACTGGAGAGAGTAGGAGACTAAAGAACATCTTGGAAAGTCATATATACTGTACAGATGCTCACAGTTTGTCTAATAAACTCCATCACCTGGAAGACACAATGATGGAAGAGGACATTGATGTAGTTGCAGTAACTGAATCATGATTCATTGATAATCAGGACTGGGAAGCGAATATACTAGGATATATTCTTTCTGAAAAGGCCAGGGGGAGGACTAGCCTTATATACTGGAGACACAATAAAGTCCAATGAAATACCAAGTGAACAAGGAGTTGCTGAATTGCTATGGGTTGTCTTAAAGAGACATAAGGGGACTAGTATCTATGCAGGCATAATCTTTAGGCTACCATCACAAGAGAGCGGGTAGATATAGACAAAATAGAAGTTATCCAAAGGATTCAAAGATGAGATACAGTTAATAAGAGTTGCTAGATCAAATAAAAGTAGAGAAATATGGTAATTCTTGCAAAAATTCTTTCTTAGGTAATTCATTAACATAGAAAATTACAGCAGATAAAGACCATATCTACTCTGCTGATCCACATCAACAACTAAGCACTTTAGTCCTCTCCCCATGGGGAAGAAAACTAGACCTGGTGTTCCTATATGGTGACAATATCACTGTGAATAATGTAGGGGACAACCTCTGCTCAAGTAACCATTATATCATGTGGTTCAAGTTAAATACTGTATGAGAACTAAGCTATACTAGAACAGGGTCTACAGATTTTGAAAGATCTAATTTCAGGAAAATTCATGATTATATAAAGCAGTGGTTCCCAATCTGTGGTCATGGACCCTTAGGGATCCGTGACACCACTACAGGCATCCGTAGGACATAGAACAAAGACGAAAAAGAGAGACAGGTGGTGATTAACCTCAGGGAAGAGAGGCTGCAAGAACTGGCTGGGGGGAGGGAAAAAGTAAGAGACTGAGGCTGATGGGGTCTAGATGGAGGGAGAGAGGCTGGTGGATAAAGGAAAGGAAATGGAGATAAAGAGGGCTAGTGAGGATAGACTTGGAACTGAGGGGAGGAGGTCTGGGAAGAGTGGTGGGGATGAAATGTATTTATTTTGTTTTATTTATTTAAAATGATTTATATACTGCTTTATCCTGAAATCAAAGTGGGCTACACAGCAAACAAATCAAATCAAATCAAATTATATAGCAAACAAATCAGATCAAATCAATTCAATTTCACAGCAAACAAATCAAGTGGTTGGGTGCAGGGGTGTGTGCAGGCAGTGAAATTCGGGGCATGTGTGTGTGTGGTATGAGGAGGTTGATTGCGTGCTGAGTTTTATACATTATGAGCACTGTACAGAAACTATTTACATTTTTACATTTATATTTACATTTGCATTTTTACATTTTGTTTGGGCAGTTCATGTGATGTCATTGTAGTGTTTGGGCAGTTCATGTGATTTCATTGTAGCGTTCTGTGAAGAGTATTGTCTTTAGCATCTTCTGGACATCATTGAGGTCATTTCTTGCTCTCAGGTTGTCGGTGAATGGGTTTTGCTTGTTTGGGTTTTGTTTGTTTGGGTGAGGTTTGCTTGTGGGGTGATTTCGGTGGTTGGGGGTTGGTGATCTTTGTTGAATTGTTCAATGAATAGGGTGGTTTTGAGTTGCTTCTGGAATTCCTTTATGTCTGTTGTTGCTTTCAGTTTATCTGGGAGGACATTCCAGATAGCAGGGGCAGCAAGAGAGAAAGCTCACATGGATGTGGATTTGTTGGTTCTTGTGAATAGACTGGGTGTTGGTATGTTGTTATTGGTGCTGTTTCTGTCTGGTCTATTCCTTGTTTTGGTTCCGATGAGTTCCTGTAGTATCTCTGTTGACATGTTGTTTTTAATTTTGAAGATGGTGAGTGCTGCTTTATATTTTGCCCGTGATGAGATTGGTAGCCAGTGCAGGTCGTATAGTATTGGAGTTATGTGGTCTTGTATTGATGTGCTTATAATTATGCGGGCAGCAGTGTTCTGGATTATTTGTAGAGGACGGGTGTTTTGTTTGGGTAGACCTTGGTATATTATATTACAGTTGTCTAGTATAGGTGTAATGATGGCCTGGCATACTGTGTGGAAATGTTCTTTATGGAGGAGAGGTTTTAGTCTCCGGAGCATTGCTAGTTTGAAGAAGGCTGTTTTTGATATCTTGTTGATATGTGGTTAGAGGGTGAGTTGCTTGTCTAGAATCACTCCTAGGTATCGGACTTTATCTTTTATTGTGATTGGTGTATTGGATATGTTGATAGAAGTAGCGGGAATGAATGTGGAGTCTCTTGTGATGATGATTGCTTCAGTTTTTTTTATGTTGTTGTTTAAGTTATTGGTTAGCCAGGTCATCATTTCTTGAATGCAGTTTGATATATTGGTATAGTCTGGGGAGTCCAGTCGCATAGGGGTGTATGCCATGATGTCGTCAGCATATATAGTGTATTGTATCTTGTATTTGTTGAATATTTTGCATATAGGCTGAATGTAAATGTTGAAGAGAAGAGCTGACAGTGATGAGCCTTGGGGGACTTCTTGAGTAGTTTTGAAGGGTTTTGAGGTGAGGTTACCAGATTTTACTTTCTGCTGTCTGTCTTCGAGGTATGATTGAAACCATTTAATGGTGGTATCCTATAGTCCAATCTCCATTAGGCGTTTCAATAGTATGTGATGGAAAACTCTGTCAAAGGCTGCTGATATGTTGATGAATATTAATAAGAAGCCCTGTTTTATTATGTCTATTCCTTTGATTATGTTATCAAATAGTTGTATAAGGAGTGTCTCAACCCCATGTTTTGGACGGAATCCATGCTGGTGAGGATTTAGTGGGGCGAATTCGTCAATGTGTTCTTGGAGCTGTCTCTGTACAATTTTTCAGTTATTTTAGCTAGGAATGGGAGGCTGGATATCGGGCAGTAGGTTGATGGCTGTTTACTTTTGGGTGAGGTAGTTTTCGGGATGGGTCGGATAGTAGATTGCTTGAGTATTTTTGGCATGTATCCCTGCGAGAGAGAGTACTCACTACCTTTTGGATGAATTTGTTGAATTCTTCTTTGGTAGATGTGATCCAAGTCTGTACAGGAACTATTTACATTTCAGCGTTCTTTTTACTGCCTTCGGCAGATTCGTGCCATTCGACCTTTCCTATCTCCTCAGGCACTCACTACCCTTCTTCTTTCATTAGTCATAACCCGATTATATTTTTGTAATTCTATTTACGCCGGTATCCCCCAGTATCAATTACATCGACTACAGTTAATTCAAAACACGGCTGCCCGGATGCTTCTACATGCCTCTCCACGCGATCACGTCACCCCCCTCCTACAACACCTTCACTGGCTGCCATTACAATTCCGGATCCCCTACAAGGTCCTTACTCTGGTCCATCGAGCCATTTACCTTCATAGACCGCAATACCTTTCTGATTTGCTCTCCTTCCATGTCCCCTCTCGAAGCCTCCGGTCCATTCACATCAATCGCCTTCACCTTCCAGCCCCTTCCCGTGCACATCTCCAATCCACCCGTAAATCAGCGTTCTTCTACCTTGGTCCCTCCCTCTGGAACTCACTACCCACTGCCCTCCGTTTGGAAGAATCATATCCTAAATTTCGCTCCCTTCTCAAAACTCATCTGTTCTCCTGTGCCTTTCCTGGACCTAGCTGCCTCTCCTGACTCTATCTTCCTGTCTTCCACTGTCCTCTGTTTCCCTTTCTTCTTCAAGTAATTGTAACTTTCTCTTTCCGTTTCTGACTTGATGATTTTATTTATATTGTAAACCGCCCCGATGTAATGGGGGGTGGTATATCAAATGTTATATAAACAATAAACAATAAGTCACCGAGCAGGGGTTCGATGGAGAAGTGGTGGTGTTTAGCACAGTAATGGTTTGTTCTAGTTGTTTAGTTGACAGGATGCTTTAGTTCTTCCATTGATTGGTAGTTGTGGAGCCATCTGTAGTTGGTGTGTCCATAGGACAGATGTTGTTGGGAGGTGTGGTGGTACTGTTTTTAGTTATTAGATAATCAGCAAAGGTTTGTGGGTGCATCTTGCCTTCATCTTTCTTGGAATCTCTGAACCTTTTAGAGGTTAATAAGAGGTCCACACAACCAGAAAAGTTGTGAACCTCTTATATGCAGGAAGTTGTCACAGGAGTAGGGGATATCAAAATGACAAAGGGATTAATTAAAATAAATGTTGTCAGTATCTTAGGGGAACGAGAAGGAATAAGGAAAGGAGAAAAATAGCCAAAGGGACACCATTCAGAAAAAAATGTTGGTGAACAGCTTGCAAAACTGAAACTAGACAAAGCTATGGGCCCAGATGTGATACATCCCAGGATACTAAGTTCTAGCAGTACTTTTAAAGAATGTGCTTAATAGATAATTGGAAAGAGAGGAGGTTTCGCAGGACTGGAGAAGGGCTAAGTGACCCATCTTCACAAAAATGGTAACAGAAGAGAGGTGAGAAACTACAGGGCAGTAATCCTTACCTCAGAGGTGGGAAAAATAATGGAGATGTTGCTGAAGGAAAGTATAATGAACTTTCTAGAATCTAATGGGTTGCAAGATCCCTGACAAAATAATTTTACCAAAGATCAATTGTACCAAACAAATCTAATTTCTTTGAATGGAGTGAAGGCATCTTAGATTTCAGCAGAACTTTTGATACTATTCCTTGTAGGAGGGTTATGAATAAACTGAGATTCCTGGGGATGAATCCAAAGTGGTGAACTGGATCTGAAATTGGTTAATTGACAGCTGACACAGGATAGTGATAAATAGAACTCACTCGGAAGAAAGAAAGCTGAATAGTGGAATGCCTCAGAGATCGGTCCTGGCACCAATTCTGGTCAATGTCTTTGTGAGTGATATTGACGAAGTATTAAAAGAAAAAGGTGTGTCTTGTAAGGGAAGCAGGGGCTGTATGAAGCATCTTTTTAAATTGGTATTATCTATATATTGTGTCTATTTTCAGATAGTGTGTGTGTATGTGTGTGTGTGTGTGTGGTGCGAGGGTGGGTGTGTGTGTGTTACTGGAAAGGGGATGAAGTGTCTGTGTGCATATGGTACTGGTTTATGTTTATGTATATGCTATTTCTTGATATACCACCCAGGCTGAAGGGCATCAGAGTGGCTTACAGTCTTCTGCATAGGAGGCTGCATTGTATGCTTTTGTCCCCATGCAGCTCCAATGCCTTGCACTTTACACCACAGCTCCTCTCCTACTGCCTCACCACTCTGTTCTCCTCTCCAGACTCTCTCTCTCTTTCTCCCACTCTCTTGCATGCTCACCTCTTGCCCTCCACTTCCCCATTCTTCCTTTCCCAAGCATTCTACCCTTTAATTCCTCCTGCCTTCTCTGTAAATCCCTTGGGCCAGCATCTAACCTGCCTTGCTCTCCTCTTCTGTCCTTCAGCAGTCTTCATCATGATTGCAACCTTGCTCTCCTTCTATCTCTGGGAGATAATCTCCCTGTGGGCAGACTGCAACTTTCCCCACTGTTAGCCTGGCCTTGTTGTCTCCTTCATTCATGGCTTCTTCAATCTGCTGCCTGCTTGTCTTATTCTGAACCTATAGGGCAGTGATGGCTAACCTTTTTGAGCCCGAGTGCCCAAACTGCCGCACAAAACCAAAGAATTTCCTCAAAGTGCCAGCACGTCCATTAAAGCCTCATTTGCATAAGGTGCCTCATTTGCATAAATATTTGCATAATGTTACCATACACTAACTTTTAGTAAACATGCCTCTTAATGAGTATATGGATAAAGAAAGACTAAAAGGTTTCTACATTACTATAATCCAGTACCAACCGCCAGGCACATTAGGAACTACTACAAACGCTGCCCATTTAGAACCCATAGCAAACCCGCCGTATCCTAACAGTACTACCAGGACTCACAAAGCACCATACCCTAACTATCAAAAGGCAACACTGCAAATATTAAACCAATACATTTCAGAGAACAACAATACATGACCTACTGGGGAAAGAACAAGTGGCAATGTCAAATAGGAATTATATAAACAGAATACCTCAGCTCAGTTACACATGCAGAACAGACCATCACCAAACAAGGAATCACAATTTAAAAACAGGAAGACAATAATTAAACTGGGAACCCCAAAAGCCAAACTTGGAATATACAACAACACTGTAGAAATAAAACTATAAATTAATTTCCTCTTGTACTAAACAAAGCGCAAAAAATTAATGATGCACATTTCCCAGAGCTGACATATTCCAGTTAATAAATTCAAAATAAAGAGATATTTTTCTACCTTTTGTGCATTTTTTTTCAGTTGCAATTGCTCCAGCCACTTTCTTCTGGTTTCTTCGTGTCTTCTCCTAACTCTCCATCTGCTGTCCATTTGTCCTTTCTTCTGTCTTCTTGTTTTTTTTTTTCCATTCTCTCTCTACATCTGCTTTAACATACTAATCTTTCTCCTTTTGCTCTTTCCTCATTCCTATTTCATCTACTCAAAATTTACCCCTCCATCCTCAATCCCCACTTATTCTCCCAATACCCGGCCAATTGTAGATTTTTTATCCCTCCCACACAAAATATTTTTCCCCTCTCCATTTTACTCTCCCAGCCCCATCCCATTCTAATCCTCCCCCAACACCAGCTCCCTTCTAGTTCCAGCCTCACCCAGCATCCATTCCCTTCTAGTCCCTGCATCAGCCCATTTCCAGTCCTAGCAGCCCCCCAACCCATTTCCAGTCCTAGCAACCTCCCAACCCAATACCAGTCCTAGCCCCCCCTCATCAACCCACTTCCAATCCTAACCCCCCATAAGCCCATTTCCAGTCCTAGCTCCCCCATCTATTTGCAGTCCCATCCGAGTCCCTCCATCAGCTCATTTCCAAACCCAGCCCCCCATGAGCCCATTTCTAGTCCTTTCCTAGCCCCACCATCAGCCCATGTCAAATCCTAGCTCCCCTCCACTCAGCCCATTTCCAATCCAAGCCCCCCATGAGCCTACTTCCAGTTCTAGCCCCTTCATGAGTCCATTTCAATCCAAACCCCCACCACAGCCCATTTCCAATCTTAGCACCCCCCCAACAGCCAATTTCCAGTCCTATTCTAGCCCCTCCATCAGCCCATTTCCTGTCCTAGCCCCCCCTCACCCATTTCCAGTCCTAGCTCCCTCCCCCTCACAACCCATTTCCATTCCAAGCCCCAATCCCATCAGCTATTTGCAGTTCAAGCCCTCCTTCCACTCAGCCCATTTCCAGTCTTAGCCCCCCCATAGCCCATTACCAGTCCTAACCCCCCCATCAGCCCATTACCAGTCCTAACCCCCCCATCAGCCCATTTCCAGTCTTAGCCCCCCCCATAGCCCATTACTAGTCCTACCCCCCCCAGGTCACCATCACCATCACCATCACCAGCCCACTTCCAGCCTTAGCACCCCCCATGGCCCATTACTAGTCCTAACCCCCCCCCATCAGCCCATTTCCAGTCTTAGCCCCCCCCATGGCCAATTACCAGTCCTAACCCCGGCCAATTACCAGTCCTAACCCCCCCCCTGGCCAATTACCAGTCCTACCCCCCCCCCGGCCAATTACCAGTCCTACCCCCCCCCCTGGCCAATTACCAGTCCTACCCCCCCCTGGCCAATTACAAGTCCTAACCCCCCCCAACCCCCCCTTTCCACTATTATCCCCCCCCCCATGGCCAATTACCAGTCCTAACCCCCCCCCCTGGCCAATTACCAGTCCTACCCCCCCCCCTGCCAATTACCAGTCCTAACCCCCCCATCAGCCCCTTTCCAGTCTTAGCCCCCCCCCCATGGCCAATTACCAGTCCTAACCCCCCCCCCATCAGCCCCTTTCCAGTCTTAGCCCCCCCCCATGGCCAATCACCAGTCCTAACCCCCCCCCATCAGCCCCTTTCCCGTGATTCCAGCCGGTGTCTGGATTTAAGAGGTGTGAACTTCCCCCATCAGCCCATTTCCAGTCTTAGCCTCCCCACCATAGCCCATTACCAGTCCTAAACCCCCTTCCCCCCTATCATCCCAAATTAAAAAAAAAAAACCCAAACAAAGCGGCTGCTTCTGCCGCGGCAGCCTCAAGAGCTCTGCCGCGGCAGCCTCAAGAGCTCTGCCGCGGGGCCCCCCCCCCTGCCCGGCAGAGCCTCCCTGCATCATCTACCTTCAAGTCGCAAAACGCGGGCTTCTTTCAGAGCCGCGAGAGTTTCCTTTCTCGCGGGAGAGCCGCGAGAAAGGAAACTCTCGCGGCTCTGAAAGAAGCCCGCGTTTTGCGACTTGAAGGTAGATGATGCAGGGAGGCTCTGCCGGGCAGGGGGGGGGCCCCGCGGCAGAGCTCTTGAGGCTGCCGCGGCAGAAGCAGCCGGTTTGTTTGGTTTTTTTTTTTTTAAATTTGGGACCTTTTAAATGCGGACCTTCCCGCGTGCCAGCTGCAAGGCCTTCGCGTGCCACAGCTGGCACGCGTGCCATAGGTTCGCCATCGCTGCTATAGGGTCTCTGCACAAGTGCAAATAAAACAATGCTTATGGACAGACAAAATAAACACATGGATGCAAAAATGTGCCTAAAAATCTGGATATTCAGCACCGGAATCCATATAATTGCTGGTGCTAAATGTCCAGATAATGCAGTCACTGGAAGCACTATTTGGATAGTGGCGATATCCATTCCACTATCAGATAACTATCTGAAAAAAGCTAGGGCAGCCTTTTTTATATGCTAACTTTATATGAATAGTTATCCGGATAGTGGACTGAATATCTTTGCTATCTGGATAATTCACTGATCTCCCCAACTCTGCCCAAGGACCACCCTAGCACTATCCAACCAGTGGAATGTATCTAAAATATTGGTAGTGTGTAAGTATATACGGTATAGACATGTGAAAGTACATTTTAGATAGCACATGGAGATTGGATTTGAGATATCAAGAATGGGACATACATAATTCCACTGGTATTCTAGAAAAGGCTCTGCCAAATGTGGAGTCTCTTTTAACACATGTATATGGATGTACAGGAGTGTAGGTGGATTTGCTGACACATAGAGCTGAAGGAGCCATTTTAGAAATTTACACATGGTAAAAATCAGTGGAGGCGCATGTGAGTTCAATCTTTTATGGTATAAGTTGGTACAAGTATAAATGCCGCCAATTAACCATAGAGCTTGTTATCTTTAATTCATTTCATTTTGGAGGGGGAAATAAACAATGGGAGATTCATCTTGTTGGATGAATCTGATCAACTTCTTTGAATGGATGACCAGAGAACTGGATTGGGGGAGAGTGCTAGATGGAATTAGCACTCTCCCCCAATTAACAAGGCCTTTGACACTATTCCGCATCAGCAACATATAAATAAACTGAGTGTCCTTGCGATGGACCCCAAAGAGACTGACTGGATGAGAAACATGTGGAGAGAGAGGCAACCGAGAGTAGTAGTAACTAGAGTTAGTTCACTCTGAAGATAGAGGTGTTACCACTGGTATGCCACAGGGATTGGTCCTGGTCCTCTTCTTTTTAACATTTTTGTAAGCAATATTGTGAACGGTCTGTCAGGAAAGATATACCTCTTTGCAGATTATACCAAAATTTGCAATAGGATAGATACCCTGGAAGGTGAGGATAACATGAGTAAGGATCTAGAGAAGCTTGAAGAATGGTATAGAATTTAGCAGCTAAGATTTTGTGGTAAAAAATTCACGGTCATGCATTTGGGCTGCAAAAACACAAGGAAGCAGTATAGTACGGGGGGGGGGGGGCAAAGTACTTCAATGCATGAAAGAAGAGTGGGACCTGTGAGTGATCATATCAGATAACACAGGTCTGCGACTATTTATTTAGCTGTATTTTATTTATTTAGCTGTATTTATATCCCGCTTTTCACCGGGTCAAAGCGGTCAATTAGGGGATACATTTAACACGAGGAGATATGAGGCACATACGCTAATACTTACAGGGAACATGGGCAATGGAGGGTTAAGTGGCTTGCCCAAGACCACAAGGAGTGCCTATAGGACTAGAAATCCCAGTCCCTCCGGCCTAAGATTGCTGTCCCCAGGTGAGACTTGAACCCCCGGCCCTCTGGCCTGAAGTACCTTGTCCTAACCACTAGATCACTCCTCCCTCTAAAAAGCTGTTTGATTATTTTCATCTAATTTCCATGTATTTTGGTGTGCTGAAAACAAATAAAATATTGAAAAAACTCCTAGAGGTCATGATTTGCCACAGCATGCAAAATTGTCTTCAAATTTATCATTTTTTTTCAAATTACTATTAATTAATTCAAATTACTATTAATTAATTCACATAAGTGCATTTAAGATATAAAATGCCAAAAAAACCTTAAAGGGGTTGTCCGAGTTATGTAAAAAAAAATATAGCACTGTAAATCTGATGGTCAGCAATATATACATAAGCCAAGCAAGTTTTAAGTCCGTGCTTCTAATGGTAGAAGGGGTTAATCTTTCCTGAAGAATCCAGTGGGAGGGAGTCACAGGGCAGATAGCAGCAGCTCCGGTCAGTGCAGGGGGGCGTGGCCAGCACTGTGACATCTCGTGTACAGACACAGAGCTGCTCTCTCCTGCATGCCACACTTGTGCACGAATCATCATCAGGTTCTTGGTTCTAGGCTGTTCACACTTTTTCATCGCAATTCGTGTTAGCTCGTCATTCTTCAACCGTTATGTTATGGCTCTGCGAAAGTGTATGAATTCACCAGACAGTTTCTGTTTCATCTGTGGTGAATATACAGTGTTGAAGCAACAGCAACAGTGTTGAAAAAAGCATACTTTGCATACTTTGGACTAAAAATTGGAGATCAAGATAAAGTCTGGGCGCCTCATAAAGTGTGCAAACGGTGTGTTGAGGACCTCTGAAACTGGTTCAAGGGTAAGAAAAAATCTTTCCGTTATGGGATTCCTATGGTATGGCGAGAGCAAAAGAACCATAGTGAGGACTGTTACTTTTGTTCATGCGATATGAAAGGGTTTAATTCCAAATGGAAGCAGTCCATTTCATACCCCAATCTTCACTCAGCAATTCGTCCCATCCCCTATGGCACAGATATACCAGTACCCAAGCCCTCTGCTACCTTGGAAGAGATACCTAGCTCCGATGAAGGTGAAGTCATACCTGAACCAGATGACGAATCAAGTTCTGACTTTGAAGATGATACAAGACCAAAATTGTTTTCTCAGGAGGAGATGAATGATTTGGTAAGAGACTTGAATCTTCCCAAAGATGCTGCTGAGTTACTCAGATCAAGGCTGAAAAGCAGGAATTTATTGTTGCCAGGAGTGTCATCTTCATGGTTCAGACATCGTGAAAAGGAGTTCATTCCTTACTTCGCCCAGGAAGACAAGTTGCTTTAATGCATCGATGTCGAAGGTCTGATGGGTCAATTTAAAATCCAATATGATTCAGAGCAATGGCATCTTTTTATAGATTCTTCAAAAAGAAGTCTCAAAGCAGTTTTACTCCACAACGGTTTTTACGCTTCCATACCTGTAGGTCATTCCGTACACTTGAAGGAAACCTACGAGAACTTGGAATTGGTTCTTCATAAACTTAAATATGAAGACCATGGTTGGCAAGTGTGTGGAGACTTGAAGGTCTTGTGCATGCTGCTTGGGCAACAAGCTGGGTATACCAAATATCCTTGTTTTCTGTGTCTATGGGACAGTCGAGACTGACAAAATCACTGGACCAAGAAGAGTTGGCAGCCGAGGGTGCTAACAGTCGGTGAAAAATATGTCCTCCGAGAAACTTTGGTACCTTCCCATAAAGTTCTTCTACCACCTCTCCACATAAAATTGGGATTGATGAAGCAATTCATAAAATCACTTCGAAGAGATGGAGAATGGTTCAAATACTTGGTCACCAAGTTTCCAGGCCTGTCGGAGGCAAAATTGAAGGAAGGTGTGTTCGTCAGCCAAGACATTAGAAGGCTTATAGTTGATCGAGAGTTTGTCAATACCATGACGGATCCTCAAAAAGAAGGGTGGATTGCATTTAAAGAAGTCGTACAGACATTTTTAGGCAATAACAAAGATCCTCACTACAAAAAGATCGTCGGACGAATGCTGAAAGCATTTCAAGCTTTAGGTTGCCTGATGAGTTTGAAAGTGCATTTCCTCCAGTCCCACCTTGACTACTTTCCTGAAAATTTGGGAGCTGTGAGTGAGGAACAAGGTGAACGATTCCACCAAGACATTAAAGAGATGGAAAGGAGATACCAGGGAAAATGGAGCATTACAATGATGGCAGACTACTGTTGGATGCTTCAGAGAGACATTCCAGATGCTACTGGAGTGGAGGAGTGGCCTAGTAGTTGGGGCAAGGTACTTCAGGCCAGAAGGTCAGGGGTTCAAATCCCACTAGAGGACAGCAACCTTGTGGTCTTGGGCAAGCCACTTAACCCTCCATAGCCCATGTTCCCTGTAAAATAGTTATCTCCAAGTTATAATGCCCTGTTCAACGTAATTTCAGTTTGTTCAATGTAAACCACACTGATGCAGAATAGCATGGTATATAAGAGAATGTAAATAAATAAATAAATACTCACAAGCGTAAATGCACCAAGAGGAGCCTCACAAGGAAGAAGAATCAAGTTTAGTGTGTGTAGGTGAGCTCATTTCAGTTCAAAAAAGGATTTTCATGAAAATATTGTAATAAAACTTTAATTTTATAAGTCTATTTCCATTTATTTTGAGGTATTGCCTTATTTAACATAGTTACCTAAATTGTCAGGAAACGTGATGTCCTATGACAAAATGGAGGTCATTTTCGGATTCAGCGCACCAAAAAACATAAAGATTACGTGGAATAACCAAAACAGCTCTCGAAAAAAAGTTTTTTGCAGACCTGTGTTAGGTGGTGACACAAGTAGAGAAGGCAACCGGAAAAGTCAGAGTGATGGTTGGGAGCATCAGGACAGGAATGGCCAGCAGGAAAAAGGAGGTGATAGAGTCTTTGTATAAGTCTCTAGTGAGACCTCATTTAGCACACCATGTAGAATTCTGGAGACCACACCTTCAGAAAGATTATAAACAGAATGGCATCAGTCCAGAGAATGACTACTAAAATGGTCAGTAGTCTTCATCTCAATGGGGTTATTTTAGAAGTTTTAATAGCAATTTAAGTGCATCCACGTGTAAATGGCCATTATAGCAAAGGCTTATTTTACATGTGGCTGTCCATATGACATCAAAATTGCAAGGGGGACATGGCAGGGATGATGGACAAAAGAAGCACTGTTTATTTCCCCCTCCAATTTGAAATGAGGTAAAGATAGATTTATCTATGTTCAAGTTAGAGCATCTGCAAATATAGGTTTGCAAAATAACTCAGATATAAATCCTTGTGAATTCCTGTTCTTCCTTTAGCAGAGCCATTTCTAAAACACTATCAGAATTATGTCCCAACATAATTTCATTTCATTTCTTCGATATTTCACCTGCTTTACAAAAAGCCCAAGACAGGATACAATAAAACAAACATAATAAGAACATATATCATCATAAAACAAATTAAGACAACACAGACAGCAGGAAATTATAACAAAGTTAAGTCATCACAGTGACCCTGAGGAAATAAAAATGTTTTCACTGTCCTCCTAAGACCCATAAGATCATCAATAAAATGAATGTGTAAGGAAGCCCATCCCACAGAAAAGGCAAAGAACATGACAATGCACTGGCCCTCATTCCTATTGAGTGGAACAGATCAGCTCAAGGAAGTTTGAACAAATGAGTATCTCAAGAGTGAGTGACCTGAGCGAGGGAGTGCTTCTGTAGAAGAGCAGACAGATATCTGGAGTACAACCAATGAAAAATCCTAAAAGCCATAATCATCAACTTAAACTTAATGCACTGGATAATAGGCAACTAATGAAGAGATTCCAAACTAGGAGTAACATGATCCCTCACCCCGCTCCCACCAGAAGCTTAGTGGCAGTATTCTTAACTCTCAGTAACCGATCTAGCATCCTACCAGGGAGGCTAGAATGTAGAATATTACAATAATCTAACTATATAAGAACCAGTGACTGCACAAGCGTTGCCAAATCTTCATAATCAAAAAACATACTAATTTTCCATAACTGCTATAAATAAGACAAAGAAGACTTGTACTACTTAAAAACTTGTGGCTGAAAGATCAATGAGCTGTCCAACTCAAATCCCAAACTACAGACTTGCTCCTTTACTATCAATGGTATCCCCCACCAAAACAGAAAAGATTGTGAATAGGAAAGGTGTGGGTGATAAACCCAAAGCACCTCCATTTTCTGACAGTTCAAGATTCACTTATTATCCCTCCTCTACTGATCTATGTGAAGCAAACAGGCTTCAGGTTTTTGTAGCTGGCTTGCCTGGGCCTTACCCAGTTGAAAATTTAACTGAATGTCAT
This sequence comes from Ichthyophis bannanicus, assembly GCA_033557465.1. Classification (NCBI taxonomy): domain Eukaryota; kingdom Metazoa; phylum Chordata; class Amphibia; order Gymnophiona; family Ichthyophiidae; genus Ichthyophis; species Ichthyophis bannanicus. The sequence continues at coordinate 244,508,096 of CM066033.1, forward strand.
CTGCAAACATCTGAAAACAGATGTCATGCTGTTGTAAAAGAAGGGCCAAATGTTGAACATAGATATTGAATAGGAGGAGAGATAATAACGCCCCGTGGGAACCCCAAAATATATTGGATGCATGTGTGACAACTTTGAACCAACTTCCAAAAACTGGCTACATTCAGGGAGAAAATATTTAAAACACTGCAAAGGCTTCCCACCAATCCCAAAAGAAGCCAGTCGCTGCAGCAATATATAATGACCAAGAATATCAAATTCTGAAGTAAGGTCCAACAGTAAAAGGAGTGCATTATCTCCCCAATCCAGATAGGACAACAAATATTTATGTATTGCCAACAAGGTCGTTTCTGGGTTCAGAGAGCACTGAAATCCAGATTGGCAATCATGGAACAACACCTTATTATCCACATATGCTGTTAACTGGATCAAGGCTGCCTTCCCAATCACCTTAGACAAAAAGGGAAGATTGGAGACCAGATAAAAATTCAGTCTTAGATGAATCTAAAGTAGGCAACCTCTCTATTGCATTAGAGTGATTTTTAGGTGCTTAGCGGAATAAGCTCTCTTCGTAGCCAGAATCACAGCTTTATATTCCTCTGCCTTAACAGCCCATAACTGTTTTGCCTCCTAACCTTAAAAAACACCCATACCATTTTGGTCACTTTCCTTTGTACTGCTTCAAGTATTTTTATATGCTTAGCGAGGTATGGCCTCTAAATCTGAACACAGTACTTGTCAATGATTTGTATAGAGGCATTATCACCTCCTCCTTTCGGTTGGTTATACCTATCTCTATGCATCCTCGCATCCTTCTAGCTTTGGCCACTGCCTTTTCACATTGTTTCACCACTTTCAAATCCTCAGACACTATCACCCTTGCGTCTCCCTCCTGGCCCATGTACATCATCCTCTAGCCACCTATCACATTCATCTTCTTTGAATTTCTCTACCCCAAGTGTATCACTGAATTTCTTTACATTAAGGAGGTTATTTTAGAAGATCTAGTCATGCCTTGGACATCTGAAAATGGGCATAGAGATGTCTAAAGCATGGAGATATCCACAGAGACATTTTAGAAGCAAGTGTTGTGAACGTCCCCTGTACGAGGATGTCCAAGTCTGAATGAGGGCATGGCATGGGTGTGTTTGAGTTGTTCTCAGAATCTGGGAATTCTTGCCTGATTTTAGTAATGCCCTAGGCATCCCGAGACACATACAAGCTTATACTTACTTCAGGGACAAATAGGCATCAGAAAAGTGCTCATTTGGCCAGCCAGTCATCTAGAGGGTGTTTTGCCTTTTGTGAGTCACTCCTCCTTCATGGGTTCCTTCACCATTTGTCCGAGCAGAGCACTTTGAAAGACATCCAATATTTGCCTACTTCTTTCAGATTCTGCAAAGTAGATATACCAATTCACATTTAGCAGGCTAAAATCTCCAAGCAACAGCACCTTTCATTTATTCCCAACTTTTGAATATCCATAATCACATCTTTGTCAAGTTTCTCTGACTGAGCTAGAGATCTTCAGATGACACATGTGTGGATAGATGTTCTATTTTCTCTTTTCAAGATGATTCATATTGTTTCCTCATTTCCCCCAATTACTTTAGTACTAGTTTTCATATACAGGGCTACTCCTCCACCTTTGCAGCCATCCCTATCTTCCTTAAAGTGATTATAGTTCAGTATGGTAATGTTCCATTCATGGGACTCATTAAACCATGTCTTTATAATTGAACAACAGTATTTAAGTCAGCTTCTACCATTATGATTTCCATATCTCTGAGAATCTGTGCTCATTGCTTTCCAGGTTTTTTTTGTTGGGTCTATCATCTACCTCGTTCCTGAGAATTGAGTAGCAAAGATGGTGTGTGTGTGTGGGGGGGGGGGGGGGGGGTTGTTGTTTTCACCCTCTTCTGTCTTGCTTCTGCTGGGTGACATTCCAGACTCACCTGATTCCATGTCTTGCCCCCACCCCCCATCCTCCTTTTTAAATATCTAGCAATGCATTGCTTGATTTTCTCTCTTAGGAGCCTTTTTTTCTGCCACCAAAAGATGTAGGCCATCATTACAGTATAGCCTTTTATTTTTCTATATACTGCCCTAGCCTCCAGTGTATCTAAAATTGTTTTGTTGACACCAGGCTTTGAGCCACTTATTGAAGTCGTTTGCATTGCATCTCCCTCTCCCTTTCCATAGGGAAGAAGTACTTCCGAAAAAACTACGGGCCCGATATGGAATTGAGCTATGTGCATAGCCATCCCTGCCAATATTTGATGCTGGGATTGCCGCACATGCCTCGGAGCCACAGAAGCTAACTGGGTATCGGTGATATTGTATCATTGCCCAGTTAGCTCCCATGGGTAAAACTAGGCCAGCTTCTGCTTCACCTAGTTTTACCCGCAGGTCGCTAAATGGGTAGCAGTGCAATATCGCCGTTACCCGACAAGCGACTGTCGTCACACACATGTCCCAGAATGCCCATGACACACCCCGATGCTAAGCAGTTAGCATCAGGGCATATAGTGGCGTTAGTTTGGGATATTCAGTGGCACTAACTGTGTCAGTACCGTTTGAATATTACGTTCAGTAGCATTTACATGGCTTACAGGTCAGTAAACCGTGTAAATGACTTTCGAATATCAAGCCCTACAGTCCTTACCATGGACTTCAGACCCTCCCAAACTTTTGGAAATCTCTCTGAGCTCCAAGATAGCTGTTTCTGGCCAAGTCATTTGTCACCAGGTGGATTATATCAATTTTAGAATCCTTACTCTCTTCTCTGATTACACTCACTGGTTTGTATTCCTGCTAGCTAATGATCCTGGAAAGTATCTAACCTTGTTGTCAACCTTGGGTTGTGTTCCCAAGTTAATGCCTCTGATAATGGAGCCTTCTAGAAATATGAATTTTCTGTTTTGGAGGTGCTTTATTGGAACTTTGGGAATGTCTTTTGCAATGAGTGACTCCATTCACCTCAAGGTCCACTTCAGATTTCATGTCCTATGCTTTATTTTATTTAATTTACCACATTTATCTCCCTCCTATCATAAAATGTCTAGGCAAGTCAACAGGTCCAGAAGATCGATAGCACTCAACACACTGATAGTCCCAAAATTAATAACCCAATGCTCCCAGTCAACTGCAAGCAGGGCCTTCAAATTCTGTGCGCCCAGATGCTGGAATGCCCTTCCTCCCAACATCTGTGCAATCCCCGACCTATTCCAGTTTAGGAAGGCTTTGAAACACCACCTTTTTCTCCTTTACTACCCTGTAGATAATGATGATATAGCCCCATCCATGTATACCACACAAGACACCCAGGGCTAGATCAATGTGGCAAACCTACTCTGTTGCACGATTGTAAATAGTTACCCTATGTTATCCAAGTTTTAACACCTGTTCATTGTAAACACAGAGTACCCTAGGAAATGTGTAGTTCTACGTTTATTGTAAACCGCACTGATGTTGAATAGCGCGGTATAAAAGAGACTGGAAATAAATAAATATAAATAAATAAGTTATAGAAAACACATAGGAGACGTGGAGCAAAGGAATTTTATAAGGGCAAGAACTGTGAGAGAAGATGCATCTGTGTCACAGGTCATAATCTATTGGAAACCACTATAGCCCACCTATTCCTGTGTTGTTTTATTCTCTGCGGTACTAAAGGCAAAATATCAGAATGATTAACAGTTGTGGAAGCATCTTTAATAATAGGCAACTTCTGTTTGAGTTGAATATGCTCCTTTTTTTGGCAGAGTGTTGGAGACAGATGGGGCACGTTCAGAGATTCCAGATTGCCTGCTTTAGGACTAAGGCGCCACAGGTATTGAACTGTATGAAAGGCAGGATGAATTAGTTGGAAACAGCCGTACTATAGCAATGAAAATCAAATAGTATAGCAAACTTACTTGATTGCCCTTTAATTGATGATGTTGTCATTAAATAGATAATCAAAAAAGAGATAAGCAGAGAGGAATACATTGAAATGAAAATGATAATATGTTTGGTAGCCGAAAGTAAAAGCAGAACAGACAAATCACATAGGACATTTGCTTTTGCTTACCAAACATTTTATTTATCTATTTTTGATTATGTAGCTATTGATGGCAAAATGTACACTTGGATATAGAACACAGGGACACTACTGAGCATAGCACAACTGTTGATGACCCTGCATGAGAAGAGAATGAAGCAAAATGACTAGCTTCCAGGGATGCCTTTACCTATGGGCAAAAGGTGCCGCTGCCCCAGGCCCTGAATAATGGGGGCACAACTGTCCTGCTGCCCATAGGTAAAAGTGACCTTGTTCAGGGCTGGTGCAAAGGTATGGGCACTGTCAGACGGTTGCCTGGGTGAGAATCTTCACACTCTTGGCAAGTGCATATTTCTATATGATTTGCAAGGTATTGTGGGCAATGTAGTTCATTCACACCAGACACAGCTGCTGACAATAATTTAGTTGTGCTCTTGGGTAAAGCCAATAAGATATTTATTTATGGGGTTATTTCTCCCAACACAGATATGCTTGGTAGCACATAAATTAGGTAACTTGCTTTCAGTGTTAACTTGGAAAAAACAAAGTCAAAATCAGGAAAACAACCAATGAAAAGCTACAAAGCAAGAAACAAACTGTTCTTTTCAGGTTAATTTCTGATTACCTCCCACATAAATTCAGAAATGATTCTCTCCTAGCTCACAAGCAATTAGGTAAGGCTTAATTGCTAGCAGTCACCAGCTGAAACCCCTTAGCTGGCTTGCCTTCCACTGTGTGGGTCAAATCCTGCTTCAGGAGCTTTTCTGAGTAGATTAAAGAACAAATTTGTATTTCTTTGTGATGGTTGCTGTACTTTATAACAGAAAGTTACCAAGATAGAGAGCAGTCCATATAAACAGGATCCTCATCTGCTATTATTCCCCCTTGTTCAACAAGCATGGGTTCAATATCATGGATTGGCACAGATGAATCTCTAAATGGAGCAGTTTCAGGAGAATACTTGTTTCCCTGCTGTCTTTCAAGGTTATAGCTAGGGCATAGATCAGTGTTCATACCTGAGCTTCCATTGCTGCTAGAATTCCTCTCTATATAGCCTGGCCAGTATGTAGTCCAGTTCTTATGTCCAGCCTTCCAATCCAGATCCCTGGATACTGGATCTCTCTTCACATACCTTCTGGCACAGGTCTTAGGGTCCCTTACATGTGCAGCCGTCTCCCTCACAGGTAGCCTCTGGTGATTCCTAGCTCTGCAGCACCATTCCTCTGGCTTTCCCCAGTCCAATGGTGTATGCTGGCCCTTGGAATACCTCCCAGTATACGTACTGCTTTGGACTCTTCTAGACCTCTCAAAGGCTTTTCTCTTCCTTCTTCCAAAGGGTCTCTTTCCCTCTCTGTCCGTCCGGTTTGGCTTCTGCTTCTGATGATCCTTCAGATGAAACTGATGATCAAACTCAAGCTGATTCTCAGGATACTGAGGACAATTCTCTGGATATCCAAGGTGATCATGAAGATGGTCATCTGTAGAATAAACTCTACTCTTATTCTGCTTGGATGAGTGCTCCTCCCTAACACAGCGCAGCTGTGCTGAATCAGGCCCTGCCCTTTGAGATGAGTGCTTAGGGATTACCTCATAGCCCTCCTGATTGAACACACGTTTCCCCACTTCAGCTCCTCTAATGGCTTTTGGAAACCTGGTGCATTCTGGGACTGGTAGTCTTTTATGGGAAAATTCTGTTTTCTTATTTCTACCAGAACTGACAGGTTGCTTGTTCAGAGTCACTTCACCTTTTCTATAGCTCCTTCCTGAGCTATGATAAGCTTCCTTATCACAGCACCCTATGCAAAGCTCATTCTCAGTGCCACTCTGCTCCTCCCCTCGCGCCCGTTACTGGTGCTGCTGTCCCTCTCTAGGATGTGCAGCAGTTGCAATACATTTTAAAAAGCGTGACGGCACCAGAGATACCTTTTCTTCTGGTGCTGTGGTGACATTCATGATTCCGACCCACTCCAATTCCACTTTAACAAGAAGTGGAATCGAAGGAGGGCAGAAGCAGGAATGGTACCACTGCATTGAAAGAAAAGGTACATCCAGCATCTCGGTGCCTTTTCAAATGTATTTCTGCTGCTTTACATGCTAGATAGGGGTAGCAGCAGTGGCAGGAGGAGGGCCATGAACGAGAGGAAGGGAGGGAGGGAGGCCCGTGAATGGGAGGGCCCGTTCACAAACATTTGCCCTGCTAGCTTCATACAAATAGAAGATTTTTTAAAATAAGAACTATGTATTAAGGGGGTGGATATTCATAGGCAGTGGCTAACTGTTCTAACATGGCTAACCAGCGCCGTTGAAACTTAAGCCTGAATATTCAACGCTGGGTTCATATTCAGCCCCAGCATTGAATATCCAGGTTTCCCGGATTGGCAGGAAGCTAACCAATATTCAGCAACATTCAGCCGCTGCCCAGTTAGTTTGCATGGCAAAGGTTAGGCCAGCCTTTGCTGCGCCTTACTTTTGCCATGTTGTCATAACCGGGCAACAGATCAATATTGTCACTGCCTGGTTATGGTGTGCTGCCCCCGGAATGTGCAGCAGCGACATCCGACTGAATACCCCAAATGCAAAAGGGATTAACATGATTAGCAGATCTGCTAACCATGTTAATTGCTTTGAACATCGTGCCCTAAGAAATCAATATTCAGCAGAATGGCCATTTAACTTTAAACATTTAAATCATTTCATTTATTGTTTGCTGCATATAGGTCCAGCATTAAAAATCCATGTATAACTTTAAATGGATACTAATACATTTAGAAGGCAATTTTATAAAGTCATGCCTCTGTGTATGTGGCCACATTGATGCATAAATGACCTTTTATAAAATGCCAACTAGCATAAAAATGATCTAGGAAAGTTTAATCATTCAGCCAACATATCTGCCTAATTCAAGATGTTGGATATATTAGCCTATATTTCAGCAAAATAAGTCTATAATATTCATGGTCTATCCTTGTGGGAAACAAACAAGGTTTTCAGGATATTCAAAATGAACAGAAGACATAGCAGGGGAAATATCAGGACTCTGGAAACTATATGAGATAAAACATTTTTATTCACCACAACCCAACATGGCCGTGTACTGGCAATACATGCCTATATCAGGAGTAATTCCAAATCTTCAGAATATTATATGAAGAATTAAAATTAAAATCATATCAAGCAATACAAATGTGATTATATCAAGTCAAATAATATAAATAAGTATGAAAAATAATATATATAACCAACATAAAAAATATTCTACAACATAGCCATATATAAAATAGCATATGTACCAAAATCATAATACATAAATAAAAATAATAAATACATACCAAGTACATAGTGTAGGTATCATGAGACAGGAACACAATAATATAAAAAAAGAAAAAAGGAATTAATTGGTCCATCATTATTGATGCTTTCTAAAATATCAAAGTTGTAACAAAAAGTGAGTGTGAAAACTAAGGAGCCCTTTTATTAACAGGCACTAATGTATTGCACCTAACGAGCCAAAATCACTGAAACTGTGGCACATTAGGTGCAACACCACCATGTTAACTATCAGGGATGTGGAAAATATTTCCCCAGTAGCTAACATGGAGCACATTCCTCTAATGTGGCTGAACTAGTGCGGTTGCACATAACTCCTCCTATTGAGGTGGCATAAGTGAACCCACATTAATGCAGTTAGTGCATGGTTTAAACCGAGCACTAACTACACTGAGCTCACAATCCCCACTCTCTACCCCTAACCCGCCCATTCACAATTTTAACATGGGTTGCATAGTTAGTGCGGGAATCATCACACATTGGAAGGGCCCCACACTAACTGGCAATGTGTGTCCCAGCTCACTTTCGGTGCATACCAGCCAGCTAGTAAAAGACCCCATAAAAATGGTTTCAACCATGCTAGTGTCCCCATATATATTAGGAATACATATATAGAAATGCATATACACATGAAGACATATGATAATCATAATCATCAAGATATATATTTAAAACACACAGATAATTTATTTACATTTTAAGGAATTTATCTAAATAAAACCATTTAAACATGAAAAACAAATGATCAAACCCATAAAAATTCCAGAAAATCTCATTAAAATGGGTGGAATATATGCTAGGACTGTGCGACTACCAGGCACAATAGGTAAAAATGCTAATAATGCATGCAGAAAAATAGTGGGAACCCCCCACACCATGCCAACAGTCACCAGCGATCAACCCCAAATTGCATCCCAGTAAGATGGAATTGGAAGCCCCCAACAAGGGCAATGACAAGAGGAAGCCTTGGTAATCACCCCCTGAGAGCTCCAGGCAGAGAATCCACGTGGGCTCAGCTCAAGTCCCCTGAAACTGTTTTACTGGCTTTGCAGCACTGCATTGAAGGTAGGATGGCAGGCAGATCCCTCTGAGAGTCTTCTGCAGTTTTCAGAAGAAAGCAGGGGGGTGAGACAGAGGGGGCATTGAGGTTGGGTGAGACTGCTGCACTCTTCCAGATACGTCCAAATCCTTCCAATTTGTGGCTGCTCAACAGGCTTTTATCCATGGTAAGAGCAAGGAGCTGAAACAATTTTCCCTCTTCCAATGGCTACCGAAAAGACCACAGTCTAGTGGAGCCTTCCACGTTGCACTCAAGTGATCGAGTCACCCTCAAAGTGGTCTGTCATGAGCATTATTTTAATATTTTCCTCTCAATTCTTTAGATTTTCTTCAGAGAGGAGAAAATCTGTCCATCATCTGCTGGAGACAAAGAAATACTGAAGAGACCTCTGGTGGCTGAGGCAAATAGGAGAACACAACCCACTTGGACTCGTCTAGCAGAACGATATGGAATGTACTATTTAATAAATCGATTGATTGACGGCATAGCCTTGAAATTATCTTGACTATAAGAGGAGGTTCTCTTAAGTTGAAATATCTCCTATCTGGTTAACTATGGTGCCATGTAAACTGTGCCACACAGCTTGTTGCATGGTGTGTTGCAGGGCTTTTGATCCTCTTCTTTTTTCTGATGTTTTGACTCTTACTTCTTACCAGCTTTTGCTTCAGGTTAGATGTTTGCCAAAAGGTGAGTATTAGAGAAGCCAGGAATATTTCTTTAAGAGGTTCATCTTCCAGAAGTAATAGCACTGTTAGCTTGAAATTTGCTTTACTGAGACTTTGACCTCTAAAAATGAGATGACAGGATGCAATATAATCTTGATGATAATAATTTTTCTCTATTAGTCTTAAGTAGTAAGGGGTCTACATAAAATTCATAATCTCATCAGAACAAATTCTAGCAAATCTGAGAGACAAACGAGTTGGTGAATATTGGCAGATATTCAGTCTTGCTGTTATTCATACCATCAAAAATAGTTTTATCTTTATTTCCCTTATATTCATTTGAGGGAACACTCTACATAATCAAACAGGCAGAAGGAACTCGTGTAATGCAAAAAAATAATAATTAGCTTTATTAGTTTAACAAATAAAAAAACCAAATTGTAAAGAACTCTCAAGTTCACTTTAGGATAGACAAATAAATTCCTGTTTTCTTTCCCTAAATGGAGTCAGTTTCAGTCTTGTCTCCTTTGCTATACATGTGGTGGTGTTAATGCCATATGAACAAAGTAATGCTGGAAGTCCCAGAAAGAAGTCTCTTGTCGGTTTGTTCTGGTGCACACTGGATGATGAAGGTGGATGCATTTAGAATTTTTTTATATGTGGCTTATAAATCCCTACAAGGAGTGTTACTGCAGAGCAAGAATTCTCGAGCAAGTCCCCGGGACACGTCTAGCCAGTCAGGTTCCCAGGATAGCCACAATGACTATGCGCGAGAGAATGCCATGTGTTGCTTCCATTGTATGCATATCTACCTGGTGTGTCCTGAGGACTGTGTTGAGAATCTCTGCTGAAAACGATTATATATCCATGCCGATGAGCAAAATGCCAAGCTGTGGATTCTCAATGTTTTTTAACTTGTACAGAAAGTGTATGGAGTCTTGTCTGAAATCGATCATGTTTTGTACTCTGTATTTGAGAATGCTCCCTGTTGGCCCAGCTATATCCTCTGTGAATGTACTAATTGTGGATATTTGACTGATCTGCTGGAATATGCAGACCTGATGTTTTTAGGTAAAATGAAGAAGATATCGACAGAATCTAGAGATAGAAAGATGAGAGAAATTACGAAGGACCTATGGCTATTACTTCTGGAAGATGAACCTCTTAAAGAAATATTCCTGGCTTCTCTAATACTCACCTTTTGGCAAACATCTAACCTGAAGCAAAAGCTGGTAAGAAGTAAGAGTCAAAACATCAGAAAAAAGAAGAGGATCAAAAGCCCTGCAACACACCATGCAACAAGCTGTGTGGCACAGTTTACATGGCACCATAGTTAACCAGATAGGAGATATTTCAACTTAAGAGAACCTCCTCTTATAGTCAAGATAATTTCAAGGCTATGCCGTCAATCAATCGATTTATTAAATAGTACATTCCATATCGTTCTGCTAGACGAGTCCAAGATTAAATACTGTAGCTAACCACTATAATTTCATAATCAAAATGACTGAAGTAGAGAGGACATTAAAAATGATTAAGGACACCGGTATCATTATTCTACACAAAGCTTGAGATTAACCATTTTACTGATGTGATTTTTCATTATTTTTTATGTTTGATAGTACAATATCATACCTATTTGGTACTGACTGACAACCACTCACAAAGAATTGCATGAGATGTTATCAGGGTCTGATGTCACATTATAAGTTGATTTGAAAAGTAGCCAAACGATCTGGCTCTTTTGTCTAGCAAGATAAGAGAAGTAACCAGATTAGACTGAATACTAATAACCCAATATGCACTAAACATTTTCTCCTTAAACACAAAGAAGTTAATTTTGAGCAGGACTTTTTCCAAATAATTTGAAATGTCTAATCTGATGCTTCTAATTATGCCCTATATTCAGCAGCACTATACATTTCCTGTGCACCACTGAATATAGGTGAAGGGCTAGGCACATACTTTGCAAGCATAGGCATTCAATATCAGCACATCTGTGTATGAGTTATGTGCATAGGTGCTGAATATAGGCACCTATATGTGTAGTTTATGTGTTTGGATTAGACAATCCTGGTTATACCTGTTTTTTTCCACATTCGAGCCAAATGCATCAACTATAGTGGGTATTTTGGAAGCATCCCCATGTTTAAATAGCAACATTTACATATGTAGATTGGAATGCACATACATATATTCATGATTCGACCATATAATTTGCCAAAAATGCATTAAAATTAGTGTGGAGACTGTTTGGATGTTACTATGTGAGCAGCAGCACTATCCAATGCTCCTACTAAATTACTCCAGTGTAGATTAGAGAAAAGCCTAACATTTACCATAACAAAGGAAGTTCTTGCTGCCAGTCATATCATACTGGGGGAGACTCTCCTGGGAGGAAAAATCCAAGTTCATATATAAAACACCTTGATTAGGGACCAAATGCTGGTCCAATGGACTCCTCCGGGGCTCATCTCTCTATCTGCTGCCCACAGGATCCATATTCCTTGGCTTCTACCTTGGCTATGTAATGCTTATGATTTTCCCTGAAAGTGTCTTGCCTCCAACCCCAAGGCTAATGGATGTGAGCCTCACATAGACCAAGGCTTGTGTTCTTTTCTTTGCCCCATAGACTATAATGGGTGTCAAAAACAAATGTTTTGGGGGTCATAAGGGAATCATGTCCATTCTGTTCATTTAGTGATATATGAACTGAAAATGGCCTCATTCACTGAGTTTTACCTTTCATCAAAAAATAAATGCACATCCCTTGTTGTCAGCCATAATCCCCTTGCTTCAACTATGTAAATAGGTGCATATTGTTTCTGGATTTCAAGATAATACTTTATTTATGAGGCTAATGTACTATCTTTTACCAAAATTCCTTAGCAATGGAACTATGTGTCTTTAAATAAGGTTGAGTTGAGAGAATGCTCATGATTTATGTTTGAGGTAATGCCTCTATAGGTCTCTTTGTTTGAATATCTGCATTTAGTTCTACAACCTACAACTGTGGAATGAGCATCTAAAGTACTAAGCTCCTAGTTTCACTATGGAACATAGGGTTATATTTACTAAAGAGTGTTAAGGAAGCAAGTGTGCCGTTAACGCCTGCTACCTTAATGCCCTTTAGTAAATATACCCCATAGTTACACAGAGGGGAATTTTAGAAGATCCATCCAAGTGTAACTGGGATGTCTAGGCCAGAACGTCTGAAAAAAATGCAGGCACGTTCAGGTGCAGACGTGATTTCACAAACCTGAACATGCCTGAAACATATTTCAGCATCCAGACTTTTAGGATAGCATAATGGGTCAAATAGTAAATTAAGAATCAGACTATCAGGGTTCAAATCCCACCGCTAATATAATTGCTATTGTGCTGATTACTGGGGATGATAGAATGCTTTATGCTTTACACCCTCTGGATGTTTTCAGCTAAAACAAGCATTTTCATGTGCTTGCTCATTGCTGTGCATTCCTTCAATCAGATGGGGATGTCCTGGTCCCTAGAAATGTCCTAACCAAGCCTCCAGCTTCCTGGGAAATCCCTGGCCATGCCTCCTCCATGCCCTCTTTCTGATTTGGATGTCCCCACAGCCGGCTTCTAAAATGACTCTGGAGACAGTCTCTATGCTTTGGACATCTCTATGCCTGTTTTCGGACATCCAAAGCATGAATAAGGCTTCTAAAATGACCCCTATAGTGAATGACAGCAGATAAAGACCAGCATGGTTCATCTAGTCTGCTCAGTAAGGTATAGAGTTGTAGAGTTGCACCTTGCCACTCTGGGTAGATTATTCTCCTTTATGCCTTTGCTTAAGGTTGTACCTGCCGCTCAAGGCAGGTTACCCATCTCTATTTAGAAGTAATTTACATTTGCTTTGATTACATTCTCTTTTTGAATTCCATCATTGTTTTTGTTCACACTATCTCCTTTGGGAGAGCATTCCAAGCAACTACCACTCTTTCTGTGAAAAAGTATTTACTGATGTTTCTTTTACGTTTACCTCCTTGAACTTAATTTTATGTCCTCTAGTTCTACAGCTTCCCCATCTTTGAAAAAGTTTTGTTTTTTCATTAATACCCTTTAAGTATGTAAATGTGTGCACCATATCCCCTTTGTTTCTCCTCTCCTCCAGGACACACACATCCAGATCCTCAAGTCCCTTCTCATATGCCTTCCAGCACAGGTCCCATATGATCCCAGCTGCCTTCCTCTGAATCGCCCCAAGTCTTCCCACACCCTTTGTAAGGTACAGTCTCCAAACACAAATACAACACTCCAAGTAAGGCCCCACCAACACCCTGTACAGGGACACCAATACCTCCCTCTAACTGCTGGTTATTCCTCTCTGCATGTGTCCAAACATCCCTCTGGCTCTGGCCACAATCCCGTCACTCTGCTTCATCACCCTAATCAGCATACAACCAAGCCTTGGAGTCAACCCACTTTATTGGTCATGTGGTTGCACCCCAGGAACCCTAACACAAGAAAATAAAACCAATGATACCTGAAACATCAGAATATGGTTCCATGTCATAACTAGTCACTGGGGATGAAAGCCATAAGATTAGTCATTAAAGCTTGCCAGGAATGAGTAATAGTACACTTTTAGAGCCCTATTACCCATATCCAGTGAGGGTTTGTTCTAAGTCACTCTGCACAATAATATTTATCTTATGGGGATAACTGTGTATTAAGGCTAAATTTCCTGTGGGTGATTGCATGCGCTCCAGGAATAGCTTGATAGCCTTGCATGTTTCACAAACCAAAAAATGTAGCTTATCCAGCTTGTCATGAGAAAGTTTTGAGATTATCTAGGTTGAATGAAGTTCAGTATCTAGGAATAATAGGATAATAATAATGCACTCCAATATGATAGTCACCAAAGGCATACCAAATTGGTGTGGCGAGCATCAAACTCTGGCTAGAGTAAATGGAAATGCAGAGACCCATTTGAACTAATGATCAGAAAATCGTCTAAATGATGAATAATATTTGGGATTCCCATGCACCTCGCCAGCGCCCAGTGTAAGAAAGTACTAAATGTTTCAAAATAAATAAATGTGAAATGGAACAACCCACACTTTATATTCACCTTTGAACTGAAAGTACAATAATGGGACTTTATCATGAAACCAACTCTGTGTTTACTTTGGCCATTAGTCCTCATACATCATATTCTCTAGGCATGCCCACTGTACTGTGAGACTGATTGTGTATTTGAGATAGGGAGGCCTTTAATGACCTTACATATGGTATCCTATGTAAACGTTTCCAATAAGACAGTTGCAGTTTTCTATTAGGACAGACTGCTAGGCTGGACTAAATTCTGCTCCATAAGATTAAATTGGGGATTGAGTGAAGATGGTGTCATAATTTACAAGCCACCCTACTTTCTTTTGAGGGAAGTAAATAGCTGAGTGGCAGGCAGCAGAAATGGCACAGCTGTTTGTATCTGCGTTCTTAAGCTGAATATCTGTTTCCATTGAAACACATCAGAATGGGGAAGAGGGATGGATGCCTTTAGCATCATTCAGTAAGAGGCATCGGGCTGTTTTTCCCCACTGTACAACCCCTATGTCCATCAGCAGCAGGAGAAGCATTTAGTCAGACATCATCTCCAGCTACTGTGATACCGAATCTCAAAATTCTTACTGTAAGACTGGTTCCATAACAGCAGGATATAATACCAAATAAACACTTTTGCTGCTGGCCTACAAAGATGCATGGTAAGGAGAGGATAGAATAGGAAACCCCATGACCCCACTCAACTGGAAGAACCAAGGGAAATGGAGGAGGAATAATCAAGAGAAGGAAGGAGCTGTTAGGAAGGGAAAGAGCCTGAGATGGACAGAAAGAAAAATAAGGAATAGCTTTTGTAGGGAGGAAGGGGTTGAGAAGGAGGGAAGATCATTATGAATTATGAAAGAGGGGATGAGGAGAAGGAAAGAACACCTAGGGGTATGTTTACTATGGAGCGTTAAGATAGCATAGGTGCCATTAGCAGGCGTTATCGGTGCCCATGAGTGGCTAATACTGAGGAGCATCTATAATTCTGGAATAATGTGCATTAGCTGGTCCCCTAGTGTTAATGCGAAAAGAGTTGGAGAGTGGATGTTAATGGGGCAGAGATTGGGCAGGGATAGTGTGTGCTCCATTACCACCGGTTGTTGTTACTGTACATTAGAGGTGCCGCTGGCAGGAACCCCAATGATAGCTCAGAGCTCGCATTAAGGGCTGCCTCTGAAGGGAGAGAGCCATTTACATCGTGCAAGCAGCACATAGGGAGCCTATTTAGCTGTATGCAATGTGCTACTCCCATTGTAGCCCTAGAACTAGTGATAGTAGTGCTCCATTGGCAGTAACAGCATGGTGTCCTAGAAATGAAGTGGACAATATTGTTGGTGCCAGATTGCCACAGGAGGTGGCACGGGAGCAATGCAGTGGGTCAGACTGGTCCTCTAGGCTGACCATGCTTCAGCCTAGGGTGTACATCTGTGATGTCTTTTGTGACTCTGCTGTGACAGCTGTGGCCCACATACATGCTTCTGCTGACTGAAATGAGTTTACCCACTTCCATACTGCCATGTTAGCTTTGTGTGTGAGTGGGGGTGGTGGTTGTCACAGTTGCCTCTGTCTGCTGCTGAAGAAAGCCTAGTCCTGGTCCTGCATGTCAGGTGCAATGCTGCTGTGTCTTCTGTCTTGGGCTTGCCAAGCATGTCACTGACAGGTAAAGTGGAGGCCATGGTGATTCCTCCTGTCTTTGCACTGGCGAGGTTCAAGTCAGCAGCTTGTGTGCCCACAGCGTCTGCTGGGGGGGGGGGGGGACAGGAGTGGCATGCTGTGACTAGCTGAATGTGTGCCATTGGCTCAAGGCCACCTGCAGCACTGAATTATTGCCTGTGCCATGATTGTAGGGAGTGAGGGATTGGCTGGCATGCCATCCACCCAGATTGGTGGACCCAGGTACCTGCCTAGGTTGCCCACTGGATGACCCATCCCTGGGTACTGTACCATAAGCAGCTAAGTTAGGACTGACCAAGCATTTCCTAAGGAGAGACAACATTGTGTGACTCTTAGCCTGCATTATAAAAGAATTTATGGCCAAGCCCAATAAATGGTGCCCATACACATGCGGCCCCTATAACTCCTTTGCATCACAGAAACATGGCTCTCCCCCATGGACTACGTGCTACTCAACCAACTAGTCCCCAGCACCCACACAGCGTACAACTGCCCACGCACTCAAAGAAGAGGAGGAGGAGTCCTTATCATTGCAAGGACCAGCCTAAAGCTAAAAAGCAAAACCACCACTTCTACAAGCCACTGCAACACAATCATCATAGAAAGCATGGACCTAGCCCTATGCCTCACCTACAGAGCTCCAAATGCCCCAACAGATGAGCTCTCATCAATTTTAGAAGGAATATGTACAGTCAACAACCTCCACAAACCACTTCTAGTACTTGGAGATTTCAATCTCCCGTCTACCAACAGCAAAGAAGCAGAAGCCTTCCTATAAGCTATGGACTCCCTCCAATTCACCCAGATTATCAACACTCCCACACAGAGACTTGGATCTTCCCCTGACCTCATCTTCACACCAAACAACCTAAATGAAGGAAGCCTCATCTCAAGACACCTCATCACACCAGTACCCTGATCGGATCACCACCTAATAAAGATTCAACTACAATCAACAAACATAAATAAACACCACGATAATCCACACACAACCAGGAGATTCAAAAGCTTCAACAAGGACCACTTCACACAAGACACCCTACCTCACCTCAACACTGACACAGTGGACATAGATGATCAAATTGCTAACTGGAATGACATCATCTCTTCTGCAGCCAAGCCAGCAGTCCCCAGAACACAACAATCACACAGCACAAGACCCAGCTCCACACCATGGTACTCCAAGGATATATGCATAGCAAAGAGAGCACTAAGACAACTTGAATGCCGCTGGAGACACACCAAGTCAGCCTCCTTACAGAAACAATACCGGATAAAACAAAAAGAATATAACAACCTCATCAACCAACAGAAGAAGGAATACCATACAAACCTTATCCTGAAGTCTGCTAACAAACCCCAAGAACTCTACAAAATAGTAAAGACCATCACCAAAGAGCCCTACAACAGAAACGAGCAGCAAATAGACCCACAGACCTTCGCAGAACACCTCAAGAACAAATTCACAGCACCACCTAAGAACAACATGGAGATCGTCAACAACAAGACCTCTACAAGGCTGGGACAAATTCAACATCCCTTCGAATGACCAGCTCTCTAAACTCATCACTGACATCAACACCAGCACCGCCCCTACAGATCCATGCCCAGTATCCTGGATTAAAGCAACTAAAGAAAACCTGATACAGATCATCCATAAATAATGCTAAATGCCCTGAAGCTAGCCACAATATGCCCTATCCCCAAGAAATCCACCGTAGCTAAAACCTACCCTGCCACCTACAGACCCATCTCAAGCCTTTCCTTCCTATCCAAGATCATCAAGAAAGTGGTTCAACATCATCTTCAACAACACATTGACATCCACACTCCCCTGGACCACAATCAACATGGCTTCCGACCAAACCATGGAGTCAAAACTCTACTAATACAACTATTTCACAAACTGATACAGACGATTGACAACATCAGAATGGGTGTCCTCATGATCTTCTTAGACATCTCCTCAGCATTTGACACTGTTTGTCACACATCCTTACTAACCAGACTACAAGAGGCAGGACTACATAGCACCACCTTGAGCTGGTTTACATCATACCTCACCAACAGACAGCTACAAGTCAAATGCGGCTCAGACACCTCTCAAACTTTGAGAGCCACACAGGGCATCCAACAAGGCTCAGCACTCTCTGCCCTGCTCTTCAATCTATACATACAACCCATCTGGGCCATCATCAAGGACCACAAGATTCAATACAGCATATACGCAGATGACATAATGATATTCATCCCAATCAAATTGGTCAACCCAGACTACTCCAACCTAGCCAACTGCTTCCAAAAAATGGCAACTTGGCTTCAAGAAAACAATCTTTCAATAAACTACAACAAAACTGAAGCTCTATTCATCTCAAGAAACCCCACATTTTCACCCACAACAACCATCAAACTAAATGACATCACAATACCAGTAAAACATGAAGTAAAATACCTGGGAGTGATGCTCAACAAAGACCTTAACCTACAATCCCACATTGCCAAAACCACAAAAAGCGCTTACATCAAAATGAGAACTATCAGAAGGCTCAAACCCATCCTCGCTCAGGAGCATTTTCGAACAGTCTATCAGGCCCTCATCACTCCCACACTAGACTACTGTAATCCTATCTATCAGGGGCTACCAAAACAAACTCTCAGACCTCTACAGTTAGCACAGAACACCGCCACACACATCATAACAGATTATTCAGGACACGACCACATTACTCCCATCCTGTACCACCTGCACTGGCTCCCAATCAGCTCTCAAATCTGCTTCAAAGTACTAATAAACATTTTCAAAATAATACACAACCTCTCAGCTAACAGCCTATAACCACTCATTAAAACCGACCGCAGCATAAGACCAAGAAGAAAAGGAACCTCAGACAACATCAGCCCACCAAAGGAATTCGCCAAAACAAAACAGGACACATCAAGAAGGGCACTTTCCCTGGCAGCGCCTGCCCTATGGAACTCTCTCCCCGACTATCTAAGATCAACCAAAGACCTCAAGGACTTCAGAAAGCTGCTTAAAACAACTCTACTTACAGAACACTACAAGGACTTCACCTGAACTGATTCCTATGTGCAGTACCTACAACTCTCTGTAGGTCTTGATCTTAAATCACCTTTGTACATGGCTCTAATCTTGTATATATGTATATTGCTCACTTTGTATATAGCTCACCGGTAAAATCTAGCACTCTGCACTTCATATTACTCTTCTTAATCTCCCACTGCATGCTACTGACCACACAATTATCTCGATTGTTTGATGTGCTAAACCGCTTTGATTTAATGTAAAGCGGTATACTAAATCCGTCTTAACAAATAAATAAATAAATAAAATAACTCAGAAAGACGGGGAAGTGGCATCTGCCGCCTGCTGTTGTCTTCCTCCTCTGAATGTGCATGTGTTGGGTCCTGACAAAATCATCAGTCCCAAAGTGGTGGACAGGTTGCCTGTATCCACCCATGACTCTCACATCTTGCAATATTTAGTAGTATGACAGTACCTTTAGGGGGAAGGATTACATTAGGATGCCCCCGACATGCTCATATTGGGTGGATATATTCATGTTGGTGGAAAAATACACCACTGAGACTGGAAACTATGCAATATGATAACAGCACATGTCAGAGGACAAATAATCGCCCTGCTCTCTCAGTTGTAAAATAATGGCCATAAGGTGTGCCTGAACTAGTGACCATTCCATGATTAAGCACTGCAGGCAACCATATCCAGCTGAGTCACGTGCAATGTTAATTGTGCTCTTGAGTTCTTCAAAATATGAGGTTATTCTCAGACTGGGCCACCAGCACACACCTGGAAATGGGTACATTGGTCACTCTGCTAGGTCATCCATGGTCTGGAATGTGTATGTGCATGTATGTGTCATGGCCTTTCCGTCTGGCAGGACAGATTCTATATGTAAGTCATGAATGTCAGTTGAACCAGCAGCATATCAATGCAGTGCTATATACAGACCAAACCAGATGTCCCTCTCCCACACCTGGCTAACATACCTTGTCAGGCAAGTATGGGCCAAAGTCTGATAACATCTATGCAGACATAGGCATACCCCAACTCTTTTTCATTGCTCATAATGCATGCTTTTATTTAAAGATTATTTTGTGCAGTAAGCCATTTCCTTCATATCTAATTTCTTCCCGGACTGGTTTGATCATGTGGTTTAACTATACCTCTACATTCACTTCTTTTTCAGAATGAATTATTATTAATAGTAAATGTCATTTCAGAGAGGCACTTCTAAAAGGCAATTTATTGTTAATTCTCTCAGGAAGGAAATAGAGACATTTTCAGGTGTAATGAAAATGATGATCCCGTGCTTACTGTTTAGAGGTATGATTATATCTCTTCTGACAGGAGAAACTGGGAATTAATTAAACATCGGTCCGGAGGAAAACTAAGGACAGTTAAGAAAAACTGAATAGAAAATATAAATCTATGAATATAAAAGATGAAGTTCTCCATAAACAGGAATAGTGAAACCATCACATTAATGCTAAAGATATGGATAGACTTGTGCAAATGTTAAAGGGAATACTGAAAATTAATCTGAGAATTTACAATACAAAAAACTATGAGAATGATTTATCTTTTGAGGTTTGAACCTTCATGAAGCAACTGGATTTTCACTCTTTATAAAAACAGTTTTGGCTGCTTTTCAATACAGTATACTTTAAACATTATGGAAGCAATTTTATAAGGAGCCACAGAAAGTCATGGGCTATCAGCACACGTGTCAGCAGTGCTTCCAAATCCGGTCGGGGCCGTTTTTGTCACATAAACATCCCCACCACACATGCAAATCCCTTATTTGTGTTCTGGAATGTCCCCAGTACTGGATGCCTAAAACTAGGCATGCTTTCGTCCATGTGGGTAATTTTGTAACTACATGGATATCATTTACATTTATACCTGGTCTTTGGCACACACAGCTTTTCAGGGTTTATGTTCATGCATAGAGTAGAAGAGCAGTCTAGTGATTAGAGCAATAACCTAGTACCCAAGAGATGAAGGTTTGATTCCCACTGGCTCTCCTTGTGACCTTAGACAAGTCACTCTATCCTCTATTACCTTGGAAGAAAAGGTTTGGTAATCTAATCTGGTCATACCTTGCCAAAAAAGCTCAAGGGTCTACTGGGGTCTTGGTCTTGAAGGACTAGAAAAAGGGACTGTTACTTCTGGAGAGAGATCTGCAACTGTGAGTATATACTTCTGGTCATTTTCTAAAAGGAATTATTTGTATTAAAGCTAATTAATCTGTGAACCCACTATTTTTGTTAAATCAGTCTGGTTACATTTCATACCCAGCAAAGAGCTTGTAGTTTAAATTTAATAGTCACTCAGGGCCTAGTAACAGCAAAGTACTTTTAGTTTAAATTTAAAACACAGAAGAGAGCTTTTTAGTTACATTTGGAACCCAGTAGAGAGCTTGTAGTTTACATTTAATAGTCACTCAGGGCCTAGCATCAGAAAAGTACTTAGTTTTAAAACACAGAGCAGAACTTTCTGGTTACATTTCATACCCAGCAGAGAGCTTGTAGTTTAAATTTAATAGTCACTCAGGGCCTAGTAACAGCAAAGTACTTTTAGTTTAAATTTAAAACACAGAAGAGAGCTTTCTGGTTAAATTTGAATGCTTATTACTCTGTCCCGGATGAAACGCTGGATCCCTGACGAAGCCCAGAGGGGTGAAACAAAAGCTTTTGTAGGATCTTTAGTGCAGTAGGATCTCTAATGCAGAGAAGTCCGGTACTTTGCTCTAAACCCTTCGAAACCAGAAATACGGTGCAGGGTTTCGGAAGCAGTATCTGAAGCAGTATCTTTTGCAGTGACAGCGATAGCGCCAAAAGATAAGTAACGGATTACTATTATTTTAGTTGTGTGACCGATTGTGCACTATCAAAAGTATCTTTATTTCTTTCAGATACTTGAATATCCGGCTTTGGTGCAAGTCGTCGAATTTTGGAAAATTTATACTTTTATGGATATTATGAATACTATGAAAATTATAAGATAAAAAAAGTAACTTTGGATAATTTAAAAATTTATTAAAGTTTTATCGTAGAATAAATGAGTTTGATACGAAACTTTGATTGATATACCGAATCCTGAAAAAGTACTTTTTTAGAAGTAATGTATTAATTAATTGTAGTATATTGGATTAAACTTTAGAGGGAAGGCCGGTGATGTATGCAAAAACTTGAAGCTCTACCCTATAGTGACACCGTTCGCCAAATGAATGGTGTGAGCGTTTACTGAGGCCTGTATACATTTACCCTAGAGATAATTTTTTGAGTTATATTGCTTGGATTTTGATTAGACTTTGTCAAGTAAGGGTGGTGAAAGGAAGTGGTTTTGGCTTTGTATTATTATTGTTCCTTTCGGCAGTAATTTTCAACTGTTATCTTTGTGCATACCATGACAGTCATGAACCTCACTTCTAAGCCAGGTTATGTGGAGTATGATCTCTCTGTCTCTCAAATTTACTGCTAATACTTGGTGTAGTGCTTGCATTGTGCCAAAGAGAGCTTCCTTCTGGCGTTAGTAAGATGTAGTATATATGGGTAATTTGTCAAGATGTGCTTGGAAATTCTTCTTTATCAAGCCCATGGCTCCCAAAATGATGGGAAATATTTCTTTATCTTTCTACCACATTTTCTTGGTTTCTGACTGCATTTCTTGGTACTTCAGGATCTTCTGTCTCTTCACACGATTCACAGAATAATCACTTGGAATCAACACCTCTATTATCAATGCCATTCTTGTGTTTTTCTCCTTTACCACTATGTCAGGTTTCTTTTCTTTCTTATCCATCAGAATGGGAATGTCCCAGGTGATCATAACCTCTTCATTCTCTGTAATTCTCTTAAGTTCATGATCCCAGAGCTTTTCAGGCACAGTAATGTTGTAGTATTTACAGAGTTTCCAGTGTTTGTGGTGTGATACTTTGTTGTGCCTTTCAGAATATAAATTTTCCATCATCAGAACTTCACAGCGGCTATGAGGGGAGTCATTGTTTCCAGGTCTTTCCTATAGAATGGACATACATCTGTTTTTGCCAATTTTTTCAATACACACTGTTAATCATCTCATCCATCATCTGCTCTCCTGGTTGGCAACCATCAATCTCTCATCCTTTGGTTTCAATTCACTTCTCCTTAACCATTCATGTATCTGTTTTTAACTTGAGAAATCGTTCCTGGAGTAACACTTTGTATTTCCCATTATATTTGTGAATTTGCCACTTGTTTTTCCTTGTTTGCAGATCTAATTTTTCCTATGAAAGTAACTACATGTTCTGTGAACTTTAACTGTATTGAAGGAGGGCAATTTTCAGATAACCTATTTACTTAGTCATAACAGATAATGGTTTGGGGGATGGTGTTATCCGTGGTTCATAATGATTGCTTGAATGGCTCACTCCTGGGCCTTAAAAGACTCTTTTACCTCTATCCTCCTTCTAGCACCTGAGAAACTCCCCACGGAGCTTGGTAATACTTGTTTGACATAGCAGGGATCAAATCTGACAAGTTGGAGTTTCCAGCATTGCAACTGTCCATTTCTAAGCGCTCAAAACATAATCTGCCTTCACCTGCTAAGATGGCACTGCTCAAAGAATTAGACGACGCAATGAAGCAAATTATATTTGAAATCAGGCAAGTAAAGGAACTTGTGACAACTAATGGGGAAGCCCTAGCGTTGGTTCGGGTCGAACTGCACAATCTTCATTTGCAGTTCAGTTCTTTACGCCTATGGATGGACCATGCCAAAGCTGTCATGTTGGCCCAATCAGAATGACTCCAAATGGTGAAAAAAAGGCTTAAAATGAATTGCTATATTAGAAAAACTGCTTGAAGACTGAAAAAATCAATCTGGAGAAAACAACCTTCGGCTGTTGGGCACCCCCAAAGGGGCTGAGGGCTCAGACCCCATCCAATTCTTGGAAAATCTCATTCCCAAGCTTCTCTATCTTGATATTCAGCATGCCTTTGAACATGAGCATGTCCATCCTTTACTGTCTTATTGCAGCATGCAAGTCAAAACCACTTGTGCATTTGTTTTGAAAGTCCTGCATTATCCGTAAGCCTTACACATTCTACAGGCAACTGGAGCTCAGGCTCCGGTGGTCAAAAAATGTATTTCTCCCCAGATCTCAATATCCCCAGAGACCAGGGTTTGATTCCCACTAGCATTCCTTGTGGCCTTGGGCAAGTCACCTAACCCTCCATTGCCTCAGAAAAATCCAAGTTATCAATATCCCTGTTTAATGTACATTACTAAATTTAAGTTACAAAGTAAACCACTTTGATTGAAATGATAAAGCTGTATATAAAACCTGTTAAATAACTATAACCACAGTGGATCAGAGGAAGCAACTACTTGCTTTAAGGCCACAATTCAAAAATTGCAGGACGGTTACGGGCTTTCTCATCCAGCCCAAATGTGAGTGACAATTTAATAAAATGCTCTTAATGGATGATAAATTCATTTCATTATCTGTAAAGCCATTTTTTACTATTTTGAGCTTAACTAGGTAGAAGACACTACAGATTGGGCCTTTGATCCACAATCACAAGCCACTTCATACAAATGGTACAGGAACGTAAGAAAAGCTCAGCCCTTCTAAGTGACAAATTAGGGAAGGGGAACGGATTCTTCAAGGGAAGAATGATCCAACCTTAATTAACTTGCAGAAAACCCGTTATCAGTATAACCGCCTGCTTAATCAAGAAGTTTCACAGATTTCCACTTTACATAATAGTCGATACTTTGCGGAAAGCAATCATGCTGGAAGACTGTTAGCTCATACACTATAGGTGTGACAAAATGCCACACGCATCACGGCCCTGAGGACTCAGGGAGGGAACCTGATCACGAGTACCAAGGACATTCTTGAATGCTTCCATATTTTTTATGGTACGTTATATACATCAGAGATGCAGTCTACTCCAGAGGCATTTGAGTGTTTGATGCACTCTGTTGAACACCTTAATCTAGCCGCTTCTCACGCCAAAGATCTTGATGCCCCTTTGCAGTTTTCTGAAATTCTTGTTGCTCTTCAACAAATCCCACCTGATAAAGTTTCAGGCCCCGACAGCATCCCATCAGAATTTTATCAAGTTTTCAGTTTGGACTTACTCTGGCATTTATTGAAGTATTTTAATCTGTTGCTTCAGCAAAGCCCTCAAACTGGTTCTTTGGAGCTGCAATGTTGGTGGTACATGAGAAGCCAGGTCAGGGCCCCCAGCTAGTAGTAAACTACTGCCCAATATCTATCCTAAATTCCAGTTATAACCCTATGCTAAGGTATTGGCCAATTGGTTAAAGAAAATTCTCCTGACACTTATACACTCGGATCAGTGTGGATTTGTTGAAGGCCACTCTACCACTGATAATGCCAACTTTTATGTAACATCATGGCGTTTGCTCCACACTTGGTCAAGTTAGTGATAGGAATCTTGCTGGATGCCGAAAAAGCTTTTCATAGACTAGAGTGGCCATTTCTATTTCAAACTTTACGGTGGTTTGGGATAGGAACTGAATTTTTATATATGAAGCAACTTATATATACAAACCTTCTGCCAGAATATATGCTTATGGTGTATGTTCCCCCTCCTTTTCCCTGCAAAGGGGCACTAGACAGGGCTGCCCTTTATCCTCAATCCTATTTAATTTAGCTTTAGAACCTCTGACTTTGCTAATCAGGCATTCCCCATCAATTAAAGAGGTGCAATATAAAGATCTCCATATTAAATTGTCGATGTATGTGGATGATTTGATACTCTTCATTGAACCCTCCGATATTCCCCTTCTGTTATACCTTATTGAACAATATTCCCAGCTCTCAGGGTATCAAATTAATTGGTCAAAATCCATTGCATGCTCTCTCAGTGATTGGGTCAATAAGCAACAGCTAGTGCCATATCATTTTCAATGGACAGACTCCAGTGTTAAATACTTGGGAGTAAAATATTTTTTTACACTACCGGAGATAGATAAACATGCCTTTATCTCCTGTTTGGATACTCTTCAGAATTGCATAGCCTGATGGTACCCATTATATTTGTTGTGGTAGGGGTGACTAGAAACAAAAATGATGTTGGTCCCTAAAGCAAATTATTTGTTGGCAATGCTTCCTATTCTTTTCCCGGACTCATTCTACAAAAGGGTAGATAAATTAATGCTTTCTTTTTGATGAAAAGATAAACCCCCTGGAATTTCTAATTGGAAATTGAAACTTATAAAAACCAAAGGGGGTGTACAATTCCCTGATGTCAAAAAGTGTCATTTAGCCCATATCCTCAAACAAAATGTATTTTGTGTTTCCCCTTCCTTGGGTCCACAGGCCCCTGTTTGACTTACTTTAGAATAGCAATTGTCATACCCTATCCCTTTGGATTTGATGACTGGTATGGCCCTACCACCACATAAATGTATCTCTTCAATCCCTTTGTCTATTCAAATGGCTGTTGGGAATTATCGCAAGTTCTTGGTGAAGGCCATCTCGTTTCTCTCCTGCAACCATTTTGGTACAATCCTGACTTGAAGATACAAGGTCGAACATTTGGATGGAAAGCATGGCAGATGTCAGGAATCTGGAGTCTAAGCCATATAATGGATGATGCTTTCCTTAAATTTATTTATTTATTTATTTACATTCTCTTATATACCGCGCTATTCTGCATCAGTGGGTTTACATTGAACAAACTGAAATTACATTGAACAGGGCATTATAACTTGGAGATAACTATTTTTACAGGGAACATGGGCTATGAAGGGTTAAGTGGCTTGCCCAAGACCACAAGGAGCACCTGTGGGACTAGAAACCCCAGTCCTTCCGGCCCAAGGTTGCTGTCCTCTAGTGGGATTTGAACCCCTGACCTTCCGGCCTGAAGTACCTTGCCCCAACCACTAGGCCACTCCTCCACTTTTCAGATCTTCAGAGGGACATCCACCTACATCATAGCTATTTCTATCAGTGGTTACAACATTAACATTTTATTTTTATTTATTTATTTAGCTATATTTATATACCACCTTTCACCGGGTCAAGGCGGTTTACGGGGAACACACTTGATAATACATTATAACAGTGTCTCAAAATATATACATCATCATCTCAAACTATATACATCATGCAAGAGCAAGGTTTTAGATCTCATAACTATATACAATTATACATTATAACTATGGACACTGTTAGCGATAGACATCTGTTTCTGTTCCTTGGGGGGGGGGGAAGGGGGGTTATATGATAAGGTTGAATATGAATATGAGTGTTTTTAGGTGTTTACTGAAGCATTTTAAGCCTGTGATGTTCCTTAACTGGTCCGGTAATGTGTTCCATATAGAGGGTGCACATAATTGGAAGACTTGTTTACATGCTTGCTGGTTGGATTTGGTACTGATGTGTCCCCAAGGAGCTAAATTCTCCTTTTGGTCTTGCTCTAAAGATTGGAAATTAGATGCTACAGGCTTGTGAGTCTTCTACAAAAATTGTCTCACAGGTTTACCCATAAGTTGATAGTGTCATCGACCCCCCCTGGTGGCCTGTGGCTGCAAGGGCAGGTTGAGCATTTTATTATTGATGGAGGTGAAAGACTCTTTAAGCCAGATGCATCCTGGGTATTGTAGTCCTCCTCCTTATAAGAATGTGTTGTGTGAGCCAAAATGGAGGGTAAATAAGGCTTTTATTTCCCTTTTATGCACTAAGGTTCGCTAGGTAACAGAGAAATGAAAGTATTTCCTTCTTGTCAGGTTCTTCTACCAAAGCATAAAGTGAACAAATAGACTGTTACATTCTTTCACAGCTTCTTTGTAAAAACAACACAGGCTTTCCAACTTTGGAGCAAAAATAGCTTGGTGAGCTTTTCTCTTTCGCTCAGCACAAACAAAACAACATTAGAGCTTGTCCATATACAATTACAATTCAGGGAGTGACTCAAGGCTTCCTGCCATACACATAGAGCAATCCATTAACTCTTCTTGGGATGATATAACTGAATCCCCATATTCCACCTGCATGGGCTCTGGGTCATTGGTGCTTCTCTCAGCAATTGACCTTTCCCTGGCTGCAGTGGTTTGAAAGTCACTGTTCCTTCTCCCTAGCATCCAGCTGGGCTGTTCTAGGGCTTTCAAGTACACAGCAGGGCTTGGCCTCACACCTCTAAGCAATGGCTTGTAAAACTCCTGCCTGCTTTCTCTTCTCTCAGACTGCTTATCTGCTCTCACAGACGCTCTATGAACTGGATTTCTCTTTAGACAAAAAGAGACACTGTACCTTGGCTTTGTAAGGTCCGTGTGACCGGTACTTGCCCAACCAGGCACCTCTCTCTGGACACGGTCTCTTTTGTAGACTCCCTCTGGAATCCTCCTGGATAGTGCTTGTCTTCTCTGCAGCTTGGGAAGACCAGATAAAGCCTCCAAGCTTCTTGGCTTTCTAGTACAAGTAATCCTCTTATCAGGACTTTCTCTTCCAGTACTTTTAAATCTTGTTACAGACCCTTCTGGTGAGCATAGACCTCTCTCCAGGCTAGGCTCTCTCTTTCTCAGCTCACTGCCTCTGGGATTTCTTCTTACCGGGTCTCTTTCCAGTATGGCTCTCCCAGGTCTCACTCCAGCACTCCTTGGTCTGTATCTTTCTCTCTCTCTCTCTCTCTCTCTCTGAGCTCTCCTCTGAGCTCTCTTCCGAGGTTCCTTCCTCCGTCCAGGCCGGGCTCTCCTCTGAGGTTCCTTCCTCCCTCCAGGCCGGGTTCTGTCTTTCTCTTCCTCTTTCTTAGCTGCCTCTCTGCTTATAAAGCCATTTTACTTCTGAGTTCCTCGAGCTACTCTTTAGGTGGAGCTGATTAGCTCCTGCACAATCAGTCTCCGGGTGTGTTAGCTCAGCCTCTGTAGGATCATGCACGCTCCCTCTAGCTGCCTTGCAAGGGAACTGCATCTTCTGCAAGTCATTTGTTTTGTAAGAAACAGCTTTTTTTCCTAAGTTTCTGCTTTCAGTGGCTTCTGCCTTATCACAATAGATGGACTTCTTAAACCACGCTTAGGGGTAGAAGGTAACTGGGAAATGAATGTTTGGTCTCTTTCTTCTCTTCACCACTGGCAATGGTTTTGGGGCCTTTGGGATCTGCCTCCATAATCCAATCTCTTTACTTCCTTGCACACAGAGCCCTAATCACACTGGTTCAGCTTGCTAAATGGAAAAAGACTCGGGAAATGTCTGTTGGTCCTGCTACCTTGCTATCAAAACCTTATCTCATATGTTTTATGAGTGCCCTTCCATTCAAGTCTATTGGCAGCAAGTCTGGAGACAAATTCAGCAAATATTTGGCTTTCAGGAAGAAATATCACTCCGTATTGTAGCTTTTAACTCACAAGCTGGCATCCCCTCATTGACCTCAGCGCATCACTCCCTGTTTGATATTTTGATGGGATTGCTCTGAAACTCATTATTAACCACTAGAGGTCCTCTGATAGTGGATGTGCACTGTGGGTGGAATCTAGTGTGTTTATATTGGAAATACGATGCTTCATATGCTGCTCATACATCACAATTCACTAAGGGGGTCATTCTGATTCTCATTTAGTGGGTCTGGACATCCCAGAACATGCTGCTGGGGCAGAGCTCCCTGGACGTATAGCATACTTGTGCGTGGTGCTTTCTTCGTAGGTGGGAGGGGTTGGGCTAGGGGAGGAGCGAGGGGAGGAGCGAGGGCAGGCAGTGGGCGGCACCTCACCCCAGACATACAGGGCCGATTCAGAGTTCAGCCCTGTATGTCTAGGGCCTGCAATATACACAGGGGACTTATTCCACCTCGGAGATAGAATAGCTCCTCATGGATGGCAGGGCATGGCAGCACAGGACCCTCAGAACAAGGTGAGAGGGCTCAGGGAATTCTCCGCAGACCGACCCTGGCTTTGGAAGGTCCAATTGGGGGTCAGGCTGTGGGGAAACAGGTTCTTTCATCGGCCGGTGATTGCTGTTCCTGAATGGAGCCACGGTTGCATGGCAACAGTACTCCATGCTACTGCCGCTCCATTCAAGGATCTACTGGGCATCCGACTTGACAGAATTGGGGCCTGGCCTGCACGGTCAGGCCGGTAGACCCGATTCTGATCCCACGGGCACGTCTAGCCCCCACAGAATCAGAATCAGGTGCTACTGCTTCATGCCCAGATTCTGTCAGGCCGTACAGGGGCAAGACGTGCAGAATAGCATTGACCTCCACATGCCTTCAAATGTGGAAGATGCTGGATGAGTTTGCAAATGAAGTATTTTGATTTACTCCTTAGTTGTTATTCCTTGATAAGATTTTTTATAGATCTGCTTTTTAGGGTCTTCAATCACAGCTATTAGATTTAATTCTCTTTAGGTGGAGCAGGGGGTGAGGGGGTGAGGGAGTTGTTTCAATATTCTTATTACTTGTATTATTTGGGTTTGTTTTTTGTTGTATATGTATATAATCTCTAAATGAAGGTTTCAAAAATGGATAATAGCTTTGTAATTTGGGAGAACCTGAATAAAGATATTCTGAATTCCTGACACAGAACCTGCTTATACTGCCCAGGCGATATTCACCAGGGCACCTGCTAACCACCTGAGCCCCACTGACCAGGATATTCATTTGTACTATGCTGATGAATTTCTCCTCTGAGTCCACTGCACTGTCTGGATAGTGAAAGGGCGTCCATGTGTAGAGTGAGGGCAGTTTCTGTGGTGTCCAGTTAGTAGCAATATTTAGTTCCATAATAAAAAAACCAGCCCTAACTTTATGTGGTTTCCTATCCATTTAGTGGCTGAATATTGCAACTATCCAGATAGTGCCAGTGGTCAGCCCTGTAACCGGATATTCAGCACCGGTGGAGAACTAGATTCTGACACTGTCTATCCTGTTTTATTTTAAATACTATGACTGGCATTAAAAAAAAAATGCTGACTGCAAAGTTTAAATATTGATCGACCATTATCAGATTTCATGTCATATCTCAAAAAGATATTCATTCGCTTTGATGCATGACTTTTTATTTTCCTTCTGGAGTTCTCGTCCCCTGCTCAAAGGAGGCTCATCTTTTATTGCCCACACAGTCTCCATTATTTCCTCTGAGAAAGCAAAAAATAGGATTTTTATTTTCTTTTCTTCCCGTGGGAAATCATGGGAACTCAACTGTCATCCTCTTTCTTTTTTCTCTACCTGGATCTGTTGGTATGGAACCAGAATAAAGACTCACGAAAAAAGTTGTAAAGAAAGCCCCGATTAGAACTTTTGCTTGCTACTTTTCCACAGGAGCTGAACGAAATATTGAAGGTCAACCATACATTATAGCTCAGGCAATATATATTGTATGGAGCGGAAAAAAATACAGCACGTACTATGACATGTATGACAGCAGTATGCAGTCTCTTCTCTCATTCAGACAAAACTCCATGGAAACCATTCACAGATTCACAAACGGCATGCGTGAACTGCAAAAGACTGACCATGGAGAGAGACTGACCATGGGTAGTCAAGGGAAATGAGAAGATGTGACAAAACTCAAATACAAGAGATTAACAATAGTGAGGCTTAAATAAAGAATTCAAAGGCAGAATGTTTAGAAGCGAAAAGACAGTGCAATCTAGTAATGCAATGACAAGGATAATAGTTACTAAAGTCAGGCTCCTGAAATAGCTGCCCTAAAGTTATCTAGATACGTTTAACCAGTTATATTCAGTGGTCAGACATCTGGTTAAATGTACAGAATATCCAGCTAAAGTTATTTAGAAAATGTATCTGAATACCTTTAACTGGACACAGTCCACTGAACATTGGTCCTTAAGGTAAGAGTTTGACTGAAGAGTCAAGACTTAACTTTGCTTTGTGAAAATTTAATAGCAGGATTCTAAATGCGACTTAGGTGGAATGGAATTTCATAATTCGAACATGAAATGACTAAGTGGGGTCATTACTAGCATGGAGGGAATTATTTTAGAAGCTCTGTTCATGATTTACATGTGTGAAAATGACCATTCGCATGTGTAAATCATATCTACATCCCAAAAGCGATTTCAGGAAGGCTTGAATGTACACATCTCTGCCGTGATTAGGTCCAAATCACAAAGGAGCATGGCAGAGGCATGTCTATTTTACTGGGTCCTCCCATCAATTTTTAGCATGTGCACATTTCCGATATCGACCATCGCCCTGCATGTGTCTGGGTCTTTATTCTTTAAGACCCCACTGTTTGGGATGCTGACGGGACCCTTTAACTTTCAGAGTAGGGATATGTTTATTTCAGAGTGCATTTACCTCCTCTATTTCTGCTCCTACCAAATTTCAGATGTTTTGACTTGTACATAGGGTACCAGGAGATACCTAAACGGCCTATCTAAAATGTGCCTTTAAGAGAATAATTTAGGAATTTTTCCAAATGGTACACACTGAATGGCAAAATGGTGCATTATTTTACCTTAATGCATTTCATTTTACCACAATTCAAGTTAATTAATAATGAGGTACAAAGAATGTGAATACATGCAAAGCACCAAATTATAAGCACTTCAAGTTAATTTTAGCACTTCAAGGTAATAACTGTTTCATTATTTATTGCTAACTATAATTGTTATATTAACTGTTTCCTGTTCCATGCAAATTGCATTGCGCAGTAGTTCAAAAGTTCCATGTAAACTGCTCTGATTTTGAAGACAAAGCGGTATATAAAAGCAAATAAATAATAATGAGTTGCAAAGAATGTGAATACATGCAAAGCACCTAATTATTATGCAACTTGAATATGACAGCTTGAGCTGGATTTATTCTTGCACCACAGGAGTACTGCGTGATTAATGCTCACCCAATGTTCCTGAGGGACATCTTAAAGAGTCAGAATTTTCCTAATAGTCACTCCACTCCTGATACTCCTACCAGAAAAGACC
Organism: Ichthyophis bannanicus; assembly: GCA_033557465.1. Classification (NCBI taxonomy): domain Eukaryota; kingdom Metazoa; phylum Chordata; class Amphibia; order Gymnophiona; family Ichthyophiidae; genus Ichthyophis; species Ichthyophis bannanicus. The sequence goes on from CM066033.1 coordinate 244,540,883, forward strand.
CTCCCACCCTGATCATACTCCTCTCTAGATACCTCCCTACCCCCATCCTTCCTGCCAAGAGACCACCACTAACAGGAACCTCTCCCTACCCCCTCATAGGGATCCCCTGCTCTACTTCCCTAGACCTTCCAGCCTATCCATGATATCTAGTTGGGGGAACAGTACTCCTTATTTGGCAGCTTGAACCCTAGCAGTAGTATCATGAGACTGTGTGTCCATTAAAAAAGGATGTCATGCACCCTTTATTTTAAAAGTCTAATTTAGAGATTTACAGATCATGAGTTAGCAACCAATTTCTAATTTGCCTATTTTGGTAAGTTTTTTGAAAAAGTGGTGTTATGGCATTGGCTGAATTTTTGCAAATAAATAGCATCTTGGATGCACATGTGGTTTCTGGTGCAGTCACAGTATAGAGACCTCATTAGTCTCTGGTTTGAATATGCTTAGATTCCCTCTAGACCATAGGATTCAGTCTGTGTTTATTAGGTTGCATTTCACAGCAACCCTTCCATACTGTTTATCATAAGTTGATATTATCATGACTGGAATCAATAGGGGTGACTGGTAAGGTTTTAAAATGAAAGGTTTCATTCATTTTTCTCCAGTTAAAGGTAGTTCATGATGGGACAGAGTCTCCTAGAAAGTTTGTAAAATATGGGATCCCTCAGGGATCTGCACTATCTTCAGTGCTGTTTAATATTTATCTGTTGCTATTGGCAGTTCTCTTGCATTCTCTACAGATGTTGTATGAAATTTAGAAACAGAGAAAAATGACAACAGATAAAGACCATGTGGCTTATCCAGTTTGCCCATCTATACCAAATACTACGCTCAACAGTGCCCTCCTCTCACTTAGAGATTCTTTATGCTGTTTATGCTGTTACACTTTCTTTCTTGAATTCACAGTCCCTGTCTCCGTCATCTTTGCTGGAAGACTATTCCAAACATCTACCACTCTTTCTCTAAACAATATTTATTTAGATTACTCCTGAATCTATCCTCTTTCAACTTCATCTATGCCCCCCTCACCCTCGTTCCAGAGGATCATTTCAATTGAAATAGGCTTTCTTCCTGTGAATTTATGACATGGAAATATTTAATTGTTTGTTTCATATCTCCCATCTCCAACCTTTCTTTCAAAGTATAAATAATGATTTTTTTAGGTCTGTCCCTCTATAATTTATAATGAAGACCATGGGCCATTTTGGTAGCAGCTCTTTGAACTGACTTCATCAAGTTAATATCTTTTCAAAGATATGGTCTCCAGAATTGCACACAATACTCCAAATGAGGTCTCACAAGAGACTAATACAGAGACACTATCACCTCATTCTTCCTGCCACTCATTCCTCTCCCTATGCACCCAAGCATTCTTCTCACTATTGCTGTCACCTTGTCTACCTGTTTAGCAACCTTATGATCATTAGATATGATCACCTCTAGGTCTCGCTCTTTTTTTTTTTAGATAGAAGAACTTCACCATCTTTACTGTACTACTCCCTTGGGTTTTTTCATGGCTCTATACTTTTTAAAGTTACTGTAAATCTTAGCTTCCAAGTTCTAATCTAGACCATTCTTCAAGCTTTACTAGATTCTCTCCTCATTTTATCTATAACATCCAGGGTGCCTACTCTATTACAGATGTCTGCTGATAATGTTCAGATCTTGTTGGCTCTTGATCGGAATGTCTCGTGAAAATTATGCTGGCTTGATATTATCAAAAGTATCAATTGGATGAAAGCAGGCAAGTAATCTCTTAACTTAGAGAAGCCAGATGTATGCAGAGCTTCAGATGTGTCCATGTTAGCCTATGCTTTTCAGTTTAGTGTGAATGCCATTAAACTATAGCTATTTCTGTGATTTGTATTTAAGTGTTTTGTAGGATGAAACTTTAGGGGGTCATTCTGAATCACGAATAAGCCACCTGTACATGCGGGATGTACAAGTTTCTCATGAAAAGTATACATATCCTTGAGAGGTGTGCTAAAAGATTGTCAAGAAAAGGACAATCGTGGACAGCACTGACAAGCCACCATGGGACCGTCGATGCCATTGTCAATGAATTTGTACTGGCAGCAACAATCACATTATAACTTGTCAGTGCTACCATCTTCTTAACATCATTGGCTGGCATAGATAGGAATCTCTATTGTCCCTGGGGGTGGTCGCAGATTTCAAATTGGTGTGGGCAATGATGAAACCTGTACAGTGGTCAAAAAATGGAGACATTCAGGAACCTCTGATGGTAACACACACCGGGAATGTGCTGTTGCACGTCAGCAATCTGGCTATTCCTGGCTGCACTACAGTAACATAGGAACTCAAACAGATGATACCACACACCATGTGTGTGTGACATGATGGGAAAACATCATTCAGCATTGCAGTACTGACCAGTCCATTCCCCAGGAACATGACATTCGGCTCATGGTGATTAGTATTGCCTGCTTCAGTGTTCTTGTGGTAGAAAAGTAGCACACCTTGTGGTGGGGACATGCAGGACTTGCTATGTGGCTTATAGTGGAAAGGTGAACTGACTGCACCCACACATGATATCAGTATCATGTATCCACCAAAATATGCAGAATGACTGTCAACTACTGCCATATGGGGATGCCTGTTGCATGCTAGATGTCAGATTGTAGTACTGTGTGTCTCTCTTCCCAGATGTTCTAACCATCTGGGCCTGCAGTAGGAGCTATGGTAACCCTACAGGAAATACAGCCACAGCATATCCTTGGCAACAGCACACAGTAATCCACGAAGGAGGAGACATCCCTGAGTGACAGCGAGTGGAATGGTGATTGTGTCTCTAGGCATGACTGCTCAGTTACCTATGAAGATCATGGATGGGAGGAATGGGCAGGGTAGTGCTCCACAGCAGGGGAAAGTGAGGTTGGGGCCAACATTATACTACATTTTGAGTCAGAACCTGAGTCTGAAATGGAAAGTGGCCAGACACAATAGGTGCAGGACCGACTCCAGGAGACAGGTAGAATGGAGGATGTTGTGGAGATGGCAGGAGATACTCAGAGGCTGCACCAGGAAGGCCATGGGACATTATGGTGGATCTCCTATCCAATCTTGTCACCTACACCAAGGGCAACCATGAAGATCTCTTGCCTTTCATGCATGTATGGTACATTTCTTTGTGAATACTAGGTACAGTGTGTGACCAGTAGCTCACACAGGGGACATAGGACAGAGTGGGCATGGTTCCTAATTGCTGACTGGGGTACCCATTTGCAGGGTGGGTGTGTACTAGAGCCATGTAGGCAACAATGGGGTGTGTGCAGTACTGACACCTCTAAGCACCATATCCTGTCCTAGAGTCCTCCACTGGTATACCTTCAAGTGGGATGTGACCAGCCATCTCAGCAGTTAGGATTTGTCCACATAGGGTGGTACCTTGGCCCTTTCCTATGTGCAGCAATCCATACACTGCATGTCTGTCAGCTCCTTACTCATGCAAGACTGGTACTGGTGGGGTGCAGCAATGCACAGCTTCCCTGGTGGTATCATTGACTCATGTTCTCCCACACAATATACACACCTATATTCATGAGACTGCAATTCAGATCTCTTATTCACGGCTACCTCTGTCTGTGCTGCTCTTCATCGAGTGTTGTAAATATCCCTTTGCCTGCTTGCTAACCTACCTGTTTGTGCAGTTAGTATAGCCTTTCCCCCCTCCCCCCAATTGAAGCATTGTCTAACCTTCCTCATCTCCCCTCCCCACATGTGCTTCTGCCATTTACCAGTTCTTGCTGTGGAAAGTGCAATTTCATTACTAGCTCTGCTCCCAGCTTCAGGGCCACACTGTTTACTGCTTATTGTGAGTCCTCTCTGTCTATCTTGATACGTATCTATTTATTTTGTTAGTTATTTTTTCATTCTTAGTGTGTTTTTTGTTTTTTTTTATTGAGCATTTTTAAATTGTACATACTGAACAATACAGGTAATAGCAGAAAAACAAAAAGAAAACATAAGACCCAAAGGCCCATCATAACACATATCTGTAACTACAAGTCCACATCATGGGAGAAAAGAGACTCAAGCCGTATCAAATAAACAACAATATAGGAAAACAATATTCCAGGGAAAGGAGATTAGAATAATTCAGGTCCCTAAATACTAACTTGTCACCTCAGACTGGGATTCCTGGGCTTTAAGATAGGCCAATAACTGGTCAGATTCCATGAAACCATAACTCTTCCCAGCATGTCCGACTATACACTTGCATAGGAACTTAAGGAAAAAAGTAGCTCCCAATGCAAGTGTACGGTCCTTCAACGCCAGAAAGGCCTTCCGGCGCATCTGGGTTGTTTTTGAGACATCCGGGAAAAGAATGACCCTAGAACCACAAAAAATAGCATGTTTCTTGGAGAAATACGTTTTCATAACAGAATTCTTATCCATCTCGGAATAAAAAGTAACCACCAGAGTAGCACGAGCGGTTATATTATCCGAAGAAGATTCCAAAAAATCAGAAAGTTCTAAACTAGGGGGAGAGGCTGCCTGAGCTCCTACTACATCATCTTTCTCACTAGACATCTTTTTTTTGAATTTAGGTATATAATAAATATTTGCAATTTTAAAGATTTCAGGTTGCTCAAAAAGCAACACCTCTTTCAAATATTTATAAAAGAGAATAAGTGGAGATAAATAATACGTAATAGGAAAATTTAAACAGCGCAAGTTCTTCGACCTCATTGAATTCTCGAAATTTTCCATCTGTCTACGAACATACAAGCTATCCGTTACAGAGGCTATAGAAACAGCTCTAACAGTATTTACTTTAGTTTCTAATTGCCCCAGACGTTCCCCAACCACACCAAGTTGCTCATCATAATCTATAAATTTAGCAACAGCATCTTTTGTGAAGTCTGCAATTTGCCCCAAAGTTCCAGTCAAACTTACTTCAGTCAGAGTCACAACAGTCCAAATATCTTTAAGTGATATATCCGAAGGAGGGATCAAGGATAATTCCGAACCCCCCTTGACTGAAGGTACCTGTACAACTTTAGGTAATGGCAATATTTTAACATTGGAAATAGTATCCCCCGAAACTAAACCAGACACCAGGCCGGAGGACTGAGAAGGGAGTCCCCTCTCACCTCCGTCTACAATCCCGCCGAGATTCTGTGGCAAGTGGGGTAGGGTACCTCCCCCAATCGGAGAAGAGGTAGACAACGAGGATGTACTCACAGCTGCAGACGACTCCATACTCCCACCTTCCAGGGTTCGCCTAACTAGGTGTTTATCCATAGGGCCCTCACTTTTGGGGGCCTTCACAGTCGATACAGCTGGAAGACTCTTCTTACGACGTTTCCCCATTGAAGAATATTATGACCACACCTCACACCCCTCCGAAACTCTCCGAAAGTCTCCGAAGGGGCTCCAAAGGGGCGTGACCTGCCCCTTTGGTCACGCCCCTTCGGTCGCGCCCAAAGACGCGGCCGCGACCGCGTCCCGCGGTTCAGCCTAGAGTGTTATAGGGCAGGATGATGATGTCAGACGCTCTCACTCAGCGATCGCAGCTGATCTCTCTCTCCCCAGCAGGACCAACTCTCCTTTCCACAGTCCCGCGGTTCAGCCTAGAGTGTTATAGGGCAGGATGATGACGTCAGATGCTCTCACTCAGTGATCGCAGCTGATCTCTCTCTCCCCAGCAGGACCAACTCTCCTCTCCACAGTCCCGCGGTTCAGCCTAGAGTGTTATAGGGCAGGATGATGACGTCAGACGCTCTCACTCAGCGATCGCAGCTGATCTCTCTCTCCCCAGCAGGACCAACTCTCCTCTCCCTTAGTGTGTTTTTTTACCTTCTCTGCAAAGGCTGTTAGTGTAGCTGGGTTTAAAAAAGGTTTGGACAAGTTCCTGGAGAAAAGATCCATAAACCATTATTAAAAAGGGACCCAGGATATCAATGCTTGACCCAATACAAGCATTGTGGAACCTGTGTCTTTTAGGGAAACTGCTAGGTATATATGACCTAGATTGGCCACTGTTGGAAATAGGATACTGGGCTTGATGGACCTTGGTCTGACCCAGTAAGGCATATCTTATGTTCTTATGTTCTTAGGTAGACAAAGGTGAGTCAGTTGATATAGTGTATTTAGTCTTTCAGAAAGCCTTTGACAAAGTCCCTCATCAGAGACTTTTGGCAAAACTAAAGAGTCATGGGATAGGAGGCAGTGTACTATTGTGGATCAGGAACTGGTTAAAAGATAGAAAGCAGAGGGTAGGGCTAAATGGCCAATTTTCCCAATGGAGAAAGGTGAATAGTGGTGTACCCCAGGGATTTGTGCTGGGTCCGCTGCTTTTTGAAATATTCATAAATGACCAGGAAAAGGGAATAACGAGTGAGGTTATCAAATTTGCAGATGACACAAAACTATTTAAAGTTGTTAAAACCCATGAGGATCGTGGAAAATTGCAAAAGGATCTTCATAAGTTGGAAGACTGGGCATCAAAATGGAAGATAAAATTTTATGTGGACAAGTGCAAAGTTATACACCTAGGGAAGAACAACCCAAACTATGGTTACACGATGCAAGATTCCACATTATTAACCACCACCCAGGAAAAAGATTTAGGCGTCATTGTGGATAACATGTTAAAACCCTCTACCCAGTGTGCAGCAGCAGCCAAGAGAGCAAATAGAATGCTAGGGGGTATGTTTACTAAACTGCGATAACGTTACCGCACGTTAGGTAATGTTATCGCACGGTGCGTAACGTTCCCACGTGGTAACGTTACAACCCACGCGGAAGCGTTCCGCGGCACAGTATACACCGCAGAGAGAGGAGAGAAGGTGGACAGCAGGGGTCAATGGGCGGGGAGTGGGTGGGGAGAGGCTCCCTGTACACTAAAGTGCTGAACTGAAGGGCTGAATCCTACTGCGAATGAAAACCTGCCGTTAAATGCACGTTTGCAGGAGAGAGAAACCATTTCAGTGTCAGCAATGTACAGCCCAGGCAGGGAGCCTGAGAAAGGTGATAGTAGTGCTCCATCTGCAGCATCAGTATAATGGCCAAGTATGAAAGGCCACTATGGTGATAGTGCAAATGGGGCATAGGGGGACTGCAGGCGGGACATGCAGTGGGGGAAGCTGGGGCACATGGTGAACTAGGCCATCACCCAGGTGGCACATTGGAACATAGAAACTGGAAATCAGCAGGACAGCCTCTGACTAGGGCCAGACATGCCCAGTAGTCCGTATTCCACAGTGTCCCATCCAGGGGACATTACCCAGCAAGTACCCCAAAAGTCACACAGCTACCACTATACCTGTAATAGGGCAAGCAGTGCATGTCTGGGGACCACATTAACAAGGGTCCATAGACCACACCCAGGATGGATCTCAAACAGTTCGTAGACCCAGCTAACTGAACACACTTTACGGCAGCCCCTAGTAAGGCATTGCAGGGTGTGCCCATATGTTGTTGGAAACATATATACACCCAGTAGGTCAAACTGGGTACACTGTACCTGAGGTGCATACCCTAGCCTGTCCACAGTCAGAAGTAACAACACACTCCACCTACATCTATCTGGACCACCCTAGCCAATAGTTGCTAGAGCACCAGCCTGACATCCCCCCAGCCATCACTCCCCCATGTGGAAGGGACATAACATTGGAAGACAGTGATGGGGGGATGTGTGGATGTCCATGAATGCCTCTCCACCCCAGACCCCGCACTCTAGGCACCCGCCTACCTGCACAGTGGATGGCCCGGGACCGCGCACGACCAGCACCGATAGCATATGGTCATGTCAGCATGGCAGGGGGGGGTGTTTGTGCTGGAGGGAGCAGTGCAACCCGCCTGCAGTGGACCTAGGCCATGACCTGTACCAATACGTGGTGTGCAGTGCAACAGAAATGGTCTGCCTCAGGAAAGTAAGGGTAGCCCCAGGGACCACTACTCCTCTGTGTCAATAGTGTGTCCAGTGTCCAGTGTGTCCAGATACAGAAGGTCACAGGTTCAAGTCAAAGCTGTGGATCCTACAGAGCATCTTCCCACATTTTACCCTACAATGCAGATACAACATCAACATGTGCAAACCCCAAAGCCATGTCGAACAGGAGTCAAAACACCCACTCACACAGGCTCCACTATCCAAAGCTTCATGGAGAGTCAGGCTGTTGGCCCCAGCACGGAGATGCAGTTATCAGCAGAGCACTACTACTACCCCCTGCACAGTTTAGCAATGTCGGCACTGTGATCAGGACCAGTGTGGCGAGCAGGATTGCCAACCACCCCTATCATTGCACAATGCTGCAATAGGGGTGTGTGTGTATCTATATCTATCAGTTGTTTTGTGGCTGCCTATATTGCTCTGGGCTCACAATGTCCCACTGTTACCAGTATTAGCCTGCAAATGTGCATAATGAGGAGCAAGGTATTGTGGGTATGGCCCAGACAGGGCGGGTTGGCAGGATGCATCTGCACAGTTTGTAGGGCAATGGCTGGGACACTGTAGTGCCCGACCATCAACTGCATGGACAGGGTGGCCACAGCATGGCATGCTATGAGGTCACTCTCACCCTGACTGAGCAGTGACCATGGCATTTCTATGCTCCCACATAGTGTTCCACACTATTTGTTTTCAGTTATACCTGTGTGCTCCTAGTTGTGGGGCTCGATCACTGAGCTGCCTGCTTGGTGTCTGTACTGTACAGCCCCTTTCTGGGAGCACAGGGTTCCCCTGTGAGCACGTGCTGGCTAGTGGACTGTCTGCGGTAAGTCTGTGCATGGTTGGAATACCTTGTAGGGTGCTGCAGGTACAGTCTAACTGTGCCATCTACTGGTGAGTGGCAGACCGTGGTGTGGGGCAGTTGAGGTTTCCCCAGCTTATCCCAAGCATTACTGCTGGTCTGCCACTGCCACAGGTATGACTCTGGCCCACCAGCCCTGGTAGGCCACTGCCACAGTCACAGGTATGGCTCTGGTCCACCAGCTCTGGAACGCTGTCCTCTGCCAGAAGGACTGCGGTTGCTTGTCCTACAGCCAGGGCTCAGGCACCTCTCCCTCACCTATAAAATGGGTGATTGTGGGTCCTTTGGGGTATATAGTGTATACCACTTGGACACGTAGAGACAGTGCTACATCTACCTCATGCGAGTCTAGACACTCTTCTGCCCTGATAACAGGTGCCCATGACAACCAGACCCTAACACAGGGTATGCACCAATCTGTGAGGTACTTTCAGTTGCACTGCTAGGAATACCTGGCACACACTGGCAGTGCTAGAGATGTGCAGCAGGATCTATGTCTAGCACAGCATGTACTGCGGACCCAGTGCTGGGCGCCCATCCTAATCCTCAGGGTGAACACAGAACCTGCACAATGGCATGGTCTGTAGCTACTCTGTGCTAGTATCATGCACTGTCAGGCAATCTTACCACGCTGAAGTACCAGAGAGGTGCAGACCCCATCTGGTGATGAGCTGTAGACCGCTGTTCTGCATGTGCATTGCATCATGGGTGCTGGTGGGGTTACCCTATCCTGGCACACAAAGCAGACTGTTTGTGTGGTGACCTACAGTCCTTCTGTACCCAGCCATTGCTGTGCAACAAGCCATAGAGGTATAACCTACTGTTTAGTACAATGACATTCTAAACAGTGGTCATGGGTTTGATTCCTCATTGTTCCCTCTTTTCATGCCTGTCTAACTCAGATATTTTGCATGCCTGTAACAGTCATATCTTTGCATATCCGTGCTGCCAGCCCATATTACCCTCACCACTGTTGCCAACAGTCCTTCGGTCCATCTTTTTGTGTCTGTCAGCTGTGTAGCGTCCTGTCTTCCTGTGCAGCCTGCCACCCCATGTCCTGCGCTGGTACCCTTTCCTGCATTGCGCCTCTTCACGCTTGCCTCACCTTTGCCTGATCTGCATGGCACCACCACTCCTCTGACAACCCATTATTGTAGCTATACTGCCACCTCCACCTCCACCGGGGGACACGTATTCCCATCGGCTGCCACCAACTGTCTTTCCAGTACTTTACATTGCCAACACCCTGTGCTGTGGTACAGTTGCCCCCACCATGTTTGTCAACAGTACTGGCAGCCACATGGGATGCCCGCAGATATGGCAGGTCCAGCAGCTCCCAGCTCTCCCTCCTTCACTCACCAGACATCACAGATGTACACCCTAGGCAGCCACCTTGTCAGCCTGGGGGACCAGTCAGCCCCACTGCATCATTCACATGACACCTCCTTTGCCAATTTAGCACCAATCACACATGGGTATTGATAATGACCGTTAATGGTACCTTTGCTCCCTTACCACTCTTTAGTAAACATACCACTAAGAAAACAAAAAAGGATAATCATCTCTAAGAACTTCAGGGGATCATTTGTCAGAATCCAATTGGATTCATTTTTAAAAATCATTCTCATGTGTATGCAGCCACATGCACATTTAAATGGCTTCTTATTAAATGCCAACTAACATAAAAATGCATGCAATGGCATAATGGTCTGTACTTCGCTGGTAGGCCTAGCCAGGAACACAGTCTGTTCAGAATAGGTGGGTTTTCATGTATGTACATAGATTATGAAATACATTAATATGTGTGTGTATTTGCATAAAGTATGTGCTGGTGAGCAGGAGTAAAATGAACATAACTTCATGCAATGCACTTTCTATGCAACACAGGCTAGTATTTTATAGGGTATTTTATATTGTTTTTAATATGGACATTGTTTTTAATCTGGAATAAAATTTAATTTTATTTTCCCCAGTTTCATCACAGACTGGCTGCAAACTGGTAACCTTTGAGTTGAAAAGCAGGCATCTTGTAGAGTAAACCTTCACTGCTGGGGTCAATAGTTTCACAAGGCAAAAAGAAATCTAGTAAACATTTTTAAGTAGAGTTTTGGGTCAGTCTGGCAACAGGAAGGAAGATCACCGCTAATACAAGAGTTAAGAACAGGCTGACTAGACCCAGCCGCATTGAGATGTGTTGACTCTTCTGAAAGATGACTGCCTTCTGCCCAAAAGTCAGTAGTTGAAATCAGCCTCAGATTGTGAGAATAAAAAACAGTTGAGTTTTTTATCTGCTTGAAACCTCTAGTAACCTTTCAGCTATGTTTTTCATTTGAAGAAGGATCAGGTAATAAGAACACAAAAAATATATGAATTAACAAAAAAATTTTTTTTGTCGGACTACACATAGAGAAGAAAATTCCTTCTTCAAATGGAATGTCCTTGTTAATCACATTTTAAGCAGTAAAATAGAAGCAGAGGTACTCAGCTGCATAAACACAGATTCAGTCAATGTTCGCCATACCAACTTTAGACAAGAACAGACCGCTCTTCTAGCAAATGCCGGTAAAGGAAGCCAGCCAGACTAGCAAGGTTTCTTCAAACAGATAACAATTTGGGCCTGTCCATCTTTCAAGACCCTGTGTCAGATACTCTGTTACTCACAAATCATGCTGGATGAAACATGCTGTCAGCCAAAAGTTGTTTGCTCAGCTCAAAAAGTCGCTCTTTTCATGTACTGCTCAGTGTCTGATGTCACAGCTGACCTCAATTCAGAACGGCAAGGGTAGTTAGGGGATGCAGTTTCTCTGGTATCCATGTAGTTTTCAGAGACATTATTTAGATGTTCTGTTAGGTGTTGAATGTCCAAGTTAGATCTGGCGAGGAAAGCATACATTCAAGCATCATGTTAGTAAACTCTAAAAGCCTCTTCCACTTGTAATTCAGTAATATAAACTACAGGGCAGTTTGGGAAAGAATGTGTAATTTTATAAATTACACTTTGTAAATGGAGAAAAATTTAAATTCATGTAGGCCATTCAGGAAAAAAAAGCACCATTGTTTCACTATTTTGGATTTGAAAGGGCACATCACTAGTCATTTCCTTAGTACTTTCCAGGTTAGATTACTGTAACATCATTCTCTCAGGTCTCCCACAATGTCAGCTTCGACATCTTCAACTTGTCCAAAATACAGCCGCATGTTTGCTCACTTACTCCTCCCCCCGCGATCATATTACCCCCCCTCCTTCTTCGTTTACACTGGCTTCCAATCAATTTCCATTTTCAATACAAAATCCTCACAGTCACTCACAGAGCATTGCACACGGGTTCTCCTCAGTATCTAGCTCATTCTATTCACCTTCAACCTTCTCCACGTCTTCTACGGTCAGCACAGGGCTATCTCCTCTACCTTCCTGCCCCATCCTCTGCGCACCTGGAAACAACACGCCACTCCGCTTTCTATTTCCTGGCCCCTGCCCTCTGGAACTCATTCCCGTTTGCCATTCGTACAGAGTTAGCCTTTCCAAAATTCAAATGCTTACTTAAGACTCATCTGTTTCAGCAGGCCTTTGAACTCCCAGACCCTTAGAACCGGTATCTCCACAAGTAACTATCTTAACTTCTTTTCTTGCCCTTGTCTTTTCTGTCTCTCTCTGTCCTGTCTAAAATGATGGCGTTCCTTTCCTTTCTTCCTGTTTGTATTTGATTGATTGTACACCGCTCTGACGCACATGCTTGGGCGGTATATCAAATGACAAATAAAGATAAAGATAAACATTAAATAAAGGGAAGGAGAGGAAAATAAAGTGAATGGCTCATTTGTATTGGAGATTAGGAAGGAAGGAAGGAGGGTGAGGGGGAAAGAGTAAGTGGTTATGTCTGGTTAGGGACCAGGAGGGAGGAAGAGTAAATAAGAGAGTGGGTGGCTGTGTCAAGTTGAAGACATGTTTTTCTGATTTATATGTTTCCTGAATAAAAGTCATTTTTTATGTTGTATTATTTGTGGTAGTAGTGGTAGATGGGGAGATCAGGGATGGGACAGGAGGAGCAGAAGGGATTGATTTCTGCCCTAAGTCCTTTGATGGCTAACACTGACCTGCACATCCCTAGTATTTGACTCTAGAAGTATAAATAATTGCAGCCAGAAATGGAATAGACTGCACTTACAGGACACAAAGGGCAGATCCTGTGACTTGCAGGGGAAAACAGGGAAAAAACAGTGCAATAATAATAAATTGGAAGCAGACAAATGGACTGGCAGCAATGCAGTGGCTCCAACTTGTCTCCATCATGAGGATTCAGTTTCTGCATGCTGCACCTTTTGAATTTGCTTTGGTCTTGTGCAAATGCTTCGTTTCTGTGGCTGCACTAGAAGCTAACTAGATAGAAGCAAGCACTACTGTCTGACGTACCTGAGCATGCACCACTAGCTAAACAAAGTTCTAGGAAGGTACCATGAGGCAAGCCATAGAATTACAGGGCAGGAAGACTAAAGTCAGAAAGAACTTAAGGCTGCACCATGCTTACTGTTACTGCCAATGCCACCATTAAATTATAGAGAACAGATTTGGGGTTGAGAAGGCATAGTCTTCCCAGGCCTCTTATATGGAGCAGATGCTTGTTAGCACAATGAAGGGAAATTGTTTTCTATCAGTCTCTCCAGCTACTTATTGGTCCATTGCTTTAGCTTCCTGATTCTGGTGCTTCAGCTCTCTGGGGTTTTATTCTTTAAGTGATGATCATCCCTAATGAGTAAGCCATATTTCCTATTTCTTAAAATAGTCTGATGAAGTTAGTCTACTGTGGCCTCTAAAAATGGACTGTCCATTTCGAATATATGCTCATTTATACCCTCCAACCGTAATTCCAAATTCAATCCCTCCAGTCTAAAATATCTGATCTTTTTCCTAGGATTTCCCCTGCAAGTTCCCCTTGTCTCCTGAATGCCTTTGTATCAACTCCTCCCCAACATCAGGAAAATGTCTTGCCTCCTTTTAGCTCTTATGACTGATAAATGAAGCCTGCAGTTGGTGCTATGTATTATATTATATACCCCCCCCCCACCCTTCACTGCCCCCCACCAGCAAGGCTAATTGGGCCTCAGCAAACTCCCACAGCACACAGCAAAGGACCTTTAGAACACCACGCTGCACAGGAAATCCTCTTCTTTGGCAGGGGCTCTGATCGGCATTGATGGCAGTGAGCAGGGTAAAGCAACCCCCTCCCCATCTGTCACCAGCAAGGCCAATTGGGCCTCAGCAAACCTTTACAACACAAAGCAAAGGACCTTTAAAACACCGCACTGCACAGGCGTGCCTGTGCCTGGTGGGCCTGTACCTGAGGGCCTCGTCAGAGGGCCCTTTGGCTAGGCCCTTAGGCAAGGACTGCAGGAGAGGGCATCTGACCACCTTCTAATGCTGCTGCAGCCACCAGTGCACTGGTGTAATCTTGACCCCAATCCTGCTTGGCCCCGGACAACCTCAACCAGAACAAAACACACACAGAGGGTAACAAATGGGCACTCCCTCAATGAAGACAATCCACAAGGCTAACTCCATATCCACATCATTAAACAACGCTGCAAGCACCATTGGACCAAGTGCATGGACCTTGTGATATTTACTCTGCGTCCCTATCTATGCAGCAATCATATCCAGGCCTCTGATTCTGAAGACAGTATAGTACATCTCACTGCTCTCTACCCTGAATGGTGAGGGCACCAAGGCCCAAGGACACTAATGTAATAACTCTACCCTCTCTCCAACACCACACCAAACACCAACCCTAAGCCTGAGTGCATGAAACACACCCACATCTTGCAGGCCTGAGCAGACCCAGGAAGACCAACAACCCTAGAACAAATAGAGGTATCTACAGGAAAGATAAGCACCACAACAAAGGAGCCCTGATCGACTTTGGTTTAAGGAGCAAGAGGCTAAATCCCAACCTGTTCCCCATTGCAGGGCCAATCAGGGCTCTATAGCTAGGACTTTAACTTTGGACGTGTCAATGGGTGCAAAAAACATCAGTGCCACAACAAAGGAGCCCCGAGTGGCTCCAGGCTAAGGAGAGGGAGGCTAAACTCTGCCCTGCTCCCCACCACAGGGCCAATTGGGGATCCACAGCCAGGACGTTAAATTAGAATTGCCAAGGTACCACCAGCAATTATAAGAAGCCATCACAACTACAACAAAGATGGCACAGTTCTCAACTGGACTAATCCTACTATTCCTTCTCACTGCTCTTCAATGCATTCACACCACAACCATGCAGAATGGATTGATCCTGATTATTTATAGACAGAGGGACCTATTACTGCCATTCCATGCTCATGCACAACACAACACAACAGAAGACATCACCAACTCATCAGAATCCAACAGACAATCTCCACTGAACCTAGGCCACCAGACATGCAGCAAACCCCATCCATTAAATGTGCCCTGGTTAATGCCCTCTCAGCATGCAACAAAATTAATACCCTCTCAGACTACAAAAGGTAACAACATTGACATACTACTCATCACCAAAACATGGCTGACTGTCACTGACAATGTGCTAGCTAACCAGTTCAGTACACCTGTTAAGTCTTTATCAACCTTACATAACTGCCCAAGGTGGAGAAGAAGAGGAGGAGGGGTCCTCATCTTGGCAGAAAAAGACCTCAAGACCAAGTCTACCTCTATCGCCACAACTGACACAACACATACTCTAGTTGTGGAAAAAAAAACACCTCTCCATCTGTCTAGTCTACAGAGCTCCTAATACAGACACAAAAGACCTCTCAATACTCCTCGGTATAGCATACACACATGCTGCCAAGGACAAGTCCTTCATAATGCTGGGTGACTTCAATCTCAACTCTGCACCTAAAGCACAAGTCAATTTGTTCCTTGAAGCCATGGAAGCTATGGACCTCATACAAATCTTTAATGTATCCACCCATAAGAGATGAAACACCTTGGATTTGGTATTCACAGTTTAAAAAATCCAATCAGTCACCCAACACATCACCTAACAAGTAATACCCATTCCATGGTGAGACCACTACACAATCACCTTTGACCTACCATGGCTCAAACTACATCCCTTCAACATCCTCAAGCACTTCAAAGGATAACAAATTCAATAAACAAGAGCTTCTAGACCACATCATACCAAAGCTAGACTTAGACACAACTGACCTCACCTCACTCGTTGACAATTGGAACACCACCATCACACCATACACAACCACCCCACAGAGAATAAATCCTATGCGATGTGTTTCAGCTCTCTGGTACTCCACCAAAATAAAAAAGACAAAACACGAACTACGACAGATTGAACATCACTGGAGGAAAACAAAAACCCCACCTCACCAGATTCAATACTTCTCAAAACAAGATGAATAGAATAAGCTAATACAGAGACATAAGAAGGATTATCACTTGAACCTGATCCTCAAATCATTGAACAAACTTAGAGAATTGTTCACAATAATAAAATCTCTCACACATGCACTGTCAGCCTAACCTCAAACTGGAATGCAACAAGAAGACTTGAAGCACACCTCTAGAACAAGCTAACCCCACAAATACCATGGCAATGAAGACCAGCCCACCACCCTCCATCAACCTCAGATCCCAATACTGGACCGCATTCACCACTGTTTCCTGAAAACAGCTTGATCAAATAATCACAATGCTCAATACCACAATGTCACCACTTGACCCTTGCCCTGTCTCCTCTATAAAGATGACCAGAAATGAACTCATAATACCCCTTTTCAAATAAACTACCCACAGCACCCTACGTCCTATCACTCACATTCATATCCATAATTCCTTATAGCTATCAATCCCATTACACAAAAGCTAATACTATGTGTATAGTTAACTCTTTTAAGGTTACAAATTAATCTTAAATCTTGTTAATCTTGTTAATTACAATGTATTTAGTTCCATGTTACTGACACAATATTCTGTGTACTACACAGTTGAGTTCTATGTAGACCACTATGATATAGCGGTATAAAAGCAACGTTAAATAAATAAAACAAATAAATGAATAAATATAGGTCATAGTGCATAGCACCACCTACAGGCACCAGGATAGTCATAGCAATAACTGGGAAAAATTGAGAAGTGAGGGTAAAAAAATGTAAAAAAAAACATTGGATGGACACAAATGCACTGTAGCTTAGAATATTAATTCAACCTGTGGCTTCGGACCTGTGTATTCCTATGATAGAAACTTCTCCCATGTACCATATGTACTTTTCTTGAATCATTCTGAGTAACTTCTTTTTCTGGTGAATATCTCTAGAGTTATGTATACTATAGAAGCTGTAATCCAGAGGTTTTGCATTATTCACCCTATAGAAATCCAGTATATTTTGGGTAAATTTCAAAGAGGAAACAGTGATAAGTGCTAGAGGAGTGGTTCCCAAACTTGTCTTGGGGGCTCCCAAGCCAGTCGGATTTTCAGGATATCCACAATGTATATGCAGGAGGTAGATTTGCACGCAGTGGAGGCAGTGTATGCAACTCTCATGAATATTTATTTATAGAAACATAGAAATAGACGACAGAAAAAGACCACATGGCCTATCTAGTCTGTCATTCCATATCAACAACTACAACAGTCCCTTTTTTCCTTTAGAGAGCCTCTGTGTTTGTCCCATGCTTTCTTTTTTAATTCAGATACTGTCCTCATCTCTACCACCTTCACTGGGAGACTATTCCATGGATCCACCACTCTTTCCATAAAGAAATATTTCCGCATATCACTCCTGAATCTATCCCCCTTCACCCTCATCCCATGTCCCCTCGTAGCAGAACATGCTTTCAATTGAAAGGCTCTCCCCTGTACATTTATGCCACGGAGGTATTTAAACATCTCAATCATATCACCTCTATCCCGCCTTTCCTCTAAGGTGTACATATTAAGATCCTTAAGTATGTCCTCATATGCTTTATAATGAAGACCACTAACCATTTTAGTAGCCACCCTCTGTAATGACTCCATCCTGTTTATATCCTTTTGAAGGTGCGGTCTCCAGAATTGCACATTATACTCCAAATGAGGTTGCACCAAAGACTTATACAGAGGCACTATCACCTCTTTTTTTTTGCTAGCCATTCCTCTCCATATGCACCCAACTATCCTTCTAGCTTTTGCCATCGCCTTTTCTACCTGTTTAGCTACTTTAAGATCATCAGACACAACCACGCCTAGGTCCCACTCTTCTTTAGTGGACAAAAGTACTTCACCCCTATACTATATTGCTCCCTTGGATTACTGCAGCCCAAATGCATGACCTTCCATTTTTTAACATTAAATTCCAGCTGCCAAATTCTAGATCATTCTTCAAGCTTATCTAGATCCCTCCTCATGTTATCTATACCTTCCTGGGTGTCTACTCTATTGCAGATCTTGGTATCATCCGCAAAGAGGCAAACCTTACCCGGCAGCTGAAATGCTACCTTAAGACCAGAACACCCACTACCTTATATGGCATTCATCACAGTAAGACAGCAACTAACGCTGGTAACATTAAGACGGTTTAGTGAACATACCCTTAAAGGAAAAAAAGGAACTATTGTTGTTGATATGGGAAGGACAGAATAGATAGACCATATGGTCATTTCTGCTGTCATGTTTCTATATTTCTATGCTTAAATTGGCTGATTTAGTTGAAGCGTTCTAGACATTTATGCTGTTTATGGATACTTTAAAAGCTACTTTTCCATTTTTTTTCACTACCAAAAGTCCCAACATCTGTGCTTCAGATCAGCAATACAGTGAGTCTGTCAGGATTTCCCCCCACTGAATGTACATGAGGTATTTATATATAATATATAAAGGAGGTAGATGCATAATCTCTGTGGAAATCCTGAAAATCAGACTAGAGTGCAGCCCTTGAGGATCAGATTTGGGGGATCCCTGTCCTCTCATGCCTTACCTATACCCTTCAGCAGAGCTCAGGAAGGAGGCAAATGGCAATGGTATGTGTTAAGCAAAAAAAAAATTGGAAGAAATATTTAGCACATCTGGCCGCAAATAAAAAAAAATGCTTCCTGTGTACTTCTCAGCTCTACATTTCCTTTTCACATTTGTTAGCCCCTTAACAACATTTTAACATAGAGCATCTAATTTAAAAGAGCTTCCAATTTAGAAAAGTAACCATTATTCTGCATATCCCTATCTAATCTCCTTTTATATTTTCACTTTACCTGCCTGTTTATTTTCAGCTATAATTGGAAAGGATCACATATTGATCAGAGAATGAAATGCTGGTAATTCTGTCCTTTTTACTTTGTTTAGGTTTGGCATAATTGTTTTAAAAAAATCATTTATGTGCATTAACCTGTGCTGGTTTTTTTTTTTTAATTTTATAATGGAAGATTTGGATGTGCTTCAGGAAGCGAAAGTAGTGATTTTTATCCTTTTTACTCTGAAAATCTAGTTTATATACATGAACTGCATACAGAATACCTTTCATTCAACTTTCCTCATAAATGCAGCTGAAACCAGTTTTAAACTACTTTTGAAAACATGATAGGATAAAGTTAAATATAAGTACGGAGACATCCCCAGAGCTGAATATCCTGAACAAGGACATTAGCACAATTAGCATGTCTGCTTACCATGTTAATCTCTTTGAATATCTCTCCCCTCATTGTATATTGGAGGATGTAATCAATATTACAATTGACTATAGGAAGGTTTTTTATGATCATTGATGTAGTACTAAAAAGCCCGTCAAAAACTGGCTCATGGGTACTGAGGTCTTTTTTCCTTCCTTCCATATTGATCAGCACACATACAGTCAATTGACGTACTTTGGGGCTTCTAGGTATAAATTCATGTTCCCACTAGGTGGCGCATCTCAATCACTGTTTACAGTTTTACTCCGACATTACAAACAATAAACATAATGACGTCATGTAATGACGTCACATACTACACGTATTTAACAAATAAGTAACTTCACTTTAATTTACATCTGCATTTCATGCTAAATGCAGTCATGATAATGCGTCAATTGATGCATTTTGGGGTTTCTAGGTAAAATTCCTTTTGGGGCTTCTAGTGTTAACCCACAGTGCCTCCTCGCTCCCTTTGAAGCACTATAATTCTATAGCTTTAATATCATTTTTTACATGCTGTATATTTCCACTCCTCCCATTTTTTCTACCCTGTCCTTCCTAAATAAAGCATAGCCTAGTAAAATTACATCCCAGTCATGGTTGTCCCTGAACCATGTCTCTGTAACTGTCATTAAATCCAAGTCAGCCTCTCCCATTTAAGCATCAACATCTGGGATCTTATTTCTCATGCTATGGGCATTTATAGACACTGCTTTACAGATGTTACCCATTTTACCTATTCTATAAAGGTATTTAATGTTTCACTTACCTGGAGGCTTTCACTTACCTGGGGGCTTTCTTCACTCATCCCAAATGAATCGAAATGCATGTCAGCCTCTTTTCAACATCTTTGTTTGTGTTGCAGAAGGGCTGTCTGGTAAGGTTTGCTTGTTTGCGGATGATATCAAAATCTGCAATAGAGTAGACACCCAGGAAGGAATAGATAACATGAGGCGGGATCTAGCTAAGCTTGAAGCATGGTCTAGAATTTGGCACTGAAAATTTAATGCTAAAAAAGGCAATGTCATGCATTTGTGCTGCAAAAATCCAAAGGAGCGATACAGTGTAGGAGGTGAAGTACTTCTGGCCATAAAAGAGGAGCAGATACACCCGGATGTAATTGTGTCTGACAATCTTAAAGTAGCTAAGCGGGTAGAAAAGGCAACTGCAAAAGCCAGAGGGATGCTTGGGTATATAGGCAGAGGAATGGCTAGCAGAAAAAAGGAGGTGATAATACCTCTGTATAAGTCTCTGGTGCTACCTCATTTGTGGTATTGTGTACAATTCTGGAGATCGTACCTTCAAAAGGATATAAGCAGGTTGGAGTCGGTGCAGAGGGTGGCTACTAAAATGGTTAAGGTCTTCATTATGAAGCCTATGAGGATGGACTTAAAGATCTTAATATGTATACTTTAGAGGAAAGGCGGGATAAGGGCGATATGATAGACATTTAAATACCTCCGTGGCATAAATGCACAGGAGGGTCTCTTAATTAAAGGCAAGCTCACAACAACAACTACTACAAGGGGACATAGTATTAGAGTGAAAGAGGATATAACCGGGTAAGGCGGACCGGCTTCCGCCACACCGCAACACCGCAACACCCCCCGCCCCCTCAACCATTAATAACAAAGATAGACCACACATATATGGGAATTCAACTGGTCACAGCTTTATTGCCATAAACCATAACATCAACAATCCAACCTTAAATTGTATTCCCCCCCCCCAGCAGAGCGAACCCTCACCAGCCATGAGTAGCAAAGTGAGGCCGCTTCCGCTTCCGCCTTGTCCAGGCCCCGGCAAATTGCCTAGCCTCCCTCATCCGGCTTCGCCATATTATTAGCAAAAGCCTGAGGGACCGCCCGGGCGGGGGTACCCCACCCCCGCCCTACTGCTTGGCTCCGGCTCCGGACCCCGGAAACCTCCGGGATCCGGCCCCAACCCCCCAGCTGCAACACCCCTCCAAAGCCCCCCACCCCCGAGCCCCAACTAAGGGCGGGAGGGCGGGACGTCCAGTACCTCCGGCCACCTCGAGGGAAAGGCCGGAGGACACCGCAACGCTCCCCTTGCTCCCCCTCCGAAATCTTTGACTCCTCCCATTGGCTCCCGTGTCCTGCCATGTACCGCGGGAGCCAATGGGAGCCCTTCACGCGCCGCAGGCCCTCCCCGCGAATCGCGTAGACACGCCGCAGCGGGCAAGCGGCCGGCCGCCCCCCCGGTTAACGCCGGCCGCTCACACGCCCCGGGGGGGGGGGCCACGCGGCCTCGCCATAACCGGGTAAGGCGGACCGGCCTCCGCCACACCGCAACACCCCCGCCCCCTCAACCATTAATAACAAAGATAGACCACACATATATGGGAATTCAACTGGTCGCAGCTTTATTGCCATAAACCATAACATCAACAATCCAACCTTCAATTGTATTCCCCCCCCCCAGCACAGCGAACCCTCACCAGCCATGAGTAGCAAAGTGAGGCCGCTTCCGCTTCCGCCTTGTCCAGGCCCCGGCAAATTGCCTAGCCTCCCTCATCCGGCTTCGCCATATTATTAGCAAAAGCCTGAGGGACCGCCCGGGCGGGGGTACCCCACCCCCGCCCTACTGCTTGGCTCCGGCTCCGGACCCCGGAAACCTCCGGGATCCCGCCCACCGGCTCAGGCCAGCACCAGCCTGAGCCGCCCCCCCCGGCAAAGCTGCGACCAGCGCCCCTCCGGTTCAGCCTATCCTCCAAGGCCTCCTGCCAATCGGTGCGGAGCAAATCCATCCCCACCGGGGATAGATGGACCCCATCGACCCGATATAGGCCCGCACACAAGCCCGCACACTCCGCATCAGCCCATGGGTGCAAGAGTGGGCCCCCCCTGCTCCCCCACCCATCCGCCACTTCGGCGATTGATCTTTTGTTAGCCCTGCGACCACCGCCGCTAAGCCGTGCAAGCAGGCCTTGGAACGATATCTGACCACAGCAAAATCACACCAGAAAACATCTCAAATAGCGCTTCCTTGTCCCGAATCACAGTCCAACTCCCCTGCCAGCCCGGCCAGGACACCAGATTGTTGCCACCCAGGTGGATCACCACGGCATCCGGTGGCCCCCGCAGCCGCTCGTGGTGCCGCAGCAAAGGCAAGAGCGGACTCCATCGCAGACCACGCTCACCCAGCCATGAAACGGTCACCCCGAACTGGTCCAAACCAATATTCCACTCCACCGGGCATGTTGCTGCTCGCCGACCGGCCCGGAACTCCGAGTGACCAATCACCCAACAGCGACACGAGCCAGGAACAACTTCTGCAAAAAGAAACATATCCACAGTTAGCCAGCCCCCCCCAGCGCCCGTACAGGCGCACCATCTCCGATACGCCCAGGCAGGCCATCTTCCGATACGCCTGATATCCTCCTGAGGTAAGCCCGCCGCCGCCACCAAGTAGCTGCGCCAATACGAAAGGAATGCGGCGCCTACAACCCCGCACCACGAACGCTACGGAAAAACACCGCCCGGACGCAGGCGCCCACATAACTGGACGACATCACCTGTGGCAAAACAGCCCACCAGCGTTGCCGCCACTCATGCGTAATGGACTGCCCGCTGCCCCAGGGCGACCGACCAGAGCGTTCCCAGCCCTGCCACACCCGGCGCGCTACCAATCCCCCCGACCACCGCCCACCCCACTGCCATAGCAAGGAACGAGAAACCCGCCAAATTCCCACACGCCCAGAAACCGCACCAAACAGGCGCAGCCGGGGACTGCGTAACCTTCCGCCTCCGGTGCCCATGCTGGGAACAGCTCCCACTTCCGCGACCTGCTTAGTACTAACGGGTATCACTGTTCCCTCTATGCTGTGCGCGTGTGCGCGCGCACACACCTCACCGAGCGAGCGCACACACTTTGCCAACAGAGCGCACAAATTTACGGCTCTGACTCTGATAGAAAACAACACCGACGTCTTAAAATTCAAACATCGTGATTGTAATTACTAGCAATTTTCCGCTTCAGTTAGTAATCGCCTATTTTCGTTTAAATTGATTAAAGTGCAGATACTGTGTTCGGACATGCAGTCAAATTTTAAGTATCTAACTCCGCGTGTCGTTATGTGGCGCACAAAATTGTAACCTTCCTGCGAAAGCTGCACACAGCTGCTATGTTATGCGCACAGTGCCTACCGAAAATTAGAGGGAACCTTGCCGGGTATATGCCGTGCTCGCACCACGGTATCCAGCCGCAAGCCAACCAACACGACCTGTCGTATCAAGTTTTGCTACCGGGATATGCATGGAGTGTAGTCGCACACCTCGCTTACCACCGCTGCGTCGTCGCACCACCATACAAGCCTACGATGGCGAACCCTGTCCGGCCGGACCTCCAACACAACCTGTAGCGGAAACAACTCCAGGAAGGTTATATCGGCCGTGAGACCGACTACCTCCCAAGCACCAGGCCACTCCGCCGCACACCACGAGCTGCCAAAGTACACCCCAAGGCCCAACCCTCCGGCCACATCGGTAAGCAACTGCCGGTCCCGACTGTCGCTCTCCCGATCTTGAAGCACCATAGTGCCATCGAACTCCCGCCCGAACTCATCCCAGATGGCTATATCGGCCCGAATACTCTGTGACCCTCAGACGAGGATGCAGTCCGGAGAGACCTGAAAACGCCTCGCCAACACTCGCCGCTTAGGGATAACTCTACAGTCGAAATTCAGGGACCCGATTAACGCCTGCATCTCCCACGATGTCCTCCGTCTAGCACCCAAGGCATTCGCCACCAGAACCCGGAGCCTCTGGATCCTACCCACCGGCAGGCACACCACTCACTCCCCAGACTCCATCTCGATCCCTAAAAAGGTGAACCGAGTCGTGGGGCCCTCCGCCTTCCCCTCTGCCCACGGAACCCCCACTCCCCCGCCATCTGCACAAGCCCGTCCAACAATGCAGAGGAGATCATTCACCGAACCCCCGATCGGGTGTGACAGGTTAGAGATCAACCGGTATTCACCTGTCTCCCTGGGAAGGACGGCTCCCCGAAAGGGCCCGCTACCCCCCCCAACCCGATCTCCACTGCCAGCCGATCACAGACCACGCTGGCTAGACGCCGCACCGCCGGGGCATTTCGGACCCTGAGCAGCCTCCAGGATGGAGCCCGAAGCCGCCTGCACAGAAATGCCCGCGCCCAACTCGCTACATTGCACGCCACCTTTCGCACCCTACCCGCCTTTCCATCCACCCTCCGCGTCTGCTTACTGTCCTCAACACGCGTTCGACCCTCCAGAAACCGAAAGATATCAATATAGTGCCTCTCCTTAATGTTACGCCGCCGCTTCCTCGGCACGCCTTCCCCAACTCCGAGAACGCTACCACCGACGATTCCGCCCCCCGCCGAACCGACCAACCGCTCCCATCCGACCCGTATGAAAACAACGACGATACCGAGGACGTAGATGACCAGAAACCCGAAGCCCGACCGCCGCCGCTTCCCGGCCGCCTCCCCCCCATTTTCCCTCCACCGGGATTCCCCCTGAAGACCCCGCCCTCACAAACTCACCTGCCCCAGCCGTCGCCTGCTCAGGCACTGCTCCTGCCTCCGACCGACCCGCCACCATGCTCCTCGAGCCCTGTCCCTGCTTCGCTGACCCAGCTGCAGGCGTGCTCTCCTCCCCGCTCAGCGCTGCGCCGGCCCATGTCAGCAGAATCTCGTGCCTCGGGGTCCCAGTGAACGGCCATCTTGGAGTATCCTGTGGGGAGAAAAAAGGGAAAGATGCCTCCGCACCCGCCCCCCCCCCCCAAGGCAGCTGCCATGCCCCCAGCCAATCTGCCCGGGAAGGGCCTTGCCCCCCCACCCTGCCAATGTACCCAACCAGGGGAGACGCCTCCCCCATCCACCCCACCCCCCCCACCGGGCCCCCCAGCCCCACCAATCGCGCCTGCCCACCCCCGCAGGAACCCACAATTCCTCCGCCGATGCCCCTACCCTTCCCCCACCGCCACCTGCCGTGACTCCCGCCTTAACTCCTCCCGGCCCCAGCCTCCTCAGCCGGGCCCCTAATCCTAGTAGGTATGGTCGTAAGCCAACTCCAGTGTAACTATAGTGATGTAACGCTCACCCTTATTAACAATAGGGTGAGATTAATCCAAGGGGGAAATGCGGTAGGCAAAGGCCGATGATCCACGCTGTTTGAACTAGGCCGGCAGGCCTAAGCAGCTTGACCTGTAAGTAAAGCCTGTGGATCGGCCCAGAGGAATGAAAACCCCCCTGAATGCTGCTGTCATAGAATCGAAACCTAACTAAGCAGAGCTAGCAGAATCGACACTTAGAAAAGATAGAAAAACAAGCTCTAATTGGCACTGATAAGAGTGTGAAAGCTTCTGTGAATTAATTAGTTCTGCTGAGAGAAGGGTTACAGTGCCCTGCTTTCCCCCACGTTCTAGTCAGCGAAGTGACGCTGGAGGAGAATTGTATTAAGAGTCCAAGAACTGTCAATTGTAATGGGGACTGTAAGGGGGGGCAAGCAGGTGCTAAGCCCAGACCAAGATCCTCATTGGATGACTAGGTAATGGTACCGGGACCAATTACCGGTACCAATGAGAAGTTTGCCTATGTACAGAATGGAGAAGCAAGGTATAAACATTGTTGTTTTGCTAGCAACCATCGCTCCGCCATATTGAATGTGATTCTGCTTGAGTCTGGTGCACAATAAATGGTTTGGACCTACTGGACAGACTCCTGGTATTAAATAACCATAAAATAAATATCAAAATAAACCCCAAGTAAGCCAAGGACTAAAATGAGGAATCCCATTCAACCCCCTACAAAGTTTAAAAGGCTAGAGCCTCCACAAGGAACCCTCCCGGAGATCCCCCCAGGGCCCGGATCCATGTGTGCAGCATGTCACCACTGTACAAAGCCCCCCCCCCCTCTCCCTCCAGGCGGCTTCACTCTCAATCTCCACACCGGCCCGCGGGCACGCCATCCTCACCAGGCGTGCCTGCATCCACCACACAGCGCTCCAACCCACCTCAGCCAGACAATGCTGGACCATCCCCAACCCGAGCCCCCGCTCCCGTGCAAACCGGAAGCAACGCAACCGCAACCCCCAATGCCCCAGGCACAAAATCCCGGCCACAAGCCCTCTGAGGACAGTGAACTGTCCAAATGAAACTCGCCAACGAAAAAAAAAAAATATGAGCCATCAACCGGGCAAGAACAAATCCCATCCACCCCCGCCCAAGCACTCACACAACCCCAGACACCCACAGCACGTCCGGTACCTCCGGCCACCTCGAGGGAAAGGCCGGAGGACACCGCAACGCTCCCCTTGCTCCCCCTCCAAAATCTTCGACTCCTCCCATTGGCTCCCGCGCCCTGCCATGTACCGCGGGAGCCAATGGGAGCCCTTCACGCGCCGCAGGCCCTCCCCGCGAATCGCATAGACACGCCGCGGCGGGCAAGCAGCCGGCCGCCCCCCCGGTTAACGCCGGCCGCTCGCACGCCCCGGGGGGGGCCACGCGGCCTCGCCAGTCTCAGGATTAATATGCAGAAATATTTCTTTATGGAAAGAGTGGTAGATGCGTAGAATAATCTCCTAGTGGAGGTGGTAGACACAAGGACAGTATCTGAATTCAAAAAATCATGGGACAAACACAGAGGATCTCTAAAATTAAAAAGGGGACTATTATGGTTGAAATGGTAGGGCAGACGCTTTCTGCCATCATAGTTATGTTTTTATGTTTCTTCTATTAAAACCTTAACATACGGGATCTTATTTCCCATGCTATGAGCATTTTTGCACACTGCTTTCCAGTTGTTGCCCCTTTTATCAATTTCTACAGATGTATTAAATTTTTCACTTACCTGAAGGCTTTCACTTACCTGGGGGCATTCTTCATCCATCTCCAATGAATCTTGCTTAAAGCCCTCTGCAGTAGGTTAGTCAGTCTGCTGCAGAAGACACTTTGACCCTTCTTGGGCAGGTGGATGCCATCTCTGCTCTGTAGCCCTTGGAAAATAATCCCAACTTCCAGGAAACCAAAATGCTCTTAATGACACCATCCACACAACTACACATTCATCTCCAGGATGTGAGCTTCTCTGCCTCAACCTTTATCCTTAACAGGGAGGATTGAAGAGAAAACAACCTGTGCACCTAACCTGCTTCACCCTCTGTCCCAGAGCCATGAACTCTCTTTTGATATGCTCGGAGGGATACCTAGCAGTATCATTTGTACCAACATTGATGAGCAACATCGGATAATAGTCATGGAGAAGAGGTAAATTATAATCATTCATAAATGACTGTAGCTTTCTCCACACCATTTAAAAATACATACATTTAAGATGTTGACATGAATGTTTGTTATATCTAGAAACATTGTATAGTAGTAAGTTGAAATGAAAAATTTATGTTTATGTTTATTAAAAAAAATGCTATATCACATTTCAGTTACAATGAGCAAAGTGGTTTACAATACAAAAGAAAGGTACTCTGTGAAATGATTACATAACAGATAGATTAAAATGGAATAGTAAAAAAATACTTAAAACCAGACATACATAAACAGATTAATAAATATATACCACATTAATCACTGCAGGGAGCAGTTTCTAAGCCCACACCCAAAAATACTGTCTCAAAAAAGAAAGTGGGCATATTCAGAGTTATTTATGTGGTTTGCCACTGAATATCCTCTCCTAAGTCATCCAAATGACAGTCACTAACCGACAGGGCATTCTGGAGGTGGACCAGGGGGCATCATTAGCTAGAGGGTTCGCAGTGATATTCAACCACTAACCAGTTAGTTAAACCACCTAATATTCAGACCGGTAAAAAGCTCTCTTAACTTTAGGAGCTTTTTAATCTAGTTAGCGGCTAAATACAGCTGCCAGCTAGATTGTAAAAGAGCAATCCAGGCAAGCTATGATTCTCAGTCTTGAAAGACTACAAAAAGGGACTGCTACTTCTGGAGAGATATCTGCACTTGTATTTCAATCTGGGAAATGTTCTAAATCTTGGGGAAAAGGGAATTCTTTAGATTAAATCTGATGAATCCATGTAAATTAGAATCCAGTGTATTTGTTGACTCAGTCAGGGCCTAGTATCAATGATCTTTAAGTTTAAATTTAAAACCCAGCAGAAGGCTTTCGGTTAAATTCAGAATGCAGCAGAGAGCTTTCAGGTAAAGTTTAAAACCCAGCAGAGAGCTCTTAGTTTAAATTTAATACTCAGGGCCTAGTATCAGCAAAGAGCTTTTAGTTTA
Organism: Ichthyophis bannanicus; assembly: GCA_033557465.1. Classification (NCBI taxonomy): domain Eukaryota; kingdom Metazoa; phylum Chordata; class Amphibia; order Gymnophiona; family Ichthyophiidae; genus Ichthyophis; species Ichthyophis bannanicus. The sequence goes on from CM066033.1 coordinate 244,569,550, forward strand.
AATTTTGGAACTCAGCAGAGAGCTTCTAGTTTAAGTTTAAAAGTCAGTCAGGGCCCAGTATCAGCAGAAAGCTTTAATTTAAATCAAATCAGAGTTTAGCTTAGCATAAAAGGAAAAATAGGGTCAATATTTTATGAGCAGAAAGGAATAAATTGTTTCTATAGACCTTTACAAAGAGACCTAATAGATAGGGGGCAAAAGACCTGTGAAATGGTTTTAAATAGGTATTAAAGCTAAGTGACAGATCAAAGGGCAATTTGAAAGGCTCCCTCTAGCAAAGCAGATTAATATGAATGAAATGCAACCTCTAAAATGCTTGTATGCAAATTCTAGAAGTCTAAAAAATAAGATGGGAGAGTTAGAATATATAACTCCAAATGAGAGGTTAGATATGATTGGTATCTCAGAGACATGGTGGAAGGAGGACAACCAATGGGACGCTGTGCTAGGCTGGATACAAACTATATCGCAATGATAGAGTAAATCAAATTGGTGAAGGGTTGTGCTCTATATTAGAGAGGACATTAAGTCACATAGGATTAAAGTTTTGAAGGAAACAAAATACACTGTAGAATCTCTATGGATAGAAATTCCACGTAAAAAGGGGAAGCCAATGACAGTGGGAGTGTACTACCGACCACCTGGCCAGAACGAACAGATGAATGATGAAATGCTGAAAGAAATCAGGGACGCTAACAAAAGTTACAACATAGTAATAAAGGGTGATTTCAATTACCTAGGTATCGACTGGGTCAGTGTCATGGCAGGACATGCTAGGGAGATGAAGTTTCTGGATGAAATAAATGACCTCTTCTTGGAGCAGCTGATTCATGAACTGACAAGAGAGGAAGCTTTTTTGGACATAGTCCTTACTGGCACGCAGGATCTGGTGCTAGAGATAAGAGTGTTGGGGCCACTTGGCAATAGTGAACATAGCATGATCACATTTGATTTATTAAATGAAAGAAGGGCGGCAAGGAAATCCACAGTACTACCTTTTAACTTTCAAAAGGGAGACTATGATAAAATGGGAAAAATAGTTAAGAAAAAGCTAAAAGGAGCAGTTGCAAAGGTTAACAATTTACATAAAGCATGGGCATTGCTTACAAATACTATCTTTGGAAGCCCAGAACAGATGTATTCCACACTTTAAGAAAGGTGGAAGGAAGGCCAAAAAACTGCCAGCATGACTTAAAGGTATGGTCATGGAGGATGTCGCTGCCAAAAAAGCATCTTTCAGGAAATAGAAAAAGGAGCCAAATGACAAAAACGCAAAACAACATAAACATGGGCAAGTTAGATGCAAGACATTGATAAGGCAGGCAAAGAAAGAATTTGAAAAAAGCTAGCCATGGAAGCAAAAATGCATAATAAAAACTTTTCCAAGTACATTCATAGCAAAAATCCTGTGAATGAATTCTTTGCTTTGGTCTTTAATGATATTGGGAATTTACCCATGCCTGGAATTTTAATTAAAGGTGATGTATCGGAAGAATTGAAAGAAATATTGATAAACTGGGAAGATGTATTACAACTATGTGATAATTTGAAGAGTAGCAAATCGCCTGGACTGAATGGTATACATATGAGGGTATTGAAAGAACTGAAATATGAGATTGCAGACCTACTATTACTAATCTGTTAACTATCATTAAAATCATCTGTAGTACCTAAAGAGTGGAGAATGGACAATGTAATGCCACTTTTTAAAAAGGGTTCCAGGGATGATCTGGAAAACTACAGATCAGTGAGTCTGATGTCAATACTGGGCAAAATGGTAGAAACCATTATAAAGAATAAAATTACTGATAATGTATATAGTCACGGTTTAATGGGAGAAAGTGAACACGGATTTATTTATTTATTTTGTTTTTCTTATATACTGTGCTATTCTGCATCAGTGCGGTTTACATTGAACAAACTGAAATTACATTGAATAGGGCATTATAACTTGGAGATAACTATTTTACAGGGAACATGGGCTATGGAGGGTTAAGTGGCTTGCCCAAGACCACAAGGAGCACCTGTGGGACTAGAAACCCCAGTCCTTCCAGCCCAAGGTTGCTGTCCTCTAGTGAGATTTGAACCCCTGACCTTCCGGCCTGAAGTACCTTGCCCCAACCACTAGGCCACTCCTCCACTAGGCAAGGAATGTCATGTCTTACTAATATTTTTTTTGAAGGAGTGAATAAACAGGTAGACAAAATTGAGCCAGTTGATACAGTTTATCTGGATTTTCAGAAAGCCTTTGGCAAGGTCCCTCATGAGAGACTTTTGGCCAAATTAAAAATTCATGGGATTGGAAGCAGTGTAGTATTGTGGAACAGGAACTGGTTAAAAGATAGAAAGCAGAAAGTAGGGCTAAATGGCCAATTTTCTCTATGGAGAAAGATGAATAGTTGAGTTACCCCAGGGATCTATGCTGGGCCCGCTGCTTTTTAACATATTCATAAGTGACCTGGAACTGGAAATAATGAGTGAAGTGATCAAATCTGCAGATGAAATAAAATTATTCAATGTTGTTATGTGGCAGGTGCAGGCCTGTGATCCACAGTGTCTGACATAAGCAGGCAGGCCTAACTAGCTTGACCTGTAAATGAAGCCTGTGGAGAGGCTCATAGGAATTGCACATCCCCCAACATGCTGCTATTGTAGGATAGAACTCTGTAATAGAACTGAACTAACTTAGGTAAGCAAAAACTGAGAGATGGAAAAATACAGAAAAATATGTTTAAAAGTTACTGATAAGAAAAGTACATCTGCAAGGAATATAATTGGGATTGCTGACAGATGAGTTGCAGAGCCCTGCTCCCCTGTATGCACAAATTGGCTCTATGGCCTTGAGAGTATGAAAGTAACAAGTTGATGAACTGACCATTGTAATTGGGACTAGAAGGGGGGTGAGCAGGTGCTGGGCCCACTGAAGGAACATAATTGGATAATCTTATCAGTACCGGGACCAATGGAAGGGGTACGGGAGGTACGGGAGAGTACCGGGACCAATGAAATGTTTTTCTATACCTAGAATGGAACAGAAGTCTATAAAAGTTGTTGTAATGCTAGAAAACTTTGCTCAGCCATTTTGAAATTGACTTGCTTGAGACTTGTGCACAAATAAATTATTTGGACCTTCTGAACAGACTCCTGGTATCATTGGTTTGTCTGCGCTTTGCTGCTACATATTCTTGGTGCATTGGCCGGGAAGTTGTGGAATCAAAGTGTATATAGGGCAATATACCACGACTTTCCGCCTCTATAGGCTTGGTCCTGCCGGGATCGCGCCCTTCCGACGAGGGCTGCTCCCTGGCGCCGCCGGTCCCTTGTATCGGAGGTAGCTGGTCGGACCTCGGCGGGTGCCGGGCCCGGCTGGAGCCAACGCCTCGAACCCGAGTGAGGGGAGTCCGAGGTCCAACTCATGCGCCTGCTTGGGAAGTTTGAGGACCGGATCCGGTGAGTATAGTTTTGATTTGGTGTCTAGACAGATATAGAAAGAGCAGTACTGCCATTGGAACTTGGAATTTGGAATTTGTAATCTCGAGATATTGGAAATTGGTAAGAGAGCCTGATCACCTCTCAAGGAAGGGCCGAGTAACCCCGCATGGGAATTCGCCGGGTGAAACCCCCATCCTTTTTGTAATTGGGAAATTGGAAAGACTAGTCAGAATAGATAGAAACGAAGGCATTCTGGGATACGTTGCTAGCATGATTGTGTGAATGAAGTGTGGATGAGAGGTCTGGCAGCACGGACCAAGTGAAGGCGGACCCCTGAGTAGCGCATTTCCTGACCGGGCGACCGCGTTCAGGTCGCGAAAAGGGGGAAGCGATTGTCATCGTGTCTTGTTATTTGTACTCCTTATACGTTTCCAGGGCCGTGAGGACCCCTTACCTACGGTCCGCCCTCCTTTTCCCTTTTGTCTGTTGTTGCGCGCACACATCGAAATGAGAGGGGCGGGGTCTACTAGAAACACTCCATTAGAATGTATGATCGCACATTTCAAAGAGGGATATTCTGGTGATTATGGTATTAAAATGACAGCAGCCCGTTTGCAGATTTTGTGTACTAGGGAGTGGCCCGATCTAGACCCCACCTGGCCCCGAGAGGGAACGTTCAATGTAGAAATTATTCAGTTAGTACACCGTAGAGTGCGGATAGCGCACCCCGATCAGTACCCCTATATAGATTCCTGGTTAAGTATTTGTGAAGAACCGCCCCTCTGGGCGCAGCGCTGTTATGAGGAACAGTGCAGAATAATGTTAGCTAAAACAGATTCTAGACAGAAAACGGAACAGCCTAGAATGAAAGAGCAGGATAGGAAGTCCAGGAAGAAGCCCATCCTGGTAGATCCTGATTCCCCAGAAATAATTCCCCGACAGCCTCGAACCCCAGGTCCGATAAGAGTAGCCCGGCGTCCTGCCCCAGAGCCCCAGAGACAGCCGGTGCGGGACCCAACCCCTGACCCACCTCCCGGAGGGGAGAGAGAGGAATTAGCTGAAGAAGAGGATATTATAAAAAGCGAGTCAGATGCAGAAGTAGAGGAGGAAGAAAATGAAAATGCCCCAAGCGAGGATGACAACGTACAAGTGATTGCCAGTGCCAGCGTGCCAGCAAAATGTACACCCAAAGTGAAACCTGTTGAGAAAGCGAAAGTGACCTCTGGAAAGACAGTTACAAAAATAACCCTTAGATCCCACAAGACAGCTACTGCCAAAATGATGCCCTTACGGCAAGTCCCGGGGGTACCTATAAAGAACGATAATGAGGAGGTGGTAGCGGGACCCTTAACTTATGTGTATATCCCTTTCTCTACAACTGATTTGTTAAATTGGAGGTCGCATTATGCCTCCTATACTAATAAGCCCCAGGAGCTGACAGAATTAGTAACTACTATTATGGAAACCCACCAACCCACTTGGCCAGATTGCCGCCAGCTCCTGACCACCCTATTCACGACAGAAGAACGAACACGAATTAGAAAAGCAGCTATTGAGTGGATGGCAGATAACCCTGTAGCTCCAGGGCAGGGGCTGGACAGAATAGATTATCGGGAAGCGGCCCAGAGAGAATTCCCGAATGAAGACCCCCATTGGGATCCAAATACAGAGGAAGGATCCACAGCCCTGGCCCGTTTTCGCCAAGGCTTTTTACAAGGCCTGAGAAGGGGAGGCCAGAAAGCTATGAACCTTTCCAAAGTTGCAGGAGTTATCCAAGGTGTAGATGAGAGCCCAGCAGACTTTCATGAAAGATTAATTGGAGCATATAGAATGTATACTCCCTATGATCCCAAAGCACCTGGAAGTTTATGTATGGTGAATTCTGCTTTTGTAAACCAGTCCCAACCAGACATTAGACGTAAATTACAGAAATTAGAAGGGTTTGCGGGCATGAATGCAACACAGTTACTGGAAGTCGCTCATAAAGTGTATGTGAATCGTGATAATGAAAGACAGAGAGAATGTGATAGAAAGATGAAGAAGAAAGCTGATTTTTTTGGCTGCGGCCATAGTTGAACAGAGAAGGGGAGGTGTCCCTAGTCGACGGAGCAGAGGAAGAGGGCGGGGCCAAGGCGTAGGCCGGACCCAGAAGCTAGGCGTGAACCAATGCGCCTACTGTAGAGAAGAAGGACATTGGAGAGATACGTGCCCGCAACTCGAAGACGCCCAGCAAGATGACGACAGCAATCATCAATGGCGCGAAGAAAGACGAGGCTATCCCCGAAACCGCGGAGGAGCCAATCGAGAACAATTCCAGCGAGAAAGAGGAGGAGCCATTCAAGCATTGGCCACAACGATCCATGATGAAAATGACGTGGATTAGGACAGACCGGGCTCCAAGTTTGCTTTAGGTCTCCAGGAGCCTATGGTCGGAATACAAATAGGAGACCAAGTTATGGACTTTATGGTTGATACTGGAGCACAACATTCAGTAATAGACAAAAAGATAGCCCCTTTTCTACAAAAGCAGTCACCATTATAGGAGCAACTGGTGCCAAAGCTACAAAGTCTTTTCTTCAGAATCGTATATGCAGTCTAGGAGGACAGCAAATAACTCATCAATTCCTTTACATGCCCGAATGTCCAGTGCCACTACTAGGACGAGATATGTTAGCCAAACTCCAAGCACAAATATCTTTCTCTGAGAAAGGAGAAATGCAAATGACAGTAAATCCCCAAGCCAAACCAGCAGGAGTAATGCTGCTGACAGTTCCCCGAGAAGAAGAATGGAGGTATTACATTGATGATTCTATCCAAGACACTTATTTTGAACAAACTTTAAAGAGCATTCATGCACCACCTGGAGTATGGGCAGAAGGCAGTCCCCCAGGCCTAGCCAAGCATATAGCTTCAGTGATTGTAACCCTCAAGCCTAGTGCTACACCAGTGCACGTCAAACAGTACCCTCTCCCAAGAGCTGCAATTGAAGGCATTCATCGTCACTTGCAAAGATTGCTCGAGTATGGCCTACTAAAAGTATGTCAATCCCCATGGAACACTCCACTTTTGCCAGTAAAGAAACCTGGGACGGATGATTACCGCCCAGTACAAGATTTAAGGAGAGTAAATGATGCAGTTGAAACTATACATCCAGTTGTACCCAATCCTTACACTCTTCTAGGACTGATACCTGCTGAAGCTACCCATTTCACTGTACTGGATTTAAAAGATGCATTCTTTTGCATAAGATTAGCCCCTGTAAGTCAAATATTGTTCGCATTTGAATGGCAGGACCCCACCTCTGGAAGAGGGGGCCAACTCACCTGGACAAGATTACCCCAAGGATTCAAAAATTCGCCTACCATCTTTAGTGCTGCACTGAATCAAGACCTTTCAAGCTATCCAGTGGCCCCGGGGAAGAGAGTGCTTCTCCAATACGTGGACGATCTGCTGATAGCTGCCATATCAGAAAGTGAATGTATACGAGCCACCAAAGAGCTCTTGCAGTTACTAGATGAAGCTGGATACAAAGTTTCCAGAGCCAAAGCACAGCTATGCCAAAAAGAAGTGAAATACTTGGGCTTTCGTATAACCCAAGGAAGCCGGAGATTAGGCAGAGAAAGAAAAGAAGCAGTGTGCAGAATTCCAACTCCAACAACCAGAAAGCAAGTCAGAGCCTTTCTGGGAGCGGCAGGATATTGCCGAATCTGGATACCCAACTTCGCTCAAATTGCCAAACCACTGTATGAAGCCACAAAAGGAGAAGAGAAGTCGCCACTGGAGTGGGGACTTGAGCAGGATACAGCCTTCCAGAAGTTAAAAGAAGAATTGATGTCATCACCAGCACTTGGACTACCAGATGTCCACAAGCCTTTCCACTTGTTTGTACATGAAGCACAGGGAAATGCCTTAGGCATGTTGACTCAGAAATTGGGAAATTGGGAGCGACCTGTAGCATACCTATCGAAACAATTGGACCCTGTGGCCAAAGGATGGCCACCTTGCCTGAGAGCAGTTGCAGCTACAGCATTATTAGTGAGTGAAGCAGACAAGCTCACACTAGGACAGAACATATGAGTCACTGTGCCACATGCAGTCCTTGCCCTCATGGAACAAAAAGCAAATTATTGGCTCACCAATTCCCGAATGTTGAAGTACCAGAGCATGTTATGTGAAAACCCACAGATACAACTAGAAGTGAGTCATGCCTTGAATCCAGCCACCTTGATACCCATCAGTGAAGAACTCCCAGAACATGACTGTATCGAAGTCATGGAGACTGTGTTCTCCAGTCGACCCGACTTGACAGATGTGCCCATAGACAATCCTGACCAAATCTATTATGTTGATGGGAGTAGTCTCATCCTCGATGGACGACGCTGTGCCGGATATGCAGTCGTCACTCAACACAAAGTAGTTGAATCATCAGCTTTAGCCTCAGGCACATCAGCCCAGAAAGCCGAATTGAAAGCACTCACCAGAGCATTATTGTTAGGAGAAAAACTTGTGCTAAATGTATATACAGATTCCAAATATGCCTTCACTACTCTGCATGCCCATGGAGCTCTCTATAAAGAACGAGGGCTCATCACATCCGGAGGAAAGTCAGTCAAATATGGTCCCGAGATATTGATGTTACTTGATGCAGTTTGGGCCCCAACACGTGTAGCTGTCATGCATTGCAGAGGACATCAAGCCGGAAAAGGAGAAGTTGCCCGAGGAAATAGATTTGCAGATGCTTCAGCACGACAAGCAGCTATGACAGGACAGATTACACCACAAACTATGCCAATGCAAGCAACATTGTTTCCAGTACCTCTGAATTTATGGACACCACGATATACCACCAAAGAATTAGATTACTACTGTAACAAAGAAGATGGAGTACTGAAAGATGGATGGATTGAGCTGCCACCAGAAGAGGGCAGTCAACCCCCTGGACGAATAGTAATTCCTGAACTGTTAGGACCATCTTTTATCAAAGCTTTCCACGAAGCGACCCACTATGGAAAAAGTGCTATGGAAAAAGCACTCAGACCACATTTTTACATCCCTCTATTGACAACTATATCAGCTTCAGTAGCACGTCAATGTCTAACCTGTGCCAAAAATAATGCCAAGCAAGGCCTTATAATGGCACCCCGAGTTCAGTCAGGAGGTGTAACCCCCATGCACAACCTCCAAATTGATTTCACCGAAATGCCAAGAGCCAATGGATACCATTACCTGTTAGTATTAGTTTGTACTTTCTCTGGGTGGGTGGAAGCCTTCCCAACCAGAACTGAGAAAGTCCGAGAAGTTACCAAAGTTCTAATGAGAGAGATTGTCCCTAGGTTTGGAATTCCAGCAGTAATAGGGTCAGACAATGGACCCTCATTTGTCTCCCAAGTTACTCAACAGTTAGCAAAAGCTTTGCAGATACAATGGAAACTCCACACTGCATACAGACCCCAGAGTTCAGGGAAAGTTGAGCGAATGAATCGTACCCTAAAAGCCCAAATGTCTAAGCTTTGCCAGGAGACACACTTGAAGTGGCCCCAAGTGCTCCCAATAGCTTTACTCAGAATACGCTCAGCTCCTGTAAAGTCAACAGGATTTTCCCCTTTTGAAGTCCTGTATGGTAAACCCCCACCAATAGTGCAGGGAATTAAAGGAAGTTTAGCCCGAATTGGTTCAGAAGTAACCAGACAAGAACTCCTAGCTCTTAGTTTTGTTCTGCAGACTCTCCATGCGTGGATCCAAGACCAGTTGCCTATCAACTTGACGGAACCCTTGCATCCCTATCAGCCTGGTACCTCGGTGTGGATCAAAGATTGGAAGAAGACACCGTTGGAACCCCATTGGAAGGGACCGTACACCGTCATCCTGTCTACCCCAACTGCAGTAAAGGTAGCCGAGATCGACGCCTGGATCCACCACAGCAGAGTCAAGCCAGCCGCTGATCCTGAACCTGAGCAGTGGACAGCAGAGCAGCATCTTGATGCACCCTTGCGAGTTACTCTGAGATGGCAACCAGCAACTTAGACACTTCATCACAGTGCCTTGCAGTAGCCAAGTCTTTCGAAGAGGATTGCTGTTTTCCATGCAGCAACAGTTTTGTTTCAACGAACCCAATCTGTGCGTGATTCTGCACACTACTTTGATACTACATTGACTAGCCAGACTTCACAAGCCAACTGAAATTGCTAATAAGTTGGTTAATGTGTACTGGACAACCTGAGGATCTTCAATCAACACTCAGCACCCGTTAAATTGCTTCATTAGCAAACGGGACGAAGAAAAGAGAACGTCGTGATCAAGATCAGCAAGCTGAGGATTCAGAAGAACTCCAATCAACATCAACATGCATCTTTACTTTTGCTTCATTCTGGTTGCCTTCTTTGGAGGTTTTGAACTGACTTATGCTTTACCTCCATGCACTGCTTGCATTACTTCTACTCGAACTGGACTGAAAGTAACTCAGACTTTGATTTACCATTCTTACTATACCTGCAAGGGAAAAGTGACTCGGTGTATTTATAACACCACTGAACTAAATATTTGCACTTATGGCAAAATTAGAGCATGCTATAATCCGCATCAGAATCCATCCTATTACACGTTGGAAATACGATGGAAGGATGCAGATGGACCTATAATAGCTGCTACACCACCGCTTAAGGACATTACTAAACCTGCTGTTTTGAATTTTGATGCATGTAATGTCATTAACAGAGATAGTTATTCCACCTGTGGTACTTGGGAGAAAGCGTATCGAAATGACCATAAGTATATGTGTCCAGAGGGTGCCACAGGATGGTGGAAGTGTACAGGTAAAAAGGAACCAGGCTATAGTACTGCACCAGCAGCAGATTACTATTGCCCGTATTGGGAATGTGTTTTTTATGCTACCTGGAATAATGGTATAGTTGATGAGAAGATAGATAAACAAATGGCTACTTTAACTAAGCCAACTACAAGTGATAAATGTCAGAAAGATGCTTGTAACCCTTTGCACTTACGTATACATAATCCCTATGCATGGAAACAAGGATACAAGTTTGGTTTACGTATTGCTGGAGGGGCAATAGATCCAGGAACCATTGTGTATATTAGATTGAATACCCAAGCCCACAAGTCATCTAAATATCATATCCATAACACCTTCTATGAAGCCATGCATGTAAATAAGTTTGAGATCCCTCATCCTTCTCAGAATTTATTTCTAGAATTAGCTGGAGCAGTAGTATCTAGTCTTAAGATCTCAGATTGCTATTTCTGTGGCGGAACCCAAATGGGAGACCAGTGGCCATGGGAAGCCCAAGAATTGAATTATTCTTTGATTTACAATCAGACTGAATTACACAAGACTACTAGTGAATGGGTGTTAGCGCACTCAATCGTTGGACGTCTTTGCTATGCCAGAACTGGACCCCAGTTCACCCAAAAGATAGGACAGCTGGTCTGTCTTAGCCAGAAGTACTATAATGCCACGACCAAAAAGACGTCATGGTGGTCAGGAATCAGACACCCTGAACCTCCTAACCCATTAGCCAGATTTCCTGAACTTGCAGATTTATGGACTAACCTTGCCAAAGTCCATGCCTGGCAAGCCCCACCTGGCCTATATTGGATCTGTGGAAACCGAGCGTATACACAACTCCCGCCACAATGGGGAGGAGCATGTGTCTTAGGAACCATCAGACCTTCTTTCTTTCTTTTAAACACTGAACATGGAGAACAATTAGGATACCCTGTATACACTACCCACCGACACAAAAGAGCATTAAGACAGAAAAGAGAAGCCTTACAGATAGGCAAGTGGGAGAAGTGGCAGGGTGATATTTGGCCACCAGAAAGAATCATTGAGTATTATGGGCCTGCCACTTGGAATGATGATGGTATGTATGGTTATCGAACTCCAATTTATATGATTAATCGTATTATTCGCTTACAAGCAGTAGTTGAAATAATAACCAATGAAACTAGTCATGCTCTTACGCTTTTAGCTAGACAAAGTACTCAGATGCGCACTGCCATATATCAGAACCGCTTAGCACTTGATTATTTGTTAGCAGCTGAAGGAGGAGTATGTGGTAAACTGAATTTAACTAATTGCTGTTTAAAAATAGATGATAAGGGTCAAGTAGTTGAAGAAATTGCTAAAGATATGCAAAGACATGCTTATGTGCCAGTGCAAACTTGGCACTCATTGAAATTCCCTAACTGGTTTGCTAACCTTTTCTCCTGGCTGGGAGGATTTAAGACTTTCATTGTCTTAGTACTAATTCTTGTTGTTGTTATTTTCTTATTACCATGTCTAATCCCATGTTGTATGCGTTCTATTCATAATGCTATTGACAGCACAGTAGAGCGGAAGACCGCCACTAAAATAATGGCCCTATATAGAGCCAGTCCTAGTCGTAATCCTTCCATCATGATGTGATTCTTCTAAAGGTGATTTATTCTCACACCTTATTAAGTAATAGGGTGAGATTAATCAAAGGGGGGAATGTGGCAGGTGCAGGCCTGTGATCCACAGTGTCTGACATAAGCAGGCAGGCCTAACTAGCTTGACCTGTAAATGAAGCCTGTGGAGAGGCTCATAGGAATTGCACATCCCCCAACATGCTGCTATTGTAGGATAGAACTCTGCAAGAGAACTAAACTAACTTAGGTAAGCAAAACTGAGAGATGGAAAAATACAGAAAAATATGTTTAAAAGTTACTGATAAGAAAAGTACATCTGCAAGGAATATAATTGGGATTGCTGACAGATGAGTTGCAGAGCCCTGCTCCCCTGCATGCAGAAATTGGCTCTATGGCCTTGAGAGTATGAAAGTAACAAGTTGATGAACTGACCATTGTAATTGGGACTAGAAGGGGGGTGAGCAGGTGCTGGGCCCACTGAAGGAACATAATTGGATAATCTTATCAGTACCGGGACCAATGGAAGGGGTACGGGAGGTACGGGAGAGTACCGGGACCAATGAAATGTTTTTCTATACCTAGAATGGAACAGAAGTCTATAAAAGTTGTTGTAATGCTAGAAAACTTTGCTCAGCCATTTTGAAATTGACTTGCTTGAGACTTGTGCACAAATAAATGATTTGGACCTTCTGAACAGACTCCTGGTATCATTGGTTTGTCTGCGCTTTGCTGCTACAGTTAAACCCCAAGAGGATTGTGAAAAATTGCAAGAGGACCTTGATAAATTGGAAGAGTGGGCATCCAAATGGAAGATTAAATTTAATATGGACAAGTGCAAAGTTATGCACCTTGGAAAAAACAACCCAAAGGGTTACATGATGCAAAGTACCACCTTAGAAACCACCACCCAAGAAAAAAATGTAAGCATTATTGTGGATAAAACGTTGAAATCCTCTGCCCAGTGTGCAGCAGCAGCCAAGAAATCAAATAGAATGCTTGGAATCATAAGGAAAGGAATGGAGAATAAAACAAAGGATGTTATAATGCCTCAGTATCGTTCCATGGTGCATCCATACCTTGAATATACTGTACAATTCTGGTTGCTGTATCTTAAAAGAGATATAGCAGAATTAGAAAAGTTACAGAGAAGAGCCACCAAAATGGTAAAGGGGATGGAAGGATACCCTTTTGAGGAAAGGCTTAAAAGGTTAGGGCTCTTTAATTTGGAAAAGAGACAGCTGAGGGGAAATATGATAGAGGTATATAAATTAATGAATGGACTGGAACGGGTTGAATGTAGATCGGTTGTTTATGCCATCAAAAAGTAGAAAGACTAGAGGACCCCAATGAAGCTGTAATGTAACCCATTTAAGATTAATAAGAGAAAATATTTTTTTACTCAATGCATAATCAAACTCTGGAATTCATTACCGGTGGATGTAGTAAAAGCTGTTAGTGTAGCTGGGTTTAAAAAGGTTTTGGACAATTTCCAGGAGGAAAGATCCTGGATGTGCATTGTGGAACCTGTGTGCCTTTTGGAACCTGCCAGGTAATTATGACCTGGATTTGTTACTATTGGAAACAGGATACTGGGCTTGATGGACCTTGGTCTGACCCAGTATTGCATTTCTTATGTTCTTATGCTCTTATGAGTGCAGGTTGCAAGATATGGACTGGCATCCAAGCTTAATTTAAAGAGGTGATGGTCAGCTGCTTTAAGAGTGCTTGCCGCCACTGCTGAAAATGCCCCCCCAAAGATTTTTATATACAATCTTTCTTTTTAAGCAGTGACTGCATGTGAATATTATCTAGTAATGCATTCCAAAGAGTGGGAGTAATAAAAAAGAAAACAGCATGCCAAGTGGATTCTAACAGTGACCTAGAAACTGAAGGAATACAAAAAAAATGTTTCTGGTCTGAGACTGAAAGAATCCAGCTGGGGCATAGGGAATAAGTATTGAGGACAAATAAACAGGAAGACTGATATAAAATGCTTTAGTGTTGAAATAAAAATCTTAAAATAAATCTGATACAAAATAGTTAACTAGTGCTGCTAATAGAGTAAAAGAGAATCATGAATATACCTAGTCGCATTGCTTGCTTAGTAGCCAAATAGCTGCATTTGAAATAGTTTGTAATCACTTCAGCATGAACTACCCTACCCCATTCTAGATGAAATTGCGGTAGTCTAATCTAAACATAAAGAGTAGACTAGGATATGAAAAGCCTGGGAGGACATAAAAGATATCATAGCACAAATTTAATAAAGGGCAAAAACCATGCTCTTATTACAGCTGACCTCTGCTTTTCAAAAGACAGCTCAGAATCTAAATAAAGTCCAAGATGCAGTGGGGGAAATTGACGAATGCAACAGGGGAATTGAGATATCCATTGTCTAAGTGTGGCAGGTGCAGGCCTGTGACCCACGGTGTCTGAACATACGCAGGCCAGCATGACTAGCTTGACCTGTAAATGAGGCCTGTGGAGAGGCATATAGGATTGCACATCCCCCAATATGCTGCTATTGTAAGATAGAATTCAGTAGAAGTATTGAATTAGCTTAGGTATGCAGAACTGTAGAACTGAAAGATGGAAAAATACAGAAAAGACATGTTTAAAAGTTACTGATAAGAAAAAGTACATCTGCAAAGAAATAATTGGGAGTGCTGACAGATGAGTTGCAGAACCCTGCTCCTCTGCACGCACAAATTGGTTCTATGGCCTTGAGAGTGTGAAAGTAACAAGTTGATGAACTGACCATTGTAATTGGGACTAGAAGGGGGGCATGCAGGTGTCATGCCCACAGAAGGGACATAATTGGATAAACTTATCAGTACCGGGACCAATGGAAGAGGTACGGGAGGTACGGGAGGTTACCGGGACCAATGAAATGTTTTTCTATACCTAGAATGGAACAAAAGTCTATAAAAGTTGTTGTAATGCTTGAAAACTTTGCTCAGCCATTTTGAGCTCAGCCATTTTGAAATTGACTGGTTCGAGACTTGTGCACAAATAAATGATTTGGACCTTCTGAACAGACTCCTGGTATCATTGGTTTGTCTGCGCTTTGCTGCTACATATTCTTGGTGCGTTGGCCGGGAAGTTGTGGAATCAAAGTGTATATAGGGCAATATACCACGACTTTCCGCCTCTATAGGCTTGGTCCTGCCGGGATCGCGCCCTTCCGACGAGGGCTGCTCCCTGGCGCCACCGGTCCCTTGTATCGGAGGGAGCTGGTCGGACCTCGGCGGGTGCCAGGCCCGGTTGGAGCCAACGCCTCGAACCCGAGTGAGGGGAGTCCGAGGTCCAACTCATGCGCCTGCTTGGGAAGTTTGAGGACCGGATCCGGTGAGTATAGTTTTGATTTTGGGTCTAGACAGAAATAGAAAGAGCAGTACTGCCATTGGAACTTGGAATTTGGAATTTGTAATCTCGAGATATTGGGAATTGGTAAGAGAGCATGATCAACTCTCAAGGAAGAGCCGAGTAACCCCGCATGGGAATTCGCCGGGTGAAACCCTCATCCTTATTGTAATTGGGAAAAAGACTAGTCAGAATAGATAGAAACGAATGCATTCTGGGATACGTTGCTAGCATGATTGTGTGAACGAAGTGTGAATGAGAGGTCTGGCAGCACGGACCAAGTGAAGGCGGACCCCTGAGTAGCGCATTTCCTGACCGGGCGACCGCGTTCAGGTCGCGAAAAGGGGGAAGCGATTGTCGTCTTGTCTTGTTATTTGTATTCCTTATACGTTTCCAGGACCGTGCGGACCCCTTACCCACGGTCCGCCCTCCTTTTCCCTTCTGTCTGTTGTTGCGCGCACACATCGAAATGGGAGGGGCGGGGTCTACTAGAAACACTCCATTAGAATGTATGATCGCACATTTTAAAGAGGGATATTCAGGAGATTATGGTATTAAAATGACAGCAGCCCGTTTGCAGATTTTGTGTACTAGGGAGTGGCCCGATCTAGACCCCATCTGGCCCCGAGAGGGAACGTTCAATGTAGAGATTATTCAGTCAATACACCGTAGAGTGCGGATAGCGCACCCCGATCAGTACCCCTATATAGATTCTTGGTTAAGTATTTGTGAAGATCCGCCCCCTGGGCGCAGCGCTGTTATGAGGAACAGTGCAGAATAATGTTAGCGAGAACAGATTCTAGACAGAAAACGGAACAGCCCAAAATGAAAGAGCAGGATAAGAAAGCCAGAAAGAAGCCCATCCTGGTAGATCCTGATTCCCCAGAAATATTCCTCAGGCAGCCCCGAACCCCAGGTCCAATAAGAGTAGCCCGGCGTCCTGCCCCAGAACCCCAGAGACGGCCGGAGCCGAAGCGGGACCCAACCCCTGATCCACCTCCCGGTGGGGAGGAAGACGAGGAATTAGTGGAAAGAGAAGAGGAGGACATAAAAAGTGAGCCAGAAGCGGAGGTAGACGAAGGAGAAAAAGAAAATGCCCCAGATGAGGAGGATAGTGTACAAGCGATTGCTAGCACTAGCACGCCAGTAAAAGAGAAACCCAAAGCAAAACCTGTTGAGAAAAAGAAAGTGACTCCTTCTAAGGCAATCACGACAATAACCCTTAGATCCCAAAAGACACCTACTACAGCAAAAATGTTTCCCTTACGGCAAGTCCCGGGAGTGCCCGTAAAGAATGATAATGATGAAGTGGTAGCGGGACCCCTAACTTATGTGTATATCCCTTTTTCTACAACTGATTTATTAAATTGGAGGTCGCATTATGCCTCCTATACTAGTAAGCCCCAGGAGCTGACAGAATTAGTAACTAGTATTATGGAAACTCACCAACCCACTTGGCCAGATTGCCGTCAGCTCCTGACCACCCTATTCACAACAGAAGAACGAGCAAGAATTAGAAAAGCAGCTATTGAATGGATGGCAGAGAACCCCGTAGCTCCGGGACCAGGGCAGAATATAATAGACCGTCGGGAAGCAGCTCAGAGAGAATTCCCGAATGAAGATCCCCAATGGGATCCAAATACAGATGAAGGATCCACAGCCCTAGCCCGTTTTCGCCAAGGCTTTTTACAAGGCCTGAGAAGGGGGGGCCAGAAAGCTATGAACCTTTCCAAAGTTGCAGGAGTTATCCAAGGGATAGATGAGAGCCCAGCAGATTTTTATGAGAGATTAACTGAAGCATACAGAATGTATACTCCCTATGATCCCGAGGCACCAGGAAGTTTATGTATGGTGAATTCTGCTTTTGTAAACCAGTCTCAACCAGACATTAGACGTAAATTACAGAAATTAGAAGGGTTTGCGGGCATGAATGCAACACAGTTAGTGGAAGTCGCTCATAAAGTGTATGTGAATCGTGATACTGAAAGACAGAGAGAATGTGATAGAAAGATGAAGAAGAAAGCTGATTTTTTGGCTGCGGCCATAGTTGAAAAGAAAAGGGGAGGTGTCCCTAGTCGAAGGAGCAGAGGAAGAGGGCGGGGTCAAGGCGGAGGCCGGACCCAGAGACTAGGCGTGAACCAATGCGCCTATTGCAGAGAGGAAGGACATTGGAGAGATACGTGCCCGCAACTCGAAGACGCCCAGCAAGATGACGACAACGATCATCAGTGGCGAGAAGAAAGACGAGGCCGTCCCCGGAATCGCGGAGGAGCCAATCGAGAACAATTCCAGCGAGAGAGAGGAGGAGGAGCCATTCAAGCATTGGCCACACCAGCCCATGATGAGGATGACGTGGATTAGGACAGAACCGGGCTCCAAGTTTGCTTTAGGTCTCCAGGAGCCTATGGTCGGAATACAAATAGGAGACCAAATTATGAACTTTATGGTTGATACTGGAGCACAGCATTCAGTAATAGACAAAAAGATAGCCCCATTTACTACAAAAGCAGTCACCATTATAGGAGCAACTGGTGCCAAAGCCACAAAGTCTTTTCTTCAAAATCGAATATGCAGTCTAGGAGGACAGCAAGTAACTCATCAATTCCTTTACATGTCCGAATGTCCAGTGCCACTACTGGGACGAGATATGTTAGCCAAGCTTCAAGCACAAATATCTTTCTCTGAACAAGGAGAAATGCAAATGACAGTAAATTCCCAAGCCAAACCAGCAGGAGTAATGCTGCTCACAGTGCCCCGAGAAGAAGAATGGAGGTATTACGTTGATGACTCCATCCAAGATACCTATTTTGAACAAACTTTAAAGAACATCGATGCACCACCTGGAGTATGGGCAGAAGGCAGTCCCCCAGGCCTAGCCAAGCATATAGCTCCAGTGATTGTAACCCTCAAGCCTAGTGCTACACCAGTGCACGTCAAACAGTACCCTCTCCCCAGAGCCTCAATTGAAGGCATTCATCGCCACCTACAAAGATTGCTCGAGTATGGCCTACTAAAAGTATGTCAATCCCCATGGAACACTCCACTTTTGCCAGTAAAGAAACCTGGGACAGATGATTATCGCCCAGTACAAGATTTAAGAAGAGTAAATGATGCAGTTGAAACCATACATCCAGTTGTACCCAATCCTTACACTCTTCTAGGACTGATACCTGCTGAAGCTACCCATTTCACTGTACTGGATTTGAAAGATGCATTCTTTTGCATAAGATTAGCCCCAGTAAGCCAAATATTGTTTGCATTTGAATGGCAGGACCCCATCTCTGGAAGAGGGGGCCAACTCACCTGGACAAGATTACCCCAAGGATTCAAGAATTCACCTACCATCTTTAGTGCTGCACTGAATCAAGACCTTTCAAGCTATCCAGTAGCCCCGGGGAAGAGAGTGCTTCTCCAATACGTGGATGATCTGTTGATAGCTGCCATATCAGAAAGTGAATGTATACTAGCCACCAAAGACCTCTTGCAGTTACTAGATGAAGCTGGATACAAAGTTTCCAGAGCCAAAGCACAGCTATGCCAAAAAGAAGTGAAATACTTGGGTTTTCGTATTACCCAAGGAAGCAGAAGATTAGGCAGAGAAAGAAAAGAAGCAGTATGCAGAATTCCAATTCCAACAACCAGAAAGCAAGTCAGAGCCTTTCTGGGAGCGGCAGGATATTGCCGAATCTGGATACCTAACTTTGCCCAAATTGCCAAACCACTGTATGAAGCCACAAAAGGAGAAGAAAAGTCACCACTGGAGTGGGGACTTGAGCAGGATACAGCCTTCCAGAAGTTAAAAGAAGAATTGATGTCATCACCAGCACTTGGACTACCAGATGTCCACAAACCTTTCCACCTGTTCGTACATGAAGCACAGGGAAATGCCTTGGGCATGTTGACTCAGAAATTGGGAAATTGGGAGCGACCTGTAGCATACCTATCGAAACAATTGGACCCTGTGGCCAAAGGATGGCCACCTTGCTTGAGAGCAGTTGCAGCTACAGCACTACTAGTGAGCGAAGCAGACAAGCTCACACTAGGACAGAACATACGAGTCACTGTGCCACATGCAGTCCTTGCCCTTATGGAACAAAAAGCAAATTATTGGCTCACCAATTCCCGAATGTTGAAGTACCAGAGCATGTTATGTGAAAACCCACAAATACAACTTGAAGTGAGCCATGCCTTGAATCCAGCCACCTTGATACCCATCAGTGAAGAACTCCCAGAACATGACTGTATCGAAGTCATGGAAACTGTGTTCTCTAGTCGACCTGACTTGACAGATGTGCCCATAGACAACCCTGACCAAATCTATTATGTTGATGGGAGCAGTCTCATCCTTGATGGACGACGCTGTGCCAGATATGCAGTCATCACTCAACACGAAGTAGTTGAATCATCAGCTCTAGCCTCAGGAACATCAGCCCAGAAAGCCGAATTGATAGCACTCACCAGAGCATTGTTGTTAGGAGAAAAACTTGTGCTAAATGTATATACAGATTCCAAATATGCCTTCACTACCTTGCATGCCCATGGAGCTCTCTATAAAGAAAGAGGACTCATCACATCAGGAGGAAAATCAGTCAAGTATGGTCCCGAGATATTGATGTTACTTGATGCAGTTTGGGCCCTAACACGTGTAGCTGTCATGCATTGTAGAGGACATCAAACAGGAAAAGGAGAAGTTGCCCGAGGAAATAGATTTGCAGATGCCTCAGCACGACAAGCAGCTATGACAGGACAGATTGCCCCACAAGCTATGCCAATGCAAGCAGCATTGTTTCCAGTACCTTTGAATCTATGGACCCCACGATATACCACCAAAGAATTGGATTACTATTGTAACAGAGAAGATGGAATACTGAGAGAAGGATGGATTGAGCTGCCACCAGAAGAGGGCAGTCAACCTCCTGGACGAATAGTAATTCCTGAATTGTTAGGACCATCCTTTGTCAAAGCCTTCCACGAAGCCACCCACTATGGGAAGAGTGCTATGGAAAAAGCACTCAGACCACATTTCTACATCCCTCTGATGACAACCATATCAGCTTCAGTAGCACGTCAATGTCTAACCTGTGCCAAAAATAATGCCAAGCAAGGCCTTATAACGGCACCCCGAGTTCAGTCAGGAGGTGTCACCCCCATGCACAACCTCCAAGTTGATTTTACCGAAATGCCAAAAGCCAATGGATACCATTACCTATTAGTATTAGTTTGTACTTTCTCTGGGTGGGTAGAAGCATTCCCAACCAGAACTGAGAAAGCCCGAGAAGTTACCAAAGTCTTAATGAGAGAGATTGTCCCCAGATTTGGAATCCCAGCAGTAATAGGGTCAGACAATGGACCCTCATTTGTCTCCCAAGTTACTCAGCAGTTAGCAAAAGTCTTGCAGATACAATGGAAACTCCACACTGCATACAGACCCCAGAGTTCAGGGAAAGTTGAGCGAATGAATCGTACCTTGAAAGCCCAAATGTCCAAGCTTTGTCAGGAGACACACTTGAAATGGCCCCAAGTGCTCCCCATAGCTTTACTTAGAATACGCTCAGCCCCTGTAAAGTCAACAGGATTTTCCCCTTTTGAAGTTTTGTATGGTAAACCCCCACCAATAGTGCAGGGAATCAAAGGAAGTTTAGCCCAGATTGGTTCAGAAGTAACCAGACAAGAACTCCTAGCTCTTAGTTTTGTTCTGCAGACTCTCCATACGTGGATCCAAGACCAGTTGCCTATCAACTTGACGGAACCCTTGCATCCCTATCAGCCTGGTACTTCGGTGTGGATCAAAGATTGGAAGAAGACACCGTTGGAACCCCATTGGAAGGGACCGTACACCGTCATCCTGTCTACCCCAACTGCAGTAAAGGTAGCCGAGATCGACGCCTGGATCCACCACAGCAGAGTCAAGCCCGCCGCCGATCCTGAACCAGAGCAGTGGACAGCAGAACAGCATCCTGATGCACCCTTGCGAGTTACTCTGAGACGGCAACCAGCAGCTTAGACACTTCATCACAAGTGCTTTGCAGTAGCCAAGTCTTTCGAAGAGGATTGCTGTTTTCCATGCAGCAACAGTTTTGTTTCAACGAACCCAATTTAATTTGCGTGTGATTTGACACACTACTTTGAGACTACATTGACTAAGCCAGACTTCACAAGCCAACTGAAATTGCTAATAAGTTGGTCAATGTGTACTGGACAACCTGAGGATCTTCAATCAACACTCAGCACCCGTTAAATTGCTTCATTAGCAAACGGGACGAAGAATAAAAGACCGTCGTGATCAAGATCAGCAAGCTGAGGATTCAGAAGAACTCCAATCAACATCAACATGTATCTTTGTTTTTGCTTTGCCTTGGTTGCCTTCTTTGGAGGTTTTGAACTGACTTATGCTTTACCTCCATGCACTGCTTGCATTACTTCTACTAGAACTGGACTGAAAGTAACTCAGACTTTGCTTTACCATTCTTACTATACCTGCAAGGGAACAGTAACTCGGTGTATCTATAACACCACTGAACTAAATGTTTGCACTCATGGCAAAATCAAAGCATGCTATAATCCGCATCAGAATCCATCCTATTATACGTTGGAAATAAGATGGAAGGATGCAGATGGACCTATATTAGCTGCTACACCACCACTTAAGGACATTACTAAACCTGCTGTTTTGAATTTTGATGCATGTAATGCCATTAATAGAGATAGTCAGTCCAACTGTGGTACATGGGAGAAAGCGTATCGAAATGACCATAAGTATATGTGTCCAGAAGGTGCCACAAATTGGTGGAAGTGTACAGGTAAAACGGGATCAGGCTATAGTACTGCTACAGCGGCAGATTACTATTGCCCGTATTGGGGATGTGTTTTTTTATCCTACCTGGAACACTGGTATAACTGATGAGAAAATAGATAAACGGATGGCTACTTTAACCAAGCCAACCACAAATGATAAATGTCAGAAAGATGCTTGCAACCCCTTACACTTACGTATACACAATCCCCATGCATGGAAACAAGGATACAAGTTTGGTTTACGTATTGCTGGAGGAGCAATAGATCCAGGGACCATTGTGTATATCAGATTGAATACCCAAGCCCACAAGTCATCTAAATATCATATTCATAATACCTTTTATGAAGCCATGCATGTAAATAAGTTTGAGATCCCTCACCCCTCACAGAATTTATTTCTAGAATTAGCCGGAGCAGTAGTATCTAGTCTTAAGATCACAGATTGTTATTTCTGTGGCGGAACCCAAATGGGAGACCAATGGCCATGGGAAGCCCAAGAATTGAATTATTCCATGATTTACAATCAGACTGAATTACACAAGACTACCAGTGAATGGGTGTTAGCGCACTCAATCGTTGGACGTCTTTGCTATGCCAGAACTGGACCCCAGTTCACCCAGAAGGTAGGACAGCTGGTCTGTCTTAGCCAGAAGTACTATAATGCCACGACCAAAAAGACAGCATGGTGGTCAGGAATCAGACATCCTGAACCTCCTAACCCATTAGCCAGATTTCCTGAACTTGCTGGTCTATGGACTAACCTTGCCAAAGTCCAAGCCTGGCAAGCCCCACCTGGCCTATATTGGATCTGTGGAAACCGAGCATATGCACAACTCCCGCCACACTGGGGAGGAGCATGTGTCTTAGGAACCATCAGACCTTCTTTCTTCCTGTTAAACACTGAACATGGAGAACAATTAGGATACCCTGTATACACTACCCACCGACACAAAAGAGCATTGAGACAGAAAAGAGAAGCCTTACAGATAGGCAAGTGGGAGAAGTGGCAAGGTGATGATTGGCCACCAGAAAGAATTATTGAGTATTATGGACCTGCCACTTGGAATGACGATGGTATGTATGGTTATCGTACTCCATTCTATATGATTAATCGTATTATTCGCTTACAAGCAGTAGTTGAAATAATAACCAATGAAACTAGTCATGCTCTTACGCTCTTAGCTAGACAAAGTACTCAGATGCGCACTGCTATATACCAGAACCGCTTAGCACTTGATTATTTGTTAGCAGCTGAAGGAGGAGTATGTGGTAAGCTGAATTTAACTAATTGCTGTTTGAAAATAGATGATAAGGGTCAAGTAGTTGAAGAAATTGCTAAAGATATGCAAAGACATGCTTATGTGCCAGTACAGACTTGGCACGCATTGAAATTTCCTAACTGGTTTGCTAACCTTTTCTCTTGGCTGGGAGGATTTAAGACTTTCATTGTTTTAGTACTAATCCTTGTTGCTGTTATCTTCTTATTACCATGTTTAATTCCATGTTGTATGCGTTCCATTCATAATGCTATTGATAACACAGTAGAGCGGAAGACCGCAACTAAAATAATGGCTTTATACAAAGCTAGTCCTAGTAGAAATCCTTCAATCATGATGTGATTCTTCTAAAGGTGATTTAACTCTCACACCTTATTGAGTAATAGGGTGAGATTAATCAAAGGGGGGAATGTGGCAGGTGCAGGCCTGTGACCCACGGTGTCTGAACATACGCAGGCCAGCATGACTAGCTTGACCTGTAAATGAGGCCTGTGGAGAGGCATATAGGATTGCACATCCCCCAATATGCTGCTATTGTAAGATAGAATTCAGTAGAAGTATTGAATTAGCTTAGGTATGCAGAACTGTAGAACTGAAAGATGGAAAAATACAGAAAAGACATGTTTAAAAGTTACTGATAAGAAAAAGTACATCTGCAAAGAAATAATTGGGAGTGCTGACAGATGAGTTGCAGAACCCTGCTCCTCTGCACGCACAAATTGGTTCTATGGCCTTGAGAGTGTGAAAGTAACAAGTTGATGAACTGACCATTGTAATTGGGACTAGAAGGGGGGCATGCAGGTGTCATGCCCACAGAAGGGACATAATTGGATAAACTTATCAGTACCGGGACCAATGGAAGAGGTACGGGAGGTACGGGAGGTTACCGGGACCAATGAAATGTTTTTCTATACCTAGAATGGAACAAAAGTCTATAAAAGTTGTTGTAATGCTTGAAAACTTTGCTCAGCCATTTTGAGCTCAGCCATTTTGAAATTGACTGGTTCGAGACTTGTGCACAAATAAATGATTTGGACCTTCTGAACAGACTCCTGGTATCATTGGTTTGTCTGCGCTTTGCTGCTACATAAGGAGAAGGTAAAGGGTGAAAAGGCTTGTAACTTAGATGGATTTCAATTTAGAAAATGAGGAAAAATCTAAAGAGAAAGTGCATTTAAATAGGAATTCATTTTAGATCGATTTGGGGAAGTTGAACATGTATATGATGGTAGTAAAATATCATCATAAATATGACCACTTATGCCATGATCTTGGATGACTGTGATCAATGAATCCCCAAAAATATTAAAAAGTAATTGGGATAGAATAGATCCCTGTGGAACACTGTGTAATAAAGGAAAAAAAAAATAGTAGAAAATGTATCCCAACCTCTGGAAACTTTGAAAGAATTGTCTTTCAAAAAAGAAGAAAAACGAATCAATACCTGATCTTTGATTCCAATTTTTGACAAGTGTTTTAAGAGTGAAATGTGATCCATCACATTAAAAGCAGCTGACAGGTCAAGTGATATAACCAATGCTTCATGACCAGTATCCAAATAGCTACGTACCTCACTCAGCAGAGCAGTAACAGCATCTCAGTGCTGTACCTGACTCAAAAATTCAACTGCAGGAGATGTAATACATTAGAATTATCAACAGACTCTACTAATTAGGAATAGATGATCTTTTCAATCAATTTTGATAAATAAGAAAAATTAGAAACAATAATTTTCCGGAAGAGAACTATCTAAATCAGCCTTCTTTAGCAATTGCTCATTTAAGAGAAATGTGAACAGAACTGGAAGACAAACTATGATTAACAATTGTAAGCAAAAAATGATCTAATTCTAGGGTAAATGTCCGGCGCCGCAAGGCCGGGTCCCAAGGCCGGTAATAACCAGGTCCCCGGGGACTGCAACACTGCCAGACGTCTTGTGTGTGGGTGGGGCGGAGGAGTATCAGGGCAATGTTTGAATTGCCCCATGTCAGTCGCGTGGGGTGATTCTATTGGAGGCGTTGGCTGGAGGGGGCAGAGCAAGCAGGGCGGGAAGGAGACCGTTTGAGCACAGTCTTCCTTCCCCTGCCGGCCCGTCGAGTGGCAGTGTTGTGTGGAGGTCCTTTTGGCATCAGGCATTGGCATCAGAGAGGTGGGCTGCTTCAATTCTGAGCAGCACTGCTGTGGGCCTTGGGCAAGTCATTTAACACGTGTTAAAGGTACAATGGGGGAGAGAGACTGTTGGTGTAAGGTGGGAGGGGGTAGGGGGTTTAGTGCAGTGGGGGGTTAACGTGGAGGGGGGGCTTCAGAATGTGTGTGTCTAGGAGAAGTTTGCATGGTGGCAGGCCGTTGGGGAAGTCATATATTTTTAAAAAACCCCACCAAGTAACAAAGGAGGTATTCTTCAGTTTGTGGGGAAGGGGATGTTCTGTGGCTACAATTTATTTGTAGGGGTGCTGAAAAGGTGGTGGAGGGAGCATAGCTGGTCTGGAAAATTGAGCAGGCTGGTTAGTGGGCGAGGTGGCCTAGTGGCAAGGGCAAGTTGCCTGTGGCAGCAGGTCAGGGGTTTGAATCCCACTGGCAGACTGTGTTCTCTAATCTCTGTGAGCATGGTGCAGACTTCAAAGGGCAGGGGGCAGAGAGACATTGTGGAGGCTCAGCATCATGGTCAGGTGGGAGAAGGAGTCGGGTGTGGGGGGGGTTGTGCTGGGTAGATGCACGGAGGCAGCATCAGTTCAGGTGCTGCAGGTTAGGGGTTCGCCTGAGGTAGGGTGCTGCAGGAGGGAAGTGAGGAGGTCTCAAAGCAGGAGGTCCGGGCAAGGTTTAGGGTCATGTGGCGGGGTGAGGAGTTCGGCGGTGGAGGCCCCAGGTTCGGAGGTGGCATGTCTGGCACGACGGGAAGAGCTGGGTTCAGGTGTGTCTGGGCTTAATGTGACAGCCACTTCTGTGCAGCCATCGTGGGTGGGGGCGTCAGAATATGTAGAAGGAAGGACTGAGGATCCAGGAGTAGAAGCGGAGGGGCATAGCACTGAAATGCAGGGGGGCGACGCATTGGGATTTTTGTTTCCTACTCCCTTTCCGGGGTACTATACCCCTTGTCATCCTGAGAGGTGTTATCAGCTGGGGAGGTGGGGGGGGGGGGTGGCTAGTGCATCTGCGGCCGCTGCTGCTGGTGTTTGCCCTTCTCTTCCTGTTCAGGTTCCAGCGAGTGCCGGAGTAAGGGCCAGTATGACCGACCCCAGCCAGGCCATTGGTGCATCCTCAACAGTCCAGATATCGGTGCAGTCCATTCCTGTTGATAGATTGCAGGCCACGAGCGAACGAGCGTCATGCAAGCCGGAAGCGGGTGAGTATGCAGGCACAGATGCTAGCCTGGGTGGTGTGGGTCCTCTTCCCGGGGCTGAGGCTGAAGGGGGCCGGAAGGCCAAGGCGAAGCATAGGCATGGGCGCCATTATCAGCACGATTCATCTTCATCATCGTCATCGACTTCATCCGGGGCTTCTTCAGTAGGTTCTGCAGTGGCGATGGTCGAAAAAGGGGCGGGAACAGCTCCTACTGTGGTCTGTTGTTCTGAGATTTGGGAAGGGATACCACGGAAGTTGAGGCACTGGATTAGAAAGCGTCGGTATATTGATACCTTTCACCTTTTGGAGGGACGAAAATGCTCTGGAGAGAGCAGAAAGAAGCCTAAAGAAGATGGGAAAGCAGGTAGGGTGCAGAAGGATTCCTGCAACACCTTAACTGGATGCGAGCCTTCTTAAGGTTAGCGAGTATCTGAGGACATTATGTTCCAGACCAATACGGTGCATTGCTAGCTTATGCGGATGCGATATTAGCGGTGTCTCAGGCTCATGAGGGCTGGGCTTGGTTAAACTACGATGAAGAATTTAGCGACATGATGGAGGAAAATACTCAGCTATCATGGGGAATGAAGGACATCAATTTGTGACTTACTCAAATGTCATCTAAGAAAGGGTCGGGGAGTGTGGTGGGAAGCGGGTCCCGGGCAGGTTCACAAGTGGCAATTGCTGGTCCTCGGTCCTTTCGGGTACCGGTCGGTCCCACTGCACCACTGAAGGGAGGGACAGGAGGGGGAGATCTGTGCTGGCATTTCAACAAGTCTTCCTGTCCCTTCCCGGATTGTAAGTTTCGACATGCATGTTCCCTCTGCGGGGGCGGGCATGCAGCCACGAAGTGTTGCCGAAAGAGGGTGGCAGGTGCTCCAGCAGGGAGTAAGTGAGGTATCAAGTCAGATATTGGCTCCTACTCCTATAAAGGTCGTATCTTTGTGTCCATGGTTGCTTCGTTTTGGGGGGAGTCAGCGGGGTAAGGCTTGGAGATTGATCTTGCAGGGTTTTTTACAGGGCTTTCATATTCCATTTCAAGGTTCGGTGGTGGATGTGGTGGCCAAGAATTCCAGTTCAGCAAGGCTTTTGGTTGACATTGTCCATAAGAAAATCGAGGCGGAATGTGCTTTGGGCAGAATAGCTGGTCCTTTTGATGAACCCCCATTTTTGCCTTTTATAGTTTCTTCACTGGGAGTGGTCCCAAAAAAGGAACCGGGTAGATTTAGGTTAATTCATAACTTGTCTTTCCCGCCTGGAAATTCTGTTAAGGATCATATTCCTCATGAGTTGTGCATGGTTTGTTATGCGTCATTCGACATGGCAGTTGCTTTGGTATGGCAGTGTGGTATGGGGGCGTTGATGGCAAAGGTGGATATTGAATCCACGTTTCAGATGTTGCCGGTCCACCCCTCGGCATTTCCGTTGTTGGGTTTCCAGTTCGATTCTCGGTTTTATTTCAACAAGTGTATGCCGATGGGTTGTGCTATATCGTGTGCTTACTTTGAGGCCTTTAGTACTTTCTTACATTGGGTATTAGAGCAGCGAATGGGGTTCTCCACCATCGTCCATTATTTGGATGATTTTTTGTTTGTAGGCTCCAGTCAGGTTGAGACTTGTTCCACCTTGTTGGCATCGTTTCAAAGGTTGGCCAGAGACTTTGGTATCCCTCTAGCAGTTGAAAAGACAGTGGAACCAGTGACGTGCCTCACCTTCCTAGGGGTAGAGATAGATTCACTGTCTATGTTAGTGCGCCTACTGGCACAAAAAGTCGAATGCCTAAAAGGCTTGGATGCAGCTGTGGGGTCGTCCTCCAAGACTACGCTTAAGGACTTGCAGTCGTTGGTAGGGAATCTTAATTTTGCTTGTCGGGTTATTCCAATGGGGCGCCCCTTCGTGTGGCGGTTGTTGCTGGCTATGGCAGGGGTGCAGCGTCCTTATCATCATATTCATGTATCTTCTGGAATGTGCGAGGATTTGTGGGTGTGGGATTCTTTTTTATCTGATTTCAATGGTTGCACGGTATTGCAGTTGCCAGAGGTGTCGAATGCAGATTTGCAGTTGTTTTCTGATGCTGTGGGCAGTTCGGGATTTGGCGTATACTGTCAAAGGGTGTGGTGCACGGAGGCTTGGCCGTTGGAATGGCGGGTTGACTCGCAACATTGCCTTCCTAGAGTTATTCCCCATTGTGGTTGCATTGTGGGTGTGGCCAGAGCGATTGTGGAATAGGAGGGTGGTGTTTTGGTGTGACAATGCGGCGGTGGTGGGAATTATCAATCGGCATTCGCCCAAGTGCCCGCGAGATGCGGCCCTGATGGGAGTCTTCATGTTGGCTTGCTTCCATCTTAATGTTACTGCTAGGGCGCGTCATGTGCCTGGCATACAGAATTCAATTGCTGATGCTTTGTCCCGTTTTCAGTGGTCGCAGTTTCATCTATTGGCTCCAGACACAGAGGAGGCAGCCTTGGTGGTTCCGGATCATCTCTGGCAGATTGGGACCCTGATGTGATGGCTCTGTTGTGTGCATCGGTGGCTCAGGGGACATGGTCGACTTATCTGCGTGGATACTCTAAGGTGTGTGTATTTTTGATGGGGAAAGGTTGGTGTGGCGGGAGAGTTTCGGAGGAGCTGCTGGGCTTATTTGTAGTGTGGGCAAAAAGGGAATGCTGGTCCAGATCAGCAGTCACATCAGCGATAGCTGGGTTTTCTTTTTTCAGTAAGGCTGTGGGATGAGGCAATCCTCGAGTGTCATTTTTGGTGAAGCACCTGATGGCGGGTTGTGCCAGGGGGCATCCCAAGTTGCAGGATTGGCAGCTTCCAGTATCTCACGAGCTCCTTCTGTGAATTTGTGAGGCAATGCCAGAAGTTGCGGTCTCCGATTTCAAGGCACTGTTGTTTCAGGCACTGTTTGTGACTGCCTTCTTTGGGGCATTCTGTGTGTGTGATCTTGTGCCAAGGTCAGGGAGGAGGGGCGCTTTTGGTGGTTTGGATGTCAAGCATGTGGCACTGGAGGCGGCGCAGGTGCACATTTTTCACCCGCAATCTAAAACTGATCAGGGTGGAAGGGGGGTTGGGTGATACTAAAGGCAATTTCCCCATTGCAATCTTGTCCAGTGCATAATTTGCAGCTTTATTTGCATCGTTGACCAGGGGCATTAGGCTATTTATTTTTGCATGAGGATGGTAAGCTGGTAACGCAGTTTCAGTTCACGGCTGTTCTGCATATGGCTTTGCAGCATCTTGGGTGTCATGAGAAGCGATTTGTGTCGCATTCTTTTTGGATCGGTGCTGTTACTAGCGCTGCGGCAGCTGGGCTTGATGGGGAGGTGATCTAGCAGATTGGCAGGTGGCGCTCGGGTGCCTATGCGGGATATGTTCGCCCAGAGGTGTCTTGATGTAAACTGCTGTTTGTGAGGGCATGTGTGGGTTAGTCGCCCATGGTGGATCTGACCTCAGTTATGCGATGACGGGTGGTATGTTGGGAAAAAAGGGGAGGATGGGGAGTACTAACAATTGTATTCATTTTGCAGAGTTTCCAGCTGGTTGCAGTCAGCTTTGTGTCATTGCAGATGGCTCATACGCTGGAGATTGGTGGATCGTCGGTCACTTGTTTGTGTACTGGGCGGAGCGCAGGGCCATGTCACACCCTCTTGATGGCATCTGGGACTATCGACTTCCGGCATTCGACTGTTGTGGATGGGCGAGAGCGGCATGCGCTGGTGGCAGCTGGTATCATTCATGCAGTTGAGGGCCGGACAGCGGCAGCGGCCAGTGGGACTCGTGATTCATTTGGACGGCAATGATCTATCAACTGGTCCTGCAGGCAACTCATTTGGATGGTGCAGAGAGACATTGGACTGTTACGGGAATTGTTGCCCGGGGTTGTGATTGTCTGGTCAGATATCATTCCTCACCCTTCCTGCTGGTTCCAGCGTTGGTGGTCCCGAGGCCTGGTCAAGCTCAATAGACAGATTGGGCGCTGGGTCCTGCAGACTGGCGAGCTTCAGGTGCAGCATCCCTGGGCGGAGGTGAAGTGTGTGGGCTTATATCACACTGATAGCATACACCTCTCTCCAGTGGGACAAGATCTGTTGTTGAATGATTGGCAGGAAGTGTTGGAAGGGTTGTGTTGATCGCAGCTTTCTTTGTGGGGGTGGCGGCACAAGGTTAGGTGTGATACCTTGTGCCAGTGGCGGGGTATCGAGCTAGCGCTTGTTGAGACGTCAGGGCATATACGGCTGAGGGCGCTTTTAGGGGAGCGAAGTCCTCCCCAGGGTGGGCGAGACATCTCTGTTGTGGTCTCTGTCCGGTGTAAGGCAAGTCAAGCTGGCCTTTGCTACTAATATGGCAAGGCGGGCGGTAGGGGCAAGGGGGAGGATGATGCACCACCTTGCTAATAAATGGCTGGTGGGGGGCATTATCCAGAATGGGGTGGTGGGGGGGTGGGGTCATGTTTGGTAATTATGACTGTTTTGTTGGCCCTGCTTGGGCTGGTTTTATAATGTGGTTAATAAAGCTGCGACCAAAGTTGTTCCAGAATTCTGTGTGAGCATGTTTTGTGATGGAGGAGGGGGTTGAGATGAAGTGTTAATTGGGTGGGCATTGGGTGGGGGGAGTTCTTCTGGGCATGAAGAAACAGGCATCCTGGATACCCCGGTTAATGTCCGGCGCCGCAGGGCCATGTCCTGAGGCCGGTAATAATCGGGTCCCCGGGGCCCTTGACACTGCCGGACGTCTTGCGCGTGGGTGGGGGTGGAGGAGCATTAGGGTGATGTTTGAATCGCCCCACGTCAGCTGCGTGGGGTGATTCTATTGGAGGCATTGGCTGGAGGGGGCAGAGCAAGCAGGGTGGGAAGGAGACTGTTTGAGCATGGTCTTCCTTCCTCTGCAGGCCCGTGGAGTGGCATCATTGTCTCAGCCCATCTGCCCATCATGTGGTGGAGTTGGGGGGGGGGGAGTTGTCGCAGTTGGGGGGGTTGGTGGTCATTGGTATGATGGTGGGGTATCAAGCTAGCGCTCGTCGAGATGGCGGAGCATATATGGCTGAGGGCACTTTTAAGGGAGTGAAGTGCTCCCCAGGGTGGGCGAGATATCTCTGTTGGGGTCTCTGCCCAGTGTAAGGCAATTCGAGCCAGCCTTTGCTACTAATATGGCAAGGCAGGTGGTAGGGGCAAGGGGGAAGATGATGCACCACCTTGCTAATAAATGGCTGGTGGGGGGCATTATCCGGAATGGGGTTGTGGGGGGGTGGGGTCATGTTTGGTAATTATGACTGTTTTGTTGGCCCTGGTTGGGCTAGTGTTGTAATGTGGTTAATAAAGCTGCGACCAAAGTTGTTCCAGAATTCTGTGTGAGCGTGTTTTGTGATGGAGGAGGGGGTTGAGATGAAGTGTTAATTGGGTGGGCATTGGGTGGGGGAGGGAGTTCTTCTGGGCATGAAGAGATGGATATCCAGGATACCCTGGTTACATGTTTTAACCAAGAAGAGTGCTAGTAGAATGAAAGACACCTTATATACACATATATATATATATATAGAGAGAGAGAGAGAGAGAGAGAGAGACAACATTTCAAATAAGTATTACTCTCCAAAAAGAATAACCAAAACTATATACACATATAAATGGGAAGGATAGGACCTTGGTTGGAGAAACCCGCTACTTTTGTTTGTTACAAGGCAAGGGGTTCTCTCCGCACACTGTATCATTCATCAGTCCCAACCCACGAACAACACATTTATTTATATTTTTGATACATGTAAAAACTTAAAAAGAATACTTAGCTGAAACGTGAACTCCCACTAAGACAAAGAAAATATATATCTCACTCAAAATATGTAAGCTCGCTCAACTCAAAAAGTAAAAACAGCTGCTTCAGGAGACTCGCACAGGTGGGCTGGAGAGTAACAGCCAGAGTGAAGAGGGCAATGGATCCTGCCCATAGGTAGTATGTCTTGTGTTAAGAATAAGCTTTTGTAGTGAAAAATTGGTAAGCAAATTAAAAGTTGATTAAGAACTAACTCCTAAATAATTAATAGGTGATATCAAATTATTGGTTAAATTCTCATGCGACAAAAATGTATCTCCCAAGGGCTTCAAAGAAGGCACTGATGACACTACTACTACCACTACTACTACTACTACTACTACTGAGCATTTGTATAGCGCTACCAGTCGTACGTAGCGCTGTACAGACATGTAAGAGACAGTCCCTGCTCATCAGAGCTTACAATCTAGTCAAGACAAAACACAGAAGGTGTAAGCAGGGATAAAAACAAGGGGAAAGAGAAGGAGATCAGGTGAGTCAAGATCCAAAAGCAGCAGCGAAGAGGTGAGTTTTCAACAAATGCAGCAGAAGTAATGGAAGCAAAACTAGCCCTTATTCTTTTCCTCTTTACTCACAAAACAGATAGTAAGGGCTAATGATAATGGAGCACTGTAGGAATTTGATTTAAATGTAGATCAGAATGAGAAGAAGGAAATTTAGACAGTACTATAAAGAGGACTTTAGACTTTATTTATTTATTTATTTATTTAACAACTTTTATATACCGCGCTATTTGTTATCAGTGCGGTTTACATATAACAAAGGTTGCACAGTCACAAGACTGTTCTGTGCTTACATTGAACAGGAGTTTAAACTTGGAGCAACAGGGTAACTATAAACATATGTACAAAACCACAATTAGATTGGGTTGGAATTGTTGCTGCCATCATTTACTAATGAATTATGAGATATTTTAGTCTGTTTACCTTGAAGTCTAAAATAATGATGTAGTTTAACACATCCAACTCAAAATACTAAAGATTATCTGTAAACAGGCACAGTGAATTAGTGAAACTTTTTGTCGGGTCTCACACGGCAGGGGAGAATAATTAGTTAACTCCCAATGTGAGCGTGACCCATTTTAATACACCAAAACAGTTGAATGAAAATAGAAAACCGCTAAACTTAGCTGTACAATCCAGAGTGTCTATTACTGTCTCATTCCGCAGACATGCATGTTTCGGGCAAACAGCCCTGCTTCAAGTGCAATCCACTCCAGATTCTTTTCTTTTCTTTGGAGTGGATTGCACTTGAAGCAGGGCTGTTTGCCCGAAACACGCATGTCTGCGGAATGAGACAGTAGTAGAGACTCTGGATTGTACAGCTAAGTTTAGCGGTTTTCTATTTTCGTTCAACTGTTTTGGTGTATTATTAAAATGGGTCACGCTCACATTGGGAGTTAACTCATAATTATTCTCCCCTGTTGTGTGAGACCCAACAAAAAGTTTCACTAATTCACTGTTTCTGTTTACAGATAATCTTTTGTATTTTGAGTTTATTAGAGTGATTGCTCCGTTTTTTGGGGGTTTTTTTGCTCTTGATTGTTTTGCAGTTTAACACATGACATTCTAGCAGATGGGCTCTGTTCCCTACAACATCTGTCTGCTCTGATATTTTAACAATAGGCCCCCCCATGATATCATGAATGCCTTTTCTTTGGAGTATGGAAGTCTTACTTGAGATACGCAACAAAATTGAGCACCTCTGTAAGCACAGCATTCCAAATATCTACCAGCTCCTGAATAGGCAGAGAGTCTGGGATGGAGGAGAGCTTATATCCAAATCTTTAAGAACCCAAAAACAGCAAATGAAGACGGAGTTGAACCAGAAGGTTATAACAATTAATAATGAAAACAGATTAAATATCGATCAGTTCAAGGTAAAGGATCAGCTGAAGAAATAGATATATTGCAAAGTAGAAAAGCATAAACAAATATTAAATCCAAAGTATGGCCAGCAGAGTGAGTAGGAAAGGACAACAACTGTTGGAAACCTAAATCATCCTTGAAAGTCAAAAAGTAGCTATTTCAAGAAAGTGAGGGATTTTCAGTATGTATAATAAACTCTTCTAAAATAAGTAAATTAGGAAAATGTGTATCCATCACTACAATGGTGGAATAAATGGAATTCCAAATTATTCTATCCAAGTTAGGAAAAAATAAAAAAGAACATAGACATAGAAATATAACAGCAGAAAAAAAGACTACATGGCCTATCTAATCTGCCCTTCCATATCAGCTACAATTTTTACCTGTAGAGATCTTTTGTGTTGTCCCATGCTTTTTTGAATTTAGGTGCTGTCCTCATTTCCACCACCTCCACTGGGAGGCGATTCCATGCATTTACCACTCTTTCTGTAAATAAATATTTCTGCATATTACTCCTGAGTCTATCCCCTTTCATTCTTGTGCTATGTTACCCCCCTGTAACAGAACTTCAATTGAAAGAGAACCTCTTCTGCATTTATGCCATGGAGGTATTTAAATGTGTATCATAACTTCCTTATCTTGCCTGTCCTCTAAAGTATATATATTAAGATCTTTAAATCTGTCCTCATAGACTTCATACCAAAGATCATTAACCATTTTAGTAGCCACCTTTTGCAGTCACCTTTTCTACCTGTTTAGCTACATTTTTTTTAAGTTTCACAAAATCTTTATTTGAAAAATAAACAAGAATTACAATCAAGCCCACATCAAGAGGAAAGCTGATGGAATAATATACATCTGACAGTAAACACTTTACACTGAAGAAAGAAAAAGAAATCAAAAGAAATGTTTACTGCAGAACAAGAAGAAAAAACAAACACAAGAAATATATAGACGAGGTCCATGAAATTACCTTAGCCCTATTCACTTGGAAAGGAAGGAGATAAATTTAACCATTTTCTTTACTTAATAGAAAAGCTTCTAACTGATCATATTCCATAAATACATACTTAACCCGCTCATAAATCAAAATACACTTACAAGGATATTTTAAAAAGAAGGAAGCCCCAATTGCCAAGGACCGAGATTTTAACAAAAGAAACACTTTCCTGTGCTTTTGAGTGAGTCTACATACATCTGGAAAAATCTGAATTAAATTACCGCAAAAAACTGATCTTTCTTAGAAAAATACAATCACATTATCAAATTTTTATCTGCAAGAGACAAAAAAAGAAACTTTTAAAGTATCTCGCTGAGTAATCTCATCAGTGGAGGACTCCAAAAAGGCAGAAAGATCTAATGACTGAGATAAAGGAGGATTTTCTCCTTCCTTAGCAATAGGAGAAGAGGATTCCGTGGCAGACAGTAAAGGAACATAATAAACCGAGGAAAGTTTAATGGCACTAACATCTTCAATTAATAAAACCTCCTTAAAGTATTTATACAATAATATATTTGGAGAAAGATAATGAGTGCGAGGAAAATTTTAAAAATGTACATTTTTAACACAAACCACATTTTCTAGTGATTCTAATTGATGATGAATAGTGACACTATCTCGTATAGAGGAGGAAACTGCAGCCTGCGCCAATGAAACCTGACCCTCCAACTTATTCAAACATGTATTACATTTAGCAATAGATTCATCTTGAACTGCCAACTTCTGCACAACTTCCTTGGAGAATTGCGAGACTTGGGAAAGAGATGTACGCAGAGACAACTCCATGCGTGCAACAACCTCCCACACGTCTCGCAAAGAAACTTCCACCGGAGAAACAGCTGAAACAGGAGCGGAAAAATCCAAAATAGAAGGCAAAGGAATTGTTTTCTGTTTATCTGTATCAGGCAACAAAGATGCAACTTCCTGTTTACCAACGGAGCGTTCTCTCACTGGTTGATTTGTTTAGCTACTTTAAAATCATTAGACACAATTACGCCCAGGTCTCACTCTTTTGTTGTGGAGAGAAGTATTTCAGTCTTTTGGATTATGCAGCAAAAATGCATGACCCCGTATTTTTTTAGCATTAAATTTCAGCTACCAGTTTCTAGACCATTCTTCAAGCTTAGCTAGATCCCTCCTCATGCTATCTACATATTCCTGGGTGTCTACTCTATTACAGATTTTGGTAATATCCGCACATAAGCAAACCTTACCCAACAGACCTTCTGCAATATCACTAACAAAGATGTTAAAAAGAATCTGACCAAGGATAGATCCCTGCGGCACACAACTGATAACCTCCTTCTCCGCAGAGTGAGCTCCATTTACATGTACCCTTTCTCGCCTTCCACTCAACCAATTTCTAACCCAAGCAGTAAATTTAGGGTCCATTCCTAGGGTGCTCAGTTTGTTTATAAGTTGCCTATGAAGAACAGTGGTAATGGCTTTACTGAAATCTAAATACACCACATCTAGGGCTCTCCCTCGGTGCAACTCCCTGGTCACCCAGTCAAAGAAATCAATCAGATTTGTCTGACAAGACCTGCTTCTGGTGAATCCATGCTGCCTCGGATCCTGCAATCCACTGGACTCCAGAAACTTCACTAGTTTCCCTTTTAGTAGACTTTTCAATAAGTTAATAACCACAGAGATTAGACTAATTGGCCTGTAGTTCTCAATGTCATCCTTATGTCCTCTGTTGCATAAAGGGACCACATGTGCCTTTCTACAATCCTCCAGCACTACTCCCGACTCCAAAGAGGCATTTAAAATGTCAGACAGTGGAGCCACTAGAATGTCCCCAAGTTCCATCAGTATTCTGGGACCCATGATTTTGTCAACTTTAGTTTAGCTGGTTCCTCATGAACACAGTCTTCTGAAAATCCTTCGACATCCACATCACTTCTTTTCCTGCTTGTGGGTGTTTTCTGAGGACCTGCTCCTAGCCCTTCATCTGTGAACACAGAACAGAAATATTTGTTAAGCAATTCTGCTTTATCCTCATAAGTTTCTGCATATTCCTCCCCTGCACCCTTGAATCTGACGATACCATTTTTGCCCTTCCTCCTCCCACTAACATATCAGAAAAATGTCTTACTCCACATTTTATTGCATTGGCTATTTCTTCTTCTTTTTTTTGTATTTTTGCTTTCCTGACTACTTTGCTAGTTTCTCTGGGTTTTTTTTCCAAATATAGATGCCTGTCTTCCTCTCTCTGTGATCTCTTGTATTTCATGAAGGCCTCCCTCTTCACCTTTTCAGCTACTTCTTTTGAGAACCATAGCAGCATCCTTTTCTTTTTATATGTATTTACCTTTCTAACAAAAAAGTTTGTTACCCTTAAAATATCCACTTTCAGTAACTGGGTAGCCGGACCAGGCGCTCCCCCCTTTCAACTTAGCCTCCCCCTCCCCTTCAACCCCTCTCTCACCCTTTCCAACAAATTGCACAGACAGCCTTTCTTGGTAACAACTGGTCGCAGCTTTGTTTCCAAAACAACATACTGAACATTAAACAGGAACAATGATCCAACAACCCCCCAGCGGAGCGATGCGTCACCAGCCATGCAATTAGCAAGGCGACCTCGCAACACCTTGAATTGGACTCGAGCTTTTTTACGGCTGGCTAGCATTTGGGGTCATTATTACCCGGACCAGTATGGGGCGCTCTTGGCTTACGGCGATACGATTTTGGCAGCGTCGCAGGTGCAGGAAGGGTGGGCTTGGCTGAACTACGATGAGGAGTTCAGGGACATGATGGAGGAGAGTAAACAGTTATCGTGGGGCACGAAGGACATCAATCTTTGGCTGATGCAGATGTCCATGCGGGGCCATGTGGGTGGGGCCGCCGGGGGAGGTAGTAAGGCCGGAGCCGCGATGTCATCGGTGGGAGTGCGGCCCTTTCGGACGGCCGCCACCCCGGCACCTCAGTCCAGGGGTGGTGTTGTGGGTGGGGACGTCTGTTGGCGTTTCAATAAATCCTTGTGCCCGTTCCCAGACTGCAAATTTAAGCACGCCTGCTCCTTGTGTGGCAGTGGGCACGCGGCCATTAAGTGCAGTCGGAAAGGTACGGCGGGAGCCCCTGTGGGGGGTAAGTGAGGGCGGTCTCGGAGCTTTGGCTCCCACGCCCGTGCGAGTCGAAGTCATGCGTCCATGGTTGATTGAGTATGGCAGGGCTAACCGCAGGGGGGCATGGAGTGTGTTACTAGAGGGCTTTTCGGAGGGTTTTCGGATCCCGTGTCAGGGTTCGCCTGCGGGGGGTGGGTCGCGTAACGCTAGTTCTGTGCGCTCTCTGGCCGAGGTAGTGCGGAAGAAGATTGTGGAGGAGTGCGCGCTGGGCAGAGTGGCAGGGCCCGTTCGCGAGCCTCCCTTCTCCCCGTTCACGGTGTCCCCGCTCGGGGTGGTTCCCAAGAAGGAGCCGGGCAAGTTCCGGTTAATTCACAACTTATCTTCCCCTATCGGGGATTCCTTGAACGATCACATCCCTCGGGAGCAGTGTACCTTGCGCTACGCTTCTTTCGACGCCGCTGTCGCTTTAGTACAGCAATGCGGGGCCGGGGCGTCCTTGGCGAAGGTGGATATAGAATCCGCGTTCCGGTTGCTGCCAGTGCATCCTGCGTCCTTCCCCTTGTTGGGCTTTACCTTCGAGTCACAGTATTATTTTGACAAATGCATGCCTATGGGCTGTGCCATATCTTGCGCTTACTTCGAAGCGTTTAGCACCTTTTTGCACTGGGTGTTGGGGAAGTCGACGGGGCTGTGTACTATTGTACATTATCTGGACGATTTCTTATTCGTCGGGCCCGGACGGGCAAAAACTTGCGACACATTGCTGGAGACCTTTTTGCGCTTGGCGGTTGACTTCGGCATTCCAGTGGCGGCTAATAAAACGGTTGGGCCTGTGACTTGCCTGACATTCCTTGGGATTGAGATTGATACTGTGGAAATGGTTGTACGCTTGCCGGAGCGGAAGGTGGCATGTCTTCGTCAGATGGTAGCTGTGGTGGGATCTGCGCGCAAGACTACTCTGCGTGTCTTGCAATCTTTAGTCGGGCATCTCACTTTCGCTTGCAGGGTGCTGCCCATGGGGCGCCCCTTCGCTCGGTGGTTGTCGCTTGCTATGGCGGGAGTCCAGCTCCCACACCACCGAATTCGGGTGACGGTGGGAATGCGCGAGGATTTACGGGTTTGGGATTCCTTTTTAGCTGACTTCAATGGTCGCTCGGTCATTCAGTTACCTGAGCTGTCGAATGCAGACCTGCATTTATTTACAGACGCGGCCGGCAGTCTTGGTTTCGGGGCTTATTGTCAGGGGGCGTGGTGTGCGGAGCCGTGGCCTACCAAGTGTGTGCAGTCCGGCTTGACGCGGAACATTACTTTTCTGGAGCTTTTTCCCATAGTGGTTGCCTTTTGGGTTTGGCCCGAGCGCTTACGGGATCGGCGGGTGGTTTTTTGGTGCGATAATGCGGCGGTGGTGGAGGTTATCAATCGGCATGTGCCTTGGTGCCCGAGGGTAGCTGCTTTAATGAGGATTTTTGTGTTAGCCTGCTTACGAATGAATGTCACCGCCAGGGCTCGGCATGTGCCGGGGGCCCATAATTCCATTACTGACGCTCTGTACCGTTTTCAGTGGGCGCAATTCCGGCGGTTGGCGCCGGAGGCAGATCCGGCGGCTTCCCCGGTCCCGGGGCATCTCTGGAAGGTTGGAATGCAGAGCTGATGGCATTGTTGTCGACGTCCGTGGCACGCAGTACGTGGGCCCTGTATCGGCGTGGCTACTCCCAGGTGAGTGCGTTCCTGAGCTCTTTGGGCTGGGGCGGGGGGAAGGTTCCCGAGGGGCTGATGGGTCCGTTCGTGCTTTGGGCGAAGAAGACGGGTTGGACTCGCACGGCTGTTACGTCCGCAGTAGCTGGGTTTTCCTTCTTCTGCAATTCGGCGGGGTGGGGGAACCCAAGGGTTTCATTTTTAGTCCGGTATCTTTTGGCGGGTTGGGCTAGGGCTCACCCCAGGCCTCAGGACTGGCGGCTTCCGGTTTCCCACGAACTATTGGTGTGCGTTTGCGAGGTCTTACCTCGTGTTGCGGCTTCTCCATTCGAGTCTGTTTTGTTCCATGCCTTGTTTGTGACTGCCTTTTTTGGGGCCTTTCGCGTGTGCGAACTGGTGCCCCAATCTCTCACTTCTCTTCATCCTAACCCTATCTCCGTGTCCGTTCCCTCCGCTCCACCCCCCTCTGTATTAGCCTCTACCTTTAGCTCCAAAGTCAGCTCCTTAAGAGCATCCTTGCCTTTCTGTCCCCCACCCATCTCCTCCCCCCCCCCTACAGCTTCTCCCCCTCCCTCATCCCTCCATTCTCATACCTGGTCTACATTTACCCTAACTTCCTCAGCCGAACTCCATAAACTCATTTCCACTTCCAATAAGACTTTCTGCTCCCTTGACCCCATCCCATCCTCGTGGCTTCTTGAACCCTCTCTCTCGTCCCTTCCCTATATTCTCTCCATCCTAAACAATAGTCTATCCTCGGGTGTCTTCCCCCATCCCTGGAAACATGCCCTAATCCGTCCAATTCTTAAGAAATCTTCCCTTGACCCTCTCGACCCACTAAACTATCGGCCCGTTTCACACCTTCCATTTCTCTCTAAGCTTCTAGAAAAGATTGTATTCGCACAGCTCTCCCACCATCTAGACTCTACCAACTATCTTCACCCCCGCCAATCGGGTTTCCGGCCAGGTCACAGCGTCGAAACTATCCTTCTTGCCTTCACTAACTCTTTGCATGTAGCACACGATCGGGGTGATATCTCGGTTGCGGTGGCACTTGATCTTTCTGCGGCTTTCGATCTGGTTGATCACTCTCTTCTTCTAGCCCGTCTCAGTCAAGCCGGTATTCACGGCACTGTATTTAAATGGTTTCACTCTTTTCTTCACGCCCGGTCTGCATCTGTACTAGCCACGTCACCCTCTTCTCTACCTTCCGCCCCCTTCCCTTTACCATGTGGGGTTCCCCAGGGCTCTGTCCTAGCCCCCCTTCTCTTTAATCTTTTCCTGGTACCCCTTACACTTATCATTCAACAATTTGGGATCTCTGCTTTCTACTACGCCGACGACATCCTTCTTCTTCATCACACTTCCCCACTTTCTCCTGATCTGACTCCCCTTAACAACTGCCTCACTGCTGTCACCCACTGGTTAACCCAAAACTGCCTTCACCTAAATCTGGCCAAAACCACTGCTATTTGGTTTCCCCACAATCACCCTTCCCCCTCGCTAGCTCCTGCCTTGGCTAACACTCCCATATCCTTAGTCACTACCTTCCGCTATCTTGGTGTTCTCTTTGACTCAGATCTATCCTTTCACGCCCATATCTCACACATTACTAAAACTTCCTTTTATTTCTCCGTCAAATTCGTGCTGTCCGTCCTTTTCTTTCTCCTTCTGCCCTATCTACCCTTCTTCTTTCTCTAGTCATGTCCAGGGTCGATTTTGCTAACTCTATCCTTATTGGCCTGCCTTCTTCTCATTTACACCGCCTTCAAAGAATCCAGCATACCGCAGCCCGTCTTCTCTCACACTCTTCTCATTCGCATCATATAACTCCTCTTCTTATCCAATTACACTGGTTGCCTGTTCCCTTCCGCTCTCAATACAAACTACTTACTCTGGTTCACAAGGCCCTCCACACCAATTCCCCACAATACCTAGCCGATTTAATTCACTTCCACACTCCCAGATATACCCCCCGTTCATTTCACCTAAACCGGCTTACCCTTCCCCCCCTTCTGCCGCCCACTTGCAATCCACCCGCTCTTCAGCTTTTTTCTTTATAGGCCCCGCACTATGGAACTCCCTCCCCTCTTCCATCCGATTAGAACCCTCCCACTCAGCATTTAAACAGCAGCTAAAAACCTATCTCTTCTCCCTAGCCTTTAACCTCCCTACTTCTCCCCCTCTCTATAATCTCACTCCTTCCCTCCCACTTTCTCCTGCCCTTTCTGTTCTTCCTCTTTCTTTTTACGAAATGTAACTTCTTTTTCTTTTACTGGCCTTGCGCCCTATTTTAATGGTTTTTATATGTTGTAAACCGCTCTGATTTTATTGTGAAGGGCGGTCAATCAAGTTTTATTAAACATAAACATAAACACCTGTGATCAATTGTCAGTGCTCACATGACTTGAATCAACCAATGAATGATGGCTGTAATGTTTAAAATGGCCACATTCACTCCCTGCTTCATTTTCACAGTGAAGTCAGAAAAGCCATTATCTCCAAACATCAAACTTCAAAGAGGTACAAGGCCATCTCCAAAGACCTTGTGATTCCTGTGTCTACAGTTCGCAATGATATTAAGAAGTTTTCTTTACAAGGAACTGTCAAGAACCACCTAGAACGTGGTGCACTAAACAAAGAAGGGCTTCATGGGCGAAGGCTAAAAAGGACCCCACTGCTCAAAGACAAACATAAAAATGCATTCCTGATCTTGCCCAAACCCTCCTTGGGTTACCACAATCCCTCTGGGAAAATGTTCTGTGGACAGATTAAAATAAACTTGAGCTCTGTGGCAATGCAGTTCAGCGATACATTTACAACTGAAGAAATGAAGCTTATGAGGAAAAAAAAATCCCTCCTAGAGTTAAATATGGTGGAGGTTCCGCAATGTTGTGGGGCTGTTTTGCTGGAACTGGAGGCCTATAAAGTATTAAGGGAATCATGAAGTCAGAGGACTACCAAGCAGGGCCGGATTTACCTTGAGTGAGGCCCTACGCCAACAAAAATTGTGGGCCCCCAGCAGGGGCGGCCCAAGGGGGGTGCGGGGCCTCATTTGCATAAGGGGCCTCATTTGCATAAATATTTGCATAATGTTACCATATACTAACTTTTAGTAAACGTGCCTCTTAATGAGTGTATGGATAAAGAAAGACTAAAAGATTTCTACATTACTATAATCCAGTGCCAACTGCCAGACACATTAGGAACTACTACAAACACTGCCCATTTAGAACCCATAGTAAACCCGCCGTATCCTAACAGCACTACCAGGACTCACAAAGCACCATACTCTACCAATCAAAAGGCAACACTGCAAATATTAAACCAATACATTTCAGAGAACAACAATACATGACCTACTGGGGAAAGAGAACAAGTGGCAATGTCAAATAGGAATTATATAAACAGAACACCTCAGCTCAGTTACACATGCAGAACATAGACCATCACCAAACAAGTAATCACAATTTAGAAATAGGAAGACAATAATTAAACTGGGAATCCCAAAAGCCAAACTTGGAATGTACAACACTGTAGAAATAAAACTATACATTAATTTGCTCTTGTACTAAACAAAGCGCAGATGTTAATGATGCACATTTACCAGAGCTGACATATTCCAATTAATAAATTCAAAATAAAGAGATTTTTCTACCTTTTGTGCATTTTTTTCAGCTGCAATTGCTCCAGCCACTTTCTTCTGGTTTCTTCGTGTCTTCTGCTAACTCTCCATCGTCTGCTGTCCATTTGTCCTTTCTTCTCTCTTCTAGATTTTTTTCCATTCTCTCTCTACATCTGCTTTAACATACTAATCTTTCTCCTTTTGCTCTTTCCTCATTCCTATTTCATCCACTCAAATTTTACCCCTCCATCCTCAATCCCCACTTACTCTCCCAATACCCGGCCAATTGTAGATTTTTTTATCCCTCCCACACAAAATATTTTTCCCTTCTCCATTTTACTCTTCCAGCCCCATCCCATTCTAATCCTCCCCCAACATCAGCTCCCTTCTAGTTCCAGCCTCACCCAGCATCCATTCCCTTCTAGTCCCTGCATCAGCCCATTTCCAGTCCTAGCCATCCATCAGCCCATTTCCAGTCCTAGCAACCCCCCAACCCAATACCAGTC
This sequence comes from Ichthyophis bannanicus, assembly GCA_033557465.1. Classification (NCBI taxonomy): domain Eukaryota; kingdom Metazoa; phylum Chordata; class Amphibia; order Gymnophiona; family Ichthyophiidae; genus Ichthyophis; species Ichthyophis bannanicus. The sequence goes on from CM066033.1 coordinate 244,613,756, forward strand.
CTAGCCCCCCCATCACCCCACTTACAGTCCTTAACCCCCCATCACCCCATTTTCAGTCCTTAACCCCCCATCACCCCATTTTCAGTTTAAGCCCCCCCTATAACCCATTACCAGTCCTAACCCCCCATCAGCCCACTTCCAGTCCTAACCCCATCAACCCATTTCCAGTCAGCCCCCCATAGCCCATTGCCAGTCCTAACCCCCCCCCCCCATCAGCCCACAGCCCATTACCAGTCCTAACCCCATCATCCCACCTCCAGTTTTAACCCCCCAGCCCATTTCCAGTCCTAGCCCCCCCCAATGCCCTTTACCAGTTCTAACCCCCCGCCAACAGCCCATTACCAGTCCTAACCCCATCAGCCCACCTCCAGTCTTAACCCCCCAGCCCATTTCCAGTCCTAGCCCCCCCCATAGCCCATTACCAGACAGCCCCCAACACCCCACAGCCCATTTCCCGTCTTAACCCCTCACAAAGCCCATTGCCATTTCTAAGCCCCCCCACCAGCCCACAGGCCATTACCAGTCCTAACCCCATCAGCCCACCTCTAGCCTTAACCCCCCCCAGCCCAGCCCAGCCCAGCCCAGCCCAGCCCCAGCCCCCCAATAGCCCATTACCAGTCCTACCCCCCCCCATAGCCCATTCCCAGCCCTACCCCCCCCAGTCCATTTCCAGCCCCAGCCCCCCCAATAGCCCATTACCAGTCCTACCCCCCCCATAGCCCATTACCAGTCCTACCCCCCCCCCCCCGGCCTAAAGTAAAATTTAATTTAAAAAAAAAACCTGGTGGCTGCCGCCGCGGGGCCCCCTCTGCTGCCGCGGGGGCCCCGTCTACAAGCTGAAGCCGTCCGGTCGGGTCGGGTCGGGTCGGGTCTCTCTCCCTCCCTCCCTCCCTCGCTGCAGGCTGCAGGCTGCGAGAGATGCGAAGGGAGAGCGTCTCCTCGCATCTGTGTTAAGCCCGCAGGGGCTGATGGGAAATCCCATCAGCCCCTGCGGGCTTAACACAGACGCGAGGAGACGCTCTCCCTTCGCGTCTCTCGCAGCCTGCAGCGAGGGAGGGAGGGAGGGAGGGAGGGAGAGACCCGACCCGACCCGACCCGACGGCTTCAGCTTGTAGACGGGGCCCCCGCGGCAGCAGAGGGGGCCCCGCGGCGGCAGCCACCAGGTTTTTTTTTTTAATTGTGTTTTAAAAAAATTAACTGGTTCTTTTTTTGTGGGCCCCTGCCGGCTGTGGGCCCTACGCCATGGCGTACATGGCGTATAGGTAAATCCGGCCCTGCTACCAAGGTATTTTAGAGCAAAATGTGCTACCTAGTGTCAGAAAGCTAGGTCTGGGTCAAATTCATACATCCTCCAGCAGGTCAATGACCCAAAACATAATGGTCCATCTGATTCCCTCAATTGCATTTTGTTTCAAATGAATGTGAATAAGGTTTTATTGGGAGCTTTTGCTTCTATGGTAAGATTATTTTCACATTCTTTCTTTCTGTGTCTTATCAATTCTTTGCATCTAACTTGTCATTTCTTATGCTGTTTCCTATTTTCGTCATTTGGATCCTTTTTCCATTTGCCAATGACAGCTTCTCTCATCCCACATTTAAACCATGTCAGCAGTCATTTTACCTTCCTTCCATCTTTTTTAAAGCAGGGAATACATCTGGTCTAGGCTTCCAAGATAGTATTTTTAAACAATGCCCAGGCCTGATGTATTCTTTATTCATGTTTACTTCAATATTTTACCAGAGGCTCCACCCCATGGAAAGGGAAAAAGTTAAAATAAAGAGCACCATAGAAACAGGAGAGATACAGCTCATCTCAGGAAATTAGTGTGGAGGCACATGTTAATTTGGGGGGACATGTGCATCCATTCCCTTGCCATTAGCATGTTGCTAATATGTGGCACTACACTAACTGGAATGCCACCCATTGAAATGGCCTTAAGTGCACCCACACTAATGACAAGCATAGTTAGCGCATGACCCAATTGCTCACACTAACTGCAATGTATTTTCAATGCCCACATTCACCCCTAAACTGCCCAAACACTCTCTGATCACCTACTGTACTAACCGGTTAGCATGAGATTTTTAACATGGGGCCTTGTGCTGTTAGTACAGAGTGCTTAGTGCATGAAAAACCCAGGGCTAGTGGTTAGTGCATACTACTAAATATGCCCCTTAAGGTAGTGTCCTACCAGTTAACACAGAATGGAGTGGAGAAAGGGTGGGGACTTTGCTTTGAAGTTAACATGGAGGTACTGTGTTGGAGCTGTTCAAGTAGCAGATTTTTTTTTTTTAATTTTAGTGCCATTAAGTCAGTGTTGACTCTGGGTTTTCTTTGCAATTTATCACTAGAAGTAGATTTCCAGCCTTTTCTTCCAAGGCAATGGAGGTTAAAGTGACTTGCCCAAAGTCACAAGGAGTGCCAGTCAGAATCAAACACTTGATCTTCTGGGTACTAGGCAATTGCTCTAACCACTAGGCCATGCCTCCACTCTGAAGGCAGCAGGTAGGTGTCGCTAACTGCATCACATTATCTGCAGTGCAGTTGACATGTGTTAAAAAATACTATATTTCTCTACTCTTAGCGGAATGGGAATCTGCTGGGAATACCACAACAGTTAACAAGGAGATTTTGTAATTACTTCATATTAATTTTGGAAATTAACACTTAATAACTGCTAAATTGTACAATACTTTATTAAATAGGGCCCCGAGTCTATCAGTTTCTGTCTTCGTAAGTGGCCTGAATATGCCTGTTAACATCCACACTGCCCCATGTGTTGCTCCTACCTGGATAGTACCACATGAGAATCTCTCTTCCATCTTAGAATCTAGCAGCACATCCAAAATCTGTAGAAAATACCTTACTCACAGGCATGGGGCAAGGATATGAAGTGCCCTAGGTGAATCTCATCCCTCGTATCTCCTTGTTCTTGGCCCTGCCCCCATTGCTGTCGCCTCTCTCCAGAGCATGTTGCTGTAGCAATGGCTTCAAACAGCCCCACAGAACTTACCTAAACCTCTGCTGCTGCAAAGTGGTTTGTTGTCAACTCCCTTTTGCATGGGGGTGGAAGCGGCTGATGAAATCAATGAAGTGTTAGTTCCTTGATAAGTTGCTACATTTGTTTCTTAATTAAAGTCAGTACAGCAAATGCTTGTAGTACTCTTATTGATTAAGTCTTAAGTTATGCCTTAATAGTTTCCATGACCATGAGTATAAATATCAAGTAAATGTGTTTCTTACCTAATGGACTTGCTTTTACTTCTCTTTTTTTAGAGCAAGTAGCATTCTGTTCCTTCAAGTGTCTGGATTAATCAAACCTAGCATCTAATGAGATATGGAGCTATGAGTCTTTATTCAAAGCTGCAAGGTTTACTCCATGTATTCAACACTCACCTCCTTCTAGTCCAGAAATCATTCAGAATCTGATTTGTGTGCATATTGAAACGGGTTGCTCGGCTGCTGCTATGCGATGGCTGAGACTCCCATTGCAAACCATCACAAAATGCAGAAGCTAGCCTTGGAGCTTAACCCCAGGTCTCTGTTTTTTGGAAATCTTTTCTCTTCAGGTCTACAAGTGTAAATTACTTGAATGTGATATTGACTGACATTTGTAGAGCTTCTCAATCACATATACTTTTCCATTGAATCTGGTGAAGGTGGGCCATGAAATTGCTTTTGAAAACATTTATAGTAAAAATCTCCACACCACTGTACCAGGGGAGTAGCCAAGGAGGAGGGGGGGGGGGGCTGGAAGGGCACAGTCCCCTCCATTTTTTGGCTCAGGCTCATCCAGTGCACCCATAAACAAAACTATGACTGGAGGTGTCTGGATCACTGAGAATTGCCAGTCAAAGATTAGCACTATGCTAGGAAGGAAATTATCTGCTCCAAAGACCCAAAGGTGCTTCCCACTGCTCCACGCCATGCCTGGAACTGCTGGCACGCTGAAACCTTGTGGTCAGCGCATCATGTTGATGAGTTCACTGGGGTTTTAATTGATATATGATTTGTAATGTAAGTTCATTTATATGTGAGCATAATTTGTAGTGGAGGAGTAGCATAGTGGTTAGAGCAATGGCATGGGAACCAAAAGACCCAGGTTCAATTCCCATCACCACTCCAGGTGGCCTTGGGCAAGTCACTTAACCCTCCATTGCTCAGAAAAAAAAATCCAAGTTATCAATGTCCCTGTTTAATGTACATTTATCAAGTTTAAGTTACAATGTAAACTGCTTTGTTTGAAATGATAAAGCAGAATTAAAAAAAATATGTGTTCACATAGAGATATGTTTATTAAAAATTGATGGACCTGATATTCTGCCGCTGATCTAACAGAGCTAGCCATTGCAGCTGATCCTTTAAACCTGGATATTCAATGCCGGGATCATATCTAGGCTCCGGCACTGAATAGCCAGGTTGCCCGGATTGCTGCAAAGCAAAATGGGCAGCAGAGATATTCAGCCACCGCCTGGTTACCTTTTGCAGGGAAAATTAGACCAGTCTTCCCTGCACCTGACGTTCTCCACATGTCACTAACAGAGCAGCGCTGCCCTGGAATTCCCTCGATATACCCTGTTGCTAATTGCTTAGCCTAAGGGCATATAGCAGTGGCACCCATAGATATTCAGCAGCACTAACCATGTTAGTGCCATTGAATATCCTACTTAGCAATACTTACACGGTTTGCAAGTCGGCATGTAAATGCCTTTGAATAGTGGGCCTAATGTTTTTACTAAAGACTTACTTGAAATTTAGGTGTATACAATTTTTTTTTTTAAACTTTTATTTTCATTTTGCAACAAACAAAAGAAACAACACACCAAAAAAGACAAAACAAGTATACAATAAGGAAAAGTAAACCCATTACCCCCCACCCCAATGCTTCTTCTCTACCCGATGATATCAGCATGTGAGCGCTTCCAATTAACAGTGATTATACATCAAACGATCAAAAGAGTATCTACAATACAGCATGATCATGGGACAGAGATATATATAAAGTTAGACAGTCAGATGAGAGCATTTAGCAAAATGTACATAGTCATTGAGCATCTTCCATTGAGACCAATGAGAAGGAGTCTGAACGGAGGAAGCGAACAGACGAGGTAGTTGTGCATATTTACTGTAAAGACAAGCATGATTCCACCATACAGTTTCAGCAGAGTTTAAATGCGTTTCCTGAAGAAACACTAAATCAACATGCTCATGGCTAAGATAGCTAAGGATTTCCTTTCCTTTGAGTGGACCATTAATGCCTTTGACGGTGAATGATAAGATTTTACATAAGGCCATTCAGAAAAGTTAAAATTCTGAGCATGATAGCACACATAATTTCACTATGTCCCTCAAACTGACTGTATCTGGCTATACACATGACATAAGAAAAATAAGCTAATATAATACAATGAAGCGCCCCACATTAACAAAGAAAACCGCAGTACGGTAGAGGAGAAGCAAAACCCCAAAATTACTGGCGACCATGTGTCTGCGGGGAGAAACCCCAGAGAAGGCCGAAATTGAAAAAAAAACACATAACCTGTAGGACTGTGCGTGCTCCGAATCCGACCGAGGCACACATCATGAAGGGATAGGAGACCAAAAAACAAAAGTCATATAGAGAAAGAAAGAAAGTCCAGGCTATTTCTGTGCTTGGCTATGACCGCCGCATCGGGCCCTTCAAAATGGCGGATAGAGCCGGCAGATAAGAGTCCAATATTTGGGATGAGCGCATCTGCTCTGCTTCTTTGGAGTCTAAAAATGTTGATAGTAGATCAGGATCTTCAAACGTCCTGGTTTGGTTGTGGAGAGTCACTCGGAGCTTCGCTGGATACAACAGGCCAAAGCGAGCCTGTAACTGTTGAAGTCGAGGGCGAAAAGCAAGGAGTTTCTTCCGACGGTCAACGGTAGGCTTTGCCAAATCAGGAAAGAAGGAGACCTTACGACCTTCAAATTCCAAATGATGATTCGCTCGGGCAGCATGTAAAATTTGTTCCACTTGTTGATATCGTAGCAAGCTAAAGATAATAGGCCGGGGGGTCGTGCGGTTGAGCGCCATGTGGGCAGGAACACGGTGTGCTCGATCGATTTCCAGTTCTCTGTGAAAAGTGATCTTCAGCAAGGAGGGAAGAGTTTTGAGCAAGAATTCTCTTATATCTCCTGCTTCCACCCCCTCCGGTATTCCAATGAGCCTCACATTGTTGCGACGGGCTCGATTATTGCTATCTTCTAACTCCTTTTGAAGATTCTGTATCTGGCGCTCAGCCTTGTCCAGTTTGCCCAAGCGCACCTCGTGCGAGTCGAGGACCCCCGCCATGTTGTCCTGCCGTGATGAAAGACTTTCAAGTCGGTCCTGGAGCACTCCAAAGTCTTCTCGCATGGCTCGAAGCGCTTCTCCATTGGACTGCACCAATTCCTTCACGCCACGTATTTCCTCCAAAATCTCCAGGTGCATTTCGGGGTTTTCACGAAATGGAACCATCTTCTGTGGGGAAGACACCTCTGTTTTGGAGCGTTTTCCGTGAGAAGAAGAAGGAGACCCGAAGTCCAAGCGCGCTGGTTTATGGGCCGCCATCCCCCCCGGGGTGCCCCGGTCAGCTCGGAGCAAAATAGTAAATTTGTATAGGTATTAAGTCAGGATTCTAAGTAGGCCTCTCGGGAGCTTCAACGCAAAGCGTCCTACCCGCTGGACATCAGGCTCCGCCCCCCAGGTGTATACAATTTTGACACATTAGTTAACCGGGTAAGGCGTACCGGTCGCCACCTCAGCTTATCAGCCCCCCCCCCCTTTCCCCCAAGACATTCCGTAACAACTAATACACAACACCTATTTGGGAATTCAACTGGTCGCAGCTTTATTGACCCAATTAACAAGATTAACAATAACCATCAACCATTCAAACAATAACTTTATCCCCCCCCCCCCAGCAGAGCGAACTCTCACCAGCCATGTGGGTAGCAAAGTGACGCCGCTTCTGCTTCCACCGTGTCCAGGCCCCGGCAAATTGCCTAGCCTCCCCCTCTTCCGACTTCGCCATATTATTAACAAAAGCCTGAGGGACTGTCCGGGTCGGGGGTACCCCACCCCCGCCCTACTGCTTGACTCCGGACCCCGGAAACCTCCGGGATCCTGCCACCCCCCCCAGCTGCAACACCCCAGACTAAGGCCCCCCCCACTGGCACACAATGCCCGAAAAAAGAGGGCGGGTGGGCGGGGCGTCTAACCCCTACGGCTGCCGAGCTGAAAAGGCCGGAGGAGACACGAGACCCCCCTCTCCCACCCCCCACCCCCCCCCGCGCCTGTCTCCCATACCTCTCATTGGCTCCCGTTACATCAGTGCCCCGCAGGAGCCAATGAGAGCACTGATCGCGCCGGCCTGCCCCTGCGAACCCCCGCACGAGCCCGCAGCATCGCGCGACCGGCCGCCCCCCCCGGTTAACGCTGGCCGCGCGCACGCCAGGGGGCCTGCGGCCTTGCCATAACCGGGTAAGGCGTACCGGTCGCCACCTCCGTTTATCAGCCCCCCCCTTTCCCCCAAGACATTCTGTAACAACTAATACACAACACCTATTTGGGAATTCAACTGGTCGCAGCTTTATTGACCCAATTAACAAGATTAACAATAACCATCAACCATTCAAACAATAACTTTATCCCCCCCCCAGCAGAGCGAACTCTCACCAGCCATGTGGGTAGCAAAGTGACGCCGCTTCTGCTTCCGCTGTGTCCAGGCCCCAGCAAATTGCCTAGCCTCCCCCTCTTCCGACTTCGCCATATTATTAGCAAAAGCCTGAGAGACTGTCCGGGTCGGGGGTACCCCACCCCCGCCCTACTGCTTGGCTCCGGCTCCGGACCCCGGAAACCTCCGGGATCCCGCCACCGGCTCAGGCCTTGCCCGACCTGAGCCACCCCCCCCCCGGCCAAGCTGCGACCAGTGCCCCTATTCTTCAGCATCTCTTCCAAGGCCTCTTGCCAATCATTAAGGAGCAAATCCATCCCCACCGGAGACAGATGTACTCCATCCGCCCTATACAAGCCAGCACACTCCACATCAACCCAGGAGTGTAATATTTGACACCCCCCCCCCCCCCGCTCCCCGACCCATCTGCCAATTTGACGATTAATCTTCGTCAACCCTCGCGACCACCGCCACTGACTCTTGCAAGCAGGCCTCGGAATGATATCAGACCAAAAAAGAAATACCCCCGGGAACATAGACAGCATCGTTCCCAAGTCCTTAATCACAGTCCTAATCAACTGTCGGCAGGTCCAGGACACCAGGTCGTTGCCACCCAAATATAGCAACAAGGAATCTGGCGCCCCTCTCATCCGGTGATGGTGCCGCAGCAAAGGCAAGAGCTGAATCCATCGCAGTCTGCGCTCACCCAGCCATGAGACAGTCTTCCCGAATGCATCCAATCCCAAATTCTGCCCAACCGGGCGTGAAGCTGCTCGCCGACTGGCCCAAAACACAAACGAGTGGCCAAGCACCCAGCAGTGAAAAGGTTCTGTGACAACTTCTGCAAAATAAAAGGAGACATAATCAGCCAGCCCCCCCCTCCACAGTTACAAACGGACATATCTGTGGCAAGCCCCCGACTTCCATCTACCAATGCGCCTAATTGCCTCCTCGGGGAATCCCAAGGCCGCCGTGCTCATCGCTGCCCCGATCCTGAAAGAGTGAGGCGCAAATGACCGCGCGTCCTCGCCGAGCCACCGTAAAGCTAGCTGCAATACGGCTGTGAATTGAAACCGCGTAAGGACCCTGCTATCCGCATGTATGAATAAATTCCCACCCCCTCTAGGCCGCACCTGCAAGTAGGCCTTCAGCAGCTCCACCGGGCAGCTGGCTGCCCCTCCTACAGCCTGTAAACACACCCACGTACCGCGCCCCGACTGATCTGTTTTGGAACGCGCTAAATAGAGGCTGACCCCGTATTCTCCCCATCGCACATGTTGGACCTGCAGGCCACCTACTCCGGCCGCCCTCCGTGAATCTGAAATCAATTCCCCCACGCGGAATGCCCCGAAAAAGGCCACCAAAAATACATTGGGTTAGCAGTTTGAGGTGAACGTTTCAGATTGAGTGTGATCGAGATAAAAGTTTCTTGGATGAATTCTTTATACTAATTGTTTAGTAGTTATTCAAATAAGAATAAAGAAAATTGTAACAAGGCAGCACATAAGAATAGAGTAATGTCAACAAAACACACTGTGATGGTAGCAAAATTGTCTGCACTTAAAACAGCCACATACATGTGCACAAACATTGAGCATATAAGAGCGAGGTTAGACACAAAGCAAAGCAAAGAAATGTGCAAAAAATGTTGTACAGGTATGTATGTAAGAATAGAAAACGCAAACCGCACCATTGCAATACATGAAGGCAAACACCCGATGGTGTGAAAATAAAATTCTAATAAATGAGATCCGACACTGTGGTAATAACTAGCAAATTTTTATTTCAAAGTTTAGTAAAAACACGATATTTGTCAACACAGTTTAGATTTTAAAGTCATTCTTGGGTCAATCATTCTCCTGGTGGGCCCGTTTCTTCTTCCCCCGAATGCTGCTCTTGGTGCGCTGCTTGGCGTATTTTTCATCTGTGGTTTCCCGCAGCAGCAACCAGCAGAAATCAGCCATCATAGTGGTGTTCCATCTTCCTTGGTACCTTCTCTCTGCGTCCTTGATGTCCTGGTGAAACCTTTCACCTTGTTCTTCACTGTACGCCCCCAAGTTTTCGGGAAAGTAGTTCACATGGGAGTGCAAGAAATGGACTTTCAGGCTCATGTTACAGCCTTGTTCTTTGAAGGCATTGAGCATCCTGGCAACAATATCCTTATAGTTCTCATCCCGCCTGTTCCCCAAGAATTTGAGAACAACATCCTTGAAGGAATCCCAGGCTTCTTTTTCCTTCTCAGACATCGTTTCAGCGAATGCTCCATCTGAAATGAGTTTCCTTATATCAGGGCCAACAAACACTCCTTCCTTTAGCTTTGCTTCAGAAAGTCAGGGGAACTTTGAGCAAAGGTACCGAAAGCACTCACCATCTTTTGGAAGGGACTTGATGAATTGCTTAATGAGACCCAACTTAATGTGGAGAGGTGGTAATAGAATTTTATCACGAGGTACCAAGCTCTCATGAAGAACATTTTTCTCACCGGGTCTCAAATACTCCCGAATTGGCCAGTCTTTTTTCCCCTAGTGTAGGTCGCGGGCCCGGCTATCCCACAAGCAAAGGAAGCAGGGATATTTGGTGAAACCGGATTGCTGCCCTAATAGCATGGATAGAATTTTAAAGTCTCCACAAATCATCCACTTATGCTCATCATAACGAATCTTCTGAAGAATCAGGGCCAAATTCTCGTATTTTTCTTGGAGAATAACAGAGTGAACAATAGGAACTGAAGCGAATGTGTTGCCATTATGAAGAAGAACACCTTTTATGCTGTCTTTTGACGAATCAATGAACAGCCGCCATTCAGCAGGATCATACTTGAGTTTAAACTTTTCCATCACTCCGTATATATCGTTGCAAAATACCAAATCTTCCTCTTTGCTGAAATACTTCAAAAATTGTGTCTCGCGGTTGCGGTACCAATAAAAAGTTGTTCCTGGTGACAATAGATTTTTCTGTTTAAGCCGAGAACCTAGCAGTTGGGCAGCATCTTTTGGGAGTCCTAAATCCCGGACTAAATCATTCAATTCAGCTTGAGAGAAAAGTTCAGGTTTCGGATCTGGTTCAGTTTCAAACTCGGAAGTACTGGACTCATCGGGAAAAGCCATCTGATGAGTCTCATCATGATCAGAACTGTCCACACAAATATGATTTAAAGATTTTGGTGGTTCAGGCACAGGTACTTCGTTGCTATGAGGCATAGGCCTAATTGCTGAGGGAAGGTTGGGGTAACTTATTACGTTCTTATTTTTTAAGTTGTATCCCTTCACAATGCAAGAGCAAAAATAGCAGTCACTGCTGTGGTCTCTTTGTTCACGCCACATCATAGGTATTCCGAAACGAAATGCTTGTTTTTTACCTTTCATCCATAAGCGTAGATCTTCCTCACATGTCTTGCACACTTTGTGAGGAGCCCACGGTTTGTCTTGATCGCCTAACTTCAAACCGAAATAGGCGAAATATACTTTTTTAATAAATGCAGAAATGTTCCTCTGCCGCTTTTTCACGGTATATTCCCCACAAATAAAACAAAAACTGTCCGGAGAGTTGACGCAACCTCTGGCTCTGTGAGCCATCACAAATACACAGCACTGCAAACTACAACTGTAGTGAACCACTTCGGAATAAAGCTGGATTACGACTGAGCAAACAAAAGGTAATAATGAACTTGCAAGAAACTGAAATTTGACAGGAACTTTCATGTCACAACCACCGTGTTTGAGCGAGCGAATGAGGCGAGGCGAACAGGAAAGAACATGCGCCAGCGCGAGTACTGGATTTAGCCCCCCGCCTCCCAATTGTCCTGTTAATGTATAGAATGAATACAAAACACTCTAAAATATCATGAGGGAGTGTTTCTAGTTAGTTAACCATTACAACCTCTATTTTGGGCCAAGAAAATAAACTGCAGTCGGCTAAAAAGAAATTATGTGAACATTCCTTATATTTATTTATTTATTTATTTTAGTTTCTTATATACCGCACTATTTAGTATCAGCGCGGTTTACATGGAACAGTGAAACATAATGAACAAACGTTAGTTTTACAGAGAACAAGGAAATACAACTTGGATAACTTAGGGAAACATGCACATCAACTATTTACATATGTAGCAGTAAGCTTTGCATAGTGGGTTATGAACCTACAGAAAGATATTAAGTATAGGGATTAATATGTAGAGGTTTCTGGAAGGAAAGGTGTGGCTATGGTGGAGTATGGTTGATCTGGTAATGTTGAATAAATAAGTAATGTTTTAGTGCTTTCCTGAATTGTGTGAGATCGGTGATGGCTCGGATTGCTGGTGGTAATATGTTCCAACACTTGGGAGAAATCTAATTTTGCAAGAAAACGTGACGTGATGAAACATTTTGGCTATTTTTCCTGGATTCAGCACCCCAAAATCTATAGGAATCAGTTGCAAAACTGGAGGCAGTTTTTTGGTAGTGTACCTGTGTTATCTTTCTCTTTTTCTCTTTCTGTGGCGCTGCTCAGCTGTTTTAGCACATCCTGACTTAGATATTTTCTTTTAATTTGTCCATTCTGAGATCTTATATTTGCATCAGAAGCCTTTTCTTTTTCTTTTGGGATTTTATCTCTTTCTTACATTTGTTTGTGAGCTCCTTTTGTGTATCCTCTGTAACCAAATGCAAAATTCTGGCATAATACTAGCAGTGCATTATCTCTCTTTTTTTATTCAGGAGTCCACCAAACAGGTCTCAGTTCTCGTAATTTTTTCATTAGTTTCTGTGGCTTACCTCCTGCTGCAGTGGATCCATGAACAAGTTCACTGTTGCCTATAGCTGCATCAGGGATATTACCTTGTCCTGAAGGTTTTGCTCTATTGCTACCACCAACGATAGCCCAAATGCATAAGCCACAAGTGGGCACCTTTTTATCCTGGGCGACGTGCGGCCAGTATGTATCTTCCTTTTTTCTTCCTACCATACTTTTATCGTAGTGTCGCCTTGTTGAGATTTGGTATGGATTTTATACAGCTCAGTCACTATGTGAAGGTGCTCAGCAAGATTTGGGGAGAAAAATATTCCATCCCCTTTTCGACCTTTGTGGGAAGCTAGATACAGGATTTTTTAAGAAACAGATCAGATAAGGTAAAATGGAGGGACAATCTCTCACTCATGAAAGCAAAGTTGTGGGGTGCCACAGCATTCCCCTTTGTCAGCCTTTTGTTCAATATTTGTCTATATTCTTTGGCCAAACTTTTCCAGCATCTGGAGGATAGGTCTATTATATATGCTGATGACTTTATTGTTCTACTATATTTCCCTGCTATTCAGACTTATCTATCACCCTAAGATGTTTAGTCCAGAGTTTCAATCTTATCAATTCATGGATGGATCATCAGTATATGAAACTGAAGCAGGAGAAAATGAAACTGTTGTGAGAAGCAGGGGACATTTTTTTTTCACCTCCACTAGTATTAGCTGGTGCAAATATTCTGCTTTTTAAATCGGTAAAAATATGATTGTAGATTCCACCGTAATTATGGAAGAGCAAGTTTATGCCCTGAGAAAGAAGGTGTTTTTTAAGCTGAGATACCTCCAACAGAAACACTCTTATTTTAGGGTGTCTGATCTGAGGATTTTGGTACAGGCTTTAATTCTTACCTATTTTGATTACACTGTGTAGCACAATTTTTGTTCCTGAGTATTGATTGTTATTTCCTAATTACTTAAAACTTAAAAGTATGGAAAATAGTTATTATTCTCTTTAAACTTTGCTTTTATTAACAGAAGATTGATATTTGTGAAATTAACATATCCCCATTGTTAAAATAGGCTTACTTGTGTCTTTTTGTTCGCATAAAGTAAAAAGATACAACATATAATATTTACTAATATTTAAGTTATTCAAGAAAGACCATAAAACATTTATAAGTGAGTAGATTTATGATTATACTGTAAATCACTTTCACAAATAAGCCCCCAGATGTAGTCTCCTATCACGTTCTTGTTATACTGTCCTTGATATCAGCGTTCAAATTCCAACATATCCTGGTGGGAAAGTTCACCTTGCTCCCATCTACAATGAAGGCCCTGGACGTACAGGGCAGACCTTGGAATTGGCCCTGTATGTGGTCACGACCCGCCTATGCTCTGCTTCTAGACTGCCCCCTCCCAGCCCCTTCTAAGATGCACATTAAGAATATGGAATTTGAGAGACATTCTGAAGCCAATTTTGCCATAATTCTTAACCAGAGTCTCAACCAGCTCTACATAGTTTTTGGCCTTGTGATTTTCCAAAAAGCCACGAACCACTGCAACAAAGCTGTTCCAAGCTGCTTTCTCCTTCCTATTAATCAGCTTGGGTAATGCCATGCCCTCAATAATCTTTTTTATTTGTGGTCCAACAAAGACACCAGCTTTGACCTTTGCCTCAGACTTGAAGGTACTTGATGGCTGTTGACTCTTTCTCTAGAGTTGTGACAAATTGTTTCATAAGGCCCAATTTGATGTGTGCTGGTGGCATCAGCACCTTCTGTAGTTCCATCAGTGGCTCCAACTTCATGTTCTTTGTCCCAACAGAAAATTCAATTAATTGTGCCCAGTCCTGCTTGTGGTAGTGCGCCGCGGTGTCCTTGCTGTCCCAAAGACAAAGATAGCAGGGAAACGTGGCAAAATCGCTTTGGAGACCCATCAGAAATGTCACTATTTTAAAGTCTCTGATAACCTCCCAGTCATACTCAGCATACTTCAAGGCTTCTAGCATGGTCTTCATGCTGCTTTAATCTTCTTTGAAGCTCACTGAGTGAGCTAGAGGAAGAGGTAGGTACTTGTTCCCGTTATGTAGAAGCATGGTTTTGAGGCTCCTCAAAGATTTGTCAATGAAAAGATGCCACTCCTTTGGGTTACATGCAATTCAATAGTGTCAAACAGACTGGTCACATTGTGGCAAAAGCAGAACCCAACTTGACAAGTGAAGAAGCTAGAAAAAGTATGGTGACACTTCCTCTGACCTATGACTTGTACACTTTCATCTAACAAGCTCCACTGCTTGAACCTGATGATCAAAAGCTCAGCATTGGACTTGATGAAACCAAGATCTTCGACCAAGTTGTTGATGTCATTTTGGTTTGGGCAGTAAGGGTTTCTCTTCTCAGCTCCACCTCTGATATTGTAATCTAGATCTGCAATGTCTTCTTCATTTTGTGAATTGCTGCTTTCTTCTGAAGACAGTTGCTTTCTCTGTGGAGGAGTGGATAAAGGGAGCTCTGGGCAGTGTGGCACTGGGGCAATGGATGAAGGAATGCTCGGATACATGACAGAAGGAGCATTCTTGCCAGTCGAACATTTGGAAGGATCCACCATGCAGAAGTAGCAATTGCTCAAGTGGTCAGTGGATTCTTTCCAAATTCTTGGGATAGCGAACTTCATGACTCTCTTTTCCCCTCTGTACCATCCTGCTAAAGAAAAAATAAAAATGTGAAATAAGGAATAATTATATATATTTGTAATTATGATGATAAAATGAATTTAAATTAATGATGTTCTTGCTAAATATGTCATACATTATGAAAAAATTCAGTAACAATAAAGATTTTATAACAAAAAATGCCACAGTCTAAGCCAACATCAATGGTCCATTTTACCTTCCAGAAGTTTCTTGCAGTGCTCGCAAGTGAAATGAGGCACCCAGGGTTTGTCGTGTTCCCTAACAGCCATGCCAAAATATGCCTTGTAAGCTTCACACATCTTGGCAGATGCTTCTACAGAGTACTTTTTCGCTCTTGACTTGATAAAATTGTCACAGAAATAGCAAAATGTGTCTGCTGGATGCATACAGCCTCTTGATGCCATGTTAGTCCAATTAAGAAGCTAGAATGAAAATAAACAGGTGAGCTTAAGACACGTGTTGTTGTTGCTCGCTCCTAGGTTTCCGGTTGGTAAAGAAGCTGCTGAATGACTGTGCTCACTCCGTACAAATCTGTTGTTTATATAGACACAAGGTGGAAGTGATGTTCTAACGGTCATCAAAAGGCTTTTATTATAAGTTATCAAAAATTATACAAAGTTCCAAAAGTTTAGCAAAGTTCTGGAAAACTCTAGAAAGTTCTGGAATTCTCAAAAAGGCACTCCAAGTTTACTTTGCACTAAATCTATCTAGAATGTCCTGCAAAATAGGTAATTTTCAAAAATATCACTCTCTTGGTCCAAAAGCAATGTTTGTGGGCCATAATTACTATAATAAAATGAGGAAAATAGTTAAGAAAAAACTAAAAAGAGCAGTTGCAAAGGTTAAAGACTTACATCAAGTTTGGGTGTTGTTTTAAATATTATCTTGGAAGCCCATACCAGCTGTATTCCATGCTTTAAGAAAAGTAGAAGGAAGTCCAAAAAACTGCCAGCATGGTTTAAAGGTGAGGTCAGAGAGGCTGTTGTTGCCAAAAAAGCATCTTTCAGGAAATGGAAAAAAGAGCCAAATGACGAAAACGGGAAACAACACAAGCACTGGCAAGTTAAATGCAAGACATCAATAAAGTAGGCAAAGAGAGAATTTGAGAAGAAACTTGCTGTGGAAGCAAAAATGCATAATAAAGACTTTTTCAACTACATGCGTAGCAAAAAACCTGTGAGAGAGTCAGTTGGACCATTAGATGGGGTAAAAGGGGCAGTAAGAGGGGACAAGGCTATAGCAGAGACTGAATGAATTCTTTGCTTCAGTCTTTACTGAGGAAGACATAGGAATGTTACCCATGACTGAAGTAGTATTTAAAGGTGATACTGTGGAAGAATTGAAAGAAATATTGATACACCAGGAAGATGTATTATAACCATTTGATAAACTGAAGAGTAGCAAATCACCTGGACCAGATGGTATACATCCAAGGGTGTTGAAAGAACTGAAATATGAGATTACAGACCTGCTATTAGCAATCTGTGAATTACCATTAAAATCATCTGTAATACCTGAAGATTGGAGGATTGCCAATGTAACTTCAATTTTTAAAAAGGGTTCCAGGGGTGATCCGGGAGACTACAGACCATGGAGCCTGACGTCAGTACTGGGAAAAATGGTAGAAACCATCATAAAGAACAAAATTAGTGAACATGTAGATAGTCATGGCTTAATGGGAGACAGCCAACATCGCTTTAGAGAAGGAAGATCTTGTTTTACTAATCTGTTATATTTTTTTGAAGGTGTGAATAAACAGGTAGACAAAGGTGAGTCAGTAGATATAGTGTATCTGGACTTTCAGAAAGCGTTTGACAAGGTCCCTCATCAGAGACTTTTGGCAAAACTAAAAAGTCATGGGATAGGAGGCAGTGTACTATTGTGGATTAGGAACTGGTTAAAAGATAGAAAACAGAGGATAGGGCTAAATGGCCAATTTTCCCAATGGAAAAAGGTTGATAGTGGAGTACCCTGGGGATTTGTCCTGGGTCCGCTGCTTTTTGAAATATTCATAAATGACCTGGAAAAGGGAATGATGAGTGAGGTTATCAAATTTGCAGATGACACAAAACTATTTAAAGTTGTTAAAACCCATGAGGATTGCGGACAATTTTAAAAGGATCTTGATAAATTGGAAGACTGGGCATCCAAATGGCAGATGAAATTTAATGTGGACAAGTGCAAAGTTATGCACCTAGGAAAGAAAAACCAAAACTATGGTTACACGATGCAAGGTTCCACATTAGGAACCACAACCCAGGAAAAAGATTTAGGTGTCATCATGGATAACACGTTAAAACCCTCCGCCCAGTGTGCAGCAGTGGCCAAGAGAGCAAATAGAATGCTAGGCATCATAAGGAAAGGAATGGAAAATAAAACAAAGGATATTATAATACCTCTGTATCGTTTCATGGTGCGACTGCACCTTGAGTATTGTGTACTATTCTGGTCACCATATCTTAAAAAGGTTATTGCATTATTAGAAAAGGTACAGAGAAGAGCCAACAAAATGGTAAGGGGGATGGAAGGATACCCCTATGAAGAGAGGCTAAAAAGGTTCGGGCTCTTCAACCTGGAAAACAGACAGCTGAGGGGAGATATGATAGAGGTCTATAAATTAATAAATGGTGTGGAATGGGTAAACATAGATTGATCAGAATATAGAAAGACTAGGCGACAAGCAATAAAGCTATAGGGTAACCTATTTAAGACTAATAAGATAAAATATTTTTTTCACTCAGCGTGTAATCAAACTCTGGAATTTGTTGCTGGAGGATGTGGTAGGGGCTGTTAGTGTAGCTGGGTTTAAAAAAGGTTTGGACAAGTTCCTGGAGGAAAAGTCCATAAACCATTATTAAAATGTACCCAGGATATAACTGCTTGACCCAATAGAAGCATTGTGGAACCTGTATCCTTTGGGGAAGCTGCTAGGTACTTGTGACCTGAATTAGCCGCTTTTGGAAACAGGATACTGGGCTTGATGGACCATGGTCTGACCCCAAATGGCATATATTATGTTCCTATGTTCTATTCAGGCCATCCAGCCCCTTGGGCGGACTGAAAAAATCGGGATATGCAGCAATAGCACCTGATTTTGATCCCGCTGGGGCTAGATGTGCTTGCAGGATCAGAATCTGGTCTACCAGCCTGGACATGAAATCTGGCCCCGATTCTGACTGGCCACATGCCCAACCACATACCCAGCTAACTCAACAAGGTTTCTGAATGGAACCACAGTCCCATGGTGTCCCATCATCATGGCACCACGGCTCCATTCAAGAACCGTGATCTCCAGTCATAGAAAAGGAGACTCATTCCCTGCAGCCTAACCCCCAATCTGGCCTTCCAAGGGTTAGACTGCAGAGAAACCCCTGCACCCCCTCACTTGCTCCACCAGGTCCCGCGCCATGATCCTCCACTATCCAGGGGTTTTATTCCACTGTTTTACATAGAACATTTGAATGAACTTAACAGTTGACATAGATTACACCAACATGCAGGCACTGTGGGCTGCCTGTGTAGGAGCCCCGTGTGGCTTGGTGGACAGACACCAGCAGCATGGCAGCAAGAGAAGTATAAACGTTTCCCCAGATGAGAGTGAATGCCTAATCTGCTCTGTGTTGCAGCATGAGGGGGTCCTCTACCTCGGGGGGGGGGGGGGGGGGCTTTTGCCAAAACCTGAGACTGGCAATAGCCCTGTGGAGGGGAATCCAACTCTGGCTGTGCAGGTTAGGAGGCTACTACAGGCAGGGAAGGTGGCTGAGCCTCATGCTAGGCAGACACACCCTGAAAGGCACAGCTGTGTGTCTGCACAGGGTGATAAGGCATGATGCCAAGATAGAGGCTGGTAGCTGCCCCACTGTGTGCCTATCAGGAGGTGGGGAACGAGGACAGGCCATGCATTGGTACAGGTGCCATCCTCAAATGCCTGCAGCAGGGGGAAACCCACACACAGCATGTGGTGAGGGTGCTACACCCCCTGGTGGTGGTTGGTAGCAATGCAATAGGGTATGCACAGCAATGGAAAGCCTGGTGCAGGGGATGCCATGGCAGGGCTGGGCACTGCACGGGACACAGGCAGTCAGTTTAGATGCCCTAAACACCTACTTCACCCCCTAGCCCCTGTGCCCTGGTGCAGGGGTATTGGATGGCTTGTGGCAGAAACCACACATGTGGAGCTCTTCCACCATAGCCTGGCACCCATGGGTGTGCCCCTGCCCTTAGGAAGGGCATGTCACAAGACCAATTCAGGATACAGGTATGCACAACAAGCAAAATGGTAGTGGCCAACTGAGCACATGACCCCTCCCCCTCTTCCACGGGGAATATGGAGTATGCAGGACACTGAAATGCCTCTTCAGGATGCTGCACCGGAGGTGACCCAACCAGCTCCAGAGGATTAGGGAGCAGCTGGTGGCTGAGGAAGGTCAGTAGGATAAACAGTGGTGCCCATCAGATGGAGGTGGCGGCAGCCATGGCTGCCAGACTGGTGCAGGCACACCACCTGGTGGTGGACACTCCCAATATGCAATGGTGGGACTGTGCTGGGGGCAACTGTGCCATTCCCCAGTGCCACCAGTACATATGTGCACCAGCTGGCATACACAAAAAGCACAAACCTGGCTGGGGCATGGCATATAAGGACAGAACAGGGGCACACAACCCCAACGGAGGCCACAGGGGCATATAGTGCACCTGCCCATGCTGTCACCCATGTGCACCCAGTGACTGTGGGGACCAGCAGGGCACAGCACAGAATGTGAGGGGGGAACAGAGCAGGCTGGAGGTTGGCAAAGGGGGGGAGGTGCAGTGTGCACTGTGGGGGAGGCAGGCCCCTGTGAGCCAAAGGTGGGTGAGTGATGCATGTGTTGGCCTCCCCAGGAGAGTGCCGGTCCCAAACCAGGGCCATGCCAGTGTGAACCAGTAATCATCCCTCCCCTTTCCCCACAGCTGGCTCCAGAAGTGCCCAGGGGACAGCTGACCTACCATGTCAGCTACCCAGGAGTGGCAGGCCTGTACCAGGTGAGCAGAGCAGTGGCAGCAGTACCACCAGTGATGATGATGATGACGAGGAGGAGATGTCAACATCTTCAGCAACCAGTGACACCAAACCAAAGGACACCACATCAGAGGAGGGGGGCAGTGAGGAGTCCATGGCACAATGGGAGGGGGGTGTCAGAGGAGGAGGAAGGATTGGAGGAACAGGGGCAGGGTGAGAAGGGGATGTTAGAGGAGGAGGAGGGTTTCAGGACCAGGGTCAGAGTGGGTAGGGGGTGTCAGAGGAGGAGAAGGGCTGTATGGACCAGGGGCAGGGTGGGGAGGAGAGGTCAGAGGATGAGGAGGAGGGCTGGGTGGACCAGGTGCAGGATGGGGAGGGTGTGTCATAAGAGGAGAAGGAGGGGTCAGAGGACCAGTGGAAGGATGGGGATGTGGTGTCAGAGGAGGAGGAGGGCTGGGTGGACCAGGGGCAGGATGGAGAGGAGGGGTCAGAGGAGGAGGATGAGGGGGGCTGGGTGGACCAGGGGCAGGGTGGGGAGGGGGTGTCAGAGGAGGAGAGGGAAGAGGACAAGGGGCAGGGTGTGGAGGGGTGTCAGAGGAGGAGGAGGAGGGCTGGGTGGACCAGAGGCAGGGCAGGGAGGCTGAGATGCCAGCAGAATTGGGAACAGAGGGGGTGGCAGGGGGGACCAAGTGCCCCAGGTGTGATGACATGGCACAGGGAACCACTGGCAGGTAATGGCAGGGAGGCCGGAGCCAGAGCTGCATGCTGGCAGAACCATGCAGGCCAGAGGTGTGCCCACCTTCTGACCAACAAAGGGGCCATGTGCCCACTGCATGGCACAGCATGGGCCAGGGGAGACCCGGAGTGGTGCCATGGTCCACCTCCACAGCCATCCCAGCACCCAGGGGTGCATCCTGATCATGCCACACCAGGACCCTCAGTGCCAGCACCTCCTCATCCATGGAGTGACTGGGCCCTGGCCACCCTGATGGTAGAAGTGTGCCTCCTCAGGGAAAAGGTGCATACCACAGCATGGACCATCAGCCTTCACCTAGAGACCCTCCCAACAGCTGTGTCAGAGCACAGGTCAGGACCCCCTGCACCATAGGGTGACCCCCTGTCACATATGCTCTTGACTGGGGTGGATTGCAAAGACTGCAAGGTGCAATAATGTCTGCCGCTGTTGGCAGGATGTACATATGTTGACACAGTTGTCCAATAAATGTTTTCTTGTTTGTAAGCGCTGTGTCAGCAAGTTTGTGGGGGCAGGGTAGTGTGTCTGTGCTGGTGGTGTGGGGGTCCAGGGGAGGGGGAGCAGGGGAGGGGGTCCAGGGGAGGGGACCAGGGGTGGGGGACCAGGGGTGGGGATCCAGGGGAGGGGGACCAGTGATCCATGGGCATGGTGAAAAAGGGACTACAGTAGTTGGAATGTAAGGACAGACTGGAACGGCCATCCTGTGCGGGTATGACAGAGAGCCTCTACCTGGGTACATGAGCATGGGAAGTGTCCTGCATGGGTAGCACCCCACCATACCAAGATAACACTGTGGTACAGCACATGCAGGATGCCCCCTGGCCCACAAATGCATACTGTTGGGGCAGTGCATGCCATGGTTGACATGTCCGCCTATAGTGTTATGCATCTTACCCAGGTATCACTGTGTTGGCATCCCTGCACGCCTATCATGCCATCGCTCAGAACTGTAAGGGTATGACGTCCTATGATGGCAAGCCGTCATGCATATATTCCTAGCATCAGCACCCTGGAGCCTACGTGCATACCAGATATGCCTTTGGATGGGGTATGGCCCTGCTTCACGCTCTATCCACATGTGCATAAGAGGACCAACACAGGTAAGTGAATGCCACCTTATTGTGTTGCTGCTTTACGATGGCTAATAATGATGAAAAACACTCCACTCAAAACTTTTACCTTAGTGGTAAAACAATTTTTTCAACTAGACGTTACTCATCATCTGTATATATATTCATAATATTTCATCTGTCTGTCACCAAACCACATAAAAACGGACACCTGGGTCCCAATATAATAATTTGAATATACCACCACACCAGGAGGTTTCAGACCATATACCGCGCTTAGCAAATGCTTATTTGATGAAGCAACAGCGCACTGGTTACATCAGCAACCTTCCTGGATTTCTTCTCATTTTTTATATTTTTCAGTGGTTGATATTCACACCAGGTTTCCACCGCCACCAAACTTTAAGTGAAAGACAAAAATCTTAACTTATATCTTGTATCTTCTGCGCCTCAACGCTTCTCCCGGTACCTTATTTGCGTTTCACTCCGAGCAGGAGTTTCCTCAGGAGGATCTATAAAAATAGACACAATGTAACGATGTCCGCTAAAAATATCCACTATAGTTAACTGAAAAATGTGAGAATCATTTAAAATCCAATATTCTCTATATTGTCAGGAAAAACTTATTGCATAAATCCTTTGATTACTCACTGAACTATTGCTGCCCGCGTTGTACTCGTATGTCTTGAAGTGACTCAAAAAAACACCGCGCATGTGCATTGACCACATCCGGGTGTAATTTATATTCAATACTATCAGATAACCTATTAGAAGCCTTCTTACTCTTACCAATCAGTTTACAAGCACACTTGCCAATCAATAGAGGAGTTAAGACCTCTAGGTTGGAGAGTATTGACTGAAAAAATCCAGCGTTGTTCATAATAGAAAAGAGTCTCGTCTAAAGTCTTGCCTCTCATAGGATGTTTAATGTGATCAATACAAAAGCACCGCAATTGCTCAAACGCATGACCTTCTTCAAGACAATGTTGAACTATGGGAGCTGTCATTACTCTACAACGTAGACGACTCTTATGCTCCAAGATGCGAGTTTTTAATGTCCGAATGGTTTTCCCTATATATAATTTCTGACAAGGACATCTTATGGCGTAGATGACTGATGTAGTCTGGCAAGTCGTAGCTTGTTTCAAATGGTAGGTACGCTCAAAATATGTAAATTCAGTAATAGATTCTGACATAGGGCAAATGACACATGAGCCACACTGAACATGACCACCTTGACCCTGTCTTTCTTCTGGAGATCGTAAGACTGCTGGACTCAGTTTCTCTTTAAGATTGGCATTGCGTTGCCACACACAGCGGATATATTTCTCCTCCAAACCTGGAACAGTATGTAGAAGATACATATGTTTAGACATGATTCTTTGGATATTGTAACTTAGAGGTGAAAATTTGGTGATAAAGTTAACATGATCAGTGTCTACCTTTGAGGCTGGCTTAGATCTAGGTTGTAACAGCCAATCCCGATCATTAAATAATGCTCGTTTGTATGCAGTTTTAATGACTCTTCGGGGATACCCCCTAGCTGCAAAGTCTCCTGAAAGTTTGCGCGTTTGAACTTTGAAATCAGCCGTATCCGAACAGTTACGCCTATAGCAAAAGAATTGAGACAAAGGGAGACTATCCTTTAACTTGAGCGGATGACCACTCGAATACTGCAAAAATGTATTATGTGCAATCGGTTTCTGATAAATTGAAGATCTCCAACCTGTAGAGTCTTTTTCAATCAGTAAATCCAAAAAGGTAGTATTTGTGTTAGCAACAGTATATGTAAATTGGATCGCCTCATTGCACCCATTCAGCCAATGAACAAACTGTGACACTGAATCTTCAGTTCCTTTCCATAGAAGAAAAATGTCATCTATAAAACGAGCCCAGAATTTTATGTTAGAACCAAATAGGGAACTGGTCAGCCACTGATTTTCAAAATCTGCCATGTACAAATTGGCAATGGAGGGAGCACAAGTGGCCCCCATCGCCACCCCAGATTTCTGGTGGTAAATTATGGCTTCAAACATAAAATGATTGTGAAACACTGTGAGGTGTGTTAAATCCATCAGAAAAGATAACTGAGCCATCGTCAAATCACTTCTTTTAGTCAACTGAATTTCCACAGTGCGATAAGCTTCATTTTGAGGTATGCTGGTATAAAGTGCGGTTATATCAAGAGTGATCAATAAAATTTCTGCATCATGTGCCAATTCATTTTGTTGGGCCAGTTTCTCTAAAAAATGTGCTGAATCTCGGATGTAAGATGATATATCTATTAACAAAGGGCGTAAGAAGGAGTCAAGATATACTGACAACGGTTCCAAAATTGTGCCACGCGTCGACACAATAGGTCTCCCTGGTGGTTTTTCAAGACGTTTGTGCACTTTGGGAACAAGATAGAAACGGGCCATACTAGGAGTTTTTGTGTTGAGAAATGCCCATTCTTTCTTAGTAATAACTTTATTTTGTAAAGCTAACTGGGTAATTTGACGGATTTCATCTTGCAAAAATACAGTAGGATCTGTCAACATCTTTTCATAGACTTGGTTATCAGAGAGATGATGGTATGCCTCCTCGAGATAATCTTTCCGTCTAAGCACAACCACCGCTCCTCCTTTATCCGCTCGGCGGATAACAATATCAGATCTCTGTTGAAGCTCACGTAAAGCGGTGCGTTCTGCAGGAGGAAGAACATTCTTAAATAGTCGATGATGACTTTCTAACTGTGCTACTTCCCTAAGAATAATATCTTTAAATACTTGCAATGCTGGAGGGAGAGGACCCGGAGGTATCCAAGTAGATTTCAAAGGAAGCATTGTTCGCCTAGTATGGGTGCCCTCCTCTGCAATTGGGCCACCTGTATGGTCTACAGGTTGTTGAGCAAAATAAACTTTAAGACTCAATTTCCTCAAGAGGGCCTCCAAATCTAATCGAAATTGAAACGGGTCATGTTGAATACTCGGTACGAATGACAAACCTCTGTCTAACAGCTGACATTGGGCTCTAGACAACTCATGGCCAGAAACATTCAATACCAGATGTGAAACACTTAAAGTTTGGTGGCGGTGGAAACCTGGTGTGAATATCAACCACTGAAAAATATAAAAAATGAGAAGAAATCCAGGAAGGTTGCTGATGTAACCAGTGCGCTGTTGCTTCATCAAATAAGCATTTGCTAAGCGCGGTATATGGTCTGAAACCTCCTGGTGTGGTGGTATATTCAAATTATTATATTGGGACCCAGGTGTCCGTTTTTATGTGGTTTGGTGACAGACAGATGAAATATTATGAATATATATACAGATGAAGAGTAACGTCTAGATGAAAAAATTGTTTTACCACTAAGGTTAAAGTTTTGAGTGGAGTGTTTTTCATCATTATTAGGATTACTTTACGCTCCGGTTAGACCGGCTTCCCTATTTTTGTATAGCTTCACGATGGCTGACAAGGCATCAGCAGTGGCAAATTACACGAGGAAGGCAAACCTCACTCCATGTGAGACAGCCATGGCACTGCAGCTCATCCTGCAGCAGCACACCATTCTGTTCATGGCTGAGGATGCCAGTGCCCATCAGGCAGCATGACGGGACATTGCAAACAGGGTCAATGCAGCACACACCACAACCACGTCGTGGAGGACCTCAATTAAAACTGGTGAATGGTCCATCAGGCAGCACAGGAGAAGAGGGCTAGCAACAGCAGCCGCACAGCCTCACTCCACTGGAGGATCAAATGCTGCAGTATGTGGAGGATGTCACCATCACAGGGGTTTTAGTCTTCAACAGCTCCACCACAGACACACAGGGGGGGGGGTGAGTAGGGGTGCCCCATAGTATGGGTGTGGCTGCGACAGCCATGTCTGTGTCCCTACCATGCCTCTGTCCACCCAACCCATGCCTGTCCATCTTTCAGACCATGGGTAGTGCGAGGGGTGGGTACAGTGTTGTCCGTGCACTATCTGCCAATACTGTGGTGGATTGGGGGGCCACTCCTCAGGCCATGACAGCATGTCATGTCACTAACATCTGCCACCTTTGCTCTCCCACAGACCCATCAGGTACACCACCTTCCCAGCCTGGGACCAATGCACTGGAGGAAGCCTCACAGCCCACCATGGAGGATGCCAGTGACCAGCCAGGGTGCAGCACAGCCCTTGATGCCAGTACACCAGCCAGCAATGCAGAGCAGACCACAGCGACGGCCAGTGCAGAGGGGCTGTTGTGTTCGCCACCCAGGGCAGAGGGGCAGGCCAGTGTAACCACCAGTGTTCTGGGGTCCACTAAAAAAGCACGGTACCACATGAACAGAGAAAATCCAATACTAATATGTGGTGTAAGGGAAGGAAAACTTTATTTCTCACAACATGAGCCCAAATGCCCAACACAGGCCGTGTTTCGAATCATTCTTCATCAGGGGAATTCAGGCACACTATATACATAAATACATGAACAAACAATAGTTAAATAAAACATTTTCATAAATAAATTGTCTAAACCAAATATTTAAAAAATCATAAAATTAAAATAAAACCATAAAAACAATAATAATAAATAATATTAAACATTAATATAAATATCAATAATTAAAAGTCAAATAAAAATGTTGGAATGCCCAAATCTAATAGTAACATAAACAAATGTCCATTAATAAGAATATCCAAAGTGAAATTAAATACAAATATGAATACCATATGAAAGGAAGAGGTGTGACCATTAAAAAAACTATTGAAAAAACAGTACCTTACCAACGATTTCAAAATGATTGTACACGTATTTTACTAAAGGGGAGGAAAAAAAGGACGATATTAGACAAATGAAACAGGAGTGATGTCAAATAATGGCATATATAGCCAACTATGGTGACATTAGAAAACTGCATCATACAGAAACTTTCTACCAATGACTATAAATATTGTATACTGGCACTGAGAGCATACTGTCTGAGATTCAGGACATCTGGCAGGACCTGCAAGCTGCAGAACAGGCCATGGAGGATGAGCCCGAGGAGTGGTGGGACCACAGACAGCGCATGGAGTGCCACATGGAGGGGCACCTGCAGCTGATGCAAGAGATGGCAGCATACTAGGCATCTATAGCTGGCTCCCTGTGCAGTTTTGTGGGCCTCATGCAGGCACATGGAGTGGGTGTTGGGGCTGCCAGAGCAGCAGCACAACCACTTGCTAGCCCTTCACCATTTCCATCAAACCACACTGCTGGGGAGGGTGGTGACACCACTAGCACATTCTCCAATAACGTTCCACTGTGTCGCAGTGCACATGTTGGCAAGTGCCCATGGCCAGTTGGGAGCCCTGAGGAACAGGGTGCACATGGGGGAAATATAGAACACTCTGATATAATGGGTGATAATGGGCACTTTATTGAATCCTTCAGCACACATTACATGGTACAGGGCACATAATTGGTGTTTGTATATAAACAACCCTGGTGCTGGTGCAGGGCAGTCACCTCATAAGCTTTCCCATAACATCCATGAATGGTGGGCCAGTGTCCTGGCCTGCTGCTGGCTCCCGGACTCAGTCCCATCACTATCTGTTGCCTCTGCAGGCTCCCATTCCTCCACATCTGCTGGCTTTGGGTCCGGCACTCCACGCATCCATACCAGATTGTGGAGTATGCAGCGTGCAGAAATATCTAGCATACCTGCTCTAGACTGTAGAGGAGTTAACCACCACTCTTGTCAAGGCACTGGAAAGGGCTCTTCAGCACCCCTATTGCATGCTCCACAACCACCCGTGTCTGCTGGTGGGTGCAGTTGTACCACTTCTCCTGCCGACCTCTGGGGTGGTGCACTGGGGTCAGCAGCCAGGTTCTCAGGGGGTACCCATGGTCACCTGAGGGGGCAATGTGAGCTGTGAACATGTGCATCAGGATGTGCATTGGGTATGATCTGCTGCTTTTTGAAATATTCATAAATGACCTGGAAAAAGGAATGATGAGTGAGGTTATCAACCGTGGGCTGCTGTGGATGGCATGCAGTGGTGCTCATGTGGTGCAATACATAACGTACACATCTATCATCACCTGTTTGCAGTACCCATAGCATCATACTGCAGAAGTCATCCATTCTGGGCCTGTCCTGGGGCTCACACATGTGCACACTCACCTAGCAGTCACACAGCTCCAAGCTGACCTCCAGCTGCTGCCTGTTCCAGGCTGGACTGTGTGAGGACAAATGCATCATGGCAGGACTCTGGGTAGCAGGCACACACATCTGTGAAGGCCATGTTGACATCCACAATGACCTGCACGTTCATGGATGTGTACTCATTCATGTTCCG
The DNA here is from genome assembly GCA_033557465.1 of Ichthyophis bannanicus. NCBI lineage: Eukaryota > Metazoa > Chordata > Amphibia > Gymnophiona > Ichthyophiidae > Ichthyophis > Ichthyophis bannanicus. Next base: position 244,641,976 of record CM066033.1, read on the forward strand.
GTATGCCCTCTGCTCCAGTCGTGGTGCCCGCAGTGCAATGTGGGTGCAGTCTATAAATCCAAGCACCGATGGGAAACCAGGAACACTGTAGAATGCCTGCATGGTCTCCTGCCACCTCTGCTGTTTCCGGAGGAGGGCTGTGAGGTGACACATCCTCCACAGCAGGGTCCTGGTAAATGTTCCAATATAGTGTCTGGAAGTGGGTTGCGTGATTCCAACAGTTTCCCCTATCACCTCTGGAAGCTGCCAGTTGCAAGGAATCCCAGGGCAGTGGTCACCATCAGGGCCACTGGCAGGGCCTGGCTTCTGGATGTGGAGGGCTCCAGATCCACGCTGTGTATGTTGCACAACTCGGTTATCATTGCCCCATCCAGTCTGTATCTCTGGTACACCTCCTCCTCTGTCAGTTGCAGGTAACTCACCCTGGGCCTATGTACATGTGGGGCATGGTACCTGCCTCTCGGGTGCTGGATATGCACTGCCTGCTGCTAGGTATGCACTGCCTGTCAGATCCTCTGCTGTGCCTAGGCACGGCATGCTCATCTTCACCTCTGGACCACCATGTGCATGACCCACATGGTGTCTCTGTCTGTCCATCAGCGCTTTATGTCTGCCCAGTTTGGATGCAGGACTGCTCACACACCCTTCACTCTACTGAGCCCTGTTCCGCCACGACACGGGTTCATGGCTCACTATCAGCGGTCGTCACTTAAGGCTACACAGTTAGTTACATTCGATGTAGGCTCACACGGTTTTCGTAAATCTGTTTTACATGGGTTTCACTGCGACACGCCCCCGTTCCACCCCCGGGCTTTGGTACCTAATGCTATGCATGTAGCTGGGCCTCAACAATTCAAGCCACCTTGTTGAATATGTGTTTTACACGGTTAAGGCAGTTTTCCATGGGTAAGGCCGGCACTTACCTGTGTAGCATGCACTTAGGACTTCGGATATCGGGCCCTTAATTCTTAGAATGGATTGAATTTAAAAGAACAATTATATTTTTATGGTTTAAAAATTTACTTTGATCTTCTTAGTACCTTAGGTATAAGCAGACTATAAGTAATGGGATTAAATTAAATTAAATTAAATTAAAACTATGAAGTGCTTTGGAGGGGGCTGTTATCAATGATTTATTGTTCATGGATATTTGCTAACACACTAATAAAATAACTAGAATTTATCTAATTCTGTACAACTTCTCATAACTGTTGAAAACTTGCAGGCTTTTCTTTAGTTCACATATTAGTTGTTTCAATTGCCAAAAGAATAAACAAAGTAACCATTATAACAAAAGTGTGCAGGATCATTGCCAACAGCACTATCTTCATTGCTTTCTAAAATGTGATATACAAAGTGAAGAATGAAGTAAAGTATTCAGGGGTTACAATGGATCAGAATCTAACTATGACCACCCACATAAAACTAACCACCAAAACCATACTCTACAAACTGCGATTACTGCAACAGCTCAGGCCATTCTTGACCAACAATGACTTCTGCACCATTCTCCAGGCTACGATCACTACTCACCTGAACTTCGCAAATGGTATCTTACATGGCCTCCCTAAACAGACTCTTAACCAACCAACTCCAAATGGCCCAAAATGTGGCCACATGAATCAGTTTTAAGATAAATAGCACAGAATGCATCACCCGTATATTATACAAATTGCATTGGTTACCGATATTAAGCAGAATAAAATACAAAATCCTAATTATCACCTTCAAAATCATTAGAGAAATAGCCCCCTCATTCCTATCTTCACTTATTAATATCCAATCTTCTGCAAGACTCAGAAGAGAATGTAACAAAAATACCCTGATAATACCACATAATTATCGCAAAGCAAATCATTCGACAAACAACAGTATTCTCACACTTTTCACCCATCCTTTGGAAGGCCCTCCCAGATAACCTTAGAGCCATAAAAGATCTTAAAGACTTTTGGAAGGAATTGAAAACTTACCTTTTCATAGAACATTTTGGTAACCCAGAAAATAAGAACAAATTCTATCCAACATAACAGCTCACAAATCAATTAAATCTCGGCCCATACAATTCAACACGTTCCGTCCATCCCATTAACTTCATTTGTCTGACGCTAACTTATTGTACATACAGCATTGCCAATATGTTTATTAAATTATTGTAAATAAGAATGATCAAACCTGTATTCCCTACCTCTCAGTTTTTTGTAAACTTTATGTTAGCTTAGTTCACAAGTTCTATGTAAAAGTTGTTCTATTATGTTAATTGTAAACTGCCCTTGATCTCTGGAAGGGACGGTATATAAAAACTTCAAATAAAACAAAAATGGTTATGTTTATTAAAATTTGATAAACTTAGCAAAGTGGCTTACAATAAAAACAGGTAAAAGATGACTAGGAGTAAAGGAACTCCAGTGACATCGACAGGAAAGAGTCACAAGGAAAGGTAGGAGAGAAGCTAGAGAGGATAAATGGTCATCCACAGGATTTTGTGGATCAGGTGATGGGAATTTCAAAGTCCTCATGAAACAAGAGAATTTTAAGCTGGGTCTTAAAAATAGTGAAGGGGGGCTCCATTTGAAGAGCAGGGGGAGATTCTTTCAGAGATAGTGGCTACGAAAGTAAAAAGTGGAATATCATTTTTGTTCATACCTGGCATGAGAAGCAGAAGGGAGGTGTAAGTGATTAGAGTGGAGTGAGCGCAGAGGACAATGTGGGGTATGAAGAATAATACAGAAAGAGAGATTGGAAGAGACACCTATATGAAGAACTTTAAGGACCAATGTCAGAATCTTAAAACGGATGCCATACTAGATGGGGAGACAATGAAAATGTAAGAGAAGGAGAATAATATGTTTGTAGTGAGAAACATGTGTAAGAAGGTAGACAGCAGTATTCTGGATGAGTTGGAGACAATGAAGTTGATTTTAGGAAGCTCTGCATAGACAATGTTGCAATAGTCCAGATGGAAATCACAGGAGAAAGGATCAAGGTAATCAGTGCAGAGGGGGACAAAAGGGGATGTAGAAGTGATGTGGTCATGAAAAATCAGTGCAGAATCTAAGATAATGCCAAGATACCAGATGGAAGAGACAAAAGGTATTGGGACATTAGGAAGAGGAGAGGTGGAGATAGCCGAGGGAGCAGTTCCAGTTAACCAGGTGATTGAGGTTTTGCTGGGGTAAGAGCAAGCCGATTGGTATGGAGCCAGACAGTAACATGGGGAGAGATCAGGTGAAGAAGGGTCAGTGTGCAGGAGAAGCAGGATGTCATAAGCATAGTACTTGTAGTATAAAGAAATGCCAAGTTGCTGGATGAGGAGAGCAAGAGGAGAGAGAAAGACATTGAATTGCAATGGGGCAAGGACAGAGCCTTGTGGGACACCACCAACTAGGGGATAGTGAGCAGAGGAGGAGGAGCTTGGGGAAACTAAAAAAGATCGCTTAGAGAGGAAAAAAATGAACCAATGAAGAACAGTGCCATGAAGACCAAGGTGGTAGAGCGTATAGAGGAGAATGGAATGGTCTTCAATATCAAAAGCACAGGACAGATCAAGAAAGACTATGGGCCCAATTCTGAATCATGAGTTGTGGGACTGCACATTCTGGTGGGACATGCAGCCCTGCAAACCATCCGGATCCTATTCTCCCTCCTGCTTTCCCAAGCATGGCTAGAGCCGCAAGACGGGGAGAGACGGTGGGGGGCGGGATGAGGCGGGGTTGGCACAGAGCAGGAGTAGGCTGTGCCAGTAGGACATACAGGGCCGATTCAGGTCACAGCGCTGTACGTCCTGCTGGGTCTAAGGTGGAATAAGCAACACTGCCCCAGCGATCAGGGCTGGGGATCCCCTCTGGGGCCAGAGCCAGGTGCAGAGATGTCCCTGCTGCTCAATCCAGGTCCCAGCAGATCAGCCATGGGTTGGGTGGCAAGACAGAGAGGGGTCTAAGCCATGGGAGTCAGGGGAACCTGCTGAGAGGATATCCCCACAGGCAGACAGGGGTACACCAGCCCGTCCTCGGGTCTTAATGAGCCCATCCTGCAAGGGACTGTCCAGATGGCTCAGATATTTATTTATTTATTTATTTAGTGTACACTTGTATCCCGCTACTTCCAGCGATCAGCAGCGGCTTTCTATACATAGTGGTGCGGCTGTACAGGCCGGATTTGGAACATACAGTGTGATTTCAGGGGTGGGTAAAAAGCATCAAACGGTCACATATTTACATTTGATTGTATCAGAGGAGACTTTACATATATTCATTTGATTGTTTGTGAGGAGGCTTCACATATATACATGTACACATATATTACATATTACAAGAGGCGTTTCATACTGCTGTGTGCTATTTAGGCTGGCAAGGTGCCTGAATAGAGTAACACTCTAACTAGGTTAGGTTGTAATGGGTCTGAAAGAGGTGAGTCTTCAGTTTCTTCCTGAAGTCCTTCAAGTCCTTGTTTGCTCGCAGTTCATGGGGCAGTTGGTTCCAGAGTATTGGTGCAATAAATGAGAACGCTCTGTTGGTGTTGTTTGCGTTGCAATTTCTCAGGCTACTCGGGACATGAAGGGTGTTGCAATTTACTGTTCTCCTGCTTCTGGTGATTGGTTGATCAGATATTAAGGTGTTGAGGTATGAGGGTGCTACATTATGAACGAGCTTGAACGTGGTTACTAAGAGCTTATATTGGATGCGGGCCTTGATGGGGAGCCAATGAAGCTCGATTAGTACTGGAGTGATGTGTTTGGTTAGGCCTTTTTTCATGATAATTCTGGCAGCTACGTTTTGTGCTAGTTGAAGTATGTTAAGGGTTTTTTTGGGCAGACCTTGTAATATAGCGTTGCAGTAATCCAGGTGGGGAATGATGAGGGCTTGTGCTACTGTCCTGAAGTCAGAGTGGTCAATAATATTCCGCAGCGGTTGCAGGATTCTTAATTTGCGGAAGATGGCCCGATTGATGATTCGGAGGTGCTTTTCCATATTTAAGTTACTGTCCAGCATCATGCCTAGGTATTTTATTTCAGGCTTTGTGGTATAGACATTATTGTTCATGGTGACCGTTGGTGGTGGGTTAAAGTCAGGTTTTCTGGAAATGCACATCACTTCTGTTTTTTTATGGTTTATTGACATATTATTCTGTTGTAGCCAGTGTTGTAGTTCACTTAGGCATTTTTCGAGTTGATTGAAGTTGGGGTTGTTTATGTCGAGATGAGTGTAAAGCATCAAGTCGTCTGCATAGATATGGTAACTGATGTTGTGGTCCTGTAGGATTTCACAAATAGGTCGTAGATATAGGTTGAACAGAAGTGAGGATAAGGCAGAGCCTTGTGGTATGCCTTGAGTTTGAGGGAAAGCAGAGGCCTTTGCGTTGTTGAATTGGACTTGCTGCATTCTGTTATTTATGTAAGATGTGAACCATTTCAGGGGGGTCCCCGATATGCCTATGGAGGCAAGTCTGTCCAGGAGCGTTGCATGATGCACTGAATCAAAGGCAGCTGATATGTCTATAAAAATGAGCATGTACATTTTGCTTTTGTTTTCAAGACCCTTGTGTAGTTTGTCCATTAGGGCTAGTAGGAGAGTTTCCACTCCATGATGTTGGCGGAAGCCGTATTGATGATCATCTAGGGCATTGTTAACATCAATGTGGTCCTGCAGCTGTTGCTGGACAGCCTTTCAGAATCAGGCTCCATGAGGGTAGCATTACCTTTATCCAGGGATTCACAAACTTTGCTGGATATAGTCTGATGGTTTTTATGCTATGGCCCGGTTGAAAACCTGCTTGACGGGGGTGAAGGGCATTAGTGGTTTAAACAGTTGTGATCAACATTATTGACACCTTTGCAGTTCAACTCCATAATGTCCAATAACTCCTATAAAAAATTGGCCAGTGAAATGGATTTGTATTATCTATGCACACATATAATCGTACAACACATAAAAGAATCAAATAAAACAAGACCAATTAAAACAGAAAATAGAAGGAAATAGTATAAAAACTGGGATATTGCCTGGACATGATTATTCGTACCCTTATAAACAATTCAAATCAGTTTGAGCACAAGAAGCACAGTCCCATTGCAGTTAAAGTATACACACCTGTGAACAATTGTCAGTATGTGCATGACTTGAATCAACCAATGAATGATGTTTAAAATGGCCACATTCACTCCCTGTTTCAAGACAAGAGAGCTGCCTGAGATGGTCAGAAAAGCCATTAACACCAAACATCTCACTTCAAAGGGGTACAAGATCATCTCCAAAGACCTTGATATTGCTGTGTCTACAGTTTGCAATGTTATTAAGAAGTTTTATGCTCATGGAACTGTCAAGAACGTCCCAGAATGTGGTGGGAAGAGGAAAATTAATTCAAGAGGTCTTCAGAGGTTAGTGTGAACTGCTGGAAAAACACCACATACAACATTCAAAGAGCTAAAGGCTGACCTGGAGCAGTGGTTTCAACTGGCACCATAAACCACACACTAAACAAATGAGGACTTCATGGATGAAGGCTAAGGAGGTTCCCACTTCTCAAAGACAGACATAAAAAGGCACACCTGATCTTTGCCCAAACCCACCCTGAGAAATCATAATCTTTCTGGGAAAACGTTCTGTGGAGAGATGAAACCAAATTTGAGCTCTTTGATAATGCAGACCAGCGATGCATTTAGAAGTGAAGAAATGAAGCTTATAAAGAAAAAAAAACACTCTTCCTACAGTTAAATATTGTGGAGTTCCTTAATGTTGTGGAGCTGTTTTGATGCCTCAGGTACTGGAGGCCTGGAATATATTAAAGGAATCATGAAGTTAGAGGACTACCAAGGAACTTTTGAGTGAAATGTGCTACCTAGTGTCAGAAAGCTAGGTCTATGTCAAAGGTTATGGGCCCTCCAGCAGGATATGATCCAGAACATACATCTAAAAGTACAAAAGAATGGTTAAAAAGGATAAAATAGACTGTTTCAAATTGGCAAGCAATGAGTCCTGATGTCAATCCAGTCAAGAACCTTTGGAAATAGCTGAAATCTGCCCTTGGTAAAAGGAATCCTGGAAACATTCAAGAGCTGTAAAGAAAAGTGGGAGAACCTACCAGCAGACATATGTACACAAGTTCTAGATGGCTACAAGAAACATTTGGAGGCTGTCATCAATGCCAAGGAGTGTACAACAAAATATTAATGAAGAGTACCATTAATTCTGTCCAGGTCACATTTCATTTTTTTTCTCAGAAATTATTACATTCTACATTGCTCAGACATCTTTTTTCTTGTTGTCTGCCTTTGAACATACTATTAAAATATTATGATGACATACAGTTGAAATATTTCCAATTATTTCTCAAGATATTGTACACAACATGCCTAAAATGCAAAGGTAGTATAATGTTGACCACAACTGTAGGTGGATAATGAACTGTTAGAAGACGAGTTTTACAAGGATTTTTGACAAAAGGGGAGATTGGAGACTGGTCTGTGACTGGTTGAGGCAGTCATATCTAACAAGGAATGCTTAAGAATCAGACGAATGAGAGCATATTTCTAGATCAGAGGAAAGGTGCTAGAAAACAGACTAGAGTTAATGATGGACAGAGCAGGAAGGAAGAGGACAAGAGCATGACACAAGAGCCAGGAGGAAGGATAGGATCAACTTGTCAGGTGGCCTTGCACAAGGAACTAATCTGTTTAGAGAGTGCTACAGATGAGATGGGATTAACAGAACTCCAGGAATGACCAAGAGTCAGAGAGGGAGATATAGGGTCTGAGAGCTCAGGCACAGGAGGCCAAAGAAGATGAAACAGGAGGAAAAGCAGTGTGGAGTTTAGCAGTCTTGTCGAGAAAGAACTGGGCAAATTGATCAGGGGAGGGCAATAATGCAGGACGTGCAGAATGAGGAGGGTGTGTCAGCTGGGAGAAGACTGAATATAGGGCCTTAGAATGATTAGAGGATGAATCAATGAGATTGGACTAATACTCCTTTTTTTGTGCACATGATCATGGTTTTGTAGAGATGGTGATGGTGCTTGAAGGCAGACAAAGAGCTAGCAGAATGTTGCTTGCACCAATGATGTTTGGTATGGCGCAAGCAGGACCATTGTGCAAACAGCCCAGAGTGGTACCAAGGATGGTGATGCTTTTGTGGAAGATGTTTTTTTGTGGAGATGTGCCACCTGGTTGAGAGCACATTGAAATTGAGATTGCCAGTGGTGGACCTGGTCATCAGTAGGGAGGATATAGAAATCAACAGGGAGAATCATGTCAGAAGAGGGGAAAGTGGATTGGGCCTCAGTGGTAAGTTTCTTGGTCCAGATTGTTTTGGGAGCAGGGCAAAAAGAAGATGAATTGTGAGCTGAAGTGAACATGAGCTGTAGGGAGAAGAACACAGGAATGGTCTGCTACTAGTTAGCATTCAAATCAGTCATATGGCTTCAGTTGCTAAATAATCAATAATATGCTGCCAAATCTTGGTAACATTCAAAATCCTCTCTCATCTGTCCACAGTTGTCATCTTGTACTTGGAAACCAGACACACAGTATTCCACCAAAAAATGGATATTAAGCATGTGAGCATTTTTCTATTTAGCAAATATCATTTGCAAAGCAAGGGAGATCAGTAAGCTGAGGTTTACTTAAATCTGCCTCCAGTTGGCATGATCTAAATATGATAACATCTAGGGATAAGACCTGATTAATTGGCAGAACACACTTAATCTGCAGTCATACCTTTTTCCAAAATGAGTTTACATAGAAACAATCATACATCATATGAGTCAGAGTTGCAGGAACATTTTGAAAATGCCAGCAGTTTTTGTTGGCCAGGAAACCATCTTTTCTCATTTTCCGTCCATGTTGCACAGTGAGAAAACAAATATAAAGTTAAATTAGCAGATATGGAAGGCAATTCACCAGCTGTCCAAAAGAATACAATCTTCCTGCATTCCTGTATCTCTCTCCCAACACTCGCCATCCATTTCGGTATTGGAATATTACTGCCCCTTAGCTGGTTTTAAAAGAATGACTCATAATGACACATCACTAAAGCCTGAGTACATCATTATTGCAAATCAAATTTATTCATTATGGTGCATAGGCCAACCAGACTTGTACTTAAACAAAGTGTCAACTGCCTCCATTGAAAAGTTTGCATTGCTGACAACCCAAAGGTGACACTTTACTTACCTTGTTAATGTTCTTTCTTTGAGTCCTACTAGACCAGTCTAGCCAAGTGGGCTGTGTAGACAAGAAGGAAGGCACAGGCCAAATGGAAATGACCTCCTTTGAAAAGACAGATAAGGATATTAGCAAAACAGAGCTTGCAGCTCAGAAATCTGCCTTATGTGACCAAGAAGACTGTCTTGAGCATCAAATCCTTTAAAATGGCATGTTTCAACAGCTGAAAGAGTGTTTCTACCAGGGCCCTGAGCACCAGACACAGATCCCAGGAATGAATCAGAGATTGGAGGGGAGGACGCAAACTCTGAACCCCCTGGAGAAAGCACAATATGTCTGGGAACAAGGCTGGAGACTTAACCAGTCACCGGACTTCAGAAACAGGCCAAAACTGCCAACTAAACTTTCAAGGATCTAAGGGAAAGGCCCTTCTCCAGGCCATCCTGTAGACAGGCTAACAGAGATGACACCTTGGCTGCCTCAGAAGCCAACTGCCAAGTGTCATAACATCACTCAAAGAGGCACCAGATCTGTACATATGCTAGCTTGGTAGACCTTCTCTGGGCTCCAAGAAACCATTGCTGGAGAGAAGTCCTTATGTGCTAGCTGTCTCTTTCCAAGACCCAAGCCATAAGCAAGAAGGGAATTGGGTCCTCAAGGATGATCAGTCCCTGCTGCAATAGGCTCCAAGATGGAGGCAACTGAAAAGGAGGCACCTGCAGGAACTGCTTCAGGTCCCAAACAATGCTCTCCTCAGTCTATCCAGTGCCATCAGAACAATCCTGCCCTGGTGGTGGTCCATATGCCGAATCACATGCCCCACCAAGAGCATGGAGGAAACACACCTCCCCATCTCTGTGTGGTGACTGAAGAAATGACAAATATTGGCATTAGAGGGGGTCAGCATCCGATCCATTTTTGGGGGGTGCCAGGGGCACAAAATCAACTGAAATGTCTCCTAACTCAACTCTGACTATCCAGGGTCCAGAGAATGCCAGCTGAGGAAGTCTGCTTCCACATTGTCCACTCCAATAATGTGCTGTGCTGACAAGGCTTGGAGATTCTTCTCCACCTAGGCAAACAGGAGAGCCACCACCATGGCATCATTTAAAAACATTTGAATTGCCCGATTCTCAATCAGCAACCATAAACGCAGAAGAGCCAACCTGATGGCCCTCACCTTGAGGTGGTTGATGGACCATATTGCTTACCTGCAGTTTGAATGACCCTGAGCTGTATGGTCTTGGCAACAGGCTCCCCCACCCAAGAGGGAATCTAGGAGAAATCATTGAGCGACACGCCCTTCCTCAGATGACAGGACTACTGCCACCACTGCAGGAATTGGAGCCTGTGCTGTAACTCTTTAGAACTCGGGGACCACCGAGTCAACAAGGTTTGCTGTAGTGGTCACATGTGAGCGCACACTGTCTTTATGGTCGCCATCAATCCAAGGAGCTGAAGATACTCCCAGAGTCTTAGAGTCTGCTGCGCAGAGAACAACATCAGGCAATCCAACAGTCTTTTGACTTTCTCTTCTGGAAGGAAACTGCCCACTGAAGTGTCAAAACATGCTCCCAGAAACTTCAGGGACTGCTTCTTTCCCCTGTCAAGGCTTTCTAAGAAGAACACCACTTGGAATACCACCCAAAATGCTTCTGGAAGGGAACAGGCGTGGATGAGCCAGTTGTCCAGATGAGGATGGACACAGATCCCTTGGTGCTACAGTGCCACAGTTGCCACCACTATGACCTTGGAGAATATCTTCAAGGGGGTGGATAGCCCAAAAGGGAGCGCAATGAACTGATAGTGAGAGCCAAGCACAGCAATATGCAGACAACTTTGCTAATCCATCAGATTGGGATAAGAAAATATACTTCAGCCAGATCCAGAAAAGCCAAGAACTCCCCTCGGTGCACTGCTTGAATCACTGAGTGCAACGTTTCCATCGAGAAGTGCAGAATGTGAAAATGCTCATTGACACCCTTGAGATCCAGAATGGGCCGAAAGGAACCATCCTTTTTGGGCACCATGAAATAGATGGAGTCTTGTCTAAGGTGATTCGCTCAGCGGCACTTTTGATTGCAGTCCCACAAGGGTTTTTTTGCATTCAAGGGAATAGTCAAACTGAATGGTGTCTAGCACCAATTAATCCTTGGTAACCCGGGTCCATTCCTGAAAGAAAAGGTGAAGCCTGCCTCCAACTGGAAGAACCAGGGAATGGGCTCCCAAATCTCTCTTGCAGAGTCCAGAATAACAGGAGTGTTTGCTGCAAGAGGGTTTTTGCTTTCATGGTAAATGATCTGACAAAAAATTAATGTATTTTGGTTTTGGTACCTACAACAGGGATTTCTGGTGATTTGTTTAAGGAGTTTCATTGACTGTTTTGATATATTTCCTCCTTTGAGGAGATGATTATTGGCACCCTTATAAATAATTCAAATCAGTTTGAAGAGAAGAACCACATTTCCATTGCAGTACAATTAGAACCACCTGTGATCAATTGTCAGTACTCACATGACTTGAATTAACCAATGAATGATGGCTCTAATGCTTAAAATGGCCACATTCACTCTCTGTTCCATTTTTACAATAGTAAAGACAAGAGAACTGCCTGAGACTGTCAGAAAAGCCATTATCACCAAACATCAAACTTCAAAGGGTTACAAGGCCATCTCTAAAGACTTTGGGATTCCGGTGTCTACAGTTCTCAATATTACTAAGTAGCTTTCTGCTTGGGAACTATCAAGAACCTCCCAGGATATGGTTTAAAGAGGAAAATTAATCCAAGAAGTCTTTGAAGGTTAGTGTGAACTGTTAGAAAACACCACGTACAGCTTTCAAAGAGATAAATTTGACCTGGAACAATATGGAGTGGTGATTTCAACCTGCACCATACACCATGCACTAAACAAAGAAGGACTTCATAGGCGAAGGCCAAAGAGAACCCCACTATTCAAAGACAAACATAAAAAGGCACGCCTGATCTTTGTCCAAACCAACCTTGAGAAACCACAGTCCCTCTGGGGAAATGTTCTGTGGACAGATGAAACAAAAAAATCTCTTTGGCAATGCAGATCAACGATACATTTACAGACGAAGAAATGAAGCTTGTAAGGAAAAAAACACCCTTCCTACAGTTATATATGGTGGATGTTTCATAATGTTGTGGGGCTGTTTTGCTGCATCAGGAACTGGAGGCCTGGACTTATTAAAGAAACCATGCAGTCAGGAGACTACCGAGGTATTTTGAAGCAAACTTTGCTACCTAGTATCAGAAAGCTAAGTCTGGATCCAGCTGAACAATGACTTAAAACTTACATCCAAAAGTACTAAAGAATGGTTAAAAAGGCAAAAAATGGCCAGCAATGAGTCCTGATCTTAGTCTTATCAAGAACCTTTGGAAAAAGCTGAAATCTGTCATTGATAAAAGGAATCCTAGAAACATTCATGAGCTGGAACAAATTGCAGTTGAAGAGTGGGAGAATCTACCAGCAACCAAATATACAAAATCTATAGATGGCTATAAGAAACATTTGGAGGCTGTCATTACTGCAAAGGTTTGTGCAACCAAATATTAGTGAAGGGTGCCATTAATTCTGTCTAGGTCTTATTTTATTTTCTTCTCTGAAATTACTACATCTAAGTTGCAAAGATCTTTTTTGTTGTATACCTGTTGAACATGATATTAAAATATTATGATGGCATACAGTTGAAATATTTCCAATTATTTCTCTAGATATTGTACACAACATACCTAAAATGCAAGGGTGCCAATAATGTTGACCACAACTGTAAATGTTTCTCATGTTGAATAGTCTTTTTTGCTCTACTGATTTTTAACTTTTATACTTAAGAACTTCTGTTAGTTGACCATAGTTAACCAGGCCCTAGATGTTTTCTGTACTTTATAAGGCTGATGAAGCCCCTCTATAGTGGAATGACTTCTTAGATAAACATATGCACAGATGAAAAGAAGAATGTGGGAAGTGATAAGGATACAAAAGTTCATACTCAAAAAAATCATAAAATGGAAAACAGTAGCTCCAACAGGACTTATATGTCCTATACAGTAGCTGTAGAAAGTCTGCATCCCCTTGAATATTTTTCACAGTGTAGTAGACTTGCATGCATTTAAAAGCGGTTTTTCCTACTCATTAACACACCACATTGATCAACTTTTAGTGAAAAATGTTTTATTGAAGCACTAAGAATAAGCTCAAAAAACAAAAGTGAAATGCAACAATGTGATAAGTCTTCACCCCTTTGAATCAGTATTGGTAGAAGCACACTTGACATCAATTACAGTTGTGAGTTTGTCGGAATAAGTCTTCACCAATTTTGCACATCTAGATTTGTCAATATGAGACCATTCTGTTTTATAAAATTGTCCAAGCTTTGCTCGACAGCAATCTTTCGGATTTTTGTTTAGACTGAAGTAGGAACTCTAACTGGGATCCCTCAACCAGGATGTAGGCAGCCTTAGAGGAAAGGGGACTCTTCAGTGGTTAACCACTGGGGAAGCCACCTCCAGTACCATGATGAGAAAGGAGTCCAAAGAGTGGCTTACTAAGTTTAACACATGTTACCTCAATCATGCAAGAGCAGGAACAAACATGGCATAGAAGCTAGACAGCACCTAGCACAGCAACTACATTCTGTATTTAGTTCGCAAGATTTTAAAATGGTGATTCAGGCAACTGTTTTGAGCCAGATGGATTATTATAATGCCATTTGTATGGGCTTCCTAAAGAAGTTTTTGTATAACCTGCAAAGGATTCAGAATCTGGCAGTGAAAGTAAGAAGAGGTGCCAGATGGGATGGGGGAGAAAGAATATTAGATTGGTAAAGACTAAAGATGAACAAATTAATGGAAACACTGCTAATGAAGAGGACAGTTCAGTTTCTGCAATCAAAGGAAATAGAGGATTTAAGGCAGTATGGCCTGAATTTGATTAATTTCTTTGACTGTGTGACCAGAGTAATGGATCAGGGAAGAACATTAGATGGTGCATACTTACATATCAGCAAGACCTTTGACACCGTTCCTCATTGGCAATTCATAAATAAACTAAGTAACCTTGGAGTGGAACTTAAGTGACTGAGTTTGAAATTGATTGAGTGGGAGGCTACAGAAGGTAGCAGTAAATGCTCTGAAATAGAGTTACTACTAATAGTGTGCCTCAGGGATTGGTCCATGGTCTTCTTCTTTTTAACAATTTTTTAAGCAATATTGTGGAATACCTGTTAGGAAAGGTTTACCTCGTTCCAGATGATACCAAAATCTGCAACAGGGTAGACACACTGGAATCTGTGGATAACATGGGGAGGGATCTTGCAAAGCTTGAAGAATGGTCAAAGATTTGGCAGATAACATTTAATGCTAAAAAATTCAGGGTCATGCATTTGAACTGCAAAAACCCAAGAGAGCCGCACAGAATAGGAGGTGAAGTACTTCAATGCATGAAAGAAGAGTGGGACCCGAGAGTGATTGTCCTGGATGATCTTAAAGGGGCCAAAAAGGTAGAAAAGATAGCAGCAAAAACAAGAAGGATGCTTGGATGCTACAGAAAGAAATGACCAGCAGGAAAAAGGAGGTGATGGTGCCTTTGTATAAGTCTCTTGTGAAACCTCATTTGGAGTACCGTGTACCTTCAAAAGGATATGAACAGGATGGAGTCAGTTCAGAGGGAAGCTGGTAAAATGGTCAATGATCTTCATCATAAAGCATATGGAGATAGACTTAAAAGATCTCAATATGACTACTTTGGAGAAAAGGCAGGAGAGGAAATATGATGGAGAGATTTAAATACAGTACCTCTGTGGTTTAAAGGCACAGGAGGTGGCCCTCTTTCAATCAAAAGGAAGTTCTATAATGAGGAGGGCCATAGGATTAAGGTGAAAGGGATAGACTTAGAAGTAATTTAAGGAAATATTTATTTATGGAAAGGATGTGTAAAACAGTCTCCCAGTGGAGCTGGTGGAGGCGGTGGAGAACAGAACTGTAACTGAATTCATTCAAGAAAGCATGGGAAAAGTACAGAGGATCTCTGAGTGAGGAAGGGATTGTAGAGTTTATTAGTTCTTTTGGATGGGCAGACTAGATAGGCCCTATAGTCTTCATCAACCATTATTTTCTATGTGTCTATGTTTCTAGCTCAATGAAACAACAAGGAACAAGACTAGAAGTGAGGCAGAAATATCTCAGAATATCTGAGTTTGCCCTTCCTAGTCCAATCAAAACACAAAAAGAGAAAGTAGGCAAACACATAACAGAAGATGCAACCTCCAGAATTCCAGCTAACTACAATCCCCAACAGCTCCACCTACGTAAGTAGAGTCCCAAAAATTCCCACTACACTGGTCCAAGACTTGGCCATATCCTATATTTCCTGACTCCTTGAAGTTGGCCTCCAGCTATTTCAGAGTGCTTCTGAAATTCCAGACCAGTCACAAGATGTCATGATGCAGGGCAGGTACTGGTCAGAAGCTCTGGAATTAGAATCTCTGACAAAACTGGAATCCTTTGGAATCGGAATCTTTGGTGAGGTTTGATTGGCTTGCAGCAAAACATCTGGAAATGGAATCAATGGCAAAGATGGACTGACTAGGATCAGAGTGTCTAGAACTGGGATATTTAGCATAGCTGGTCTGACTGGGATCAGAGTATCTAGACCTCAGCTGGACTGGCTGGGAGCAGGATATCTGGAAGCAGAGTCTTTGGTGAAGCCAAACTAGCTGGAAGTGGAGCATTTGTAGCTGGAACTGGAGTTTCTGGTGAAGCTGGGCTGGCTCAGAGGAGAGCATTCTAACTGGAGTAATTGGAGTCTCCAGAGCAGGAATCACTGAAGCTGGAGTCACAAGAGTTGGGAGTGGAATCACTGGTGCCTGATGGGTGTTACCTTGGTAGAAAGTACATAAGCTGGAACTGGAGATGGAATTATAGGAGCTGGAACTGGAGTGTCCATTGCAAGAATTGGAGCCGGAATCACAAGAGCTGGAGCTGGATTCAGTGTTGCAGGTCCAGTTATTTTCTTCTTTCTGACTCCCCAAACACAGAATTCAGAACAGCCAAAATATCTGCAGTGTCATCGAGAAGTGGGAAGTCTCCTTAAAAACAATCAGGTAACTCATGGTGGGATTGTTACTTCAAGAAAGCAACAAATAAAGCCCACCTTACAAGTATCAGACCTGACTCACTGGAGGTCCTGGTTGATACAGCTCTTACATTTCTTCCAAGTGCCAAATATTCTTTCAATGTACTAAGAAACCTTTAAAGTGATTATATTAATATCTCAAGAAAAAATCACCTAGATTGCAGAAACTCCTAAAATCTATATATAATTTTTTTGCCAGATAGTTCAGCAGGAGAAAAGACTTATCCCTCTTGAATGCTGATTACATCCATTTTTATCAATAAAGGCTCAAAACACCAAAACCAGACTTACTGCATCTTATGAAAGCAACAGCTTTTTGAAAATGTGTTCCGAAGATAGCTCAAATCCAGTCCAAAGAACAAATCCCCAAATCATTCTTGAAATATTCTTTCAAGGCAGAAACTTGATGGACCTCAAGGATGTCAAGGGATCTATGGTTGCAGATTTAGCAAGGCAAGAGATCAGGACACAAACAAAAATTCAAGGTTATTTTCCTTGAGTTTCTAAGCCTGTTTTGCTCCAGAAACAGGAATTTATTTATTGTATTTCTCGAGGAGCAAAAGCAGAACACCAAAAACCAGGACAAACACGAGGATGTAGTATATGCAGAAAAGTTTTATTAAAGGGTATATAGAATGTGTATATTAAAGGGTATATAGAATGTGTCACATTCCTCCTCGATTCTCACCACCACCAAAAAGTTGTCTAATAGACAATATTTTGGTGGTGGTGAGAAGTGAGGAGGAATGTGACACATTCTATCTAACCTTTTTGATGTCTTGGACATCTACACCTTGCCCACTCACAATCTTAAATGACAGAGGTGTAAGGCAGGGGTCTCCAAATCCAGCCCTGGAGGGCCACAAACCAGTCAGGTTGGCAGGATATCTCTAATACATATATATCTCATGCATATTCATTAGGGCTATCCCGAAAACCTGACTGGTCTGCGGCTCTCCAGGACCAGGGTTCCCCACCCCTGGTCTAGATCCTCTGCTTCCATGTTCAGGTGGGGTAGAGTGTCCTGTAGAAATTGGTCTCTGTCGAAGCTCTTAAATCTTCTTTGTGCTGTTGGGTTGTCCAGGTTCTCGTCATGGTTTCGCTATTGTGGCATAAACTTTATTTTGATTATATGATGGTCTGACCATGGTACAGGTGTGACATCGGGTGTTGATATGTTACCGCTGTCCTTTAGAAAGTTGGGTGCGGAGAGCCGGAAGGGAGGAGGCAAGATGGCGACAGGGTATTCCTGCTCGCTAGTAGCCCTGCGCTGACCAGTCCACACGGTGTTTTTTCCTTTCGGCGCCGAGTGAGTAGAGATGGGGCGCCGAAAGAGGAAGCAGGTTTACCTACCCTCAGGGATGGCTTCTTCGAATGCCCCCATTCAGAGGACCCTGTAGGCGTGCAGTTTTCTGGTGGCGGGAACGGGAGCAGCGTCTACAGCAGAGCCGGTGGTGCTGGAGTCATCGGCTCTGGGTGCATCTGGGGTGTGGCTGTCTCCTGTGCAGCGCGCCCCCCCCCCCGCTGCTACCTGGAACTAGTTCTCCTGAGGTCAGAGAGCTTCCTGACGGTTTGCCGATGTGCTCTCTGGTGGATGGAAGCGGAGAGGGCTTGGCCTCAGGTGGAGTTTTGGGATCTTCCTCTCCCTTGGTCAGTGCTGCGGTGGATGGAGGCAGAGAGGTGGATGTCTCCCTACCCACTGGAGACCTTTCAGCTGTGAATGTGGATTTGGATGTGATTCCAAGTTTGCGTGGTTTGTCTAGACCATCTGTGATAAATTTGGAGGCACTGTGGGATGCAATAGCTACCATGAATACCTCTCTGTTAACTGTTGTGGGGGTTGTTAAAGTGGATTTTCTATCTTACAGAAAGAAGTTGCTGAGGCAAAGAAGCTACAGGAGGAACAGGCTCGGCACTTGTCTGGTGTTGTGGTAGGCTTCAGTGTGGAAACAGAACTGGAACATCTTGGTGGACTGTGTGCGGCTGAATTGAAGGATAAAATCTTACTGTCCAAAAAGGCTGAACATTTGGAGAATTATACTCGGAGGAATAACTTGAGACTTTTAAATTTTCCTAAATCTCCTGTTATGTCTGCTATTGAGATGGTTCGTAAATATTTCCAGGAAGTGCTTAAACTCCCTGGAGATAATTTGCCTCCAATTGTTCGCGCACAGTACTTGAGAGTAAGCCCTACCTCTGAGAATCGAGTCCAAGGAATTGGGGATCTTACCACGTTCCTGGAAGATTCTTTAGAGGTGGTTACTGAGTGAACTACCTTGCTTGTGACCCTCACTTTAGAGCCGGATAAATCTACAGTTCTTCGTGCTTATTTCAGAAATTTCAATGTTAGTTTTCTAGGCACTAAAGTATATGTGTTTCCTGATTTAGCTAGAGTTACCAAGTTAAGGAGAAAATAATTCCTGGGTCTGCGCTCTAGGGTTCTTTCCCTTAGGGGTAGTTTTGTGTTATGGTTCCCCTCTCGGTGTGTAAGATTTTTCTTTTTTTTGAGCCTAGTCAGTTATTGGATTTTCTGACTGTGAGGGAGGGTAGTATGGTGCCAATTGCAACCAACATGGCTGATGCTTAAGTCTCTACTCTGTTGTAATCTGTTTCTTTTTCTTTTAATTGAATTTTCCTGTGGCCTCCTTCTTATATTGCCTTTAGGTCGTGGACACATTTTTTGGATGATGTTGCTTTTTTAGTTTCTTTTGCGTCTATACTTTATAGTTTGGTAGTGAATGTAACTATCATCTTGTTTCCTGCATTCTTGTTGTACATGAATGTTTTTCAAAAATTAATAATAGAAAAAAAAAAGAAATAAAGAAAAATGACAAGACAAAAGACTACACTGAACGTCAAATTGCAAAACAATTACTGACTATATGCCACCTCACACGCATGAAAACCCAAATGAATCACATAGACCACTAAACACCCCAGCTGCAATCTCAATAGAGCTCAATGCCAGATCCATATGAAACATAATTAACACAATAGCAGACCACATAGAGGATCAGCAGCCTGAGTTACTGTGCATCACAGAAACATAGCTCACCCCCACTGATAACGTACTACTTAATCAATTAGTACCATCCACCTACTCAGCATTCAACTGCCCACGCGCACAACGGAGAGGAGGAGGGGTCTTGATCATCGCAAGGAACAGCCTAAGGTTCAAGTCACGAAGTGCCTCAAACACAAACCAATGCAACTCCATCACTGTGGAAAACAAACGGATGGTCCTATGCTTCACCTACAGAGCGCCCCATGGGCCTCCAGACGAGCTAGCCTCCATGCTTGAAGAGGTCTGTGCAGTCAACACAAATCACAAACCACGCTACTATTAGGAGACTTCAACCTCAAATCTACCACCACAAAGGATGCAGAAGCTTTCCTATGAGCCATGGGATTTTTACAATACACCCAACTGATTAATACTCCGACACACAGACACGGATCATAACCAGACCTCATATTCACACCCACAGCATTTACATATTTATGAAGCATATGAGGACAGACTTAAAGATCTTAATATGTATACTTTAGAGGAAAGGAGGGATAGGGGCGGTATGATGGAGATATTTAAATACCTCCGTGGCATAAATGCACAGGAGGGTTTCTTTCAATTGAAGGCAAACTCTGCTATGAGGGGACATAGGATGAAAGTGAAAGGGGATAGACTCAGGAGTAATATGCAAAAATATTTCTTTACGGAAAGAGTGGTAGATGCATTGAATAGTCGCCCAGTGGAGGTGGTGGTCAAGAGGGCAGTATCTGAATTTCCAAAAACATGGGACAAACACAGAGGATCTCTAAAGGAAAAAATGGGACTGTTGTAGAGGTCGATATGGAAGGGCAGACTAGAAGGGCCATGTGGTCTTTTTCTGCCGTCATGTTTCTATGTTTCTATATGAAGAGGATATTCAGGAGCAGTATTCGGATAGTGATTGCTGCTGAATATCTGGTTTGTGTGGCCACTCTCCAGACAGCTGCTGATCTTATCCAGATAGGGGCAATTTTCAGCTGGCACTTATCTGGATAACGATTTGTACCTGCTTTTCAGTATTGTGGCAGCAGTATTGTGATTCAGGACCAGGTGACATATAAAGTTAATCATCAGTTATCTGATAATAAGTATTACACTCATTTTTCTGCTGATCCAATGCCCGAATTAGCTTCTTTGATTAATAATATGGTTACATCCATTAGAGATAGGGGATGTTTAACCTCCCGTGAATGTCAATTTATGTTGGAAACAGCTCCTATGGCTCCGATGATATACTTTTTACCTAAAGTGCATAAATCCTTGAGTCATCCCCCTGGACGCCCTATTGTTTCTACTCATGGTTCTATTCTTGAACCATTATCACATTTTGTGGATTATTTTTTTAAATCAACTGTTCAGGAAATTCCATCATATCTTCAGGACACTAAACACTTCCTGAGAATATTACAAGAATTTTCTGATTGGCCTCAAGTCAAGTATATGGTGACTATGGATATTATTAGTCTATATATGAATATGCCACAGGATTGTGCCCTGCAGATTATTGATAATGTCTTAAGTGTTTATCCTCCCCCTGATCGTATTCCAGTGACCTTTATACATAATTTGGCCCAAATGGTACTTTTTAGAAATTATTTCTGGTATAACGGTGGCTACGATTTACAGCACCATGGGGTGGCTATGTGAGCTACGTTAGCTGCATCAGTGGCATCGCTGTATGTTGCTGAGTTTGAAAATCATTATTTATCTTTTGCCCCCTGGTTTTGTCATCTGAATCTATGGTGCCGCTGTTTGGACGATGTATTCATATTATGGTCTGACTCTGAGATTCAACTGACTCAGTTTTATAACTGGCTTAATGGGAAGGATGAGAATTTAAAGTTCTCTCTTTGTTATCATGCTACAGCCATTGATTTTCTGGATGTACATATACGCCATGACACCAAAATAAAAAATGGTCAATTTCCAGAGTGATAATATGACACCAAAATACAAAAACACTCTACCAAAAACAAAACTGGTATATAGTACAAAAACAAAAGAAAAAACCTCTTCATATACCAAAGTTTCTCTGTAAACAACCTATAAGGGGGTCTCAGAAATCATGGGCTAGTAAATGAATTACATCAATCTCTGTAAAACAGTCACCCTTCTTGCATCAACCCTTAAGGTAAAACCAACCCTTATGGTAAAATATCACTGTATAAACAATATACAGAAAAATCACAGATACAAAACTTAGCTTCAGAAATCTTTCAACCTGTTGTGATTAATCTGATGCCCGATGCCCCAGTCAAGCGCTCATCGAGCGTTTCAAAGTAAGTTTCATCAGGGGACAATTACCTACAGGACTACAAAGAAACAAAAACATATCATTAAAAACTAATCCTTCTCCTAAAACAAACCAACAAAAATCCATATTTATTTATTTATTTATTTTTATTTATTTATTTAACAATTCTTATATACCGCGCTATTTGTTATCAGTACGGTTTACATTCAACAACGAGAGCTCAGTGCAGTCAAGACTGTTTGAGTTTACATTATAACAGGGGTTAGAACTTGGACGATATAGGGTAACTATTAACATGTTGTGATATCTTTAAACGATACAAATACAGAGTAACTATATACACACTGAGTTTGGTCAGGATAGATATAGAATACATGGTAAGTATATACAGGTTGACATGGAGTAATAAATATTACATGTTGTGAATAGACGTGAAGTGTTTACGGGCATGAGTGTGATTGCTTAAAGCATGAGTGTTATGTTGTGAGTGAGGTGTTTGTGGGGGATGGGGGAGATTTCTCTGGGACGGGGTAGCTGATTGAGCAAAATGTAGCAGAAAGAGATGGTGCTTTATTGCCTTCCGAAATTGTAGGAGGTCTTTGATTGTTCTTATTTCTGGTGGGAGGTCATTCCAGCATTTTGGTGCGTAGTGTGCAAAAGCTCTTCTCCTGGTTGTTTGGGTGCACTTTATGGAGTCTTTAGGGAAGGTCAATGTGTATATATAAAGTTTCTCAAATAACACTCACCAAGAGCCCACTGCTCAACAAAACCTACATCGGCTTAACTTCAAAAAGGCCGGACAGTCTTCAAAAACGCCGCACATGTGAACTAACCAGCTGTCCTTTTAAAGCCCCACTAAAATTGACGTCAGGGATTACCCGAGAGAGACGGTCCCATCTCCCACACTATAAAACCATTACATGTGTAGATACAACACAAACATACCGGCTCAGAATACACCTATCCTATCATCCATAAAAACAGTCAAGAACACCCCCTCCCCCCCAATCAATTTGCATGTTCAATCCTTCCGGGACCACCGTTCGTTCATGGAAAATCCATCTTTGTTCACAGAGCAACAGAACCTGCTCCCTTGTTCTACCCTCTCTGCCAACCAGCACCTTGTCTAGACAAAAACATCTCAAATCTGAAAAAACATGACCAAAGTCTAGACAGTGTTGTACTATATGTGCCTCTTTCACCTGACAGTGGATCCTGCTCTTATGCTCCAATATACGTTTTCGAAACTCCCGATTAGTCTTCCCTTTATAAAATAGCTCACATGGACACTGTATGCCATAAACTACAAACATAGAATCGCAAGAGGTCTGCTTCCTCAATTTAAAACTCCTTCTGTGGTAAGTGAATTGAGTAATATCCCACGTAACCGCACAAATAAGGCAGTCCCCACATTTACGATGCCCCCCCTAGCTCCCCAGATACTTGCATTAAAGGGTGCAACACAGAGGGACTCAAACATTCTTGTAGATTCCGATGTCTCTGCCACACACACCTGACCCTCTTGTTCTCCAAACCTGGAACGATACGCAACAAATTTCCATGCTTCTTAAAGATCCGCTGTATGCGCAAACTCAATGGAGAGAACAGTATTCTGTGATCAGTTAACATACTCTGTGTCTTCCTCACTACCTGAACTAGCATTTAAACATGTGTTCAGAAGTAATGTTCTATTATTATACAATGCTCTTTTGTAAGCTTGTTTCACAACACCCATGGGGTAGCCCCTCTCTATGAAATTGGTAATCAGAACTTTAGATTGTTGCTTAAATTCAAACACATCTGAACAATTTATACGATATCATATAAATTGCGAGAAGGGCAGCCCATTACGAAGTCGTACTGGGTGAGCACTGTCATAATGGAGGAAAGTATTTTTATCTGTAGGTTTACGGTGCACCGATGTTACCCAATTATTTACACCTTTTCACACAGCCAAATCTAAAAACACTATCTCACCATAGTCATACACACTAGTAAAATGAATATTAGGATCACAATCATTGAGCCATATAAGGAAATTATGAAAAGAATCAATCGTACCATTCTAGATCAAGAACACATCATCAATAAATCTGCACAATAATTTGATTTGGGAAAAATACAGGGAAGAACTCAACCATTTATCTTCAAACAAACTCATGGATAGGTTTGCTACTGAAGGGGCAAATGTAGCTCCCATGGCTACCCCAGAAATCTAATGATACACCACCCTCTCAAACACAAAGAAATTTTGAAAAATGGCCAAATGAGTTAATTTCAGAAGGAATGAAATCATACCCTCTGATAAATCCCCTCTACGATGTAAACTAACCTCAACCACCTCATAAGCTGCAGGTTGCGGGATACTAGTGTATAAAGAAGTCACATCAAGTGTCACAAGTAAAGTATCCACTAAATCTACCCATTCAGAATGGCTCTCCAAAATCCCAAAAAAATGTGTGGTATCTTTTATATAAAACGGTATGTCAACTAACAATGGGCGTAGAAAAGAATCCACAAATATTGATAACGGTTCTAATACTGTGCCTCTAGTAGACACTATGGGTCTACCCGGTGGGTGACAAATATCTTTATGAATCTTTGGTATTAAGTAAAATTTTGCTACCACTGGAGATTGAACATTCAAAAAATGCCACTCTTTCTTTGAAATGATTTTAGCATGCAGAACTGCTGTGGTAATATTTATTTATTTATTTAATAGTTTCTTCTATACCGCCCCTTCCAGAGATCAAGGGCGGTTTACATTGAACAGTTAACAAATTTTGTATATTTTTGTATACTTTACATGGAACATGGTATTAACTATATGGAACATGGTTTTAACTATCTTTAATCTGCATTTGTAACTCATTTGTAGGATCAATCAACAACCATTCATATACATTTTCATCCATCAATTGGCGATGTACTTCCTGTAAATATGCAGTTCGAGCCCACAACACAATTGCACATCCTTTATCGGCCCATCAAATTACTATCTCCGGATGGGACATCAAATTATTTAAAGCTGACTGTTCTTCAGCCAAAAAACATGATATGACCGATAGTGAGACTCCTCCAAATGTTGTAGATCTTGCAAAATCAGTCTTTTGAAAATAAACAGAGCAAGATGCAGCTGGCCTGGAAGACTCCATGTTGATTTTAATGGCAACTTCATTCGTTTTAACATCACTGCCTTCGTCCCGGTAGCAAGCTGTGGTCTTGCTGCAAAAAATGTTTTCATATGAAGCTTACGAATAAGACCTTCAAGATCCACACAAAATTGGAAGGCATCAAAATAAATTGAGGGAACAAATGACAAACCCTTACTGAGAACCAAAACATGGTTCTGAGATATCACAAAATCAGTAAGATTCACCACCAGTGATGTTGAACATTCCATTGCAGATTACTCAAGTCCTACTGATATGAGCTGCCCCCGCGGCTGCGAGGCCATCCATGATTTCTGCCTTTCTTCTTCCGATCAGTATCTTCATCCAAAAAATTCTAAATTTGTAGTTTATGGCATACAGTGTCCATGTGAGCTATTGTATTTAGGGAAGACTAATCGGGAGTTTCGAAAACGTATATTGGAGCATAAGAGCAGGATCCACTGTCGGGTGAAAGAGGCACCGATAGTACAACACTGTCTAGACTTTGGTCATGTTTTTTCAGATTTGAGATGCTTTTGTCTAGTCGAGGTGCTGGTTGGCAGAGAGGGTAGAATAAGGGAGCAGGTTCTGTTGCCCTGTGAACAAAGATGGATTTTCTGTGTACGAACGGTGATCCCGGAAGGATTGAACATGCAAATTGATTGGGGGGGGGGGGGGGCGGTGTTGTTGACTGTCTTTATGGATGATAGGATAAGTGTATTCTGAGCGGATATGTTTGTGTTGTATCTACACATGTAATGGTTTTATAGTGTGGGGGATGGGATCGTCTCTCTCGGGTAATCCCTGACGTCATTTTTTAGTGGGGCTTTAAAAGGACAGCTGTTTAGCTTGCATGAGCGGCATTTTTGAAGACTGTCTGGCCATGTTGAAGTTAAGCCGACGTGGGTTTTGTTGAGCAGTGGGCTCTTGGTGAGTGTTATTTGAGAAACTTTATATATATTGTGATAAGGAAGCTTGTAGTGAGCCTATGGAAATAGGAGAAACTGATGATTTTGCTTTTAAGAAAAGTGACATCCCTGCAGTGCACAGGTTTCAGCGTTGGTATAAGGAAAGCAAGCAGAGAGAAACCAAACCTAGGGTGCCACACCCAAGCTCTGCTGACCTAGTTGCAGGCTTGGAAGATAATTGCAAGCACCTGTCCAGAGAGGGAGAGACACTGCCCGGGAAGCAGAGATATAAACCTTGGCTAGAGAGAAAGCAAGGAGGAGAGCCTGGGAGGAGAGGAGAGCCCGGAAAGGGAGAGCCTGGGACGAGAGAGCCCGAAGGAAGAGAGCACGGAAGGAGAGAGCAGAGAAGGCTTCAAACCCCAGTTCCTTATCAGAAGGTTCAGAGAGTTCAGAGGTGGGAGCCCAGGACTCAGCACAGGAATCAAAGGAGCCAAGCCTGGAACAGGGAGCCATGGCAGAGCTCCAGGAAGGAACTCAGGGAAGTGAACCAGGGATTGTGTCCCAGAAACTGGAGGGAGCCTGGTGAACACAGCCAGGGAGAACTGTCCACAGCTGCAGGTACCATTTATCCTTACCGGGGGGAGCTGTGCTCAAGAGAGACCCAGGGATCCTCAGAGAGAATATACCCTGAGACATACGTTAAAAGTTCAGAGCAGGGCACTGCATTACCGGAGCCAGAGGAAATGCAGGTTGAGCCTATTGAGCAGGATTTATTGCCTCCAGAAGTTCTCATAGACTGTACTCTATGTCAAGCTGTTAGCACTGAGTCCCTTTGCTAAAGAATAGCTGAAAAGATAAAGTTTCCTGAAAAGTAGAGTAATTAAACCTAGCCTGAACTGAAGGTAGGAACTTGCTCTTTTTGGGAAGATACCTGTTGCATGTACATTTGAATGCTTAATGAAGACAAAGGTAAAAAGAAGATATTTTTACTTTGTTGATTGAAGAAGCTGTGTTTTCTTTATCCGTTATATTGATAAGCAGCTGCATATAATTAATGACTGTGAAGCTCATCCAGCCTAAGCTGTAAATAACCTTGAGTGAATGAATGGAGAAGTATCCTGTTGCAGTCTACATGGACTTTGTTTGCGTTTGGGGAATACATCTTGTCATTTGCCTTTTCTTTCAGTTTCATGACTACACTTCATCTTAGAAGACCAAAACTACAACTCCCAGCATGCTTCACTGGAGAAAAATAGTTTGTTCAACCTTTTATAAGAGAAGTTAATGGCAACCCTACCCCTCTAAGCCTTAGGCAGAGGGCTGGGGCGTGACAATATGGATTTTTGTTGGTTTGTTTTAGGAGAAGGATTAATTTTTAATGATATGTTTTTGTTTCTTTGTAGTCCTCTAGATAATTGTCCCCTGATGAAACTTACTGTGAAACGCTCGATGAGCGCTTGACTGGGTTATAGGGGCATCAGATTAATTGCAACAGGTTGAAAGATTTCTGAAGCTAATTTTTGTATCTGTGATTTTTCTGTACATTGTTTATACAGTTGTTTTTTACCATAAGGATTGGTCATTGATGCAAGAAGGGCGTCTGTTTTACAGAGATTGATGTAATTCATTTACTAGCCCATGAGTTCTGAGACCTCCTTATAGGTTGTTTACAGAGAAACTTTGGTATATGAAGACGTTTTTTCTTTTGTTTTTGTACTACATACCAGTTTTGTTTTTGGTAGAGTGTTTTTATATTTTGGTGTCATATCCCGTTGGACTAATGATGTGCAAGCTACTGTCTATCATCAGGAATCTGGGAGAATTATTAACTAACTATCAAGGGATATCATCGGGTATGAATGTTCAGTTAAAAGGTCATTTTTCCTGCTCAAAATGTAGCTTGTGTGATTCTGCTGTGACAGGAGCCAGCTGGACACATTGTAATGTCATAGTATACTCATCAGAGCAATATACATCTTGTGACACTAGGAAGTAGGTTACAAGATGTGACAAAAAAGACAAAAGACTGTCTCATAAATATTTTATTACAAAATATACAGATAAATTATGCATTGTCCCCTTCAAAGTAATTCCCCCCCCCCCCCCCCAGAGTTAATGCACTTCTGCATTTGCTTCTGAGCTCGGTAAAGTCCTCCTCCTTGAGGTCCCTCAGCTCCCTCATCACAGTGGCCTTGATGTCTTCCACAGAGGTGAAATGAGTTCCTTGAGCACAGTCTTCAGCCTGGGGAAGAGCCAGAAGTCGCATAGTGCAAGATCGGCGGAATAAGGAGGGTAGTCGAGAGCTGTGATCTGTTTGTTGGCCAAGAACTACCTTACATTGAGTGCAGTGTGTGCAGGTGTGTTGTCGTGGTGGAGCAGCCATGACTTGTCTCTCCACAGAGCCCGTCTGCTGCGCCAAACCCAGTCATGGAGGCAATTGAGGATCTGCTGATAGAAGTGCTGGATGCGTGCCTTCTTGGGTCTGGGTGACAGTCGAGTCTTCCACTGCAGGCTTTGTCTTTTGCTTTCAGGGTCATACTGGAAATCCCAAGTCTTATATCCTATGATGACTCGGCCAACGAACTCTGGATGTTCTCTAGCAAGTCTCGACAAACATTGACCCGGTGCTCCTTCTGGTCGTCTGATAAAAGCTTGGGCACCATCTTGGTGCACACCTTCTTCATCCCCAGCTCCTGCACCAAGATGATCCACACTGACTCCCTGTTCAGGCTGAGCTACTCAGCTATCATCCACACCATCAATCCGCAATCACTCTGTACCAGCTGGTTCACTCTGTCAATGTTCTCAGCCATCTTTGTCATGGAAGGCCATCCTGACTTGGGGTCATCCTCCACCTCCTCGTGGCATTTCTCGAAGACTCGCGGTCTTGACATTGCATCTTCTCCATAAGCCTTTTCGAGAAGTTGGAGACACTCAGTTGGGCCCTTCTCCAACTTAACTAGAACTTTCAAGTTGATTCTTTGCTCCATATTTCTCCCACCTCCAGTTGTGCGACAAAGTGATGGAGCAGTGTGCTACAAAAAAACCTGAAAAAGAAAAACAGAGTGAGAGAGATGAAAAATATTATAGCAGAATAGTGGCGAAATGTTGCACAACACAGTGACATAAGCGGTTAGCCAATTGGCATTGAGTCATGGGCGTGGCTGCCACAGTCTCGTTTCTTTTTTGTCATACCTCGTATTTGATAGCCTGTCCATGCTCTATGATTTATGTTAGATGTACGACTAGAAAAATGTACATACGTCTGACTGAGCATAAAAGTCGGTTTAATAATAAGGTTGATGCTGCTCCATTAGTAACACACTGGCAACAATATCAACACTCTAGTGATGATATTAGATGGTGGGTGTTAGAGCATACGATATACATGGAAGAGAGATGATTATAGGCAATGTTCCTGCTAGGCTGCGCTGGGTCTGCCGCCAACATTCCTGCCAGTGGGGGGAGGTGCAGAGCGATCGATCGTTCTGCCCCTCCCCCCACCAGCGGGAATGTCGGTGGAGGACCCGGCGCAGATTAAAGAGAATATTCCGAGGGTGCTGCGGTGTGCATTAGATACAGGGTTTAACCCATGCCGCAGGTCAGAGCGGGTTTGTAACAAAAATTGTGTTGACCAGTGTTATAGGAGATGACTAATAACACAGGTACACTACCAAAAAACTGCCTCCAGTTTTGCAACTGATTCCTATAGATTTTGGGGTGCTGAATCCAGGAAAAATAGCCAAAATGTTCCATCACGTCACGTTTTCTTGCAAAATTAGATTTCTTACCCATATAAGGAATGTTCACATAATTTCTTTTTAGCCGACTGCAGTTTATTTTCTTGGCCCTAAATAGAGGTTGTAATGGTTAACTAACTAGAAACACTCCCTCATGATATTTTAGAGTGTTTTGTATTCATTTTATACATTAACAGGACAATTGGGAGGCGGGGGGCTAAATCCAGTACTCGCACTGGCGCATGTTCTTTCCTGTTCGCCTCGCCTCGCTTCGTTCGCTCGCTCAAACACGGTGGTTGCGACATGAACGTTCCTGTCAAATTTCAGTTTCTTGCAAGTTCATTATTACCTTTTGTTTGCTCAGTCGTAATCCAGCTTTATTCCGAAGTGGTTCACTACAGTTGTAGTTTGCAGTGCTGTGTATTTCTGATGGCTCACAGAGCCAGAGGTTGCGTCAACTCTCCGGACAGTTTTTGTTTTATTTGTGGGGAATATACCGTGAAAAAGCGGCAGAGGAACATTTCTGCATTTATTAAAAAAGTATATTTCGCCTATTTCGGTTTGAAGTTAGGCGATCAAGACAAACCGTGGGCTCCTCACAAAGTGTGCAAGACATGTGAGGAAGATCTACGCTTATGGATGAAAGGTAAAAAACAAGCATTTCGTTTCGGAATACCTATGATGTGGTGTGAACAAAGAGACCACAGCAGTGACTGCTATTTTTGCTCTTGCATTGTGAAGGGATACAACTTAAAAAATAAGAACGTAATAAGTTACCCCAACCTTCCCTCAGCAATTAGGCCTATGCCTCATAGCAACGAAGTACCTGTGCCTGAACCACCAAAATCTTTGGATCATATTTGTGTGGACGGTTCTGATCATGATGAGACTCATCAGATGGCTTTTCCCGATGAGTCCAGTACTTCCGAGTTTGAAACTGAACCAGATCCGAAACCTGAACTTTTCTCTCAAGCTGAATTGAATGATTTAGTCCGGGATTTAGGACTCCTAAAAGATGCTGCCCAACTGCTAGGTTCTCGGCTTAAACAGAAAAATCTATTGTCACCAGGAACAACATTTTATTGGTACCTCAACCGCGAGACACAATTTTTGAAGTATTTCATCAAAGAGGAAGATTTGGTATTTTGCAACGATATATACGGAGTGATGGAAAAGTTTAAACTCAAGTATGATCCTGCTGAATGGCGGCTGTTCATTGATTCGTCAAAAGACAGCATAAAAGGTGTTCTTCATAATGGCAACACATTCGCTTCAGTTCCTATTGCTCACTCTGTTATTCTCCAAGAAAAATACGAGAATTTGGCCCTGATTCTTCAGAAGATTCGTTATGATGAGCATAAGTGGATGATTTGTGGAGACTTTAAAATTCTATCCATGCTATTAGGGCAGCAATCCGGTTTCACCAAATATCCCTGCTTCCTTTGCTTGTGGGATAGCCGGGCCCGCGACCTACACTGGGGGGAAAAAAGACTGGCCAATTCGGGGGTATTTGAGACCCGGTGAGAAAAATGTTCTTCATGAGAGCTTGGTACCTCGTGATAAAATTCTATTACCACCTCTCCACATTAAGTTGGGTCTCATTAAGCAATTCATCAAGTCCCTTCCAAAAGATGGTGAGTGCTTTCGGTACCTTTGCTCAAAGTTCCCCCGACTTTCTGAAGCAAAGCTAAAGGAAGGAGTGTTTGTTGGCCCTGATATAAGGAAACTCATTTCAGATGGAGCATTTGCTGAAACGATGTCTGAGAAGGAAAAAGAAGCCTGGGATTCCTTCAAGGATGTTGTTCTCAAATTCTTGGGGAACAGGCGGGATGAGAACTATAAGGATATTGTTGCCAGGATGCTCAATGCCTTCAAAGAACAAGGCTGTAACATGAGCCTGAAAGTCCATTTCTTGCACTCCCATGTGAACTACTTTCCCGAAAACTTGGGGGCGTACAGTGAAGAACAAGGTGAAAGGTTTCACCAGGACATCAAGGACACAGAGAGAAGGTACCAAGGAAGATGGAACACCACTATGATGGCTGATTTCTGCTTGTTGCTGCTGCGGGAAACCCCAGATGAAAAATACACCAAGCAGCGCACCAAGAGAAGCATTCGGGGGAAGAAGAAACGGGCTCACCAGGAGATTGATTGACCCAAGAATGACTTTAAAATCTAAACTGTGTTGACAAATATCGTGTTTTTATTAAACTTTGAAATGAAAATTTGCTAGTTATTACCACAGTGTCGGATCTCATTTATTAGAATTTTATTTTCACACCATCGGGTGTTTGTCTTCATGTATTGCAATGGTGCGGTTTGCGTTTTCTATTCTTACATACATACCTGTTCAACATTTTTTGCACATTTCTTTGCTTTGCTTTGCTTTGTGTCTAACCTCGCTCTTATATGCTCAATGTTTGTGCACATGTGGCTGTTTTAAGTGCAGACAATTTTGCTACCATCACAGTGTGTTTTGTTGACATTACTCTATTCTTATGTGCTGCCTTGTTACAATTTTCTTTATTCTTATTTGAATAACTACTAAACAATTAGTATAAAGAATTCATCCAAGAAACTTTTATCTCGATCGCACTCAATCTGAAACGTTCACCTCAAACTGCTAACCCAATGTAGCAAAAAATCTGTACGTGATGGAGCAAATTGGTTACCAGATTTGGATTCAGCGCACCAAAAAATGTAAAAATCAATCGAAACATTAGAGGCAGTTTAAAAATAAATTTTTTTAGTGTACCTGTGTAATCTGTGAGCACACAAGCTTAGATCCATTGAACCTATTGGATTGAATCAATCAGTTAATTTATTTATTTAACATTTCTTATACACTGCCTTTCATGATATCAAGGTGGTTTACATTGAACAGGGCATTATAACTTAGAGACAGATATTTTACAGGGAGCATGGGCAATAGAGGGTTAAGTGGCTTGCCCAAGACCACAAGGAGCACCTGTTGGACTAGAAACCCCAGTCCTTCTGGCTCAAGGTTGCTGTCCTCTAATGGGATTTGAACCATTGACCTTCTGGCATGAGGTAACATGTCCCAACCACTAGGCCACTCCTCCCTCTGTTGTGACTCTGACCATGTGACCATTTGGTCAGTGGGTTCTATATATGAAGGAGCTTTTGAACTGATTGTATACTCCAGCTTTGTAAAGAATTTCCCCTGATGCAGATAAGTGGGTGTTATTTATCAAAACACAATATTGTGTCGGGTGTTATATAATGTTGTGAGAACTTTGAATGTATGTTTAAGGATATGAGAACTGTTCTGTTAAGGCTGTTTTGAATTATCTCGACAAGATCAGTGATAAAATGAGTGCATTCTAGTGCAGACCTTTCTTGGGCTGTTATGCTGGAAGGTAGGTCTTCAATCTTATATATTTCTATTATTGTTTTGAGATCTTGTTGAGTTTTAATTTGATTTTCTTGGTAGATATCAGTTCAGTTGTTCACTTTTGTAGAATGCTAATATTGATTTGATGAAAAGTGTTATTAATAATTTGACTGGAGGTTAATGAGTTTTGTTGTGCTTCATGTGGTACCTCTGCGGTTGGCCTTACATTATTTATTTATTTATTTAACAAATTTTTTTATTCTGCCTTCTCATTTAATCAAGGCGGTTTACATTGAAACTCAAAGTGCCGGCTGAAAATTGCTGTTATCCAGATAAGGTTGGCACTTATCCAGATAATGGACATATTGCCCTTGCCCCACCCATGGACTGCCCCTGTACTAACCGAATAGTGCCGGGGCCATCGGTGGAAATATTCAATGGCAGTATGTGGATAGTGCCTTTGAATATCTCTTTCAATGTCCTCATCTGGATACCCCTCCCCCCATGGGCTATAAATATTTTTAAAATATTTGGCCCATCCATGCTTTTTTGATCAGTCTTAGGCTATCAATTCCATGCATTTTATTCTGCCAAACAGAACAACATTATTTAACGTAGTACATTTACTAAAGAGGAACTGCAGGTTAATTACTTATACAGCTGGTTCTGTAATATCACTGACTTGCAAATAGTGCAGGCTTTTATATGCAAATTATAAAGTCATTAATATACTAGTGGCTCAGTCTTTCAGTCTGCACAAATGTTAAATCTCATGTATCTTCATGTAGATTTGACATTTGAAGATAATTATTCCCTAAAGGTATTTAGGATCACATTGCAATGGTACTACAAAATAGCTGGATGGCTAATCAAATCTTAAAAATCTAGGACCCAATATTTAAAGTGATTAACAGGGTTAGCGTGAATCGTGGAGACCAGGATATTCAGCCGCACTAATGCAGTTAGCGCTGCTGCATATCGCCAGGTGCCAGTACTAAACACCCCGATGTTAGCCAGTCAGCACTGAGGCATTCAGAGGGGCGGGGCACAGGTGGCATCTAGAGAGAACTGGCACAGTGGCAATATTCAGCCACTGCCTGGTTAACCTTAAGTAGCGAAGGTTAGGCACCTTAAAGGGAGTCCTAACTTTCACCGCAGACGCTAACTGGGCAGCAGCTCGATATTGTTGCTGCACGATTAGTGTCACTGCTATCCAGTCAACCCGGATATTCAATCCCAGTGGCCGGATTTCGCCTCATCATTGAATATCAGATTCAGCGGCAGCAGCAAACCGCTTTTCTAAGGTTAGCTGCCACCCCTGAATACCCACCCCCGCCCCTCTACATTTTTCCCTAAACTGAGATATAAGGTGGTATACAAACTCTTCACATCTCTTTTTTATGTTTTATTATTTAACTTCACATCTCTTTTTTAAATTTGGATTTTATTCTAGTTTGTCTTAAAGTACTGTATCTTCGGCATTGGTAAATTACCCTGTCGTTGGTTAATGTTTCAATGGTTGGGTATAAGTACATGCCTAGACAAAAGTTTGCTGTTGTGACATACATTAAATAAACTTTTTTTTCAAATACTTTCAAACTTAGTAGCCTGCTGCTTTCCTTTTTTATGACAATACAATGAAAAATAGTGTGCCTCGCTTCATAAAAAAAGTGGCAGAATTAGCAAAACTTGAAGACTTTGAACAATGCTTCACCGTTACTTTTTGTTAAATTATATTGAATCTCTACAAACAGCTCATTAATTCAGTGCAGCCTCCAGAAGGAATCTCTCACTATGAAAAACTGATGTATAATGGAAGAAACAGTGAAGACACACCAGAAAGAAATAGATAAAGCAAATTACAAAAACAGAGTCTGTTAACTCAAATATGGTACATTTCTGCCGTTAATGCCAAAATGTGCCACGTGTTAGCAGGGAATAATCCAAGCCAAAGAGTTTTTGCCCAAAAAGTTAAAAATGAATACAATAAGGGGGTTATTCTGTGCTACGAATTGCAGAAATGGATGGCCTGATGGGACATCCATCCCCGCTGTTCATGCCGGCTCCTTGCGATATGGGAGCCGTGGCCACATTGAATATGTAAAACGGGGCCACAGTTCCGATTTCACATGGGAGCCGCTAGCACCATTTAGTAAATCTAGAGTTATGTTTATTATAATGATTGTTCTTTGTTGTTATGGGAATCAGTATTACACTTCACTCTAATGTGTAGCAGGGAATGATTCCCTTATTGGTATTAGAGTCTCAAAGTTATATATATTAATATCCATATCAACACTTTTTTTAAAGTCCTTTGATGCACGTTATTCCCTTGCCATAAAGCTCTACTTTCAACATGTTCTATTTAATTTTTTTTAAATTTGTTGAATAAGATAATCAAGACTTATTTGGCAAGACTGATAGTCCTGCAATATGATTCATGCAATTATATTTTTTCATATTTACTTATGTTTCCAATGTGTATCTTATGTCATTTTTATAATTAGATGGACACTATTCTCGTTCATAATCATGATCTCTGCAATGCCTTAATAGCTATGACTCTTCTGGTTAGCTTGCTAGTTTCCATGGCTTCCTCCCAGTGGCGTGAAAATTTACTTTAAAGTGCAGACTCAGTTATGCCAGCAGTTTTTCAAAGCTGTTCTTGAATGACAGTATGCTGACTGTGCCGGGCATTCAGTTGTGTAACCCCATGGCACGATGACAGCTACCCAATTGAAGTGTTTCTATTTTAGATTCTTTTAAGTTCATTTAAGCAAATTATCAGTTCTCGGTAAGAATCCCCTTCAGAGGTTCTGCGCTCTCCAGTTCATGCCGCTTGACTTTTGAATCACTTCGTTTTTATTCAATCCACAAAGTACCCTACGTTTAAAGTATTTATTTGAGAGAATTACCCCCCTCCACATCTTTTCCGAATCTGTTGCCTGCAGACACTATTTGTAATTGATCATGCATCTATTCACAAAAGGGGTTATTCTGAGCCCCGCTATTCGTTACTTCTCCTACCCCTGAATAACTTCCCCACCAGTTGTGCGGGGAAGTTAGACGGGGGCAGGGAATGGATAACCCAGGGGTGGAGTCTGGGTGGGCAGTGGGCGATTGCCGGCCCTGGACATACAGGGCCGATTCTAATATCAGCCCTGTATGTCCCGGGCTGGCAACATGTTTGGGGAAGTTATTCCACCTCCAAGGTGGAATAACTTCCCTGGACATGTGTTTTTTCCATGCCGGGGCGTGGATGGGGCAGGGGTCCAGGAGACATTCCCCTCAGCCTGACCCTGGCCTTAGGAGGCCAGATCGGGGGTCAGGCAGTGGGGAATAACCACTTTTTGCAGGCGGCCGGCATCGCGACTCTCCAATGGAGCCGCGGTGCCGTGGCAACATGACGCCGTGACTCCATTGAAGAGTCTTGACTGAGTTAGCCAGGGACAGTCCTGAACATGCAGGCCGGACTGAATCACAGTCCCAGCCCGCACATGCAGTACTGTTCATGATTCTGATCCCACGGTGCTAGACGTGCCCCGCAGGAACAGAATCGCGATCCCCTTTGTATATCCGGTTCAGACCGGACGTACAGAGGGGATCTATGTCTAGGATAGAATCGGGCCCAATGTATATAAAAAAGCATAACATGCAACCATTATAAATTAGGAAAATACGCAAAAAAAAAAGCCAACCCAATAGCAAGAGATACTCTAGCTCCCATAATACCTAGATCTACCCCAGTCAAAATTACAGGACAAGAGTCAAGAGTACGTATACTAACCCAATTATTTGTCCCCAAGAAAATTTTCCAAATGGGAAACATCTGTGAAAACAAACTTATTTTTAGCATAGGTAACCACACACTTACAGGAGAAACGGAGATAGAATGTGGCTCTGATAACCATGAGTTTATTTATTTAACATTTCTTTTATATCGCTTTTTAATATATCACATTGAACAATTGGGAATAACTTGTTTACATTGAACCTTAACTTAAGAGCATTATTACTTAACAATGATTATTTCTGTAGCTTAGTGAATTAACCTATTTACAGAGAACGGTTGTGGATTTTTGTTTTTTTAAACAGTTAGATTTGATTATGTGTCTGATCCAAATACTTCTTGAAAGATGTACGTTTTCAGCTTTTTTTGGAAAATTGGTTCTGTCTTCAGTGCTTCTTAGAGTTCTCAGGAGGGAGTTCCATATAGTGGATGTAAAGATTGCAAAAGG
Organism: Ichthyophis bannanicus; assembly: GCA_033557465.1. Classification (NCBI taxonomy): domain Eukaryota; kingdom Metazoa; phylum Chordata; class Amphibia; order Gymnophiona; family Ichthyophiidae; genus Ichthyophis; species Ichthyophis bannanicus. The sequence continues at coordinate 244,678,980 of CM066033.1, forward strand.
TCTTTGGCAAATTGTTTGCGTGCTTTTTGTTTTATGAAAGGGAATTTCAAGAAGGTTTTGGTTTTGGTTTTGCTGTCGGCGAGATCTGTTTTTAGGGTTAAGTTGTATTTGTGTGCGTAATCAATCAGTGGACTGAATATGTATTGTCTTGTATGTGTTCATGATAGATTTATATTTGATGCACGCTTGAATGGGGAGCCAATGTAAGTTTGTTTAATGCTGGGGTGATATGTTCATTCCTGGATAGTTCTGTGGGGTGATGTGTTCATTCCTGTGATTAGTCATGATGCTGCATTTTGGGCAAGCTGTAAAGGGTGGAGTATATTATTTATTTATTTTTTTATTTACATTCTCTTATATACCGCGCTATTCTGCATATATGCTTTGGTAGGTCCTGTAGTCCAAATGTGGAGTGATTATGGCCTGAGTCACAATCCAAGAGTGGTTAGGGTCCAGGAGTGGGCGTAGATTATGTAGTATTTTCATATTATAGTAAGAAGAAGCTGTGGTTTTCTTGATGTGGGTTTGCAGGCTTAGTTTCTGGTCTAGCGTGACACTGAGATATTTTATTTCTGGCTTGATTGGGAAAACAGTATCATTTATTTTGATTGTTTCTGGGTAGATGTAGTATGGGTCTCATGTGGTGTTCAGAATTTCAATTTTATTGTAATTGATTGAAAGATTGTGTTTGTTTAGCCATTGTGCCATGTCCTTGAAGCAAGATTGTATGCAGGAAAAGTCTGATTTATTTGTGTTGCAGCATATATCATCAAGTCATTGGCATATATATGGTGTTTATATTGTGCTCCTTAATGACCTTCAGATCAGTTGGAGATACAAATTAAAGAGTATGGCTGAGAGGGATGACCCTCTGAGATATGCCTTGTTTTTCTTTAAATGGTTTGGAGGTACTGTCCTTTATTTTGACTTGCTGGTGGCAGTGAGTCAAGTCTGAATGGAACCAGTTTAGAGGAGTATTGGTTATCCCTATTCCTCTCAGACAATGATGAGCGTATTGTTGATTTTATGTAAATAGTTCAATTGTTATTGTAGATAATTACCCTTGTTACCCAAGTTTATTTCCCTGTTATCTGTAACTCATACGTGTTTTCAAATGTACTGAGATTGTTTTGTTCCATGTAAACCGCGCTGATGCTAAAGAGCGCAGTATATAAGAAACTTTAAATAAATAAATAAATAAATAAATAGTGATTTATGGAGTCAGAGGTCACAGTTATATCAAGGAAAATTAGAATGAATCCTTGTTTTGTTTTGTTTTGTTTTCAAATCTGGTTATTAGTGTATTGAATAATGAGGTAAGAAGGGTTTGATACTGTGTGTGAGTCTAAGCCCATGTTGTTGTGGGTCTAGATGAGCAAAGTTGTGTATGAAGTCTTGTAGCTATAGTTGTATTGCTTTTCTATTATTTTGGCTAGGAATAGGAAATGGATATTGGTCTGTAGGAGGATGGTAGGTTGATGTCCAGTGATGAGTTCTTTAAGGCGGGTTTGATTGAAGCTGTTTTCAGTGTGATTGGCATGTGTCCTTTTGAAAGGGATATGTTTATTATTTTGAGAAGTGCTGGTGTTAGTTCATTTCTGACTAGTTTTATCCGTGAAACGGGACAGGGATCAAGAGGGGAGGTGGTGGTGTTTATCATGGATAGTATTTGGTCGAGCCCTTCTGCTGAGGTTGTGTCGAATGATGACCATGCACTGATCCTTTCCTGTATCTTAGGGGATTGTTGAGTTCATAATGAGCATTCATTACATTGAAAGAATTTGCTTTGTAAGAAGGAGGCATAGTCCTGTAGTTGTAGCTCTGAAATTCTTTGTGCTGATGGGCACTGAGTGTAGGACTTGGCTATCTGAAACAATTCTCACCTGTTTAGAGGTCTTTCCTGGTGGTGCTGTGGTGAATGTGGCTATAGTGTTATTCCAGTTGTCTGCTAGAATTAGAGAATATATCCAGTCTTGGTAATATCTGTTTTAGTAGTGATTCTTTATTCAATTCCTTGTATCTTCAGGGGTTTATTGCTTGTGTTAGGTTTTTGCTGTTAGTGTAGAGTAGCGGGACGTTGAAGTTGATCATGTGGTGGTCCGATCAGGGGATAGGCGTGATTTGTGGGGTGCCTATATGTAAGTCTTTAGGTAGCAATAATAGATCCAGTGTATTTCTCCCTTTAGGTGTGGGGGCAGTTATGACCTGTGAGAGATCCATAGCATTCATGGCTTCGAGGAAGTTTGTAACATGGTTTGTGGGTCCAAGAAACGTGGACAGCAAAGGAAGAATAGCTTTTATTGATCAATTTAAGCCACTGGCCCGACACAGGCCATGTTTCGTTATGCCTTCATCAGTAGCTGGCTTAACTAAAACGTATAAAACATATAAAAACAATTATAAAGATAATAACAGCATAAATATAAATTAAGACATTAAAAAATTAAAATTAACCAAATATAAACCTAAAAGACCTTAAAATGAACTATTCTGTCATTGTTAATATGAAGTTGGTAAATATATATAAAAAATAATATAAAATTGGTAAACATGCATAAAACTTAAACCAGCACAGGATTGTATTATAAGTCGGAACAACAAAAATAAGACATATGTAAACTATATAACACAATTTAAATGTCTAATTGTGAATAAAAACTTAAAAAGTATATATACTTAAAAAATATATAAAAATATATAATGTACAATAAATAATATCAAAAACATACCTCTGTGTGTACTTGTGTATTCAATACATCCTAAATCACTTGGGAAAGAGGAAGGCAACCATATGTTGGCATTCTCCATGGAATCGCATGTATAGCTAAATTACAACCTTTTCTGCACCTCCTGTTGTATGAATTGTATTTATCTAGATAAAAGAGGAGGGGGGGACAAACTAGCCACCACTATTCAAAAAAACTGGCAGAAATTTGAGAGACTTTAAAATACAGCTTGAATGCCGATCACTGCAACCAATCTACAATATAAAGACTTATACTCCCGTTATTTTTTAAAAAATGAAAAATAAAACCCTAATCATTTGTGCGCTGTTAAATCATATTGTAAAGTTCTTGAGCACATGGGCACATCTTTACTAGATCCGCTTGATACGCAAACTATTTAAGTTTTGAATAAGAGACATCAATTTCCATATCCCATTTTTAAACTGTGTACTTTTTATTCAACTTGCTTGATGGGTTTAAATATTTAGGATCGGGTGTAACCTGTAACACCAAGTGAAACTGGAAAAAAATATAACATACATTTGATAAGCTCGCTGTTAAAAAATGACGTGCCTCACTTGTTCAGACGGCTGCACTAGCCAAGGATGCCGGCGTCTGCGCTCTAAAGTAGAGAGGCAGTATGCGTGGGAAATGTTAATGAGATGACGTATACTGCAATTTTAATTTATGCCTTCCTTCTTTGTAAACTCCGATGTAACATCAAGGGTATAATTAATCACCAAAGATTAACATTAATTTATTGAACCCGCATTTAAAAAAAGGGGCAAAAAGAGACATTGTAGTCCCTATAGCCTAAATAAAAACGCTATCTGCTCATACTATAATTAATTATTTCATAGCTACCCAGTAAACATCTTGTCCTTTTATGTGAATTGGAGTATCCATAATTATCTGATTGTAAAATGTGTGTACATATATTATATTATATTAAACTTAAAAACTTATTAATTTATTCCAAAGATATGAATACATATAAACTTTGATTCTTCTTATCCTTCTTAAATGCTCTAATATTGCAACAATAATAGACATTATGTGTGATAAAATCAAATGAAAGATACATATGCATTGGGATCCTATGGAAAGATAACAACTAAAGTTTAACATTTTTTTTTAATTGTTTAAAAAACATCCCATCATTATGTTTGAAATAGGCTCTTCTCGTGCCAAATTACCCCTGTGGCAATATTTAGATTATTTTCTTTTGTAGTGCATTAACATCGGCGGTTCTGGTGAAATCCATTTTACCTGGGAAGAACATTAAGGAATTAAATATGTGATGTATATTGGATTGACCATACAGGTAACTTCTAAATGAATTAAAGTTGATATTCACTATAATCCCACGATACTCATGGATAGGCTGTCCTAGTCGCAATATAACAATCATACCGAACGCTGTTTTTTTGCGATTCCACTGATTCTTTGTTTCTTGTAATAATTCTCATCCCTTGGTAATATAATAATTATAACCCTCATTTGGGGGTTTATTCATGGAATATACATTTTTTGTACGGGTGGTTTACAGAGATATATACACTGATCATACATATGGTTGTCTTCCTCTTTCCCAAGTGATATAGGATGTATTGAATACACAAGTACGCACAGAGGTATGTTTTTTGATGTTATTTATTGTACATTATATATTTTTCTATATTTTTAAGTATATATTTTTTCAGTTTTTATTCATGATTAGACATTTAAATTGTGTTATATAGTTTACATATGTCTTATTTTTGTTGTTCCGACTTATAAAACAATCCTGTGCTGGTTTATGTTTTATGCATGTTTACCAATTTCATATTATTTTATATATATATTTACCAACTTCATATTAACAATGACAGAATAGGGCCTTTTAGGTTTATATTTGGTTAATTTTAATTTTTTAATTTCTTAATTTATATTTATGTTATTATTATCTTTATAATTGTTTTTATATGTTTTATACGTTTTAGTTAAGCCAGCCCCTGATGAAGGCATAACGAAACATGGCCTGTGTCAGGCCAGTGGCTTAAATTGATCAATAAAAGATATTCTTCCTTTGCTGTCCACGTTTCTTGAACTGGGTTTGTTGACAGCACGTGGACTCGTGCTTTGCCGTTGTTGGACATGTTTTGTGGGTGACAGGTTTAGGTTCAAGTCACACTGTAGGATGAACGGTTTGATACTTGACAACATGTTAGATCTATTAGCGAAGTTAGCTCCTCTGAATATGAGTTAGGTGATCCATAGTACAAGCATATGGATATGTTATTTTCTATTATTAGCATATTTGATGTGTTGGTGGTTACAGTAGAGTTAACCTTAAAGTCAAGGTCTTTACTAGAAAGGGTGGATATCCCTCCGCCTCTCCTATTTAGTCTAGCACAATTGTGTAGATCCATTGTTTGAGTTATGAGTTGATTTTGTAAGACATTATCAGTTTCAGTGAACCAAGATTCAGTGAACCAAGATTCAGTGACGCACATGATGTCAATGTTGTTCTGTTTAAAATAACTGAATATTATGTGGATTTTATTGCATGTAGAGCAGGCATTCACCAAACCACATTTAAGTGGTTTGGTGAACGCCCACCACAAACCACTAATAGCCCTACAAATATACACCACAAGAGACCATGGGACACCTTTCACCTGCCAACCTTGGAACAACTAAATAACATCATAACTAATTTGATCACCACCACATCCACACTTGACCCAAGCTCACAAAGGAAGATCTGGGCAAAACTCTACTTAAAATCACTCACCTCTCACTCCCACAGGGCTACCTATCACTTAGCCTTAAACAAACATGCATCAGAACAATCTTAAAAAGCCTTCTACTTCATCCACTAGACCCCACAGCATACCGGCAGATTGCCAGTTTACCATTCCTAACCAAGATGATTGAAAAAGCTGTTCAACTACAACTGCAAGATTATGTTGACAATGCTGCACCACTAGACATTCACTAACATGGCTTCAAACCCAATCACAGCGTTGAAACTTTACTCACATCCTACTGGACAAAATCATAACAGGCATCAATAACATCAAACAAGGTTTCATATTAATCTTCATCGATATAAAAGAAGCTTTTGGCACAGTCAGCCATCATCAGATAATACAAAGACTGAGTGAAATAGGCCTTCACAGTGTCACACTCATGTGGTTCCAATCTCTGGGACAGATGGTGAAGCAGTTAGGTGCACAGGTGGTATTCTCTTCAATCCTCCCTGTTGAGGGTAAAGGCCAAGGCAGAGAGGCTCGCATCCTGGAGATGAATACATGGCTTCGTGGATGGTGTCATCGAGAGCGTTTTGGTTTCCTAGACCATGGGATGCTGTTCCAAGGGTTGCAGAGCAGAGATGGCATCCATCTGTCCAAGAAAGGTCAACGCATCTTCGGTAGTAGACTGGCTAATCTACTGACGAGGGTTTTAAACTAGATTCGTTGGGGATGGGTGAAGAAAGCCCCCAGTTAAGTGAAAGCCCCCAGGTAGCTGATACATTAAATACCTTTATGTAAATGGGTAACAGGGGTAACATATGGAAAGCAGTGTGTATTAATGCCCGTAGCATGGGGAATAAGATCCCTGAAGTTGAAGCTTTGGTGGGAGTGGCTGACTTGGATTTAGTGGCAGTTACAGAAACATGGTTCACAGAAAACCATGACTGGGATGTAACTATACCTGGCTATACTTTATTCAGAAAGGACAGGGTAGGAAGAAGGGGAGGAGGAGTGGCACTTTATGTAAAAACTACTATTAAAGCTTTGGAATTACAGAGCTTAAAAGGGAGAGAGGAGGCATTGTGGGTTAAAATAGAAAGAGGGAAAGAGAAATCTATTTGCATTGGTGTGATATACAGACCTCCCTCACAAGAGGAAGAGGTGGACAGAGAGTTAATTGAAGACATACACAGCATTGCTAGGAAAGGGGAAATGCTACTCATTGGGGATTTCAATATGCCAGATGTCCTCATCTCTACCACCTCCACTGGGAGAATATTCCACAGATCCACCACTCTTTCCGTAAAGAAATATTTCCACAAATCATTCCTAAATCTATCCCCCTTCACGCTCATCCCATGACCCCTCATAGCAGAACTTGCTTTCAATTGAAAGAGGCTCTCTCCCTGAACATTTATGCCACAGAGGTATTTAAACATCTCAATCATATCACCTCTATCCCGCCTTGCCTCTAAGGTGTGCATATTAAGATCCTTAACTCTGTCCTCATATGCTTTATAATGAAGACCACTAACCATTTTAGTAGCCACCCTCTGCACCAACTCCATCCTTTTCACATCCTTTTGAAGGTGCAGTCTCCAGAATTGCACACTATACTCCAAATGAGGTCGCACCAAAGACTTATACAGAGGTACTATCACCTCCTTTTTTTCTGCTACCCATTCCTCTCCGTATGTATCCAAGCCTCCTTCTAGCTTTTGCCGTTGCCTTTTCTACCTGTTTAGCTACTTTAAAATCATCAGACACAACCACGCCCAGGTCCCGCTCTTCTTTAGTGGACAAAAGTACTTCACCCCCTATAATATATTGCTCCCTTGGATTGCTGCAGCCCAAATTCATGACCTTACATTTTTTAACATTAAATCCCAAGCTTAGCTAGATCCCTCCTCATGTTATCTACACCTTCCTGGGTGTCTACTCTATTGCAGATTTTGGTGTCATCCGCAAAAAGGCAAACCTTACCCGACAGCCCTTCCGCTATATCACTAGCAAAGATGTTAAAAAGAATTGGACAAAGGAAAGGATCCCTGGGGCACACCACTGGTAGCATCCTTCTCCTCAGAGTGAGCCCCATTTACCTGTACTCTTTGTCGCCTCCCACCCAACCAATTTCTAACCCAATTAGTAACTTTATGGTCCATCCCTAGGGTGCTCAGTTTGTTTATAAGTTGCCTGTGAGGAACAGTGTCAAAGGCTTTACTGAAGTCTAAATACACAACATCTAGGGCTCTCCCTCGGTCCAACACCCTGGTCACCCAGTCAAAGAAATCAATCAGATTTGTCTGACAAGATGTGCCTCTGGTGAATCCATGGTGCCTCGGATCCTGTAATCCGCTGGACTCCAGAAACCTCACTATTTTCTCTTTCAGCAGCGTTTGCAATAATTTACTCACCACCGAAGTTAAACTAACCGGTCTGTAGTTTTCAACCACATCCTTACTTCCGCTTTTGTGTAAAGGCACCACATGAGCCTCTCTCCAGTCTTTTGGCACCACTCCCGACTCCAACGAGGCATTGAAAAGGTCAGTCAGTGGAGCTGCTAGAACATCCCCAAGTTCCCTCAGTATTCTTGGGTGTATCCCATCCGGTTCCATCACTTTGTCTACTTTAAGTTGAGCTAGTTTCTCATGAACACAGTCTTTTGTAAATTATTCAAGATGTCCCTCGCTTCTGTTCCTGTTTGTGGGTGTTTTCTGAGGCCCTGCTCCTGGTTCTTCATCTGTGAACACGGAACAGAAATATTTGTTAAGCAATTCCACTTTATCCTTATCAGTTTCTACATATTCCTCCCCTTCACCCTTGAGTCTGACAATACCACTTTTGCCCTTCCTCTTCTCACTAACATATCTGAAAAATGTCTTATCCCCCACTTTATTGCATTGGCTATTTCCTCCTCCTTTTGAATCTTTGCTTTCCTGACTACTTTGCTAGCTTCTCTAAGTTTTTCCAAATATAGATGCCTGTCTTCCTCTCTCTGTGATCTCTTGTATTTCATGAAGACCTTCCTCTTTTTCTTCACTCTTTCAGCTACCTCTTTTGAAAGCCATAGCGGTCTCCTTTTCCTTTTACCTTTATTCACCATTTTAACAAAAAGGTTGGTTGCCCTTAAAATATCTCCTTTCAGTTTTGCCCACTGTTTTTCTACATCCCCCAGCTGTTTCCATCCCGCTAACGACTCCCTGAGGTATTGGCCCATCTTGGCAAAGTTAGTCTTCCTAAAGTCTAAGACCCTCACCTTTGAATGGATTCTAATAGCCCTAGTCCTAATACTGAACCACACCATCTGGTGATCACTGGATGCAAAATGATCTCCTACTATAACATCAGAAACACTTTCACTATTGATAAGCACCAAGTCCAGTATGGCCCCTTCACGTGTGGGATCTGTTACCAATTGCTTGAATAGTTCTCCCTATAGAGAATCCAGGATCTCTTTACTTCTAGATGATACTGCAGCAGGAATGTGCCAATCAACATCTGGCATATTGAAATCCCCAATGAGTAGCATTTCCCCTTTCCTAGCAATGCCATGTATGTCTTCAATTAACTCTCTGTCCACCATTTCCTCTTGTGAGGGAGGTCTGTATATCACACCAATGCAAATAGATTTATCTTTCCCTCTTTCTAGTTTAACCCACAATGCCTCCTCTCTCCCTTTTAAGCTCTGTAATTCCAAAGCTTTAATAGTATTTTTTACATATAGTGCCACTCCTCCTCCCCTTCTTCCTACCCTGTCCTTTCTGAATAAAGTATAGCCAGGTATACATGCAAGATTTTTGTGTGAAGAATTCTGGATAGAGGCTGGAGGGGGCAGAGACAGGGCGGAGTGGAGGCGGGTCCATGACCCTGGACATACAGGGCCAATTCAGGTCACAGCCATGTACTTCCTGGTTTTGCAAGATAGATGGAGGTGGAATAAATCCCATGCATGGCAGAGAATGGGGCATGCACGGCCGCCAAAGACAAAGGGTAGAATGAGGTGAGTCCCTGCCACCCAATCCTGGCCATGATGGCTCACACTGAGGGCCGGGCAGAGAGGAAAGGAGAGCGGAGAATGTCAGGCCATTCGATGCTCCTGTATGGCATCCCAGTGCCATGGTAATAAGATGTCATGGTAGCAGGGCTCCATGCAGGAATAGAGGGAGGGTTAGCCGAGGATAGCACTGCATATCTTTGTCCTCAGAACTGGGGCACGTATGGCTCATCCAAGTGCCCTGACTCTGCTCCCACGGGAACATCTTGCTCCCGTGGGTACAGAATCAGGTGCAAAGGTGGTCCAGCCATATTTTGGATGTCTGGACAGGCCAGAATTCCCTGAGATCAGAATTGGCCTCCACATCGACCAGCTCACCTTTGTCTACCTATGTATTCACAACTTCAAAATAATATAACAGATTAGTATAGGACCATGCCAAGCTAAAAATGTGCCCTGTGCGACTAATGAATCTGGTGCCACCCCCTCCCCACTGGCCATATGCAGTAACTCACTCTTTTTGAGCTTCCTGGAAGCTCCGTGATGATATTGATGCCCTTTCTGTACTTGCACTCTTTGTGACCACAACGCTCGCACTGACTTTGGTATGGCACTGGATTAGTAAGGCAAGACTTTCCTTGGCTAAATCCATGTTATAATTTTTTTGAAGGTGTGAATTAAACAGGTAGACAAAGGTGAGTCAGTTGATATAGTGCAGAGATCCTGGTAGTTGCTAGGAGCACCAGGGAAGGCCCCTCATACAGTATGCCTGTCAGTAAAGCATCCCATTCATGCCTTGAGTTGTCTCAGCATAACTGTTTGCTTCTATAGTGAAAACAATAATTTACCTGCCGGAATTGGAGATAGGGTCGGTTCTAGGGTTTGTGATGCCTCCCTGAAACCTATAGATTGCCACCCCCTCCCTCATTACTATTTCCTTTTCCCAGAATTTCTTTGTGAACTCTGTCTCAAATTGAATGTTGTAATGTTGAGGCCTCTTCGCTGCAATTTTCTTGTTACATCTTTCTTCTCACCCAACTTGACATACAGAAAAAAACCTGCAAAGGGGCCTGGCAGCCCAAACATAATACCTACCCCTCAAACAAAAGAAAGAAAGTTGTTCTGCTGCCCAAACAATATACATCATATTTCTCCCATATCCCACCCTCTGCCTACGCATAGAAAAAACTCAAAGGGAGTTTGGCAGTCCAAATGTAACATCTCTCCCTCTCCCCTATGGACATGATAACAGGGGCTCAGTGGCTCCAAGATAATACCCCCTCCACTCCCATAACATCGATGGGGGCAGGTATATTATGAAATAAGACAAAACTCTGCAAAAGACCACTTATAGCCTATACCAAACCAGCCATACCATATCAGCACCAACCATACCTATGAAAAGGAAGCACACGTATTACCCCAGGCCATAGAATATCAATACATTCTATGGCCTGGGGGTAATACATGTGCTTCTTACTGAAAAAAAATAGAAGAAACAGAACTGCTACGGATCCCTTCACTGAACCTACACACTATCAAATCTTTCACTTTGGTCGCTCATGCAAAATATAGGCAAATTGTGAACAAATACAATACAAGGGATGACAAACATAAATCTGTAAACCAAAACTGGACTGGAAGCTTCAAGAAGTCAGACTCTTCATGCAGCACAGAACTGGGAGGTATAGACACCAAAATGGATTTCCTCCTGCACTAAGTAAAATACAAAAACAACCACACTGAGGTCACAATGTATATATAATTTTTCAATATGTTTTTAAATAATTTCTTCAGATTATCTGATTGTAAGGTTCACATCCTTTTTATTTAGTTTGAATATAAAGCTGACATATTTCATTTACTAAATTCAGAATACAATGCATTTTTTTTAGCTTTGTTTTCTGGACATTTTTGTTTTTCCTATTCATGTTAGCTCTGGTCTCTGCTTTCCTTTGTTTGTCATCTCTTAACTTGCTTTCCAGTGTTTCATGTCCATTTTCCATTTTTTCTCCTGTCTTCTTCCTTGTCGTACCAGCATCTGTCTCTGATAATCATCTTTGGGTTTCAGTTCTTTCATCCATATCCTTCTTTTCTGTCTCTCTATAAATTCAAATTTCACAGCTCCTTCTCACCCTCCAGTCCTCATTCACCCACCTTCCAGTGTTCTATTTCCCTCAACTCCTTTCTAGCTCATCTCTTTAGCTCCCTTCTCCCCCAACTCCAGCTTCCATGTCAGCCTCCAGCCTCTTCCCCCAATCCCAGCATCAGCCCTCATTACCCACTTCCATCCCAGGCATTTGAGAGTATTAACCCCCTTCTCTCTGTCTCCTTCATATTCAGCATCTGTCCTTTCTCTCTCTATTCCCCATTGTGGTCCAGCACTTCTTAATTTCCTCTCCCCCAACCCCTACCCCTACCCCACCCTACAGTGTGGTCCTGCACCTCCCCATTTTCTACCCTTTTCTTTCCTTCCCATCCCCACTCCACTTCACAGTCCTGCATCTCCCCTCTTTCCTCCCTCTTTCCCTGCCCCCATGGTCCAGCATTCCCTTATTCTCTTACTTCTATACCCCAATCCCCATCCCCCTCCCACTCCATGGTCATTTATCTCCTCTTATCTCCCCCATACCCACACTGTACTTCAGCAATTCCCTGTTCTCTTTCCTCTGCCCCTCATTCCCATGGTCTGGAATCTGGGGGCTTCTCACATACTCATATAGAGACATGAATATAAGAACATAAGATATGCCATACTGGGTCAGATCAAGGTCCATCAAGCCCAGTATCCTGCTTCCAACAGTGGCCAATCTAGGTCATACGTACCTAGCAGTATCCCCAAAAGACACAGGTTCCACAATGCTTGTATTGGGTCAAACATTGATATCCTGGGTCCCTTTTTAATAATGGCTTATGGACCTTTCCTCCAGGAACTTGTCCAAACCTTTTTTAAACCCAGCTACACTAACAGCTCTTACTACATCCTCCGGTAACAAATTCCAGAGTTTGATTACACGTTGAGTGAAAAAATATTTTCTCTTATTTGTCTTAAATAGTTTACCCTGTAGCTTCATTACATGTCCCCTAGTCTTTCTCTATTCTGATAGCATAAACAATTGATCTACGTTTACCCGTTCCACTCCATTCATTAATTTATAGACCTCTATCATATCTCCCCTCAGCCGTTTCTTTTCCAGTTGAAGAGCCCTAACCTTTGTAGCCTCTTTTCATAGGAGTATCCTTCCATTCTCTTTATCATTTTGGTGGCTCTTCTCTGTACCTTTTCTAATAACGCTATATCCTTTTTAAGATACGGCGACCAGAATTGCACACAATATTGAAGGTGCAATCGTACCATGGAACGATACAGAGGCATTATAATATCCTTTGTTTTATTTTCCATTCCTTTCCTTATAATACCTAGCATTCTATTTGCTTTCTTGGCCGCCGCTGCACACTGGGCCGAGGGTTTTAACATGTTATCCACGATGACTCCTAAATCTTTTTCCTGGGTGGTGGTTCCCAATGTGGAACCTTGCATCGTGTAACCATAGTGTGGGTTGTTCTTTCCTAGGTGCATAACTTTGCACTTGTCCACATTAAATTTCATCTGTCATTTGGATGCCCAGTCTTCCAATTGAAGGGAAAGTAGAGAGTAGAACTGCAAGCAGTAATTGACTTTAAGAATAATATATCTACATTCTGTCTTCAGTGGGTCAGGGATCATGTACAGTTGATAGAACAAGTGGAGTACTTATTTCCAGAACTTTCCTGTTCACAGACAATGTTAGGGACCATGAAAAACCTATGAGCCATGGGAGATTAAAAGCACATGTCATATATGAATTTCTTAGCAGAAGGCCCGGAAACAGCTATGGATAAATTGTTGAGAGTCTGCCCCAAGAGATGACTTGAAATGTAACTATTTTGAAGTTAACTGCATGGAAATGATGACAAAACCATCAAAAGGTGAATTAGTAGGAGATACTGAATGTTAAAGGCCACTAGGGATTTCCTCTGCCTGCAACTCTGAGCATTTTTTGTCTTCTCTCATGCAAACCTTTTGTGAGCATCACAGATCACCTGCAGATACAAGGAATGAAAATGCTAATGGTTGTGGAAGATAACCTCCTTGTCACTGAGTGGGATAAGTGCTACATATGTTCAGTCAGTAGCTCTGGAACTCACACTCTTACTTATTATTAGGAAAATAATTCCAAATCCTAATCCTTTAATATTTGTAAAATTTGTTCCTTCTTTCCTGAACATAGTACTAAGACCCTTATCCATTCTTAAGTCACTTCTCATCTAGACTACTACAGCCTCCTCTTCTCTGGTCTTCCTCTGAATCATTTCTCCTTACTTCAATCTGCTTACAATTCAACTGCATGACTAATCTTTTGCAGAGTTGCTATGATGAGTTGGAGGTTTCAACTGCTATGGTGGGCACTGACACTTCTCGGGAGGATCGGTTTGATAGGCAGGGCAAGAGTTTGTTATGCACTTTATGAGACTGGAAATATTTGAGGAAATTATGGAAGGTAGTCAGTCACATGCATAGGGAGAAGCGCTTGTGTTGGTCATATGATGTGGGCACTCGGCAGGTTTGGGATTCGTCTGATTCTTCTTCATCCACTGACTTGGAGTCTAACAAAGGGTTGGGTGGTTGGCAGCCTTTGGAGCCTGGGGTTCCGACTGTTGCTGATCTGGTGGGGTTGTTCTAGTGGTTCTTCTCGGCTGGCCCGTAATAGGCATATGTTGAGTATGATAGCCCTGAAAGATTGTCATGTTTCTCAGAAACTACTGTCTAAGGTGTTGCAGGGGCTTTGCACTTATTTCTTTGCCCTCTTGGCATGATAAAGAGTTGGGGGAGAAGATGAAGGGTGAGGGTAGTAAGGAGGGGGGAATGAAGGGAGCCCTAAGGTCCCTAAGACCATTAACAATTATTTCATGTTTTTTCTTCAGTTTTGGGCAGTACTTGGCCGGCGCTTTACCTGAGTTTATTGCGTTATTCAGATGTGATATTGTAAGTGCGCAGAACTTATGGTACACAAAGAGTTTTGGAAGAGTTTTGCCAAGGATAAGTCTGATGCATGGGGTTTTTGGGATGTTGACATATGGTTGGCTGAAACGACTCTAGGTCATTTCAGTTTTGGTCGTGGTGGTGTTCCTTGGTCAGCGGGACAGGTGGTTGGTGCTCCGCTGGGGGTTTGGTGCAGTTGGGGACTGGAGGGTGATAGTGGCAGATAGGGGTCTGTGGGTGGGGTGTTTTTTCCAATGCTGGGCGGTTCTGCAACTCCAGTTTGAACAATGCTTGTTTCTAATTTAACATGGGCCATTGTGAGCAATCCATTTGTAGATTCAAGCATAAATGTTCAATGTGTGGAATCATCTGGCTTTTAGATGCTTCTTGCATGACGTGGGACTATCCAGAAGTGGGCAGTCAAGGTTGTCAGGTCCATCTGCTCCAGTGGTCCCTGGACAAGGTGCCTTTTCCCATTAATGTGGAGGCACAGGAGTATTGGTTCCAGGGTTACCCGGACTTGCACGCCACCCGATTGTTGTGGGATGGGTTTATTAATCCATTTTCCGGACTCTCCTTGCATCATAGGTTGCATAATGCTCCATCTGTCCAGCAGTTGCAGGTAGTTGTAGCTGAGAAACTTCAGAAAGAGTTAGAGTTTGGAAGAGTGGCAGGGCTATTTGATTGATTGTCCACCTCTACTGAATTTGTTCATGTCCTCTCTGGGTGTTGTGCCAAAGAAGGAGGCGAGGAAGTATCATTTGATTTGTCCTACCCAGCAGGGTGTAGGGTGAATGATTTTATTGATCCGGTTCTTTGTTCTGTGCAATATGTGTCTTTTGACTCAGTTGTGCAGTTGTTGTGGAGAGTGGAGAAGGGTGCATTGATGGCAAAAGCAGATGTTGAATCTGCTTTTCGTTTACTCCCTATTCATCCCAGCTCTTTCTATTTGTTGTGTTTTCATTTTCAAGGGAAATATTATGTGGGTAAGTGTATTCCTATAGGTTGCTCATTAGCCTGTTCCTATTTTGAAGCTTTTTCTTAATTTATTCATTGGGCAACCAGCAGGCAATGGGATCTGACATTATTTAGATGACTTCCTTTCTGTGGATCCTGCAGGTTCTGGGGATTGTGCACAGTTACTTGAAGTGTTTTGACGGTTCACAGGTATTTTCTGCTTGCCACTTGCACTAGAAAGACCGAGGATCACAGCACCGTGCTTACATTTCTGGGTTTTGAGTAAAACTCTATGCAAATAGAGTTTTGTTTGTCTATTGGAAAGATGCAGCACCTGGTGGGCTTGATTGAGCAGGTTCTAGCTCATTCAAAGCTTACTGAGACAGATGCAGGAACTTTTGGGCTGTTTTAATTTTGCTTGTCAGATGATACCGATGAGTAGAGTTTTCACGATGGGATTAGCCTTCTTGACTAGGGGAATGATCCATAGGCATAATTTTATCCATGTGAATAGTGAAGTACAGGCAGACTTGGCCCTTTGGTTGGGTTTTCTTCGGGAGTTCAATGATGTTTGTGTCTGGAAAATGTTTACAGTATCCAATCATGACCTAGAGCTGTATACAGATGCTTCTGGCGGTCATGGCTTTGGGATTTATTTTGGAGGGTCTTAGTGTGCATTCATGGCCAATTGTGTGACAGGAGAGGGGTTGGTGCCAGAATATTGCTTTTTTGGTGCTGTTTCCAGTGTGGGGAAACTTTGGTGATTTGGGGTGAGCACTTCCGTCATCGGAGCATGCTCTTGCATTCTGAGAACATGACAGTGGTTCAAGCTGTCAACCGGCAGTCCGCTAGTTCCTCATTGGTAGTAAACATTAGACCCTAAGTATGTTTCTAGATTGCCAGTTCCATAATCTAGCACTGCTCAAGGCAACAGTTATTAGTTGCCAGTAAACATAGCAATTAATAAGAAAGTAGCACAATTTAGTTAGTAGGTTTTACAGTAGGGAAAGAACAACATAGAAACTGAAATATATATCTGAATAAAACAGTACATCACAGCTAGGGAATTATTTGTAATCCATGTGTGTGTGTTTTATGTATCTGCCTGTGTGGTGTGTATGTATTGTGTATATGTGTGGCCTACCTGGAAGAATGGAATTATAAATGGAATAGAAAAAAATGAATAGAATTTTGATCTTATTTGTTGGACTCATAAGGGAAATGCTTTTAACTTATTTAATCTATTAACACTAAGGAAACAAAGCTGAAAGCCTGTTCTGTGATTAACAAAGGCAAGCCAGTGTGAAATAAAGCTTTATAATAAAAATACAAGATGATAATATTATAGAACCTGAATTTCAAACATAATGCTGTGATTACAGACGACCTTTTGCACAAATAGAGGCATTATTGTTCCACAGTTGGCTGAGTGAAAATGAAAATGTTATTTGCATATATTGGCATCCACAATAATTATGTTTCACTGTCAGTCCAACCTTTTGTATCACTTCTTTTGTTCTTGGCTTTTCGGTATTTTCTTGTATGAATTTGGTAATTTGAAAAAACCTTTTTTGCAGAAGAAGTTTAAACATTCTTGAAAGGAACACTCACTTAGCATTACACTAACAAAGAAAGAAATCTAAGCCAGCGTGAAAGTAGGAAAACCTTGTCGTTTATAGCATAATTTTATATTTATAGGAGATGCCTGGGAAATGTTTTTTATTTATTGTTATTTTTTTCTGCTTTTAATTTGGCAGAAGCATTGTATTAGCAGCCCCCTATTGGTTAATTTATGTATTACAATATTGTTTTTCATGTCCAAAAATCCATCTTATTTGTTAATTAAAGACCCAAAAGACTACACATATCATTGAGGTAGCTTGACATCTCCCATCCTTCTGAGCCAAAGAGGAGCGAGTGCCACTTTGGCAACCCAATGGAGCCTATTTCATGGAGATGAGGACTGGGTAACATGGCTGACCCCTTACCCCTTAGAGGAGGGAGTATTTTGGAGCTAACCTAATGGAGCTTGTCCCAACAAGTTGCAGATGAGAATCTGCTGTTGGTGAGTAGTACTTCAGTAGGGAAGGAAAAACAAGGATCTCTCTTAATATTAGTCCCCTTCCTCCACTAATTGATATCTATAGTACAATCCCTAAAATAGATATCTATGGTACCCAACAGTACAATAAAGCATCCTAATGACAAAACTGGGTTTTATTTTGTTACAAATAAATAACCCTTAAAATAGGTATGCCTCATGATATTACAAAGGCATCACCTGGCTATATCCCGGTAGCTGGCTGCAAAGTTCTGATGACAGAAAATGTCTACACAGAAAGGCACAATAAACGGGCACATCTCATCTATTGGAAAATCTGTAAACAGTACAACATTGCTACACTTGAAAAGCATTGTGACCATGACCCTGAGAGAATTATGTAGAATAAAGAGATTACGATCACCTGGGATATTCCCATTCCAGCCGATAAAAAGATGGATGCAAATAAACCTGACATAATGGTAAAGGAGAAAAACATCAAAACACCACTGATTATAGAGGTACAGTATCAGTTCCAAGTGATTATTCTGTAAATCAAATGAAGAAGGAGAAAATCTTCAAGTACCAAGAAATTTAGTCAGAGACCAAGAAAATGTGGCAGAAAGATACAGAGATATTTCTCATCATCTTGGTGCCACAGACTTAATTAAGAGGAATTTCCAAGTATGCCTTAGAAAAATCACCTATACAGGTTACATTTTATCAGCTCCAGATGGAAGTCCTCTTTGGCAATTACTACAAGAGCATTAGCAGTAAATTTGAGAGACTGAGATCATACCACACATACTCTGACTTACGAATGAGGTTCATTGCTGTAATAGTATCCTCATAGCTCATCCATTTGGAGAAATTGCCACAAGAGAAACCATATGACCATTACAATGGGATCATCAGTAAGTGCAAGCCCTGCCGGCCCAGGAAGAGATGAGGACAGTGCAAGAGTGCAGGGTTGCATTAGAAGGGTGTGCAACCAGGGCAACTATCCTGGACCCTCATGCAATGAAGGGCCTCAAACTCACCTAAGAATGAAGAGGCACAGCCTGTGACTTCAGGGTCTCCTCACAGATGTCTACCATGGGTCTCAGGATGTCTAACATCAGTCCCACAGGGTGTTGCCTGGCCAGTACCAGCTCTGGCTGAGACTAATGTTTGTGCAACCAGTGCAGATCTCTTTTCTTCTCCTTCCTCTAGGCTTGCAGTTGAAACATCTGCTATAGTATTAGCAGCTCAGATATTAGCTGTTTGAATGTGAGAACCAGTGCAATTCAAACATCTAATGTCTGAACTGCACAGCTGCTGTCTGAGTCCTGTGGTTCAAACTACAGAGAATGTTTCAACCATATGAACAGGGGAAGGGAGAAAGAACAAAGCGCCCAAAAGTTGAGACAGCAACTCGAGTGGGTTAGAGAGGCCAGAATGAGGAAGAAAGACAGATTTGGGATTTTGGGGGACAGCAGGATAAAACAGAGATTTGAGGATGGTGAATCATGAGAAGAAGGGGGACTTGGGAATTGTGGGGGTAAACAGGAAGAACAGGGAATGATAAGGAAAATGGAAGAACAATGGGACAGAAGGATTGGGGAGATTAGGGATGTGGGGATTTGGGATAAAGAAGTATTTGGGATACAGCACGTTTTCTGTGTGTGATGTCTACTTTATTGTGTATAGACCTATACAAAATCCCCCATAAGCTAGGAGATAAAACAATATTATATGCTATGGGGATTTTCTCCACAATTAGGTTCTGCAGTAGTTCATTACTGCATTTTTTGTCAATTTCAAATGTTTTAAAATTGAATCCAACAAAAATATGCCTAAAAGTAAAGTTCATGTCATGGAAATGCCAATAAGCACATGGCCTGATATTGAAAAATAAATATCAGGATAACTGCCACGGATCTTTCCTTTAGCTGCAGCTATTCATGACGAACACCAGTGAATATCCCTAAGACTCACTCAGCACCACCCAGAAAGTACTGAGGCAGCAGGTGGGCACAGTGTGGGCAAAGCTTGAAGTTATGCAGAGAGAGGCAATATTCAGACCACTATCCAAATAACTATTCAGGACAGATAATGGTCTCATAGCAGCAGGGCTTGCCACACTACCCAGATGTTCAGTAATGGCCACAATCTGGGTACCGGTGCTGAATACCTGGATTATATTTAAACCCACGCAAGGCAGCCTTTAAAATAAAACACCTAATGTGGTGTTTAAATATCATCCCGACTTATTTTTAGTATCCTACAAAACATTTAAGTGCTGGATATAACCGCCTAAATGGGAAGCCTGTTGAAAGAGCCGCAATTTTCTGAACTGCATGGTCTTTGTGCACACACAATTCATCAGAAAGCTTGTTCATATAAAAAAGAAGAATCTTACCCAGATCTTTTCTGGACATGTCTGCCTTACCTAGAATAGCTAAAAGCTTTTTCTGGAAATAACACAATGACATAGTAACATAGTAGCATAGCAACATAGTAAATGGCAGCAGATCAACAGCAAAGTGGCCCATTCATTTTGCCCAGTGTCGATTTGCCTATATTGGATAGATGAGGACACAGATTTCCATATGGAACTTGACACCCTCTTTCTCAACACTCATGTCTATTACTCAACCTCTTAAAGTGGTATCATTGCTTTATAGGAAAGTGCCTGCTGCACTGTACAGGTTACTCAAGCCTTCTTGGAAGCACAATACAATGATATCACTGCGGTTTGGGGTTTAGACTGGCATCCTCTTGCAACCAGGGATACTCTGATTAATTCTTGCTTTTTTCTGAATTTCATTATCACTATCTCTTGCATATTTTGCTTATTTAAATGTCTATCACATCACTACATCTCTTCTATACTCTAGGATATACATATTTGTATCCTCAAATGGCAACTCAGATAGTTTCTGATATAGAACTCATTCATTTTGGTTGCCTTTTACTGGATTGCCTGTAGCTATGCTAAATCTTTCCTGAGATATGGCCTCCATAACTAAACATAGCATTCAAAGTGAGGCCTAACCAATTACCTGTAGAGTGGCATTATCACCCCCTTTTTTTTTGCAAGTTATGCTTCTCTACATGCATCTTCGAAGTTCTTTGGCTTTGATCACAACCTTATCGCACCATTTTACCACCTTGTGATTCTCAGACACTATCACCCAAGGTCTATTTCCTAGTCAGTGCATATCATTTCTCACTGTCTTTCATATACCTCTTCTTCAGATTTCTACACTAAAAGCTAGAATCAGCTGTTTTTTCCATTACATTTTAATTATCAATCATTTGGCCACTCCCCAGATTTTCTTATCTAACTTCTTATTCTGTCTACTCCCTTAGCAGGTGTGCACTTTGTAGCAGAGCTACCTGTTATCCATAAAAGGTAATCCTATTCCTTCTAACCCCTCTACAAAATCACTTACAAAGATATTGAATAGTCTCAGGACCAAACAATGATTAACTCCATTAATCACCATTTTCTCCTTTGTCCTTGCCCACTGCTCATTCCCACTTGCCTCACCTCCAGTTATCCAACTTAGGCTGCTGCAGATAAGCTATTCTTTGTGCTTCTGAGCTAAGGGGATGTTGACCCTTTAAGAGCATCTCTTTGCCTACATTCTCCTGGATCTCTATTATGGTCACAGTGCTCACCTCTAACCATTTTCCTTTTTCTCACTGCATTCTCTTTCCTTCTCAATAGGAACATTCCCATGGTCCCATTTACTCTCCTCTCTCTCTCTCCTGAATCCAGTGTGGCACCCTTCCAAGCGCTTCCAGGAGCCATGGCAGTTCTTCTTGCAGCACAGTTTCACTTCATGGCCACAAATTACCTCTCTATTCCTGCAGGCGTGCATCTGTGCATTTCCCATTTTCCTGCTGCTGCTGAAATGAGAAAGTTTAATCTCTTATTCTCTGATCCCATTCCCCAGTTGCTGTTATTTTACCAACTCAGGTGGTCTGCATCTTCACTTGTGAGACTTATCCTTGCTGTGGCCCCAACCCATAAAGGAAACTCAGATAGTGTTTAGGTCTCCAAGGCTGGTGAAGAGGAACTCATCATGGACCTACTACTACTACTACTACTACTACTATTCAGCACTCGTAAAGCACCACGCACGCAGCGCTGCACAGCTGACCTACAAGAGGTAGCCAACATACAAGTGACAGTCCCTGCCCATCAGAGTCAAGCTCATCGGAGCTTACAATCTAGTTAGAACAAAACATAAGTTAGAACAGTATAGAGCATTAGTCAGTTCTGTGCAAGGTACGGTTTGGACAGTAGTTTGGTCATAAATGATGATGGGGGTTAGGGTAAGATGAGGAAGGAGTCCGGATCTGAATGCAACAGTGAAGAGGTGGGTCTTCAAACTGGATTTGAAGAGGGCCAAGGACGATGCCTGGTGCACAGACGCAGGTAGGCTGTCCCAGGCGTAAGGTGCAGCAAGGTGAAAGGAGCGCAGTCGGGAGTTTGCAATGCATGTGAAAGGCATTGATAGAAGTAATTTGTTAGCGGAGTGCAGGTTTCGAGAGGGGATGTAGGGAGAGATAAGAGATAAGAGGCAGTGAGGGGCCATAGAGTGGATGCACTTATAGATTAGCAGGAGAAGCTTGAATTGGATGTGGAATTGGACAGGGAGCCAGTGAAGCGACCTGAGAAGAGGAGTAACGTGGGCATGGGGAGGTTGGCAGAAGATTAGTTGACCTGCAGCTCCTCCTGCCTTTTGTGCCAGTCTACAATAACTACGGGGGATACAGCAGCCTTCCCCTGATCATCTATTTCCTCCTTTGGATGCCACGTCATACTCTGAAACTCTGCAGACTTTTCTTCATCTTCTTGGTCCATGAGGATCCTTCATGGTTAACATCAACAACTATACCCCCTGGTAGGATGAATATGGGCTGCACTTATTGGCCAATTCTTCATGTAACAGTAGAGCATAGATGTGCAATCTGTAAAGACCTGCAATCAAGATACAAAAAAATAAAAATAAAAATGGCTGAGCAGGTAAATCCAAATTCATTTCTAACCGTATTCATTTGCATGAAAATTATTCCTAACAATTATTTAATATAGTAAAAACAAATTCCACTGATAAACATCCAATCACCCTTTCCCCAGTGATTTCACCTGATCAATTTGCCACCATTTTGGTGGATAAGGTTTTGAATCTTCAGAGAAAAATCATCTGACATTAATGATTTCCTTCCATCTCACTTGTGTTTTCAGAAGGGGTCAGTGACCTTCCTAATCCCTGGATTCCTGGTATTCATAAAAGCACTTTATCTTATTTCTTACTGTTAACAGAATTTCAGTTAAGCGAGTTCTTTAACTCATTAAACTTCTCAAAACCCCTTATGGAAGACATATTACCTTGGGTACTGAGGGAGGTTGGGCCTTCTTTGCCCTGATATACTCGGCAATTGGAAACATTCAATGATTTGTCCATTATTGAAGCACATGATTTAGATTTAAAATCCCAAGCTAGTTATAAACCAATCTCAAATTTACCATTTGTAGCAAAACTCTTAGAAAGGGCACCTGGTTTACTTTTAGCTTTATAGGAACCCTTTATCAGGATGCGCTAACATCCTTGTTTGCAAGTATCCTTCAAAGGTGCATGTCATCACTCATAAAACAAACAAACAGAACTGTATTCTTTAAGTTAAGAACCATACAGCACCTCAGACGCCTCCTAGACATCCATGATTTCAGAACTGTAGTACAAGCACTAGTCACACCCCATTTTGACTACTGTAACAGCCTGTTGCAGGGAATACCCAAGAAAAACCTATTCAGATGGCACAAAATGTCACTGCAAGGATTATACTTAAAGGATGCCTAGCTGACCACATCACCCCCTTCTTATATAATCTTCACTGACTTCTGATAGCTAGTAGAATAAAACACAAAACAATAACAACCATTCAAGTTAATCAACAACATTGCCCCCTCCTTTCTTCCATCACTAATTCACATGCAAACAGACACTAGAAACAGAAGGAAAACATACATAGCTCCCATATTATGGAACACACTACCAGTACAACTAAGATCAATCAAAGACCTTCAAACCTTCAGAAAAGAATTAAAGACTTTGCTATTCTTTGAACACTATAATAGCCATAACTTCAACGTTAACCAGTATACAATCAACACCCCCCCACACTGATCCCCCCATGCTCCACCACAGAATCAATTACTATACCCCAATCAGCAACATAGCAAGTATCCTTTTTAATGCTTATAGTGATATGTATATATGTTAATAGTTTATATGTAAAAAGTTAAATGTATAACCAGTTTGATACTGTTCTATATAACATGTTAGTTCCAATGTAAATTGCCCCTGATCTTTGGAAGGAGTGGTATAGAAAAACGTTCCAAATAAGTAAATCATTCAGAACCATGCACACTCAGGCGACTGTTGACTTTTCCCTATTATCTAGTTTAAAAGCTGCTCTATCTCCTTTTTAAAGTTTAGTGCCAACAGCCTGATTCCATCCTGATTAAGATGGAGCCCCTTCCTAACATGTCTAAAACTATCTTTCTTACCCCATCATCTTATCCATGCATTTAGACTCTGGAGCTCTACCTTCCTCTTCGGTCCTGCATGTAGAACAGGCAGCATTTCTGATAATGCTACCCTGGAAGTTTGAGATTTCAAATTTCTACCTAAAAGCCTATATTTGGCTTCCAGAACCTTCCTCCCACACTTTCCAATGTCACTGGTACCAACATGTACCAAGAGAGACGTCTCCTCCCCAGTGCTGTCTAAAACCTTATCTAGGTGGAACATGAGGTCTTCTACCTTCACAGCAGGTAGGCAAGTTACCAGGTGAACCTCACATTCACCAGCCACCCAGCTATCTACATTTATTTATTTTTTTATTTATTTATTGTTTTTATATACCGCGCTCTTTAAAATCAGTGCGGTTTACAGGTAACATTTGAGCATCTCAATAAAATCTGATATGCATTTACATCGAACAGGAGCTACAACTTGGATTTCAACTAGGGTAACTATTTACAATATTTACAATTCTGTACATTATGATCATGAGTTGCCATGTGACTTATCATTGTTTAGCTGGATGTGATGCGGCTAATATTAGGTTGTGAGTAGTGTAATAGGAAGAGATGATGTTTTAGGACTTTTCTGAATTGATTAATATCGGTAATTGCTCGTATGGAAGATGGAAGCGCATTCCAGCATGTGGGGGCATAGAATTTGAAAGCTCTTCTTTTTGTTGCCTGGTTGCATTTAGTTATTTTGCAGGGAACTTGGAGAGTATTGATGGCGAAAGATCTCCCCACTCTGTTTGCTGGGGTAGGGTGGAGCAGCTCTGTTAGGGAGGAGGCGGACATGTTGTTGATGGCCTTAAATGTCATCAAGACTATCTTATATGGGGGGGGCGGAGCCAGCGCGAAGCCAACATGGAGGTGTAAGTCCTCTTCTCCTAGGCCTTTTTTCACGAATCCTGCGACCTACCCGTTAAGGACGACTCCCCTGCTGTGGAAATAAGCGGAGGCTCAGCGGAGATGTCGGGGAGCAAACAAACCCGGCTCGAGTTTTCCTCCGCGACAGCGACAACTGGGTCGAAGAGATCTAAATCAGACCCGCTATCACCACTTAAGCCGGCGGCCCAGCAAAGCCCGCAGGAAGACTGGAAGGAGCTTCTAAAGGAGGTGCGGGCCATACATAGCCGGGTGGATTCTAACGGCGAGACACTCTCCTCTCTACAGGAGGATTTGAAAGATCTGAACTCGCAATTTCAGTCGCTCTCCTCCCGAGTTGACAAGGTTGAAGAAATGGTGAAGGAGCACGACAGTAAGCTGCAACGGGCTCAGCACATGGCGCGCAGGGTGGACTGGCTAGAGCGGAGCGTTGAGGATATGGGCAATCGCGCTCGTCGGAATAACATTCGCCTGATCGGTCTCGGCGAGGGAGCTGAAGGAGGGGACCCCATCCGTTTTATGGCAGCCTTTTTACCTAAGCTGTTAAAAATCACTTTTGACCCTCCGCTGGAGATTGAAAGGGCGCACAGGATCCCGGCGGCCCCCACCGGCCCCAACTCTCACAACGCGAGTCCGCGCCCATTCATTATGTGCCTGTTGAGGCATCAGCAGGTCTTGCAAATTTTTGCCGCAGCCAAAGCCGGCCCGCCGCTTCAGCATGAGGGCCGCAAAATCTTTCTTTATCAGGATTTCTGCAAGCGCACGGTGGAGAGACGGAAACAATTCTTGGAGCTCCGGCCTAGACTCCGTAATCTCCAGGCTCGATTTGGCCTGTTCAGCCCAGCGCGTCTCAAAGTTACACTAAATAACTGTACCAAATCATTCGATGATCCTGGACTGCTACGTAAATTTATTGAGGACCAAGAGGAGCTGGCAATGCAGCAAAGTTGATCTGTTGCCTGTTTGCTGTTTGACCGACTGAGATCGCATGTTAGCTGCTGGAACTTGAGAGTTCGCTGGCACAGGGTCTGTCTGTCGCATGGGGACCATGTGGTATTATTTTTATGGGTGGTCGGGATTTAAAAAGTTGGTATGTTGATTGTAAGGGGCTGCTCCATGTTCTGTATGTGCTTCTACTGTCTCACCCTAACTGGTTTATTCTTATTTTGGGATGGGAGGGGTACTGGGCTCACTGAGGTTTATAAGAGGGGATATAGAGGGGTTAGGTGCACTGCTGACTGGGTAATTGATGATATTGCGACAAGTACATGGCTAGCGGGCTGAAGATTCTATCTCTCAATGTGAAGGGGCTTAGATCTCCGGCTAAAAGGAAGAAAATATTAATGTATTGTAAGCGTCAGTCTGCTGACGTTATTCTACTTCAGGAGACGCACTTGTCTGCCTCTGAAGCGAATAAATTGGCAGACAGACATTTCCAGCTTGCTGGTTGTTCCCCTGCTGTGCATAGGAAAAACGGGGTCATCACTTTAATTAAAGGTGTGTTGGGTTCCTATCTGGTCAGTTCCTGCAATGATGATGGTGGGAGATGGGTTAAGTCTTTAATCAAGGTGGGTAGAGATGTATTGGCTATTGTTAATGTTTATGCTCCCAACGCTGATGACCCCGACTTCTTTTGCAATCTCAGCGGGATTATCCACGAGAATCCAGAGGCTCTGGTAATAGCTGGGGGGGACTTTAATTTGGTAAGCGATCCCTTACTGGACAGATCTCCTGGTAGGGTCGAGCGCCCTTCTCGTGCGCACTCTGCGTTTCTCTCTCTGCTTGGTTCCTGTGGCCTAGTTGACATTTGGCGATTATTTCATCCTCGGGAAAAGGATTTTACTTTCTTTTCCCCAGTTCACAATTCTCTCTCACGAATAGATTTTTTCCTGCTCTCCCAACCTTTGACCCCCTGCTGCCGAGACGCATCTATCCTAAGCAGGACAGTCTCAGATCACGGTGCCATTTGTATAGAGATTGATCTAGCCGAACTGCAACGCCCGAACCAGTCCTGGTCTTTCAATCGTGCGTGGCTGGCTGACCCCGCGTTCCAGGAGGAAGTGCGAGGGGCTATCTCCTCCTTTTTTTACTGGAACAAAGCGGGAGATACCTCTAGCTGGGCTCGCTGGGAGGCCTTTAAAGCCTCCATAAGGGCGGTGGTCACCAGTTATGCTATTAAAGAATCTAAGCGGCGGGCGGCCAAGTTGAATGCATTAGAGGGTCAAATTCGTGCTGGTGAGCGATTATGGCTGGCCCGATCTGCTCCTAGTATCCTTACTCGCCTACATAGACTTCGATTTCAGTATAATGAGCTCTTGAGCTCAGAAGTTGAGCACATTATGTTGAAACAAAAAGCCCGGTTTCATGTCGAGAAGAATAAGGCAGGCAGGCTACTTGCCCATACATTACGTGGCAAACAGAGTAGACCCAGAGTAACCTCTTTGGTGTCTAGTAATTGTGAACAATTGATTAAAGACGAACACATCGTTGCGGAATTTGCTAAGTACTACAGCTCGCTTTACGCTTCTGAAACATCGTCGGACCCTGTAGCCTTTGCTCGGTTCGTTGATGACCTTGACCGACCGACCGGTGCTGGAGGAGTGCCAGGCTCGTGAGCTTGGGAAGCCTTTTACCCGCTCTGAACTTCTTTCAATAATCCAGACATTGCCTTCTGGGAAAGCGGTTGGCCCTGACGGTCTCCCTGCTGAATTTTACAAAGTCTTTGGCGAAGATATTGTCCCATATTTGCTGGAATATTATAGTGATCTGGCTCAAGAAAATAGCCTTACTGGCAGATTTTCCGAAGCCACTATCGTGGTCCTGGAGAAGCCGGGCAGGGACCCTAGTTCGGTAACCAACTATAGACCTATCTCACTTCTGAACGCCGACTATAAGATCTATGCTAGTGTCTTGGCGCGCCGCTTAGCGGGCGTCATTGCAGGCCTCGTACATCCAGATCAATGCGGGTTCGTGCCCGGAAGAGCAACAACTGATAACGCTCGTCTCTTATGCAATTTGCTCGAGCAGGTTTCGTCGGCAGATACCCCCTATGTGGCTCTTTCCCTAGATGCTGAAAAAGCATTTGACAGGTTGGAATGGCCGTTCATGTTTTTCATCCTGCGCTGGTTTGGCCTTGGGGAGGATTTTATTCATAAGGTAGAGGCACTTTATTCCTGCGCCTCCGCCAGTATCTGTGCGAACGGCATCCTTTCGCGTCCTTTCACTCTCCATAGGGGAACTAGACAGGGATGTCCCTTATCCCCCTTGTTATTTAACCTAGCGTTAGAGCCTTTGGCTATTGCTATTCGTGCGAGGGTGGATCTCAAGGGGGTGCAGATTGGGCATTTACGGGTTAAATTATCTGCGTACGCCGATGACTTGTTGCTTTTTGCGCAACCTGGGGAGATCGCACATATCCTGGATTTGTTTGAAGGCTATTCCCATATCTCGGGGTATAAGATTAATTGGTCTAAATCGGTGGCCTTTCCCCTTAATTGCCTTGCCAATTCGGCCGATTTGGCGGACTTCCCTTTTAAGTGGGAGGCGGGTAGTGTCAAGTATCTAGGGGCATGGTATAACGCGTCGGCGGAGGTGATGGTCCAAAAAAACATGGAAGAGCTGCTTCTTTTTCTACGTCAAAAGACCTTAACTTGGTCTCCCCTGTATCTCTCCTGGTGGGGCCGGTTGGAGGTTATCAAAATGTCTCTCACCCCAAAGATTAATTATGTTTTGGGCATGCTTCCTTTTCTTATCCCCCTAATATGGTATAATAAAATTGAGCGTTCTCTCATTTCCTTTTTATGGAATGGGAAGCAACCTCGTATTGCTACTAAAAAGTTAAAAATGCCAAAAGATCGCGGGGGAGTGCATTTTCCCGACTTCCGCCAGTATCATCAAGCTCTTCTAATCAAGCAGGGAGCCTTGTGGCTTTCTGAGAACGAACATGGCCGTCGCCCGACCTGGCTTTTAGTGGAGGCCCGCATAGTCGATCCCTGTCCGCTTTCATACCTTCTGGGAGCCCACTTTCCGGACAAGGCCCCGGTAGGGAGGGTCATTAGGTCTACTCAAGGGGCTTTCTTAGAATTGGCCCGGTCCATAGATCCGGAAGATCTCCCTTCCCTGCAAACCCCGTTATGGTGGAACCCCCGTTTTAGGATCCGTGGATGTCGCTTTGCCTGGAAGGGATGGCAGCGGCGGGGAATATGGTCCCTCGGGCAATTGCTCAATGGCAATGGGTGGATCGATTTTTCGGAACTTCAGAGGGTATTCTCTTTACCTGACTCCTTTTTCTTTCAATGGGTCCAGCTCAAGCATTGTGTTGTGGCCTCTCATTTCCCCATCCAGGAATCTGTGCTTGCTAAGGGCGGTACCCTACTCCGTTGGTTGGGTGCTACCATCCTTCAATCAGGTGCTACATCCAAAATATATGCTCTCTGGCGGACTACCACCTTTAAACCGTCTGTGGGCCTAGCTCGGGTATGGGAGACAGAGATCTCCCGGAAGCTTACCACTTCTGAGTGGAGGCTCCTTTGGGGTCCCATTACCAGAGTCTCTCGGTCAGCTGCTATTACCCAATCATTATACTTCTTTATGTACAGGGCCTTTCTAACTCCCTCTAGGATGGCCAAGTGGGGTTCCGGTATTTCAGACAGATGCTGGTCCTGCTCTGGACATCCTGGTACATATAAACATATGTTTTATGATTGTCCCCTGGTCCAGGCTTTTTTGAGTCAAGTATGGTCCAGGATGCAATCGGTTCTGCATTTTTCGGCAGATTTGCATTGGAGTACGCTTTTCCTGCGTTCTCTAAGTGTTTTTCCTGCAGGATGCCGGGATCGCTCCTTTTTATTTAATTTTATGATGGCTATAGCTCTCAAGATGATTCTCTGGAAATGGAAATCTTTCGGGGCTCTGAGTCTGGACGGCTGGTGGAATTTAGTGTGTCACTATGCTAAGTTGGAGAAAGCCTATGGCAGACTCCATCAGCCGAGCCAGGTGGATCTTAACATTCGCAGATGGTCCCTGCTTGATCTTTTTGTGGCCCGTTCCCAGGTTGCCTAGGATAGAGCGGACACCTCTCTCCTTCTTTTTTTTTGTTCTTTTTTGTTCGTCGGCGTAGATATATGAACTCAGTGAGCCCGGGTGGGAGGGTGGAGGGGGGGTTATAGGGGTTGGGTGGGTTTTTCTTTCGGTTTTGTTAACAGGGGACTGTGTTGAATATAGTGTATCATGTCATGTATATTTTTTTTTTTTTTTGTGTGGTTTCTGAAAATTTAAATAAACGCTTTAAAAAAAAAAAAAAAAAAAAAAAGACTATCTTATATGTGGTACGACAGTAGATAGGCAGCCAATGCAAGTCCTTTAGAATCGGGGTAATATGGTCTCCTCTGGATGCTCCATGCAGGAAGCATGCAGCGGTATTCATTGTTAGTTGTAACGGGCTTATTGTGCTCTTGGGTAGGCCATGAAGAATCGCATTGGCGTAGTCAAAGTGGGGGGTCACAAGGGCTTGAAAGACTGTTCTGAAGTTGCTTGGTTGTAATAGTGGTCGGAGATGTCTCAATGTTCTAATTTTGTGGTGGATCTGTCTGATGATGTTACTGATGTGCGTTTTGAACTCTAGCTGCTGGTCCAGTGTGGCACCGAGGTATCGGATAGTGGGTCTGCTTGTGAGCTCGGCGTCTCTCGTCTTTAGAGCCAGTGGGGGAGAGAAAGATTGATTTCTTGTAGTGAAGAGTACATCTGTTTTGCTGAAGTTTATTTTGAGGCCTTGTGTTTGGAACCAGTCTGTGACAGCTTCAAAGCATTTAATCAGTGGGGAGAAATCTGGTTTGTCAGTTGAGAATGGTATGAAGAGTAGGACATCATCAGCATAGATCAGACATAAGACGTTGAAGGATCGGATTAATTCGCATATGGGCTGCATGTAGATGTTGAATAATAAGGCGGAGAGTGAGGAGCCTTGCGGTACGCCATGTTTCTGTTGGAAAGGTTCCGAGGTTGTGGAGTTTGTACGAACCTGCTGCCATCTGTCCGTTAGATATGATTTGCACCAACTCAATGCTGGACCATTGATTCCCTTATCTTGTAGCCGTACCAGAAGTTGATTATGGTTTACGGAATCAAAAGCAGCGGCTATGGAGGCGGAGCTAGCCGGAAAACAAGATGGCTGCATGAGCTCTTAGCTCCCGCGGACCTTTGTGCAGAATCCTGAATATAAACGAAAAGAGAATTGTAACCTACTTATTTTTGCGTAGGTGACCTTCGGCAAGCGGATAAGAACATGGCCAGTGGAAAGCAGACTAAATTAGAATTTTCCTCGGGCGCAAACTCTGGCGTGAAGAGAGCTAAGCCGGATCCCCCCTCACCTCAGAAGGCCCCAACTGGGAAAGAACCGGACGAGACCATGAAAGAATTGCTGTCGGAGGTAAAAATGATTCGGGCATTAGTCTCATCTAACGGCGATACCTTACTGCAAGTGCAGGCAGACATGCAGGAGATGAAGGCGCAGATAGGGGATCTCGCTGGGCGCGTTGGGAGAGCGGACCTTGCGATTGCCGGTCATGAAGAGAGGTTGCAGCACATGCAGAAATCGGTGCAGAAAATGGGGCATCTGGAGCAACAGCTAGAGGATATAAGTAATAGGCTCCGTCGTAATAACATTCGCATAGTCGGCGTACCTGAAGGGGCCGAAGGCGCAGATCCTATAGCCTTTCTAGAAAATCAACTTCCAAAGCTGTTGCGCATAACTTTTGGAAAGCCACTAGAAATTGAGAGAGCTCACAGAATACCTTCACAACAAGGCCCTACTGGTCGGAAGCCACGTCCCTTGATTTTCTGCCTTCTGAGACACCAGCATGCGATTCAAATAATGAATGCGGCTAAAACCTCCACAGCTCTAACGTTTGAGGGCCATAAGTTATTCTTCTTTCCGGATTTCAGCAAAGCAACAATGGATCGACGGAAACAATTCTTGGAGCTAAGGCCCAGGTTGCAACACCTAAAGGCCCGATATGGTCTCTTTTACCCAGCCAGATTCAAGGTTACGCTGGATAACCGAACCAAGGTCTTTGAGGACCCGAAAATGCTCCTTCAATTCATTGAAGACCAAGAAGCTCTTCTTATGCATTGCGAAACACCCTCTTGAAGAAGACGGGCTCGTTGGTATTCCCCTGGCAAGTGCGATAAGGTGTTCGGGCCTTGAGTCAGGCAGACATTTAATGCATATGTGTCAGATATAGAGTGTAATACTACTGCTGAGAGAAAATATGAAGGATTATAACATTGGTTCATTTAAGAGGTGGGGGGGGGGACGGGGTAATTAAAATGCTTAGATTTGTTGGGGAAGTTTACTGTTTCACCTTTTGAAAATCTCTGTCATATTGTTGCACTATCTCGTTTCTGACTTAGATATTATGATGGTTCTGTGGAAGCCTATTGTTTTCATGCTGTTTCACCCATTACGGTGGAGCCCTCTCACGAGGGTCCGATTGGCGCAATGTGGGCTGCAAACAATATTCCTGGGGGTAAGGGTTACTTATGGGAGCTGCCTGGAGGGTTGGGTCCTGATATGCAGCAACATGTGTCCTAAGCTATATAACCGTGAACCCCCTTAGAGTAATCTCGCTGAATGTCAAGGGCATTATTCATCCAGCTAAACGTAAGAAAATAATGGCTTACTGTCAAAAGCAAAAGGCAGACATTATACTGTTGCAGGAAACACACCTTTCCACTGCGGAATCTAAAAAACTAGCCAGGGGCCACTATGCGTTGGTCTCCCATGCACCGGCCTTCGGTAAAAAGAATGGAGTGGCTACTTTACTCAATACAAAGTTAGGTGCTCATGTCTCATCTGTCCGGGGGGATACTGAGGGGAGGTGGTCAAAGGTGCACTTAACCATTGGAAGCAAGCACTTACTTATTTACAATGTATATGCCCCCAATGCAGATAGCCCGGAGTTCTTCTATTCCCTCGCAACAGCAATCCAAGAAGATGCTCAGTTCCCACTTGTGGTTGGTGGTGACTTCAACATGGTGTTAGACCCCCTGTTGGACTGTCAGCCTTGTAGACTCAGGAGGAAACATAGGGCTTTAACGGTGCTGCAGTCTATAATGTCGGAGGTGGGCCTAGTGGACGCATGGAGGCTGCTTCACCCCTCTGATAAAGATTATACTTTTTTTTCCTCTCCTCACAACTCACATTCACGCATAGATTTTTTTCTTATATCCAAACTACTGATGCAACAGGTCAGCAGCTCAAATATTCTCAGTACCCATATCTCGGATCACGCCGCAATTGTCCTGGAACTTCGCGGGATAACGGGAGACGGAGCCTCTCAGGGCTGGTCTTTCCGGAGATCGCTACTGGCGGACGATACGAATAGGGAACATTTAAAATCTGTCATAAAAGAATACTTCGACAATAACTCGCCAGACGATACTCCTAACTGGGCATGGTGGGAAGCCTTTAAAGCAACGATTAGAGCTCAGATTACGAGCCTCACCATTGCGGGAGCTAGAAAGGCGAATGCGCGACTGAAGGATCTGGACCAACAAATCCGAGCAGGAGAGAGAGTACTGCAAAAGCATCATAACCAGCTTGCAATATCTCACCTGCAAAAGTTACGATATCAGTATAATATGATCTTGACCTCAGAGGTAGACAGCAGCACAATGCTACAGCAGACCAGGTACTACACGGGAAATAACAAAGCAGGGCGGCTTCTCACTACAAGATTAAAATCCCGTAAGGCAAAAGCACAGGTTGCTCTTTTAAGAGATGCACAGAAAGGCTCCTTAACCAATAATGCCGACATTTTGGCATCCTTTCGGGACTTCTATGCACAACTATATTCCTCAGAAGTACAACTCGATGATCGGAAGTGTACGGAGTGGCTGGACAATATATCCCATCCCAAGCTCAATGAAACACAAGCCGCTGCACTAGCAGAACCCATTTCACTTTCGGAACTGGAAGAAGCAATTACACGGATGAAAAATGGGAAAGCTGCCGGCCCTGATGGACTTCCTGCAGAGTTTTATAAGCGGTTTGCTTCAGATCTGCTCCCTTCGATGAAAACTTACTATCAAGCTCTCCGGGACAATGATGAGCATACGGGATTGTTTGCTAGTGCTTCAGTTGTGGTACTGGAAAAAACCGGGAAAAAGACCCCACCTTGGTCGGCAACTATAGGCCTATCTCATTACTGAATACTGATTATAAGATTTACTCCAGTATACTGGCTGCGCGACTGGGTAAGATCCTGCATGTGTTAATACACCCTGATCAATGTGGTTTCGTGGCCGGAAGATCGACTGCGGACAATGGTAGATTGCTATGTAACATCCTCGAAAAGGTGGACTCTGATGATCTACCTCTGATAGGCCTTTCTTTGGATGCCGAAAAGGCATTTGACAGACTCGAATGGTCCTTCCTTTATCGAACGATGGAGTGGTTTGGGATTCCAACGGGCTTCTCAGATATGATACGGGTGTTATACACAAACCCTTCTGCTCGAATTTTCGCAAATGGCCTACAGTCGGAATCCTTCCCGCTTGGCCGAGGTACGAGACAAGGCTGCCCAATGTCACCGCTCTTGTTTAATCTGGCTCTAGAACCGTTGCTGTTAAAGATTCGACAATCCGATGAAATTCATGGCATTAAAGCTGCCGATCTACATGTTAAACTATCTGCCTATGCGGATGACCTATTA
The DNA here is from genome assembly GCA_033557465.1 of Ichthyophis bannanicus. Lineage (NCBI taxonomy): Eukaryota > Metazoa > Chordata > Amphibia > Gymnophiona > Ichthyophiidae > Ichthyophis > Ichthyophis bannanicus. Next base: position 244,713,643 of record CM066033.1, read on the forward strand.
ATATTCCTTACTCAGGATTCATGTAGGCCCCTCTTACGGATTATTACTCAATACGCAGCCTTCTCTGGATACAAGGTCAACTGGTCCAAATCGGTAGCTTTCCCGCTAAACTCAAGGGTACACCGGAACTCAGTGATGGACCTCCCCTTCCAATGGGAAAACACTGCTGTGAAATACTTGGGGGTTAGATATTGCACCTCCCTTGAAGAAACCGTGAAAGTGAATACCCAGCTGTTATTGGAGATGACGAGAGAGTTTACCCTGAAATGGTCCCCTTTACAACTCACTTGGTGGGGGCGCCTGGAGGCCATCAAGATGATGTTGGTACCAAAAATTAATTACATTTTGGGTATGATTCCAACGTTATTCCCACTGCGGGACTACCGGAAGATAGAACGCATACTCTCTGGATTCCTCTGGGCAGGGAAAACGCCAAGAATAGCACTGAAAAACTGAAGTCCAGTAAAGCAGTGGGGGGTGTCCACTTCCCGGACTTTTACTGGTATCATTTGGCTGCACTGCTAAAACAAGGCGCTCTATGGACCATGAGTGAGTCTCTTGACTGGAAACCTACCTGTCTGGAAGTAGAAGAGCGGATAGTTACACCTTATCCATTACCTTTACTCATGGGAATGAAGTTTCCCGAGGCTTCGCATTTGGGGAGAATAATTGTTTCAACACAACTGGCATTTCAAGCCCTGCTTCCTCTTCTGAGTAAAATTAACCCGGCCTCCCTACAGTTGCCTATATGGCATAACCCTGCGTTTAAAATCAACAAATCAACCTGTACTTGGGATAAATGGCAAAAGTGCGGAATATGGACAGTGGGTCACCTGGTAGATAACGCATCCTGGAAGACCTTTGATAGTTTGCATCAAGAATTTCGCCTCCCGGGGGGCGGAGCCTGATGTCCAGCGGGTAGGACGCTTTGCGTTGAAGCTCCCGAGAGGCCTACTTAGAATCCTGACTTAATACCTATACAAATTTACTATTTCGCTCCGAGCTGACCGGGGCACCTCGGGGGGCATGGCGGCCCATAAACCAGCACGCTTGGACTTCGGGTCTCCTTCTTCTTCTCACGGAAAACGCTCCAAAACAGAGGTGTCCTCCCCACAGAAGATGGTTCCATTTCGTGAAAACCCCGAGATGCACCTGGAGATTTTGGAGGAAATACGCGGCGTGAAGGAATTGGTGCAGTCCAATGGAGAAGCGCTTCGAGCCATGCGAGAAGACTTTGGAGTGCTCCAGGACCGACTTGAAAGTCTTTCCTTACGGCAGGACAACATGGCGGGGGTCCTCGACTCGCACGAGGTGCGCTTGGGCAAACTGGACGAGGCTGAGCGCCAGATACAGAATCTTCAAAAGGAGTTAGAAGATAGCAATAATCGAGCCCGTCACAACAATGTGAGGCTCCTCGGAATGCCGGAGGGGGTGGAAGCAGGAGATATAAGAGAATTCTTGCTCAAAACTCTTCCCTCCTTGCTGAAGATCACTTTTCACAGAGAACTGGAAATCGATCGAGCACACCGTGTTCCTGCCCACATGGCGCTCAACCGCACGACCCCCCGGCCTATTGTCTTTAGCTTGCTACGATATCAACAAGTGGAACAAATTTTACATGCTGCCCGAGCGAATCATCATTTGGAATTTGAAGGTCGTAAGGTCTCCTTCTTTCCTGATTTGGCAAAGCCTACCGTTGACCGTCGGAAGAAACTCCTTGCTTTTCGCCCTCGACTTCAACAGCTACAGGCTCGTTTTGGCCTGTTGTATCCAGCGAAGCTCCGAGTGACTCTTCACAACCAAACCAGGACGTTCGAAGATCCTGATCTACTATCAACATTTTTAGACTCCAAAGAAGCAGAGCAGATGCGCTAATCCCAAATCTTGGACTCTTATTTGCCGGCTCTATCCGCCATTTTGAAGGGCCCGATGCGGCGGTCATAGCCAAGCACAGAAATAGCCTGGACTTTCTTTCTTTCTCTATATGACTTTTGTTTTTTGGTCTCCTATCCCTTCATGATGTGTGCCTCGGTCGGATTCGGAGCACGCACAGTCCTACAGGTTATGTGTTTTTTCAATTTCGGCCTTCTCGGGGGTTTCTCCCCGCAGACACATGGTCGCCAGTAATTTTGGGGTTTTGCTTCTCCTCTACCGTACTGCGGTTTTCTTTGTTAATGTGGGGCGCTTCATTGTATTATATTAGTTTATTTTTCCTATGTCATGTGTACAGCCAGATACAGTCAGTTTGAGGGACATAGTGAAATTATGTGTGCTATCATGCTCAGAATTTTTAACTTTTCTGAATGGCCTTATGTAAAATCTTATCATTACCGCCAAAGGCATTAATGGTCCACTCAAAGGAAAGAAAATCCTTAGCTATCTTAGCTATGCGCATGTTGATTTAGTGTTTCTTCAGGAAACGCATTTAAACTCTGCTGAAACACTGAAACTCAATGCTAAGCCTCACATGGTAGCTGCCTATTCTCCCACCGTTTTCAAATGGTACGGGATAGCCACTCTGGTTAAGAAGTCTTAGCACGCTACTGTACCTGATATTAGCGCTGACAAGGAGGGTAGATGGGCCCGTGTACACCTTGAGGTTGGAGATAGTGAATTCACGTGTATTTGCATTATGCCCCGAATGTGGACAACCCTGCTTACTATGCAAGTATTGCGCAGTTGGCCTTGGCCTCTGCCAATGCTCCATTAATACTTGGTGGCGCTTTTACTCAAGTGTTCCCTCAATCTTTTCTTCTCAAACAAGGTGCTCGTTGGTTGGAAGATCCAATACCGAGTAGACCTGTGTGGCTAGATATAGAAGCGGGCCTTTGCAAACCGATTCCTCTTACCTTTCTCCCTGGTATGACTCTCCCATCAGACTCCCACTATCCACCAATGCTTTTAGACACTTTAGGTGCCTTTAATACTCTTATGCAATCTTTAGACTCCCGACTCTGGTCAGTGCAACTTCAGCATCGCCTTCGGTGCACTAGAGTACTCCCGCCATCGGCATTCTCTACATAAGGTTGATTGGAGACTTTCCGATCTCTCGGTAGTTCACCGGGTGTAGCACCCAATTTTACTAAACCTTCTGTAATGCTATAACTAGAGATACCCCTATAGCGCAGAAAGTATGGGAGAGAGAATTGCATGTGACTTTGACCTCGGAGCAATAGAGCCTTATCTGGAGTAGAGGGACACGGGTTCCCGATCCGCCTCACTCATTCAGACCCTCTTCTTTCTAGCCCACAGGTGTTTTTACACTTCTCACAGATTAGACAAATGGAACACTACTCAGGGCAATGGTTGCTGGACACGTCCTGCGGCCATTGGTTCATTGCCTCATGTTATGCATGCATATCCCGCACTACAGTATTACTGGCGTCGGGTCTGGGGTCGTATTTAGTCTATCTCGCACTCTCAGGAGCCCCTTTCTTGGAGGATAGTGGGACTTCGCCCAGTTGCGGGGATCCCCTCTCTCCCAAAAATGGCTTATCTCCTTTCGAACTTTATGCTTGTCATTGCTATTTCCCTACTTAAGTAATACTGGAAAATTAGCTCCCATTTGAGCCCCAATGAATGGTGGAATCATGCCTGTCTTTACAGTAAATATGACCAAATACCTCGTCTGTTCGCTTCCTCCGTTCAGACTCCTTCTCATTGGTCTCAATGGAAGATGCTCAATGACTATGTACATTTTGCTAAATGCTCTCATCTGATTGTCTAACTTTGTATATATCTCTGTCCCATGATCATGCTGTATTGTAGATACTCTTTTGATCGTTTGATGTATAATCACTGTTAATTGGAAGCGCTCACATGCTGATATAATCGGGTAGAGAAGAAGCATCGGGGTGGGGGGTAATGGGTTTACTTTTCCTTATTGTATACTTGTTTTGTCTTTTTTGGTGTGTTGTTTCTTTTGTTTGTTGCAAAATGAAAATAAAAGTTTAAAAAAAAAAAAGAATTTCGCCTCCCAATCGAATGCTACTTTCAATGGATACAAATCAGACACTGTATAAGCAGCTCCGTAGGCCTCCCTAAGATATTTATCCAGGATTGGGGGTTGAAAAAACTGATCGAAGATATCAGCATCCAATCTGGAATCATCTCGAAATTCTATTCAATGTTTAGAGACTGGTATTCCCCCCGGAATGATAGGCTTATGGATACCTGGAGTACAGAGACTGGTGTGGATATCACAGAGAAATTTTGGACAAAATTCTGGACTACCACTGTTCGAGCGTCAAAATCCGCAGCACTCACTCAGTCTATGTATTTCCTCGCTCACCGCGCCTATATTACACCAGTGAAGTTAGCCAAATGGCACAAGGATGCAGGTAGTCACTGTTGGTCCTGTGGTGGGGATGTGGGCTCTTTAAAACATATGATGCTGGATTGCCCTTGCACTCAGGAATATTGGAGACCGTTATGGGCCAAAATACAACGAATACTACAATTTAATACTCAATTAACTTGGGACATACTAATCTGCAGAAACTTGGCTCGGATTCCTTCTTTGGATCGGAGGAATTTTTTCCTCTTAAATTTTATGCTACAAATTGCATTACAACTCTTACTCTTACACTGGAAGAATCCTATAAAGCCAAACTGGCAGGAATGGTGGAATAGAGTTTGTATGTATGTCAAATATGAAAAGGCCCATGAACTCTCAGTGAACCTTGGGGGTCACGCCTCTATGGTTTCTAAATGGCATGCTATAGACCAATTCACAGCCCTACGTTAACTCTTTACGGCTCCCAAAAGACAGCCCTGGTATGATTATTTTCTGATCGCCCACATTGCGCCGGGTGGAGGGGAGTGGTAGGTGTCAGTTCGATAGGAAGACTATGTTATGAAGGAAGTTCGGGGGGAGGGGGGATGTAATTGGGGTAAAAGTGGATTGTTTTCTGTATTGTTTGTACTGCTGAAATAAGTTTGCAATAAAGATAAATTAAAAAAAAAAAAAAAAAAAAGCAGCGGCTATGTCCAGGAAAATCAAAGCAAAACCTTGTTTGATGTCATCAGTTCCTGCAATCAGTGTGTTGATTAGAGTGGTTAGGAGGGTTTCTACGCCATGAGATTCTCGAAAGCCATGTTGGGTGAGTCGAGGGGAGCCATGGAATCGATGTGATCCTGTATTTGGCGCTGGACGACCTTCTCGATTAGCATTGCTAACAGCGGGATACTCGATATTGGTCGATAAGATTCTACCTTCTGTGGGTTTAGTTTGTTGTTCTTCAAAAGGGACCGGATTGATGTCTGCTTGAGGCATGATGGGAATATACCTGTGGAGAAGGATAGGTCCATAATCTTTCATAGTATAGGGCTGATTTCCTTACGTAATGCTCTTATCCACAATGCTGGACAAGGGTCATTTGGGGCGGTGGTGGCATTAACGGTAGAGATGATGTCCTCAATTTCTGTAGGTGTTGGTGTTCTGATGGTGGTGAATGGCTTAAGTTGTGCTGTGTTTCTACTGGGTCTGGATAGTGTGGTTTTTCCAACGCTATTGGTTTTGGCTTGTAAGTAATCTGCGTAGTCCTGTGGATGAATCGTGGTTAGTTGGGAGGGTGAGGGTTCCTTTGTCAGGGTTTTTACTATGTTGAAAAGTTAATGGGGTTTGTTCAGGGCACAGTTCAGGAGATTTGAGTGATGCTTTCTCATTGTTGCGGATATCGAATCTCAATGTTTCTTAAGGTGGGAGGTGTATGCTGTCAAGTCGTGTATGTCGCCATTTTCTTTCTAGTTTTCTTAGTAGGAGCAGTGAGGTTTTTAGTTCGGTGGTGTACCAATGTGCTGGTTTCCTGCTTCTTGGATGTTTGCTTGGGGCAGGCGGATTGGTTTGGGTAGGTTTGTGGGCAAAGGAGCTCAGGCTGTTGTTCCATGAGGCCATGATTCCTTCGAGGCTTGGTGGTGCATTATTGATGTTAGGTAGGACTTTCTTGATGATTATCTCCTTGTCAAAGGATCTGAAGCGTCCGGTGGATGTGGTTGGATTTGCAGTTAATTTCTTTGTATGATCACTATCCTGCTGGTGTGATATTTGGAATTGAATCAGGTTGTGATCAGACCATGGGACGGGTGTGATAACTATGTTGTGATTGCATTTTGAGTTCCCATCAGGTTGGGGGCTGAAGATGAGGTCTAGTTTGTTCCCTTTTCGATGGGTGGGGGCATCAACTAGTTGTTCGTATCCTAAGTTGTTGAATGCTTCAAGGAAGGCGTTGGCGTGATTGTCCTGCAGGATTGGAAGATTGAAATCACCCAGTACCAAGTTTGGCTTACGTAAATTTTGGGGGTTGGATGCTAGATCAATAATAGTTGCAAGATCTTCAGTGGAAGCAGTCGGGGATCTGTAGATAAGGTTAATAGTGTTATGGTTGTTGGCTATGGTGATTACATCAAGATGGTCTGAGCTATTGGAGCTAATTGTTTGATATTGGAGATCTTCTTTTGTCAGAATGAGAGCACTGCCTCCTTTACGGTCTATTCTGTGGCAGAAGTGTATTGAGAGGTTCGGGGGGATGAGTTGATTGATGAGTACTGAGTCTGAGATGGTGAGCCATGATTCCGTTAATAGTAGGATGTCTAGCTTGAGTTGTGTTATGAGGTCAATAATAGCTGGCCACCTTTTACGGACTGACCGAGCATTTATGAGTGCACATTTTAGGTTACGTGGGTCTTGGTGCTGCTCCTCTTTGTGTTTTGTGTTATGTTGGAGTGGTATGTGGATTAGGTATGAGTGAGAGTTCTGGGGGGGGGGGGGTTCAGGCAGAATGTGGTGTGAGTGGCTGCTCGTATTGTCTCCTTCCTTGTGTTTGTACTATTGGGATCAAGTTATGGGTGGAGGCAGCAGATAGGGTGCCAGTGAGGGAGATGCTGAAGAGGTATAGACTAGAGAGGGTTAAGAAGGAAATGGGCATGTTGAACTGGTTCAGCGTTTCCTGGTGGTAGGATTTCTTTGGAGATAATGTGTAAGCTGGTGGGGCTTCCAATCGGGATACGTGTGTTCTGCTGTGTTGTGTGGTAATTAACTAGCAGTTAGGTGATAGAATTTGCAGCAACAATAGTATCAAGAATACTGGCAACAATAGTATCAAGAATACTGGAAACGATAGCATCAAGAATACTAGCAACAATAGTATCAAGAATACTGGCAACAATAGTGTCAAGAATACTGGTAACAATAATAGCAGCAAGGTATAGGCAATAATAATAGCAAGGTATAGGCAATAATATAGTAGCAAGGTATAAGCAATAATAAAAGCAAGACTACCAGCAGTAATGGCGGCAAAGTATTGGCCGTGGAGCTTCCAACTAGATAGTAATAGATATACTTGCAGTACGTAGTTGAGGGGGAAGCGGATGGCTGATCGGGTCACTATGTGGAAAACGTTGTTTTTACGGCGTCTTGAGGGTGTTCTTCGAGGTTTGCTTTTGAGATCCCCTGGATTCGTTGGTTTTGTTGGTCTTGGGGACTGGCCTCAGCCTAAGGGCTGAGCCAAAGGGCCCTCTGGCGAGGCCCTCAGGCGCGGGCCCGCCGGTCACGGGTGCGCCGGTTGTAGCTGTCCTTAAAGCTGTAGATCAGCCCGGATTGGGCAGGTAATGCGCTGGTCGGAAGTCGGAGGTGGAGCAGGTGCAGATGAATGGCTCCAATCCCACCTGGGAGAGCTCCGGGACGAAAGAACTGACCGGCTCAAGCAAAGCTGCTCTTAAAGCTGTAGATCAGCCCTGATGGGGCAGGTGATGCACTGGTCGGCAGTCGGAGGCGGAGCGGGTGCAGATGAACGGCTCCAATCCCACCTGGGAGAGCTCTGCGACGAAAGGACTGACCGGCTCAAGCAAAGCTGCTCTTAAAGCTGTAGATCAGCCCCGATTGGGCAGGCAATGCGCTGGTCGGCAGTCGGAGGCGGAGTGGGTGCAGATGAACGGCTCCAATCCCACCTGGGAGAGCTCCGGGATGAAAGGACTGACCGTCTCAAGCAAAGCTGCTCTTAAAGCTGTAGAACAGCCCCGATTTGGCAGGCGATGCGCTGGTCGGCAGTCGGAGGCGGAGCGGGTGCAGATGAACGGCTCCAATCCCACCTGGGAGAGCTCCGGGATGAAAGGACTGACCAGCTCAAGCAAAGCTGCTCTTAAAGCTGTAGATCAGCCCCGATTGGGCAGGCAATGCGCTGGTCGGCAGTCGGAGGCAGAGCAGGTGCAGATGAACGGCTCCAATCCCACCTGGGAGAGCTCTGGGACGAAAGGACTGACCGGCTCAAGCAAAGCTGCTCTTAAAGCCTCTTACATGCCTAATGACTGAATCGCTAACTATAACAGCCATCCTAATCCTTCCATCATGGGCACATGCCCCTGGAGATTCTTCCTTGGTATGAGAGGGTATTACATAATCTGGAAGATAGGTCCTAGCTAAAGGATCAATTCCTGCTACACCAATGTAATGCTCTCCTTTCAGGTGACCTCTCTTCTTCATGGCAAAAGAGATGCTGCCAGACTAGATTTCCTCTATATCCATTTCTGCCTGTCTCAGCTCCTCCAAACCTGCTACTCTAGCTTCCAGAAAATGGACTCGTAACCTGAGAGCAAAGAGCCTTTTGCATTGAATGCACACATATGACCTCTCACCAACTGGGAGATAATCATAAATGCAACACTCATTGCAAAAGACTGGATAGCCCCAACACGCTGCTGTTCTGCATTCTGCATCTTAGTTTTAATGATTTGTTTAGCTATTTAAAGCTGTCAATTGATGATAATTTAGACTTTAATTTTCAACATAGTCTAGAACAGAAATTAGATAAGACTACAAACTAGACAGAAGCTGATAAGCTAATACTCAGTCCAAAAAAATCTGAGCATTAGGATTAAGAATAATCGACCACTCCCATTTCAACCCTGAATAGGTAGCAAATCAACTCAAGTAAAGGATTCAAAAAAATCCCTGGGGGTTGTCTGGGATAACAAGTTATCCTTCACTTCTCACATCTCTATGACCATCAGAAAATCATTTACAGCTCTTAGAAGGATAAGATCACTAAAACATTATCTTGATACCCGAGTCCTAAAGACATTATTTTATGCCCTTGTCTTAAATTATCTAAACTACTGAAATTCTCTACTAGCTAGCATTCTTTAGTAGCTAAACAAAATTGCAATTAATCCAAAATGTAGAGGTCAAGCTAATATATAATGGTCAAAAACAAGATCATGTGACATCTTTATTTATTAGTATTTAGCCCATGCATTTCCAAAAGTAGTCCAAGGTGAGTTTTATTCAGGTAAAGTAGGCATTTCCCTGTCCCCAGAGGGCTTACAATCTAAAGGAAAAAAAAGGGGGACTATAGTAATTGATATGGAAGGGCAGATAGGCCATAAAGTCTTTTTCTGCTGACATGTTTCTATGTTGTTAGGCTTCTATCTTTGTGCGAGGACTGTTACTGGCCATACTACATGAAGGTGTCCATTACATTATCTGTCTTCTTTGCCTGTTCAGCATTTAATGCAAACTACTTCTCACCTACAAGTGCATTCACTCTAAAGTTCTACATTATCTCTCTTCTTTTATCTACAGTTTTGGTAAACATTATTAGCACCCTTGCAGTTCAACCCCTTAATGTCCCATACTTACTAAAAAAAAGTGGCCAGTGAAATGGCTTTAGACTACATACTGTATGCATACATCTTTGACATATAAAAGAATCCAATAAAACAAGACCAATTAAAAACGGAGATAGGAGGTGGGCGGAGCCTAGCGCCGAATGAGATGGCTGCGTAGAGCCTTCGCTCCGGAGGTGCTTGAAAAGAATCCTGTCTAACATACTATTGATCTTGTCAGAAAGCAGTGATTTTGGAGAGCAGTAGCCTGGGGAAATGTCCGGGCCCAAGCCAAAATGACTAGACTTCCCCACCGCGCAGAATAATGGCGCAAAGCGATCGAAGATGGAGACTCCTTCCCCACAAAAGATGGCGGCCATCCGAGAGCCTGAGGCCTTACAAGAGCTGCTCTCTGAGGTATGAGCAATCAGAGAGATGGTCCGCTCGAATGGTGAGTCGCTGACAGCCGTCCAAGATGATATTGGGGCGATGAGAGCTTGTATGGAGATGCTCACTTTAAGACAGGATAAGGTAGAACAAGTGCTTGACGTACATGAAGAGCAGCTTCGTCTCATTGACAGACAGGTGAAAGAAATTAAAACCCTACAAAAAGACCTGGAGGATGGGAACAACAGAGCACGAAGGAACAATGTATGGATCGTTGGTGTTCCAGAAGGGGCTGAAGGTAAAGATGTATTTATGTTTCTGCAGAAAATGATTCCTCAAGTGCTGAACTTAACATTTGCATTCCCGTTCGAGATAGAACACATAGGGTTCCTTCTCAACCACAACTCAACAATAAATGTGCGAGGCCAATTATCCTTCGGGTCCTTCGATTCCAGCAAGTGATGCAAATCATGGAGGCCTCGCGTATATGCTCACCAATAGAATTTGAGGGACACAGACTGTTCTTTTTCCCAGATTTTGCCAAGAACACAGTGGATCGGCGGAAAGGCTTTCTGCTTCTGAGGCCCCGGTTGCAACAGCTGCAAGCGAGGTTTGGGCGGTTGTACCCGGCTCGGATGAGGGTGACTCTACACAACCAAACAAGGACCTTTGAGGACCCGGAGGCTCTAGCCGCATATCTAGAGGAAAAGGAACTGATACAGATGCAATGATTTAACAAATAGGGAATCGTATAAGATCTCGCTGTTCTGTTTTGTTGAAGGTGCTCCCTTCTTCTATGTTGGGGGGGGGGGGGGGTAGTCGCTCCAGGACAAATGCTATCATGTTTATGTTAGTTGTCAAGTGATATGCTCAGAAGTAGTAGGTGGCTGAGATATGGTCTGAACAGTATAACTTTTCAAATGTTGCCATGTTAATCAGTGGTGGTGGAAGGGCAAGAGGGAATCAGGGTTTAGTTCTACCTATGGCATGATCAATGTTCGAGTAAATAGTATGTTGGGAATAATCTTTCTAATACTTTGCCCTCTGTGCCCATCTTGTTTTTCCCTGGGATTTCCCATTAACCTTGAAAGGATAATTTCCCCTCCAGTGTTCACAGCAGCATCGCTAGAGTCCATGTTAAGTCTGGCAGTGCAATCGGGTGGCTTTAATATTAGTCTTGAGATTAAATCTTGGGTCATAATAAAGTGGTGTAGGACAGGTAGTGTGAGACGTGAGCAAAAGCATGTCAACGTACGGGTTTAGTCAACCACAGGTTTGTTAGGTAATAAATATGGTGATTATTAAGATACTTTCACTTCTCAAGCGCACCTCGAACTTACTCGCCACTCCGTTTTCTTCTTCCTTGGTCAACCACAGGTTTGTTAGGTAATAAATATGGTGATTATTAAGATACTTTCACTTCTCAAGCGCACCTCGAACTTATTTGCCATTCCGCTTTCTTCTTCCTTGGTCCTGCCCTGTGGAATTCCCTCCCCCTCCCCCTCCGTACTGAGCCCTCTTTTCCACAATTCAAGTCCCTCCTTAAAACACACCTCTTTACACAAGCTTTTGATCTTCCAGTTTCTCTTTGACACTATTGGCTCTCTCATTCATACTTACTGCTCCCAGTACCCTCTAATATTTCATCACCATTCATAGAACCCTTCACTCCGGTACCCCTTACCCTCGTTTACCCCCCTCAGTCCCCTCTCTCTTGTTGTAAGTTTCTATTTGTGTCGCTCTGCCCTTTTTACTCTCTCTCCTCTTTTCTCCTTTTCTTTTCTTTCCTGTCATACCATGGCGTTCTTTTCTATCTTTCCTCCCTGCAGCCCATTTATTGTACACCGCTTTGATGCCTTATGGTTTAGGCGGTTTATCAAGAAACCGAATAAAGATAAAGATAAACGTAAAGGGGATTAACAAGCCCATCAAACAAAAGAAAATAATTCTATATGGGAGACAAGAAAAAGCTGATGTTTTGTTTCTCCAGGAAACGCACTTAAACTGCAATGGCAAAATAAAGACCCAAGACTTGGCTGATCATTATGCTAACAAACTAAATCCCCCTATCCCGACACTCCAACTTCAGGATGGGAACACAACGAATCCCAGTCAGCTAAACTGCGAGAACACAAGCTCTAAATTGAAAGAAGAATGGACTACTTTCCAGACAATAGATGAGAAACTAATTATAAATACCATCTCAAACATAAATACAACAACCTCTCTTCTAGATCCATGTCCAGCAGAATGGATCAAATCTACTAAACAAGAAATTGCTCATCTTATAAAGCACATAGTAAACCAATCTCTGCAGCAAGGTATCATGCCAGCACAACTTAAAAGATCCCTAATTAGGCCTATATTAAAAAATAAAGCTCTCAACAAAGAAGACCCAACCTCCTACCGTCCGATATCAAGCATATCCTTCCTTGCAAAGATTATCGAGAAAGTAACCCAACAGCAACTGCAGGCCCACCTAGACGAAAATAAAATCCTTGATGATCATCAATACGGTTTCCGGCAGCACCATGGAGTAGAAACCCTGCTCATAGCGCTTCTAGGCAACCTTATCAAGGGCCTGGAAAGCAAAAACAAGATGTTCATACTCATATTCATAGATATATCAGCAGCGTTTGACACAGTACATCATCAAACACTCTTGAGCAAACTTGCAACCATAGGTATAGCAGGAACTCCATTAAAGTGGTTCGAGTCCTACTTAAATAGAATGCAGCAGGTACGCTACAATAACGAACAAGCAAAGCCTTTCCTCCAAACCCAAGGAATACCTCAAGGCTCAGCTATCTCCTCCCTGCTATTCAACGTGTACATTCAGCCAGTATGTATGATCTTCCAGAAGCACAATATCAACTACCACTTATATGCGGATGATATTATGATATATACACAACTAGATGTAAACAATCCTAATTGCAACCAATTAGAAGAATGCCTACACGAAATGCAAAATTGGCTCCAACGCAACAACATGTCCATAAACCACAAAAAAACTGAAGTAATGTTCATTTCAGGAGAACAGGGCTTCGATCCTCCTGCAACCATCACCCTGAACAACAACACCTATCACTCTAAAAATGAGATCAAATATCTAGGTGTTTTGATTGATGATAACTTAAAAATGGACAAACACCTCCGGATGACCAACCGAGCAATATTTCACAAGCTGAGACTTCTACAACCGCTACGCAGCATCATTGACCAATCGGACTTCAGAACAGTAGCTCAGGCTCTCATCATTCCCCACCTTGACTACTGTAATGCCATATTACAAGGTCTACCGAAGAAAACCTTAAACATCCTACAAATGGCACAAAATGTATCAGCCAGGATTATTATGAACAAGAACCTGGTAGATCACATCACACCAGTCCTGATTGAGCTTCACTGGTTCCCCATCACTGCACGAATAAAATACAAAATACTAGTAACAACATTTAAAATTATCCACAAAGTATCCCCTTCTTTCCTCTCTAACCTTATCACCACACAACCCCTCAACAGAAGCAGACGGACCACTAACCTTAACACCCTCTGCGTACCAAGTAGCATAAGAGCAGTCAAAGAACGGACGAGCAACAGAGCCTACACGTGTTCAGCACCCATGCTCTGGAACCAGCTGCCTCATGAAATACGTCTGATCAAAGACCTAAAGGACTTCAGGAAAAGGCTTAAGACCCACCTGTTCCAGTCTCATTACGGCATCACCTAGGCAGATTCAACTCATATCATATCCCATCGTGCCTACCTTTCCTCTGATCAATGAATAACGGCCTTCCATCCTGGTTATAGAATACTATATTTTTTGGAAATACTTCATGCATCTATGGATCTTTAAAATGTATATATGTATATATTCTAACCCCCTTGCTCATCTACAAATCTAATATACTCCCCTCTGATCAAATGTATAACTGTACCATATTTGGATTGATGTGTGCTCCTCCCTGTAATCAGATTGTATACTTAAATTGTACTGTACATCCACCCTGTAATCAGATTGTATACTTAAACTGTTCTGTACATCCACCCTTGTTTCACAAGTAGACCGCTGCTGATCGCTGGAAGTAGCGGTATACAAATTTATGACAAATAAATAAATAAATAAACATGAGAGAATCTCTGAAACTTAGTATGAAACCCTTTACTTTAGTAGCCTACTCCACATCCATAGAAAAGCAAAATGGCGCAGGGGTGCTTCAAACACGTTCTGATAAAGAAGGCAGATAGACTAAAGTCATTTTAAAGGTCGGGGGGACAGAGGTAACATGCATTAACATATATGCACCCAATTCAGACAGTCCAGAATTTTTCATCTCCTTAGCAGAGGAGATTCTCGCTACGCTGCCAATGCCAATAATTTTAGGAGGTGATTTCAACCTTGTGATGGATTCATTAATTGACAACCCCCCCTCCCCCAAGCTGCGAAGCAGTCCAGGGCACATGTAATCCTTCACTCATTGATGCAAGATGCTGGGCTGGTCAATGTTTGGAGACTTTAACACCCAGTAGACTGTGAGTTTACTTTCTTTTCTCCTCCGCACCAGTCCTCATCATGCATTGATTTGCTAATGATTTCTAAGGCATTGATTCCAAAGGTAATAGCAACAAACATCCATGAGGTCCACATTTCTGATCATGCAGCCATATCTTTATCAATCAGGGATGATACTCTTGACTCCTCCTCCGGGAGATGTTTTTTTGACATATCCCTTTTAGATGACGTGGATTTTCAGCTGAAAATCCAGGCTGCTATAGTGGAGTACTTCCAGCTCAACATCCTACAGGACACTGCAGGCTGAGCATGGTCGGAAGGGTTTACGGCGTGCATCAGAGCTATCATAACAAGCTATAGTATCAATCAAGCAAAGAGGGCCAAGGAACAACTACGCAGTCTAGACATACAAATAAAGGCTGGCGAACTCATCCTTGTCCGGCGCACAGACCCCTGCATATTGCTTTGACTACAGTGACTGAGATATAAATATAACCAACTTCTATCAAATGAAGCCTCACGCAGCAATAAAGCGCAAAATGGAGTCTACTACTGGGAAAGCAATAAAGCTGGGCAATTACTAGCAAATGCTTTATGGACCCGTAGAGATGTAGGTCGAATTTCGGCCATTCGGGTCTCACAAAATCAGAATCTCCTAGTGTCAGATGCTGAAATAGCTGAGTCCTTCAGATCTTTCTTTACACATCTTTACACTTCTGAAACAGATTTTGCGAAGGAGGAGTTCGCTGCCTTGTTAGCTGAGATACAAAGACCTATCTTAGACAAAGAAGTAGCTGATAGGTTAGACAATACTTTCTCTGTTACTGAAATAAAACAAGTTATTGATTCGCTGGTGAGTGGGAAAGCATCCGGCCCAGATAGACTCCCTATAGAGTTTTTTAAAACCTTTGCCGAAGAATTAGCCCCGCAGCTCCAGCTATACTTCGAAGCCCTAGTGTAAGAGTCTGCTCAAACTGGAGCTTTTGCAGCAGCAAATGTAATTGTCCTGGAAAAAGCGGGTAGAGACCCCAAATTGGTAAGCAACTATCATCCCATCTCACTGTTAAACTCAGATTACAAAATATATGCAACTGTTTTGGCTCGTCGATTGTCTAAGGTGGCTCCTTTGTTGATCCTTCCGGATCAATGCGGCTTCGTGGAAGGTAGGTCAACTGCCGATAACGCTATACTTTTGTGTCATATCCTTGAAGGGGCTGAACAAGTGAGTCATTCTATCATCGGTCTATCTCTTGATGCTGAGAACGTTTTGACCGCTTAGAATGGCCTTTTATGTTCTCAGTCCTCGACTGGTTCGGTTTCGGACAGGGCTTCGTTAACTTGCTTAAAGTGATGTACACCCACCCCACTGCCACCATTTGTGTAAACAATACTCAATCGATGGCCATGGAGCTTGGCCGAGGCACTCGACAAGGATGCCCCTTATCCCCACTACTATCCAACCTAGCACTGGAATCTCTTGCTCTGTTAATCCAACAAAACTCGAATATCCATGGAGTCTCCATCGCTGGTTTAGAAGTCAAACTTTCAGCTTACGCTGATGATTTATTACTATTACTACCCCAAATTCAGTGTCACAGTTTCTCAGTCTGATTGAGCAGTACTCCCGTTTGTCAGGATATAAAATAAATTGGTCAAAGTCCACCACCTTCCCACTAAATCCATATGCGAAAAAAAGTGACATGGAGCATTTTCCCTTTGTGTGGGAACCAAAAATGGTCAAATATTTTGGAGTACAATACTGTTATCCACTTGAGGAGACAATTAAGTTCAACTCTGCGATGCTACTAGCCCAAACCCAGACTATGACTAATAAATGGTCCCCTTTGGCCTTATCATGGTGGGGTTGGCTAGAGTCGGTCAAGATGACCATTACCCCAAAGATCAATTATGTTCTTGAAATGCTCCCATGCTATCTCCCTAGGCACACTTATCAGATTGAGGGGCTGCTAAGTCAATATCTATGGAATAAGAAACCTCCCAGAATTGCTTTGAAAAAACTTAAAGCCAGAAAAGAGGATGGAGGGGTCAACTTCCCTGATGTCTGGTACTACCATACTGCCTTCTTACTAAAACAGGGCTCCAGATGGACAGAGCAGGTATCAGAACAAAGTCCAGTTTGGCTGGCCCTGGAACAGAAATTAACTGCTCCCATTCCTAATAAGCTCTTGCCTAATATGTTATGCCCAAGCAGGGTTACCCCCGTAGTGATCTGTGATATGCAGAGAGCTTTCTTAACTTTGAAGCACTCCTTGAACTGCAGAAAGGATACTTCTGAATCCACTCCCTTGTGGTACAACCCATTATTCAAAATACGAGAGGTGTTTGCCTGGAATCAGTGGTACTCACGGGGCGTCTGGAACTTAGGTCATCTTGGTGAAGAGGGAGGGTGGAAGAATTTTGACAAGTTGCAGCAGGAATTTAACCTTCCAGGACCACTCTATTTCCAATGGCTACAAATTAGACACTGTGTCGGGAAAGCTGGGGTTGATCTCAAGCGATTGGGAAACGAGAACGGCATAGATTCCATGATTCAGAAGGTCACACAAACGCCTGGGGTAGCATCCTGCTATCATAAAATACTGCATCAAAATGTTCCCCTTCAAATAAACGGGTTGCAATATGTCTGGAAGCATGATACAGGGGTTGCCCTTTCTTCATTGAAATGGGAGAAATATTGGACAAAGTCGATTAGGGTGTCCAAATAGGCCTTCATTATCCAATTGCTTTTCTTTTATGCCCACAGGGCTTACTATACCCCAGTCAGAATGGCTAGGTGGGACAAAGCTTCCTGCAAAAAATGCTGGTCCTGTCAGGAATCGATAGGTACTCTAGAACATACAGTGTTCAGCTTCCCCTGCATCCAAAACTTTTGGTCGCAAGTATGGGAATGGATACAACTAATTCTGAATTTCAAAGCCCCCCTTTCTTGGGCCATAGTAAGATTTAGATCAGTTGCTGAGACCCCCTCTCTTGAAAAGGAATGCCATTTTCTTCTTGATTTTATGGTGGGAGTAGCGGTGCACTTGAGTGTTCTGAATTGGAAACATACTTATGATGCCAATTGGTTAGCATGGTGGAATCTTATATGTATGTACAGTAAATATGAACAAATGCCCAGAAAAGGTATGTCGAGGGACCTGTTTAAGCACCTTAAATGGAAGGCCCTAAATGGCTTTGTGACGCATGCTCGCTGAAATGACTCTGAGAATTACCCAAGTCCTTTAGCCCGTCATTGCTGCTAGCTGCTAGATATATCGTCTGCTTGTGGACCCGGGAGGGGTGGGTGGGTGGGTAGGGTGGTAGGGGAGGGGTTGGTATATGATAGGTAGTGAAATGCTTGGGAATATATATGTATTCTGCAATATTTTTCTGTTAAGTACTGTTTTATGTTTGTAGAGTTTTGAAAAGCTAAATAAAGATATATTTAAAAGAAAACGGAGATAGGAAATAGCATAAAAACTGGGACATTGCCAGGACATGATTATTTAAATCATTATCAAAACTTCATCCCACCCAATATCACACTGTCAGAAACATTACATCAAACATCATCAATCACTAATTAGGGGAGAAAAGGGATCTCAGCACCATTAGGGTCAATTGATCCTGGCTAATAAACCTTAGCCTTGGATCGACACCATAACATCAGTGATCCAAAAAACTCCCACTGATACAAATATCACATCAATATAATATTTCTTTTAATCCACATATTGCTGTGAACCTGGTATTTTTTCAATTTACTAAAACATTTACTATGCCAACCTGGAAAAGAGACGGCTGAGGGGAGATATGATAGAGGTCTATAAATTAATGAATGGAGTGGAAGGGTTAAACGTAGATCGATTGTTTACATCATCAGAATATAAAAAGACTAGGGGACATGCAATGAAGCTACAGGGTAACCTATTTAAGACTAATAAGAGAAAATATTTTTTCACTCAACGTGTAATCAAACTCTGGAATTTGTTACCGGAGGATGTAGTAAAAACTGTTAGTGTAGCTGGGTTTAAAAAAGGTTTGGACAAGTTCCTGGAGGAAAGGCCCATAAACCATTATTAAAAAGGACACGAGATATCGCTGCTTGACCAAATACAAGCATTGAGGAACCTGTGTCTTTTGGGGAAACTGCTATGTACTGTAACACGCTAGTACCCCACAGCCTGGGCATGCAGAGTTAAGCGGCCTGATCCCTTCTTTAGATAGTAGAACAGAGCTTGGGGAAAGCACTGCCTCCTGGGAGTTGTTGTATTTACTATCCAAATAAAAGAGAGTAGTTGAGCACGAATGGTTTCAGGCAAATAAACAGGATTTTAATTCACCTCCGGGCGGCTTTACATACAGGAAATGAAGAACAAATTGCCATACATCTTCTGGCAGGAAATAATATAAGAATTGAACAAAAATAGCTTCTTATATCAGCATCACATACGTTTCACAGTAATCCAACTTAAACAAGCATTTCTCTGCTCAAACCTTTAGTGCTTTTCTTCCAGCTGCCTCCTGCAGCTCTCTCAACAGCTTAGTATTAGCACACAGGTATTATATTATGAGAAACAGATAATGTACAGTCCATTTCTTCCACTGGCATGTATTCTACAGCTGATTCTGTCTCCATTGCTTCATAATAGTTATCAGCTGGGAAGGATGGAAACTGGCTACACGGTGTTTCCAAGCACACACCCAGTTCCTCAGCCTGAGGTTTTTCCCTGCAGCCTTCTGCTAGATACGGTTGAGAATTACCACAGCATTTACTATGAGGAGAGCCCCACCCTTCTGGGCTAACACAAGACCACTTCTTAAAAACAGTTTTATCTTTAAACCAATCACTCAGCCTACCTTTTGGCTTTCTTACAGGAGATTCTCTCTGCACTTCAGGGTCAGTCAAAGATCCAAACCTTGGAGTTTGTGAGTGCTCCCAAGTCAGCCTTCTTGGTAATCTTTCCCTTTGGCTGCCTTTCAGACATGGCACCAAACCTGGGCTGTTTCTACCTGGCTTCTTGGCACTGGTTCTCCAATTGTTTCTCTTGCTGGTTTCCCTCTATGAATTAAACCTCAGAGAATCTTCTATTACCATCAGCTCCTCTGGGTCCTCAGTCCCAAGCAGTTCCTCTGCTTCTGAGCTTAACTCCTGTTCTGGCTCTGGTCTTTCTCTCCGTTCCCGTAGCTGTCCTCTCAGCTGTTCTCTTGGCTGTTCCCGTGGCTGTTCTCTTGGCTGTTCTCCACCTGGTGCTAACTTTCTCTCTAATGAGCATTCTTTATATCTCTGCCTTCTAGGGTTTAACCTGACCCCTCCTCCCAGCAGGTGTTCTGCCTCAACTCGTGACTGTGGAGCTAAACTGCAGCAGGGGCGTGTTTTCCTCTCCTGTGACTCACTTTGCTTGTGGTTTCCCTGGAAACCATGAGCCATGTGCTTTTGTTTTCTGTCAGCTACTGAAGCTAACTCTTCCGTTTTACCTCTCTCTAAGGGATCAGAGGGATCTTCTACACCACATATCCCCCCCCCCCTTAAGATATTACGGGCTGCCGGATATTTTGATGGACAGCACGTAATTCTGGAAAGTGCATCTGCATTACCGTGGAATTTGCCCGCCCTATGCTGTACCACGAAGTTATAGGCTTGTAGTGCCAAATGCCACCTAGTTAACCTGGCATTGCTGTTTCTCATGTGATTTAGCCACTTTAAAGGCGCGTTTTCAGTGACTAAAAAAAGTTTTTGTCCCGTAAGATAAAATCTTAATGCTTCCACAGCCCACTTGATCGCAAGGCATTCTCGTTGGACTGTAGAGTATATCTGTTCTGCCTTGGACAATTTCCTACTAAGGTAGGTAACTGGATGTTCCACCCCCTCAAATACTTGGGACATTACAGCCCCCAACCCAGTCTCCGAGGCATCTGTTTGTACGATAAAAGGCAATTCAAAGTTAACCCCTCTAAGCACCGGGGCCCTACACAACTTCTTCTTTAGAGATATGAATACTTCTCTGCCTCTGTAGTCCATTTTATATTGTTTGGGGCATTCTTCCAGAGCATTTCTGTAAATAGGGTACTCTCTTCGGCAAATCTCGGAATAAATCTGCGGTAATACCCTACAAGGCTTAAAAATCCTCGCATCTGTCTTTTATTTATCGGCCGGGGAAAGTTTTTCACACTATCTATTTTGCTAGCCAATGGTTTCACCATCCCTCCTCCCACCATGTGGCCTAAATACTTCACCTCCTTACTAGCGAAGAGGCACTTCCCCGGGTTTAGAGTTAAACCCGCTCTCCTCAGGGCTCGGAGGACGGCCTCTATTCGGGGCAGATGTTGTGCCCAAGTAGTGCTATAGATGATAACGTCGTCCATATGGGCCAGTGCATAGTCGTGGTGGGGTCTGAGAACTTGGTCAATTAGCCTTTGGCATGTGGCAGCTGCCCCGTGGAGACCAAATAGCATGCGTTTAAACTGAAACAGGCCCACCGGGGTGCTGAAGGCCGTTTTTGGTTTTGATTCCCTGGTCAAAGGTATTTGCCAGTATCCTTTTGTAAGGTCTAAAGTGGTCAGATACCTCGCCTGACCTAACCTATCCAATAAGTCCTCAATTCGAGGCATAGGGTACGTGTCAAATTGAGAGATGTTATTAACTTGCCGGAAATCTATGCAGAAGCGTAGGCTTCCGTCCGGCTTAGGCACTAAGACTATCGGACTTGACCATGGGCTTTTAGATTCCTCTATTATGCTCATTTTTATCATATCCTTCACTTGCGATATGACCTCCTTCTTCTTGGCTTCTGGCAACCGGTAAGGCCGTTGCCTGATTATCTTTCCCGGCGTGGTGATAATCTCATGTGCAACTATATTAGTTTCCCCTGGCACCGTCATCAGGACATCAGAAAATTTGCCCAATACTTTACTCAGCTCTTGTCGCTGCTGCAGCGACAGCTCTGCACCTATGCGAGGTTCTGGATTTTCTCTCCAGTCTGCTGGCTGTGGGCCTAAATCTTCTTCCTGTCTTTCCTCAGAGACGGCTGCTAGGCCTCTCATCTCCCCTGCACCAGTAGATCCAAATCCTCCCTCCCCCCGACTCGTGGGGGTCAGTGAAGATACCTCTTCTACCTCGGGGAATCCCACATGCTCACACACAAGTTGAGCGATTCTATCACCTGTTTTCACTTTGAAGTCTTCCTTGCTGAAATTGAAAAGCAAAACTTTTACTACTCCTCGGTATTCAGGGTCTATGACTCCGGCCCCTACGTCCAGGAAATATTTAGCAGCTAGACCGGATCTGGGAGCTATGCGCCCATAACATCCTTGAGGAATCTGTATCTTTACCCCCGTATCTATTAGGGCTTTTCCTCCTCGTGGCACTATCCCATCCTCCGCACTAAATAGATCGTAGCCGGCAGCAGCTTCTGAAGCTCGCTGCGAGCCTTACAATATTGCAGTACAAATTTTTGTTTTCCCGGGGATACTTCTCCTACCTGCGGCTTGGGTTGTGGACTCGCTTTACAAGACTTCCCTAATAAAGGACCAGGGATCTTGGTTGCAATGGCCTCTACTTTGGGGATATTCTGTGGCTCTTTCCTTATTCCTAAGGTTTCTACCTTGGGTGGAGTGGATGCTAAGCCTGTTTTCGCCCTCAGGCCCTTCTCTATCCCTTGGCTGAAAGGAGGCCAATCTCTCCCCAAGATAATGTCATATAAAAGCTTTGGGACTATGGCCACCCTTACCTCTCTTTCTGCTCCCAGCCCTTTTACCGCTAGGTTATATACGGGGTAATATCCCTTTTGAAAAAGGTACAACATTATTGTCATTGGGTAATCTATTTCTTGTGGACTTTTCTGATCTCCCAAAGCTGGCAGTTTTTATCACCTTCAGAGCGCCTGGTTTTGAGGCCCCAGCTAATTCGGCTTCAAAATACCGCTCTGTGAGGCTAGCTGCTACCTCCGTGGTTTTACAACTCTGGAGCATCAGAAAAGTTTTTACATCAGCTGGTACAGCTTCCATAAACTGCTCTAGGATAATTGTATCTAATACAGATTCTAGAGACTTCTGCTCTGGATTAAGCCATTTCCAAGCTAGGCCTTTTATTCTATGGAACAGCATTTTTGGGGTTTCACTGGGCTTTAACTTAGCCTCCCTAAACATGCGTCTATAGAATAAAGGGGTTAATCCTAATCTGTCTTTGACAGCTTTTTTAACCTCATTATAATTAGATGCTAGCGTAGCTGGCATAGACTTATAAGCCGCTAAGGCTTCACCTGAGAGCGACATTGCGAATCTCACCGCCCATTGCTCCTCAGGCAACTTAATATCCTCTGCAATGCATTCAAACGCTTCTATGAAGTCATCTAAATTATCATTATGAGAAAACTGTCCTAGCGCCATAGCGCTACCACTTGGCAGCCCTATCCCCTGGTTAAACGAGGGAATAGTTGGTTCCGGCTCTCGTTGCTTCTTGAGTAACACCTCCATCAACTCCATGAGAGGTTTCTGCTGCGCATGGATGGCAGCTGCAGTCTGTTCCTGTGTGTGGCGTGTCAGCTCTAGCTGTTTTTCCCATTGGCTTGACATCCACTGGAGCAGCTCTTGTGGGTCCATCCTGGAGTCAGCTGTTCCTGCAGAAAACAAAAACACAGAAACACACCAAGTGCGGTCCAAAAAAAACCTTTTTTCCTTTTTTTTTGTTTTTTTCAATGGCGTCCTACTGCAGCAGAACAATAGCTCCCTTTCTCCTTAGTTATCCTCCCACACCTGTGCCCAGCTACCGTTACCTCGGCACAGTGCAGAGTCAGGCACTGAGAAAGTAGCTCCACTCCCTCTGACCGGTTTGTCAGCCTATTCTGGATCTTTCTGCTCAACAGTTTTCTTTGCCTTGGTAAAGTGATGTCTTTTTCCTTTTAAAATGTCCTTTGTAATCCAGGTAAAAATCAGCAAAACTACGCCAACCTGTAACACGCTAGTACCCCACAGCCTGGGCATGCAGAGTTAAGCGGCCTGATCCCTTCTTTAGATAGTAGAACAGAGCTTAGGGAAAGCACTGCCTCCTGGGAGTTGTAGTATTTACTATCCAAATAAAAGAGAGAAGTTGAGCACGAATGGTTTCAGGCAAATAAACAGGATTTTAATTCCTCTCCAGGCGGCTTTACATACAGGAAATGAAGAACAAATTGCCATACATCTTCTGGCAGGAAATAATATAAGAATTGAACAAAAATAGCTTCTTATATCAGCATCACATACGTTTCACAGTAATCCAACTTAAACAAGCATTTCTCTGCTCAAACCTTTAGTGCTTTTCTTCCAGCTGCCTCCTGCACCTCTCTGAACAGCTTAGTATTAGCACACAGGTATTATATTATCAGAAACAGATAATGCTGAAAGAAATCAAGGAAGCTAACAAAAGTTACAGCGCAGTAATAATAATGGGTGATTTCAATTACCCCAGTATCGACTGGGTCAGTGTCACGTCAGGACATGCTAGGGAGATAAAGTTCCTAGATGAAATAAATGACTGCTTCTTGGAGCAGCTGGTTCATGAACTGACCAGAGGGGAAGCCATATTAGACCTAGTCCTTAGTGGAACACCAGATCTAGTGCAAGAGATAAGGGTGTTGGGGCCACTTGGCAATAGTGATCATAGCATGATCGCCTTTGATTTAATTAGTGGAGGAGGGATAGTAAGGAAATCCACAGTACTACCTTTTAACTTTCGAAAGGGAGACTATGATAAAATGAGGAAAACAGTTAAGAAAAAACTAAAAGGAGCAGTTGCGAAGGTTAAAGATGTACATCAAGCTTGGGTGTTGTTGAAAAATACTATCTTGGAAGCCCAGACCAGCTGTATTCCACGCTTTAAGAAAAGTGGAAGGAAGTCCAAAAAACTGCCAGCATGGTTTAAAGGTGAGGTCAGAGAGGCTGTTGTTGCCAAAAAAGCATCTTTCAGGAAATGGAAAAAAGAGCCAAACGACGAAACCTGGAAACAGCACAAGAACTGGCAAGTCAAATGCAAGGCATTGATAAGGCAGGCAAAGAGAGAATTTGAGAAAAAGCTTGCTGCGGAAGCAAAAACGCGAAATAAAGACCTTTTCAAGTACATTCGTAGCAAAAAACTTGTGAGAGAGTCAGTTGGTCCATTAGATGATAAAGGGGTTAAAGGAGCACTAAGAGGCGACAAGGCAATAGCGGAGAGACTGAATGAATTCTTTGCTTCGGTCTTTACTGAGGAAGATGTAGGGATGTTACCCATGACTGAAGTGGTATTTAAAGGTGCGGAAGAATTGAAGGAAATATTGATACATCAGGAAGATGTCTTACAACTATTAGATAAACTGAAGAGTAGCAAATCACCTGGGCCAGATGGTATACATCCAAGGGTGTTGAAAGAACTGAAATATGAGATTGCAGACCTGCTATCAGTAATCTGTGAACTATCATTAAAATCATCTCTAAAACCTGAAGATTGGAGGATCGCCAATGTAACACCAATTTTTAAAAAGGGTTCCAGGGGTGATCCGGGAAACTACAGACTGGTGAGCCTGACGTCAGTACCGGGAAAAATGGTAGAAACCATCATAAAGAATAAAATTACTCAGCATGTAGATAGTCACAACCTAATGGGAGACAGCCAACATGGCTTTAGACAAGGAAGATCTTGTCTTACTAATCTGTTATGTTTTTTTGAAGGAGTGAATAAACAGGTGGACAAAGGTGAGTCAGTTGATATTGTGTATCTGGACTTTCAGAAAGCCTTTGACAAGGTCCCTCATCAGAGACTTTTGGCAAAACTAAAGAGTCATGGGATAGGAGGCAGTGCACTATTGTGGATCAGGAACTGGTTAAAAATAGAAAGCAGAGGGTAGGGCTAAATGGCCAATTTTCCCAATGGAGAAAGGTGAATAGTGGTGTACCCCAGGGATCTGTGCTGGGTCCGCTGCTTTTTGACATATTCATAAATGACCTGGAAAATGGAATAACGAGTGAGGTTATAAAATTTGCAGATGAAACAAAACTATTTAAAGTTGTTAAAACCCAAGAGAATTGTGAAAACTTGCAAGAGGATCTTGATAAATTGGAAGACTGGGCATCAAAATGGCAGATGAAATTTAATGTGGACAAGTGCAAGGTTATACACCTAGGGAAGGACAACCCAAACTATGGTTACACGATGCAAGGTTCCACATTAGGAACCACCACCCAGGAAAAAGATTTAGGCGTCATTGTGGATACCATGTTAAAACCCTCGGCCCAGTGTGCAGCGGCGGCCAAGAGAACAAATAGAATGCTAGGTATGATAAGGAAAGGAATGGAAAATAAAACAAAAGATATTATAATGCCTCTATATCGTTCCATGGTGAGACCGCACCTTGAATATTGTGTGCAATTCTGGTCACCGTATCTTAAAAAGGATATAGCGATTTTAGAAAAGGTACAGAGAAGAGCCACCAAAATGGTAAAGGGGATGGAAGGATACTCCTATGAAGAAAGGCTAAAAAGGTTAGGGCTCTTTAACCTGGAAAAGAGACGGCTGAGGGGAGATATGATAGAAGTCTATAAATTAATGAACGGAGTGGAACAGGTAAACGTAGATCAATTGTTTACCTTATCAGAATATAGAAAGACTAGGGGACATGCAATGAAGCTACAGGGTAAACTATTTAAGACTAATAAAAGAAAATATTTTTTCACTCAACGTGTAATCAAACTCTGGAATTTGTTACCGGAGGATGTAGTAAAGGCTGTTAGTGTAGCTGGGTTTAAAAAAGGTTTGGACAAGTTCCTGGAGGAAAGGTCCATACACCATTATTAAGAAGTGACCGAAGATATCAATGCTTGACCCAGTACAAGCATTGTGGAACTTGTGTCTCTTGGGGAAACTGCTAGGTACATATGACCTAGATTGGCCACTGTTGGAAACAGAATACTGGGCTTGATGGACCTTGGTCTGACCCAGTATGGCATATCTTATGATCTTATGTTCTTAATGTACAGTCCATTTCTTCCACTGACATGTATTCTACAGCTGATTCTGTCTCCATTGCTTCATAATGGTTATCAGCTGGGAAGGTTGGAAACTGGCTACACGGTGTTTCCAAGCACACACCCAGTTCCTCAGCCCGAGGCTTTTCCCTGCAGCCTTCTGCTAGATACTGTTGAGAATTACCACAGCATTTACTATGAGGAGAGCCCCACCCTTCTGGGCTAACACAAGACCACTTCTTAAAAACAGTTTTGTCTTTAAACCAATCACTCAGCCTACCTTTTGGCTTTCTTACAGGAGATTCTCTCTGCACTTCAGGGTCAGCCAAAGATCCAAACCTTGGAGTTTGTGAGTGCTCCCAAGTCAGCCTTCTTGGTAATCTTTCCCTTTGGCTGCCTTTCAGACATGGCACCAAACCTGGGCTGTTTCTACCTGGCTTCTTGGCACTGGTTCTCCAATTGTTTCTCTTGCTGGTTTCCCTCTCTGAATTAAACCTCAGAGAATCTTCTATTACCATCAGCTCCTCTGAGTCCTCAGTCCCAAGCAGTTCCTCTGCTTCTGAGCTTAACTCCTGTTCTGGCTCTGGTCTTTCTCTCCGTTCCCGTAGCTGTTCTCTCAGCTGTTCTCTTGGCTGTTCCCGTGGCTGTTCTCTTAGCTGTTTCCTTGTCTGTTCTCCACCTGGCGCTAACTTTCTCTCTAATGCGCATTCTTTATATCTCTGCCTTCTAGAGTTTACCCTGACCCCTCCTCCCAGCAGGTATTCTGCCTCAACTCGTGACTGTGGAGCTAAACTGCAGCAGGGGCGTGTTTTCCTCTCCTGTGACTCACTTTGCTTGTGGTTTCCCTGGAAACCATGAGCCATGTGCTTTTGTTTTCTGTCAGGTACTGAAGCTAACTCTTCCATTTTACCTCTCTCTAAAGGATCAGAGGGACCTTCTACACCACAGTACTTATGACCTAGATTGGCCACTGTTGGAAACAGGATACTGGGCTTGATGGACCTTGGTCTGACCCAGTATGGCATATCTTATGTTCTTATGTTCTTAACTTATATCAATAGCACAGCTTATAACATACAACAGTTACTACTTAACAGAGCACTGATCCTCTCATCTTTTATTAAACACATTATATGTCTTAAGCACATATCTTATCTACGTGCTAAACGCTCTAGAACACATAGCTTACCTGAATGTTGAGCCCGACACCACCAAGCATGCACAATGCATTTCACATAAGCTTCCTCAAGGGACCAACAACCATACAATCTGAGCATGTTCATTCAGCAGCTCTCAAGGTACTCATATCCACCAATCAGGCTCACCAAACCAACAGAGCCTCACATAAACACCTCATCAGCCAATATATAGAAGTGATATTTGTATCAGTGGGAGTTTTTTTGGATCATTGATATTATAGTGTCGATCCATGGCCAAGATTTAGTAGCCAGGATCAATTGACCCAATGGTGCTGAGATCCTTTTTCTCCTCTAATTAATGATTGATGATGTTTGAATGTAATTTTTCTGACAGTATGATATTGGGTGGAATGAAGTTTTAGTAATGATTTAGATTATTTCCTTCATCTTGATACTATTGGACTGCTCTGGTTGATTGAGTGGAGGAGTAGCCTAGTGGTTGGGGCAAGGTACTTCAGGCTAGAAGGTCAAGGGTTCAAATCCCACTAGAAGACAGCAACCTTGGGCTGGAAGGACTGGGGTGTCTAGTCCCACAGGTGCTCCTTGTGGTCTTGGGTAAGCCACTTAACTCTCCATAGCCCATGTTCCCTGTAAAATAGTTATCTCCAAGTTATAATACCCTGTTCAATGTAAACCACACTGATGCAGAATAGCATGGTATATAAGAGAATGTAAATAAATAAATAAATTTTATTAAGAAGGACATGATTATTGGCACCCTTATAAACAATTCAATTCAGCTGGAACAGAAGAAACACATTCCCATTGCAGTAAAATTGAATGCACCTGTAATCAATTCTTAGTACATGCATGACTTGAATCAACCAACGAATGATGGCTCTAATGTTTACAATGGCCAAATTCACTCTCTGTTTCATTTTCACAATGGCAAGGACAAGAGAGCTGCCTGAGACTTTCAGGGAAGTCATTATCACCAAACATCAAACTTCAAAGGGGTACAAGGCCATCTCCAAAGACCTTGGGATTCCTGTGTCTTCAGTTCTCAATATTATTAAGAAGTTTTCTGCTCGTAGAATTGTCAAGAACCTCTCATGATGTGTTAGGAAGAGGAAAATAAATCCAAGAAGTCTTCAAAGGTTAGTGTGAACTGTTAGAAAAACACCATGTACAACATTCAAAGAGCTTAAGGCTGACCTGGAGCAATTTGGAGTGGTGGTTTCAACCTGCACCATAGGCTGCACACTAAACAAAGAAAGACTTCATGGGTGAAGGCCAAGGAGGACTCCCCTGCTCAAAGACAGACATAAAAATGCACAACTGATCTTTGTCCAAACCCACCTTGAGAAACCACAGTCCTTCTGGGAAAATGTTCTGTCAACAAATGAAACCAAAACTTGAGCTCTTTGGCAATGCAGACCAATGATACATTACAAGTGAATAAATGAAGCTTATAAGGAAAACACCCTTCCTACAGTTGAATATGGTGGAGGTTCCATAATGTTGTGGGGTTGTTTTTCTGCTTCAGGAACTGGAGATCTGAAATGTATTAAAGGAATCATGAAGTCAGAGGACTACCAAGGTATTTTTGAGCAAAATGTGCTACCTAGTGTCAGAAATCTAGATCTGGGTTAAAGGTCAAGGGTTCTAACCCTTCCCTCATGGGCACATGGGGCCAGGAAAACCATTATTGTGCGAGAGGGTTTTACATCACTTGGAGGACAGGTCCTTACTACAGAATCACTTCCTGCCACATCAAGGTTATGCTGTCTTTTCTCATGACCTCTCTCCTCCATGGCAACAGAGAGGCTATCAGACTGGAGGTGGGACTTCAGTACTATGTCCCTGTAAGTCTCATCTATATACCTCTCTGTCTTCCTTAACTCCTTCAAGTCTGCTCCTCTAGCTTCCAGAGATCAAACTCATTCTCTGAGTGCAAAGAGTTCCTTGTACCTAGTGCACATGTAAAGACTGGATAGCCCCCATTTCACTGCCAGACTGCTGTCTGTTTTAAGGATTTGTTTAGATATTTAAGTTGTTTACTTACTTAAAGTGACTAGGGATACTTGTACCAGTACAACTATACCTAATAGTTTTAAAGGACTTTGTTCACCTCAAGATTAATTAATTTCAGGGGTTTACTTAATTAATTTCAGAGCCTTAATTAATCTATTACTGATGGGGATAACCAGCTGTACCTGAAAGTGAATTTGACCACCTATTTCCCTTTAATAGGTTTAAGAGCCTATAAAGCTAAGATTATGTCTGGGGTGGGTGAGATGGAAAGAAACATTTAATAAAAGCTGATTTGCTACACAGTGCCCTGACCTGTGCTTCTAAGGTAATTTCTTAACAATTTCTTGGGTGATTCACACAGCTATTGGTTTGATAGATGGAGCCTTTCAAATTACCCCTTTGATCTGTCACTTGATTTTAACATCTATTTAAAACAATTTCACAGATTTCTTGCCAGCTAACTGGAAGGCCTCTTTGTAAAGTTCTTTAGAAACAATTTCTTTCTTTCTACTCAAAGAATATTTACTCTATTATACCTTTTATGGTAAGTTATACTTTGATTTGATTTAAATGAAAAGTTCTCCGGTGGTACTAAGCCCCGACTGGCTACCAAAACACTGAATTCTAAAATACATAGATTTATAAGTTTTAACCCAAAGAATTCCCTTTTCCCCAAGATTTAGAGAATTTCCCAGCAGGTAAATTTAAGTGCACATTTCTTTCCAGCAGTTGCAGTCCCTTTTGGTAGTCCTTCAATTGAAGCCTGTAAGCACAGGATGACTTGGTCCCTGTACTCACCACAACCTGATTAATGCATTCATTGGAGCAGAGTGCAGACAGAGTTAGAAGAAGTGAAAAAAAGATTTAGGGATGGGCAGTGTAGCACTGGCATTGTTGCTCCCCATGGACAGTATTAGTCAAAATCCATAGCTATATGGCAGGGCTCAACAAACCCCAGGTGCCAGGTCACCATGGCAGCTAAAAATTCAGACCTGGAACCTGAAGTTGCAAGGGGAGAATAAGAACATGCGTCTAGGGGCTGCATAAATCTGCTATTGCAGGGCTGGAACTGTGGACATCAGGGCAGCATGCTAGCAGGAAGTGGCAATCAATGGGCACTATTTTAAGGTAGCAGCAGTGAGGAGTGCCCGATCATGATGCAGCGGCAGAGAGTACAATTGTTCTTAACCCCTTAGACTGACTGTGCTCTCTGCCACTGCTTCATGATCAGCCTTGCTCACTGCCACCGCCGATAAGATCAATCCTGCTTGCCATCACCACTAAGGGGCATGTTTACTAAAATCCGCAAAATAGCGTGCCGCAAAATAGCGCACGGCAACGCGGCACTGAAACGCGCAGAAACGCGTTTAAACGCCCCGCACACGTGCGTGTCACCCCCGCACAGGTACGCGGCTCACTAACGGGCCCCGTACAAGTGTGGGCCCGCAAATGTCCGATAGAGGCGTGGAACGGCGAAAGGAGGGCGGAGGAAGGCTCCGGAGGGGCGGAGGGACGGGGTCAATGGGTGGAGAGTGGGAGGGGAGAGGCTCCCCGCACAGTATTGGGCCCGAATTTGCATGTAAAAACTACCGCGAGTGAAACACTCGTGGTAGAAAGCATTTAAAGGGAAGAGAAACCATTTCCGTCAGCAATGTACAGGAAAACCGGGGAAACCAGCAAAACGTGAGCAGTGTGATATATGTGCACAGCACAAAAGTGAAAATAAAAATAGAAAATGACCACAACAGAACTATTAAAAATAGTAATTCAGCTGGGGAACAGTTATAGTGATGGGCAAATACAGAAATCACACCCAGCAAAGCTCCAGAAAAAAGAAATGAATTTTGGAAGGGTCTACTGAGAGGAGACTCTTCCAAAAAACATTTCCACGTTTTGGAGCTTTCCTGGGAGTGTTTGCTATGGTTGCCCATTAATATCACTGTTGCCCAGCGTGGTGATATTTTGTCCCACATTTCCCGTGGTCATTTCCGGGGTTTATGTGCACGTTTGTCACCAGACAGGGTGCATATGCCCACAGTAGAATTGCGTAGAGCAGGGTTTGTGACTCCATCCTGCCAGGCTTACTGCCTCCAGGGGCTGCACTGTCTCCGTGGCCAAAGTGTGGTACAGCGGACAGAGTCATTACCTCTAGGACCAGAGGGCAGAGGTTCAAAACCCAGCTGGGGCACCTGCCAGCCCAGTCCCTATATTTTACCCACCACTAAATAAAGATAGCGCAGACACCCCTGTATGCATGGGGAAAACACCCATATTTTACCCAACACCGCACACACACCACAACAATGGGCATTACCTACAGCCAAGTCCCCCAAATGCAGTCCCATACTGCCACATTGCAATCAGGTCACCTGCTTTTTCTGAGAGAAGTTCATGCCAGCATGTTGGCGGACAAGTACATGTGGTGCAGGGGGCAGTGGCTGCTAACCACAGAAGACAGAGGCCTAGCCATGTGCAGGCTGGCACAGTCCACTGCAACAGACAGGTCCTGCCGGATCCACAGTCATGGACAGTCCAGGGAATCCAACCAATCTGTGGCTACACAGTGGTGCAGTGCACACAGACAGTGCATACAAGAACAGAAGGTCACAGGTTCAAAGCCCAACTGGGGCTACTGCCAATCCTGCCCACATATTTTTCCCACAACTAAACAGTGATAGTAAGGACACACCTTTCATGGCGGGGACATATGCAATGGTAAGACATCTATCTTTTACCCCACTGAGCACAGACACCATGAACAGGGGCAGTACCTAGAGCAGAATCACCCAAATGCAGTCCTGGTGGGCCACACACCAGTCAGGTTCCATGCTGACACTCATACAAATGCCTGTGCTGTATATCTATGCACCACCCCCATGGCATGTAGATGTAGCCCATGCATATTCATGAGGGATAGCAGGAAAACCCGAACAGTGTGATGCAAACCTGGACTGGAGTTGGGAATCTGTGCCGTAAAGCAGCAGCCATCAAGGGCAGACACACCCACACCCACAGGCCCCATTGGCCAATGTCTCCTGGAAAGGCAGAACATTGGACCGTGCATGCAGCACCCAAAACGAGCACTTGCATAACTTACCAATGTCACCCTACACCTGAGGTATACGGTACACAGCTCGGAGACGTGTGCTAGGAGCACAGGCAGGCAGTTATCCATACGTTACGTACATACTGCTAGTTGACCCCATCCAAACAATCTGTTAGGTGTTTGCGGGGCATGCTCCAGGCCTGGCCTCTGACGGTGCTTACCACCCTGGGGAGTGACCACCAGCTGTAATGCGTACCATATCCATGCCTTGCCGTGCTCAGGACCGGTTTGGTGGGCAAGGCTACTTACCCCCTCAATCGTAGCACCATGATGGCAGAGGTGTGGAAGTGTGTGTCTGTCTATACAGTGGGTGTTGGCTGCAAGCCCCTTCAACAGCCCGCACTGCCAGCACTGTTGCCAGTATTGGCCAGTCAATGTGCATAATGAGGTGCAAGGTACCATGGGTATAGCCAGGGCAGGGTGGCGTGGCCAGGATGCATCTGCACTGGGCATAGGGCCCTGGCAGGGACATTGGCTGGGATATTGTAGTGTCCGGCCACCACCTACACAGACAGGGTGGCCAAAGCATGTCCTTCTGGGGGATCACGCTCACCCTGACTGTGCAGTGACCACAGCATGGCTAGGCCCCCCCATAGTGCTGTATAGTAGTTCTCTCATGTGATAGATATGGGTTTCTCTTTGGGGCCCAGTCACTGATCTATCTGCTTGCTGTGTATGCAGACAGCCCAGTTCTGGGTGCATGCATCTCCATTGAGAACATGCACTATGGACTAACCAGCAGACTGTTTGTAGCTGGTAAATGTCTTGCTATAATGGCTTGCAGGGTGCAGTGGCTGTTGGCTTGCTGCAGGGGAATACCTGGTGGTGGAGTGCAGCTTACCATACCCTGGGCTTATGTCTGTCTGCTATTGTGTTATGGCTGTGTATGGAGCTGCCTGCCTGGGGGGTGGTGGGGGGGTGGTGGTGTTCCTCAGCAGGACTGGGGTTGATGTTGCCCTCTACTGCCACCTTTGCAGGGAGGTAGAGTGTGGATCCCTTGATGGGGACCATGTTTGCCACTTGGGGGGGGGGGGGGTTGCCGCCTGATGGCGGCAGACAGGGATATCCATGGTGTTTGTGCAGAAACTAGCTATCTTACACATTAACACTGCTTTGGAACGACCGCTTTGCCTCCATCAGCCATGGCAGGTGTTGTTGACCTGGTCCTGGCCACCTCATTGCACACTCAGGGTGAGCACAGTACCCGCACGATGTAACGGTGTGTGGCTACTCTGTGCCAGTAAAACACCCGGTCAGTGCCCCCTACTAGGCCAAGGTGCTGTGTGGGTGCACCCGGTCACTTCCCCCAACAGGACCGAGGTGCTGTGGGGGTGCATTCCCCATCTTGTGTCCATCTGCGGACAGCTAATTTGCATGTGCAGTGCATCATGGGTACGGGTGGCCTAACCCTATCCTGTTGACACCAGCAGACTGTCAGTGAGGTGACGTGTAGGCTATCTGCAGCCAGCCAGGGGCTTGCTTACAGCTATGGAGCTGTAGCGCAATGGTTACATCACTGCCTATGCAGCCAGAGATCATGGGTTCAAACCCACAGTGGGGCCCTTTGGTAGGGCTGTCCACAGCTTTATTTTTATTTACTGTACATATGTCTATGCCGGCAAGACCACCCTCAGCTTACTATACCCATTAGGTGCCTCTGAGGGTGCTTCATAGGGCGCCCTGTAGGCCACCTTATGGTTGCCATCCCTATAGGGTGCACTATACATTATCCTGTGTCGCAACATACATGCTGCCCTATAGGGGTCATTCAAGGGTGCCTTGGCGAACAGTGCACTGTAACATGTGCCTTATGGGCTGCCGTATGTTAACATGCTGGGAGAGTGCGTTTGCTAGTAGTGATAACAAAATAAAATTATACAGCCTCCTACAGCACTCCACAACATAATACATACTGCTTCAGCAGGCATTTTTCACTGGGCATTGTGAGGAGTTGAACCCCTGATCCCTGCACCATTGGTCAGTGTTTTAACCATTGTGCTGTGGCTCTGTTCCTGTGCTTATGCATCAGCGCGCCGCCTTGTGCCTATCAGCGCGCCGCCTTCTGCCGCCCAAGGGGACCAGTGCGCCGCCTTCTGCTGCCCAAAAATAACTGTGCGCCGCCTTCTGCCGCCCAAAAAGCACTGTGCGCCGCCTTCTGCCGCCCAAAAATAACTGTGAGCCGCCTTATGCCGTTCCAAATTAATTTGCCTCCTAAAACAATGTTAATCATTACAGTTACTGCTTCAGCTGACCTTTGTCGTTGCGCACACTGGGGGATTGAACCCATGGCCCCTGCACCATTGGTCAGTGTCTTCACCGTTGTACCACGGCTCTGTTGTTTTGTATACTCAGCAGCGCGCCACTTTGCCTTTCCACGCGCTAATGTCGACCCCCGCACATTAGCGCAACGCACACACGTCCGGTTGCTTACTACCGTTTTTTTTCTATTTTCTGCCTGAACCGCCCACTCCTTATATGGCACAGGCACACTAGCACGGCCCCGCACGTTAGGAATGTTTAGTAAACATGCCCCTAAGAGTCTTGGCTGTGGCAGCAAGCAGGATTGATTTTAGTGACAGCAGTGGCATTGAGCAGGACCCAATCATGAGGCAGCAGCAGAGAGCAGGATCGGTCTAAGGGATTAAGACCAATCGTGCTCTCTACTGCTGCCTTATGATCAGGACCTGCTCACTGCTACCACCACAGATGCTAAGATCAATCCTGCTCTTCACCCCAGCTGAGTCTCTTAGTGGCAATGGCAAGTGGGATTGATCTTAGTGGCTGCTGCGGCAGCAAGCAGGGTTTGATCATGAGGCAGCAGTAGAAAGCACAATCGATCTTAGTCTAAATCAAGGAAGCAACAGTAGTGGTGAGCAAGCCCAGAGCAAGGAAGTAGTGGTAGTGAGCAAGTCCAAATCACAGGAGGGCAGCTGATGCAGCTCACCTTTGGCTTTTGAAATTCTGAGCAGCAGCAGCGTCTAGAAAGGATCTCCTTTTATAATTTAAAAGGGGTCTATTTTAGAGGATTAAGAGAGGCTGCTGTGTGTGTGGAGGGGGAATTGAAAAGATGGGGCTGTGTGAGGGAGGAATTGAAAGAGAGGCTGCTTTGTTTGGGGGGGGGGTTGAAAAGAGAGGCTGCTGTGTGTGTGAGGAGGAATTGCAGAGAGAGGGCTGCTGTTCATTGCACAGAGAGGCTACTTCAAAGGGGGAAAATTGAACAAACTGGCTGCTGTCTGGTAGGGTATTGGGGCGTGGGTTTCCTCTTAGGTTTTTGGGCTGGCTCCTAGATCCTAAGACAATTTGCCAAGGTCTGCTATATGGTATAAGCAAATACATAGAAGTCAATATTCAGCAATATTGTTTCCACTATTACATTTTAAACATATAACTGGGCATTTGGAAGGTAATTTTACAACTGGGTACCTAGTTTAAGGCACCCCAATCATGTCTGTTTTAAGCCTATTTTATAAATAAAAGTAGGCAGCTACTTTTCTTTATAAAATACTAGAGTAAGTGGCTGAAAATCCATCTTAGGCTAAGGTGCAGACATTTATTTCAGCCCTAGAACTGGCGTAAATGCCTGCATCTAGATTTATAAAGAGCATATGCAAATATTGCAATAGCTGTGGGCTTTTTCTTTAACATGCCAAAAGAGCAGGAGGAGAATACTGTTCACACTGTTCTGAAATCACCAGGCAGTATCTCTCTTTTTCTAGTTCTATAATGGATGAAAGGTATTGATCTCACTTATTTAGAGTCAACTCAGTTTATGCCTCCTGTCGCTGATCTCATGCTTTTAAGACATCAGAATAATAAAACATTGTGAATACACACACATACACACACACACACAAATATTGTGAGAGCCCTTTATGCTGTAAATAACATGAAGTAATGGCTACAACTGGCATACTGCTTTAACTTCTTCGTTATGAGCACAGTACTGCTTGCCAGCCACCTCAAGATGATATTATAAAATGCTTCCTGCTAGCAATAGCTCTCATTTCTGCCAAACCTGGGTGTGTTCTGGTGTTACTGTCAGAGCTGCTACATATAATAGCATAACACATCGGCACCAGCTGTCACTTCTCAGATGATGATGCATTTTTCTCACCTTTCTTCAGAATAAAAGAGAGTACTAGAAATTACTGGCACCTGTCCTGGCTGATCATTCTTTTTACTTGCTGTTTCTTTTCATCATGTTTTTGGTGTTTCTTTATTCATGGGTATTTAGCTGTGCTTCATTTGTATATGGTCAATTGTGGAGGCTGTTTAAGATATGGGGTATATAACATTTTCTTGAATAAGTCATATTACATAAATAAATAAATAAATATTAGGGAGGTAGTTTTATAAACCCCTTCTGCTCATTGAAAGGCAATTTTATGCATGGAAAAGATCTCTTATAAAATTAGGTCTTGCTTAAAAGTAGGCACAGTGCTAGAAAGCACATACATGTCAAGTGGGTGTTCTCAGAAGAGTTTGGCTAGAATATGAACAGAATTCTACACTTTGACCTGACCTGTCTTCTGCTTTTATGGAGGTACATTCCAATGTGTCCATCTGGGTCCCTGTGCATCTGATCAGAATCGGGACGCCCAGAGGTAGATCTGATTCTGATTCCACAGGGGTTTGACGTGCCGGCAGGATCAGAATTGGGTCTAGGGCCTGAACATTTAGGCTCAGCCCTGATTCCACTCGGCCTGCACGCACAGCAGATCCCCAACCACCTCAGTCAGGCTCCTGAATAGAACCGCAATGCCATGGCAAACCATTGCCATGGCACTGTTGCACCATTCAGGAGCCATGAATGCCAGCCACCACTGATTCACTTCATTCCCACAGCTGGACACTCAATCTGGTCTCCCATGGCCAGGGTCCGGTTGCGGGGAACTTCCTGCACCCTCTACCTTTTCTCCCCAGCCGGCAACAGGATCCCCCGATGTCCACCTTTGCAAGGCAATAAGTCCCTCATCTAAGGGGCATGTTTACTAAAGTGCGTTAAACGTGACTATCGCGTGTTATATGACGTTAATGACCGTAAGTGCTGTATAACGCGCGTACCGACGCGCTAACGACCGTTAACGTCATACTACGCGTGTTAACCGTAGTTAACGATCGTAAAGCTCCGCGGCGCGTTAAAACAGCGCAGAAGGTGGAGAGTGGGCGGAGAGAAGGGGTCAATGGGCGGAGAGTGGGCGGGGAGAGGCACCCCTCATACTAACGCGCTGAATTTCAGAGCTCAATTCCAACGCGAATGAAAACCTGTCGTTAAAAGGCATTTAAAGGGAAGAGAAACCATTTCCGTCAGCAATGTACAGAAAAACCGGGGAAACCCACAAAACGTGAGCAGTGTGATACATGTGCACAGAACAATATTTCACATAAAACGTTAAAAATGACCACAAGAAACATTTTAAAAAGCATAATTCAGCTGGGCAACAGTGATAGCAATGGGCAACAAGGAACAACACTCCCTGGAAAGCACAAAAATAAAAAGAAATGATGTGTGGAAGAGTCTACGCTCCGCAGACCCTTTCAAAGAGCATTACATTGTAATGGAGCTGTCCTGGGCGTGTGGTGTAATGTTTTCCAATGATATCATTGTTGCCCAGCTTGGTTATGGGTGTGTGCCCCTTTTCTGAGGTCTTTTCTGAGGTTTATGTACACCTTTGTCTGCATAAGGTAAATGAGGCCACAGTAAACCTGTTGCAGAGCAGGGTTTCTGGCTCGTCAGGCCGGTTTAACTAACTCCAGGGAGTGCACTGTCTCTGTGGCCACAGTGTGGTACAACAGACACAGCCAATGCCTGTAAGACCAGAGGGTCACAGGTTCAAATCCCAGCTGGGGCTCTTGCCAACCCAGTCCCCATAGTTTTACCCACCACTAAACAGTGATAGTAAAGACACTCCTTTATTGCAGAGAACATACACATGGCCTATAGTTTACCACACCAAACACAGACACCAGAAACAGGCACATTACCTAAAGCAGAGTCCCGCAAATGCAGTCCTGGAGGGCCCCACACCATTTCGGCTTCATGCTGCCTCTAATAAAGATGCCTGTGCTGCATAGCTATGCACCACCCCCATGGTATGCAGATGTAGCTCATGCATATTTATGAGGGACAGCATGAAAACCCGAACAGTGTTTGGAACACCAGGACTGGAGTTGGGGAACTCTGCCGTAAAGCAGCAGCCAACAGGGCCACACACCCACCCACAGGCCCCATTGGCCAATGCCTCCTGGAGAGGCAAGACATTGGGCCCTGCCTGTATCACCCAATACTAGCAGTTGCATACCTTAGCAATGCCACCCTACACCTGGGTATATGGTACAGAGCTATCAAACGTTCCCTATGATAACTGGCAGATATCAATTCCTACGTTAAGCACAGTTTGCTCATTGCGCTCCACCATAACAATCATTCTGATGTCTGCGGTGTTTGCTGCAGGTCTGGTCTCTGACAGTGTTCACCACCCTGGGGAGTGACCCTCCAACAGCCTTGTGTACCATATCCATGCCTGTACTATGCCCATGACTGGTGTAGTGGGTATGGCTGCTGACCACCTCTATAGTAGCACAATGCTGGCATAGGTGTGGGGGTGGCTGTCTGTCTATCCAGCAATGTTGGCAGTATTGGGCTGCCAATGTGCATAATGAGGTGCAAGGTACCATGGGTATAGGCCGGACAGGGTGGCCTGGCCAGGGTGCATCTGCACAGGGCATAGGGCAGTGACAGGCACATTGTAGTGCCCGGCCACCACCTACACAGACAGGGTGACCTCAGTATATCCTGCTGAGAGATCACTATCACCCTGACTGTGCAGTGACCACAGCATGGCTAGGCACTCCTATAGTGCTATCTAGTATTTTCCTCATGTGATAAATATGGGTTTCCTTTTGGGGCCCAGTCACTGATGTATCTGCTTGCTGTGTATGCTGACATCCCAGTTCTGGGTGCAGGCATCTCCACTGGGCACTAGCAGACTGTTTGCAGCTGGTAGGTGTTGTGATGGAGTGGCTTGCAGGGTGCAGTGGCTGATGGCTTGCACCAGGGGAATATCAGATAGTGGTGGGGTGCAGCATACCATATCCAGGCCTAATGTCTGTCTGCTGTTGTGTTATGGCTGTGTACAGAGCTGCATTGACTGCCCTGTGGGGTGTCTGTTCCTCAGCAGGACTAGGGTTAATGTTCCCCTCTACTGCCACCTTTGTAGGGAGGTAGACTGTGGGTCTTTTGATGGGAGACCCTGTTTGCCACCCTCAGCCCTGGGGGAGAGGGGTGGTGGTGCATGGGGGCTACACCTGACTGAAACAGACAAAGATGTCCAAGGTGGTCCTGCAGAACCTACCTATCTCACACAGTAACACAGCTTTGGACCTGCGCCATGGCCGGTGCTGTGGACCTGGTGCTGGGCACCTCACTGCACCCTCAGGGTGAGTACAGTACCCGCACAATGTGACGGTGTGTAGCTACTCTGTGCCAGTACAACACACGGTCAGTACCCCCTATCAGGCCGAGTTGCTGGGGGGGTGCACATGGTCAGTTCTCCCTACCAGGCCGAGGTGCTGTGGGGGTGCATTCCTCATGGTGTGTATCTGTGGACAGTTGATTTGCATGTGCAGTGCATCATGGGTGTGACTGGCCCAATCCAACCCTGTGAAACTCCAGCAGCTGCTCACAGGCTCTGATAAACCATAGGCCATCACACGTACATCTGTTAGCATAATGCAGAGGTGTCCAAACCTGTCCTGGAGGGCCACAATCCTGCCAGGTTTTGGGATAGCCCTAATGAATATGCATGAAATATATATGCATTAGAGATAGCCTGCCAACCTGATTGGTTTGTGGCCCTCCAGGACTGGATTTGGAGACCCCTGCCTTACACCTCTGTCATTTAAGATTGTGAGTGGGCAAGGTGCAGATGTCCAAGACATCAAAAAGGTTAGATAGAATTTGTCACATTCCTCCTCACTTCTCACCACCACCAAAATATTGTCCATTAGACATCTTTTTGGTGGTGGTGAGAATCGAGGATGAATGTGACACATTCTAGCTACCCTTTTGATGTCTAGGACATCTGTACCTTGCCCACTCACCATCTTAAATGACAGAGGTGTAAAGCAGGGGTCTCCAAATCCAGTCCTGGAAGGCCACAAACCAGTCAGGTTGGCAGGATATCTCTAATGCATATATATCTCATGCATATTCATTAGGGCTATCCCAAAACCTGGCAGGATTGTGGCCCTCCAGGACAGGTTTGGACACCTCTGGCATAATGCATAGGTGCAGGACACCCTACAAAGTCTGTAATATCAGATGCCCACACTGGTAAAAACACACGTACCCACGCACGTACCGACGCACAATTGTACGCGCGGAACTACGCACGCAACCTCGCACGTGGCTAAGCACACTCCGAGGGTGTTTTTCTGACACCAATACTCAGCGTAACGAAAAACATGCCTCCTCTTTCCCTCTGTAATGTGCAGGGTGATGCCTGGGACAGCCTTCTGCGTTAGGTACACTGGGGACTCGAACCCATGCTGCCTGTAATAGCAGTCAGTACCGTAACCATTGTGCTACAGCTCTGTTTCAGTGCTTTCTGTCTGTACGTCTTCTTATGATTAACGCGCAGTAACGCGGCACGGCGCCTGGTAACGCTCGTTACGTTTTCTAACGCGCGGTAGTGGTGACGATGTACCGCCCATGTCCTTATTTGGGGTTTCTTTCACTACCGCGGCTCCTAACGCGAATTGCACTAACGCACTTT
Organism: Ichthyophis bannanicus; assembly: GCA_033557465.1. Taxonomy (NCBI): domain Eukaryota; kingdom Metazoa; phylum Chordata; class Amphibia; order Gymnophiona; family Ichthyophiidae; genus Ichthyophis; species Ichthyophis bannanicus. The sequence continues at coordinate 244,755,181 of CM066033.1, forward strand.
AGTAAACATGCCCCTAAGTTTACGGCCCTGGATGTACAGGGCCAACCTCAGAATCGGCCCTGTACGTCCGGGATCATGGACTGCCAATGCCTCACCCTCGTTCTGCCTGTAGGACGCCCTCCCCTATCCGTCTAAGCCTCCCTGTACAAACATGTTGTTTGCATAGGGAGGATTTTGCTAGGGCCAGCAGGTACAGAATGACCTCCTTTATAACTGTGATTGTATTTTATTTGATATGTAAACCATTTCAAGTGTTATAAAGATGGTACATAAGAACTTTAAAATAAATAAATATTTTTTCAATTCTGTGCACAGCATTTGACAGTTATTTCTTTGATGATTTGTGTACTGCATTAGCTATATCTGATTTCTATTGGGATTTTGTAACATAGTAACATACAGGCTCATTCCATCTCAGATGTACACACCCTCTGTACGTCTGGTTTGAACCGGACGTACAGAGGAGGTCACGATTCTGATCCCGTAGGACATGTCCAGAATCGCAAACAGCCCTGTACGTGCAGGCTGGGACTGCGATTCAGCCCGGCCTGCATGTACCGGGAAAGCCTGACTAACTGAGTCAGGGCTTTACAATGGAGCCGTGGCTCCATTGTAAAGCCGCGATCCTGGCAACCGGCTCGACAAAGGCTGCCCATGCAGCCCGAACCCCGATCCGGCCCCCTTCCCCATCTGCACCCCGGGCCCACCAAAAAAAAGCATCTAAGTCACCGGCCCTTGATGTACAGGGCCAACATTAGAATTGGCCCTGTACATCCAGGGCCGGTGACCACCCACCGCCCACCCTAACTCCACCCCCGATCCGCCCCTTCCCCGCCCCATCTAACCTCCCAATACAACAGGCGGGGAAGGCACGAATAGCGGGGATAGACATCTATCCCCGCTATTCGTGGGACAGAATCGGGCCCATAGTATATGATGGCAGATAAAGATCAGCATGGTCCATCTAGTCTGCTAGATGCACAAATGAATTTTTCTATTATAGTGAAACAAAATTTCTCCATTAAAACATTTATTTTATCATATTAAAAAAGTGTTTTTTGTGTCTGTGTTCAGATAACTTGAAAAAGGTATTCTCAAATTTGCAGAATTCTTATATTACCTAAACATACGACTCCCATTGGGTAGGAATAATAGAAGCATTTGCAAGGCTGATGCCAAAGCAATCTGAACCTGATCCACTAGATGAAAATGATACAGTTGCAATATATTTTCAACATATTTTTTGGGCTGTGATATATAGCAAAAGATTAATCTCTTCCACAGGGAGAGATGAACTGTTTCATATTCAACCGAACACTGCCATCTGTTTCAGTGGTAATTAATTTGTTTTTTCTGTATCATGTATTACTGTACATTTGGGGAAAAATGATATAAGGAGGTGCCTGTTGTAGATGCTAACAAAATGCATAAGTGCAAGTATTTATAGTCATTTATATGTATAGGAGTGGAGGAGTAGCCTAGTGATTAAAACAACTACATAGTAGCCAGAAGATCAAGGGCTCAATTCCCCCTGGCATCTTGTGACCTTGGGCAAGTCACTTTACCCTCCATTGCCTTGGAAGAAAAAAAGGTCTGGCAATCTACTTCTATGATACATTGTCAAGAAAACCCAGGAGTCAGCACTGACTTAATGGCATTTATAAAAATAATGTGTATAAATGGCCTCTTATCAAATACTGACCAGCAGGCAGGTTGTTTGTGTGCTGTGTACTTTCACCATGAGTGGCATAAGCATGATCATTTGCATGCATACTTGCAAAATGTAGGTTCATTCATTTAAACCAGCTCTAGGGCAGATGTAAATGATTAGAGTTTAATTTAAGACCCATTCTCTGTCACTTATACTAGTATTTTATGAAGCCAAGTCAGCACTTACTTATCATTATAAAATTGGCTTCATATGGGAGCATTAAACATGCTTTTTTTTTATTTATAAGTTTATTCCATAATAATGACACATAATTACACAAAGCAACATTACACATAAGCATAATCACAAGTCCACATCAAGGAGCAGCTTCATACGAACAGTAAATAAACGAGAATTAACCTAAAACTCAATTATACAAAGTCAAGAGTACAATTAACAAAATAAAAAGCAAATTTATAAATGTTCCCTCTGATCCAGAAAATTCACCAATTGGTCTACTTCACAAAACAAGTAGCATTTACCCTGATAAGTAATCTGACATTTACAGGGAAATTTAAGATAAAATAAAGCACCTATGGCTAGAACACATGGGTGAACCTCCAGGAACGCCTTACGGCATTCCTGTGTGACTTTAGCCACATCCAGAAATATCTGGATACTCTGACCACAAAACTTTTCAGTCTTCTTCTGAAAATAAGCCCGCAAGATCCTATCCTTATCCATCTCCCGAACAAGGGAGACTAATAGTGTATCTCTAGTGGCTATATCATCAGAAGAGAGTCAAGAAACCCGGATAGATCCAATGTGGATGAAGCCAACTGATCATATTGACCCCCCACAGATACAGAATCACCTTTAACCACCTTTCCTTTAGGCAAATAATATAATTTTGAAATTAGGACATCTGCCACATCCTTAAATAATAAAACTTCCTTTAGATATTTTTGTAACAACAACAAAGGAGAAAGATAATGTGTCCTTGGAAAATTTAAGAATCGCAATTTTTTAGATCGTGAAATATTTTCCCTAAACTCATCTTGGCGGTGTAAAAACCCCAAGTCCTGAGTAAATTTAACAGAAAGAGATTGTTGAGAAGAAATCAGAGTCTCATTAGATGTAATAGCCCTCTCCAAAACGGAGACACGGGCCTCATGATCAGATAACTTCCCAACAGTCTCCTTCGAAAATACTGAAACCTTCTCAAGGAAGCTGATAAAACTGATTCCATTCGAGAAACAATAAACCAGACATCTTTTAAGGAAACATTCTCAGGAGGCAACATTCTGTCACCAGAACCAGGAAAAGAAATCACCAAAGGAAGGGGAGATGGTAAAGGCATAGAAACAGCATCAATCTTTAAAAACGAGTTAGGGAGTAAATTAGAATCAAGGCAGTCCACATGTTCCAATTCCGAAGGAGAGGGTGCAGCAAAGCCGCCAGAAACAGTTACCCTTGGCTGGGCTGAGTTAAACCCTTAGTGTCAGCAGAGGTGGATGAGGAAGCAGTACTCACAGTTGACGTTTCCGTTGAATCAGATAGTGGAGATCCAGACAAGGCCAGAGGGACCCCAACACGAACATGGGCATCCATCGGGCCCAATTACTTTGGACGCTTTCAACTGCGCAGATTGTAAATGATGCCTCCGCCTCTTCCCCATAACAGGGACACACCAGAGCACCTAGTGCACCGAAGGGGCACCAAAGGGGCGGTACCTGCCCCTTTGGACACACCCCTTCGGACACACTAGAGCGGACACGCGCCGGCTAAAACGCATCCCGCGTTAGAGCTGGTCTTATATGGCCCTCCTCCAAACCAGCACCCCAATGAGAAGCTAGGCAGGCAGGAACGGAGCAACTCAGTAAGCACAGGAAATAGTAGAATAAAGCAGCTCAACATCCCGCGGTGGAGCCGGTCTTATATGGCCCTCCTACAAACCAGCGCCCCAATGAGAAGCTAGGCAGGCAGGAACGGAGCAACTCGGTAAGCACAGGAAATAGTAGAATAAAGCAGCTCAACGTTCCGCGGTGGAGCCGGACTTATATGGCCCTCCTCCAAACCAGCACCCCAATGAGAAGCTAGGCAGGCAGGAACGGAGCAACTCAGTAAGCACAGGAAATAGTAGATTAAAGCAGCTCAACGTCCCGCGGTGGAGCCGGACTTATATGGCCCTCCTCCAAACCAGCGCCCCAATGAGAAGCTAGGCACGCAGGAACGGAGCAACTCAGTAAGCACAGGAAATAGTAGAATAAAGCAGCTCAACGTCCCATGGTGCAGCCGGTCTTATATGGCCCTCCTCCAAACCAGCGCCCCAATGAGAAGCTAGGCACGCAGGAACGGAGCAACTCGGTAAGCACAGGATATAGTAGAATAAAGCAGCCATTAAACATGCTTTAACAGAGTGCCTGTTACAAGATTGCCCTCTTGATGCATAGGAAAAGGTTCCAGGCATACAGTTCAAAGGTGTAAACTCCTACTTGCAGTGAAGAAAGATGGAAACTGCAGAGGGCTGCAGCACAGCTGAACATGCTGACTAACTTAAATGCAAAGACTGACAATCTCTGTGAGATTGCTAATTTAATTATTTATTTATTTGTTTGTTTGTTTGTTTGTTTGTTTTTATATACCACACTTTTCAAGATCAGTGCGGATATAACATGAACAGTGTTCATAATATGTGCAAGCTCACAAGGCTACTTTTCTGTTATTGTTCTGTTCAACCAAAACAACTCAGATGTGTGCTGTTGCTAAGGACAGAATCATGTTAGACTCAATATAAATACTCTATTATAACTAACGTCAATATATAAGTAAAAACTCCAGTGATATATCTTATCTTCACCCTTTATGTGTAATCGCTGTTTCACAGAGAATATTAATCAAATGTAGTCTCAGACTCAGATGGCACTTTCAACCACAATCTCTGTGGAAAACAAATTGTGCCTCATTTGCATCAACGACTACTATGGTATTGCCTTTCCTCTTTTTTTTCTTCTTTTTTTCTGAACAGCAAAAATATTGTGCACAAATATCACCAGAATTCCTCTACCTTGTGTCTCTTAAAATATTAAAAATTCAAGCTTATCTTAGCTCCGTTGATATTTCTTCTTGCTCCAAACCACAACTTAATGTTCTCTCAACGCCTTCCTATGGCGCCCAAATTAGCGTTTCTCTCCTTCGGGGAGGTTCATCAGGAGAATCTGAGAATGGAAATGCAATTACATTACAAGCTCTTATGTAACTTTTGCTCAATATTGACTTCATGCCGAAGTTTCTTTCCCACAACATTCCCCAATACTATTCGAAGTCATGAAACCTCAAGAAACCAAAAGTGACTCACTTGCTGATGCTGCCCACGTCTTTCTTTTGTTGTAATGATATCAAAAAACGCCGCGCATGCGGCTTTGGCAAAACAGCTGACCTTTATACTCAGCTCCATAGCGCTAACTATCTACATACCTGCCATTCAACTGAGGCATTCAATCCCAGTGGTCGCACAGTGTTAATCTTAAAAATCCACCTTTGTTCTGCATAAAGTAGCGTTTCATCCAGAGTTTTACCTCTTTTTGGATATGAAATTTGTTCTATGCAAAAACATCTTAGGTACTCAAATTCATGATGAAATTCTTCACAGTGTTGGACAATAGGGGTCGACATATTTTTACAATGCAGTCGGCTTTTGTGTTCAGACATCCGGACTTTAAAAGAACGGTTAGTTTTTCCAATGTAAAGTAAATCGCAGGGACAACGAATGGCATACACTACCGATTCAGAAATGCATGTTGTAGCTTGTTTTAAATGATAAGTTTTTCCATGGTAGAAAAATTCAGCTAACTCAGTTGTTATATTACAGATGCTACAATGGCCACATTTTCTATGACCTACTGTTGTCGGCTGTTGTAGATGTAAATTGTATAGCGGTGTTACACGTGTTTAATCAATTGATAAATTCTTCCGCTATCATTACTGAGCCCTTCCAGAGTAAAAAAATGTCATCAATAAACCTTACCCACAATTTAATGTGTTGTAGAAACGGGGACGTTTGTAGCCAACAGCTTTCAAAATCACTCATAAAAAAATTGGCAATCGATGGGGCACAAGATGCACCCATAGCAATTCCCGTTTTCTGTTGATACAACACCTTATTAAACTGAAAAAGGTTTTGGGTAATGGTTATTTGTGCAAGTTCTATGAGAAAAGAAATTTGAGAATCTGAAAGATCTCCTCTATCAGTCAATATTTTCTGGACTGTCGTAATTGCTGATTGTTGGGGAATGCTCGTATATAGCGCCGTGATGTCTAAAGTAATTAACAGCATATCTTCATCCATTGCCCATCGATTATGTTGTTCCAATCTCTGTAAGAAATGGGATGTGTCCCTGATGTAAGATGGTATGATAGCGGAAGAATTTATCAATTGGTTAAACACGTGTAACACCGCTATACAATTTACATCTACAATAGATTCCAATGCCATAGTATTCCTGGACGTGGAAATTAAGAGAGGCTCACAGGGTTGGAACACAACAGTGTATAAAAAACCCACGGCTCGCAACACGTTCCTCCATTATACAAGTGGACATCCTATTCGGTTAAAGAACAGCTTGCCCTATTCCCAATTTCTTCGCTATCGTCGTAATTGTTCAGAGACAGCTGATTATAAGAAGAAATCTAAACAACTGTTAAGGGATTTTTCTGATCGTGGTTATCCCACGAGCGTCTCCCAACAGGCCTATAAACGAGCTTTGTACAATGATCGTCAATGGTTGTTTTTGGCTTCCCGCCCAGAAGCCTGTGCAGATCAAGTGAATTTCATAACTAAGTTCTCTCCGTTAAGTTACAGAATTCAAGGCATTGTCAAAAAGTATAGCCATATGATTCAAGCTATTCCTGAACTAGAGGACAAGAAAATAAGATGTGTCTGGCAAAGAAATAGCAATGTACAACAACGTTTGAGTCCCACAGCTCTCCGTTCTGATGTGAGCTACCTATGCCAGCCGACAACAGTAGGTCATAGAAAATGTGGCCATTGTAGCATCTGTAATATAACAACTGAGTTAGCTGAATTTTTCTACCATGGAAAAACTTATCATTTAAAACAAGCTACAACATGCATTTCTGAATCGGTAGTGTATGCCATTCGTTGTCCCTGCGATTTACTTTACATTGGAAAAACTAACCGTTCTTTTAAAGTCCGGATGTCTGAACACAAAAGCCGACTGCATTGTAAAAATATGTCGGCCCCTATTGTCCAACACTGTGAAGAATTTCATCATGAATTTGAGCACCTAAGATGTTTTTGCATAGAACAAATTTCATATCCAAAAAGAGGTAAAACTCTGGATGAAACGCTACTTTATGCAGAACAAAGGTGGATTTTTAAGATTAACACTGTGCGACCACTGGGATTGAATGCCTCAGTTGAATGGCAGGTATGTAGATAGTTAGCGCTATGGAGCTGAGTATAAAGGTCAGCTGTTTTGCCAAAGCCGCATGCGCGGCGTTTTTTGATATCATTACAACAAAAGAAAGACGTGGGCAGCATCAGCAAGTGAGTCACTTTTGGTTTCTTGAGGTTTCATGACTTCGAATAGTATTGGGGAATGTTGTGGGAAAGAAACTTCGGCATGAAGTCAATATTGAGCAAAAGTTACATAAGAGCTTGTAATGTAATTGCATTTCCATTCTCAGATTCTCCTGATGAACCTCCCCGAAGGAGAGAAACGCTAATTTGGGCTCCATAGGAAGGAGTTGAGAGAGAACATTAAGTTGTGGTTTGGAGCAAGAAGAAATATCAACGGAGCTAAGATAAGCTTGAATTTTTAATATTTTAAGAGACACAAGGTAGAGGAATTCTGGTGATATTTGTGCACAATATTTTTGCTGTTCAGAAAAAAAGAAGAAAAAAAAAAAGAGGAAAGGCAATACCATAGTAGTCGTTGATGCAAATGAGGCACAATTTGTTTTCCACAGAGATTGTGGTTGAAAGTGCCATCTGAGTCTGAGACTACATTTGATTAATATTCTCTGTGAAACAGCGATTACACATAAAGGGTGAAGATAAGATATATCACTGGAGTTTTTACTTATATTTTGACGTTAGTTATAATAGAGTATTTATATTGAGTCTAACATAGTTTGATACTCTGGTGAGACCATCTATAATACATTGCAAGGACAGAATCATGACAAGGATCCCAAGTGTAAAATTTTCCAAAGACGTTCAGCCTATACATATGTCAGTTGTGATTGACAGAAGCACATTGCTGACATGGTACAATAAATGAAAGAAGAGATAGAAATTTTGGATTCATCATAATCCTACAAGGGACAAGCTGCAGTATAGATTGGTTATCAGAGGAATTTCCTTCCTTTCTATGATGTATAAGAAGCACTTTTGTCAACTTCCACAAGTGACTCCACATCACTTTCTCTTCCTATTTGTTAGTACTCCCTAATCTCCTTCTCATCCTCTCCTTACTGTCCTTACCTCTCCTGCCATTGTCTTCTACCCTACCATCTGCTCTTCATCGTCAACATTTTATTCCTGTCTTTCAGCCATTTCCTCTCCCTCTCTAAAAGAACCTCACCTTCATTACCATCACACCTCCTCCTCTCCTGCTCCTTCTCCTTCTCTCATCTGGAGATATTAATCCCCCCCCCACTCCTAGGACAGATCCACATGCAACTCCTCAAATCTTATTCATATCCCTCTCCTTTCCCTGTCCTCTCTCCTTTTCTTATGCATCTTGTGGCATGCACATTCCATCTCAAATAAATGTGTCTTTATTCATGACTTCTTTATCTCTAATACTCTGCATCTTCTCACTCTGAGACCTTGTTTGTCCCTGAAGACTCTGTTTCAATTGCTGACCTCTGTCATGGGGCGTAACAATTTTCCTATATGCCTCGTCTTATAGGCTGTGGTGGTGGTGTTGGGTTTCTACTTTCACTTTCATGCCAATGTCAACACTCCATCTGCTTCAGTCTCACTTCTTTCCTTCCTTCCTTTGAAATCTACTCCATCAGCCTTTTTACTCCACTACCTCTATGTATAGCTGTCATCTATAGACCCCCTGATAAGTCCACCTTTACCTTTCTCACCGACTTTGACTCGTGGCGTCTGTCATCAGAACAATCCACAAGTGATCATCCAGTGGCATGCCCTCTTCAGAAGACATAGCTGTTGCCACCACCTCAAGCTAACCTTAACTTCCAGCTGGAACGGAAGCCTGAGCTCAAACGTCTGAGTACTCGGGGACCACTGAGTAAGTAAAGACCATTGGTGCAGCCTTATATGAACATGTGCCCATGGCACTATTTCAATCACCACTACCATCAAGTCAAGAAGATGTAGATAATCCCAAGCTATGAAAACCCGTTGAGGACAGAACACCTCTGGCAGGAAGACTCTGCAAACTCGAGTATCAAACCATGCTCCCAGAAATACCAGAGATTGGGAAAACTCCAACTGACTCTTTCCCTAACTGATCACCCATCTGAGGCTTTCTAGAAAGGACAGTTCTAGTAAAGGCTGTTAATGTAGCTGGGTTTAAAAAAGGTTTGGACAAGTTCCTGGAGGAAAGGTCCATAAACCATTATTAAGAAGGGACCCAGGATATCAATGCTTGAACCAATACAAGCATTGTGGAACCTGTGTCCCTTAGGGAAACTGCTAGGTACATATGACCTAGATTGGCCACTGTTGGAAACAGAATACTGGGCTTGATGGACCTTGGTCTGACCCAGTATGGCATATCTTATGTTCTTATGACACCATTTGGGCCAACACCCAAGATATCACCTACATAGAATGGGCTCAGATAAGACAGTTGTGTAGATATGGGTGCATACATAGTCCTTGGTACCGCAGCACAACAGCCCCCACCATGACCTTGGAAAATATCCTTGGGGCAGTGGAGAAGGGCAGCAAACTGAAAGAGTGAGCCAAGCATTTGAAAACACAGATATCTCTGCTGAGCATCCCGAATCAGTATATGAAAATCTTTGGCCAAATCCAGAGAGGCTAGGAACTCCCCTTGGTGTACCGCATGAATCACAGATCTCAGAAATTCCAGTCGGAAGTGCAGCATGTGCAAATGAGCATTGAACCCCCTTGAAGTTGAGAATTCTCTGGAAGGAGCCATCCTTGTTTGACACCACAAAATAAATGGAATATCTGTTCTTGCTCCATTCAGCCGGGGGAACTGGCACCACTACCTTCAGGCACAGCAACTTATCCAATTTGACCCATACAAAAGCTCTTTTGTCCACAGAATCACAGGGGGTGAGGGATAATAAACACTTCCAGGATTGGCTCTTTGCATTCCAGAAAATACTGGCGCTGTTTTGAATGGCATCTAGCTCACAGTAATCCTTGATGACCTGGGCCCACTCTTGAAAGAAACGGCAAAGCATGTCCCCAGTCGGAGGCACCTGGGAATGGGCCCCCAAACCTTCATTGCATTGAATGGGAGGGACCCACTCTGGAGGGGACTGATTATAGGTCCAAAATCAGAAGAAAAGAAGAAAAGCTTTCCAAGACAATAACAATGGGATTCCCAAGACCCCCAGAGGTTTGCCTAGCATGCTCTCGATACATGGGTTGAAGCCAAAGAGGGCAATGGCCCTGTATACTTTCCAGACTCTTTTAGACTATTTTCTAGAAGGCAATAAGACTTGGCCTCAGCCAGGTCCTTCACCATCTTTTCTATATTGCCCCAGAAAGGAGCTTCACCTTAAAGGTCAGTTGAGTTAGCCAGGCTTTGGAGGACATGTTTGCTGTCTTTAGAGAAGCCAAATCCAATGTCATGTCACCATCGAAAGGGCACTATCTCTAGCTAGCAAATAGACAAGATCATACATGTCATCAGAAAGAAAGGGAGTAGCCAGCTCCAAAAGAGGGGTAGTATCATCCAGCGGCCTGAACACACCACCACCTGAAGAATAGAAGCAGCCGCTGTGAACTGGTTCTTCAACAAAGAGTCTACCTTTCAATCCAGAATATCCTTTAAGTCCTATCCACCTTCCACGGGAATGGTGCTCCGCATTGTAACCACCTTAGATGCACTAAACCGTGTGATACACTCCTCCTTCGGGAGAACATACATCCTATTACACATCTTTAATTTCTTAAATGGGGAATTGGGAAGGTCCCATTCCAACTGGATCATATTTTTGATAACCTCTGGAAATGGGAAGACTATTGTGGATTTCCACACCCCCTGTAGGAGTGGATGGACTTATGGCCTCTGCTCCATCGCTAGAGCATCAGCCAAGTTCAAGGTGGATGAAGCTTGAGCAATCAATGCTGCCAGCACTTCCTTCCGAAACAGGTGGATTATGTCCTCTGAAGGTGAAAGCACATCTTTTTCCATATAAGAGTCCACAGCCGAGATGTCAGAAGCAAAATCCAAATCCAAGTCTCAGACAAACACCCCAGCTGATCCACATCTGCAGAATGCAACCTCCATCAGGGATGCTTAGAAAGAGGCACTTGAGCTGGGCTTCTACACTCATACTGCTCTCACATGACTGAGCTTGAGGCTGCAGAGTCTAAGTTTCCATGCCAAAAAGACCAGGCTTCTGCAGAAAGGAAAATAATTTCAGGAAGGAAAACCCAGATTCCAGAAGCTCCCTTCTCTGAAAATGGCCCCCAAACACAGGGGATATAGCTGCCGCTGAACCATTCGAAGCAGGGAAAGAGCCTGAAGCACAGCCACCAGAACACCTGGCCACTTTACCATCCTTACTTACAGTGCCACTGAGAAGAGCAAAGCTTGACTGACCAAATGCCCTCATTGAGAAAAGGGAGTCGGGCTCTCCAGAGATGAGTCAGAGGTTGCCATGTAAGAAGAGCAGATTCCAGAATCCAGAGATAAGGCACTTCAGTTGCCACAGGTCAAAAACACTTCCTGGATGATGGCATAGAAAGTTAAGGCAAGGCGAACATGCTAAGGCTTCACAGGCACAACAGCGCGTGTTAACGGAGCATGTACAGTAGCCTGTGTAATGGGCATTTGGGCAGAACGCATGATGGAGCCACTACCACTACTACTAATAATCATTTATATAGTTCTTCAAGGCATACACAGTGCTGTACAGACACATATAAAGATGATCCATGCTCATCAGAGCTTACAATCTAATTAAAACAGACAAGACAAGAGAAGAATAAGAGCAGAATAAGGAAGGGTAACGAGATACAAGGAAAAAGAGATCAGGATCCAAAAGCAACCTCAAAGAAATGAGCCTTTAGCATGGATTTGAAAAGGGGCAGACATGAAGCATGATGTACAGACTCAGATATTTTGTTCCAGGCATAAGGAGTGGCAAGGTGAAATGATCAAAGTCTAGATTTGGCAGTGGAATTAAGCCAGTAGAAGAGTGGCATTCATGAGGAGGAGTGTAGGGATAAAGGAGAGAGGAAGGGTAACAAGGAGCAGAAGAATGAATGCATTTATATCTCGGAAAGAGACATTTGAATTGGAGGGGAAGCCAATGAAGTGATTTCAGAAAAGGGGTTATATGAGTATATTGAGGCTGCTGAAAAATTAGTCATGCAGCAGAAGAAGAGAGGTGACTCAGAGGGAGACCAGCAAGAAGGAAGTTGCAGTAGTCAAGATGGGAAGTAATTATAGAGTGGACAAGTGTTTTAGTAGCTTGTTCAGAAAGAAAGGGGCAGATTTTATTAATGTTATAGAGAAAGAAATGACAGGTTTTAGCTATCTGTTGGATATCTGAGGAGAAGGAGAGGGAAGCGTCAAAGATGACACCAAGGTTATGGACTGAAGAAACAGAAAGTAGAAGAGTGTTATCTACTGAGACAGAGAAAGGAGGAAGGGGGGGAGTTTTTGGGGAAAAATAAGAAGTTCAGTTTTGGCTATGTTTAATTTCAAATGATGGTGAGACATCCAGGGGGCAATATCAGACAGACAGGCTGAGATGCGGACCTGGAGTATCAGAGAAATATCAGGTACAGAAAGATAGATCTGAGAATCATTGGCATAAAAATGACACTGAAATTCATGGGGGGAGATAAGAGCACAAAGAGACTATTTGTACAGAGAGAAAAGGAGAGGGCCTAGAAAAGACCCTTGGGGTACATCAGCTGAGTCTTGGATAGCAGTAGCGGAGGAACCACCAGAACAAACACTGAAAGAGTGATGGGAGAGATAAGAAGAGAACTAGGACAGCACAGAGCTCCTAAAACCAAGCAATGACAATGTGTCAAGAAGAAGGTGGTGATCAACAGTGTCAAAAGCAGCAGAAAAGTCAAGAAGGATGAGGATAGAGTAAAAGGCCCTTTGATTTAGCCAGGAACAAGCCACTGGAGACTTTGGTAAGTGCCGTCTCAGTAGAATGTAAGAGACGAAAGCCAGATTGAAGTGGATCCAGCAGGGCCTGAGAAGAAAGAAATTCAAGACATTGGCAGAGAACTGCACACTCAAGAAGTTTGGAAATGAAGGGAAGAAGGGAGATGGGTCAATAATTAGAAGAACAACTAGGATCAAGTGAAGGTTTCTTGAGGAGAAGTGTGACCACAGCATGCTTGAAGGCTGCAGGGACAGTAGCAGTGGAGAGCGAGAGATTGAGAATATGTGAGATAGAGGGGATGACAGAGGAGGAAATGGAGTTAAGGAGACGGGTGAGGACAGGATCAAAAGAAGAAGTAGTAAGTTTAGAGGACAAAAAAAGATGAGAAGTTTCTTCATCAGAGATCATAGAAAAGGATGAAAGTGTAAGAGATTGAGGGAAAAGGTTGGTATTGAGGTGGGGGATAGGGGATGAAGCTGATCTCGTGGGAAATTGGAGTGTAATTTTGTGGATTTTGTCATTGAACTAGTTAGCTAGGGTTTGGGCAGAAAGAGAAGGAGAGGTCAGAGGAGAAGGTGCCTTGAGGAGACAGTTAAAAGAGTTGAGAAGAGATAGGAGGGGTCAGTGGCAAGAGAGTTAGTCAGATGGATATAGTTGTTTTGCTTGGCTGACTGAAAGGAGGTAAGCATGGATCTGAAGTGAAGAAAGTGTCAGAGAGGGAGTGGGATTTGAACTTTTCTTTTTCTCTCCAACTGTAATATTTTCTGTCCATATTCACTTCAGCAAATACTAAAGCTATCAAATTCCTAAAACAAATATCCTTCCCTGAAATCCAGCAAATAGCTGCTGGATGATGCTTGCTTGCTTCAAAGTCATGATGACATTATCAGTCATAGAATCTAGACAAAGTGAGGCTGGGATAAGTTTGTTTCACTATTTGTCAAAAATTTGTCTCCTGCCTCCCCCCTCCCCCCCCCCCCACAGTTTTGATCAGTCTACAAAAGCTATTTTCCTTGTTGTATGGACTGTAATGGTTCCAAAGGTGAATCAAAATTAATGATTATTGGCTCTTTATTATTTACTGTCATATGTGAAGTAGCATTTTAGAAGGGACATCTAGGGAGAATCAGGATATCCAGAGCACAGCATTAAAAAATCCAGGGAAGTGGCAGCAGTGAATGGAAGTATGTATAAGTGCTGTCTGAAATCAGCCTTTTCCCACCACAAAAGATGGATGTCCCAGCAGTCAGGTCTGGAGGTTGGCTTGTCCAACTAGCAAGGCTGGGTAAGTGCACATCTATGGGCTATTTTATTTATTTATTTAATTAACAAGGGTTTTTTTATACTCCTTTATCATTTCAGTCAAAGCAGTTTACATTGTAACTTAAACTTGGTAAGTTACATTAAACAGGGGCATTGATAACTTGGATTTTTCAGAGGCAATGGAGGGTTAAGTGACTTGTCCAAGGCCACAAGGAGTGCTAGTGGGAATCAAACCCTGGTCTCTTGGTTTCCATTAGGCTACTTTTCCACTCCATTTTCAGAAATGTGACTGTTTCCAAATTGGATGGACATAGAAATGGATGCCTGAACATCCCGGTGGGCACCTATGTTCAGTGGCATGAGAGTCCTGGCTGGCCATTTTAGAAGCTCAGACATGCCGTAGCGGCAGTGGCCTGCTAATATGTTTACAAATCCCAGTAACGGTCTAGTTGTGCAGAGTAAAATCACGATAACCTCAAACAACTCTGTATTCTAAACTGAAAGTAAGATGTTCTAAACAAAAAGCTGTCAGTATAGATATTAATGAGACATTATTTTATGGCAACCCAGTGGTCTCAGTATCTCGGGGTATAAGTCAAAAACTGAAACTCATTACCCATGTGTGTCACATCAATGACCACTATCACTCCTGCTGCCTTTTTTTAATATTTTTAAAGTGATAAATTAAAAATGTCTCTATTAATACGTATCTATAATAATTTGCTTAGCTTTGTTTGATGATGGATCGTAAACTTCTTTCACACCATTTCTGTTATGGCAACATTAACTCCATCCTTCGCTGAATATGCTCCCAACGCTACCAAGCGCTAAGCGTTTCTCCAGATTAGGGTTCCTCAGGGGAATTGCTAAGCTCTAGAAATAAGATGTAACACAGTGCTGGTGAACTTTACTTTCTTCAAGAACAATGCTCAAAACACTATTTGTTCTCTCGTAAGGAAAAAATTGATATTCTGTATGTACTCACTTTTCAATAGTTCATGCCGGCGTTCAAACCGCATTAAACATGCTGAACTGCGAAGCATTTGTGAAAAGAATGCCGCGCATGCGCTTTTTATATTATAAAGAACCAATCGTGAATGGGACCTCCTATCAATGACCTCATATACACAATTACCATTCAATACGTGCATTTAAACCAAATGGTATAACAGTTTGCAAAAGATGGATCCATTGTTGTTCCATGTGTAGTAAGGTTTCATCTTTAGTACAGCCCTGGTATGGCCGTTGTATTTGCGCTACACAAAAACACTGTAGATCTTCAAAGACATGATGTAACGACAAACAATGCTCTACTATGGGAGCTTCTAAGCGCTTACATTTTAATTTGCTCTTGTGTTCCATCATGCGAGTGCGAAATGCGCGATTAGTTTTCCCGATGTATAATAAAGAACACGGGCAAATTATACAGTATACCACATATGTAGAGGCACATGTTGTGTTAGATCTTAACTTATAAGTTTGACCATTATGGCAAAAATTCTCACATTCTTTGGTCACAGAGCAAATCAAACAAGTGCCACATGGCTTATGACCAGACACTTCCGAGTCTAAAGATGCAGATTGTCGCAACACAGTTGGGCTAAGGATATCCTTCAGGTTTCGCTGGCGTTGCCACACGCATCGTGTGTGATATTTTTGCTAATATGTTTGACATATATATTTACACGGTGGTTTTGCTAGCTAGAAAATATTAACTGTGGCAGTGAAAATGCATATTGCTCTACCCCCTGGAAGCATTATAGCCATGAAATGAGCGCTGTTTTGCATCCTGTTTATGTTCAGGAGCAGGTATAGGCACGGACACCTCAACCACCAAGGCCAGATGTACTTGTGCTGTTCTGAAATCAAACTGCAATGTTCCTCTTTATTGCTCCACCCAGGCCAATGGGGCTCCATAGGGGCTTCCCGACACTCCCGCTGGAAACGACTCCTGTGAATAAGTGTATTGACAGCTATAATATAGGCTCACTAGTCTCATCACTAGGCCAGCAAGTAAAGCACACTATGGCAGTGCCACTGAATATACATCCAGCTAGTGTTGAGGCATTCCAGGGTATTCCATTGGCTGGCTGGATAACTAAAACGTCTAAAGTTAAGGCAGCCTTTTTTCTGTCCTAACTTTAGGTGTTTTAATTAGCGGCTCAATATTGCCACTGACCAGCTAGCTAAAACAATTCCAGCCAAACTGGATATTCAGTGCTGATGCCCAGCGCTGAATACCTAGGTTTAAGTTAAAGCAGTGACAACAGGACGCTTTAATATTATTTATTATTATTTATTTATTTAACAGCTTTTATATACCGCACTATTCATCATCAGCGCGGTTTACAATTTAACAACTTTATACTTAAAACATATAACATATGTCAAGTTTACAGATAACAGGGAATAAAACAGGGATAACTGGGGTAACAAATATTAACAACTATGTACAGTAAATTAGCATGTGTTTTGGGCACTATAGGCTAAGGATGAACGAGATTATAATTTGGAGCGAGCAATCCAGATTAGGGAATCATTGATTAACCATAGTCATTGGTTTGAGTTGGAAGGGGAGGGGATGGGGAGATATTGCCTTGGAAGAAGTGTTGCTGGAAGAGGTGTGTTTTTAGGGCTTTTCTGAATTGAGACAGGTCTTTTTGTGATCTGATGTTGGTTGGCAACATGTTCCAGCATCTCGGGGCGAAGGATGAAAATGCTCTCTTGGTAGTGGTCTGAGTAAGTTTTGGTAGGTCTTTTGGGGCCATTAATGTGTTTTCAGTTACAGATCGTCTAGATCTGGTGTCCTGTACATGGTGAAGGAGGTCAGTTAGCAAGGATGGTGATATTAGATGGAACGCTTTAAAGGTCAAGAGGAGGGCTTTGTATAGAATCCTACATGTTATCGGGAGCCAATGAAGATCGATCAGGATGGGAGTAATATGTTGACTTCTTGAGGCTCCATAAAGAAACCTGGCTGCTGTATTCATGGCCATTTGTAGTGGGTTCAGCGTGCTCTTGGGTAGGCCATGTAGTACAATATTTGCATAGTCGAAGTGTGGGGTGACTAATGATTGAAAGGTTGTGCGGAACTCATTTGGTTCCAGCATGGGTCTGAGATGGCCACCACCGCTGAATATGCCCCCATAATCCTTGATAGCCCGAATCTCCAAAATATTAAATAGCACTTACATAGTAACATAGTATATGATCGCAGATAAAGACCAGTATGGTCCATATAGTCTGCTCAGCAAGGTGGCAAGAGTAGGTGCACTTGCTGCTCTGTTCAGGTCACCCCTTCCCATGCCTTTGTTTAGGGTGTACCCACTGCTCCGTGTAGGTTACCCCTATTGGTTGAGATATAAGAGATAGTTGTTTATTTTGATTTTATCCTGTTGCTATAAAGGAATCCACTGTGGGCCTATGGTAACTGGGTAGTGCATGCTAAAGCACACATTCACTCTTAGCACAGTTTAGTGAGCATGCCTCTGTGTGTCCAGAATGAAATAGGTATATCTGCCATGATAAATAACATTTTTAAATGTGGTCATTTAATTTTGATTTGTTGTTTATTTTATTCACAGATTCAATTCATTTGAACAAAGTCATTTTCTGGTTGAACTTTTCTAAGCCCTTTAAGAAGGCTCGGTTTAGTACTCAAATGCCAGCATCAGGTTTATTACATAACAGTAAAGTAACTCCGTGATTTTAGGTTTTGTATGTGACTGACAAGTGTGCATCAGTATTTAAGACTCCCACTAATGAAGATTATGGGGTATGTTTACTAAGATCCCGGTAAAGTGCGGGCCGCGGTAGAGTGCGGATGCCATATAAGGAGTGGGCATTCCGACCTGAAAAAGAAAAGCCGTAATTTAAATATGCGCTAAGGTGCGTGGCGCCCTTGTGCGCCCCGCACCTTAGCGCATCGGATGGCTGCGCGGGAGGCATATGTGGCACGCTGATGGGCAAGCAGAAGAGCAGAGCCACAGCACAATGGTTAAGGCACCTGCCAATGGTGCAGGGATCAGGGGTTTGATCCCCACAGAGCCCAATAAAGACAGTTGGCTGGTGCATTAATTTAGGAGGCAGAGAAATACTGGGAGGCATAAAGCTGCACGCTGATGTTTTTGGCGGGTATTAATACTGGGCCCCATAAGGCGGCGCGCTGATGTTGCTGCGGCAATCTAAAACTGGGAGGTATAAGTGGAGCGCTGATGTGCAGAAGAGCAGAGCCACAGCACAATGGTGAAGGCACTTACCAATGGTGCAGGGATCAGGGGTTGGATCCCCCACTGTGCACAATGAAAATGGCTGGCTGAGGCATTGTGTATTATGGGGAAGAGTGCCTCAGGGGGCATTTTATTTTTACTTCAATTACCATCACTAGCAAACGCACCCTCAAGGCGTGTTAACATAAGGCGCCCTATAAGGCACATTTTCAAGTGCACTGTCCGCCATGGCACCCTAATATGTCCCCTATAGGGCACCCTATAAGTTGCGTCACAGGATAATGTACAGTGCACCTTATATGGACGGGAACCATAAGGAGCCCTATAGGGTGCCCTATAAAGTGCCCTCAGAGGCACCCTATGGGTACAGTACGCTGAGGGCGTTTTTGCGGGCATCAAAATATGTACATTAAATAAAAACAACACTTTGGACATACCTATCACATAACCCCACTGTGGGCTTGAACCCATGACCTCTGGCTTCACAGGCAGTGAAGTAGCCATTGGGCTACAGCTCTATAGCTACTAGCAAGTCCCTGGCTGGCTGCAGAGAGCCTGCACGTCACCACACAGACAGTCTGCTGTGGTCACTAGGATAGGGTTAGCCCACCCGTACCCATGATGCACTGCACATGCAAATCAGCTATCCACAGATGAACATAAGATGGGGAATGCACCCCCACAGCACCTCGGCCTAGTAGGGGGATGTGACCATGTGCACCCCCACAGCACCTCGGCCTGGTAGGGGGTACTGACCGTGTGTTTTATTAGCACAGAGTAGCTACACACCGTCACATTGTGCGGGTATTGTGCTCACCCTGAGTGTGCGATGAGGTGGCCAGGACCAGGTCCACAACACCTTCCATGCCTGAAAGAGGCCATGTTGGAGGTCCAAAGCAGTGTTAATGTTTCAGATACATAGTTTCTGCATAAACATCTTGGATATCTCTGTCTGTGTCAGTCAGGTGTAGCCCATGCACCACCACCCCCTCCAGGGCAGCAAACAGGTTCTCCAATCAATACATCCACCCTCTACCTCCCTGTAAAGGTGGCTGTAGAAGGGACTATCAACCCCAGCCCTGCTGAGGGACATACACCCCACAGGGCAGTCAATGCAGCTCTACACCTATCCTTAACACAATAGCAGACAGACATTATGCCCACATATGGTAAGCTGCACCCCCAACACTATCTGCTATTCTTCTGCAGCAGGTCAGCAGCCACTGCACCCTGCAAGCCACTCCATCAAGACACACACCAGCTACAAATAGCCTGCTAGTTAGGCCATAGTGCATGTTCCCAGTGGAGATGCATACACAGCAAGCAGATAGATCAGTGACTGGGCCCCAAAAGGAAACCCATATCTATCACATGAGAGAAATACTATATAGCACTATGGAGGTGCCCAGCCATGCTGTGGTCACTGCACAGTCAGGGTGAGAGTGATCTCTCAGCAGGACATACTGAGGTCACCCTGTCTGTGTAGGTGGTGGCCAGGCACTACAATGTCCCAGTCAGTGCCCTATGCCCTGTGCAGATGCACCCTTGCCAGGCCACCCTGTCCGTCCAATACCCATGGTACCTTGCTCCTCATTATGCACATTGGCAGCCCAATACTGGCAACATTGCTGGCAGTGTGGACTGTGGAAGGTGTTTGCAGCCACCACACACTGGATAGACAGACAGCCACCGCCACACCTATACCAGCAGTGTGCTACTATAGAGGAGTTCAGCAGTCATACCCACCACACCAGTCCTGGGCACAGTACATGCATGGATATGGTACGCAATACTGTTGGGGTCACACCCCAGGGTGGTAAACACTGTCAGAGACCAGACCTGCAGCACACACCACAGAAATCTGAAGGATTGTTACGTTGGAGCTCAAGGAGCAAAATGTGCTTTACGTAGGAATTGCTATCTGCCAGCTATCATAGGAAACGTTTGGTAGCTGTGAACCGTATACCCAGGTGTAGGGTGGCATTGCTAAGGTATGCAGGTGCTGCTATTGGGAGATACAGGCAGGGCCCAATGTCCTGCCTTTCCAGGAGACCTTGGCCAATGGGGCCTGTGGGTGTGTGTGTGGGTGTGTCTGCCCCTGTTGGCTGCTGCTTTACGGCAGGGTTTCCCAACTCCAGTCCTGGTGTTTCAAACACTGTTCGGGTTTTCATGCTGTCCCTCATAAATATGCATGAGCTACATCTGCATACCATGGGGGTGGTGCATAGATATGCAGCACAGGCATCATTATTAGAGGCAGCATGGAACTTGAATGGTGTGGGGCCCTCCAGGACTGCATTTGGGAGACTCTGCTCTAGGTAATGTGGCTGTTTATGGTGTCTGTGATTGGTGTGGTAAAATATAGGCGTATTACCATGCATATGTTCTCAGCTATACAGTTTTGTCCTTACTATCACGGGTTAGTTGTGGGAAAAATATGTGGACAGGATTGGCAGTAGCCCCAGCTGGGCTTTGAACCTGTGCTCTTCTGTTCTTGCACACACTGTCTGTGTGCACTGCACCACTGTGCTGCCACAGATGTGCTGCATTCCCTGGGGAGGCCATGACTGTATATCCGACAGAGCCTGTGTGTTGTGGTGGACGGTGCCAGCCTGCACAGGCCTAGGCCACTGTGTGCTGTGGCTTGCGGCTACTGGCCCCTCCACCACCTGCACCCTTCCGCCAACATGCAGACATGTTCTTATCTTGGAAAAAGCATATGACCGGTTTGAGTTGTGGCACACCTGGATTGAATTTGGGGGACTCGGCTGTAGGTAATGGCATTTGGTATGGTTTGTTTAAATTATGGGTGTTTGCACCATGCTTATGTACTCTGCAATACAGGGGTGTCCTGACTGTCACTGTTTAGTGGTGGGTAAAACTAAGGGGACTGGGTTGTCAGGAGCCCCAGCTGGGATTTGAACTTGTGACCCTCTGGTCCTATAGGCAATGGCTGTGTCTGCTACACCACACTGTGGTCACAGAGACAATGCAGTCCCTGGAGATAGATAACCTGTCCGAACAGCTCAGAAAACCTTCTCTGCACAGTTTTACTGTTGGCTCATTCACCTTGTATGGTGACAAAAGGGCAAATAACCCTCAAATATGACCTAGAAGAAAGGGGAATAAACACATAACCGAGCTGGGCAACATTGATATCAATGGGCAACATTAGATACACTCCCAGGTAGGCTCCACAAAACGAAATGTGTTTTGGAGGGGTCTACGCTCCGTAGACCCTTCCATAAATCATTCCTTTTTTTTGGAGCTTTCCTGGGAGTGTTTTTTAATGTTGGCCATTGATATCAATGTTGCCCAGCTGGCTTATAGTTTTTACATTTTTTGTTGTGGTCATTTTCAGTTGTTATTTGCAGTTTTGTTCTGTGCACATGTATCACACTGCTCACGTCTTTTAGGTTTCCCCGATTTGGCTTTACATTGCTGACGGAAATGGTTTCTCTTCCCTTTAAATGCATTCTACCGCGAGTGTTTCACTCGCGGTAGTTTTTACTTGGAAATTCGGCCCCGCTCCTGTGCGGGGAGCCTCTCCCCTCCCATTCTCCACCCATTGACCCCGTCCCTCCGCCCCTCGGGGGCCTTCCTCCGCCCTCCGTCAGCCTTTCCCCGCCTCTATCGCACATCAACGCCCCGCACACGTGTGCGTTTTCGTCGCACATGTGCGGGGCCCGTTAATGTGATGCGCACGCGTGCGGGGCGCTTAAGAGCACTTAAGTGCATCATTTTAGCACGCTCAAGTGCGCCCCGCACAAGTGCACCGTTTAGTAAACATACCCCTATGTTATTATGAAGTCTTCAATAGTTTCTTCACTTCACTTATTTGATCCCCTTTTTTTCAAGTATGAGATTCATATAAATACTGTACTATGCAAGACATATAATTATGTGAGATAACATTTTTAATGTTCAACAGCCAAAATGCTTCAGACATGAAAGCAGCTGTTCTAAACTAACTTAAGGCTGCTGAACACAGAAATCATAATGAAAATGGCTGATTAGGTCTAGTTGCTAAGATATATTCTATTAATTAGTCATTAGGGGTCATTAACTGTGTATTATGCAACATTTGTGTGAGATTGCATAATCTTTACTTGCAACCAATAGAAATATCTGTCCAAAACCAGATGATGCAATCAGTATTTATATTTGCATCACTTGACAGTATAAATCTTAAGGTGTATTAGTCACATAAAAATTAAAAATTAATTATTTTACATTATTTTATGCCAATAGGTCAATCACAGTGTATTCGGCGATGCATCGTACTTGTGTTAATAATGCTGATAATTTCTGCTATATTTGTGGTGAAGTGACTTTTACATCACAAAAACGGAATATGACTGTGGCAGTTAAGAAAGCCTACAACTTATATTTTGGCTGCAGAATAGGAGATCAGGATAAGAGCTGGGCCCACACATATGCTGCAATACATGTGCAACAAATCTCAGGCAATAGATGAATGGGGAAAGGCAATCAATGCCTTTTACAGTTCCAATGATCTGGAGAGAGCCTACGGATCACATCAGCAATTGCTACTTCTGCATGGTTCCTCCAATTCAGAAAGGCATATCCAGAAAGAGTAAGTGGACCTTGCAATATCCAAACATTCCATCTGCAATATGCCCAGTGCCTCATGAGGAAGGGTTGCCGATTCCCAAAATGTCAGAATCATTATCATTAGAATCAAGTGAGGAAGAGGAAGAAGTTTGTAGTCATGAACCGTCAACCTCACGTGACCCAGAGTTTCTTCTGGCCACTGCTAATGAGCCACACCTCATAACACAAGATGAATTGAACGATCTTGTCAGGTATTTGGATGTCCCGAAGAATAAAGCTGAGCTTTTGGGTTCCAGACTACAGCAGTGGAATCTTCTGGCTGGTGACGTTTGAATTTCTTTTTTCCGGGACTGTCAGAAAGACTTGGGGGCATGTTTACTAAAAACCGCTAATTTGCGCGCCGCAAAATAGCGCACTAAAAGCGGTACTTAAGAGCACTTAAATGGCCCGTAAACGTGCGGGTCACCACCGCACGCGTGCGCGTCACACGAACGCGCCCCGCACAAGTACGGGCCCGCAAATGTCCGATAGAGGCGTGGAAAGGCTAACGGAGGGCGGAGGAAGGCTCCGGAGGGGCGGAGAGACGGGGCTTATGGGCAGGGAAGGGGAGGGGAGAGGCGCCCCGCACATTATCGGGGCTGAATTCGCAAGTAAAAAATAACGCGAGTGAAACACTCGCGGTACAGGCCATGTAAAGGGAAGGGAAACCATTTTCGTCAGCAATGTACACCTAAACCGGGGAAACCTTCAAAACGTGAGCAGTGTGATACATGTGCACAGCACAAAAGTGCAATTACAAATATCAAATGACCACCACAGAAATAGTACAAAGAGGAGGTCAGCTGGGGAACAGTGATAGTAAAGGGCAAAACCAAAAAACACACCCAGGAAAGCACCAAAAATATAAATGAATTATGGAACGGTCTACGGAGCGGAGACCTTTCCCAACACACATTTCCTTGTTACGTACGTTCCCTGTGAGTGGTGTTTATGGTTGCCCATCAATAGCAAGGTTGCCCAGTTTGTTTATATATCAACCCCCGTCTGCGGTGGTCAGTTCCGGGGTTTAGTTGCACGTTTGTCACCAGACAGGGTGAATGAGCCCACAGTAAAAATGTGCAGAGCAGGGTTTGCGACTCCATCCTGCCAGGTTAACTATCTCCAGGGACTGCACTGTCTCTGTGGACACACTGTGGTGCAGCGGACAGAGCCACTACCTCTAGGACCATAAGGCATAGGATCAAATCCCAGCTGGGGCCCATGCCAGCCCAGTTCCTATGTTTTACCCACCACTAAACAAAGATAGCACAGACACCCCTGTATTGCAGGGAACATAAGCATGGTGCAAACACCCATATTTTGCCCTACCCCGCACACACCCCATAACAATGGGCATTACCCACAGCCCAGTCCCCCACATCCAGTCCCGGAGTGCCACAATGCAATCAGGGCATATGCATTCCCTGAGAGTAGGAATGCCATCATGTTGGCGGACGAGTACATGTGGTGGAGGGGGCAGTGGCTGCTAGCCACAGAAGACAGTGGCCTAGCCATGTGCAGGCTGGCACCGTCCACTGCAACAGACAGGCCCTGTCGGATGTACAGTCATGGACTGCCCAGGGAATCAAGCACATCTGTGGCAACACAGTGGCGCACTGCACACAGACAGTGTGTGCAAGAACAGAAGGTCACAGGTTCAAAGCCCTGCCAATCCTCTCCACATATCTTTACCCACAACTAATCCGTGATAGTAAGGACAAACCATTATTGCTGGGGACATACGCATTGCTCATACGCCAATTTTACACCCCACTGATCACAGACACCATGATGAGGGGCATTACCTAGAGCAGAGTCTCACAAATGCAGTCCCAGAGGACCACACACCATTCAGGTTCAATGCTGCCGCCCATACAAATGCCAGTGCTGTATATCTCTGCACCACCCCCATGGCATGTAGATGTAGCTAATACATATTCATGAGGGACAGCAGGAAAACGCGAACAGTGTGTTGCAACCCTGGGCTGGATTTGGGAACCTCAGCCGTAAAGCAGCAGCCAACAGGGGCAGACACACCCACACCCACAGGCCCCAATGGCCAATGCCCCTGGAGAGGCAGGACATCGGGCCTTGTGTGCATCTCACAATACTAGCATGTGAATACCTTAGCAATGTCACTCTACACCTGGGTATACGGTACACAGCTTCCAAACACTTGCTCTGAGTACTGGCAGATAGATATCCCTACGTCACGCACATTCTGCTCCTTGAGCTCCATCATGACAATCTGTCTGTTGACTGCAGTGGGTGCATCAGGTCTGGTCTCTGATAGCGTTTACCACCCTGGGGAGTGACTCAAAACAGTATTGCTACCATATCCATGCCTGTACTGTGCCCAGGACTGGTGTGGTGGCTAATGCTGACAAACGCCTCTACAGTAGCACAATGCTGGCATACGTGTGGGAGTGTGTGTCTGTCTATACAGTGTGTGTTGGCTGCAAACACCTTCCACAGCCCACACTGCCAGCACTGTTGCCAGTATTGGCCTGCCAATGTGCATAATAAGCAGCAAGGTACCATGGGTATAGCTCTGACAGGGCGGGTTGGCCAGGATGCATCTGCACAGGGCAGAGGGCACTGACTGGGATAGTGTAGTGGTTGCCCACCACCTACACATACATGGTGGCCTCTGTATGTGCTGCTGGGGTTGCACTCCACCCTGACTGTGCAGTGAAGACAACATGGCTAGGCACCCCCATAGTGAATGATAGTATGTCTCCCATGTGATATATATGGGTTTTGTGTCGGGGCCCAGTCAATGACTTAACTGCTGGTGTGCACTGCCATCCCAGTTCTGGGTGCATGCATTTCCAACAGGACTAACTAGCAGACATATGTCAGCTGGTGTGTGTCCTGATGGAGTGCTGTGCAGTGGCTGATGGCTTGCTGTAGGCGAAGATCAGATAGTGGTGGGGTGCAACTTAGCATATCAAGGCCTAATGTCTGTCAGATATTGTGTTATGGATGTGTATGGAGTTGCTGTGACAGCGCTGTAGGGTGTCTCTCCCACAGCAGGACTGGGGTTGATGGTCCACCCTACTGCTACCATTGCAGGGAGGTAGCATGATGATAAGAGACCCTGCTTTACAACCTGAGGGGGAGAAATGGTGGTAAAGAGCCCACCTAGGTCTCACATAAGGGGTGCCCCTGACTCTGCCCAACAGAGATATCCAAGGTGTCTCTGCAGAAACAACCTATCTCACAGAGTAATAGTGCTGTGAAGCTTTGGCATGGCCTCATTCTGTCACAGAGGTTGTGGTGGACCTGGTCCTGGGTGCCTCCACGCACACTCAGGGTGAGCACAGTACCCGCACAATGTGACGGTGTGTAGCTACTCTGTGCCAGTACAACACCCACTTAGTACACCCTACCAGGCCGAGGTGCTGTGTGGGTGCACATGGACACTCCCTCCTACCAAGCTGTGGAGATGCCGGGGTGCATTCCCGATCCTGTGTCTATCTGTGGACAGTTGATTTGCATGTGCAGTGCATCATGGGTATGGGTGGACTAACCCTATCCTGGCTACCACAACAGACTGTCTGTGTGGTGACATGCAGGCTCTCTGCAGCCAGCCAGGGGCTTGCTGGCAGCTATAGAGCTGTAGGCCAATGGGTACCTCATTGCCTGTGAAGTCAGAGGTCATGGGTTCAAACCCACAGTGGTGTAATTTTGTAGGGCGGTGCATAGGTATTTAACATTTAATGTGCAGATGTTGCTGGCAGCAAATCAACCCACAGCGTACTATACCCACATGGTGCCCTTGAGTGTGGTTGATAGGGCACACAATAGGCCATATTTTAGTTTAGGTCCATATGAGGTGCACTAGTCTCTATCCGGAGACACAACATATATGGTGCCCTATAGGGGACATGCAAGGGTGCCTTGGCGGACAGTGCACTCTAACATGTGCCTCATGAGCTGCCTCATGTCAACATGATGTGCGAGTGCGTTTGGTAGCTGTGCTAAATAAAGGAAAACTAAAAGCCACCCTACAGCACTACTCACCAAAAACACACTGCCTCAGCCAGCCCTGTGTACTGAGCACTGTGAGGGATCGAACCCCTGATCCGTGCACCATTGGTCAGTGTACCCACCATTGTGCTGTGTCCCTGTTACTGTGCTGACACATCAGTACGCCGCCTCATGGCCATCTGCGCGCGGCCCTAAGCTGCTCACAATGAACAGTTTGCCGCACACTGCCGCCCCAAAAAACAGTGTGCCGCTTCATGCCGCCAAGAATGAATAGTGCGCTGCCTGCTGCTGCTCAAAATTAACACTGCTCCGCCCTATGCCGTGCAAAAGTAAGATGCCCCCTAAAACACCTCTACCTATTAAAGGTGATGCCTCAGTCAGGCGTTTACGTTGTGCACAAAGGGGGTTTGAACACATGGCCCCTGCACCATTGGTCGGTGTCCCCACCATTGTACCACAGCTCTGTTGATATTGTGGTAGGCGACGGCCTATGATCCATGCTAATTGAACTAAGCAGACAGGCCTAAGCAGCTTGACCTGAAACTGAAGCCTGTAGTTAGGCCCAGAGGAATGAAAACCCCCCCTGAATGATGACACCATAGAATTGAAACTTAACTCAGTTTAACTGAACATAGCTAAGCAGAAACGAAACTTAGAAAACATAGAAAAACAAGTTTAATTGGTACTGATAAGGTGTGCTATGCTTCTATGGAATTAATTAACTCTGCAAAAAGCAAGGTTACAGTGCCCTGCTTCCCATATGTTTTAACAAGCTAAGCGACCTTGGAGGAGAGATGTAACAAGTTAGAGACACTGACCATTGTAATTGGGACTAGAAGGGGGGCAACCAGGTGCTGAGCCCAGACCAGGGTCCCGATTGGGTAGCCATATCAGTACCCGGACCAATAGATGGGTGAGAGGGGTTACTTGGACCAATGAAAGGTTTGCCTATGTCTAGAATGGAGAAGAACGCTATAAAAGTTGTTGTGTTGCTAGAAACCATTGCGCAGCCATTTTGAAATTGCTTATTGCTTGAGCCATGTGCACATTAAACTGGCTTTGATCCTTGAAACGACTCCTGGTTTTATTTAGTGCATGCTTATCTGCTGCTACATTTCGTGTGTGTCCAACAGCGCGCCACGTGGCCTTCCGGGCCGCAAATGTGGACCCCGGCCATTAGCGCCTGGCGCACCAGTCAGGTCGCGTTCGACCCCATGTTTTATTTCCACGGCCTGAACCCCACACTCCGTATATGGCACAGGCACACCAACGCGGCCCCGCACAATCTCAGGGTGCACTAAACATACTCCATTGGTGCCATGTGTGACTGCTGAGATCAATGCACATACATATCTCCAACACCCTAACCCTTGGGTGTGCAAGTTGCGTGCATTTCCAATGTATAACATAACATCCACGCAGCCATGAGGAACGCAATAGCAACACAATGTCTGGAGCGCAGCCATGCGGAGTGCATGTGCGCGAGCCTCAATGCGCAAATGCGGAGGTTGCGTCGTCAGCGTCGTCACGTCCAGAAGGGCAGAAAACAAAATGGCTGCCAGAATGCGCAAACCTGCATTCAGCCACTGCGAACTTTGCCACCTGGCCGCATTGGTTGGGCCAAAGATGGAGAAGCTGTTCCCAGGGGCCGCCAGGGGAAAAGACACAGAAAAGGTCCAGAGGGCCTGGGAGAGAATCAAAAGGCGTTTCAATCGTGTGGCAGACAACCAAAGGGAGGTGAGTGCTTTGCCACAGGTCATAATTACCATAGACACAGACAGGGTTGTTTGCAGCTGTCAATGGTGCTGTGTGTAGGTATTCCAGATCAGTAAAGTGTAGCTGGGGGACCCACATGCCAAGGTCTATATGTAATGAAAACAACTAAACCATCTAAATTGAGCTTATACTAACTAGTGAAACCACCAAACATTCAAAAGAAAGGTCTATATGTAGCACATATGAGTGTTTTGCCATCTACCCAGGTGTTTAGGGACGTAGTCACAAAGGGCATGATGCCATCCTGGAGTCCTTGCTGCTGCTGTGCTACAAAACACTGTAACACACCTAGCCCATAGATCTGCCTGGGATGGGTCCAGAGACATCATGTGCAACTGGCCGTGTCCTGCATCCTCAGGGCTGCACACATTGGCCACCCTCAGGGGTTGTGAAACGTGCATCACATGGTCTGGCAGCCACCCTGGAGCTATGGGGTGTGTGCCAATGTTGGTCAGGGCAAAACCCCTATCACCAGGACCCTTGAGAGCCCATCAGAGTGGGTCCACCATCACCCTGGAGATATGGGGATGTCTACTAATGTTGTTTAACCCATCATCCCTGTCCCCAGGAGTACAGAGAAGCCTTCAAAGAGGGCCCTCTGTCATCCTGGAGATATGGGGATGTCTACTAATGTTGTTTAACCCATCATCCCTGTCCCCAGGAGTACAGAGAAGCCTTCAAAGTGGGCCCTCTGTCATCCTGGAGATATGGGGATGTCTACTAATGTTGTTTAAACCCATCATCCCTGTCCCCAGGGGTACAGAGAACCCTTCAAAGTACACTCTCACCCACCCTGGAGATATGGGGATGTCTACTAATGTTGTTTAACCCATCATCCCTGTCCCCAGGGGTACAGAGAACCCTTCAAAGTACACTCTCACCCACCCTGGAGATATGGGGATGTCTACTAATGTTGTTTAACCCATCATCCCTGTCCCCAGGGGTACAGAGAACCCTTCAAAGTACACTCTCACCCACCCTGGAGTTATGGGGATGTCTACTAATGTTGTTTAACCCATCATC
Source organism: Ichthyophis bannanicus (assembly GCA_033557465.1). Lineage (NCBI taxonomy): Eukaryota > Metazoa > Chordata > Amphibia > Gymnophiona > Ichthyophiidae > Ichthyophis > Ichthyophis bannanicus. The sequence goes on from CM066033.1 coordinate 244,785,064, forward strand.
CCTGTCCCCAGGGGTACAGAGAACCCTTCAAAGTACACTCTCACCCACCCTGGAGTTATGGGGATGTCTACTAATGTTGTTTAACCCATCATCCCTGTCCCCAGGGGTACAGAGAACCCTTCAAAGTACACTCTCACCCACCCTGGAGATATGGGGATGTCTACTAAAGATGGTAAAACCCTCATCCCTGTCCCCAGGGGTACAGAGAACCCTTCAAAGTACACTCTCACCCACCCTGGAGATATGGGGATGTCTACTAATGTTGTTTAACCCATCATCCCTGTCCCCAGGGGTACAGAGAACCCTTCAAAGTACACTCTCACCCACCCTGGAGATATGGGGATGTCTACTAATGTTGTTTAACCCATCATCCCTGTCCCCAGGGGTACAGAGAACCCTTCAAAGTACACTCTCACCCACCCTGGAGTTATGGGGATGTCTACTAATGTTGTTTAACCCATCATCCCTGTCCCCAGGGGTACAGAGAACCCTTCAAAGTACACTCTCACCCACCCTGGAGATATGGGGATGTCTACTAATGTTGTTTAACCCATCATCCCTGTCCCCAGGAGTACAGAGAAGCCTTCAAAGTGGGCCCTCTGTCATCCTGGAGATATGGGGATGTCTACTAATGTTGTTTAACCCATCATCCCTATCCCCAGGGGTACAGAGAACCCTTCAAAGTGGGCCCTCTATCACCCTGTGGATATGGGGCTGTTTGCCAATGTGGTTTAAACCATCCCCCCTATCACCAGGTGTACACGGAGCCCAGCTGGGTCGGGCAGCAAGCACCATGGGGATATGGTGCAGTATGCCTATGCTGTTGGAACCTGTCCCTCCATCACCAGGGGACCTGATAGCTGCCTAATTATTCCTGGGCAACACTCTGTTCTCAGTTTGTATCTTGCCGATGTGGTGCTGTAGGACACACCAGACCTAGGGGGGTGGGAAAGCAGACTGTGACGGAGGGTATGTCAGTCGGATATGTTTCTAGGCTATGGTGGGTAGGTTGCACATCTCACACAGTCCTTGGGGTGCACGACAGTCGGCCTGTGAGAACGACAGCTGACGAGCACTCACATAGTGATGATCTCACACCTCCCACAGCCATTTCAACTCATGTGGAGACACACACAGGGGTGCAATATTTGATCAGGCGCAGTCCAACAGGTATCCCATCCATACCGGACTCTGAATCGCACTGCACTGTGTTGACCAGGGAACCATGGATGGTCAAATAACACCTCCACAGGGCCCACACACAATGGGATCTTCTCCCATGCTCGCACAACTAGGGTGCCCCCACCAGTGGGGACCATGTTCCACACCTCCACGTCCAACACATACCTACATACCTGTATCAGCTGATAACCCTGAAAATAAGGGATTTGTCAACACATACACAACATTGCCCCCAGGGGATGTGACACCCTCGCACACACTCCCTGTCCCTCTCACACTCTCCCACCCCCTATACCCCACCCCTTTGTCTCCCTCTCTCCCCCACCATTGCAAACACGACGTGCCTAGGGTGATGATATGGGGTGGGGGGTGGGGAAGCCTGTAGGTGCTGGGCAATGCTGCTGGCTGGTGTCCCATATGATGATGCCTGCAGACCCCCGACAGGCTCCGTGGGTCCCGCCCTCACACTCATAGGCAGGCCTATGCACACATTTCCCAGGGATCACCTGTCACAAGTGTGTGACTGTGCAGGAAATACAGAACACACAGCAGGGCACACGGAGCAGGGTGACAGTGGCCAACCATGAATATGGGTATGTTAACTATCCACCTGTGCAGAAGGGTAGGTAATGACCCCAAACAATGTTTGTTTATCAACAGGTGGAGGATCTGAGGAAGAAGGCGCGTGAACTACGGCAGTTCCATGGAGACTTCCTGGCGCGCTATAGCAGGGGGTCACAGACACCCAATGATGGTGAGACTGGACAGGCATGACTCTCAGTTTATAATGTCACATTGGCCCACCAACGTGTGTGTTTAATGCATCTGTAGATGTGTAACGTAACACTCATGTACGTTTTGATATGTCTGTTAACTTTCACAGGGGGAGAGGAAAGCAGCGGTGAGGGCCACACATCGGCCTACTCACTCCGGCGGCCCACCACCCACCGTGCAAGGGAGGTGGAGGTGGTGGTGGTGGAAAGCGAGACGGAGGTGGAAGAGGGATCCCAGATCGAGCTGGCGGAGGAGGAGATGGAGGAGGAGCAGCAGATGGGGGAGGGGGGGGAGGAGGAGAGGGAGGAGGAGCAATTGACGGTGGTGGGGGGTGACGAGATGGGAGAGGAGGAGAGGCCCCCACAGGCACACCCAGAGGGTGATGCTGCTGGCAGGAGGGCGGCTGCGGGTGAGGGGGGCAATGTGCAACCTGTGTGTGGGGGGGTGCTGGGTTGGGCAGAGAGGGTGGCTGAGAGTGTTTTGGGGAGAGGACAGGGTTGGGGGGGGGGTGCAGGGGAACACAGCACAGCACAGGGCTACGTGGGCCCCCGTCAGACACTGCAGGTGGAAGCTGGGGATAGGCGTCGTCGCACAAACATGTCATCCACGGCCCACGGCATATTGCATGCACATGCCAGCACACAGACCACGGGCACCATTTGCCTATGTGCTGGCAGGTGCATGCATGATGTGCTGGGGGCAATTGATGATGTGCGGCGCGACGTACGCCTAGTCTTTCATGCACTGCAGTGTCTGACGGGGGCTGTCCGGCAGGTGTCCGCCGATGTTGCGCAGCTGCAATGTCGGCGGGCATCTGCCGAAGGGCGTCACAGGCACCTCTGAGAACACCTGTGATGTGCACATGTGCCCTGTGCTGTGCTGTGTTCCACGCACAAAATGGGGATGTTTGTGTGGTGGCATGTTGCCAATGTTTAAATGTTCTATAATAAACATTTGTTTTTGTTATGTGGAAACATGGTCATGTGTCTCCCTCAACCACCCACCATGGATGAATGCCTGGGATATGTCTGTGCATCTGGACAGGCTGTGGAGGCTGACATGGCTGGCAGACATGGACTGCTTACACATGCCGTCATGGGGCGTAAACGTGTGCAGTGGCTAAGGGCCAGGGAAGCCGCATGGGATGTTGAAGTGTGAGGGGGATCCCAGAAACAGCCATGCTGTTGGGTGGATTGAACTGCTAACAAATGTGTCAGTGGAGGGAGGAAGCCAACATAAGCATGCTACGCATGTCTGCCTGTGCCACATGCATGCCTTGGGGGGGGCCAGACATGTTCCCACTGTTGTCTTTGATATAGGCTATGACCACAAATATGGAACCAGGTATGCTGGCAGAGGGGGGGAGGGGGGTGATGCCGCTGACGACAGACCATGAGGTATGGGAACAGTACACCTGAGACAACATGGGTCAGTGTGTGTGAGGAGGACCCCTACAGCCAAGGGGCTGTGACTATGGACTGTGTAGGTGACACATAGCATGTCGTGCCGTCTGTTCTGCAACACCTGGTGGAGCAGCTAATGCGACAGCAAGGGTCTGCTGATCAGCGGCACGACATGCATGTGGACACCACATAGGGGACCAAAGGGACACAAATTGCAATGACACGTATCATGTATGTTGTTCAAAACATTTATTTACACACCTAGGAACCACGGCGTGGCCTGCCCTTTCTGGCACGTCGCAAAACCCTACCCCCTTGTGCTGCACCCTCCCCCTCATCTTGTGCTTGTGGAGGTGGTGGCGGTGGTGGTGGCGGTGGTTGTGCATAACTCTGCAGTATGGCACGTATCCCCTCCAGGGCCACACACATTCTTTCAAGTGGCATGTCCCTGATATCCTGCCGCAAGTGGCAAATCACCAGCGTGTTGGCATCGATAGACTGGCGCACAGCTGCCAATTCACGACAGATGCCTGTAGGGGGGAAGCAAGGGTGGTGTGTGATATACCTCCCAAGAAACACACAACAAGATGACTCATATAACACATGATTGTCATTGTGACTGTACAAACTATAGTATGCACGCGGATATGGTTATGAACACGCAATGTCAGAAAGGTGTATGTCAATGCCACACACAGCACATGGTTGATCTATGTGATGTGGGTGGCACACACAGGGATACACAGGTTGCCCACACACCCCCACGTGCTGCAGATATTGGAATAGGCCTGTGGACACATAGCACACACATGTCCATTGTGCAGTGTGGCGGAGCGTGTTCGATGGACAGCAAACACACCTGTGGATACGTCGTGCTGCAGCAGAGAGATAGAATGTGCACAGCCAACCCATGTGGAACCACATTTGGGGGGATACACACAGCATGGACAGGGTACAGGTGTAGCGCCATTGACTATGAGGGATGGGGTTGGCGCAGCAGGATCACATCCCGTACATGGGCAGGTCCACCAATGCCACATGTGTCTGACGGCAGAGGGGTCCACATACACCCAGTGGTTAAGGACCTGGGGTCAGATAACAGTGCATGTACACCTTGGTACACATGTGGAGGCTGCACAACGAGCATGGAGAGGACCAGATGGTGCAGCACAGGGTGACACAACGCAAAATGGCGACTACAGGGTCATGCTGAGCATGCAACAGCATGTGGTGAGCCCTCGGGAGGAGTGAGTCACAGAGATAGGGGGGGGGCCCTCCCTTAATGTGTTTGGCAGCAGGGGTGCCACCTGTGAGCTGTCTAGTCCATCAGGACCCAGCATGGGGCACCAGATAACCTGTGTGATCCGGGGGGGTTCATCACAAACCATGCATTGTGCACCTCAGTGTCACATATACATGAACGGGACATGTTGCGAGCCCTGTCTGTATGTCCACCAGCCTAACGTAATTGGGACATACATGCTGCCTCCCAGGGACCTGTAAGCCTCCCAAACCATGGGTACAGGATCCTAGACCGTGTCCTGTCTGTACATCGTGCTATATGTGTGTCTGATGTCATTCCAACTGAAAATGTCATGTGGTAGAGTGGTCTACACCTGGTGATGCAGACCGTAGGGGATGGGGTCTGTGTGACGGTGCATGACATACATGTATGTTTATTTACTTTTTGTTTTTAATTATTTTAAAACGTTTATATACCGCGCTATTTGTTATCAGTGCGGTTTACATACAACAAGGGTGCACAGTCAGAAGCCTGTTCTGTGCTTACATTGTAACAGGAGTTTAAACTTGGAACATACATTGTAACAGGAGCATAAACCTGGAGCAACAGGGGAACTATAAACATATGTACAAAAATATAATTAGATTGGATTGTATATACAGGAGGTCTAAGGCGGGTTCAAGATACTTGTGACAGGGTGCGGTTTGTAGACATTGGCAGGTGGGTGAGATGAGGTGGGGTGGATGCATGAGCAAAGTGAAGTAGGAAGATGTGGTGTTTAATTGCCTTACGGAACTGCATAAGGCCTTTGATGGATCTAATTTCAGGTGGAAGTTCGTACCAACATTTTGGGGCATAGAAGGCGAATGTTCGTTTCTTGGGTCTAGGTATGTCATCTCTGATTCCCCATGGCCCATGTGACAGTTAACATGAGTAGTTACTGGGCCACGGCTGGGCTACAGTGATGAAGCTCAGTTGTGCAAGTGCTATGCTATTCGTGGGGTATTGTCACACAACCTGATGCAGCTGAAACTGCATACCTAGTAGGTCTGCATCCGTAGGTGTACACTCACCCTAGGCTCAATGTTCCCTCTAATTGTCTGTAGGCTGTGTGCGCATAACATATCAGCTGTGCAGCTTTTGAAGCAAGGTTCAATTTTTGTGCGCCACATAACGACACTCGGAGTTATATACTTTAAGATTTGACTACACGTCAGAATACAGTATGTACACCACATTGATTTTAATTAATGAAATGAAACTGGACAATTACTAAATGAAGCGGAATATGTCTAGTAATTACAATCACAACTTTTAACTTTTAAGATGACTATGTTGTTTTCTATCAGAATCAGAACCATAATTTTTGTGCGCTCTGCTGTAAAGTATGTGCGCTCACTCGGCGAGGTGTGTGCGCGTGCACACGCGCACAGCTTAGAGGGAACAGTGCCTAGGCTGTTATGGTGTGTGTCACATTAACATCCGCTAACATACGTCGTAACATTGCTTGTTGGGCAAATGTATCCCGTCTACTGGAGACACACATGTGACAGCTTTGGACGGTATTTTGTCACATCCAGCACAGACACACCCCACACAGAGAGTAGGGGTTCGGATTTGTTAGGAACTGGGGAACATTCTGGGGAAAGGAGGGGCTCTTCCGAAGGGATGGGCTTCACCTTAACCGGGATGGAACCAGGCTGCTGGCATTAACCTTTAAAAAGGAGATAGAGCAGCTTTTAAACTAGATAATAGGGGAAAGCCGACAGTCGCCCAAGAGCGCATGGTTCGGAAGAATGTATCCTTGAAGGATACTACAAAAAGCAGAGAGGTTCCAAAAAAGAGTAAAGTAGCCCAAATGCCCTCGAGTATGGATGCAGACAGAACTTAAAGATCCCAAATTACCCATGTCTACCAATAGCCAAATTAATATGAATAAAATACAGTCCTCTAAAATGCTTGTATGCAAATGCTAGAAGTCTACAAAACAAGATGGGAGAGTTAAAATATATAGCACTAAAACGAGAGGTTAGATATGATTGGAATATCATAGACATGGTGGAAGGAGGCCAACCAGTGGGACACTGTGATCCCTGGGTACACACTATATCGTAATGAGAGAGCTGATCAAATTGGTGGAGGGGTTGCGCTCTATGTTAGAGAGGGCATTGAGTCAGAAAGGATTAAAGTTTTGCAAGAAACAAAATTTGCTGTAGAATCTCTATGGATTGAAATTCCATGTAAAAAGGGGAAGGCGATGGCAGTGGGGGTGTACTATCGTCCGCCTGGCCAGAATGAACAAATGGATGATGAAATGCTCAAAGAAATCAAGGAAGCTAGCAAAAGTTACAGTGCAGTAAGACTAATGGGTGATTTCAATTACCCCGGCATCGACTGGGTCAGTGTCACAACAGGACATGCTAGGGAGATAAAGTTCCTAGATGAAATAAATGACTGCTTCTTGGAGCAGCTGGTTCATGAACCGACCAGAGGGGAAGCAATATTAGACCTAGTCCTTAGTGGAACACCAGATGTAGTGCAAGAGATAAGGGTGTTGGGGGCCACTTGGCAATAGTGATCATAGCATGATCGCCTTTGATTTAATTAGTGGAGGAGGGATAGTAAGGAAATCCACAGTACTACCTTTTAACTTTCGAAAGGGGAGACTATGATAGAATGAGGAAAACAGTTAAGAAAAAACTAAAAGGAGCAGTTGCAAAGGTTAAAGGACGTACATCAAGCTTGGGTGTTGTTGAAAAATACTATCTTGGAAGCCCAGACCAGCTGTATTCCACCGCTTTACGAAAAGTGGAAGGAAGTCCAAAAAATTGCCAGCAGGTTTAAAGCTGAGGTCAGAGAGGCTGTTGTTGCCAAAAAAGCATCTTTCAAGAAATGGAAAAAAGAGCCAAATGATGAAACCTGGAAACAGCACAAGCACTGGCAAGTCAAATGCAAGGCATTGATAAGGCAGGCAAAGAGAGAATTTGAGAAAGAAGCTTGCTGCTGTAGCAAAATCGCGTATTAAAGACCTTTTGAAGTACATTCTTAGCAAATTAACTGTGAGTGAGTCTGTTGGTCCATTAGATGAGAAAGGGGTTATTGTAGCACTATGAGGCGACTTGGCGATAGCGGAGAGTCTGAATTGAATTCTTTGCTTCGGTCTTTACTGAGGAAGATGTAGGGATGTTACCCACGACTGAAGTGGTATTTAAAGGTGTGAAAGAATTGAAAGGGAAATATCGATACCATCGGAAGATGTCTTACAACTATTAGATAAACTGAAGAGTAGCAAATCACCTGGGCCGGATGGTAATACATCCAAGGGTGTTGAAAGAACTGAAATTTGAGATTGCAGACCTGCTATCAGTAATCTGTGAACTATCATTAAAATCATCTTCTAATACCTGAGGATTGGAGGATCGCCAATGTAACACCAATTTTTAAAAAGGGTTCGAGGGGTGATCCGGGAAACTACAGACCGGTGAGCCTGACATCAGTACCGGGAAAAAATGGCAGAAACCATCATAAAGAATAAAATTACTCAGCATATAGATAGTCATGACCTAATGGGAGACAGCCAACATGGCTTTAGACAAGGAAGATCTTGTCTTACTAATCTGTTATGTTTTTTTGAAGGAGTGAATAAACAGGTGGACAAAGGTGAGTTGGTTGATATTGTATATCTGGACTTTCAGAAAGCCTTTGACAAGGTCCCTCATGAGAGACTTTTGGCAAAAATAAAGAGTAATGGGATAGGAGGCGTGTACTACTGTGGATCAGGAACTGGTTAAAAGATAGAAAGCAGAGGGTAGGGCTAAATGGCCAATTTTCCCAATGGAGAAAGGTGAATAGTTGTGTACCCCAGGGATCTGTGCTGGGTCCGCTGCTTTTTGACATATTCATAAATGACCTGGAAAGTGGAATAACGAGTGAGGTTATCAAATTTGCAGATGACACAAAACTATTTAAAGTTGTTAAAACCCAGGAGGATTGTGGAAAAATTGCAAGAGGATCTTGAATAAATTGGAAGACTGGGCATCAAAAATGGCAGATGAAATTTAATGTGGAGACGTGCAAGGTTATGCACCTAGGGAAGAACCACCCAAACTATGGTTACACGATGCAAGGTTCCACATTAGGAACCACCACCCAAGAAAAGATTTTAGGCGTCCTTGTGGATACCATGTTAAACCCCTCGGCCCAGTGTGCAGCGGCGGCCAAGAGAGCAAATAGAATGCTAGGTATGATAAGGAAAGGAATGGAAAATAAAACAAAAGATATTATAATGCCTCTATATCGTTCCATGGTGAGACCGCACCTTGAATATTGTGTGCAATTCTGGTCGCCATATCTTAAAAAGGATATAGCGATTTTAGAAAAGGTTCAGAGAAGAGCCACCAAAATGGTAAAGGGGATGGAAGGCTACTCCTATGAAGAAAGGCTAAAAAGGTTGGGGCTCTTTAAACTGGAAAAGAGACGGCTGAGGGGAGATATGATAGAAGTCTATAAATTAATGAACGGAGTGGAACGGGTAAACGTAGATCGATTGTTTACCTTATCAGAATATAGAAAGACTAGGGGCCATGCAATGAAGCTACAGGGTAAACTATTTAAGACTAATAAAAGAAAATATTTTTTCACTCAACGTGTAATCAAACTCTGGAATTTGTTACCGGAGGATGTAGTAAAGGCTGTTAGTGTAGCTGGGTTTAAAAAAGGTTTGGACAAGTTCCTGGAGGAAAGGTCCATAAACCATTATTAAGAAGGGACCCAGGATATCACTGCTTGAACCAATACAAGCATTGTGGAACCTGTGTCCCTTGGGGAAACTGCTAGGTACGTATGACCTAGATTGGCCACTGTTGGAAACAGAATACTGGGCTTGATGGACCTTGGTCTGACCCCGTATGGCATATCTTATGTTCTTATGTTCTTATGTCACATTCCGTTTTTACCAGTGGTCCCTCTCAGCTGTGCACATGTGTGTGCGCACACGGCTTGCCGAGCAATCACACTACTGTATGACATAGCCCCGGAGAGAAGTTATGTGAGTCAGCTAAACATCAAAAACTTCGTGCTAAGATGTCTAGATGTGTGTGTAGGTATGGTTTGCACAGGTTCTACCATAGTTTGTACTGCATGCAATGTGCTGCACATACTGCATCCGGACATGTACTCCACAGGTAGGTTGTGTACACCCCATTGCATCTCTGTGGTGTGTAACGCATTAACATTAATGCCATGGGATGCACAGCTGATATCTAATGGGCACACAGCATACAGAACATTGGGGGTGACATTGCTTCTCACCCACCTTCTGCATCCTGCCGTGAGGATGTTTGCATGGGCTCTGAGCTCCCACATGAGGTCATCCTCGACCACATCATCCTGCTGTGGTGGTAGGCCGGTACCTGTTCGACTAGACAACATTGGTGGGTAGGTGCTCATCTGTGGCTGCAGGGCACTCTCCTCCCCGGAACATGGCCGTGCCACAGACATTACAGGCTCCACCTCCTCCTCCCTCCCCCTCCAGGATGTGAGGGACGGCCACATCCTCCCCCTCCTCCGCACCCTCCTCGTCCACCGCACCCTCCTCCGCATGTGTCAGCATGGTGCTGTAGTCACCTGTATTGTGGGCAAACACAGATAGCCCACATATGTTTACGCACTACAGCTATGTACACGTGAGAGATGCAGACAACACATAACTGATGGTGTGGGGAACAAGCATGTGTGCTGAATACAGGGCCACCTACACACCCCCATAACTGTCTGTAGCCAACATGTACCTGCCCCAGGGGAACAGGTGTGTGTTTTAGGTCCGCACACCTAGTGTGTTTCCCATGCCTCAGCTACAGCTATAATTGTGCAGTAATCCCCCATGCCGTCTGTCACCCCATCTGCCAACATCTGTCCACTCCACGGCTGCTCCTTTCTCACACTTCCACCTGTATTTTCTACCCCCTGTTTGATTGTGCATGCCATTGAGCAGGCCATTGTCCCTGGGACATACTGTGAGCATACTGCTACATGTGTCTGGCAGTGACCTACTGTGCATCGAGCAG